>OX243998.1:15000000-16250000 GCA_945859715.1 Apamea sordens | reverse complement strand
TAAAGAGGAATGGTGAGATACAATGTACGTATTTGAGGGTTAGATTATTAAAGGTTTCGTCACTAGGGTCTAGCACAATCAGCCTATAATGTTCCCACTGCTGGGACACAGGCCTTGTCTCTGTGAGAGGGAGTGGGACATAATCCATCAAGCGGGCCCAGTGCGTGTTGGTATATGTCTCATGTCTTCGAGTTTTTGGTTCTATGACATGGCGGTTTCCTCACGATGATTTCTTTCACCGTTTTGAGAGCAGTGGAGATGAAATAAATTACATAGAGTAGCGCGCTTGACTGGGTTCGAACCCACGACCTACAAATCGGAAGTTGAAGCCATTTCCACTGTTCTTATACAGTTCAGATAAAAACAATAATCCAATAATAAGAAATTCACAGAAATGTTAATTGTACATTCAATTGCATGTCCAGCTCAGTCTAACCCAAGTCCTTTTTTTGAGCGTCGATAGGAAAAATTGCGTGTTTTGAGGGACAGACACGTTAATTAGGAATTACCGCGGTTCGGGGTCTGATGGGCCCTTAGGGATTTTTGTGACTCCAAGACCCTCGTCTGGACCCCTATCTGTCACGATGTTACACTGAATTATACGATAACAGAGGCTTGGTTGGTTTTTGATAAGTAAATTCAATTTAAAACCATTTTGTTTGAATAAAAACATGAAGGTTAGAATTTCTTTTTTGTTTTTTTTTGTTAGTGGTCTTTGTTTTATGAATGGGTGCGTTGTTAGGCTGGTTTGTTAAAGTTACTAATTAAAAAAGTAAAAAAATCTTTAAACCATGTTTTCTCTACGTGTAATTTCTTATTTCGTTTAAATTTCTGGACATAAAAAGGGCTCTCAGTTTGATTAATTTTGTATGTACTCTATTTCAATCGAATCGAATTGAGAAATTATTAAATCATGCATTTCAGGATTTGGAGAAAGACCGGTTTGTGCCATCGTGGTGCAAGGATTAGTCACCTGGGGGCTACTATGATGGACCGGCAGGTGAATGTGCTCATGAAACTCAACAACTTTCCCCAAAGAACATAGGTCGAAATATGAAAAAAAAATTTGGCCCTCCCTTACAAAACTGACTACCAGCTGATTGATTTACTATGGGAGGGCCAAATTTTTTTTTCATATTTCGACCTATGTTCTTTGGGGAAAGTTGTTGAGTTTCATGAGCACATTCACCTCCTTCAGGGTTGATACCCCCTTCCGTTACACACTGTATATGACGGAGAAGGTATGTCTGTCTCTCGTTAACATCAGGCATATTTTAATTACTGTGGGCGTACTATGGGTAGTATTGGTTATAGCGCAATAGTAAAATGGTTTGCAGTTCAAATCAGATTACAATTCACGAACAAGTCAGTCACACTAGCGGATCACACACTCAACGATACGGAACGCGAGACAGTTTCTATTCACATGTTGTTCGTACGATGTCCAATGTTTCGATGATCTCGAGAGCTCCACTCACACCGTTCTTGTAGCTGTAGCTCTTTGTCCACTCACGCTCAGAGATGGCGCTGACGTTCCGAATAGTCAAACGAATGACTCCGACTTATAAATATTAAAAGAAAATACGTCAACCAATAATACTAATACTGCCTTCAATAGTTTATACCCTCGACTTGCCTCATAAATGATTAAATACTGCCTGCCTCATATTTGAGACAAGTCATAGTGCAAAACCGTGTACATTCCGCTTTGTAGAACTTAGCCAAACAATAATATCTAGAATTCTAGACTCAAACAATATTAGATTTTAGCAAGTTTGGATATTAGTTTAGACTTGCTATTTCGTCTCAATGTCAATATTCAGAAAGTAATATTTGTAAATAAAAGAATTTGTAAATCAAAGATATTGCTAAAAGATATTGCTAAATGTGTATTTGCACTTATTGCGATACAAATCGCAATAAGTGCAAAAACACATTTATATTTTTATAAATACTTTGAGGCCATGGAACAGATGATGTGAAAAGTATTTTTTTAGGGTTCCAACTCAAAGGGTGCCAACGGAACTCTATTACTAAGCATTTGTCAGAATCAGTCAGAATCCGTCCGAATAAACAAACCTGACAGCTGTCATTTTGAGTTTGCGTAATTACGTGGCTGACAAATTAATTATCACAGAACACAGCGAAGATAAATTGTTTTCTTTTCTTTCTAATAATTATCAGGCTTATTTAGATTGCTTTGTGGTGATTAAAGAGATTAATCGGTCTATTACGTTTGAACTGATTGATTGTCTGGAAAATAAATAAGGGTTCAAAAACGTGATGTTATTTAGTACGGCTTTTTTTCTGCATAAAACACGAATGTAATTATGTGTGGTGATGACATGTGATGTGATGTGTGATATGTGTGTGTGTGTCTACTACTTGTATTTTCTGTAAATATTTTTCTTAATTGCTTTCTTTTCTTTCTTTACTATGGGTACACCTCTTACCCTTCGGGGCAACAATGCGTGATGTTACGAATGTGTGTTGATGATTTGATAGCATTTTATAATTTTAGTAAGGCGGTTTTTTTCGTATTAATCATTTATTTATTTCACGTTTACATCTTTCTATTAGATAAACTTGGTCGGTACTTAGGAAAAGGATGGGCATAGTGGGACCCTAATTTCACCAATGCGTAAATTATAGTCTTATCTATTTGTCTTAACGTGTAACTAATATGTATACATTGTACATAGCTAACATACATACAGACTCAATTACTTTTTCTATTGTTACCGAACTTAATAAGCTTGCCTAACAGACGAGGGGATAAACACAGCTAAACTCTGATTTTTAATTTGCTAGACCAAAATCTATCCATCGAAGTGATCGATGACTATATCATACCATGTCATGTTGACAGAATAAGGTTGAATGCAGCTGTCATTTTATTCTATCAAATTAAAAATCAAAATTCGTTCGTTCATATAAAACATCTTAATTCGGCAGCCTATTTTTTAATTAGGTATGCGTCTATTTGGATACGAAAATTAGGTATTGCTTTGGCGTCAGGCACAATAGTTTTTGAAGGGCTTCAAATAATGAAAGGATCTTATGTTTTTCTTGTATTATTTAATACTAGTATAGAGCTATGAGGAACAGAGTGTAAAGTTCAATCATCCTCCATAGAAAAGGGATTGCGTCTATTTATATTATACTAGCTGGCTCCGCGGTTTCACCCGCATAAGTTTCGATCCCGTGGGAATATCGGGATAAAATCCTATATGTTAATCTTGGTTATAAACCATCTGTGTGCCAAATTTCATCTAAATTCGTTCAGAAGTTTTTGCGTGAAAGAGTAACAAACATCCATCCATACAAACTTTCAGGTTTTTAATAATATTAGTAGGATAGGTACCTACCAAAATACTTCAATAAACTGTCAGAAGGTTAAATATTTATTTTTGAAAATTAGGACCTGAAGAATCCTTTTATTCGCTTTCAAACTGACTCAATATTCTAGACTAATGAAACTTTTAAAGCCATTAACAACCATTTATCAATATTTCTAGACATTTGACAGGCATTGCTAATGTTTAAATAGCCTAAACTTTAAAATGCTTTCACAAGAAGAGACAGACTTTAATTTTTTCATTTGATTCTATATATTTTTATAGAATAATAAAATTTTAACGACGATTTAATAAAACAGTGATGTCGCAAAAATGACGGCTGACGGCTTCAGCTGTCAACACATTACGGTGTAACAATTTGACATTGACGGCACCTTTAAGTCGTAGCTGTAAGGGCGATTTTCGTATTGTAAGTGTTACCACTGATGTGCGGGTTGTATCTACTGCATTATCGTTCAAATTGTTATGATGAGTTTTATGAAGGAACAAAGTACAAATTGAGTTTCTTAATCTTTATAAGTATAACAATTTGTTATGTTTCGTGGGAAAGCTTTCTCCTTGTTTTTTCTTTTTCGGGTATAACTCCAGGGAGGCAATTTTCGTAATGTTAAGAACGTTAACAGTTTGATCTTATAGTCTCAATCTGTCAAAAATATCTCGAAATTCCCTACATTTTTGTAAATTTTATGGCCTTAGATTGTCGCTGAGATGAGATTGCGACTAGATTTTGAACGTTTTTAATTACAGGAATTGGACAGGTTTTGTGCAATTACCGACCTTCGTAATAATATAGGTACGTAGGTATCTACGACCGATTTCAGTCGAATGAAACTACACGAATCCTGGGAGGAAAGTTTTACTGATAGTAATTCGGATTTGTTAGATATATTTTTTTGTGTTTTTTGTATTTTTTTTGTGTATTGTTGTTTTTCCCACGGGAAGGTGACTTTTTGTGTTTAATTTTTGTTTTTCAAATTTTCAGTATAGTGGGACTAAGTCAACAATTTACACATAATTCACAAAAGTTATAACTTCGCAACGACAACATCCTACTAGTCCTACTAATATTATAAACGTGAAAGTTTGTATGGATGGATGGATGTTTGTTACTCTTTCACACAAAACCTACTGAACGGGTTTCGTATGCAATTTGGCACACAGATGGTTTATAACCAGAATTAACATATATAAGATACTTTTTATCCCGATATTCCCACGGGATCAAAACTTGTGAAACCGCGGGAAGCAGCTACTACAGTTATATTCTTATCACAGATAATATTGAAAAACAATAAACATAATTTTTACTGAATAGGTAATCAAATATCTTTAGTCGAGTGAAAGACAACAACAACAACACACGCAACACCGACAACTTGTTATTTTTTTTTTTGTGTTTTTTATGCGTCATGTTTGCGCAAATAAATGTGTTTTCTTTCTTTCTTTCAATACATGCCTTATAGCTATAATTTTATTTTATTTTCTGAATCTCTATATTCGCTAGGCGCAAGTGCGAGATGTCAAAAGACTCGTCTCCGCACGGGAAGCGACATATGGAACTGTTATTGAAATGTATGACAAACGAAAATTTTGTTCAAAAAACGTGATTTCCGACTGAAAATTTTTGTAAATTCCTGGAGTTACGACTACCAAACAGAACTCGCGCTCGCAGAACGCGCACATAAATGCAGGTAAGGCAGGTGAGTGTCTATTGAAATGAAGACCAACGTGGACTTTGAAGAAAAATTTTGAGATAAATATTAATTTAGTCTTTCCTAAAGAAATTGTTGAAAGTCGATGAAAGAAAAAAAAAATCGGGTTTTTGTCTATTTTAACTAGTCCGATAGTAGGATGGAGCCTTCACGGAAACTATTTCAAACACGTAGGTACCGTACCAACTTCGCTTCCCACTCTATGTATAAAACTGTTACATTGTTACAAAGATTGTCGTCCGGATATGTCAGTAGGTACCCAGATGGCGTTAAAACATTGGACAACAACCCGAGCTGACGATCTACATTTATCAGAATAACTGGAAGATTTTTCTTAGAAAATTGTACGTTTTTCTTCCGATTTAGTTCTGTAGCAAAAAAAGGGATCGTTTGTCAGTAGACCTTTTGCGTTCAGTGTGTTTGGAAAAGGGTTGTGTTATCGAATTATTTATTTAAAGTTACAGTAGATATTATTTCGGCAAGTTACAGTAGATATTATTTCCTGTAAACAAATCATTGCTTATAACTAACTATAGGCGGAATGTTTTCCCAATATGAAGTTCACTTAGTTTTAATATGTTTCCTTGGGACTTGTTTTGCACCAGTGTATCGACCTTAAGACGGCTTTTGGCACAGTCTTTTTTCTTGGATAGTTAAATATTACTTGTATGAACTTTTTTTTTATCGACTTTTTTCCTAATATGAGTGGAGGCTTGTTATTTTTTTAATACTCGTATTATATTCTTTATGTGATTGGTTTGTTAGTCTGTAAGCCTTCTTTAAAATATAATAAATAAATAAATAATATAATCGATGGCATTGGGATTCTTCGTTTTCAATCCATAGTGCATTTGTGGTTTTTTCGCTGGTGATGGTGCCAAACAAGTAGACAAATTCTGGGCCAAGTTCATTTAGAGTGTTATCGACACGCTAACAAGAAGATTAGTGGTTTACTTTTAAATAATAAATAAACAAGTCTCTTATTTATTTATGAAAGAAAAACTTATATTAAAATTACACTTTGTAAGCAAGGATATTAAAAATTAGAGGATTACATCCAAGATAAGAATGCTTGGAAACATGCTGGTCCTGCGCCATAGGACAATCTCTAGAGTCTAGACAAAATCAAACTGGTTGCTAATGTAATTGCATTTTTTTTTTACATTTATTTACATTCTGTAATTAGTTAAAGTCACACCCGGACTTATTACTCCTTATTTATTTACGAAAATCGTCTACTTTTAGAATGTTTGTAAATATGTAAGCACATAATTAATTTATATGTAATGGTTTCATTAATCCATTTTAATTCTTTTACCTATTGTGGTATAGTAACTTTATTTTTAGGATGCACCTAAAAATTAAGTTACTATACCACAATAGGTAAAACGTCTTCAGTTATAATTATTGCAAAACATTTTAAGAGTAACGGTGGAATATCTTGCCCATTCTTCTCCATACGAAAACTACCTTTTGGAAGGGGCGACTAGAATCAATTTTATTTTATTTTAATTTTTGACGTTCAAAAGTGCCTTTTATGTGCCTATTTGAAATAAATGATGACTTTGATTGTGACTTCTTCAGCAGATCCCATTGTCATAGGAATATAACTGCATACTAAAAATCTCTTGTGGTGCTGTGCCACCAGGGGTGCAGGCACTAAAGTGGTTATTCATCCCTTCTAAGTAAATGTTAACTGTAGGACGCAAGTTAGATAAAGGTCGTGAGTTATGTATAAACTGCTGCTTTGAAACCCAATTACATATTGATCTGAATGTTCAATGGCGTCTTATGTAGGTACCTATAGGTACAATGGCACAACCGTGATACGCCTGTACTGTACAGTCACGAGCAAAAGTATGATTACACTCGGCTGTATTCAAAAGCGATTTACTCCTTTATTTTTGAATGAAATGTTATGTTGTTACGAACATATCTTTTTCGAACCCATAGGTTTATGCGATGTGTCGTATTTTAACGTTGCATTCGTTATTTCACGAAAAAATCGCAATTGAAAGTTGCCAAGTGTCGACATTTTGGTGCTCGTGAGTGTACGTATACTTTAGGTATAGTAACGATACGTATGTGAATAGAGATAACATAACTACAGGCCAAACAATATGATCCTCACATGATTTGATCAAGATTATGTCTGGACTTTAAAAGCGACTGTGATCTCTGAGTTTGTTTCGGCTTTTCTGCTCAGAGCAGGCGGATAGGAAACGCCGACCTCACCTAGTTTGTAAAATACTAGAAGCGACCCGCGGTTTCACCGGCATAAGTGTCGATCCCGTGGGAATATCGGGATAAAAAGGAACCTATCCTTGTTATAAACTATCTGTGTGCCAAACATTCTAATCCGTTCAGTAGTTTTTACGTGAAAGAGTAACAAACATCCATCCATCCATCCTCACAAACTTTCGCGTTTATAATATTAGTAGGATGGTTGACGTGTAAAAGTGTTTGTACAGACGCCAGCACATCAAGCTACTACAATCTGTAAAATTTCTTTAATAGATTTTCAACTTTATCGCTTAAGCATTAAGGTTCAAGGTTGATTGGGATAATTTGACAGTTTCGGGTAGCTTGACCTGCTGCCGTCTGTACAAGCCGACTTACAGAAATAAATTCATTTATCATCAATTAAATTATCTCAGAGAGCATTAGATGAAAATCCAACACCATTTACGTGAAAATTGTTTTGGGTATTCTTTCCCCCATCTAAGGAAATCGGAAGGGTAAATATATGTAGTCCTACTCGCTGAAATCATACGAGTTAACGCTTTTGACGAACGAGGCGAACGCACTGATACATAATCTATCTATACATCATCATCATCTGCCTAGCCTTTTCCCAACTATGTTGGGGTCGGCTTCCAGTCCAACCAGATGCAGCTGAATACCAGTATTTTACATGAAGCGACTGCCTGTCTGACCTCCACAACCCAGTTACAGGGTAATACGATATACCCCTTGGTAAGACTGGTTGTCAGACTTTCGGGCTACTGACGACCCGTAACGACTGTCAAAGATCCACGAATGACAGCCGGGACCAACGGCTTAACGTGCTTTCCGAGGCACGGAGGGGTCTCGGTATGTGAAAATAGTCACCCATCCATATCTATACTAATAATAAAGTTTAAGAGTTTGTTTGTTTGTTTGAACGCGCTAATGTCTGGAACTACCGGTCGGATTTCAAAAAAAAAAAAACTTGAGAGGTTTCAAGGGACACCCGGATGGAACGAAGTTCAAAGAGAGAGAGAGAGTGGGAGACAGACAGAGAAACACGCACACGCCGCACGGCTTACAACTATAGCAAAAAGTGTCGTTCCAACTTTTGGTCTTAAGCAGTACCTTTGTACTCATATTATAATTATGTCATATCCCTATGTATTTTACTGTGTGTACATAAATAATAAAATAAATAAATAAAGAACGCTAAGCGAAGTAGGTAATAGCGCGAGCAGGCGATGCGATGTGATGGGACGGGTCGGGAGAACAAAAATTTTCACGCGGACGAAGTCGCGAACAGAAGCTTAGCTTAGCTTATAATATAAACGACAGCCTCTTGACGTGCC
Organism: Apamea sordens; assembly: GCA_945859715.1. NCBI lineage: Eukaryota > Metazoa > Arthropoda > Insecta > Lepidoptera > Noctuidae > Apamea > Apamea sordens. Next base: position 16,241,351 of record OX243998.1, on the reverse strand, counting down.
GTTTTGTATGATCACATAGATCTCCTAAATTGCACAATGGATTTTGATGCAGTTTTCCCCAACCTAACCTTTTAACATATCTACGCGCCCCCTAAGTGGGGCAGCGTGATTAAAAAAATATATAAAAAAAACTTTCTTTTAAAATTACAATGTCCCGGAGTTACTTTTTAGAGCATTTATTCCGGAAGGTCATGTGTAACATACAGTACAGAAATCTCTATGGTTTGCCATATTGTCATTGCATCCGTGCGAAGCAGGTGCAGGTCACTAGCACACAGTCATATAATCTAATAGCATGATTGATGCGTCTTTTACTTGGCAAACAGAGAAAATGCGTCTTGGTTTGGTATTCCCTATAGATTTACCCGATTTATCAGAGGTACCTTTTGCTTTCTTATCCCACAGCAAGAAGTGGTTCCACGTAGGTGATATATGTATACTCGTATGTGCGTAAGAACGTATCTGTCAAGTATTAGAACGTTCACGAGAGTTTTGAACAGCTGATGCTCACTTGTTTCAAAGTAAGGAACCGCAATCAACATTGATACGGTAGGCGGTGGTATGTAAAGTACGTTATGTTTTACATATAATTTTATAGCGGGGTAATTGCGTAACACTAGCAATGGCTTTAATTTTGATAGTGTTCAACTAAATTCATTGCGTTATTTACTTTGTTGAGTAGACAATTTTTTCGAACATTTACAGCAGTGGATTTGATCGTAAGCTTATGCATAACTGCTGGGACAAGCTTCCTCTTTGTAAGAGGGACGGATAATCCACCACGCGGGCCCAGTGCACCGTGCGGTGTGATGGATGATGTCTTCGATTTTTTTTTAAGTGAAAACTTCTTTAGCGGCGTTGTGCACTTTTGTTGTGATGGGTAAAAATGTTAAACTCGCGTCAGGACACGTGACCTGATCAAAAATTCGTAAGACGGAGCTCGCATCAGGACACGTGACCTGATCGAAAATTCGTAAGAGAGTACACCGCATTCCAATATATGGATATACCAGTATACAGGGTGGAATTTTGTAATGCCACCTGACTGGAAAGTACCTACTCTTAATACTGTAGATAGAAAATTTTACTCAATGAAAACATTCCTTTATTTTTAAATAGAAAGAAAACTGCATTCAAAGATTTTCAAAAATTCGCTTGCCACACGCGGGTATCGAACCGACTAAAATCTGTAAAAATGACAAGCCGGGACCAACGGCTTAACGTGCTTTCTGACGCAAGGAGGGGTCTTGGTATGTGAAGATGTTCACCCATCCACGGAACAACCGCGGCAAGCGTAGCTTAGCGTGATCGATCGACCAGTGCGGCTGTTATTACTTAGCCACAAGCCCCGCATTTGAAACTGTGTATCTGTCCTATATCTTTATTCCATGAATGATAATGATAAATGATTTTATTTTTGTAAGTAGGTTTGTACAAACACTTTTACATTTTAAAGTCCAGACATAATCTTGGTCAGATCATGTGAAGACCATGTAGATTAATGTCTGAGATGGTTTTTTGAGGAAAGAACCAAACAGTTTGAGAGGACCTGCCCAGTCAGTGCACGATTTTGTCACAAATCGTGCAGCTCAACTCAACATTTAAGGAGCTCGACGATTCGACGAACAATACCAAAGAAAGGACATTTGGGTAGGCCACATTAATTACTCAAACTGCCAGACCATAACAAAAACTAACAGAACAGGCAGACAAGAAGGCATTAAGTCCGCCTTTGTACAGTCAGCGTCAATAATATCGGGACGAACAGACTGTTCAAAATGATCTAAGCAACTATGAAAATGAAATATTAACTCAATGACACAAGGAATATTTAAGAATGAACACAGTACACGACAACTGTCATTCTGACAAGAACAGCTTTATCCAATTGAGACAAAGTTTAATTTTCTTAGTTGTTGAGATCATTTTGAACAGTCTGTTCGTCCCGATATTTTTGACGCTGACTGTACCATTCTGTGCGAAAAGTTTATATACCTAAATAAACAGAGAGAAAAATAAAAAATAAAATGACCCACATAGTCTTCACATTCACAATAATTAAAATAATAGAATACTTTACAAAGTAAGCAAATGTCATAGTATATCAAATTTATTAATGTCAAAGTGTATATAAAAAAAAACAACAACAAAACAAAAAATATAAAAAAACTTGAGAGGTGTCAAGGGACACTCGGATGGAACGAAGTATAAATGGCTTGCTTTCTATAAGAAAGAGAGAGAGAGACAGACACAGAGAAACACGCGCACGCCGCACGGCTTACAACTATAGCAAAAAGTGTCGTTCCAACTTTTGGTCTTAATTTTTTCAGTCTAGCCCCCTTTCGCAACGCGCGATAACGATAAGGAACTTCGTTCCAACATTCAATATGTAAAAATTGGAAGCAGCTTAATCCCAAGCCTTTTTGTCCTCCATATAAGCCTTAACGGTATAAAAGGCTTTCTGGCACAACTTACGTTTAATGAATGATTTGAATTTATTAAGGCTTAGATCTTGAACGGGGCTTGGAACTTTATTGTAAAAGTGTATACATTGGCATCTGAACGAGCCACCTATTTTCTTGAGCCATCTATTTTGTGTTTGTTCCTAGTATTTATATCATGGATATCACTGTATTTTTTAAACAATTTTATATTTTTATGTGCATATAAAAGATTTTCATAAATATACTGAGAAGGCACAGTCATAACATTAACTTCTTTAAATTTTACTTAATTATTAAATTAAAATTGACTTAATTTATAAAATCGAACAGCTCGCTTCTGCAAAACAAAGATAGTCTGAATATCAGTGGCATTTCCCCACAATAGAATACCGTACGACATTACACTATGAAAATAGCTAAAGTACACTAAACGGGCTGTCTCTATATCAGTTAAATTACGAATTTTTCTAACAGCGCCCCAGCATGCCCCTTGGTCATTACGCATGCACTGAAGTGGACTTCATAACCTTTGCGCCACCTCGAACGTTTTCGACGTTTTTATGAGCCCCAACTGGCTGATAAGTGCTTCCAACTTCGTTTGATTTTTAAAGGAAAACTTTATTTTCTGTGAAGTTCTTTCTGGAGGCGAGTTTTTTTGATAAATTGATTATTAATGGATGGAACGGAAGGATGGAAGGTACTTAGGTCCACCTTTTGGCCGCAACATGAACTGGCAGCCTTGAAATAACTTGGTCGTCGAGTTTTTATGACGAAATGAGCCAATTTTCACGTATGGGCGTTTCGAGAGAAAAATATCCTAGCAAACATTAAAAAATGTAACAAAACAAAACCGGTCAAGTGCGTGTCGGGCCCCGCGCAGTGTAGGGTTCCGTAGTTTTTATAACAGCCTTCGCTGACTGATAGTTTCGTACCATGCTCTAACTAAAAGCCAAACATGACTACCTACCTAATTTGACTTCCTATACAAATCCTCACCTGATCCGACAATTTTGCACGGAAAGTTTTAATTTTTTTTTTGAGATTTGGGTAAGACTTGTCATAGCCGGTGTAGCAACTGTTTTTTTTATAAAACTTATTTAGGAATGAAACAATAGCGCGATACAACTGATGCTTAGCGCCATCTATCGAAATTTCTATGGAGTTGTTCGAAATTTTCGAGTCTAATACAATTGGTCGACTATTACTCGTAAACTTGTAAAGCCCACTTAAGTGTGATAGTTTTCCTATAAACTTCGTTATATATAGGTACTACTGCCGTGACATTTGAATTTCCAACTACAACCGTTTAGTTAGTAGAGGGGGGGGACACACTTGACTCTAACGAAAATTGGTACTTTAAAGCTTGATAAGTCACGAACGGTTTACTTAATCAAAAAACGGTCTTCCCAAACCCCTAATATTTTTGAAAGACCTATCTAACGATATCCCAAACTATGGGAAGGACGAAAAAAAAAATAAATATCATGCCCACATCCCCAGGTACCCTAAATAATTATTTTTTTCAAAATTCTATTTAACCACTTTTTTGGCGTCATTAACGTGTATACTCATGCCAAATTACAACTTTCTAGTACAGTCTGTCATCACTATTATCTGACCCACCCTAAAAACAAACGAATTTGGACCCTCTGGCTGTAACATTAAGGTTTATTCAATTTATATTATATATCATTTTGTTAAGCTATTTTAATCATTATCTCGTTGACATTATAGTTGAAAAGCTTTTAAGTCACACTACATAATTACAACCCAATCATTAATTCCGCGTATTTCCAACAAGTTCTTGTGGCTTAGCGGTTTGATGTTGGATTGGCAAAGAACAACATGTGGGTTCGAAAATACAGTCCACCTATATTATCAGTTTCTTTTTTAATTTGTTTTCATTTCTACAATATTGCTTGCATTATTAAAGAACGACCAATATGATTTACGCCTAATAACTTATCTTGTAGACAGGTGGGTAAATTGAAAAACTTTAAGTTCACAGAATTTATATTTACCAAGAATGGTTGGATACGAAGTAAAAAATATATTTGCTTCGTGAGGTAGATAATAAATTCATCTAAGTGACAAAAGTTACACTACGCCTAATAGCAGTGACTGCGCTCACACATTTGTAAATCGTTTCACATAACTCGATAAGTATATTTAAGCAATTTGGTGTTACCAAACATAAAATCATATTTTTACATGAGTAGAATGTTGGAATTAGAGAGATTGGTCATCGACTTAATATAGCAGTAAGTGTTTTTTTATACCTATTTTATTTTATTGATTGTGATTAACGAACGCGTAGTTGGCTATTTTACCATTACATTCACTCCTTACAAGTTACATACACGGTTCCAAAAATGTTTTTTTTTTTTTTGTTTTAGAGAAATACGGTCAGTCTATGCCTAAGACGTTATGGAGATAATGGAAATATTCAGCGGATTCGTCCAGGAGCAAAAGCCATCAAGTATAGTCCCGAATTCGAACGCCACCGTTGTTTCAAGTCAAGTTGAAAATCCATTTTTTCCCCATTCGTGTAACCGCAATAAACCACAATATTTCAGTGGAAACAGTGAGAAGGCATTTACACGCTGCTGGGATAAGGAATTATAAACCGGCACAGAAAATTGCATTGACACCTGCTCATCGCGAAGAAAGGGTCCGTTTTGCCCAGGAATATTTAAATTTTATTTTTTTTATTTTCTATTTTTAAACACACCATGTAAGTAAATGCTCAATGGATTGATTGTTAAACCATTAAAATGTTGCAGATTATGTGGTGATGTTATTGTTATAAATAGATTGTTTCTATTTAAATAACATGTTTATTCACTACATATAGGCAGCTATAAATCTGTAAAGCATTTCACAGATGAATTCATGTTCTCGATAACAAACTTTTAAGCATAAGCATGCCTTGTTTAATGTTAATAAATGGTTAGATTTGATTATGGCATATTAATATAAAATGTAGGTATATTAATTTGGAAATATATATGAGCATTTACTTATTTTATCTTACCTAAGTGTTTTAATGAAATAATAAACATTTTAAACTTGCAACTTTTTAATTTTATTTCTATACAAACTGCCCGTTTAAAAAAACAAGACCCTACGTCGTCCATTAAAGAAATGTAAAAAAAGTGTAATAAAATAATTTAAAAAAACAGCTGAGCAAAAAGCTACATTTAGGTTAAACTCGGTTTCGAACGTAGACAACGATGAACACCGCACTACCTTAGTGACCACAAGACCAACTCAACTCTTATAAGCCGCATTGAAATTTGATCTTAGTTGTTATGCTAGACGCAATATTCTAAAGAATTTGAACCATATAGTATACTTTCATAAAGTTTATTCTTGCACAGCACAAGCAGCCAACCTTTTCCTCGTGCAAATAGATTATTTTGTATTTTAAATAATCACTCCATTGAGACATGATAATAAAAAAATCTACCTACCTACAAAATAGAAAATAAAAAATGGTAAAGAGACGTTGTTTTTGTAATTTAGTAAGACAAGGTCAAATATGTTTGAGAGTAGTCACTGCATACCCTTAGTAGCATTTGAATACCAGTTTTATAATAAATAATATTTATTTTTCAACTACCCACTTATTACAAGTTATGCGAAAATATTACCATTTTACAAAGTTTATATTTGAAGATTATCCGTCTATAATTCTTTATAATAATACAAGAAATAGTTTTGGAATAAATTCTAAATTGAAAGCAAAACAATATAATCGTCGCAGGATTTGATCTCGCACCTTGATTTTCTCAGTCTTATACACAGACCACGAGACCAGAATTACTTGAACGCAATCATTAAAATAAGCTATTACACTAATTATATTATAACAAGTAGTTATAACATATAACCTAATGCTAACGTTATAAAGATCAAATTTGCGTGTCTGTATTGTTTTGTATTTGTTAAACAAGTCCGCGAGCACTTGTCTGTTAAGCTCATATAAATTGAATAAACCTTAATGTTACAGCCAGAGGGTCCTAATTCGTTTGTTTTTAGGGTGGGTCAGATAATAGTGATGACAGACTGTACCAATAGTTTTTGAGCTTAACCGCGGGCAGACAGACAGACAGACAGACGACATGGCGAAACTATAAGGGTTCCTTGTTGACTACAGAATCCTATAAAACCAGCCAAGTGCGCGTCAAGCCACGCATAGATTAGGGTTCCGTAGTCACCATAATGGCACTTTACAAGTTAGGCCTCTATGACTCCTAAACTAACAAAGTTATCTAAGCCGTCATAGTTTTTTGTCCTTCAAAGTTCATCACATGGACTATACCATCATGAATTGCTTCAGATTCTTCAGAGGGGGCGAGGACGGACGGATGGAAAGCAGCACTTGAAGTGATTTTTTGCTCCGTTGGTGTTATTGCCGTATGGCGTTCCAGTGGAGGATAAATAAATAAATAATAATGACGAAACTACAGGGTGAAATTAAATTCATGGGCATCCTTTTAAGGAGTCGTTGTACTCATCAGTATGAAAAACTTTTACTATGGGACCAAACCTGAAATCGCGAAAAAAAATCAGCTGTTCCCTACATTTATGTTCGCATAACTCGTCAAAATGTAGGGAACAGCTGTTTTCTTTTCGCGATTTCAGGTTTGGTCCCATAGTAAAAGTTGTTCATAATGATGATTACAATGACCGCTTAAAAGGTTGCCCATGAATTCAATTTCACCCTGTATAAAGGTTCCGAGACGTGAACTGCGGAACCCTAAAAAAACTGCGATATACTAGTCGTTTTGAAATTACGTGTTTTCATCTTTTCATTGTGCGGATAAATAGTTACTTTCCGGAAACGCCAGCACACCGAATTAACCACGAACAAACAATGGTAACTATTTGTGGTTTTTGTTACACGAAAACAACAATAATTTCCGTACGGAAATGTACCGCAAATGTGTAATTAATTATTAGTTTCAAACATTAAGCTTTTGGTTTTGTTATTTTACTTTAGTGAGCACTTGAGCAGTGGCTTACGGTCATGGATTCGAACTCACGCAGGCGCTTTACTTTGAGTAATTTATTTCATCAGCACTGCTCTCAAAACAGTGAAGGAAAATATCTTGAGAACACCGGCGCGTCCTAGAACCAAAAAATCTGTGTCATAATATTGTGGCATTTACCAACTCGAACTGGGCCCGCGTGGTGGATTATAGCACACATAATAGGCCCGCGTCCCAGCAGTGGTTTTTTTTTTTTAATTTAAAAAACGTTGCCCCACACTAGGAATTACTCCTGTATCGTGGGTGCGTTTACAAACATTTAAAGTCACATATACAAACAGCCAGACCCGGAACAACACCTGTAGGCAATATACAAATATTTGCTCCGTGCGGGAATCCAACCCACAACACGCAGCGCAGCAGTCAATCGCTCAGCCACTGCGCCAACCGTGTCGTCAATTTAGCTATGTTTATGCTTTTTTACTCATAACATAACCTCTGTAATTTCTGTAGGGTTAGGCAGAGGTACTGTAGTAGTACAACCTCATTTCGAAAGTTATGTTAAAGTCTTAGTGCTATTTTACTTTACTTTGATACAAACTATCTTTATGCAAATTCTTATAACCCAAGTTCCATACTTTGTGTACTAACTCACAAAGTAGCATAGCCCGTAGCAACCTTATCAACTGTCCCAGTTTTGTAAGCTGTCCTCAGGGGGATGTATGTCTGTTATACTTCCTAATCTTCACGCTTGTCGCCTCAGGAGGGACACAACATGTAATAACACTGATTTAACTAGGTTTGTGGGGTCGGAATAGAATACTTTAGGTAGGTATATTTGGTTCTTTAGGTACACTCTTATTTACATACCTATAACATCTTCGTTCCTTGGTTGGGTTGCTTAAAAATATTCGTATTGGAACGAAGTTCCTTATCGCGCGTTGCGAAAGGGGGCTAGACGAAAAAAATTAAGACCAAAAGTTGGAACGACACTTTTTGCTATAGTTGTAAGCCGTGCGGCGTGCGCGTGTTTCTCTGTCTGTCTCTCTCTCTCTCTTATAGAAAGCAAGCCAGTTGTACTTCGTTCCATCCGGGTGTCCCTTGACACCTCTCAAGTTTTTTTTTATTGCATAGCCAAATACTTTTTAAGTTTTCGTCGTTCGAAAAGTGCTGATTCTCGCCTAGTTTGAATGACTTTTATACGACGACTTATGTAAGCTTGGCATTAATGTAAATAAGTTGGATCTATTCCTGTCTTAGTTATTATATGTAAATAAATACGAACAGGAATCGTTAGTACCTACAACTTTTTTCGGAGCCCATGTTGACCAAGAGATACTTGTGGTCGTCAAAGGAATAAGAAATACGTCCCTTTCTAGTTACGCCTTGCAAAAACAATAACACAACTATTTAGCATTATAATCATCATCGTCTGCCTAGCCTTTTCCCAACTATGTTGGGGTCGGCTTCCAGTCTAACCGGATGCAGCTGAATACCACTATTTAGCATTATAATGGTATTAATATGTTATTAAATTTTGCGCCTTTAACTATAAATAACAATATAATTCATAGATCACGACAGGAAAAATATCTCAGTTTGCATTTGGATGACCGACTTACTTGGAAAGCACACATTGAGCATATCAGATCCAAACTGAGTTCAGTCTTGGGGGCACTCCGGAAAGTAACTAATTGCATACCAAATATATAATAATAAATATATATTGCGTGGTTTGATATCCTTTTGAACGCCAGAGCATAAACGCACGCGCGTGCCCTCCACGCCAAGCCACAATTTCACCGCAAATACCTACAAAAAGAATAGGGATTCCAAAATGACTTAATTGTTTATTTCGTGATAAAGTGCACCGCAATTTTTGTCACATATTTGTGTCGTTGGCGTACAGGGCACGCGCTTGCTTGTCACGTATATGTGACAATGGCGTTCAAAAGGATATACTATTCACGCATCTCGAATACTTGATAGTAATATGGGGAAAGGCTACCAAAACGAATCTAAGACAGCTACAAACCACACAAAACAGAATTATTAAAACATTATTCCATTACAATTACCTAACACCTACAAAGGAGCAGGCTATCTATACACTAAAACTAAATTATTTAACATTACGCAATTATATGTTCAACACTTGCAACCTAGTTAAAAAGATAATCACAGGCAACATCCACTCAAACATTACATTAACTCAAAAAATACCAAAACATTACTTAAGAAACAGATAAAAATTAATAACAACTCGACCACGTACACTGACTTACGGCAAAAAAAAACATACTGTTTGAGGGAGTACAACTTTACAACAGCCTGCCTAACGACATAATAATGTGTGACAATTTAAATATTTACAAAAAAAAAAAACTAAAATCGCATATTTACAGTCACTATTTCTAATGAGATGCTGCTGAACAGATTGTGAAATAAAATTATTTAGGTGTAATAGAATGAAACTTGTCGCTCTAAGCTAAAGCTGTATTTGTATTTAATAAGATATTTTTGTGAATCTCATTTTAAGTGAACTATGTTCTTATGAGAAAATAAAGTTCTTTAAACCTATATATAACACTACCGATCATTGGGTCCTAAACGCACGACGCCATCGCGGCAGACCAAGACGAAGATGGCGGGACTAGCTTGACTCCAAAAGATAGAATTGTGGGGAGAAGGGAGAGGGCCTTTGCCAATACAGGCTAGTTAGAATAATTATGTATCACATAAATACAAGGGTTATCAAGTAAGTCAAGTTATCTGTAGCGGTGCAAGCGGCCTAGCAGACATCGAACATAATTTATTATTGCGAGATTTAGTTGTTTTGTATAATTTATGTTTCTTATCAGGTTATAGCATACTATTTATTTTCGAATAAATTAAATAGGGATAACAGATCCATTGGTTGCTATAATATCATAATTTTATAATAAATTCACATATAATTATATTATAATTAATGTATGGAAAATATTGTAAAACATTTTAAAAGAGTAACGGAGAATGGGCAAGAAGCTCCTTCTTGGCCATTCTTCTGCATACGAAAAATACCTTTTGGAAGGGGCGACTAGAATCAATTTTATTTTAATTTAATTTTTGACGTTCAAAAGTGCCTTTTATGTACCTATTTGAAATAAATGATTTGATTTTGACTTTGACATAATTATAATACCTAAGGATTCGTGGAAAATGACTGCAATCAAGCATTTTGTGGGGTACAAATATCGTGAGAAAACTGACATGTCCTAGAAACAAAAAAAATCGAAGACATTTGACATCCGCACTGGGCCCGCGTGGTGGATTATGGCACACTCCCTCTCACAGAGAGGAGTTCTGTGTCCCAGCAGTGGGAACATTATAGGCTGCTTATGCGGTACAAAATCATAGAAATATGAAAACAACTACGCACAAGACCATCACCATCATTATGATAAGCAGCTTTCTTCCGCCCACTGCTAAGTTCCTAAGGGCTTCCTCCCTTCTGGGCCCAGAAGCATGGCAATGCATCCTAGGTCTGTGCAAGATCACAGTGAAGCTGAGTAGACATAAAAATATATTTAAAAAAAAAATACATAATAACCCTAGTTTCCTGGGTAAAAAAAAATTTTATATTTAGTCCGTCAGTTAGATTATCGAAAAATAATGGACATGTATTTTTTCTTTTGACAATAAAAAAAAAAATGACAAAGATAAAGCGCGTCAAACTTTGGGAGTCACGCCTTGCTAAAAAGTGTAGCAAGACGTGAACTTTAACGGGCGATATCTTCATTATTTTTTATATAATTGACAAAAGAAAAAAAACGGGTCCTATATTTTTTGATAATCTAACTGACGGACTAATTAGTTTTTTTTGGGAAACTAATTATATATGTATACTCACACCTTCTTCCCCTGGGATTTGGAAAAAACTACACACAACGCTATCTGCATACTCTTTTTGCTTCGTTTACATTCAATTGTAAAGCTTAAAATGTTATACTAAAGTTAAGTATTTCAAAAGGAACCACGCATTTAAATAAACTCTCGACTTTTAAAGCCCTCTTTTAGAGGACTTTTCTTAGAAAAAGTGACAGATTATACGCCTCGGTTCTCGGATTGGCGTAATCCGTAACCCACAGTTAGAGATTAAACCATTTCGGAGAGGACGTGATAAAGTAACTTTATTTATCATTGTCTACCGCGCCAGGTGACGGGAACTGGCTTCAAACCACTCTGCTACTGATTAAAGAGTAGGAAAGTGTACTTGGGTAACTATGTATATGAATGTTTTCGATACTTGTGGTAATAATTATGCAGCAGCTGCTTTAATAGATTGTACGTGTAATTGTGCTTGCTTGTGATTTGTATTGTTTTTTTTTTGTGCTATGTGTTTAAGCTCTCAACAGATTGCGTATCCAAGTAGGGCGCTGCGGACACAACTTGTCGAAGTGAGGGATTACTGACCCATGTAATACCCAGTGCGAGTGCGGTGCCTGATGAGAGCTTAAGTGCCCGTTCACCTTTTTTTTCGGGAGGAAACCTTCAAAAGGCGCCCCCTCTGTGCAACGCCTGTTAAGGCATATCTCTGGGGAGACTGTAAAGGGTCTCCCCGAAGCCTGACTGTGCATGTGTGCAAGGCAACACATGACCACTGTGCGCCGCCTTCCCTGAGGTCACTCAAAGTGCCGTTCAGGCGTTCACCTGCACCTTGGATGACTTAATGAATGCCAAAGATGCCGCAATCAACGTGGCCATCTACTGAGACGCGAAACTGACACGAAAAGAAGAAGCTGTTTTATCGTTACCTATTTTAGTTATAGTTTTAATTTTGATTTCACTCTTGTTTTTCATGTTTCTATGAGTGTGTTTCATTTTGTTTGTCATATTCCAGTGCGAGTCACAATAAATACTTTTTCTTAAAATTATTGCCAGCACCTTTTACAGAAAGAAAAACCATGACATCACGCCCATTTTCCGCAAAGCTTTGGGCAGAGGTGTATGGGACAGACGCCATATCAACCAGAAACTTTCAAATTTTCCCAATCAACCTTGAATGGGTGCTAATGCTTTTGCGATAAAGTTGAAAATCTATTAAAGCAATTTGACAGATGCAGTAGGTTGATGTACTGGCGTCTGTACATCCACATTCACCAGTTATCTATAAGCCTTTTAAACATACAATATTAATCAAACAGGGCTTGGCTTGTGTAAAACCTAGGCAATGCATAAAACTAATTTCTTATTTGATTTTTCTTCCACTATCCTTAACCTATAACTATTTTAGAACTAAGTATATATATTACTAAGGTATTCAAGAGGCAGAATATCAACAAATGTTTATGGTTTGCCGTTAAGACACACCTAGATGAAGTACCTACAACTATTTTCCCTAAACTATTTATAGGTGACAAGTAAGATGAACATCCTTCATATTCATTGTCAAATACATTGTGTTTAGAATAACTGCTATTTATAGTTTCAACACGTTCAAGGTAACTTATCAGTCACGTACTCCTTGTCTTAATTACCTGTACATGTTGATACCTGTATACTTACAGGTACGGTCAGTGACAAAAGCTAATTAACACTACTACTTTTACATATTATTTATTTATTGGATCTCCAACAGACGCTACACAATTACATGCAAATATAAATAGAGTAGGGATAAATACAAGTGTACGCTTCCAATTATTAGCCGCAAAGGTAAGTGATTTCTACCAAAAATTGGGCGCAATTTTCTTAGAATCTCCGCAATACATGATTGGGTTAAGTAAGGTGGATGCTCCAAGGTCGCAAGATTTCATGAAATAGTCATTCAGTAGGATTACTTGATCTTAGAGAGTTGTGTTGATGACTTAATGATTATAATTCTGTAAATACATATTTGTTACGGCCGCGAATCATATTTTAATCAACGTACAACTTAGTACTGACCAGCAAATTGCAAAAAACGTAAGAAAATTTGAATTTCGCGGGCTATCTTGGAGCATCCACCTTAAGTAGAATGTTTTAATAATTAAAACACTTTGTTCAGTCGTAAAACGCTCCCTAACAAATTTGCCGTATCGACACAAAATAATTTTCACAAACACTGTTATATTTGCCGCCAAAACAAAATGGCGGCAAAAAAAAGTTGTATACCTCCAAGTTGCCCACCCTGTACATAATTTTGACATTACAAGATTTCATTCATAATAACCCACAAAAATTTAATAAAATATTCTTCACCTATAATTCACACATACGCAGTGATGCCGTGGTATCATATAATTTTCCATAAAAAAATGGCGCTGATGCAAGACGCTTAAAGATGTCGTAGTAAAAGCAAAATATATTGCATCGTGAGGAATTCTGAGAATTAGGGGCGGTAATGACAGAGATGTGTTGGTTAGCAAATGCAGGCTATTAATCATGGGTGAGGGGCGTGTAAGTGAAGATACTGGGGCTACTAAGTAAGAGGAGGAGGAATATTAAAAAAGCCTAAAAGCCTTTCTATGCTGTAGTTAAAACATAATTTGAGTGAACATTCATTGAAGTTAGAACGGAGGGATTGAAAAAAGACACTTCTCCGCAAATGTAGATGAGGTTGACTTGAATGATTAGTTGCTGAAATAAGTATGTCAAGGCATATGCATAATTAGCCTATAATTTTCCCACTGCTGGGACACAGGCTTCGTCTCTTTGAGAGGGAGTGGGCTGTAAGCCACCACGCGGGCCCAGACGGGTTGGTAGATGTCACATGTCTTCGAATTTTTGGCTCCCGGTTTACTCACTATGTTTACCTTCACCGTTTTGAAAGCAGTGGTGATGAAATTATTCACATAAAGTAAAGTGCCTGTCTGGGTTCGAACCCACGACCTACGACTCGTAAGTCGGGGCTGTTAACACTGGGCCACCACTGCTCTCCAGTTCATTGAAATTTATTTTATGCAGTTTATTTATTGATTTCGACTTCATATAAGATTTTGTTTTCAGGTATTCATGGAACGAAGTTCCTTATCGCACGTTGCGAAAGGAGGCTAGACGGAAAAAATTAAGACCAAAAGTTGGAACGACACTTTTTGCTATAGTTGTAAGCCGTGCGGCGTGCGCGTGTTTCTTTTTCTGTTTATAGAAAGGAACTTCGTTCCATCCGGGGGTCCCTTGACACCTCTCAAGTTTTTTTTTTGATGTTTGGGGTTTCAGGAGCTTCTTTCTCTAGGATAAAAAAAAACACCTACTGAAATTAGTAGGTACCTATGCTAAAATCAAGTCACCTTTCAAACAAAAAAATAAAATTAATCAAAATCGGTTTAGCCGTTTCGGATTTACGATGGCGCAGACAGACTCACACATACACTCGTTAAACTTATAACACCCTTCGGTTTTTTTCGGGGGTTAAAAATGCATTGATGAACTGGAATTTATAGTATTTTTTTCAAATAGAAAAAAAGTGGTTTTCGTTGCCCCAAAAGGAGAGGCTGGGTATAAATTGCCCACGCTGCATCTGACGCAAACGAAAAAAAATCAAGTAAAACCTTTAGAGCCCTTCTTTTGCGTAAAATATGATTTATTACTCGTTTTACTGCCATTGTTGTAGTTAAATCGTTTGGATATTTTGTTTCTATATAATTTATGGATGACAAGTCTAAGTATTAATTAGGTTTTAAAGTTTCATGTCTCCTTCTCAATCTAGCCTTTTCCCAACTATGTTGAGGTCGGCTTCCAGTCTAACCGGATTCAGCTGAATACCAGTATTTTACATGGAGCGACTGCCTATCTGACCCCCACAACCCAGTTACTGGGTAATACGATACCCCTTGGTAAGACTGGTTGTCAGACTTTCGGGCTTCTGACTACCCGTAACGACTGTCAAAGATCCACAAATGACAGCCGGACCAACGGTTTAACGTGCTTTCCGAGGCACGGAGGGGTCTCGGTATGTAAAAATGGTTACCCACCCACAGACCAACCGCGGCAAGCGTAGTTTAACTTGATTAATTGACCTGTGCGGCTGTTATTATTTAGCCACGGACCCCTCTTTCAGAGGTTCATGTGTAGGTAATAAATTGTTTAAGTTAATAATAGGATGGTGTGGTAAAATGCCTTTTGAATGGAAAATTGTGTAGCAGTAGGTCTAAAAAGAAAATTGCAATTTGAAGACAATTCAATGAATCGTGGCTCCAAGAACTAAAAATTCTTTAATTTCTCCAAGAATTTTATTTGACTACAAAATAAAGTGTATATTATCCCTCAGTTACGAGAACACAACACAAATTTGAAAATTATAACCTAAAACAGTGCTAAACAGTAAAATAAAACAATATTTTCCTTGAAACTCATTTTCTTTCATTTGGAGCCGTATCGCAATATGTTCGAGCTGGAATACAAATAGGGTACAGTTTTATAAAGTAGGGATGAAACAGTTGGGACTCAACCTACAGGTTAAATAGAAGCGGGATCTAACTTTTGGGTTGGAGGAAAATATAATTTTTTGGTAAAAATAATCTCTAAAATGTACAAAGTCGTCTGTTTATATGTTTCCACTTAGAAAGTATTTTTAAACTATAGTAGTGTTCATAATCTCAGATGATTTAAATTCCAGCGCCAATAAATCAGTTTTCTACTTTAGTGGAATGTATTATAAGTTGATTTTTGAGTGACAAAAAGGATCTAATAAGTTTTTGGTTGCAATTGAATTTGAATTTTATTAAGTATCACATTCAGTTTGTTGTTCCATAACTTAATAATCAGCAGCTATATTTGAGATAATTTCTCTTTTTGATGAAGCTAAAAAGCTTCACTAGGATCCGATTTTTAATAGACAGATAACTGAAAAATAAAGATGGTGGTTTCACAGTTTTTGTACTGAAAATAATGTCAAACTGTCATATTTATTTTTCAGATAAATGTTATCTATCTATTGAAAAATAGAAACCATTCATATTTTTGCTCGTGTGAAGCTGAAAGTTTAAAGTATACAAAATAGCAAAGTGACATGGAAAATTAGCTCTACGGGTATCCTCGACAAAACACGGACCAACCGTTTGGACAGGTATTGTCAGAATTTTATGCTTATCCCAAACTTTAAAGCAATAGTTTTGCACAATGTTATGTCCAATGCGTCATAACCTTGGCTGCTTTTATTGTTTTACTGAAACAAGCAGTGTTGTAATAGGTCCTATATTTATTTGCCCTTGTTTTAGGTTGGTTTTGAAATTGCAATTGTGCGAATTCTCGTTCGATCTGTTTTTGCGAATATTGTATTAGCATAGCTTTTGAAATAATTATTCATTTCATCGAACTCTAGCATTAATAATGAACCATTAGTACAGACGCCAGCAGGTCAAGCTACCCGAAACTGTCAAATTTTCCCAATCAATGTTGAACCTTAATATTTCAGCAATAAAGTTGAAAATCTATTAAAGAAATTTGACAGATTGTAGTAGCTTGATGTGCTGGCTTCTGGACCTACTTGGGCCCTATCAGAATACGAGCGATGAGGTATTTGTTTTTTAAATATCGCAGCATCATGTTGAGATAGGAGCCTTTTTGGCGTCGTACAGGTTTAAAAAAAAATGTTTTAATGTAACTTTGTTATTTTTAATTGCTCCTTTTTAGGGGTCCCTCCAGTCACCTCCTTCTGCGAAGCAGTCATGCTAGCGAAGGAGGTGGCGGGGTGGGCGAGGGAACGCACCTTGCGCACCTCACGCCTCAGCCGCCGCGGGAGACGCTCCGGGCGTCGGGAGCCGCGTGACGACTCCCGGCCACCGTAGGCGCGGGCCTGCGGGCGGAGAGTAATGGGTAGCTCTCCGTCCGATCAGGACTAGGCCCGTGCCGGACGGCGTGTACGTGTTCCACGCGCGCCTCAATGAGATGTCAGCAAAAGCGACGGGGCCCCATAGGGCCGAAGCCTGCCAGGGTAGCGGGAACATCCGAAAGGGTTTACCGCTGCCCTGGAACATAAAGGGCTAAGGAAGGAACACGGGTGGGTTTTAGTCAGTAAGAGTCTGACACTCCCTTCTGCTCCACCCAGAGCGGGACTCCTCCCGCTCTGGGTGGAGCAGAAGGGAGTGTGATTGTGTGATTTGATGATTTCCCATCCACAAAAAAAAAAAAGGGTTCCGTAGTCAACAAGGAGCCCTTATAGTTTCGCCATGCCCGTCTGTCCATCCATCCGTAGCTTAGCTCAGAGACTCTTAGTGCTTGAAAACTATACTTTGGCATGGATATACATATAAATCACGCCAACAAAGTGGTATAATAAAATTAAGGAAACAAAAAATTCGTGCGTGGGCCGACATGCTTTTGGCCGATTTTTTAATTTTACTACATATTTGTATTTCCTGTATGTGTCCCAAATAAAATATTTTTCTTTCTTTCTTTCTTCCAATGGCGCATTATTAATGTTTTTCATACTTTACAGTTTTACTTTTGATAAAATAAAACATCGTGAAAATATGGAGAGATGGAACTCAAATCCGTCGTATTGTTGGGTTAGGGGGAAACTGGCCTCTGGTCCGCGGCCCACATTACACGGAGTAGGAACAGTAGTGGAAAAGTCAGCCGAATGCGTGGGTCAGAATACCATGGGAAAAAAGTCTCGTAGTTAAATGGACCCATTGGGATTTTGTGCGTATGATAAAGCTTATACCATCATCATCTGCCTAGCCTTTTCCCAACTATGTTGGGGTCGGCTTCCAGTTTAACCGGATGCAGCTGAATACCAGTATTTTACATGGAGCGACTGCTTATCTGACCTCCACAACCCAGTTACTGGGTAATATATAAGGGCGAAGAATTGAATCCTGAAGACAGCACAGTATTCTTGGGCATAACTTTGGATGCTAAGCTTCAGTGGGGTCCACATATAGATAAATTGTCAAAAAAGCTGAGTTCTGCAGCATACGCTGTTAGAAAAATTCGTAATTTAACTGATATAGAGACAGCCCGTTTAGTGTACTTTAGCTATTTTCATAGTGTAATGTCATACGGTATTCTACTGTGGGGAAATGCCGCTGATATTCAGACTATCTTTGTTTTGCAGAAGCGAGCTGTTCGATCAATTTATAAACTGAGTCCGAGACACTCGCTCAGAGACAAATTTAAAGAGATTAATGTTATGACTGTGCCTTCTCAATATATTTATGAAAATCTTTTATATGCCCATAAAAATATAAAATTATTTAAAAAATACAGTGATATCCATGATATAAATACTAGGAACAAACACAAATTTGTTGTACCTGCAACAAGGCTCAAGAAAATAGGTGGCTCGTTCAGATGCCAATGTATACGCTTTTATAATAAAGTTCCAAGCCCAGTTCAAGATCTAAGCCTTAATAAATTCAAATCATTTATTAAACGTAAGTTGTGCCAGAAAGCCTTTTATACCGTTAAGGATTATATCGAGGACAAAAAGGCTTGGGATTAAGCTGCTTCCAATTTTTTTTTTTTTTTATATATTGAATGTTTTTTTTTTGTTTTTCTCTGTTTTGTTGTTGTTTTTTTTTTTTATATACACTGACATTAATGAATTTTATATATACTATGACATTTGCTTACTTAGTAAAGTATTATATTATTTTAATTATTGTGAATGTGAAGACTATGTGGGTCATTGTATTTATATTATTTTTCTCTCTGTTCTCTTAGTTTTTGTCATGGTCTGGCAGTTTGAGTAATTAATGTGGCCTACCCAAATGTCCTTTCTTTGGTATTGTTCGTCGGATCGGTGAGCTCCTTAAGTTTTGAGTTGAGCTGCACGATTTCTGACAAATGCGTGCACTGACTGGACAGGTCCTCTCAATCTGTGTGGTTCTTTCCTCAAAAGACCATCTCAGACATCGACCTACATGGTCTTCATATGATCTGACCAAGATTATGTCTGGACTTTAAAAGAGACTGTGACGTCTGAGTTTGTTTCGGCCTTTCTTCTCAGACTAGTCAGATAGGAAACGCCGACCTCATCTAGTTTTAAAATATGATTGATGTGTAAAAGTGTTTGTACAAACCTACTTACAAAATAAAAATCATTTATCATTTATCAATACGATACCCCTTGGTAAGACTGGTTGTCAGACTTTCGGGCTTCTGACTACCCGTAACGACTGTCAACGATCCACGAATGACAGCCGGGACCAACGGCTTAACGTGCTTTCCGAGGCACGGAGGGGTCTCGGTATGTAAAGATGGTCACCCATCCACAGACCAACCGCGGCAAGCGTAGCTTAACCTGACCGATCGACCTGTGCGGCTGTTATTATTTAGCCACGGGCCCCTCATAGATAAAGATAAAGCTTATACCATGCAGGTATCATAATGTTTATTAAAGAATCAGACTCAATAAAAAAAAAACTGGCGAAAAATTTCTAGTTTAAATCATCACGACCCTTGGGGGCCGAGCAAGAATAAAAAAACACGCTAAGCAAAAACGAATATAATTTAACATCTTTGAGTAGACTCAAAGCCTAATGCTGAGTTTACATTCTGCCGTTTTTGTACAGACAGCACACAATCTACTACAATCTGTAAATTTTCTTTAATTGATTTTAAACTTTATCGCTATGCATTAAGGTTCAAGGTTGATTGGGAAAATTTGACAGTTTCGGGTAGCTTGACCTGCTGGCGTCTGTACCAGGGCTCAATAAATCAATGAGAGAAATAAATTAAAAATTTTTTTTTTAATTGACCACATATTACAATTTCCATTCAAGCCTATAAGGGTAGCAAAAAAATTAAAACGTAGGCTTATAATTCTGTGCACATAGTAATTTGATTGTACCCTCGTCATTACGGGCCTATCTCGACCCGATCTGGGCTGACTTTGTTAGCCGAATTTAAGCCCTATTCAGTTCTAAAGGCCACATCATACAATCAGGGAATCAGGGTGCGGGACGGTATTGGGTCCCTATTTTCGGCACACTTTATTTGGAGAAGTGTGGCAGCGAATTGTAAGCTACGAATCAATATATTGAAATGTATATCGCATAAGTAGATGAATTATTTTTAGGGTTTCATACCCCAAAAAGACAAATGCACAATGCACCTCTATCCGTCCATCTGTCTGTCTGTCCGTGGAGGTATTAATTTGAAATCATTATAAAATACGTAGTTCTACGGTCTTTTCGAGATCTAAAAAATCATCAATCAAGCTTTTAAGTCAACGCAATAAAAATACGCCAATTTATGCAACATATTTTGATACTTGCAAATAGAACCTTTAATATGGTACTTGACTTAGAATCATGAAATTAGGCAAGAAGTACCTAGTCTCACAGCACAGTAAAGGAATACGTCCGAAAATCGTTAATTTACTGTTTAATCACATTTTTTATATTTTTTATTTGCCTTTGCTATTTAGAGGGGCCCGTGGCTAAATAATAACAGCCGCACAGGTCGATCGGTCAGGCTACGCTACGCTAAGCGCGCAGGTTAAGCTACGCTTGCCGCGGTTGGTCTGTGGATGGGTGACAATCTTTACATACCGAGACCCCTCCGTGCCTCGGAAAGCACGTTAAGCCGTTGGTCCCGGCTGTCATTCGTGGATCTTTGACAGTCGTTACGGGTAGTCAGAAGCCCGAAAGTCTGACAACCAGTCTCACCAAGGGGTATCGTATTACCCAGTAACTGGGTTGTGGAGGTCAGATAGGCAGTCGCTACATGTAAAATACTGGTATTCAGCTGCATCCGGTTAGACTGGAAGCCGACCCCAACATACTTGGGAAAAGGCTAGGCAGATGATGATTTGCCTTTGCTATTCAATAGATGGTTTATCTATTCATACAAAAAGTCCCTATTAACGGAAGTATAATGTTATCGCCACAGCATGGTGTGATCGAGCCCTTAGTCTGCGAATGTTTGGCAGTACTTAGAAGGTTTTTTGTGTTCGCTGTCTATGAATAAAGATATATGAAGAAATCGCTGTTACTAGAAGATTTCTTCTATATTATTATTCTTCATTGTAACTTTATTTTTTTGTCAGTCGATCGTTTTTCTTGAAGGTTCTTCTTTTTCAGCAGCGAAATAACGTACTGTTTTATTATTGGTGAATAGCATTAATTTATTTCGCTGTTAAATATATGTTTTACAAGAATTTTTAGGCACTTTGCATCGTGAATAATGATTATGAATAGCTTTTTTTTTTTGAGGATGAGAAATCATCAAATGGCCCCTCCCGCACTGGGTGGAGCGGAAGGGAGTGTCAGACTCTCACTGACTAAAACCCACCCGTGTTCCTTCCTTAGCCCTTTATGTTCCAGGGCAGCGGTAACCCTTTCGGACGATCCCGCTACCCTGGCAGGCTTCGGCCCTATCGGGCCCCGTCGCTTATGCTGACATCTCTTTGAGGTGCGCGTGGAACACATACACGCCGTCTAGCACGGGTCTAGTCCTGATCGGACGGAGAGCTATCCATTACTCTCCGCCCGCAGGCCCGCGCCTACGGTGGCCGGGAGTCGTCACGCGGCTCCCGACGCCCGGAGCGTCTCCCGCGGCGGCTGAGACGTGAGGTCCTGTCCCTCGTCCACCCCGCCACCCTCCTTCGCTAGCATGACTGCTTCGCAGAAGGAGAAGACTGCCTCCCAACACATTATGCATAGCTTATAGGTAGTTAGTAGGATTAAAAATCTTTTTCTTTTGCCTATACTGTTCCACTGCTGAGCAAAAGCCTTCGCCAAGTTCTTCCAGGAACTCTTTTCCCGCGGCACCTCGAACCAGCTCTCACGATACGCGTCTAGGTTATCTCGCCACCGCATTCTGGGCCAACCTCGGCTATATTAATAAAGATTAATACAATTAGAGTGTGACAGCTGTAAGCTTAAATTAATTAAATTTGAAATATCAAAACAGCTACAATCAAAGCATCCAAAAATCCACAAAACACGAACCCTAACCAGACAAAGATTGGTTCTCAAAAAGATTTACTCCAGTTGTTGGCATTCAAGCAGCGAAAAATGTAGGAAGAGTTGCCAGTGTAATAAATTGGTCGGAGTCAAGTTATAAATTACTTGTAACACACTAGTGGAACACTAGTTTATTTTCTAATATTGGAGCTTCGAATGTAATCCTCTGTTTAAAGTCTCGTAGGAAACTGCTCGTAGATTAAAGTTTTGATTTATGTAGTGTTGCTAGTAGAGAAAATAGTAGTCGTAGCTCGATTTTAAAGGACGTTGTGAAAGGATTTTATTGAGAGATAGTAGGGCAGTTAATTACAAACCAGTATATATATTATTAAAATTTTGCCAATACTTGGAATTTGTCCTGGATAGTCAAATATTTAGTAGTGACTTCCTCGTTCTCTGTTTTATTTTTATTGAACGATGCTGGTCATTAGTATTTTGTCTTGTTACGGTAGATAGGTAGTAATATCAATCAATCGCTTCAAATGCATTTGGTAGATCAGTTTGCACGTCAATATGTATCAATCAAGTAAATATTAACAACTGCAATTGATCGTTTCGGGGGGTCCCCGACCCCGTTTACCGTATATTACCGAAAATACGTAGTATCTATTAGTTAGTATGGTGTAAAAATATTTGGTCTGCACATCAATCGGACTGAGATATATAGAGCGAAGAAGCAATTCGTCAAGCTATTTCGCTGCCCGTGCTGACATATTTCTAGTAGATACCCGTATAAAAAAAATTAGGTTAAGCCACAAGATTAACGGGGGAGTAGTACTCTGAAAATGAACCATTTCTGCTATGGGGCCAACTCTAAAATATGACAAAAAAAATGTGTGCGGTCAGGCGACCCCCATCAGGAACGGGGGTCTTACATGATACTCGCGCGCACACACACTCGTTTAATAGAAAGAGACAGAGAGAAAAAAATAAAGTGTGAATATAATACAAAGCAATCTAGTATAAGTTTGAAAACGACATCCATGATGAAAAAATAGAACATTTTCGCAGCAACCATCTTAAATTTTCATTTCTCACTATTGGCTTCAGCGCCCTCGAAAACCATGAAAACTATCTTTGTTAGATCTGTGAGAGAAAGTCGCATGTAGAAGGCATAACACTTTTTCGCTACGTGACGGTTTCTACCAGTTTACTCGTTACCGCATCCGGGTTAAGGAATTTCGTTCCAAAAAAGTTTTTAATTTTCATGAGTACTACACGCTCTTACAGTGGTGACGTCACTCATTTAACCTAACAACTAATCTACATATACTTAGTATATCTGTAGTGTATTAATGCATCTAATTTTCCAAACAAATGATATTGTTGCGCGCCACAATTAATGCTTGGAACAGACGCCAGCACATCTAGCTACCCGAAACTTTCAAAGTTTCCCAATCAATCTTGTACCTTAATGCTTTAACGATAAAGTTGAAAATCTATTAAAAAAATTTGACAGATTGTGATAGCTTGATGTGCTGGCGTCTGTACGTGGTGACATTAGTTACCACTAGCGCCATATAGTATCGAGTAGCAGAACTAATTTTCCACTAGCGCCATCGTATCGAGTAGCAGAACTAATAGATCCTTTTAGAAATTTCGATGCTAGAACTTTCTAGAACTATCGACATCTGGTCAGTCGGGGCCGGTATATACTCGAACATTCTAGATGTTTCTGCAGTTTCTGCAGAAGGCTCTAGAACTATTTGCGGCACTATTTATGGCCGGGATTAGCCACGACCGACACAGAATTGGATTAACGATACAAGCCAATACACCGAAAGCAATCTTCAAGTGCGACTTAAGTGTAATTGTGTTTTATAATTAGGTGTGTTTGAGTTTTTATTAGTGGTTTAATTAAAGTGTCATTTTTGGTAATTTATATCGGCAGTTTTTATTGTCACGAACCCGAAGCACGTAACAAACAATATTATCGTTCAAATTATTCAGTTATCAGTTAGCATATTTAACTATTTTCAAGTCTAGTCTATGTGTGTGGTATATATAAGTCATGATTTATGGAGGGCGGCCTCTGCCCAGTAATTGAATAATACAAGGTCGGTGCACGCACATAATCGAATTAATGTTTGATTTGTAACAACGCACCAAACTAAAACAAACATAATTATGTAAAGTAAACTAATTATTTTAGTTATGTTCACAGCATGTTTACATTTTAACTCATGCGTTAAATCACCACTGATATTTTGAGCTAAAATTGCATCAAAATAGTTTTTGTTAATTGTGTCCCACAGCTGGGCAAAGGCCTTCCCTTTTCCCTTCCAAACCTCCTTGTCTTGAACGATCTCTGGCCAAGTTGGCCCAGTAAACCTCGTAAGATCGTCACACCCACCTACGCCGTAATAATTCCGTCGCCGCCTTCGCCGTTTCTTCGTAATAATTTAAAAACTGAAAAGTTAAACTGCTTTAGCGTTGTGGAACTGCCTCGTAGGTCCAGTGGTCGCAAGCACTACTGCTGACCATGAGGTCATCATCATCTGCCTAGCCTTTCCCCAACTACGTTGGGGTCGGCTTCCAGTCTAACCGGATGCAGCTGAGTACCAGTATTTTACATGGAACGATTGGCTATCCGATCTCCACACCCCAGTAACTGGGTAATACGATACCCCTTGGTAAGACTGGTTGTCAGACTTTCGGACTTCTGACGACCCGTAACGACTGTGAAAGTTCCAAGAATGACAGCCGGGACCAACGGTTTAACGTGCTTTCCGAGGCACGGAGGGGTCTCGGTATGTAAAGATGGTCACCCATCCACAGACCAACCGCGGCAAGCGTGCTTTCCGAGACACGGAGCACTGCCGACCATGGGTTCCAGAGGAATAACATACTAACAATAGCCATGGCTTACATTTTGACAGTTCAACATCATTCATTGCGTTATTTACGTTGTTAAGTAGACCACACTTTCGAACACTCTTAATAAAAATATATATATTTATATATCAAAAAGGTTTTTTTATCTTAATTGGGTTTCATAGCAACTAATGTACCAGTCACCAAAGGACATAAGTAACCAGGGTCGTCGTAAATAAATTAAATTTTATTCAAAAACATCCATCGGTTTCTCACTAAATTTCAACTAGGTATATCCGACGACCCTGGTTACTTATCTCCTTTGGTGATTGTGTCTAATCTCGCTCATAAAGTTGTTTTCACAATTACTTGTAACCGTGGTCTTAACAGATCTTGTTTCACTATTGCGTGACGTTGTCTAATTGCTCTCGGTTCCTCTAAGTTCCCTCAATCCCCCATTTCCTCTGGGATCTCGTGTCTGCGTATACTATTCAGTAGATGAGCAAACCCGGAGCCTTTGACCTATGAATAGTGTACAAGATTTTAACGAGATGTCGTCACACCGTAGTATATATATATCTATTAGTATACGTATACATACTTAGTAAACTTACCAGTAGTATTTTTATATTAATTTGTATCGGTAATAGATTGGAAAAATCACTTTACCCATACATGTTTTTCGCCTTTGCGTCCAAAATGTCAGCTTATTGATATCATCGACACGATAGAAGAAGTACAACCCACGTATACGACATGTCATGTGAAATGTGAATATCCGTGGAAATAAATTAAAAATTATCATTTTTTCCTAACCAAACTTCGGTGTAACAAAAGGCCCTATACAGAATAAAGGCATACTGCCGGGTGCCCGAACGAATGTATTCATTTAACTCGAGCTTACGCTATACAGTAAAATAGAATACATTCTAGTCGCCCCTTCTAAGAGGTAGTTTTCGTATGGAGAAGAATGGGCAAGAAACTCCACCGTTACTCTTTTCAAAGTCAAAGTCAAATAATTTATTTCAAATAGGCACATAAAGGCACTTTTGAACGTCAAAAGTTACAGTAAAATAGAATACATTCTAGTCGCCCCTTCTAAGAGGTAGTTTTCGTATGGAGAAGAATGGGCAAGAAACTCCACCGTTATTCTTTTAAAATGTTTTACAATATTTTGCATACATTAATTATATAATTATATGTGAAAACGATGCACTTAAAATAAAATTACTATACCACAATAGGTAAAAGAATTAAAATGGATTAATGAAACCATGACATATAAATTAATTATTTGATAGATACATGGTGCTCACTTATTTAGAAACATTGTAAAGTAGACGATTTTCATAAAAAAAAATAACAAGTATTATACAACGTGGCGCTACAATGGCGACATTAATTTAACACACGGGTAGGGCTAGTGACCAGTAATCATAAAAATTATAACAACATAAAAAAAATCGTAACTTGATAACATCCACCTGCGCCGCGCGCCGACATAGGGCTCTCTCTCTTTCCTTCAATTCGCCTTCTCTTTGCTCGTTAATTGTTTTAATTACATTGATGCGATGTTATGATCCGTGACCCCGGCAAATGACCCCTGCGCTACAGTTCTTTAAGTCAGGTTGCTCTAAGATGCTATTTTATAAAATTGTTAATAAATATAATATTAATGCTTAATTAAATTAAAATATATTCATAAAACTACAACGCAAAACCGTATATGTGTGTTAAATTAATGTCGCTATTAAAGCGCCACGCTGTATAAGAAAAGAGTAAACTTTTATAATTTGCCTAATAATGAGCAGTGTTTGTAGGTCTCAGTACTAATGAGGGTGATAATAATTCGTATTGTGTAGTACGTAGAAATAATGCAACATGAAATATAATGCATTAAGACCGCCTTTGTACAATTTTCTTGTGCTTAAAGCATTCAAAAACCATATGAATAATTTTGAGCAAAATATCATTGTATTAATATAAACGACAAAAGTGCCATCAACATGATAGATGAAGCAGAGTATTTATGAATGAGAGAAAGAAACAGAACACTACCATTTTATCCCTCACTAAAACTTCGTATAACAAAAGGACACAAAATGATTGAAGGCATACCTACACAAGCCGGGTGCCGAAACGAATGTATTCATTCAACCTAAGCTCACGCTTGGCAAAAGAGTAGTTTTAGCTTGCCTAATCATGAGCAGTGTTGGGGTGTCTGTGCTAATGAGAGTAAAGCGGTGCTCCTCATTACTGTTGAGCAGTAACAGCCAGGGCTGCTGAAAGATGATTGGTGTTTTTGTTTCTGTGGTCCAAGTAGATGTATGAATGGGGTCCTACCCAATTGATATATTACAAAGGTCATAGAGGTATTACTTTTAATACTTAGGGCGGGTTATTTCACGTCCACTTGACGCACGCGTATAGGTACGTCAAAAATTGCGCTATTGTCAAATAAAAAAAACTGTTGTTTCAAATTACAATGACAAAATTATGGCCTTGACTTACGTCAAATAATTACGATTACGTACTCGTTATTATTTGACGTACGTATGTTACGTTAACCAACCGTTTGAAACAACCGGCCCTTACTCGTAATGGGCCCCAGTGTAGTATGTTAAACGATTGGTGTTTTTGCTCAAAAGTAAAACGTGCAACAGCTAGTAGTTTACCATCGCAAATATATCACTATACGTAAATGTCCTTCCAAATATGTTAGTTTCTCCCTAGTTTTAGTCCCCATTAGTAATCCTCTCGACCGAATTTCGGTCACGGCAGCCAATCTTAACGGAGATTAGCCAGGAACGCAAGAGATATTATAGCTTGCAATTAGTAAGTTTGCGCACAGGTGCACTCCCTGTTCCTTTACTCTCATAGTTCGTTGAGACTGCAATCCGACATGACCGGAGAGAGATCAGGCATATGACCAACGACTTTACATGCTTCCCGAGGCATGGCGAGGGTGTCCCACCACCGACCTCCAAACTCCAGGCTGCTACTGAGTAATTCCCAGTAACACTTTGCCCGACCTGGGAATCGAGCGCTGAACCCCAGGCTCAGCAGTCACACTTGAGACCACGAGACCAACGGAGCAGTTCATAGTTCCTACTTTCATTATACTACTCGCTATAAAGTTCTAGTATGCAATATTTTCTTGTTTGTACAAGGCAAATGCAAAACAACCATGCATTAGCTTAATAGTGTTCTCCGAAAAGTATTGAAACATTTATAGGTACACGAGTACAGTCAGCAACAAAAGTCAATTAACTCTATTACTTTTACAACTCATCTAAATTGATACAAAATTATGTGATACATTGGTTTTCACTATTTCATGTAATAGCAAAGAGTTAATTATTCTTAAATATTCTGTTACTACATGTTTTTTAAGAATATTTTGCGCAATAATTAAGATTTAAACAACTAAAGTGTTAACCGACTTTTGATGCTGACCGTACCATTGACTTTCTAATAATCGTGAGACGTTCAGTGTATAGGTATGTACATTATAGATAATTATTAGATTGTTGGCTTGGTGAAATGGTGACTATAAATACTAGGCCTTAGGGACCATATACCGTGTTTATAAACGGCTGTTCTAATAAATAAAAAATTATTAAATATAGTGTTGTGACGTATTGTAAAGTGGCTTTTTTTATTCTTTCATGGCCTTCTTCTTCTTTTCTTGATGATGACACTGTGGTGGCATCTACTTCGCCACATGCAAACTACGCATCACACTGACGTCACGTAAAATTCTGCATCTCGCAAGCAGCGTTTACCGCGCAACTATACACAACGTCCCGTCATCAATCGTCGGGCAGTAGCCCACCAGACACAACAATTGTCTGGTCGGAGGATTATTCCTATCTTACGGAGGATGAGTAAACTTTACACCCTGTTCTGCATACCTTTTTAGTATTCTTTTTATTATTTTTATATTGATTGGGCTGAGTAGGTGGCCACGTTGATTGCGGCATCAGTGGCATTCTTTAGATCATCCGAAGTGCAGTGGTTTTCACATCCTAAGAACTGACAATATTAGAACAGAGGTGGATACTAATATTTCCAGTTTTGGTGTGTTTTTAGTAAAACCCTGGGCTGGGCTGGGTTGGGTGTGGGCTTGTGGCTAAGTAATAACAGCCGAACGGGTCGATCGATCAGGTTAAGCTACGCTTGTCGCTGTTGGTCCGTGGATGGGTGTCCATCTTCATATACCAAGACCCCTCCGTGCCTCGGAAAGCACGTTAAGCCGTTGGTCCCGGCTGTCACTCGTGGATCTTTGGCAGTCGTTACTGGTCGTCAGTAGCCCGAAAGTCTGACAACAAGTCTTACCAAGGGGTATCGTATTACCCAGTAACTGGGTTGTGGAGGTCAGATAGGCAGTCGCTCCATGTAAAATACTGGTATTCAGCTGCATCCGGTTAGACTGGAAGCCGATCCCAACATAGGGATTGGGAAAAGGCTAGGCAGATGATGATGTTGGTGTGTTTTAGTAAAGATGAATTACTCTATCCTACGCAGAGGAAGTAAGTATGGGAATGTGGCACGCGACACTGCTTCTATCTATATCCACGAAAAAAACTCATGAGTCAGTGAAAACACACATTTATTGAAATAAAAAAGTTTGGCAGTCGCGTTGTCGTAAAAAAATAAGAATTCTCTCAGTTTAATTTTGTCAGAAACAGCTAGGCCACAGAAAAAAAACTAACCTGACACTGCCAAATCCATATCTAGCACCTCAAGTCATAAAATCGCTACCGCTTACCGCCATCGCTTATTACTTACCCCACCCCCAAATACATTCAAGAGGGCAAACGTTTCATGATTAAAGTATGAATATTGATTCTGTAAGTAATGTCGCGTTTTCAACCGCTATTTACGTCAATTCCACGAATGGGCACGGACTTGGACCTTGTACAGTCCACCACACTTCCAGTGTAACAATTTGACTGAAACAACGCCTTTATGCCGTAACAGTACCCCGCTGTTTGTCGTACATGTGTTACTACTCGATGTGGTTGACTGTACCCGGTGGTAGACTTTTAAAAATAGGTAGTAATTTGGCTATCATCGGTAGGTAGGTACATATAAATAAAAAATGGCCGACCAGTACCTATATACTTACTAATTTAACTAATATTGAAGATTAGTTTCGGTATTTTAGTTAAAGAAGGTTTAATTTTCATTTCTTTCGTAAAAATTGTCTTCCAATTTTTGAGGAATGTCTATGGATTTTTGTCGTTGTTTTATTTGGCTGTTTAATTTCACAAACATTTTGTTATCAATGAGCAGTCTGCTATCTAAGTAGGTAATTAGTACATTATTATACCAACGTGCTGTAAGATCCACTAAACCGCACTTGGCCCGCGTGGTGGATTATGGCTCACTCCCTCCCACAGAAGGGGGAGGCCTGTGCCCCTGCGGTGGGAACATTATAGGCTGATTATGTTGCAAGATACCCGTTTGAGTCTCGGCTTAAATGAGTCTTTCAGTCAGTAAAGTCTGATCTTTTCCTACTTTAGTTATGACTAGTTATGACCAAGGGTTAACATATTTAATACACGCTACAGTCTCACAAACACTTCTTCAAAGATAAATTACAGAAGTGCTGGTAAAAGTATAATTACTCCGGTCCTCATTACAAAGGAAAGCTGTTCACAGGTACTAGAACCGAGCCTTAAATGAGATTCCACACAACTATTTTGTTCCGTAACTTCTAACGATGCTTTCTAGCAAGTTTTAAAACAAATAGCTCATGTTTCCTCACACTGAAAGACAGCCTCAATGACCTAACACTTTTGCCTAACTCTTCGGTTCATCGTCATCATCTCCAGGCTCTCATGGTTCATCATCATCTGCGTAGCCTTTTCCCAACTATGTTGGGGTCGGCTTCCAGTCTAAACGGATCCAGCTGAATATCAGTATTCTACATGGAGCGACTGCCTATCTGATCTCCACCACCCGGTTACTGGGTAATACGATACCCCTTAGTAAGACTGGTTGTCAGACTTTCGGGCTACTGACTACCCGTAACGACTGTCAAAGATCTACGAATGACAAACGGGCCCAATGATACCCATCCACGAACCAACCTCGGCAAGAGTAGCTTAACCTAATCGGGCGACTCACACGGCTGTTATAACTGAAGACGTGTGAAGGTAAACAATTTATCAAAACTTCGTTCTTCCTAAAACGGATTCAACAGATTTTAATATCCAACTTCCTATCCTACTGAAACTTTCACTAAACGTGAAAGTTTGTATGTATGGATGGATGTTAGTTACTAATTCACGCCAAAACTACTGAACGGATTCGGATGAAATTTGGCACACAGATAGTTTATAAACTATCTGTCGACTAGGATTAACATTTATATAGGATACTTTTTATCTCGATACTCCCACGGGATCGAAACTTATGCAGGTGAAACCGCGGGGCGCAGCTAGTTGGATTATATTTTTGAAAAATTGTAGGAGTCCCCCGTTTCCCCCAAGCCTCGGGGGAACTCGTCCAATTATCTCCTGTAACAATTCCTGAGGAGTGAACGTTCCCTTTGATTTTATATTGCATATACTAATATTGGCATTGCGAACCGTTCATTTTCTGAAATAATACTGAATGAATACGTTACTTTGAGTAATATTATCTTTATGTGAGATATGCATCTGTGTCTGTTAGTTTTAGATTTTTTTCTGTTTCTGATATCGCCGAATTTTTTATATAGGTATTTACTCATTATAATTTAGGTAGATAAGATTTTTGTTAAAAAACTTGAGAGGTGTCAAGGGACACCCGGATGGAACGAAGTTCAAAGAGAGAGAGAGAGAGACAGACAGAGAAATACACGCACGCCGCACGGCTTACAACAACTATAGCAAAAAGTGTCGTTCCAACTTTTGGTCTTAATTTTTTCCGTCTAGCCTCCTTTCGCAACGCGCGATAAGGAACTTCGTTCCAAAACCTTTTTTCTTTGAAACGAGATCTTATATTATACTAGCTTCTGCCCGCGACTTCGTACGCGGATCCAGTCCCTTTCTCGTTCCGATAGGAATTTCGGCAAGAGTTTGAACTGTGCGTTGGTATGTCAGCCAATAAATCAGTCAAAACCGATGAAGGATTTCGATTAAGTTTGGTATAACTTAGATTAAGTGTTGTAGACTGGGTAGGTTATAACTCCATTAAAATAAAAAGGTAGAATTATTTTCATTCCGAAATTATGAAGCGAAATTAATATCAATTAGTTAACATTACTATTCTAAAAAAATTCTTTATAAACTATATTGTTGGTTTTTCCGTCGGGTGCCAGAATATAAAGCCCGGAAGCATTGCTAACCCTTGAGAAAGCAACATAAAGTTGGCCATGAGAAAAACAGCCGGTTCTCAAATCAACACCAGCAACTTTCAGTGTCTGTCTTCACTCGCGAGACAATGTATGACGATCACGATCAGCCGTAAGTCGCGCATCAATTTCTTCACTGGTTTCTAGATACCTATAGGTGGATGTGCGGTTACGCTGGGAACTCAAGCTTGATTCGCTTTCCGTGAATGTTTCCGACTCGCGAGACAATGAATGACGATCACGATCAGCCGTAAGTCGCGCATCACGTTCTTCACTGGTCTCCAGAGATCTAAAAGTCAACGTGCGAATGCGCTGAGAACTCAAGCGTGATGCTTTTTCTGTGAACGTTTCTGATTCGAGAGACAATGCATGGCGATCACGATCAGCAGCCAGTCGCACTTCACGTTCGTCACTGGTCTCTAAAGACCTAGAAGTTGACGTGAGAATACCCTGAGAACTCAAGCGTGATTCTCTTTCCGTTAACGTTTCCGACTCGCAAGACAATGCATGACGATCACGATCAGCGGTCAGTCGCGCATCACGATCCTCACTGGTCTCTAGAGACCTAGATGTAGATGCGTAAATACTCTGAGAACGCAGGCGTGATTCTCTTTGTGTGTAAGTGTCAGAAACGCGAGACGATGCATGACGCTCACGATCAGCGCTAAGTCGTGCTTCACGATCCGAAGAAGTTTCCGCGGGGCAAGATACAGCCTGATGTTGTCGAACAGCATCAAGTCTTGCCTGGCGTTCTTCATTCGATTCTTGGGATCTAATGATCTTCAATCTTTTAGCTCCTTTCGAACATTGCGAAAGATTTGACCTCTTTCGTGGCATGGTTATGGTTATTAATGTACTTTAATAACTTTGCAATTAAGATCTAAGTGACTGCTCCCCTGCGTTACCGGGTAGACCGTGTCTCGAAGATAAATGGAAAATGAAATTAAACACTCAAATAACATAAGCCCGAAGGCATATCTATTATATATATATAAATGGGAGATTTAGCCAGTGAAGCCAAGTTATTAATGATTTACCATCGTCATCGGAAAGAAGTCCCAAACTGTTACTGCCTTCACCGCGTGGAGGTACTCCCAGCTTATGTTAATATATTAGTATAAAGTGATTTCCACATCAAATGTTCCTGATTCTTGATTTTTATTATCTCGGCGGAAAATGCTCATCAGACCAAACAAATTTTGTTAAAATGTCATGTCTGTATATGCCATAGTTTAGCTGTGCTCTCCGAGTTCCACATCAGATGTTTCAATCTTCAAATTTTATTCTCCCAGCAGAAAATACTCATCAGACTGAACAACTTTTGCAAAGATGTCATTCCTATATTTGTTATGGTTTAGCTGTGCTCTTAGAGTTCCACATCAGATGTTTCAATCTTCGAATTTTATTCTCCCAGCAGAAAATACTCATCAGACTGAATAACTTTTGCTAAGATGTCAAACCTATATATATTATAGTTTAGCTGTGCTCTAAGAGTTCCACATCAGGTGTTCCGAATCTTCAATTTTATTCTCTCAGCAGAAAATGCCCATCAGACACAACATTTTTTTCTAAGGCGCCATTTATGTAACTCTTATAGTTTAGCTGGTCTGTTGCGGTTCTGCATCAGGTGTTCCAGTTTCCAAAATCAATTATAGCCTATATGTTGCCCAGGATTAATAGCTAGATAATAAAAAAAAAATCATTCAAATCCGTCCAGTAGTTCCGGAGATTAGCGTGTACAACCAGACAAACAGACAAACAGATAAACAGACAAACAGACAGACTTTTTTTATTAGACTCGTGTTCTATTACTGTTTCTTAACCCCCCTCAATTATTCTTTTTTAAATATATTCAATGTACAGACACAACTTTTTTACATTCTTATTATAAGTATAGAAGTATAGATATAGATGTTATTATGTTCTTTTAGTGTAGGAGCATCGGTGGCCAAGTGGTAACGGCTGCGACTTACGAGTTGTAGGTCTTAGGTTCGAATCCTTTACTTTGTGTAAATTATTTCATCACCACTGTTCTCAAAAAAGTGAAGGAAAACATCGTGAGGAAACCGGCATGTTCTAGAACCAAAACTTCGAAGTCATGTGACATCTACCAACCCGCACTGGGCCCGCGTGGTGGATTACGGCCCACTCCTCACAGAGAGGAGGCCTGTATCCCAACAGTGGGAATATTATAGGCTGATTGTGCAGTATTATAGTTCGCTGATGACGACATTTCCATTTTGTTCAGTAGATTATTGATACCAATGAGGGGAAATCGAATGCTAAAAGCGGCCAAGTGCGAGTCGGACTCGCACACATAGTGTAAAAAAATGTATTGTAATATTAGTACAATACATTTTTTTCACATTTCTTGTATGGGGAATCGGGGACCCCTTTAATTTTTATATTTATTAAGTATTTGTTGTTATAGCGGCCATAGTATTACACACTCTGTGAAAGTGTGAGAGGGCCAGAGAGAGAAACCTAACAATGCGGGTCACGACCCGCATTGTTAGATTTTAGAAAGCGATACTTCTGGGCACGCCCAGAAGTATCGCTTTCTGAATCAAGCCCTCGATCCAACTGCCCAACGAGAGCCTCCTTAGGTGTTGTTCGAAGCTCTTGGCTATTACGACTATCGCCACAATGCTCGCTGAGTCCACATCCCACATATCGACAACCTTGTGACGCAAGTCAAGATGCTTGATTTGATTGATTTGTTTATGTTTCTTTATTTCACACCTATTACGGTACAAAAGATACAGCCCTGTGACAGGCAGATGGATGCACGGACAGCAGAGCCTTAGTGATAGGGTCCCGTTGGCACTATTTGGGTACGTAACCCTTAAAAGTGACCCCTGTTCCGTCTAGTAAGTGGGACACTCAATATCCGCTTAATAAACTTTATGACTCCAATATCCGTGATACACTCGAATGGGCTATGTTCAAAATTCATTATTTGTTTCTTTTGAGTATACTCTGTCCACAATACTCCATTCGGAAAAAGATGAGAAATTTACACAAACTTTTTTTACAGTCCGTTCAACTGATTTTGACATAATATATGACATATATATGCATATCATACGGCGTACCGCAAGGAAGTGTACTAGGACCTACGCTTTTCTTAATTTACATAAATGACCTCTGCAACATGAGGATTAATAATGCCAAAGTATTTTCATACGCCGATGATACAGCTGTCGTCTTCTCAGGAAAAACATGGGATGATGTTAAAAAAAGTGCAGAAGAAGGACTAGCTCTTGTTGCAACTTGGTTAAAAAAAAATCTGCTCACCCTGAACACTAGCAAAACCAATTTCATTTGTTTTAATATTTATAATCAGGTTCAATCAGATAAAGAATTTAATTTAAGAATCCACACGTGCGACTTTACTACAGATGGAACTTGCTGCAATTGCCCTACTATCAAACAAGTTACCCAAACAAAATATCTGGGAGTGATTATTAACCAGCGTCTCTCCTGGTATCCTTCCTCAACTGGAACAAGTCATGAGTAGAGTACGAAAACTCATTTGGATCTTCAAAGAGCTGAGATATGTTGTACCAAGGAGAATAAACGTAAATAAAAATAAAAAAAATGACAACCAAAAGAATCTATTAAATGAAATTTATGTATCTTTGGTCCAGTCTGTTTTAGTATATTGCATAACTGTATGGGGTGGAGCAACGAAATCTAGTTTTCTAGAGTTGGAACGCGCTCAAAGAGCGATACTTAAGGTGATGTACTTAAAAAAAAGAATATTCTCCACTGAAAAGCTTACGAATTATGTAATCTGCTGTCAGTGAGAAAATTGTACATCCTTCTCCTCATCCTCAAAACGCACAAAGAGACACCATATGATCCTAAAATACTGGAAAAGAGAAAGAAACACTGCATAGTAAACATTCCCAAAACTAAAACAGAATTTGCCAGCAGACAATATAAAAAATGCTCAGCCTTTTTATACAACAAAATCAATAAATTTATATTTATCTATGATAAGAAAAAATACGAATGCAAAAAAAAGTTAATAACATGGCTACACAATTTAAATTATGATGATACAGAGTTACTTTTGCAACGTGTGACTTAATATTATATGATCTAGACTCTAGATTGATGTTATTCGCTTATTTAGTCACACCATGTACACTCAAAATCTGTCTTTCTCTCTCACACACACAAACACACACACACACACCCCAACACACCCCCTCTCACACACTCACACAAACACACTCACGCACTTATACAATTGATCGTATTCTCTTTCTTTCTTTATTTTTTTTTTTTTTTTTTTTTTTTTTTTGTTTTTGTTACTTACCTATTTGTAATTTATAATGTAAGGGAAGAGCGGAGCCTTCAACTACAGGCATTGCTATGCCTAAATGGAGACTCCTCGACATGCAATGTAAGCCAAAATGATATGAAATAAACTTATTTTTTTTTTTTTTTTAAACTTATCATCATCTGCCTAGCCTTTTCCCAACTACGTTGGGGTTGGCTTCCAGTCTAACCTGATGCAGCTGAATACCAGTATTTTACATGGAGCGATTGCCTATCTGACCTCCACAACCCAGTTACTGGGTAATACTATACCCCTTGGTAAGACTGGTTGTCAGACTTTCGGGCTTCTGACTGCCCGTAACGACTGTCAAAGATCCACGAATGACAGCCGGGACCAACGGCTTAACGTGCTTTCCGAGGCACGGAGGGGTCTCGGTATGTAAATATGGTCACCCATCCACAGACCAACCGCGGCAAGCGTAGCTTAACCTGACCGATCGACCTGTGCGGCTGTTATTATTTAGCCACGGGCCCCTCATGACATGTAGGTATATGCATATATGACATGATAATATAAAATATAATAAAAACAGCAATAACAACATTTCTATTACACAACTAAATAAATCTACCTTATTATCAAAAAAATATTAATAATTTATGTCTTATTAGTTTTGGAATATGGTTACATATTTTAATGGACATAAGGTAGCTGTTTCTGTAGTGGAGAGTACTATTACAAAATTGGTTTTTACGTTGGTACGTTTTTACGTGGTTGGTACGTTCTAAGACAGCTGTCAAAAAACGGTTAACGTAATGAACAGGGTATAACTTTATTTTTCACTACAAAACAACTGAAACTAATTAAAAATGAGGTCT
Source organism: Apamea sordens (assembly GCA_945859715.1). Taxonomy (NCBI): domain Eukaryota; kingdom Metazoa; phylum Arthropoda; class Insecta; order Lepidoptera; family Noctuidae; genus Apamea; species Apamea sordens. Next base: position 16,203,709 of record OX243998.1, on the reverse strand, counting down.
CGTTTAGACGTCTAGACGGTCACCTGTGGTCACATAGTTACGTTAGTAGCAAACAATAGAAACTTCACTTCTGAGAATGGAGAGCTGCTGAAGTTTTTGGTTAAAACTAATCATAATTAAAGTAGTAATGTTTGTATGAAACTTTTGAACCGAGTCTTGGTTTGATTGCCACATCACTATTACCTCCTTCTATTCTGTCTATGGTTACTCCAGTTATTAAGGGGGCCGTGGCTAAATAACAACAAAGAATAGGTCGACCGATCAGGTTAAGCTACGCTTACTGCGGTTGGTCTATGGATGGGTGACCATCTTTACATACCCTTGCTTAGTTCTTATTTTCGATTTCTGAACATAAAAAGTTAAATATTACTTTAATATACACCAGAAAATACATAACAAAAAAAAATAAACATAACACTACAATAACAATGGGCGCCTAATCGCTTTCTGCGATCTCTTCCAGGCAACCTTGGAATGGACAGTGATTGCTTGGTCATAAAAATAGGGATGTCATTGGCGCAAATAATTATAGATACAATACTTGTGTTATTTTCCTTCAAACGATCAACAAATAGGTTTCTGCTTTAAATTGTATTAATATTTTAAACCACTCATGTCGTTTTAACTTACTGTAAACCCGTGAACCCGCTTACTGTATTACCTGGAGAATAAATATTTTTCTATTTTTCTATTTCTATAATTCTATTTCTAGTTTAGTGCTAACAATCAAAAAGAAAATAGATTCAACATCACTCTGAACATTCAAAATTGATGTGCTGCTATTTTTTCTCAAAACAGTTTTGTGATGGGTGAATCGGTTTTGCCACTCGGTTTTGCCACTCCTATCTATCTCCTCCTATATAATTATTATATAATATTTCGTTTGATAGCTTTCAAAGATATAAGGGAATAGATTTGTTTATACTGATGGCAATAGAAAGTAAATCTTTAAAATTGTGGAAAGGCAATGCTCTTATTTTTGTTGAAATCATATAACATAATTATGTCTAGAAAAGTCTTCATCATCATCTGCATAGCCTTTTCCCAACTATGTTAGGGTCAGCTTCCAGTCTAACCGGACGCAGCTGAATACCAGTATTTTACATGGAGCGACTGCCTATCTGACCTGCACAACCTAGAAAAGCACGTCTTTAAAAAAAAGAAAGAAAAATTGTATATTCTGCATAAATAATAAATGCATTTTGGTTTCTAGGAAATCGATTCCGTCATATTACAACGGCCGTGATGAAAATCTGTCATTTTCACTAGTATTTGACATTTAAGGTGGGACTACGCCCTCAGGCTAGGTGGAGCGACGATCTTCGCAGGATGGCTGGTAGCAGTTGGATGAGAGTTGCCGGAAATCGAGTTGAATGGCCTGCAATAAGAGAGGCCTATGTCCAGCAGTGGACTGCTTTATGCTTATGATGATGTTGACATTGAGGGGTCAAATATTGGTTGAAAACGCTCTGGATTTGGGCAGCCGTTACTGTATGCCCGTTCACTGTTTTCTTGGGAAACCAAAGCTGTAGTGCACTTTTAACTTGAGAACTACACTGATTTCTTGCGTATTTTTTTTATTTTCTCCTTCCCATATTTTTTGGTTATGTAAGACATCAATGAGGTTTTAATTAAAGTAATGGAAAGTGATTTCTTATTTGTCTATCTTTATTATTTGGAAACAACCTGAAACGGCGAAGCTTGGGCTAGGAAAGGGGGTCCGTTATATTTATTATATCGGTCCTCATGAAAAGGGCTTTGAAGATCTGTGGCATACCTACAGTGGCGCCATTTTGAAAATAAAAGTTGATCATGTGACTCAATCATCAACTTTGAACGTTCATTCATCTTGGAAACTTGACACTTTCGGGGTTTGGTCTAATAATGTTTTCTGTTTACATTGGTGTCAGCTATCGATTTATATAGTCTCATTCGTGGCCGCCATTTTCAAAATGGCGCGAGAGTAGGTATGCCAGGCTCCATATAAATGTCATTTTCACCAATATGTGACAATAAGGTGTCAAAAAACGCTCTGTGCACAACCATTATTGTATGACCGTACACCGCTTTTTTTAGGAAACCGAAGCTTTTGGGGGCTTTTAACGCGAATACCGCGTTCCTAAGCAAAAAGCAGGAATACCTTCAAAAGAAATTCTAACAGATCTATTCAGAATGGAATGACAGGATGGATCCATTACGCAGACATTTCAATCTATTTCAATAATAGCCGTTTCGCGTCGTTAATTTGTTTTGTATGAAGCGTATGACACATGTCACTTTACAAGATACGGTTAGCAAAAATATATGATGAATTTGAACCGTCTTTTCAAGTTGTCACTTTTATGAGGCGCCAAAAATTGGTCATTTAAAAAAAACATTTAAGGCTATTATTGTTTAAAGGAGCCTAGTCTAGTTCGTTAAGAAATCGAATGAGGTAGTAGTTTACAATTTCTACAAAATATTAGAACTGCACCCTAATTGCGTAACACACGATCAATCGTAATCTGAATCATTTTGAAGCAAATTGCTAATCCGTTGCTTAAGTTCGAAAAATTTGTCTGCTCAACACTTAAATAACGCAATGAATGTTGTTGAACTGTCAAAATGAAACCGATTCCGATTGATTGTGTGTTACGCAATTAGGGTGCCGAATTACGATGAGAAACTCGAGGCTACATTTTCCATTCACTCAAAGAATCGGAGCGGAGCGATTGGTCTTTGAATTCAATAATTTAACAAAACTTATAAGAATCCTTGAAACATCTAGACTCAACAATTACACCCCTCTTTGTCCTGTCTCTTGCAAGGGTTAAGAGACGCCCAAATAATTTATTTTCACAACAGGCTGAAAATAAATGACTTAAGACTTTTCTTTTATTTATTCAACCCGTTCTAAAGTTCGTTTTTTAATCTGACATTTAAGGGCCGGATGTTTATCCGTAGTTAAACTCAACCAATTGTTAAAAATAGTAACTAATGGTTACATTTTTGCAAAATGTGTTTTTTTTTATCAATTTTTTGTTCATCTAAAGGTTATTTTTAACTATTAGCAATGATATTATATTAATACACACAAATTAAAAAAAAAATAGTGTAGAGTTGTAGTGACACTTAATTATTAGGTACCTATATCACTCAACCTATACATGTAAGCACTTAAAATAATAAATAAATATTTATCTAGTAATTATATATGTACAACATGCAGGACAAATCTATTTTATGTATTAGTAAGTAAGTAATTAGTTGTCCGGCAGCTCGGCTATGACGCGCCCTATTGTTCTCGCGACGCGTCGGTCCGCATACGTCACGCGCCGTGAGGGCGAGCGAGACGGCACCATCGCATGTTGCGCTCGCGCGCCCGCGCCGCCAGTCCGCTGACCGCTACGTATGCTATCGCACGCTAATTATTTTCTAGCTTCGCCGCGCATAAGTAGATATACGAATCTAGTAAGCTTTCATCATTTCTGTTCTTCGCTATCCACTATCATTCATTCACTCCTTCTTCTTCTATGGTACTCTTGTGTGTTGTGTAACTGACTGTGAACTATACCTACTGTGAAATAAACTATTCTTCTTCTCCTGTGTACCTTCATCTATCATTTCGTTTACACCGCACCGACTATACCCACATTGGTGACCCCGAGTCTGAACACGAGGATGGCGCAGGGCAAACCAACCCTTGAACAAAATGACGGCGAGCAAACAGCGGAAACATTTCGTGTGGGTGTGCGAATCCCACCATTCTACCCGGAGAAACCGGCACTGTGGTTCGCTCAAATGGAAGCCCAATTCGTCCTGTCGAACATAAAGTCGGATGAGACTAAGTTCTTCTATATCACAGGCAACTTAGATCCACAGTACGCGGCAGAGGTCGAAGATATTATCAGCTACCCTCCGGCCACTGAAAAGTACGGGAAGCTCAAAGGTGAGCTGATTAAGAGGCTGTCGGCGTCGCGCGAGAAAAAGGTCAAACAGCTTCTCATGCATGAAGAGCTAGGTGATCGAAAGCCATCGCAGTTTTACCGCCACCTACTGAACCTAGCTGGTCCAGGCGTCCCAGAGGAGTTCCTGCGGACAATATGGACGAGCCGCCTACCAAACAGCACGCAGGCTATCGTGGCATCACAGTCCAAAACGGACCTACCAGAGTTGGCCGAGTTGGCTGACAGGATCCATGACGTGGTCGGCACTCAGTTGGCATCAACTTCGGCAATTACGACTTCTACATCGGCGAGTACACCTGGTAACTGCGTCAATTCGGAGATCGCAGCACTTACCAGGCAAATGGAAAAGCTAGCAGATAGGGTAGACAGACTGTCTCGAGGTAGAGAACGATCCAGAAGTCATACGCGTCGTCGTTCGAGCTCAACCAGATCGCATTCCAGCTATAAACAGTTCCCGCAATGCTGGTACCACCACAATTTTGGTGACAAGGCGAGGAAGTGCAAAAAACCCTGCGACTACCAAAAATCGGGAAACGATCAGGGCAATCAGTAATGGCGACCGACGATTGTCCGAGTGCTGGTCGCTTGTTTGTCACCGATCAACGGTCCAAGATGCAGTTTTTGGTCGACACTGGCAGCGACCTCTGTGTCTACCCCCGATCGGCGATAACACAGCGACGTGAGAAGACGAATTACCGGTTATGTGCGGCAAACGGAACACCAATTAGTACATATGGTTTTATTAACACTTCGCTAAACCTAGGGTTGCGCCGCGACTTCACTTGGCGATTTATCGTCGCCGATGTAACAAGGGCAATAATAGGCGTGGATTTCTTAGCATACTATAATTTGATTGTTGATTGCAGAAACCAGCGCCTGATTGACAACCAAACATCACTTTCGACCCCGGCGTCACCTGCCCGTCGTTCTGATGACATTTCTTCGGTGAAGGTGAGTCTTGGTGATTCCGCATACAATCATATACTACGGGAATACCCCGATATCACCCGTCCACACGGTATACACCGAACACCCAAACACAGCACATTTCACCACATTCGGACTACACCTGGCCCGCCAGTCTGTTGTTCACCCCGTAGACTGGCCCCAGACAAGTTAAAAGTTGCAAAGGCTGAATTTGAGTCTATGTTGCAGTGCGGTACTTGTCGCTTATCCGAGTCACCTTGGTCATCGCCCCTCCATCTAGCACCTAAAAAAGATGACGGCTGGCGACCCTGCGGTGACTACAGAATGTTGAATGCTCGGACCATTGCAGATCAATACCCGATCCGACATATACAAGATTTCGCTCACAGCCTGTCTGGCTGTACCGTTTTTTCGCAGATTGACCTAGTAAAGGCATATAATCAAATTCCAGTAAATCCAGAAGATATCACAAAAACTGCCATCACAACACCTTTCGGATTATTCGAATTTCCGTACATGACGTTCGGACTTCGGAATGCCGGGCAGACATTCCAGCGCTTCGTGGACGAGATGCTCAGGGGTTTAGATTTCACATATGCTTACCTAGACGACTTCTTAGTATTTTCGAAAGACCACAAGACGCACGAGCATCACCTGCGTCAGCTTTTTACCAGACTCCGAGACTACGGGATGGTCATCAACACCTCAAAATGTCTCTTCGGGGTATCGGAGGTAAAATTTTTAGGCTACCATATTTCTGCCAAGGGTACTAAACCATTGCCATCCAAGGTCGAAGCTATCCAGAAGTTTCCCGCGCCAAAGACCGTGAAAGAACTTCGTCGATTTCTCGGAATGCTAAACTTTTACCGTAGGTTTATTCCTGGTGCAGCTAGTTTTCAAGCACCCTTGAACGCCCTGCTAACTGGCTCGGTTAAGGGTTCACAACCATTACAACTTACACATCAGGAGTTCGAGGCATTCCAGAATTGTAAGGACAGCCTTTGTAAAGCAACATTGCTGGTCCATCCTGACTGCAACGCAAAACTGGCGTTGGTCACGGATGCTTCAGATGTAGCTATCGGCGCGGTCTTGCAGCAGCTGAAAGAGGGACTATGGGAGCCACTTGCTTTCTTTTCGCGTAAGTTAAGTCCAGCACAAGTTAAATACTCTCCTTACGACCGCGAGTTGCTAGCGATATACGAGAGCGTAAAATATTTCCGGCACATGTTAGAGGCTCGTAACTTCGTGGTTTATACTGACCACAAGCCCCTCACATTCGCCTTTCACTCGCGTAAAGAGAATTGTTCCCCCCGACAATTTCGTCACCTCGATCTTATAGCCCAGTTCACGACGGATATAAGGCACATCTCGGGGAAGAACAATGTCGTAGCGGATACGCTTTCGCGCATAGAGGAGATTGCTCAACCAGTGGACGCTGAAAGAATTGCCGTTGCCCAACTCAAAGACGGCGAACTGAAGGAACTGCTGGCCGGCGAAACCTCATTGCGTCTCCAAATGGTAAAGATTCCAGGTTCTCAGAGTCATCTGTATTGCGACGTTAGCAACACCACACCAAGACCATACGTCCCCAAGGAGTTACGCAATGCTATATTCTCGAGCCTACACTCCTTGAGTCATCCAGGTGCCAAGGCTTCAATCAGATTAGTCGCTGAGCGGTATGTTTGGCCTGGTGTCAAGAAAGATTGTCGCGAGTGGGTTAGGTCCTGTCTAGCTTGTCAACGCTCTAAGATCACACGGCACGTCTTTGCTCCAGTGAGTTCCTTTCCTTTACCACACTCAAGGTTTGCTTTTGTCCACATTGACCTTATAGGTCCATTACCACTATGTCAAGGTTACCGGTATTGCCTCACCGCCGTTGATCGCTTTACGCGATGGCCTGAGGTAATACCACTAGCAGACATAACTGCGGAAACCGTCGCAAAGGCATTAATCAACGGCTGGATTTCTCGTTTTGGTTGTCCTTCTGATATCGTGACGGATAGGGGAAGACAGTTCGAGTCAGCTCTATTCAAAAACTTGTCTGAAATAGCTGGCTTCCAACACCGCAGAACCACAGCATACCACCCAGCCTGTAACGGAATGGTGGAAAGATTTCACCGTCAACTTAAAAATGCAATAACCTGCCACTCTAATGCTAGTTGGGTAGAATCCCTTCCGTTGGTTTTATTAGGGGTACGCAGCGCCTATAAGGAAGACTTACAGGCGTCGACCGCGGAACTTGTTTATGGTCAGGCAGTGCATCTTCCAGGCGAATTTTTCGACAGTCAGTCTGACGAGACTATCGACATGGCCGACTACCTATCAAGGCTTCGGAGTTTTGTTAGGAAACTGCAACCATCACCGGCGGCCAGACACAACAGTAAATTCAAAACATTCATTTACAAAGACCTGACCACATCGTCACATGTATTTCTGCGAGACTGCACTGCAGGTGGTTGCCTAAAACCGGCATACTCTGGTCCACACAAAGTCGTTCAAAGAGGGGACAAAGTATACAAGTTGCTAGTGAATGGCAAGCAGGTGAACGTGTCGATAGACCGTCTAAAACCAGCCTTCATACTGCACGACCCTGACAATACACCCCACCCACCACCTGACACTTACAACGACACTCAACACCACACTCCACGCGCGGATTACCAGGACTTACCTGATGTCAATGATAATGTCATCAAAACGACGCGGTCGGGACGTCGCGTAAGATTTCCCGACTATTATCGCCCTTGACGGTCTCTGGAGGGGGGTGATGTAGTGACACTTAATTATTAGGTACCTATATCACTCAACCTATACATGTAAGCACTTAAAATAATAAATAAATATTTATCTAGTAATTATATATGTACAACATGCAGGACAAATCTATTTTATGTATTAGTAAGTAAGTAATTAGTTGTCCGGCAGCTCGGCTATGACGCGCCCTATTGTTCTCGCGACGCGTCGGTCCGCATACGTCACGCGCCGTGAGGGCGAGCGAGACGGCACCATCGCATGTTGCGCTCGCGCGCCCGCGCCGCCAGTCCGCTGACCGCTACGTATGCTATCGCACGCTAATTATTTTCTAGCTTCGCCGCGCATAAGTAGATATACGAATCTAGTAAGCTTTCATCATTTCTGTTCTTCGCTATCCACTATCATTCATTCACTCCTTCTTCTTCTATGGTACTCTTGTGTGTTGTGTAACTGACTGTGAACTATACCTACTGTGAAATAAACTATTCTTCTTCTCCTGTGTACCTTCATCTATCATTTCGTTTACACCGCACCGACGATACCCACAGAGTCATCTCAACACATCTCTCCCTTGATTTTGTATATATATATTTATATTATAAGTATATAATATTATAGTAGTAATATGTATGTGTATATAACCTATTTGTGTACTTAGTTTTAAGAGTTTTTTTTATTATTATTGTCCCTCTCAACCAAAGCACCTGCCATCTAATCTCTTCACCACCCTTGGTTGACTGGTAGAGAATGCCTAAGGCATTAAGTCCGCCTTTGTACCTTTTTGTGCGAAAAGTTTAAATAAATAAATAAACGGCTTCATTTGCTTTGTAATCAGAAGCTCGAAAGTCTAACAACCAGTTTTACCAAGGAGTATTGTATTATCTCAGTAATTGGGGTGTGGAGGTCAGATGTAAAATACTGCTGCGTCCAGTTATATATTTACTGGAAGACGACCCCAACATAGTTGGGAAACGGCTAAGCAGATGATCATGAGTTTGTGCAACATTAATTTTTTGTCCATAAAGTACTTATTACTCTGTGAGCTAGCGATACTGTTTCAAGGAGTTTGCTGTCTCTTTTGTCCGTATGTCCCCAAGAATGAACCTCACTTGAACGGAACCGTTGTCATTTACCAGCTGTTCACAATGAATTATTAATTCTAATCGGAGTGTTGCCTCGCACAAAATAATATTATTTTGTGAAGCAGTGATGCGGAAACTTGCGTGAGTTTGTCAATCGCTGTTTGATAATAATGTTTATTTGAGTTTATTCGGCTTGTGTAATGTTTCAATTGAAAAGTATGATTGGTGTGATATTTTTGACAAATTGCCATTTGAGTCTTCACGTGACTAGAGGGATGGCCTATTTTTAGCCCTAAGAATCGGCATTGCCATCCAACGTGGTAATGTTGCCAGTCTTTTGGGCACATCCCATTGACAGCGATGCGGACGAATTTTTTGATGCCCACGAACTCTTGCCTTTTTCTTAATTTTTTTATTACTTATATAAGTACTTGTATATAATTCAGTTGCCATTTGTTTATTTTTTTTGCTAGATCTTGGTCTTAGTTATAAATTAACAATACAGAACTAAAAATGCCTTAGACATTAAGTCCACCTTTGTACAATATTTTCTATTGGGGCATAAAGTTTTAATTAATAGATAAACTAAATCATCATCATTATCAGTCTATAGCAGTCCACTGCTGGACATAGGCCTGTCCTATTGCACGTCATTCGACTCGATTTTCGGCAATACACTAAATAGCAATATGCAATAAGTAAGATTTAACTAAAGATATAATTGATCACAAAATGAATACATACTTATTTATGAACAGTAACATTTTTTTTTTACTTGAACGTTTTTGAACAAAATATTAAATCTATCACCTAAGTTCACATGTGGAAGCAATAAATATATTGAGTATTATTTTATTACATTCTCGCTAAAAACGAAATACACACAGCTACACCTGAATAACTGTATTTCTTTCTAACAAAAACATTGTAGGTACGTGTGAAAAATGTGTCTAATTATCATGAAAATAGGAACATTTAAGTATCTCTGGGAACCTCTTCACTAATGGAATACTTACTCAGACAGAATAAACACTTAAGATACGCCATATATTATGCTATTCCAATCTAATTTTGTAGGCTTTGGGGAAAGAAATGTAACAGCTGTTTGATCTTTAGTGTTTTATTTTGGTTGGGGCTTTTAAGTTTAACTGAAGAAGGTGTGAGATGTCATTAAATTGAAATTAAGATTTGTCTTTTGCTATATTGTGAGCGCGATAATACTGAAATTAATTTTGGTATTGGTGAAGATTGTTTTGAATTGTATGCAAATAAAAGTGCTTGCTGCCCATGGACTGGCTTTTTTTTTGAGGATGGGAAATCATCAAATGACTCCTTCCGCTCTGGGTGGAGCAGGAGGGAGTGTCAGACTCTTACTGACTAAAACCCACCCGTGTTCCTTCCTTAGCCCTTTATGTTCCAGGGCAGCGGTAAACCCTTTCGGATGTTCCCGCTAACCTGGCAGGCTTCGGCCCTATGGGGCCCCGTCGCTTTTGCTGACATCTCTTTGAGGCGCGCGTGGAATACGTACACGCCGTCCGGCACGGGCCTAGTCCTGATCGGACGGAGAGCTACCCATTACTCTCTGCCCGCAGGCCCGCGCCTACGGTGGCCGGGAGTCGTCACGCGGCTCCCGACGCCCGGAGCGTCTCCCGCGGCGGCTGAGGCGTGAGGTGCGCAAGGTGCGTTCCCTCGGCCACCCCGCCTCCTCCTTTGCTAGCATGACTGCCCCATGGACTGGCTTAAATCTATATTATGAATATTCAAAATTAAAGTTGCTTTTGGTGTAACGAACGCTTGTTCCATAACAGACCTTATCCATAGCTTCCCATCAGGCGTGATCGTGGTCAAGAGCAGGCCTATTCAGCAATGAAAAAAACCGCAATTTTCTCCTAAGCTAGGCAACGGCCGAGCTTAGAAGAAAATTGCGGTTTTTTTTTTTCGACGATTTCACCATTATTTACAGAATTAATACTGTTTTATCTAATTTATGTGTTGATGTTGTATTTATATTGTATTTATTCGTTTGTATTTATTGATTTGTGATGTTTTGAATTTATGATTTTGTAATCGTTTTCTAATATGGGTTATGTGGTACCTGAAATAAATGAATTCATTATTTTTATTATGTATGTGTATCATACACATAATAAAAATAATAAATTAATTTATATTTTACTTAAATAAAGCACAGAAAACTCGATCTTTTGACATATCGCCATTGCAACCGCGCGAAGGGCGGGTCGCTAATCCTACTAATATTATAAACGTGAAAGTTTGTATGGATGGATGTTTGTTACTCTTTCACGCAAAAACTACTGAACAAATTTGGATGAAATTTGGCACACAGATGGTTTATAACCAGGATTAACATATAGGATAATTTTTATCCCAATATTCTCACGGGTTTGAAACTTATGCGGGTGAAACCGCGGGGCGCAGCTAGTTAATTATAAAACATTACAGAGATGAACATTTTAATTAAAAACGTACGAGAGCTAAAACAGCCCACCATGTGGCTAGTTACGAGGCTCTATTCAACAAAAACTACACCCTAAAGTAAAAACCCGAATCCACTACAAAAACCGATGGATTAAAACCACACAAAACCGCCTCTAGATCTTACGTGAACCAGATTTACGATCTATCCTCCGAACAAATCCGCGATCGTGCCGTCAAAGTGCTTTTACGGAGCTCATATAGACTCGTAAAGAATATAGTTGAGTCTGCCTGGGAAGTCATAAAAATGAAGAACTTATGTGTTATATTGAGGTACTTAATACCCACCAAAAATCAAAGTATGATAATACACCAAAACTTATGCATGCAAACATCGTCTATCGAACAAAAGATGATGTTAGGTAGGTTATTCGTGCAAATTCGGAAACACGAAGATTGCCGAAGCGCATAACTTTAAGCGTACTATTATAAGAATCACTAGGCAGAATATCATACTACGAAGTAGCAGAGACTGGTGGCAAACGGATTTTAGAGGCATGAGGAACAGGGTGTAAAGTTCACTCATCCTCCATAGAAAAGGGAGGATCCTCCGACCAGACGGGTGTTGTGTCTGGCGGGCAATTGCCCCACGATTGTTGTTGGGAAATTGTATTTATGCTAATTGCGCGGTAAACTCTGCTTGCGAGATGCAGGATTTGTGTGACGTCAGTATGACGCGTTGTTCGCATGTGGCGTTGTAGATACCGCTACAGGATCATCAACAGTGACGTGCTTTCTATCACAATATCCTTCGTCGCAGTCAATATGATTTAAATGCCACCTTTAGTCATGTGTCCCACTGCCAAGGAGGAAGTTACTAGCTATCAATAATTTACTCGCTCAAGAAATGTACATAAGATTGTAGGTCCCGTGTAAGTAAAAGATTATACTTATATTAATAGTTGATCGCTGATTGTTCATACCGCCGGTGGGCGAGTACTCGTTTATCGCAGTGAGAAGAGTTATCAAAGAGGGTACTCGCTCAGCGACGCTCGCTTGGCGGGCAGAACACTTGCTGAGAAACTCAGGCATGCCAGCCAACAATCGCTCCTCGCCGTCGTCGCACACTCGCTGCTCGTTGCTCCCCAATTCGTTTTTAGTTGATCTCAGGCGGTGGGACAGGTACCTTTGACGCAATGCGAAAGTGAAGTATTCATTAGACACAATAAAATTAGGGTTGACACTGGCTGGTGATAAACTATGGAACTTTAGATATTTGCTACTACAACAACAAAGGTATAAGAATCAACTTTGAAAGCTAAAACAAAAGAAAAGCGACGATAGAACCATCTGGAGTCCTGCTAATGCCGCAGACAACATTCTTCAGTGCTATAATTCTTCTTCACTCTTCGATTAATCTCCAGATAGCTAATGTCTGGGAAGTGGATAACTATAAAGTTTTATTTCTCGCCATATAAAATTGTTTTACGACTAATTTTATTGCGTCCGATGCAGTCTGTGTGTAGAGAGAATTAATATTGGTTTGAAATTGCTGAAATCGTAATGGTCAAGAGTTTATGGAAGAAGATTTCAGTAAAATTGAGTTTGGACACTTTTCCAACGATTTGTCGTTTTCGCGTAGTTTAGATTGTTCTTTATTGGACATAATTGACCGTTACTTCGTTTCCTACCAGACACTTTTGTTTTGTTTGATGAACAGTTGAACGTGCTAATTTATAGAATTAAAGTTGAATTTGAAAAATTATTTTTGCATTGAATAGCCCTATTCTTGAGGAAGGTTGTAAATATGTTTTTTTGGCATAATTAATCTCAAATAACAGCCGAGGGTTTCATTGTAGATTTTCGCTGTAGTAAAAAATGCTTAAAATTTTGACTTTGGCTTTATGTGCCTATTTGAAATAAATGATTTGAGTTTGACCTTGTTATTTGTTAAAACTACAGTTAACCTTAAACTAAAAGCAATAAAAAACATTAATTACTTTCCAATAATAATTTAGTTATCACAGATTGGAGTCCAATTCAAACTGACAAGATTGATAAAATAATTGATTTTCACGTGAACTTGTTAAGGTATGGTTCACACTATTTTTTTTTAAAGTTTTTGAAGGAGTCAAACAATTTCGTCGATCATTACATAATATTTAATTAAAATATAAGTGTTTAATTGTTAGCTTATATAATATAATGTAAATATTATCTTGATTAAGTACCTAAATAAATATAAACTTACAAAAACAAATAAATAAATAAACTTTAATTTTAAATTGTGGTTTGAAAAACGTGTGGAGTATTAATAGATAGGGCAAAACCAACCTGATGACCAAGTTACCACCACGAACACATTTTCGTGTTTTTCGATATATTTTGAATTAAGTATATATTTTGGCATTAGGGCCAAAGTTTAAATTAACTTCTTTTATATTATGTCCTGTCTTGCAATGAATCGGACTTTTATTTCAAATCGTAATTAGTAGTTATAGTCGTAACTTTCAACAACACAAACGTTCGTGGACCAAATCTTTTACAAAAGGTGCTTACAAGAGCTTTTTATAACATGATAAAGTTTTCTGCAACGTTTAAAATCAAATAGATGGTATTTACATCCACATGTGACTTCTTAACTACAGTTACAGAAAAATGGAACTCGCAAGTTCCCAATGAAACTCTCACATGAGATCTAAAACTTGGAAATCCTCAGTGTGTGCAACTGCTAACATCTACAGATAACGCGTAGGATACAAAATTGAAAAAGTTTTAATTATTTCCACGGTTGGCGATGTGAGCCATTCGATTCGATAATCACTTCTGATAATTACCAACTTAATATTTTTTTAATGTAACTTATTACGAAAATATGATGCTTAAAACTTTTTTGAAAGATTATTATCGGTCCCTCCTTGATTACTTTCATGAACTTGAGAAAATAGTGGATATAAAATGGGAAAGAAAAAAAAAGTTATTTAAAAAACAGTTGCTGTGTAAAATAATAAATATCATTTTGATTAGAATGGCGTATTTTGGATGGTATAATATAATGAATGTGCCAGTGGCGTAACAATAGGGTGGCAGAAGTGGCAAAATGCCACGGGCCCCCAGTCGGAGGGGGCCCCCGGCCCGAAAGGGCCATAAGCACAGGAAGATCCTAACATATCACAAATGCAAACTTTTTTCGACCACTAGAACAATGAAGCAGTCAGGGTATTCAATTTTGTAAGGGAAATTACGAAATCTACGCGGACGAACTAGTGGGTGAAGTGCCAGTAAAAAAAATATTATAACGTTGGTTGAGCTTTTTCACATTGGGAGGGCCCATGAATTTGCCACGGGCCCCAAAGGGTATAGTTACGCCACTGGAATGTGCAATAGGGTTAGTGTTTTAAGTCCTGAATATTATTTGATGCATACTAGAATATTATTACGAGAGAGAGAGTCGCTAAATATTTGCAACCGCAGTTGGTTCGTGGATGGATAATCACCAATTACATATCGAGCCCCTCCGTGCCTCGGATTGGTCACAGCTGTCATTCGTAGATCTTTGACAGTCGTTACAGGTAGTCAGAAGCCCAAAAGTCTGACAACCAGTCTTACCAGAAGGGTATCGTGTTACCCAGTAACTAGGTTGAGGAGGTAAGATAGGCCGGCGCTCTATATAAAATACTAGTATTCAGTTGCATCCGGTTAGACTGGAAGCCGACCCCAACATAGTTGGGATAAGGCTTGGCAGATTGATTACATACTGGTGTATAACAAAAATTCCTGTCAGAATAAATTCAAAATCAAAGTATTTTATTTCACATAAACCAACATGGGCACTTATGAAACGTCAGAAGCTAGGTGCACGGTACCAATTGGTCGTTTCCTATACAGGGTGGTAGGGACATCGACGCGCAACCTGTAACCATGAATTAAGCACATAATTTTAGACCTCCTAGTGTAGAAATTTTCTGTCGGTTAACAAAAAAAAATCTGCTGTTTCATAGGAAAAAACCTACGTAGTCAAAATGCAGCTAACTTTTTTTTTATTACCGATGAAATCTATCGACATTAGGGTGTTTAGAATCATGTGCTGAATCCATGGTAACAGGTTGCACGTCGATGTCCCTGCCACCCTGTATAGGTAGAAGAGTCGGCAAGTAACTCCATAGTTATTCTTTTAAAAATCATTGTCTTTTACAATGTTTACAAATATCAGTGTTAACTGGTATGGGAGCACAGTGTAGGCCTGTCAACAAGTACTAACCAAATAAAAAAAAACCCTATTTAAACTAAATGACACGATTGCCATTACAGCTGTAAAAAATCTGAATTCATATCTTGTGACAAAAACTACTAAGGGCCGGTTGTTCCAAACAGTTGGTTACCGTAACATGACATACGTACGACGTAATCGTTATATTTGACGCAAGTCACGGACATCATTTTGTAATTGTAATTTGAAACAACGCTTTATTTGGTTTGACGATAGAGCTATTTTTGACGTATACGCGTGCGTCAAGTGGACGTGAAACAACCCACCCTAATAGAGTTGAAATTAAACTAAAACCCTGTCCATTAGGTAAACCGTTTTTTGACAGATGGAACTAGTGATTGCAGCAACACACAATACATTATTTGAAACACGTACCGTATTATAATGTCTGTAAGAAGCCATAAATAAGATAAGGCAGTTTATATATTTATTTTATTAGGTACGCATTTTAAAGTTAACTTTTACGTAATCCGCAATATGTACAGACGCCAGCACATCAAGCTACTACAATCTGTCAAATTTCTTTAGTAGATTTTCAACTTTATCGATAAAGCATTAAGGTTCAAGGTTGATTGGGAAAATTTGACAGTTTCGGGTAGCTTGACCTGCTGGCGTCTGTACGTTCTAAGACAGCTGTCAAAAAGCGGTTAATATAAAGGACAGGGTATAACGTAGAAATAAAGAAGTAAAATTACGTAGTTAACCCTCGAATATTCAAAGGAGACTTAACATTCAGGCGCAATCGCTTTCTATTAAGAAACCCGGTAAGACGTGTCTGGCCGAATTTCCAAAGACAACTCAATTTTAGACTTGTCTTTGAAATTGCGGCCGTACCTTAACTACCATAGTTAAAGCTAATACTAATTAAAGCTAAAGAGTTTGTTTTTTTGTTTATTCTCTGGAACTAACAATTAGATTGGAAAAAATCGTTTTGCTATTAATAGCCCAATTCTTGAGGAAGGTTATAGGCTATTCAACATCACGCTAGGTCGTAGCTTAGGAGACGAGCAAACAAAAAATGTTAAGTGAAATTGAAGTCATCGCCCGTGCGGGTGATGCGATGCGATGCGGTGATACGGGGGCCGAGAAAGTTTTATAAATATGTTGCTGTTATTTGACTGTATTCTGACTGACTCAACAAAAATACATTAAAGTTGTCAAAAAATAAAAGGCCCGTTTTGACATTTGAGAATGCGTTCTTGACACCTGTCAGTTTCATACAAACGAATACGTGTTTTGTGAATTAGATCTTTATTAACTACTAAAACTGTCAATGTCAAAACGGGCCTTTTATTTTTTGACAACTTTAGGCATAAAGGTATTTAATTTTTTTAATTATGGCAAGTAAAGCCGATGTCGACCATTCTGCCAAAGTCTAAAGTGTATTGGAAAAGCAATTGTGCATTGTTGTAAATAAAAAATAATAATAAGTAGGATGTTAGTTATCTTCGATGGTACGGACGCCAGCACATCAAGGTACTCGAAACTGACAAATTTTCCCAATCAACCTTGAACCTAATGCTTTAGCGATACAGTTGAAAATCTATTAAAGTTTGACAGATTGTAGTAGCTTGATGTGCTGGTGTCTGTACAATACAAACTTGTCGGGTTAGTACTGGACTGAAACAAACAGGCATAATCGTTTCTCAGTCGACGAAGGCCTATCGATATGTCAATGTCATAAGTGCCACTTTAGTTTATTACTAGTTTATTATTAGTTACACTCATGTACTGCACAGTAGTTTACCGGTCAACACAACATGCAATATTGTACGGTAAACCACTCGTCACTTGAACAACAAAAACCGCACTTACTGCTTTAACATAAGGGCTCTGTACATGTCAGATTTTTACCATGGACGTGCCGGTGACGTTATAAACTCTTTCATCAAATATGGAGTACTACAACACATGCAGCCAGTAATTGGGTGTGGGTGGGCCACTAATTGCTACTAACTTTGTAGCAATAGTGTATTTAGTAGGACTAGAAGTTAAAACTATGCCATTATGCTCTATGAGTATTGGCTCTTAAGTTTTCATGAAATTAACTATCATTTTCCTGCCCAATCCAATTTATTTAGGGTCGGCCGTCGGCGCAACATGTCTTTTTCTTCCATATTTCTCTATTAGTCGTCATCTCGGTAGCCAGCCCCTTTCTAACCATATCATCATTCACACATTCCATCCATCGTTTCTTTGGTCTTCCCCTACTCTTACAGCCATCGAAATTCATGAAATCAATCATCATTATCTGCCTAGCCTTTTCCCAACTATGTTGGGGTCGGCTTCCAGTCTAACCGGATGCAGCTGAATACCAGTATTTTACATTCATGAAATCAATATTGTATCAAATTGATTTCAAACAATCGGATCAAACATTTTACACCAACTCAATGGTTTTAAACAAATTGATTATACACCGTTAAATTTTGATTGTTTTAATCCTTAAAAGGGGTCATTGTACTCATCATTATGAACAACTTTTACTACAGGACCAACCCAGAAATCGTGAAAAAAAAATCAGTTGATCCATAGATTTATGTTCGCATAACTCGACATAATGTATGGATTAACTGATTTTTTTTTCACAACTGGTCCCGTAGTAAATGTTGTTCATATTGATGAGTACAATGACCCCTTGTATGGATTGATTAAAATTTTATAGTGTATTATATTATTGATACTCAAATTATCCTAAGATGAGAAGATTTGGATATTTGATCGTTACGAAAGATGCGACCTACGAAAGATGCGTTGCGTGTGTCAGTTACCCTGCAGTGAATTAACATTTTACTCGTAGCAAATTGCGATTAACTGAAGGTCAATTATTCCAGTAATTAAAAACAATCAAAATCTAATCGCAATCTCATCTCAGCGGCACTCAATGTCAAAAACTTGCCAAAAATTTAGGGAAATTACAGGTATTTTTGACAGATTGAAACTGAGATTAGACTGAAAGGTTCTTAAAATTATGAAGATTGCCCCTCTGATTATACAATATACAGTAAGGAGGACATTTCGCTACCACCATCATACGAGTACAGTCACGAGCCAAAGTATGTATACACTCGGCTTTATTCAAAAGCGATTTACTCCTTTATTTTTTAATGAAATTGTATATTGTTACGAACATAGCATTTTCGAACCCATAGATTTATGTAATGTGTCGTAAATACGACACATGCAAAGTTGAAATCAACTTTGCATTCGTTATTTCACGAAAAAATCGCAATTCAAATTTGCCAAGTGTTGACATATTGGTGCTCGTGACTGTACATAGCTCGGAGCGATACTTGCTCAATACAAGTAATGTTGTGCCTGAAATGAACTGATAGTGTTGATACCTACCTACTATCTAGGAGAACAGTACTGCACCCAGTAACTTGATTAAGAAACTTTATGCTTGTCCTTTATATTATATTACCATGCCATGTCCTAGTTGAATGATAAATCTTAACGACATCATCCGTCGTGCTCTTGTCACCAGGGTGCCAGTTGTTTTATAACCCAACGGCCTGGCAATGCGACGATGGGAAGAGACCAGACGGAATGACCTTAATGCCCTGGAAGTTAGGCAGACCTTTGTTGTGAGATGCAACATGTGACACCCTTGCGCCATCGTATCTTCCTATCATGGTGGGCTGTGCTGGGGCGGCTGCTGGAGGAGCAGAAAACCTCAAACGGCCAAAATATTCCAACCTGATTGGGAGTTATATGTTTTAACCGTTTGGAGTTGAAACACTAGGGCCATGGGGAGTGCCCATTTGGTTTTTAGAGATATCGCCAAGCGGTTAGTCTACTCTTCACGTGACCAGAGGGCTGGCCTATTTCTTGGCCAAAGAATTAGCATCGCCATACAACGTGGCAATGCTGCCAGCCTTTGGGCACTGTTCCTATTGACAGCGATGCGTATGAATTTTTTGATACCCTATGTTCTATGTTATGGGTTTGGTTTCCGCACTTAGTCCTTCAGGTCCATTGTGCGTGGCTTTTTGATACCCTATGTTTCTTTTGCTTATTTTTTCATATACATGTAAATATTATTGTTTTAAATATTATGCACAAGCTTATATTATGTAAATACTCGTATTATCTTGATTAAGTAAATAAATATTTTTATGGAAAAAATAAAAATATATCTGACACCTTTGAAAAATCTTTAAAGGATTGAAAAGAACTCGATTAATCCGTGCCACGAGATAATTCTCAGATAAACATAATATAACAACAAGACACGTTATCAAATATCGACTATCGTAAAACCCTTTGATCAAATGACGGCTCGATTTGATGGCGTATGTGCGATAATATATTTTTTATGTGCCGCCTGCCCTACTGAGCAAAGCCCGTTTATAAAACATCGATAGGTACTTCTACGAAAAATTAGGCGTAGATTTTATAGTTTCAACGAGGTTCTGAATGGTACTTTTTTGTGTTTTGAATGCTGGCAGGAGTAAAGCGACGATTACTTTTCGTAACAAATTGCTTGCATCATAATTGTCATCGTTGTAATATAAGCCTGTAGGTTTATCTCCTTAACTTCCACTTTCATTTTTATTTATTTATTTAGTTTTCCTAAAAATAAATAAATAAAAATTTCCAGTTCATTCACTCACTGACGGACAACGCATTGCCTAAACCACTGGGTCTAGCGCATTAAATTATGAACTCGAGCGGGGCGCTTTCAATCGGTACAAAAAACAACTGTCATTTCGTATAGTATATTTAGTCCAGCGCACTTGTTTATAGATTGTTGTGGAATATTTACACTGAAAGTTCTTCAATGTGGTTTAGTTGTGCTATTCGTGTTCAATTTCATTTCAACTTTACTCTATTTTTAACCGACTTCTAAAAAAGGAGGAGGTTCTCAATTCGGATGTTTGTATTTTTATTTTTTTTATGTTTGTTCGCGCATAACTCCGTCGCTTGCCAACCGATTTGAAAAATTCTTTTTTTGTTTGAAAGAGTATACTTTCCAAATAGTCCCATAGAAATTTCATCAAAAACGGTTCAGTAGTTTGGTTTTTAAACCAAAATTACTAGTAAAAAAATTACAACTTAAAAGTGAAAAATAAAAACTGAAAAATAACTTTAATTTCGGAAGTCGGTGTCTTTGGGTTCGCATTTTCGTTGTTTGCCACCGACTTCCGAAATTAAAGTTATTTTTCACTTTGTAGTGTTGTTTTTGGAAGTCGGTTGTTTTTTTTTTTGCAAAAAAGTTTTATGTCAGAGATTCCGATTAACTACAGCGTTTTTAATAAAAAAAGGTAAGACAAGCAAAAAGCAACTATTTTTAGACCCATTTTCAGCAGCTCAAATTGCCAAAAACAATCAATACTCCCAGACAGATTACAACACAAAAATAAACAGATATCAAATGTTTGTCTTAGATAACAGTTCAGGGATTTGTTAGATTCAAAAGTTGTTTATAGGAAATATTAATTTCCTTTCGTAGTGAACATTGATCAAAGTTGGAGCTGAGAAATGTTTTTGATTGAAAAGTTGATGTCTGAGGAATGAAATGGGATACTGCCTTGACGTGATTGAGTGATAATCTAGGGGATAAATTGAGGGTTTGATGTTGTATTTTTGTTAATGGGTAATGATTGAAGCTGCTAGCTTTCTAGATAAATTTATATGTTTCATTTGATGTGTATACATATAAGATGATGAACCTAACTTATCCCGATAGAAACATTCCTGGTTAAAGATCAACTAGTAATCAAATGTTAATCCTAAAGGAATAATAACTATAATACAGGGTGGCAGGGACATCGACGCACAAACTGTAACCATGAATTCAGCGCATGAGTTTAGACCCCATAGCATAGAAACTTTTCGTCAGTTATCAAAAAAAAAACTTCTGTTTCATAGAAAAGTGCAATACCTACGCGGTCAAAACGTATGGAACAGCAATATTTTTTTTTAATAACCTTTTTTGTACCTATACGGTGCCAACGCCGTGCCGTAGTGCAACCGTTGCCCGCCAGACACAACACCCGTCTGGTCGGAGGATCCTCCCTTTTCTATAGAGTACGAGTGAACTTTACACCCTGTTCCTCATACCTCTAAACTGGTGACCCAGAGTATGAACGCCAACGGCTTTCGTGCAAACTCTTCAGCGTGACGTCATTATCATCACTCCTGCAAGCTTTAGCGGCGAGCCACCCAGCCAGCCAGCATCCACGGCTTTAACGGGTATCTTGACCAACAGCATGCAGCGTCCGCACATTCCTGATCATCACCCTCAGCCTCATCAGCAACCTTTGCACAGCACACTGCACTTTCGGCCGGTCAACAAGCAGAGCACCCTCTCCTGGTCGACGCAGCAGCCTCAACCCGGCGCTGTACGACCTACGACGCACTGGAGTATAACGCAGCGCCACCCAATACTCACAGGGGACATCTCCGCAGACAGTTCCAACTCACCGTGAACTATGCGGCAGCCGGTTCCGACTCACTGGAACCTCAGCTGGCCTGGTAAGCATCGCAAGATACGAGACTCAGCCTACGAGTACTATCGACCTCCGGTCTCCGGAGGGGAGTGATGTAACGGTATCTACAACGCCACATGCGAACAACACGTCATAATGACGTCACGCAAACTTTGCATCTCGCTAACAGAGTTTACCGCAATTAGCATATAAACTTCCAAACATCAACAACATTTCCAAAATCAAAAGAGTATTAGTGAACTTTACACCCTGTTCCTCATACTTCTAAAAAGTTATCCAGTTACTAAGTAAGGCAAGGTAACAAAGTTAAGCTACATTCTAGACACGAATATTACACAGGTGTTTCAAACATGGTTCGGTTAATTGTGCAATTTTGACAGAAATTGCTTTCTATAGTAAGTTCTGCACAAAATTTATTAGTATATTGTAAAAGGAAATTATGGAAAATGTGAATTAATAGCCATATAAGCGGTCTATTATTTTGGAAGAATAAACAAAAGAAAAATACGATATGAGGGTGTACCTAAGACTAGGCAGTTGATGGTGATATTTTTTTGTAAATTACTTAAAATTTTCAAAATTAGGTGCCAGAAAGTTGGAACGTAGCCAATGAAATCAAAACTTTGCAAATCAAAAGCAAATAGCACGGTTTCGGTTAAAGGAAACAAGCGGAGTTTTTCAGTGAATTTTCTCTTCCTTTGGACACAGTAAAACTTATTTTTCTTTACTTTCTTTTTAGGTTCTCGTGAATGCAAGAATTATGTAGCACTGTATAAATAAATCATTCGTTTTCTGTTTGCAATGGCTAAATAACTAAAAACGTGTGCAACATTGCTAATAATTAAAAAGGAGCTATGTCTGCCAACAAACTGCTTTGCAGTTCGGCAGAGGTAATGTCTTGTAAAAAAAAAATTGTGTATAAAAACTTTTTCTTTTCATTTCAAACTAGCAGCGCCTCGCGGTTTCACCCGCATAAGTGTCGATCCCGTGGGAATATTGGGATAAAAAATATCCTATATGTTAATCCTGGTTATAAACATTTAAACTCACGTACACTAACAGCCAGACCCGGAACAACTACTTGTAGGCCATACAAATATTTGTCCCGTGCGGGAATCGAAACCGCGACACGCAGCGCAGCAGTCAATCGCTTAACCACTGCGCCAACGGTGCCGTCAAATATTATTATTGCAATTAACCAGGAACAAATCCAGGTTCCGGGCTGCTACTGATAAATTCCAGTTGAAAAAACTCTGACACTTTTCCCGACCCGGGTATCGAACTCAGTACCTCATGATTATCAATTGTGCTTGCGATCACTACACCAATGAGGCATTTTTCATGCGACCAAATTACAGCTATCTTAAAAATATTGCACCGAAACACGTCATGCAAAATCGCTAGATGTGGTGAAGTTTCACAACCTTATTCGCATAGCAACAGCATTCAAAACTTTACCCAATAAAGCTAAAACGGGTAAGCTATTTAAGATACATATTTGTATCCAAACTTTTCGTCACGTTATACAGAACTTTGCACGTCACGTCAAACTTTTGTCACGTACAGTCACGAACAAAAGTATGTAGGTATACACTCGGCTTTATTCAAAAGCGATTTGCTCCTTTTTTTTTAATTGAAATTTTATGTTGTTACGAACATAGCATTTTCGAACCCATAGGTTTATGTAATGTGTCGTATTTCAACGTTGCATTCGTTATATCACGAAAAACTCACAATTGAAAGTTGCCAAGTGTTGACATATTGGTTCTCGTGACTGTACTAGGAAAGTTTCAGGATGTGTGTCTCTCGTGGTGTTATTAAATATCCAAGTTTTGGTCAATATACATACAATGACATACATGCATAAACTCACGTTTTTCTCTCATGGGGGGTAGGCAGAAACTACCCCCAAGCCCACCTGCCCACCCACCAGCTACGATCCTTACCTACTCCTTTTGCCTCGTTAACATCATACATCTGGGCCCCAATTCTGTATCATAATTGAGGCCATGATAGCCACAGTGGCCTAACTGAAAAAAAATGAACTAATTTTTAGGCCACTGTGGCGCTATGTCTTTTACAGTTTAGAACAGAGAGCCACAGTGGCCTAACTGAAAAAATTGAACTAATTTTTAGGCCACTGTGGCGCTATGTCTTTTACAGTTTAGAGCAGAGATCCACAGTGGCCTAACTGAAAAAAAAACTACTTTTTAAGCCACTGTGGTGGCGCTATGACTTTTACAGTTTAGAGCAGTTTTTTCAAATAAAGTCAGTATTGAAAAAATGACAGTTAGGCCACTGTGGCTCTCATGGCCTCAATTATTATTCCCCGCGTAAGTTTACCACGTGCAAACCACGTCAATATCGTGTCTTGTACAAATCCCTGTAACGGCAAGGAATCGAAATGTCAACCGTACGTAGACAGTTCAAACCATGCCAACTTCCCGTTTAATTCGCGCGGTTTCGTTCATTGTGTCGTAGAGAATACGTTAATAGCAGATGTTGTGATTAACTAAGGAATTGACATGGTTTCGAAGTAAGGAATCATTTAGTGGCCATAGTGAATTAGGGCCTTGGTCGTATCACCATGCCATCATCATCTGCCTAGCCTTTTCCCAGCTATGTTGGGGTCGGCTTCCAGTCTAACCGGATGCAGCTGAATACCAGTATTTTACATGGAGCGACTGCCTATCTGACCTCCACAAACCAGTTACTGGGTAATACGATACCCCTTGGTAAGACTGGTTGTCAGACTTTCGGGCGTCTGACTTCTTCGGACGAATGACAGTCGGGACCAGCGGCTTAACGTGCTTACCGAGGCAAGGAGGTGTCTTGGTATGTACGCGGTTAATCCGTGGATGGGTGACTATCTTAGTAACCCATCCACGGACCAACCGCGGCAAGCGTAGCTTAACCTGATCGATCGACCCGTGCGGCTGTTATTACTTTGCCACAAGCCCCTATCGTCGTATCACCATGCCAGTTGCTAGTAATACGCACCTGATTTTTCTGAAGAACATCACCAATAAGGTCACTATATGACCTTATCCTAGGGCGTCTCCTCCCGGCGTTTCCACTCACATCTGTCTTGAAAATACCTACCTTTTGTTAGTTGCCTTTCATTCAATAGTAGAGAAATACGTCAGGGGGTTATGGAGCCCGAAAAATAGGCTACTATGAGCAGTGACGTTCTCAATGGGAGCACCGAACTGAACACTGATAAGATGTGGCTGGTTCTCCATTGTTTCAGAGTTTTGTGACGGAGGGTAGAGAATGTATTGTTACTTCCTAGTAGGAATAAAACGAAGCGGCCGTTGAGTAGAACTTTCTGTCAATCATAAGAGAAATTGGACGGAAGTTTATTTAGGGTTAGTAGGAAAACAGAACCTTTATTTGTGATCACTTGTTTCTGTCTGTCACAAAGGTTGTATCTAAACTAATATTATAAAGAGAAAAGGTTTGTTTATTACGCTTTCACGCCAAAACGGCTGAACGGATTTGGATGAAATTTGACATATGAGTAGACTAAGACCCGGATTAGGACATTGGATAGTTTCTATACCGATATTCTTACGGGATCGACTCTTATGCGGGTGAAACCGCGAGGCGCAGCTAGTTTTATAAGGCATAAGGTATCACGTGCAAGTATATTGAGCAAATTGGTTAGTAATACGTATAAATTTTCGTCCTTTTGAAGGATTTTCCTCGCTAAAACTCTGAACAACCTCAATAAATAACTGTTTATTTTTTGTGGGCCTTACACAGTATGATGTATGATCCCAATATTATTTAGAGTTTCATTAACCCCCGAACAAAAAGAACAAAAATAGTTTTCATATAAGGTTTCTTAGGAGTGTACAGTCACGAGCATAAGTATGTATACACTTGGCTTTATTCAAATGCGATTTACTCCTTTATTTTTTAATGAAAATTTATGTTGATATGAGCATACCTATAAGTTAATGCAATGTGTCGTATGTCATTGTTGTTTTCGTTATTTCACGAAAAAATCGGTATTGAATGTTTCCAAGTGTTGAAATATTAGTGTTCGTGACTGTACAATATCTCATTCTATCTAAGGTGTACAGTTAGCAGAATAATGGAGACACGTAATTGAAATAGATAAACGAAATGCAGTCAGTTAAAGTTGGGAAAGTAGTTTGAATAATATCACTATTTGTCTTGTCTAGACTAAATGTACTTAGGTATATGTAGTGACAATTTCAGTGAAAATCATATGTTCTAAGTTTCATTAACTGAGATTGTATTAACTTTTTCGAACTATAGGAGCATTCACCATTGTCCATTACTTTCCATATAAAAACTTCATTTTGAAATGAGCAACACTTTTTAGTTCTTTCATCATTTCAGCTGAAAGACGTCCACTGCTGGACATAGGCCTAAGCATCTGTCCACCTTGAGGCCTTCCAACGCTACATCTTCCGGTACACGGTCGGCCACACCAGAACCTTTCAGCTCCATCGCCCGTCTGTTAAACGAGCAATGTGGCCTGCCCACTGTCAGTTTTAGTTCTTTGTACTTACCCGATTGTATTTTTTTATTTAAAAAGTGCGTGTTTACATGATCTTGGTACTTTGACTTTGCCTCCATCAAATAATAATATAATAATAATATCCCTGGACATTTCACACAGCGCCATCTAGTCCCAAGCTAAGCAACCTAATGCTTGTGTTATGGTAACAAGATGGCTGATAAACTACTTATATACATTTGAAAAAAAAAAAAAGAGTGGTTGAAGCCCTGTTCGATTTGGCCTTCTCTTAAGCTGTAGCTTAAGAGGAGGCTTTCCATTTGATTGAGACGGTATATTGGACAGCTGCGCGGTCCTAGAGGAAAGTTGACGTCCATCGGCGAGCGAATGACTGAGCTCTCGCAACATGTCACCACATCCCGTTTTCCTCTGTCCGGAGGACGTCCCGCGCCACGGCAGGCTACCATAGGCGTCCCAGATAAGATGGACGCTCTCAGGTAGCTCACAAAATTAAAATTTCCTTACGGTCCTGAATCATATTTCGATCAACATACAACCTGCCCCGGACCAGCAATTTTCTAAAAGCGTGAGAACATTTGAATTATGCGGGCTACCCTGACGCTTTCGCCCTAAAAGCTGTAGTAATCCTAAAAAAGTTTACGATCTCATCCAAGGTAAGATATTTTGAAAGCTATATGACTATTCTAGGTCGTACCCACTCGTGTTTCAGGTACTTAACCTTGACATTATATTCCAATACCTCTAAAATATAACACGCACAGAAGTTGGGAACAAGTTGTGCCAAGTGATAAATCTTGAACAGTTTTGACGTACCGAATCCGGACTGTTTCTCATTCGCAGTAAACGCGTCCTTATCACTTTGTGATTGTCCTTCTTTGGGGGTAAAAAGAGGGAGAGCTCTTAGGGGCATGAGCACATAATAGGTGCGTGGGACTGGGGACATAAGGTTGTGTGTGGGAATGCAATACAATGCCACGTAGGCGAGTAGGAGATGTAAAGTGCAGCAGTATTAGGTACGGTCAAGGAGTGATTATGTTAAGCAGTTTTCACAAAAATTCCTTTCCCACTTAGCGGGGCGTATGTCACCTTTTTGAACTGTCGTTTTCTTTCAAAATGATGGCAATGACATAGGTACTTAGTTGATAGAAAAATAATAAGTTCATCATCTGTCTAGCCTTTTCCCAACTATGTTGGGGTCGGCTTCCAGTCTAACCGGATGCAGCTGAACACCAGTATTTTACATGGAGCGTCTGCCTACCTGACCTCCACAGCCCAGATAGTGAGTAATACGATACCCCTTGGTAAGACTGGTCGTCAGTCTTTCGGGCTTCTGACGACTCGTAACGATTGCCATAGATCCACGACTGACAGCTGGGACCAACGGCTTAAAGTGCTTTCCGAGGCACGGAGGGGTCTTGATATGTAAATGGTCACCCATCCACGGACCAACCGTGGCAAGCGTAGATTAACCTGATCGATTAACTCGTGCGGCTGTTATTACTTAGCCACAAGTCCCTCTCTAAAAGGTCACTATAGAACTTTAAGATTTTGTAGATGGGAAACAAACAAAAAAAAAATCGTTAAAAAAACGTAATATTTCTGGCATTTTATTTGTCCTATAGCTGTTGGCACATAACCAGTAACAGTTTTCGGACTGTTATTCTCTAAACCCACAAAATAAACAGTTCTTTTCTCTTCATAATTGAAAGAGGATTCCATTACCATTCAATATGGCTGCCACTGAACAAAACGACGATAGCAAATCATCGGCACCTTGTAATTGATTTCAAGAGAACTACCGCGCTCCGGCACGGGATAAACAGAAATAAAATCTAATGCTTTCTATTCCATCTTGGTATTTGTACGGAGAAGTGGAAATGAACGTTGGCCAATGTTTGAAAAGCAGTATACGACTATCTTTATTGGTTTGAAGATTAAAACAAATATAAATTTGATTTTTATTTGATTGTTTAGGAAAAGTCCACTTATTAACAAACAGCACCCTAATTGCGTAACACACGGTCAATCACAATGTCAATGATTTTGAAGGATATTGATACTCCATTGCTTCATATGTTCAAAAAATTTGTCTGCTCAACAACGTAAATAACGCAATGAATGTTGTTGAACTGTCAAAATGAAAGCGATTACTTCTACTGTGCGTTACATAATTACATAATATCTCAAAAATAAAGCGTACCTATCACTTTCAGTATTTAATTAGGTTCTTTTAATTGATTAATTGATCCACACGAAAAAACGTGTGATTTTATGAATCTATGTTATTCAATCTATGTTTAAAATCTAGTCGCAATCTCATCGCAGCGACAATTAATATAAAAAAAATGGCAAAAATATAGCGGAATTAGAGGAATTTTTAACAGATTGAGACTGAGATCAGACCGTGAACATACTTAAAAATACGAGAATTATTTAAGTTGCATCTGGCATCATCTCCGTCATGTTCTTCGATACACCATATTACTTACTTGTATAATGAGACAATAACTAGACATTCCCTACCTAAGGACATCAACTAACACAATGATCAGGCAAACTAACACCTAACCTAACTACACCTAAGTAATAACTTACATCTTTGAACACAATATGGCGGCCATCTAAAGTTAGCGAATACCTGACAAGCTTCCTGATTCTGGTTCAAACTTTACACAATAATTCTCTATAGTATTCCTATGGTAGGTACGTCAGAGCTTGACTGACTGACGGTGGAATAATACCTGGCTTGTCAAAGTATAGGAAGTAGGCAGTTTGTTTCCTATACACCGTAAAATTTTAATCGTTTTAATCCTTAAAAGGGGTCATTGTACTCATCATTATGAACAACTTTTACTACGGGACCAACCCTGAAATCGTGAAAAAAAATATCAGTTGATCCATACATTATGTCGAGTTATGCGAACATAAATCTATGGATCAGCTGATTTTTTTTCAGGGGTGCAGGATAGTAAAACGTTGAATTAAGATACAATGGAAGTAATGTTGAGTCTGCTTCACAATTTCAAATGTGAAGCAGACTCAACACTACTTGTGCTTGTGGAATTTGGAATTTTTTGACGTATTACATTTTTGGCCCAATCAATACAACGTGCCACTACAATGGCGAAATTAATTAAACACACGGGCTAGTGGCCAGTAATCATAAAAATTACAAAAAAAAACAAAAACGTAATTTGAAAACTACCGCCTGCGTCGCTCGCGTAGTTTCTCTCGTTCCTTCAATTCGCCTACTCTTTGCACATTATTCGTTTTTATTTCATTGATGCGTTGTAGCGATGTTAGGATCCGTGACCCCGGCAAATTACCCTTGCGCTACAGTTATTTAAGTACAGGTTGCACCAAGACGCTGTTTTAGGAAATTGTAAATAAATAATAACGTTTAATGAAATTAAATTATGTTCATAAAACCGTATACGTGTGTTAAATTAATTTTTCCATTAAAGTGGCACGCTGTATTGAAAATCGTTAAAAAAGAAGACCTAAAAATTTGTATCCGAAAAGTCTTAAAATAAAAATAATTTATATATTTTTTTGTTACACACTGACTTCTTTTGTCCAATTTCTATTTTTATTCTCTCTGTTTCTAAACATTTTATAAAACACTACTTCTTCTTCGTGTCACTGGAACGATTGATTTTTATATCTTGTTGGCCCAAAACTTCGCAGACCATGCCCCACCTCCTATCCTGCCCTCCGTGTCCCAAAACATGCAGTTAAAGTGACCTCTACGCTGCCAATAACGACTCGGTGGAAGTGGCAAAACACTACTTTCAACTACATAGTATAAAAAATTACCTTCCTTTACCGTTCAATACACAAACATAAAGAAACGCAGTGACCCATTTTTTTCAAACACGTCAAAACAGCGTACACTTTGTGCAATATTAACGTGGTCATTAATCCACGTTGTATGGTGCAACCGGGTGTTACAACCTGCATCATTTATGAACTTATCGACGAAAGTATGGCAGACCATTCATCGATACTATCGATTGTTTTTTTATTTTTGTAAACGTCATGGTGACAATCACCAGCGGGGTAATTGCGTAACACAATATCAATGGGTTCAACATTCATTGCGTTATTTACGCTGTTGAGCAGACACATTTTTCGAACTTATGAAAGCAATGAAGGTGAAGGGCGGGCGGTTTTAGGGGACTGTCTTTTGTAATTTTGACGTTCGAAAAGTGCTGATTCTCAGCCTAATTTGAATAAATGACTTTTGATTTTGAATGGATTAGCAATTTGCTTCAAAATGATTCTGATTCCGATTGATTGTGTGTTACGCAATTAGGGTCCCGATTGATATCTTAAAAATGGTTTAATTATAACCAAGGAGCTCTAGCTAGCTCTTAAGACAACTAGAATCGACGGCTTTATTATAATTTCCGTCCCTTCCTTAGTTCATTAGAGAGAGAAAGAAGGAAATGGCCTAGATTAAGTTATGAGCAGTGGAAGCCAGTGGTAACTGATGAGTGGGTGTAAGTTCGAACCCTTGATGTGCTCTAATTAAATTATTTCAGCACTACTGCTCTCAAAGCGATGAAGGAAAACATCGTGAGGAAACCGGCATGTCCTAGAATCAAAAAAACGAAGACATGAAAAAAAAAACTATATAGCTAAAACGAAAAAAAAAATCGAAGACGTTTTTTATTTATTTATTAATAACCAGCTTATATTAACAGTTTGCACCACAAATACAAGTTCAATATTAGTAATTACACAAGTCATACAATTATAAAATTAAGTCACATAATAAACATGGACAAACTTTGATGAAATTAAATGAAATGAAACAAAATTGGCCAAAATTAGATACAATAAGATAAAATTAGACAAAATTAGATAAAATTAGGATAAAATTGAAGTAGAATTATAAATAACGAGAAACTGTTTAATTTAATTTATTTACTCATGGGAGATTGATTGAATAGACATGTGACATCTACCAACCCGCACTGGGCCCGCGTGGTAGATTACAGCCCACTCTCTCTCACTGAGACGGGGTCTGTACCCCAGCAGTGGGAACATATGGTGTGATTATGTATGAGCAATTTATTGTCTGTCAAGTGTTTACTGATAGTACTGGTATCGTATTACCCAGTAACTGGGTTGTGGAGGTCAGATAGGCAGTCGCTCCATGTAAAATACTGGTTTTCAGCTGCATCTGGTTAGACTGGAAGCCGACCCCAACATAGTTGGGAAAAGGCTAGGCAGATGATGAAGTGTTTACTGATAGTTACATTGAAGTAAAGTAACACCATTGTTTAGGTAATTTCCAAGTTTTGGTGCAATATAAGTTTAATCACATAATATCTCCTGGCAAAACAGAGACATGACAGTGGGCCTGCGGGCGGAGAGTAGGTAATGGGTAACTCACCGTCCGATCAGGACCAGGCCCGTGCCGGACGGCGTGCATGTGTTCCACGCGCGCCTCAAAGAGATGTCAGCATGAGTGACGGGGCCAGATAGGGCCGAAGCCTGCCAGGGTAGCGGGATCGTCCGAAAGGGTTACCGCTGCCCTGGAACATAAAGGGCTAAGGAAGGAACACGGGTGGGTTTTAATAGGGCAACAATTTTATATAAAAAAAAATTAGTATAGTTTAATAAAAACGGGCGTTAGGACTCCAGATTAATTAGTTTTCTGCAGACTTCGTTAGGGCTTGTTTTAATTATTCCGAAAGCTGTATAAGGCAATGTTATTGACTATAAAATGTTGAAAGGATGTTTAAATTATTATATTACTAGCTGCGCCCCGCGGTTTCACCCACATAAGTTTCGATCCCGTAGGAATATCGGTATATAAAGTATCCTAAATATTAATCCTGGTCATAAACCATCTGTGTGCCAAATTCCATTCAATGTTTACGCGACCATTAAAGCTCCCAGTCCCCATGATTAGAGTCCGCGTTCGTTAACTCGTCCGGTCCGTTTCCCTTAGTCGTCAGTTTATTTTTCCGACATTTTCAACAATCATCGACATATTTGAGTCAATTTATACAAAATTTTAATGAATTATACACCTACTACCCCTTCCTCATGTTTAAAATTACCTCTTCCATTTGTGAAAACCGTAAGAAACTTCATTTGGTAATTTTTGAGTTTATCGGGTTCAGATAGACAGACACACGCAGTGGGGCACTTTGTTTTTATGTAATGATCATTTTTAGGGTTCCATACCTCGAAAGGATAAAATGGAACCCTTATAGGATCAGTTTGTTGTCCGTCCGTCCGTCTGTCTCTCTGTCAAGTACCTTTTTCTCAGGAACGCGTCGAAAAGATACAGCCTAAACGGCTGTATCGCATAGCCGCAAATTTCCGCAAATTTTCGACACTCGCAAGGAAATCAAAACCTACAGGGTACTCAGAATCTTGAAATTTGGTACGAAGCAACGTCTTATAGCACAGATAAAGGAAAAATTGCGAAAACCGTAAATTTTTAGTTACATACGACGGCACGGTTGGCGCAGTCGTTAAGCGATTGACTGCTGCGCTGCGTGTCGCGGGTTCGATTCCCGCACGGAACAAATATTTGTATGACCTACATGTATTTGTTCCGAGTCTGGGTGTTTTTCTATCTACAATATGTATGTATTTAAAAAAAAAATGTATATAGGTAGTTTATCAGCCATCTTGTTACCATAACACAAGCATTAGGTTGCTTAGCTTGGGACTAGATGGCGCTGTGTGAAATGTCCAGGGATATTATTATTATTATACCTACAAATTTGTACGGAACCCTTGGTGCGCGAGTCCGACTTGCACTTGACCGGTTTTTTTTATTTGATGATAAAAATTCTTTATAATTAAAATTAGCATTGATCTTTTAAATCCAACCAGCACGGTTCCAATTCTAAGTTTTTAACTTTGACAATATAAACTGCAGTGTGGGCTTTTAAGGTCAACCAAGCAATATTGCCATAGCAGCAAGTTTGGCAAACGATATGCTAGGGTTCGTATATAAGCTATTACGGCAAATAGGTATAGTAATATATATGTAGGAGGATAAATAAACAATGGTGATTTCACAAAGTAAATCATTTTAAAAACAAAGTAACATGTCATCCGTTGTTTTGAATAAAACCAACGGGTACAATTTATCGAAATAAGTTGCCAAAAATCAATTAGGGCGTACACCGAGTACTCAATAAATTATGTTTCGATTTATTAGGCAATAATTGATAGTAAAAATCACTGAAATTAATAATAAACACAAATCATAACAAATTCTGTTGACTACCCACAATTTTAATTTGACAACCATCTCCGACATATAAAACATTGATCAGGCAGGGCTTCTTTCATAGTTCTTGGTAACTAGTCTACTTTAGCCACCCTCTCATAGTCGATTTTTTTTTCCATATCCTGCAATAGTCCTACACCAACCGGGGGTTGTCCTTGGGTGCACTTGCATAGAGGGATAATCGTCTGTTGGTGCCGTATTTCATTGCAATTTCCTAAGCATCCTCTGCGAGTTGGCTTCGGCCCCTCGTACGTTTACCAAAGGACCACATGTTCCCGAGATATGTAAAAACAAAAAAAAAAACGTAATCTTAAAATGTGATGTAACACACATCACACCCCCCCCCCCACACACATCACACACACACACACACATCTCACATTGCAAATTATGCTGCTTATCTTGAAAAAAAAAACTGGGTTACTATACCGGAATGAAGGTCATTCATTCCATTATCTGTGTCGAGAACTACAAAGCTTTGTGTAACCTTATCAAACTCCCGAACAGAGAGAATCCATTAGTAATTCGAATCAGCGACATACGATACTCCTAGTTAGGACGAACTCTGTAATATTTATCCGTAGGCTTACAACCGGCTTTGCCTACACCAGTATCCGACTTTCGATTCTATATCTACTCTGCCTTTATCCCTAGGCTTGTAATTTAATTCCCTACCTTTGATCAAGGACACTTTGAAATTATGTGCCGAAAGCTTAAAGAGAACGTGACTTTTATAGGAACATTTTTACTTACTTTTAATTACAGATGTAGTTTGAGACTAATTCCATTATTAAAATTAAAAAAAAATACAGCAAAAAAAAAATTGTCTCTGTCAGACAATGCTCACAAAAAATGACAGCCCATTCCAAATTAAAATTAAAATAAACGTTTGTGCCATGCGACTAGTCGCGCGATCTACGTTCTCTACGCCAGTGCTACGTCGTAGGCCGGCGTAGCCACACGCTGCGCTCCGTAGCCGCGCGCTACGAAATAAGATACGAAAAATTCAGTGTAGTTCGAACGTTGTTTAGAATTATTATTTAGTTTAAAAATAAGTTAGATATTTTCAAGCAATAGTTAAGTGAAGTTTTGTTGTTAAGTTTATTTATATTCATATAAAATTAAACTTTTTAGTTGTTGGTAACTTATGGTTCAACTAAAATGAGTGTGGAATTTTTGAATTTACTGAAGTATGAAGCGAAGATTGAAAGTGACAGTAAATGTAAGTAGTTATTTATTATTTATCTACATTTGTGAGCTCGAGATATTTGAACAAAAGACACTCAACGTAAATAAATAAAATAGAGATGATTTTCAAAAATATTTTCTAAAGTGACCAGCATAGCAACAATATAACACAATTCTTTCCAATAGTTTAATTAATTTTACTTGTATTAAACTCAACAATTTCGGTAAGAGATCCTTGTCGAAAACGTACGTAATCTAACACGCACCATTTACGAATAATATACAATAAAAGCACGCGATGTTATCATTAATTTCTATTCATTATTAGGGTATAGTGGGCCTATAACTTTTATAGTTCAATTTATTTCTAACCCACGGGGGTCATATAAATGACCCCCCCATTAATATGACCCTCCTTGACTTTGCAACAAAAAGGTATTACAATTATTAACAATAAGTAAAATAGGTTTTAAATCAATATCCATGCAAACTAT
Organism: Apamea sordens; assembly: GCA_945859715.1. Lineage (NCBI taxonomy): Eukaryota > Metazoa > Arthropoda > Insecta > Lepidoptera > Noctuidae > Apamea > Apamea sordens. Next base: position 16,168,379 of record OX243998.1, on the reverse strand, counting down.
GACAGGCATCGCCGACAAGAAAATTCAAAAAAAAATTGATAGACAATACCTTTTCATCGTATAGAAACTTATTATAGTACTGCCTACCGCCGAGAATTAGTTTTATTATATAAATACTTAATCCGTATACCTTCATCATCTTCCTGCCCACAACCCATGTTACTTGTGGTCGGCGCAACATGTTTTCTTTTTCCATTCTCCCCTGTCAACCGTCACGCAATCATTCACTCCCTTCTCTTTCATATCATTCCTCACACAATCCATCCATCTTTTTCTTCGGCCTTCCTCTCCCTCTCCATCCATCAACATGTATATTCATCACTCTTTTAGTCACATGCGTTTCCCAAGCCAAACAATTTCCTTTCAACTTTTCTGTCACTGGCGCCACTTTCAAACTTCCTCTTATTTACTCATTTCTTACTTTATCCATTCTCGTCACTCCACACATCCATTCCGTATATCTTATAGTAACTATAGCTCTTCCTCTATTACAAGGCACTTATATATAACTGGCGACATGTGGGTGTACGTCTACCTCTGTTTGACCCTTCGGGTATTATAAGCGTGGTATTTTGTTTACGTACTTAATCCGTTACTAAAGGTGTCTAAAGACAAGTGTCTTTGCCGGGCCAAGGAAACGTTCAAACTCAAACTCCAAGCATTTATTTCAATTAAGCCCAATATAGGCAAACAAAAAAAAAAAAAAAAAATTGTTCAGTATTGTCAAAAAGTCGATCAGAAAGTTGAAGTTAAGTTAAGAAACGTAGGTCACTATTGAAAAGAAAGAGCAAGACATTTCAAAGACACTCTTTTAAATCAAGATATCACAAAAAATCCTGACACATTCTTCTTGTTGCTTCTATATGTGAGAACAATGTAAAAAAATTAAATTATGATACAATACAAAATTCAAGATTACAAATAAGCTCTGGCAGTTAACAGATGACCGGTCTCAATGGTCAGCGCCCTTTCATGAACGTGACTCTATCCAGCTCAACCATTTTGTAGGGAACTGAATGATCCAACACACGCGCCACCATCAGTGAGACATTTAAGTGAACATGCACCCAACTGCCATGCTCTTTCAAGTCAACATCAAAAGATCATATAATAAACGGATCCTTGGTACTCACATTTACAAAATTGAAAAAATGCTTCTAAATGATACAAAACTATAGTTTCTAGACTCTAGATTCTTGATGGATTGGCCAGAAAAAGACCACTGTATGTAAGCCTGTGAGGATTATTGAGGATGGCTTTTTCTCGGCTGCCTCAGCAGCTGTGACAGCTAGAGTAACAAAAGACTTTATCACACAAAGTTGTCGTATTAGTGCATACTACTGAGATACACCCTAACATAACATTTTTTTTCGTCGTTATTATTGTAATTTTTGAGCGTGAGATTGCGTATCTCTTACGTCGTTGTTTTATCGTATTTGTTAATGTTACTCACATTGATCGTTAGTGGTAGCTTGTAATTGGCCATCGTTTTCACTTTGTACTAGACATTAAAATGTACCTATTAGCTGAAAATTTACAGCTAGTAAATTTTCCTAAAATTAATAAAATAAAATAAACAAAAATTGATAAGAAAAGAGTCTTCTTCACATTATGAGTTTACCATAATGTGAAGAAGACTCTTTTCTTATCAATTTTCAATAATCCGTTGCTATAATTATATACAGTGTGAGTCTTTATAAAGTGCACATATTTAAAAGGGTGAAAATATAAACAATTTTATTGACGGAAAAAAATGTCATAAAAAGTTTTTAAAAAAATTAAAACTTTTTATGGCCTTTTATTTTTTTTTATTCTCGTCTTGGTACCCCATGCAAACAAACTGTAGACTGACATTTTTTTGATAAATTTTACATTTATTGCAAAAATTGGTAAATTTTCTTAAAAAAATCATTAATAATTAATTTATGAAGTTTATTTTTCATAAAATTATGGCTTTATTAGCTCGGCCTATTATTAGAGATCATTATTAATTTTGTTTTGTTTTAATATCACATTTAGTTTAAAAGAAGTAACAGTTTGTTTGCATGGGGTACCAAGACGAGAGTAAAAAAAATTAAAAATCCATGAAAAATTTAATTTTTGTTTTTAGATATTTTTTGGCATTTTTTCCGTCGATAAAATTGTTAATATTTTCACCCTTTTTAATATGTGCACTTTATAAATACTCACACTGTATACGAACATAACATTACCACTTGACTGTCTTAAGGGTTTCGTCGTAAAAGTTCCTGCTTCTCTAATTATTTTGTTAAAACGATGTTAGATATCCCTCTACTAAGGGAAGTGAGCTGGTTAATATACACATGTCGGAAAGACTTGACATTTTCAATTGAAGTCGTCTTTATTTAGGTTTCATTTTTAGTTCTGTTTGTTTGCTTGTTTGGCATTTCACTATTATTTAACTGTCTCATGGTAGGTTCGTTAGAAATAGGTAGTTGGCGTATGTCAATAGTTGTACATCTTATACCCTGTCCATTAGGTTAACCGTTTCTTGACAGCTGTCTTAGAACGTACATATTCCAGATTACGTAAAAGTTAACTTTAAAATGCGTAATATAATAAATATATAAATTGCTTTATCTTATTGAATTATCTTATTTATAGCTCCTTATGGACATAATAATACTGTACGTGCATCAATCAACGTATTGGGTGTTGCTGCAATCACTGGTTCCATCTGTCAAAAAACGGTTTACATAATGGACAGGGTATAGTTGTACGAGTACCTACCTCTTACATAATATTCTTGAGAGTAGGTAATATATTTGTACTAGGATTCCATTAATATTCTAGGATTCTGAGAATCGGACTAGTCTTGATTTCGATTAATCCGCAACTGAAGATTTTTTATGTCCATCAATTATTTTTGCTTATCGTGACCAAATACGAATAGATTAATGACCAAGAAGAAGAGAAAAGAAGGTTTTAACCGCAGAGGTAACGCTGTAGGCTTAAAGCTAATTTGTAAGTAGAATTAGGATTTGACTTGACTTAGTCACTTTTCACCAATCACCTCGAAAATATCTTTTTTTTTTTTATTGACCATGGGCTCACTCTTGACCTCAATCCAGCCCAGAGGCAGGGATGAGATCTACGGTGGAACGAGCTTGCCCAGAAGAAGCCTATTCACTCTCGCTTTGAAGAGATTCGGGTTGTATGAACTCGAGAATGCAGACGCAGGCAGACGATTCCACTCCTTAGCTGTGTATCTACTTTATTATTCTATCTTTTGCTAGTTATGAAATAAATAAATAAAATAAAACCAATGCCCTAAGTAGACTGAAACCTTACCAACCACATCGAAATCAATTGAAAGTACCACCTGATAAAGCACCCTACACAAACAACCCGAATTGAAAACCTAATATCAGTTCACAATATCCAGAAATGATATCTATGCGAGCTGTCTGAACAAAGCTTATGAAATCGAACAGGCACTATAGCCTCACCGATGTATGTTTTATTCAGAACTAATCGATACTATTACCTACAAGCTTCTGAATCGATTTAAACACAAGCTCAGCTATTGATATGTTCACAATCTGTCAAAGCCATCATTCTTCATGGAATTTTGTGTAGGCTTATTAATGTTTTAGTAACATTGATTTGGACTTTACCGCTCCGACGTTACATGTGTAAAAGGTCAGACAGTTCATACTGATAAAATTAATAGAATAATGTTTTTCACTTTTCCCAACTATGTTGGGGTCGGCTTCCAGTCTAACCGGATGCGGCTGACTACCACTATTTTACATGGAGCGACTGCCTATCTGACCTCCAAAACCCAGATACTGGGTAATACGATACCCCTTGGTAAGTCTGGTTGTCAGACTTTCGAGCTTCTGACTACTCGTAACGACTGTCAAAGATCCACGAATGACAGCCGGGACCAACGGCTTAGCGTGCTTTCCGAGGCACGGAGGGGTCTCGGTATGTAAAGATGGTCACCCATCCACAGACCAACCGCGGCAAGCGTAGCTTAACCTGACCGATCGACCTGTGCGGCTGTTATTATTTAGCCTCGGGCCCCTCTTTTTTTCACTTACCTAATCAGCCTATAATGTTCCCACTGCTGGGAGTAAACTGTAAGCTGTTATCCACCACGCAGACACAGTGCGGGCTGGTAGATGTCACATGTCATCGATTTTTTTTTGTTTTAGCACATGCCGGTTTCCTTCCGATGCTTTCTTTACCGTTTTGAGAGCAGTGGTGATGAAATAATTTACATAAAGTAAAGCGCCTGTCTGGATTCGATCCTACAACCTTGACTTGTAAGTCGCGGTTGTTGTAACTGGCATCAAAATCACTTATGTTTTTCTAATGTACCTACCCAAGAAACTGGCAGCTTTGCCAAGCTGTATGGCAATGCTTAACCTCTGCTTAGCATTGCTATACACCGTGTATAGTCACGAACAAAAGTATGTATACACTCGGCTTTATTCAAAAGCGATTTACTACTTTATTTTTTAATGAAATTTTATGTTGTTACGAACATAGCATTTTCGAACCCATAGATTTATGTAATGTGTCGCATTTTAACATTGCATTCGTTATTTCACGAAAAAATCGCCATTGAAACTTGCCAAGTGTTGAAATATTGGTGCTCGTGACTGTACATGCTAACCTGCCGTTTGGGGATTTCATTGAACAGACCATGAGCCCTCGACCATGACCCCAAACGCCTCGAAAGTATAATTACCGATAAGGTTATTATTGTTTTAGTTAAGTTAAGTTTTAGAACAAAAATTCGAAGATATGTGACATTTACCAACCCGCACTGGGCCCGCGTGGTAGATTACAGCCCGCTCTCTTCCGAAGAGAGGAGGGCTGAGTCCCAGCAGTGGGAAAATTATGGGCTGATTATATATAAGACTTCGTTCCGGTCACATTCCATCAAAAAAGTTTTGTTTTCTGATGAAAAAGGTAACGTCACCCAACTGTGAAGAATGTGGAGTAGTTGAAGATGTGCAACATGTTTTGATGGAGTGTGTGCGGAATGGGACTTTCAGATTTAATTTACTTGGCCCTATAAATAAGTATGATATTGGAGATTGTAAGCGACGCAACTAGCGTAAGAACTTTTTACTATATACTTTTTATAAAATGTCTAATACTTTTTTTCTTTTAGCCGTCTAATTGATGTGCATATTTTTTATCTGCCTATCATCGTCGTTGAAAATAAACAAAATTTTATAACAAAAATAACAGAAAAATATAATACATTGGGTATTATATTTCTGTTATTTTTGTTATAAAATTTTGTTTATTCGTATTCGCTATAAATCTATAAATCCTTAATTTTCTTTCACTTCGAGCCTATTAAGACCATTACAGCAGTGCGATTCTGTAACCATCTCACCATGAAAACTTAGGTGAAGTGAACGTGGAGTGAGCTGTCATTCCAACTAATGCTAGGGATTGACACTATTAACAGCTCACTTCACCTAACTTTTCACGGTGAGATTTTTACAGAATCGATTGACAAGAGAGTGTAACGCTATTCTGGCTTGTCCTTTATCGGAACAAGCTAGGATACTGTACAAACTGGCATTCTTTGTTTTAAAGTAGGTGCTGTTTTTAGGTTTACTTGATTGTGCTGATGTTACAGGTCAACGTTATCACTCAGCGGTAAAACCCTCAAAATAAAGAAAACAAAAAAAAAACGACAAATAATGAACTTCTTTTATTAATTGATTTGATAAATAACTTCCCTGTCTACATAAATCTGGATACATAAATCGAATAGAGCTGTTTAGAGCTTAGTTACTATAGCAACATTTCTAAGTATTTTTCTTAGTCCCCGAGTCCCGGATAAAAGACAGTTTCCTTTGAAACTTATCGCATTTAAACTAAATATAAATCGTTAGATGTTTTACGCTCAAAGACGAGATGTTATAATGTTATTAGACTAAATATTTCTCTCTCAAGTTCTTTTAAATTCAATGAAAGGATGAGTGCCTCTTACTTATTCAAATTATAAAAGTACCAGTCACCAAAAGAGATCGTCGGATATGGTTAATGTTTATTAAAAAAACGATGGATGTTTTCGAATGAAATATAATTTGATAAATTAAAAAAAAAAAAATCACGTATGTAAGAAGTCATAAATAAGATAATTCAATAAGTTAAGGCAGGTTATAAGCAAAGGTTTATATATGTATTTTATTACGCATTTTAAAGTTAACTTTTACGTAATCTGGAATATATACGTTCTAAGACAGCTGCATGCGGTGCGAGCATACGGTGGAGGTCTGCCCTGCCTGGGCAGAGCACCGCCGTGTCCTCGTAGAGGCGATCGGCAGCGGCGGCGACTTCTCGCGTCCGGCCCTGGTTCAAGCCATGGTCCGGGGCGAGAGGGAGTGGGAGGCAGTCACCTCCTTCTACGAAGCAGTCATGCTAGCGAAGGAGGTGGCGGGGTGGGCCAGGGAACGCACCTCACGCCTCAGCCGCCGCGGGAGACGCTCCGGGCGTCGGGAGCCGCGTGACGACTCCGGCCACCGTAGGCGCGGGCCTGCGGGCGGAGAGTAATGGGTAACTCACCGTCCGATCAGGACCAGGCCCGTGCCGGACGGCGTGTATGTGTTCCGCGCGCGCCTCAAAGAGATGTCAGCACGAGTGACGGGGCCCAATAGGGCCGAAGCCTGCCAGGGTAGCGGGATCGTCCAAAAGGGTTACCGCTGCCCTGGAACATAAAGGGCTAAGGAAGGAACACGGGTGGGTTTTAGTCAGTGAGAGTCTGACCCTCCCTCCTGCTCCACCCAGAGCGGGAGGAGTCATTTGATGATTTCCCATCCTCAAAAAAAAAAAGACAGCTGTCAAAAAACGGTTAGCCTAATGGACAGGGTATAGTCTCATGATCTCTGAATAAGTAGTATAAAATAATATCACCAGAAAGCCAAGACAATTGACAATCGCTTTCAAAGATTTTCGTATCTGTACAACGACTTTCAACAGGCTTGACAGAACCTTTCCGGTACAGTCCGTCCACAGTTATTTTACCTCTGGACAGCATTTGCTGTTAGGTTCCTACATTTTTTTTTCTTTATTAGTAAGAACTAAAGTTCTTAGTAATGGATTACAATCTAGCCTAACAGACTAATAAGCAACTCTAACTTAATATTTAACGAGATAGATTATGTTATAACTAAGAATAGTGTCAATTTGCACTTTTACACAGTTTCGTAGCACTTTCTTAGGGTCAGATAATTGATAAAACACTGTTCATGTGTTGTTACATGTATAGCACCATTAGCACCGCACTATTATTCATTCACTATATAAATATTACACTAACTCAAATGGTTTAGTTCTCTTTAGCCTACGCACTAAGTCCGTGTTGTCTAGCAGCTGAATTGCCTCGACATTCACATGTCGGTGAAGTCTGTGTTCGTGGGCTTCAGCAAATTTTTGAATGATGGTGGTGACGAGGTCCATTTTAAGGTCACCATACCTAACAGCAACTTTAAAGTCACGAGAATAAAGATCACAATGACCAGACTTGTCAGTGGCCGCAACCCAACTGCAACCTTATTAGAATGAGTACAAAGCACCTGCCATCTAATCTCTTCACCACCCTTTGTTGACTGACAGAGAATAGCTAAGGCATTAAGTCCGCGTTTGTACCTTTGTTGTGCAAAAATTTTATGGAAAAAAAGGTCACTATAAATTATTTCAGCATTAATTATAATGTAATAAATCTGCCTCACTTCAGTATAAGTTTCGGTTCTACAATATGACAACTCCTATAACTTATATGCAAATGGAGACCACCCTAATTGCGTAACACACGATCAATCGTAATCTGAATCATTTTGAAGCAAACTGCTAATCCATTGTTTCGAAAGTTCGAAAAATTTGGCTGCTCAACACGTAAATAACGCAATGAATGTTGTTGAACTGTCAAAATGAAACCGATTCCGATTGATTGTGTGTTACGCAATTAGGGTGCAGATATGTAAAAATAAATAAATAAATAAATATCCCTGGACATTTCACGCAGCGCCATCTAGTCCCATGCTAAGCAACCTAATGCTTGTGTTATGGTAACAAGATGGCTGATAAACTACTTATATACATTTTTTTTTTGTAAATACATACAAAAAAAAAGACCAATTATTGTGCGTCCGACCTCGACGCGACAACCGTATAACCAAAAAGTCTTCCCCAAAAGCAAATCTCCCGCCATTAATCTTTTGACAACCTTTTCAAAGAGAATCACACGAAATCCATAGTTTGGTGTTGTCAGCACAATAAGTCGATTACAAATAATCGAATACAAAAGGAAATTAAATTAAAAAAAAAAAACTAGATACATCAAATTGCGTGAAATAGTTTAAATAAAATAACAAAACCTAACAATAATAATCACATGCGGTATGTGACCATCTTTCACTTCATGTCTAGGCTAGGATTCTGTAAAAATCTCACCGTGAAAACTCAAGTGAAGTGAGCTTGATGTGAGTTGTCAGTAGTGTCAATCCCTAGCATTAATTGAAATGACAGCTCACTCCACGCTCACTTCACCTAACTTTTCACGGTGAGATTTTTACTCGATCTTTTAAAATCGATCGGCTGGACAATTGACGATCGCTTACAAAGCCCAGCCACTTTCTTAAGGTCGTCAGTCCATCTAGCTGGGGGGCGTCTTACACTACGCTTGCCGATATGCGGTCTCTACCCCAGGACTCCTTTGTACACCATAAAGATTACAAATATACACGATTATCAAAGCCAGGCCATGTCACGTAATATATAATTATACAATAACACACCTCCTTCCCGTCGGGGGTTAATAAAAATGAGATGCTGCCCTTGGTAAGCGCATCACTTGGAAACGGCTGGACCGTTTTGGCTATTTTTTTTTTGTTTTAATGACCCAATAGTCCCAATTTGGGTTTAATGGAAAGAAAAATTAAATTTCCCGGAAAATGTTCAAATTCGGGAAAACTGAACGTCTTTTTCTCAATGGGATTTTAGTATGAGGGCAACGTCTTTCGGGTCAGCTTGTCCATCAATTATCCGTAAGTAAATTAATTACTAGATTAGGTTCTGTGATCATTAGATGTCTCGCCTGTTCCATCATAATTAGGAGCGCCTAAATAAAAGGTCACAGCGCCATAGATTACTAAATTAATGTCTGTGTCACTGTATTATACATCGTTGTAAGTAAAAACTGCCTCAATGATCTAGTGGTAGCAAGCGCTACCGTTGAGCATGAAGTCCTGGGTTTGATTCCCAAGTCGGGTAAAGTTTTATTAGGTTTTTCTATAACGAGAAAGAAAGAAAGAAGAATATTTTTTATGGGACACACAGGTAATACAAATAGTAAAAAAGAGCATTTCAAACTAACAAAGATATATTAAAAAACATTGAAAAAAAGACTTGTGTGAGGCCAAAAATATCTCAGCATAATGCTTTCTATCAATTAATTATTATTATTGATAATTATTTATTATTAATTTAATTTGATAAACAAAATATTTACATAATTTAAAAAGCTAACAGTCTTAAAATAATAATATGTACAAGTATATATAAAGGAGGGGAAATAATCATACGACATCACAAAATTGGTCCGCATCGCTGTCAATAGGAAAAGTGCCCAAAAGGCTGGCAGTATTGCCACATTATTATTCTATAACGACATTGTATGGCAATACTGATTCTTTGGCCAAAAATAGCCAGCCCTCTGGTCACGTGAAGAGTCGACCAACCGCTTGGCGATGTCTCAAAATACTAAGAGAGCACTCGGACCCCATGGCCCTAGTGTTTAAATCTTTCTGAAATATCTCAGCAGCAGCCCGGAGTCTGGATTTGTGTCCGTTGACATCAATAGGCTCGCCCCCTATTACACACACACATACACTCCCTCCCTATTACACACACACACATACACCCCCCCTGTTACACACACACATACACCCCCCCTATTACGCACACACATACACCCCCCCTATTACACATACACACATACACCCCCCTGTTACGCACACACATACACCCCCCCCTATTACACACACATACACCCCTCCCCCCCCCTATTACATGGGACTTAAACATAACTGGCGAAATGTGGGTATACTATAGTTACATCTCTGCCCAATTCTTCAGGGAAACAAGCCGTGATGTTTCATATACGAGTATGTAGATAGGAAGTGTGGAAACTGCAAATTATTGGACCTTCAGTAACATCTAGATTCTAGGTACTGTTTACACTAGAAGACGAAATTATATGTATGTACGGTCTCCAAAGGAGGTAAGTAACCAGGGTCGTCAGATATAGTTGAAGTTTAGTAGGACAAATAAATGTTTTAGAATAAAATGCAATTTAATTAATAGAAAACAAACGGTTCATTTATCAAATTAAATTTCATTCGAAAACTTCTATCGGTTTCTTACTAAACTTCAACTATATCGGACGACTCTGGTTACTTATCTCCTTTACCGACTGTACATAGTTCGGAATCAGATAGGATAGATAGATAAACCATTTATTTGGCGCACACAAAAAAGACAGCACTACACACAAAAGTACACTATTAGATGATAACCAAACTACCCACATGATTAGATTATAATATTTAAAAACAAGGTGCCGATGAAAAAAACAAAATTAAAAACACAAATATCGAAATAAAAGTGACACTATGACGAATAAAATTAATAAAGAAACATACACAGTGCGGTGTGCGTCTCAAGGTTGCACCAAATGGGAGTCCTGCCGATCGATTCTGTAAAAATCTCACCGTGAAAAATTCGGTGAAGTGAGCTTAGCGTGACCTGTCAATCCCTAGCATTACTTGGAATGACAGCTCACTCCACGGACACTTCACCTAAGTTTTCACGGTGAGATAGTTACAAAATCGATTGGCAGCTCAGCATGTGTCAGGCAAATAGGCTTAGGCAAGTCTTGTAATAATCAAACAATTGTATCGTGTAAGGTCCATCGTCCACGACGCCGCTCAAAAGTAACTTGTAACTCAAATAAAAAATGATTAGCCAGAATTTCACAGCACTAATGTTTCAATGGCGGGCGATTCGTTCGCGACGCAATCAATCAAAAACTAGTTAGTGTCGCGTTAGTCACAAATGATTTTGTTACTGTAAGTTTGTACAAACAAACACTTTTACACGATAATATTATTATGCTAACATTTAAAATAATAATATACTGTACATGTGAAATAATAAGCAAAAAAAAAAAAATCATCAAAAAATTCGTCCACATCGCTGTCATTAAGAACAGTGCCAAAAAGGCTGGCAGCATTGCCACGTTGTATGGCGATGCTAATTCTTTGGCCAAGAAACAGGCCAGCCACGTCAATCATCTATACTAATATGATAAAGAGGTAAAATTTGTTTGTTTGTATGTTGGGGATAATCTCCGGGAACTACCAGTTGGATTAGAAAAAAATCTTATTGCTTTTGATAGTTCAACTCTTAAATTCTAAACTCTTAAATAACTTCGCCGAGCAAAAAGAAAAATTTAGAAAGAATGCTAAGTGGAAACGAAATACTAGAGCAGGCGATGCAATGCGTTGGGGTGGGTGAGGGAACAACAAATTTCACGTGCAGAAGGTCGTCATTTCCTATCTGACTACTCTAAGAAGAAAGGCCGAAACAAACTCAGGGTTTAAAATCTCTTATAAAATCCAGAAATAATCTTGGTCAGATCATGTGAAGACCATGTAGATTGGTGTCTGAAATGGTCTTTTGAGGAGAGGACCACACAGATTGAGTGGGCCTGTTTTTTTTTTTCCTAACAGCCAGACCCGGAACAACTACTTGTAGGTTATACAAATATTTGTTCCGTGCGGGAATCGAACCCGCGACACACAGCGCAGCAGTCAATCGTTTAACCACTGCGCCAATCGTGCCGTCAGTGCACGCATTTGTCAGTAATCGTGCAGCTCAACTCGCCATAGTAAGTCGCGTCGTGATATTCTGGCTACGATCTGTCGTCGTTACAGTCCAATCGACTCTGATTTAAGATTGTAACACGTTACTTTTGATTAGCGTCGTGGACCCTGGACGTAAGGCAGTATGACAAGAGAATCTTAACAGTTTCGCTTGCCACAACGGAATAGTTTCGTCCCTGTATCAAAACTGGAAGGGACATCGACGCTCTAACTGCAACCATGAAATATATTCTAGACCAACCAGCGTGGAAATTGTTCGTCGGTTATTAAAAAAAAAATCTGCTGTTTTATATAAAAGTGCAATACATACGCGGTTAAAATGTATGAAAAAGTTTTTTTTTTGGTTCAGAATCATGTACTGAATGCATGGTAACGGGTTGTGCGTACCTACATATCCCTGCCACCCTGTATTTGACTATGAAACTGTTTTATTTGTGCGCTCCCTAATAATAATAATAATATCCCTGGACATTTCACACAGCGCCATCTAGTTCCAAGCTAAGAAAGAAAAAAAAGAAAGAAAGAAAAGGCAAACATGACGCATAAAAAGAAAAGACATAAACACACAAAAAAAAACAAGTTACAGCTAAGCAACCTAATGCTTGTGTTATGGTAACAAGATGGCTGATAAACTACTTATATACCTTTTTTTTTGTAAATACGTACATATTATAGATAGAAAAACACCCAGACTCAGAACAAATACATGTAGGACTTACAAATATTTGTTCTGTGCGGGAATCGAACCCGCGACACGCAGCGCAGCAGTCTGATCGCTCAGCCACTGCGCTAACCGTGTTGTCTAATTTATCTCATAGCGCGATAGTATGTCTAAAAACAGTCTTGACTCAGGTCTGCACATAGCCTAACAGTAATTTCGTGGATAAATGTTCTAAGCCCTTTGTTTAATGTTCATTCTATTCCACTTAGTTTTCAATTAAACTTTATATACTTCCCAACTATTTAAACCGTAATGTCCATCTAAGTTCAATAGAAGAATGCCACGAATGCCTTTATGAGCGATCCGTGCCCCATATTACATCATACGGAAGGCATCCGCTCTCTGTCCTTTTCCATAAGAAACACACACGACACACAGAGACGACGAGCACACGACAAATTTTTACAGACCGCTGTATCTGTGTTTCCAAACTATAAAAGAGCTGCAGTGCGATTCTGTAACCATCTCACCGTGAAAAGGTGTAGAGAGCTGTCATTCCAAGTAATGCTAGGGATTGACACTATTGACAGCTCACTCTAAGTTCACTTCACCTAACTTTTCACGGTGAGATTTTTACAGAATCGATCGGCTGGTCTAGTTGTTATTGCAGTAAATTTTTTGTTGCGTGAAACTCGGGTCGATAGCAAGTAAAAATATCGTCGTGTGCATGAGCCCTAAGTCTCAATAAACAGGCCAGGGTCAGGCTAGGCTATCATCCATTCATCCAGCAATCCTTCCCTTGAGGGTGATAACAGCAATATCGGACCGACTTCGATAACAAGTAAAATAACTGACATCATTCCGTTCATTGTCGGCGAGAAGATGAAAATTAATATTAAAGTGCTTGAAACGGAATTGTAAATGAAAGTTTGTTATTATTAATAAAAGGTGTGGTTGGGAACAATTAAATACATAGTCTTATCAAATTTATGTTATTTAAAGTTAAACAAATATCAATTTCAATGGTAAAGTTGATTTCAGAGTGACTAACACTATTGAAAAAGTTATAATTTAAGTTGTAGCGTAAACTAAAGTTTATTAGGTAGGAATTAAAGTTATTTTTCCATAAACTCATATTTGTTTACATTTTTGGCAAATAAATCGCGAATGCAGATTAAATAAAAACTTTTGTGTGTCAAGCAGGTAAAACACATAATATTCTTGTTCAAACTCATGTTTATTTGGAATGATAAATGTTATGATAAGTTAAAGTGATAAGTGTTAATGTGAGAAAAAGTATGTAATACGTAAGCATGGAACTTTGCCAAATATATTACTAACTAGCTTCTGCCCGCGGCTTCGCCCGCGTGGATGTCGGAAATTATCCCACGGGAACGTGCTAACAGGATAAAATGTATGTGCTTCCCCAGGATGCCATCTATCTCTATGCCAAATCAGAAGTTCAGTGGTTTAGGCGTGAAAATGTAACATACAGTTTCAAGTTCAAATCCTCCCCTTAAAAACTGAATTACCCCTTTTTGTCCCGTGAGTGGTATATTTTCGACAACTTTACATACTTATTATTAATAGCTGTGCATTGCGGGTGACGAAACCTACGACAAACTTATTATTTGCGGTTGGGACAGTAGTCGGGTCAAGGGATCGAACCGCAAAATTAAGTTTGTTTTTTATTGTATGTACTTTTCCGGGATAAAAAGTACCCAGTGTGGTGCCCAGGATATTAAAGAATAATTATACCAAGTTTCATCGTAATCGAACAGGTAGTTTTTGCGTGATGCCTGAACAAACAGACAGACAGACAGACAGACCGACAGACAGATAGACAGACAAAAATTTTTTTAATCACATTTTTGGGTTCGGTGTCGGTCTAGTAACACCCCCTGCCATTTATTTTTTTGATATTTTCAATGTACAGAATTTTCACTTCTACAGATTTATTATAAGTAAAGTATAGATAGATAGAAGAATAGATAAGTTGACTTTAGTCTGTTTTTTTTTTATATAAATTGAGTACATAAATGGTTAAATAAATGATACAATACGGTTCATATATCTACACTGTCATGCCACCAGTGACAAAACTCGTTAAAAAAAAAATCTCGCTCGAGGGAAGAAATACAGAATACTTATTCGCCAAATGTTTAACTTACATCGGACAACTTCTTCCGATGTGTTTCTTGAAAAGAAAGAAGACTAAATTAGATAATATGATGGAAAACAATTGGCAAATAATGATGGAAAACACCGTATAATTACTATCTTACGCTAATTTATATAAAAATCTGCCTAGCCTTTTCCCAACTATGTTGAGGTCAGCTTCCAGTCTAACCGGATGCAGCTGAATACCAGTATTTTACATGGAGCGACTGCTTATTTCACCTCCACAGCCCAGTCACTAGGTTATAGCCCTTGGTAAGACTGGTTAACAGACTTTCGGGCTTCTGACTACCCGTAACGACTGTCAATGATCTATGTATGACAGCTGGGCCTAACGGCTTAACGTGCTTTCCGAGGCACGGAGGGGTCTTGGCATGTAAAGGTGGTCACCCATCCATAGACCAACCGCGGCAAGCGTGGCTTAACCTGATCAATCGACCCGTGCGGCTGTTATAACTTAGCCACAAGCCCCTTACATAATTGTGTTAAACAAATTAAAATATAGATTACTGAATTCTATTAACCAGAATGGAATTGTATCTCTTTTAATAAAAAACCTACATACAAACTACCGAACAGACAATTTCAAATAAAGCTACTAGTATTGCTTACTTCAAAACTTCTACAACTTGTGTAAGTGTTAGTTTCACCAACATGTTTCAAGCACTTTCTACTTGCCTAGATCTCCCCGAAATCACGTGACCAGAATATCTGTTCGCAAGTCGAATCTCGAAACGCTTTAAAAGTTTAGCAGAGTTCAATAGAAAAAATCTGCGATATATGAGAAGTAAGGACTAAAGTTAGCATAGGTTCCGTAGCTAATCTGTCAGCTTTATTGGAACTGTGGCAATCAGGGGGGCAATTCTCGTAATTTTAAGAACGTTCACAGTCTGATCAGCAGTGCGATTCTGTACGCTCACTTCAGCTAAGTTATCACGGTGAGATTCACCGTGATAACTTAGGTGAAGTGAGCGTGGAGTGAGCTGTCATTCCAACTAATGCTTGACCCTATTGACAGCTCACTCTATGCACACTTCACCTAACTTTTCAACGGTGATATTTTTACAGAATCGATCGGCTGCCTCAATCTGTCAAAAATTTACCTCTAATTTCCTTACATTTCTTACAAGTTTTTGACATTAATTGTCACTGAGGTGAGATTGCGACTAGATTTTGAACGCCAATTCCCGTAATTAAAAACCTCACCGTTTTTGAGAGCAGAGGTGATAAAATAATTTACATAAAGTAAAGCGCCCGTCTTGGTTCGAACTTATGAACTACAACTCGTAAGTCACGGCTGTTTCCACTGGTTCACCGCTGCTCCACGATGATAAGCAAACATGACGAAACATGAACTTTCCTATAAGTGACTACAGAACCCCAAAACCTAGTACAATGCTTATAATAGACCCATAATACAGCCACATCGGCCTTTTTGTTCCCGAAGTAACGTCAAACAACCGCGCCTGTGTTGATTCTACTTTTTATCACTTCACCCAACTTTGGCAAGTTGGCAACGTTTTGGACTTCATTTGGCTTTCATTGAAAAGGGATAGCATATGCTGAATTGGATATTGATGATTTATTTCTCCAAAAATACGCTATTTTTCCACCCACGGGTAACTAGAAGGTCACTTAGTTAGTTTTTCCCATGTAAATGCAAACATACACACAGCTTAATGCTATCGAAATAGCACCCTCATTCTTTTTTTTATTTAATTGTGAACTAGGTTTGAATGTTTTAAGACGCTTCCTCGTCGGGAGCATTCGCATATAATATTATTATGAAAAAAATGCTAACCTTTGAAGGAGCACAGCTTTTTAATAGAATACCCGCTAGTATAAGAAATCTGCACTCTTTCAATGCATTCAAAACTCAACTTAGTCAATATATAATGGCGGATCGAGCACTTCTGGAGATATGAAGTCATTGAATGGGTGTAGTCTAGTTTGTAACTGATGACGGCGAACTTTGTGTGATGAGGACTGACTACTTATATGTAAATGTTTTAGTATTGTTCTCAAGTGAGTGACATTTGTCTTTATTGAGAATAAAGTTTCTTTATACCTAATATTACCTTTATACGCGACCTGGCCGTGTTACTGCTACCTATTTATTTATGATTATTAACCTATCCTCCTGGTTTTAATTATCTCATTACACTAGATATACCTAGCAATTGATCGCCTGCGCGGTCTACTTGCAAAGCCTTAGCCGTTACAAGGTAATCTTGGATTATTGCATTACCTACAGGCGAATGCTCCCGATGAGGAAGCGCCTCGCGAGCATTTCCTTTACGAATTTGTTTTGGGCGAGCTTTTGTTACGCGACGAACATTAATTCGTGCTCGCGGCCAGGACCGTCCATAATGCAAACCAAATTAAAAGAACTGTTGGTATATATTAATACAATGCTATTAATACTAGTAGTATTCTGGTTAATAATTCAAGTTTAGCTATGTTTGGAGTGCAACGGGTTCATATAAGACTCACGACCTTTTGGCCTGTTGAGCTAGTTTCGATTATATTGATGCCTCATAAGTGAATTCTATATACCTATACCTATATCAGTTGAATCAATAGACAGCTGAAACTAGATAGTACTTTCTCAGGCTTTAAGCAAACTTAACATGACATCATAATATCTAGATTTCCTAGTATTTACCTTAGTCTGAAGGCTTCTTGTATTTGTTTCTGAGATTTGAATCATTTATTTGTTTATCGAGGGTAAGTTAGGCTTCCAGTTAATACAGTTAGTTATCATAGGTACCTAATTGTATTTCGATATTGTAGGTAGATAATTATTTGGATATTGACTGACATGTTCAAGTTCTTCTAACTGAACAGACAGATGTGGTGCTGGGGAGTTTTTGCGCCATTTCTTCTTCCCAGCTAAAGTACTGGGAATTGGTGAAGGGAGGGTGTTTTGAGGGACTGTCTTATGTAATTTTGACATTCAAAAAGTGTTCATTCTCAGCCTAGTTTGGATAAAAGACTTTTGATTTTAACATTTAACTGCCGAGGAACTTGTGGATCGTCGTGCCACAAACGTTACGATTTTGAATAGATTTTAAAAGTCCCTATAATTTGCATTTTTGGTGACTTGGCCTAAGATAATATCTTTTAATTTAAATTTTAATATCTTAATATTTTTTTAACTAACAATTTTTAATGTCTATACTTCGCATTTTGTCACTTTGTTTTTCAATTTTACAAAATAAGCAAGACAATTACTTTTTAAAATTTGAAAATAGTTCTTGTCGTTCGAAAGAGGTTTTGTTCTGTATTTGTTCGCTAACTTCGTTATGACTCTTTTATAATTCCAGCCAGTACTTAGAGCTACTCTAATTTTCAATTTGACAAAACGTCGATCGGGAATTAAACCCAGATTTTAGAGTCATTGAAAATCTTGGTTTAACAGAAGTGAAAGCAAAACTTTCAGTGACTTGAAAATCTAATGTTCTAATGCAGTGAAAAAAACTCTTCTCAAACAGAGAACGCCAATTATCACAACGGTTTCTCAGTGCATAGAGGCAATTCCAGACTGCTATATAAAACAAAAACTCTCTCACAAAGTTAGTTACGAGAAAGAGTGTAACTTTGGCGGCCTATTCTCGTTTGAGGTCAACTATCATTGCGTTGAGCAGAGTTGATCCTAAATAGGCCCGACTTCTAACTGAAATACAAATAATACAGATCGTTTTATATGTAACTAGCTTCTGACCGCGACTTCATTCCCGTAAAATTTCTTGTTTTTACATAAAATACAGGATGACAGCATCGACGCATAAACTGTAACGCAGGGATCAATAATCATGTACTGAATCCATGGACACATCACACACACACACACACCCCCACACAATCACACGCACATTTTTATTTTTGTCCTTAAATATAAGATAAGTACTTTGTTCGCCCGCTGCACGTTCCAATTATTTTATAACCGCTATAAAGACCCATTATAAATGGATACTCTTTCCTAAGATACAGACAGGTTTTTCTGCCTAGTTTAGGAAAAGGGAGTCCTATGACCCCTGTTATTGTTGTACTGGTCCTACTTTATAACATTTTAGTCTATTAGACAACTCTGTATGCTATGTACAAATTGCTTATAAAATAAATTTATTATTAAAATATTATTATTTATTATATTATCATGGAATCAGATTGCGCGTCGACGCCCCTGCCACCCTGTATTTGGCTATTATACTTTTTTATTTGTGCGCTCCCTAATTTATCTCATAGTACGACAGTATGTCTAAAAAACAGTCTTTACATAGCCTTACAGTAATTTCGTTGATAATGTTCTAAATCTAAGCCTTTTCCTTAATGTTCATTCTATTCCACTTAGCTTTCTTTTTTTTTTACGTTTTTTTAAACACTAGGAATTTCTCCTGTATCGTGGGTGCGTTTACCAACATTTAAATTCACATAAACAAACAGCCAGACCCGGAACAACTACTAGTAGGCCATACAAATATTTGTTCCGTGCGGGAATCGAACCCGCGACACGCAGCGCAGCAGTCAATCGTTTAACCACTGCGCCAACCGTGTCGTCCGTGTCGTAATTAAACTTTATGTACTTCCCTATTCAAACCGTAATGCCCATCTAAGGTCAATAGAATCCTATGAGTCTCGGCAATACAGCAGCTTCCCGTTACTGAAGGAATTTTTAGAATTGGAACAGTAGTTTCAAAGATTGATCCGATCTACTGCAGGGACACAGGCTTCGTCTCTTCAAGAGGGAGTGGGTTGTAATCTACCACGCGGGTTCAGTGCGGGTGGTTAGATGTCACATGTCTCCGAATATTTGGTTCTAGGACATGCTGGCTTCCTTACTATGTTTTCCTTCATCGTTTTGAGAGGAGTGATGATTTAATAATTTACTCAAAGTAAAGGGTCTGCCTGGGTTCGAACCCACGATTTACAAGTCGGGGCCGTTAACACTGGGCTGCCACTACTCTCTCTACGACTCGCCACTTTTACTTTGCAAGTACCAAGTTCTTGAATAAGGGCTTTGGAATGACTTTTACAATGAGCAATCAATAAGGAGATTGCTATAGTTAGCACGATTGACGAAGGGGACGCCCATTCCTCTTGACGTTATCTTTATGTGCTTACCTACTTGTACGTTCGAAGATAACTCGAGCTATAGATTATAGTCTCAACTATTCAGTTTTTATATTGTGCGCAGTTTTAATTTAATATTTTGTCATGAGAGAATTTCATGACACTAGACTAGGTACATGATATTTTTCGATTCTTGGACTAAAGGGACTGGAGACTAATGAGAAAAAGTGCAGGTCCAATTGTGGCGGTATCTACAACGCCACATGCAAACTAAGCATCACACTGACGTCATGCAAAATCCTGCATCGCGCAAGCAAAGTTTACCGCACGACTAGCATATATACAACGTCCCGAATTTAATCGTCTGGCAGTAGCCCACCAGACACAACACCCGTCTGGTCGTAGGATCCTTCCTTTTCTTTGGAGGATGAGTGGATTTCGCCCTGTTCCTCATTCCTCTATACCATATTTAAGTGACCAGCAGTGCGATTCTGTAACCATCTCACCGTGAAAACTTAGGTGAAGTGAGCGTGGAGTGAGCTGTCAATCCAACTAATGCTAGGGATTGACACCTTTGACAGCTCACTCTAAGCTCACTTAACTTTTCAAGGTGAAATTTTTACGGAATCGATCGGCTGCTCTGTATGCCGAAATTCTATCTTGACGGTCAAAATATTATGTCCTACGTTTCATACGAAGGCTAATTCTCGTAATTTAAAACGTTCAAAATCTAGTCGCAGTGTCATCTCGGCGACAAACAAATGTCAAAAACTTGTCAAAATGTAGGAAAATTATAGGTATTTTTGACAGAATGACACTGGGATCAGACTGTGAACGTTCTTAAAATTACGAGAATTGCCCCTCTGTTAACCAACCCTAGGCGTCGTCGTTTTATTGTTCCGTACTCAGTTATGATACATTTCAGTATTTTAAGTACGGTTCACTCCATTTTCTGTACTTTATATTCATGGTTATGTGAGTACAAGCTATTACGGGATTATTGCACCGTGACCCTTGTTTGAATTTCGTATTCTACATATTATTGTCCTACATTTAAATGTTGATCGGTCATTTGTTCAATGTTGGTAATTAAAAGACGCTGGTTTTGTGATGCGTTTTTGTTTCATAATTATTTTCTTTTTAAACTGCGCTATGCTTTAATTTCTCATGTACCAAATTACGAATATTATAGATACAAATCTCACATCAACTATGTCAATCAACTCAAACCAACTATGAATAAAAATATTTTCTGTACCCATAAATAGAAATCTGGACAAATGTAAGTTACCATATAAAATCCTCGATTTCAAATTCAAAACAAACCATTAATCAATTAAAATAGACAGCAACATATGACTAGATTTTACGGAAAATATCACAAACATAAACTATTACCAAAATGGAACTGCCACGAACATGATAAATCTATCCGCTTGATGTGACCAAATACAAATAAAACATGGCTGACAACCGAATGAAAAATTAAACGATTGCGAATCCCGAGATTCGATGAAAGGAATCGAATCGTTTATCTCCTATCTCCGAAGGAATATTGAGAGATTGATTTTTAAGTAAGTGTGGCTCAATTTGTACCTTGAAAGATACTGAGATAAGTAATACAAAGTGGTAGGCTTTCTATCTAGTAGTTGCCAAATAAAAGGAGAACTGTTTGCAAAAATAACGAATAGTACTTAGGGCTGATTTTTCAATCGAAAGACAATTATTATTCGATGAATAAAATTGACGTCCGACAGATTTTGTATGGAAGAACTGTGAAAAATTCAAAACGATTTCTCGAATAAAAATATCTGGCGTTGGAAAAATTTGCTCTTAATCTTATTAATCGACTTCAAAAAAGGAGGAGGTTCTCAATTCGACGGTATGTTTTTTTTTTGTGTGTTTGTTACGCGATTACTCCGCCAATTGTAAACCGATTTTCAAAATTCTTTTTTTGTTCGAAAGGAGATACTTCTGAAGTAGTCCCATAGAAATTTCATTAAAAACGGTTCAGTAGTTTAGTTTTTAAACCAAAATTACTGATAAAAATTACAACTTAAAAGTGAAAAATAAAAACTTTTTTTCAAAAAAAAAAAATAACCGACTTCCAAAAACGACACTACAAAGTGAAAAATAACTTTAATTTCGGAAGTCGGTGGCAAACAACGACAATTCGAACCCAACGACACCGACTTCCGAAATTAAAGTTATTTTTCACTTTGTAGTGTCGTTTTTGGAAGTCGGTTGTTTTTTTTAATTAATATGAATCCTTTTATTTATAAGTGATCTATTACTAATACTAAAATATGTAGGTGGTGTGTGGTTATGTAGGTAGTATCCAGTGTGTGGTAAATTATGTCATTCTGTGCTGGCCAGAGTGCCATTTAAGGTGTATGCTCCTAGGTAGCCCGCGAAATTCAAATTTTCTTATGTTTTTTGCAATTTGCTGGTCAGTACTAAGTTGTACGTTGATTAAAATACGATTCGCGGTCGTAACAAATATGTATTTACAGAATTATAATCATTAAAGTCACCAACACAACTCTCTAAGATCAAGTAATCCTACTGAATGACTATTTCATGAAATCTTAACATTTTAGGATTATGCTAACTGAACAAGTTGTATTACTGATTCAAATGATTATAATTCTGTAAGTACATATTTGTTACGGCCGCGAATCATATTTTAATCAACGTATAAAGAGTAACAAACATCCATCTATCCTTACAAACTTTCGCGTTTATAATATTAGCAGGATTCATTCAATGTCTAAGCTTGGATTATCCTTTTGCAAAAGTAGTTTCTACACTTTCATCCAATACACGTGTTTAAATAAGTGTATTTACATTCAAATGAAAGACGAATAAATCTTGAGGGATTTCGTATGTTAAATCTGTTTATATTATGCAACCTTAAGCAAATCATCAATTCTGTACGTAGCCTTGTTAAGAGACATGTTGAGTCATTTATCATTTTATGCTTTTATCAGATACTAAAAGGGTGAGTAAGTACGGAAAGATCGGATGAATCGTAGAAAAATGTCGAATGAATTATTCTGAGACATTCACTAATAGTTATGACGCCATACTTTACTTTTATTGTTTACTAGCTGCGCCCCGCGGTTTCACCCGTATAAGTTTCGATTCCGTGGGAATATCGGGATAAAAAGTATCCTATGTATTAATCCTGGTTATAAACTATCTGTGTACCAAATTTCACCCAAATCCGTTCAGTAGTTTTTGCGTGAAAGAGTAACAAACATCCATCCATCCATCTATACAAACTTTCGCCTTTATAATATTAGTAGGACTAGCCTCAGCCCGCGACTTCGTCCGCGTGAAATTTCATGTTCCCCAGACCCACTCCGTCGCATTGCATCGCCTGCCCACACTGTTACTTCGTTTGTGTTTAGTCTATTATTATTTATTCCAAAGATTAGCACGTGCACACAAACAAACTCTTCAGTTTTATTACTAGTACCTATACAGGGTGGCAGGGACATCGACGCGCAAACTGTAACCATGGATCCAGTACATGAGTTTAGAACCCATAGTGTCGAAATTTTTCGTCGGTTATTAAAAAAAATATTGCTGTTCCATACATTTTGACCGCGTATAGGTTGCACTTTTCTATGAAACAGAAGATTTTTTTTTTGATACCCGACGAAAAATTTCTACGCTATGGGGTCTAAACTCCTGTGCTGTATCATGGTAACAGGTTGCGCGTCAATATCCCTGCTACCCTGTATATGTACCTATAGAAGATTAAAATAATAATAATAATATCCCTGGACATTTCACACAGCGCCATCTAGTCCCAAGCTAAGCAACCTAATGCTTGTGTTATGGTAACAAGATGGCTGATAAAATACTTATATACATTTTTTTTTTTTTGTAAATACATACATATTATAGATAGAAAAACACCCAGACTCGGAACAAATACATGTAGGACTTACAAATATTTGTTCTGTGCGGGAATCGAACCCGCGACACGCAGCGCAGCAATCCGATCGCTCAGCCACTGCGCTAACCGTGTTGTCTAAACTAACGTACCATAACTAAAATACCTCACTACGGGCTGATTTTTCCAACGCCAGATAATTTTATTCGAGGAACAATTTTGAATTTTTGACAGTCATATCATACAAAATCTGACAGGCGTAAATTTTTCACGCGCACGCCGCACGGCTTACAACTACCTATAGCAAAAAGTGTCGATCCAACTTTTGGTCTTAATTTTTTCCGTCTAGCCCCCTTTAGCAACGCGCGATAAGGAACTTCGTTCCAAAAATCTGTTGATGCATAGATTTATGTTCGCATAACTCGACATAATGTATGGATCAACTGATTTTTTTTCACGATTTCAGGGTTGGTCCCGTAGTAAAAGTTGTTGTTCATAATGATGAGTACAATGACCCCTTTTAAGGATTAAAACGATCAAAATTTAACGGTGTATATATATAATGACATATTTAACGAGCTGAGGGGCTTGTAGCTAAGTAATAACAGCCGCACGGCAAGCTACACTTGCCGCGGTTGGTCCGTGGATGGGTGGTGGTGGGGATGGTGACTGGTAGCTCTTGAACACACTCCCCGAAGTACAGTCTGTAGAAGACGGACAGATTGGCAACACTTCGCCGGTGAGCCAAACTGTGAAGCTTTGCCTCCACCAGCTTTTTATCGCCAATGAGTCTCTTAGCTCTGCGCTCCACTGAGTCTAAAGTGGAGAGAGAGAGTGGAGACAGATGCTGTATTTAACGAGCTGACCCAGGAAATGGCTTTGCGCCTGCTATAAAGGCCAACGGTTTAGTTATATGCGAGAAGACCCATGAATATCCGACGTACATACACCCAAAATAAGGCCTTGTAACCAGAATGCCTCGGAAACAATGCTCGGTATTGACTATCTATTCTTAGCAAGCACATATAGATCGGAACATGGCTGTCGATAATTTGTACAATGAACCGACGTCGGGGAGTTTGGGCAGGGTGATTAGTGATCGAAATATAATTATGACCTTTTTTTCTCTCATTTAACATGCGTTCGTTATCATACTCCGATGTCACTACGTGGACAATAGTGTGGGTTATACGTTTTTTCGACTGTATTATACTGAGGTTCCCGTGGCTAAATAATAACAGCCACACAGGTCGATCGGTCAGGTTAAGCTACGCTTGCCGCGGTTGGTCTGTGGATGGGTGACCATCTTTACATACCGAGACCCCTCCGTGCCTCGGAAAGCACGTTAAGCCGTTGGTCCCGGCTGTCATTCGTCGATCTTTGACAGTCGTTACGGGTAGTCAGAAGCCCGAAAGTCTGACAACCAGTCTTACCAAGGGGTATCGTATTACCCAGTAACTGGGTTGTGGAGGTCAGATAGGCAGTCGCTCCATGTAAGATACTGGTATTCAGCTGCATCCGGTTAGACTGGAAGCCAACCCTAACATAGTTGGGAAAAGGCTAGGCAGATGATGATGATTATAACTACTTTTTGTAAATGCTGTAATGTAATAGGTATAACTGTGTCCAAAATAAATAAAATAAAGATATTTATTCGTTGGATATGGTAGTTAGTTGGTTAGTATATAGAGCTATGATGTATGTTCAGGATACATCCGCCGCTAAAAGCGGCACACGAATATTTCCAATATTACTCATGGGTATAAAACATAACTAATATACTACTTACACTCTATTATACAATCTATCTATATATATAAAAATAAATCCCTATTTCCCTTGGTCACTCCATAACTTGAGAACGACTTTACCGAATGAATTAACTTTTTTTTTAAGTTTTCTCTAATACTTTGTAGAAGGTTCTTACGGAAAAAAAATAAGAAAGTTGCTTTACGCGGACGAAATCGCGGGCAGAAGCTAGTATAAAATAAAAACACAGCAATACCAACATTTGTGTTATACAAATAAATAAATATCATATATGTATTAGGTACCCTTATAATCAAAAAAATCTTTTACTGTAGGTATAAAAAATATTTTGGACGTGTATCGTTTAGTGAAACGATAATGGTAGTAATTTCTTGGGCAGAGAGTAGAAATTCCATTTGGAAATTATGTCACTGATCTCAACATAGAGATTATAGTCTTTGGATCTCACTCTTAAAACTTATTGTCTTTCTAATGTTGTACGCTTTTTAAAGTTAATGAACCTCTAAAAACTTTTTTTTGGGCTTTTAGTAATGCATAATTCTTATAAAAATGAACCTCTTTGATGATGATGAGCCCTGCGGCTGCGTTAAAAAGGTTCACCTTTTTAGCGCAGCCGCGGGGCACACACTTTTGTTGTTAAAACATAATTTTCACTTTTTATTTTGTTATATTTGTGTTTGGTGTGTCCAAGTAAACGTTATTCTTTCTTTCTTTCTAAGGGCTGATTTTCAATCGACAGATAATTTTTATTCGTGGAATGAAATTGACGTCTGACAGTTTTTGTATGGAAACACTGTCAAAAATTCAAAATAATTCCTCGGATAAATTTATCTGGCGTTGGAAAATCTGCCCTAAACCAACTATTTTATCTGTTGAATTTAAATCTAAGAATAATTTAGAATAATAATATTTTTTTGAGATTCCTTGCCTACATCAGCCCATAGCAGTCCATTGCTGGACATAGGCCTCTCCTATCGCACGCCATTCAACTCGATTTTCGGCAACTCTCATCCAGCTGCTACCAGCCATCCTGCGAAGATCGTCGCTCCACCTAACCTGAGGGCGTCCCGCCTTACGTTTACCGCAACCCACATCAAAAACCAATTACTTAAAACATTGCAAAAAAACAAAACATTGACTACAATACACGGCATAAAGGAAAAGCCAACTCTTACAAAGAACACGGAAAATGAAGTCACAATTTACTGCTGAAGAAGCTATTTTAATAATATCGTTTCATAGGAATTTGCGGCACGTTTCTTACTTGCAAAATTCACACGTGACCGGACCAAGGATATCCGTATTATGTGATAGAAAGGTAGAGAATGTCACAATTTAATGAGTCTAGAAGTAGCTGAGTAACTGTTTGAGACAACAAATAAACAGTTGGTACTGTGAGAGCTTTACGCTCTCAGTACTGGTACCCGGGACACTGCTCGCTAAACAAACACTTCCGCACAATAGGCATAACGGACAGTCCCTTGTACAGGGCTTGCATGGAGGCTGATGAAACCGTTGCGCATATGCTCTTTGAGTGCATACGCGTCACCCAGATTAGGTCAGAAACCCTCGGGACACCCAGATCTTACACAGATGTTCTCAACTGACCAGGAGACCTAATCAACTTCTGGAGGGAGGTGAGCTGGTTGGCATAACCATCATAACCAGCGACAGCCGCCATGGCCCACGCACAATGGTCCACTTGAAGGACTAAGTGCGGAAACCAAACCCACAACATAGAACTGGCACCCTAATTAGGGTACGCAATTGCATAACACATTTTCAATCACTATCTGAGAGTTTTGAAGAAAGAAGAAAAATATTTTATTCTGCACAAACAAAACGCAAAGTTACAATTTAAAAAAAAATATAATAAAAAAAAACATAAGATACATAGTTAAAAGCCTCGTAGTCAAGCATAAAAAAAAATGTTGAGACTTTTGTCTAATCCATTGCTTTGAAGGAATCCATTGCTTTATAGGTTTGGGAAATACGTCTGCTCAACAACGTAAATACCGCGAACGTGGATGAATTATCAAAATGAAAGCCATTGCGATCAATTGCCATTTTATGTGTGTTACGCAGTTACCGGACGAGTAAATTAAATCACAGTTAGTCATATTACTTCCTGGAAGATGGTTCCAACTTCTTTACTTCTTTATCCTTGTCTTGTCAGTTCAAACTAACGTCTACTGTTTTTTCTGCTATTCTTTTAGTAAATTAACTAACTGCGCCCGCGAGTTCGTTCGCATGCATGTCGGAAAACAAATTAGATTTCATGGGATTATTTTTTTTTGTACAGACGCCAGCATATCAAGCTACTACAATCTGTCAAATTTCTTTAATAGATTTTCAACTTTATCGTTGAAGCATTAAGTTTCAAGGTTGACTGGGAAAATTTGACAGTTTCGGGTAGCTTGACCTGCTGGCGTCTGTACGTCATAAAACGACAACTATTTGTCTAATCTTTCAGTAGTGAGAAGTTTTAATTTACTGGGAATTGTTTCCCAAATGAGGAGGGGAATTGAGGAGGGGCTCGTGGCTAAATAATAACAGCCGCACGGGTCGATCGCAGGTAAAGCTACGCTTCTGCCGCGGTCGGTACGTGGATGGGTACATACATCCATTCCATATCGAGACCCCTCCGGGCCTCGGAAAACACATTAAGCGGTTGATCCCGGCTGTCATTCGTAGATCTTTGATAGTCGTTACGGATAGTTAGAAGCCCAACAGTCTGACAACAAGTCTTACCAAGGGGTATCGTGTTACCCAGTAACTGGGTTGTGGAGGTTAGATAGGCAGTAGCTTTATGTAAAATACTGGTATTCAGCTGCATCCTGTAAGACTGAAAGCCGACCTTAACATAGTTGGAAAAAGGCTGTTTTTTTTTTGTTTTCAAAATTGGCAAAAGCAATAATGAGGTCGACTATACACATATTTGTCTATGTTGTACTCAAATTATTGTAAATGTGAAAGTTTCACATCAATATACGTTTGACCGCCTGTCGCCATTCAGAACCTTTTTGCTGGATTTTGACTCAATACTGAGCGTTGAAATATTCAAAACCTATCGATATTAATTCTCATTCGACAAAAAAAATCCCCTTTCAATAAAAAAAAAATAAACAAAGCGACCCAGTTGCCCAGATAACAACGTTAAAAGCCCACATTTTTAACATTCTACTTTATTAAGCTAATGGATGTCGCAGCTTTCAAAATCCTTTTTACAACATCGTGGAAAGTATTTTAACAAAAACATAAATGTCATGCATACTGTGTAATACTCATATAGATGGTAAACGTGCAATGTGTTGTCCACATTGCATAAGACGCGGCAAAAACAGCAATGTCAAAGTGAGTGAATGGTGAGTGTAAGTGATGTGAGTGAGTGAATACCTACATGTGGAATGCAATAAAAGCTCTAGCACACACAGTCGCATACAAATCTTCATATTATAATCTTCTAACATACAGTCCTAGTTTTCATCATCTATTTATTTTCCAGATCATAAAATCCAATTTGTTAGTAATTACATACACAACTCACTAAACACTCGTGTTAGTACATCCATAATAATTGTTAGTTACTAAGGTCTTAAAACTATGTTAGTATTACAATAAGGCTGCTTTTCCACCAGAGATGTGCTATGCCACGTTGCTATGGATGCGTTTGTTATCCACCAACCATATTCATTGGTCCACATAGCATAGCACTGGTGGAAACGGATTCAACTAAGCTATGTTTTTATACGGAAGGATGCGTGCTATGGATGGGAGCTATGGATGCGCGAGTGGTGTAGCTATGTGCAGAGTACTCCCCATGTTTACCCTACTATCGATGCATCGCATTGCTCGAGTTGAGCATCTTCCTCGCACAGCTACCTCGCGGCGGCGCATCTTCATAGCACATCTTACTCGCTCCGCTACACAGCTTAGCATTAGTGGAAACGGTCGCACAGTTTCGTAGCTTAGCTTTCACATTCTCGCAGCATAGCTTCATAGCACATCTCCGGTGGAAAAGCAGCCTTACAGACTTACTTAAGGTTGACAAAACAATGAGATCAGTTACTTATGTTGTGGACGGATACAAACACCATTATGTCAGGACTTTAAAAGAAACTGTGACCTCTGAGTCTGTTTCGACCTATCTTCTTCAGAAAACGTCGACCTCATCTATAAAAATAATGATTGACATGTAAAAGTGTTTGTACAAACCTAGTAACAGAAATAAAATCATTTATCAGTAACAGTACACATAGGAATACTTACATATTATATAATATCCTACTAATATTATAAACGTGAAAGTTTGTATGGATGGATGGATGTATGTTTGTTACTCTTTCACGCAAAAACTACTGAACGGATTTGGATGAAATTTGGCGCACAGATGGTTTATAACCAGGATTTAACATATAGGTCGGATAGGCAGTCGCTCCATGTAAAATACTGGTATTCAGCTGCATCCGGTTAGACTGGAAGCCGACCCCAACATAGTTGGGAAAAGGCTAGGCAGATGATGATTTAACATAATATAGGATATTTTTATCCCGATGTTCCCACAAGATCGAGACTCATGCGGGAGAAACCGCGGGGCGCAGCTAGTTATTCATAAACAAACACTGTGATTTCCTATCTACCATTCGCATATCCATAACTCGACAACCACAAAAACAGATCGCGTAACCGCGCGACGTCCTGTGTGGCTAATCCCTTAGGCTTTTTATACGCTTGTGGGCCGACAGGGTCGACGGTCCGACCGTGAAGGGGCGGCTAGTGGAAAATTAGCTATCTTGTCCCTCTGTGTCTCCCGTTTATAACTTAGATATGTATAAGCATGAAAACTAATTTTGTGATGTAAGTAATTTCCGAAATAGTCGAAAGTTCTATTAGAACCCTTGAAATATTTTGTTGTTGTTTTTTTGTCATTATGTTCATTTACGGGACATCCTTTTAAGAGTCGTGAAATACAGGGTGGCAGGGACATCGACGCGCAAACTGTAACCATGGATTCAGCATATGAGTTTAGACCCCATAGCGATAAAATTTTTCGTCGGTTATCAAAAAAAAAAATCATCTGTTTCATAGAAAAGTGAAATACCTACGCGGTCAAAATGTATGAAACAGCAATATACGCTATGGGGTCTAAACTCATGTGCTGAATCCATGGTCACAGTTTGCGCGTCGAGGTCCCTGCCACCATGTATAGACGTCAAATTATGTTTATGTTGATTTCAAGAGCAGAGGCACTGTATCGGCCCTGACTTAATTCCCGTTCCGTTTCTTAATTCCTGTGTTCTGTAATTTGTATGGTGTACAATAAAGAGTATTCTATCTATCTTATGAGTTGTAGGTCATGAGTTCGAACGCAGGTAGGCACTTTAAGTATTTAAGTTCATCACCACTGCTGCTCTCAAACGGTGCAGGAAAACATCGTGAGGAAACCGGCATGTCCTAGAACCTGAAATACGAAGGCATATATGTGACATCTAACAACCCACAATGGGCCCGCGTGGTAGATTATGGCCCGCTCTTTCACATAGAGAGGTGGACTGTGTCACAGCGGTGGGAACATTATAGGCTGATTATTGTTATTGCGATTTCAGGATGGCAAAAACTATTGGATTGTGAATCGTTGCAATGACTAAGTAAGCACGCCAATCTACTAATATTATAAACGCGAAAGTTTGTAAGGATAGACGGATGGATGTTTGTTACTCTTTCACGCAAAAACGACTAAACGGATTTGGATGAAATTGGGCACAGAGATAGTTTATAGCCAGGATTAACGCATAGAATATGACCCGATACTTCCACGGGATCGAAACTTACGCGGGTGAAATATTGCGGCGCAACTAGTAAATTTGAAATTGAAAATGGCTGAGGCGATAAGGCAGTGTTTTTTGGACAGTCACCTATCTATTTGTCTGTTGACGTTTATGATTGAGACGTGTCTTATTGAAAGTGAGTGGATAAGCTTCGATCTTGAAACTACAAAGCTAGGGTAAGCCTATTGTGTGAGAATGCTCAGTCGATCGCCTGAGTCTTAATTGTTTCACAGACAATTACGAAGCTGATCGAGCAGTCTTGTGCTTGAGTTTATTGAGTGGTTCAATATTGCTCGTGATGTTCAAATAAGAACAATACATGTCTCTTGATCAGACAGATCAAAGAAATTTGTAGAATTGAAAAGTTTATGGAGAAAAACTGTTTTGTGGATTTGGTATTTTTTGTTGATGTTGACATTTTACTTATTTTCTCTTTGCGCGTTTAACGCTTTTGTAGTAAATATCAGTTATAGTTATAGTTCAAGGGGGCTTCTGGCTAAGTTATAACAGCCGCACGGGTCAATCGATCAGGTTAAGCTACGCTTGTCACGGTTGGTCCGTGAATGGGTGACCATCTTTACATACCTAGACCCCTCCGTGCCTCGGAAAGCACGTTAAACCGTTGGTCCCGGCTGTTATTCGTTGATCTTTGGCAGTCGTTACGGATCGTCAGAAGCCCGAAAGTCTTACAACCAATCTTACCAAGGGGTTTCGTATTACCCAGTAACTGGGTTGTGGAGGACAGATATGCAGTCTCTCCGTGTAAAATACTGGTACTCAGCTGCATCTGATTAGACTGGAAGCCGAAAATGCTAGGCAGATGATATTAGTTTCCAAGATTTGCAGCTTTATTTCAATTAGGACTAGCTCACAATCAATTTTATTCCCAGCAAGAGAAACGAAATTATTTTAACCATCATTCAGGAAAGCCGAAATCGACATTGAAAGTTCCGAATTAGCAGATCTGTTTAAAATCGAATTAGGGAACTAATCATTCAAAACGTCGGCTTCCGACATTTCAGCTTTATCTAGATTAACGAAATTCGAACACCGACGTAGACATTAATCTAATTCAAAGCCTAATCATGGGGTATTTTTAGACACCAGAAAAAAGTTGTAATTACTACCACTACTAACTCTCGAAGATAGGAGGCCTGTAACTCACCAGTCGGAACATTATAAGCTAAAAATGAAAAGATTTTATATCATATAAACACATTAGAAAGAAGAAGGAGGGGCCCGTGGCTAAATAATAACAGCCGCACAGGTCGATCGGTCAGGTTAAGCTACGCTTGCCGCGGTTGGTCTGTGGATGGGTGACCATCTTTACATACTGAGACCCCTCTGTGCCTCGGAAAGCACGTTAAGCCGTTGGTCCTGGCTGTCATTTGTGGATCTTTGAAAGTCGTTACGGGTAGTCAGAAGCCCGAAAGTCTGACAACCAGTCTTACCAAGGGGTATCGTATTACCCAGTAACTGGGTTGTGGAGGTCAGATAAGCATGCTCCATGCAAAAAAAAAGTGACTCCATGTAAAATACTGGTATTCAGCTGCATCCGGTTAGACTGGAAGCCGACCCCAACATAGTTGGGAAAAGGCTAGGCAGATGATGACATTAGAAAGAAGAAGAAAGAAAATACTTTTATTTGGTGTATTTATTTATTATTTACTTTTATACAAATGGTCGTGTCCTATGGAGAAAGCCGGCAAGAAACTCCACCAGGCTGATTATGTAATATGTAGTTCTGAGGGGCAATTCTCGTAATTTTAAGAACGTTCACAGTCTGAGGGGCAGTTCTCGTAATTTTAAGAACGTTCACAGTCTGAGGGGCAATTCTCGTAATTTTAAGAATGTTCACAGTCAGAGGGGTAATTTTTCTAATTTTAAGAACATTCGCAGTCTGATCTAAGTCTCAATCTGTCAAAAAATATTTGTAATTTCCCTACGTTTTGACAAGTTTTTGACGTTTTTTGTCGCCGAGATGAGACTGTGACTAGATTTTGAACGTTTTAAATTACGAGAATTGGCCTTCTGATCTCAGTCTCAATCTGTCAAAAATACCTGTAATTTCCCTACATTTTTGACAAGTTTTTCACATTGATTGTCGCTGAGATGAGATTGCGACTAGATTTTGAACATTTTTAATTACTAGAATTAGGTTTCAGATCTTTGAAATCTCCAAAATGGCTGATCACAATCTGGCACTAGTTTGCTTAGTAATCACATCGTCATTGCTCCGTAATTATCACCTATTGTACGACATAATGTACCAACATTGCCTTTAGTGGAAATTCTACACTATTGTCACTTGTTTTATCATAGGCTTCATTTAGCCCAAGTAACTTTGATATAGGCCAGACCCAGAATATTCGGTTTCTCTATCATAATGATACTGTGTTAATATTAGCACAGCTCTTATCTTTAATTAGTGTAGTCTCTTGTGATCCCTACATTGAAATAATGTAGTAAGTGCTCATGAAGATAACCATTATGGTCTTCAGCAACAGCTTTGCCGTTATGCCATAATGGAGATAAGATTTGGATGAAGTTGATAGAGCATATCCTCGATTAGCATTTAAGAAATCTTTAATTTATTTATTTATTTTATTATTTATGTACACACAGTAAAATACATATAGATATAACATAATCATAATATGAGTACAAAGGTACTGCTTATTTCTTAAGAAATTTTATTATCCATAAATCCATCCATTAATTTTTTTTAGTTTTTTTTTTTTTTTTTATCTTATCTTTCGACGAAAAAGTACTTGTGACTATGAGAAGAGCTAAGACTCACTGTGTATAAAAATAAAATACAATTGACTCAGCTACTGCCTACTATTTCAAGACCAGTACCCTAGTTGCATCCATTGCTTTCTAATCCATTGCTTCATATGTTCGAAAAAAATGTCTGCTCAACAACATAAATAACGCAATGAGCTGACAAAATGCCATTCCTACGTTAGTGTGTTCCGCAATTACCCCGCCGGAACTTTCCTTGAAAATATACATATCGACGATGTTGACACCTAGACTATTCCTTCGTAAATTGTTGCTGTAAATTACACTTATACATATAGACGGAAGTAATTATTTTCAATCTTTAGCACCTCATTAATCTGTACCTATATTGATCTTATCATTATTATTGACGAGATACATAATTAATTAACAGATAATTGAAATTTCAAACAACACAAATGTAAACCAATCCAATGCTTATTAGCGTTCTATTGTCTATTCGCGGTATTTGGATATTAGGCACCTGTCCCACCGCGGGCGATTAAAGAGAAGCGAGAAGAGCTAGCTACTAAAATCGCTCGTTGCGAGAAGCGAGTTCGCGACGGCGATGAGCTATTACACATTGGTATTCGTATGGCGAGCAGTGGTAGCCCAGTGGTAACGGTGGTGGCTTATGAGTTGTAGGTCGTGGGTTCGAACTCAGGCAGGCGCTTTAATTTGTATAATCTTTTGAAAGCTATTATTTAAACACTTATTTTGTAATTTAATTATTTTTATTTGACATTTTTGATTTGATTTGTAGGAGATCCTTAATTTAATACAATTTCTTTTTTTTTTACATTGGAATTCAATCATTTAGTTTAAATTGGTTTAATTAATTAGAATTATTGTTATTGTCACAATATTTGCATGCCGAATTTAGTAGGCGGAATATGAAGAACTATTGTGTGTGTTATAAAATCTGTAAAATACCATATTTCAGGCAAATAAAGAATCTAATCTAATTTATTTTATCACCACTGCTCCCAAAATGGCGAAGGAAATCATCGTGAGAAAAACGGCATGTCCTAGAACCAAATTCGAAGAAATGTAACATCCTACTAACTCGCACTGAGCCCGGCGAGGAGGATTATGGCCCATTTATTTTATCACCACTGCTCCCAAAATGGCGAAGGAAAACATCGTGAGAAAACCGGCATGTCCTAGAACCAAATACGCCACGGTTGGCGCAGTGCCTGAGCGATCGACTGATGCGCTGCGTGTCGCGGATTCAATTCCCGCACGGAACAAATATTTGTATTGCCTACAGGTAGTTGTTCCGGGTCTGACTGTTTGTGTATGTGAGTTTAAATGTTTGTAAACGCACCCACGATACACGAGTAATTCCTAGTGTTTTAAAAAAAACGAACGAACGAAATTCGAAGAAATGTAACATCTATTAACTTGTACTGGACCTGCGAGGAGGATTGTGGCCCTGTCACAGAAAGGAGGCCTGTGTCCCAGCAATGGGAAGGTTATAGTCTGATTAGGCTATGCGTATGTACCAAACATGAGTCTCATTCATTCATTCATTTATTTATTCATTTATTTACTCTCAGCGAGTGTTCTGAGATCGCTGAGCGAGTATCCTCTTTTCTTTGGTCTCACCGGCCGGTGCGAACAATCGGCGATATACTAGTACGCATATATCTTTTACTTCCACGGGGCCTAAAATCTTTTGTACGTTTCTTAAGCGAGATAATCGTTGACAGTTACTCGTTTTCCCGTCGGCGGTAGGACAGGTGCCTTATTGAGGCTCAGCGTATGTCGGTGTGGACCTAATGCAATGCGTTGTTTCAAAATTAATCTGCCCACGGATTTATTTCAAGGTTTTGGGTGGTTTATTCAGTTGAGTGAATTCTATTTGAGTATTAGGTAGGTTATTAGAGATGGCTAAGTAATAACAGCCGCACGGTTCGATCGATCATGTTAAGCTACGCTTGCCGCGGTCAGTACGTGGATGGGTGACCATCGTTACATACCGTGCTTCGGAAAGCACGCTAAGCCGTACCCGTTGTCATTCTTGGATCTTTGACATTTGTTACGGGTCGCCAGAAGCCCGAAAGACTGACAACCAGTCTTGCCAAAGGGTATCGTGTTACCCAGTTACTGGGTTGTGGAGGTCAGATAGGCAATCGCTCCTTGTAAAATACTAGTAGTCAGCTGCATCCGATTAGACTGGAAGCTGTCCCCAACGTAGTTAGGAATAAGGCTAGGCAGATACATAATATGTAAGGTTGTAAAGAATATGTAATATTTTCTATTCTACTCTGTACTAAACTGGTCCCGATAACCAAGCATACTCAATAAAGTAATAGTAGTACCTAGTAGTCAGTCAGTCAGAGGCCTACCTCTCCCAGGCTGCGCCCCAACACCCTGTCCCCCGCCTTCTGCATCCAGTCGGACCCAGCGACATTCTTTAGGTCGTCCGTCCATCTAATTGGGGGGCGTCCCACACTGCGCTTGCCGATAAGCGGTCACCACTCCAGGACTCGTCTGCTCCACCGGCCATCGGTCCTTCGACAAACATGGCCAGCCCATTGCCACTGCCTGCAATAAAGTAATAACCTAACCTAACTAGGTAGAACACCTAGTATTGTATACAGTCAAGTATCTTTTACTTCGATGGTCCTAGTTTATCATTTGTGACTTCAAGTGACAGCTATGTGAACAGAACCCAGCAATGCATAAATACACATGTAAGCTGTCACGCCCTTTATGCCTGGAGGCTTTTATTTAGGCAGTAAGTTTTTATTTACATTTTAATTTTAAATAATTATTTTTTAGCTTGAGTACGTATAGTTTTTATTATATTTGTTGGTATATTGGCGTGGCTAGCTGACATATAGCAAATAATGTAATTTTAGGTTCTGTGTCTTGTAATATTAATTACTTAACACCTAGTATTGTATACAATCAAGTATTTTCTAACTGAACAGACAGCTGTGCTACTGGGGAGTTTGTTGCGCCACTTCTTCTTCCCAGCGATAGCACTAGGAAGTGGTGAAGGGCG
The DNA here is from genome assembly GCA_945859715.1 of Apamea sordens. Lineage (NCBI taxonomy): Eukaryota > Metazoa > Arthropoda > Insecta > Lepidoptera > Noctuidae > Apamea > Apamea sordens. The sequence goes on along the minus strand of OX243998.1, from coordinate 16,131,229 downwards.
GGTGTTTTTGGGGGACTGGCTTTTGTAATTTTGACGTTCGAAAAGTGCTGATTCTCAACCTAATTTGAATAAATGACTTTTGATTTTGAACATCTGAGGCACTGAAACTAGATCTAACAACACTGCGGTTACACTCACCTAACTACAATCAACCTTATACAAAAGCGAAATACTAACAGTTCCAAAGTCCCCAACAGCTTTGCAGAGCATCCCAACATGGTCGCAGGCTGGTGCAAATGCATTAAATGCCCCATTTGTTCCGCCCCTAATTGCAGCGCTAGGCACAAATGTATTGCAGCCAATTATCTGCTTTTAGAATAGAAATTGTGCAAAGTGGGCACGAGAAGGTGAATCTGAATGGATGAGGATTTTACATGGAATTTTGGTTGGAAATTATGTCTAATGTGGAGTGATACTAATTACAAATTAGCTGCTAAATGAAATTTGTTGTAGGTTAATTCAATAAACAGTCTGGGATAATAGAAATCATTGTAACGCTTAGATGGGAGGGAGTATACTATAGGCAACTTAGATCTTATAGAGGAATGAGAAGCAGGGTGTAAAGTTCACTCATCCTCCAAAGAAAAGGAAGGCTATAGAGTAAAGGTATCAGACCGGAATGACAAAGTTTATAGTAGATTAGACTTAAAACATAATTATAACCAGCAGGGGATATGATTGGAATAACTCGATCCTTCGACCAGATAGGTGTTGTGTCTGGTGGGCAACTGCCCGACGATTGATGTCGGGTTGTTGTATATGCTAGTTGCGCGGTAAACTCTGCATGCGCGATGCAGGATTTTACGTGACGTCAGTGTGATGCGTAGTTCGCATGTGGCGATGTATGTAGATGCCGCAAAAATCTATACACATAAGACTTGTCGCCGATAATCCATTACTTACTTACATTATTTTTAAAAGCCATGAGATGTTCGAAATGTCTTGAAAAATACATTAACGTAATAAGTCATTACACAATTAGGTATCTGTGGAGTTAACATATATTTATTGGTTTACTTACATAACTTTTACAATATTGAATACAACTAACTATTTAGACTAAGTACTAAATTAAATGACTAACTATATTAACAAACATACAAAAACAAAAGGACACTTAGGCGTCTCACTTATTTTAATAATATTAACAATAAGTACTAATAAATTAATTTCAAGTAATTTCATACATAAAACACAAAATTCACTCGGTCCTGATCTACTATTTTCACAAAGATTAGCATTTAATCATATTTTGACGTGTAGCTTTATGTCAGAAAAAGTAGTTTTTTTTTGTTCTTGAATGTAAAACTACTGCTGGCCGCCTCCTCTTTGCTCCAATGTACAGTCACGAGCACCAATATGTCAACACTTGTCAACTTTCAATTGCGATTTTTTCGTGAAATAACGAATACAACGTTGAAATACGACACATTACATAAACCTATGGGTACGAAAATGCTATGTTCGTAACAACATAAAATTTCATTAAAAAATAAAGGAGTAAATCGCTTTTGAATAAAGCCGAGTGTATACATACTTTTGCTCGTGACTGTACAGCCTAAAGGCAATGACATCATAATTATAACACTAACACCATAAAAATTACCAATATAGGTTTACGATCAACAAATATTAGGTTTCAAAATTAGGCACACACTCTCTGGTCATCCAACAAAGTCTGCCTTTGGACTGGCGAATTTCATTAGGCCATACCACAAGGAATAAAATTGCTTGCGCCCTAAATGGAAATATATGTCGGTATCCGGCTAATAAACGGGGGTAGGTACACTTAGAAGAATATATGAGGCTTATTAGGGGACTGTGGTCTGTTAGCGTGAATGAATGTGTCGTCTGAACTGTGTTTAATTTTTCTCTATAAGGGAAGGTTTTTTTTTGTTGATAATATTATATAGTATAAAAATGTTCCATAGTGTTGATTCTTTTCAATTAAATCTTCTGTGAATACAGAACTGCGGTCCTATTCTGTAAAAAGGTCACCGTGATAACTTATGTGAAGTGAGCATAAAGTGAGCTGTCATTCCACCAGATGCTAGGGGCCATCAAACTTTTCACGGTGAGATTTTTACTGAATCGATCGGCTGTTGTCATATAGTAAACACTTCTGCGCACCAAAGTACCTAGTTTGACACTTTACTTGACATAATTTACTATTGTAGGTATAATTTACTTAGTAATAGGTAAACAATTTCTAATTAAGACTTCGTAGCGACCTTAGCGTCGCGATTACTGAATTGCATTTTTAATATGGTAAAGGAACTCGAGCGCTGTGCTCGCTAGTCGCTTACATACCATCACGTCCACATTTACTATAATAAGCAATCAATGTTATGTTGAACCTTTATTAAATATATTAACAATTTCAGTATAAAACTAAATTCGCGTATCATTTATCTGGACCTTATTAATAACACGCACAACAAGTTTAATAAAAGTTGTTTTTTGTTTACGATACTGGTATTAATATAATTGCGACTGGTCATCTCTTAACTGCCAGGGCTTATTTTTAATTTTATTTTTTTAATTGTTCTTTTTTCATTGTTCTCACATAATAGAAGCAATAAGAATATTACCCAGGATTTTGTAATAATATCTTGATTTAAAAGAGTGTCCTTGGAGTTTCTTGCCCGTTCTTCTCCAAAGAGATCTACGTTTTGGAATGGGCAACTAGCTTCACTTTCTGACTAACTGACCGACTATTTAAAATGTTGACAATTCAAAAGTGCCTGAAATAGTTTAATTGAAATAAATGGTTTGAGTTATTATAATTGTGTCATTGCATTTTTCTCTCCATTTATAGTTTTTCTTCTTTGATACTATTACCTTATAAAATATTCTAGTTCATTATAGCATAGAGCGTTTTTTATTTTGTTTGCATTTTCCCTTTTCCTAGTATAGTTTCTCTCGTTGGCGTCTATTAGAATACACTCCATTGCATATTAAATGGCTTCTCTTAAATTTTATAGCAATTTTTCTTCGTAACTACATTTATGTTCTTAACTACTTGTGCAAGCTACATTTTCAATTTTTTGTTAGCTATTTCTCGTAGCTGCATTTTCTTATTTTTTATTACTAAGGTACTTTAGTAATTAAGGGGTTTATTTAAAGACATTGCCTAAAGTTAAGTATAAATTGATTAGCGAATGTTTAAACATATTTTTTAATGTTAATACTCCCCCTAACGTTAAACAACGCTTATAAATAATGGGGTTAGGAATAAGATGGATATTGCCATTGAAAAGGCTTTTCCAATTACACACTTCTACTTATCTAAGAGCAGTGGTAACGGCCGCGAATTGCGAGTTGTTGGTCGTGGGTTCGAACCCAGCGCTTTACTTTTGTGTAAATTATTCATCACCACTGCCCTCAAAACGACGAAGGAAAACATCGTGAGGAAACCGGCATGGCTTAGAACCAAAAAATCGAAGACATGTGACATCTACCATCCCGCATTGGACGGGCGTGGTGAATTACGGCCCACTTTCTCTCACAGAGAGAATGCCTGTGTCCCAGCAGTGGGAACATCATAGACAGACCTACCTGATAACCAGTCTGGAAACGTTTCAAACCAAACAGTAAGCGGTACTATGTTGACAAAGTAGTACCTAGTGTTCCAGATGTACGTAATTTTCTAGACCGTCTGTGTATGTTTAAGAGCCATCTACTATGATGTTGATGTGTTTTATTTGAATACAGTGTAGTTATTGTCTTGTTTGTGTTTTACTAAGTGATAAAGACAGTGTCAGTCTTTATTTATGCTCTGGTATTGTAAGAAAATACTACAAAACATACGTTTACATTCGGTTGTCATAATTAAAAACTACTGTTTATGTATGTGAGTTTAAATGTTTGTAAACGCACCCACGACACAGGAGTAATTCCTAGTGTGGGAACGTTTAAAAAAAAAAGAGAGATTTGAAAGTGATTAAGAATATTATTTTATTATTTTTATATTTATGTATTGATTATTTTGGTTCTGTAGCTACAACCGGTTTCCGAATCCCTGATAATTTATATACTTAGTGAGTTTTTGACTGCAAGAATAACAACAACTAACCATTTTTGTTGTTTCTTAATTTTCTTTTTCTCACGATTTTCTGTAACACTTGTGACATTTGCAGAATTGTAGCTGTAATAATCTGTAGTCGTCATTTATTTTCGTTGCTCATATAATTGTATAAATATCAATGTGTCTAGTATAGTGTATTGTATCTATAATTATTTTGCAACCCCATTTCTAAGTCTACGCAATCACTGTCCATTCCAAGGTTGCCTGGAAGAGATCGCTTCATTGTATGTTTTATAGTGCTAAATGTATTTTTTAGCGTTATGTATTTTCTGGTGTACAATAAAGTAAATATAAATAAATTGTCGACCACGGCATAGTGATGGATGGATGGATGGTTTTTTCTATTTAGCAAAGGTTAAAGAGAAAAATTAATGAACCTGATATTTTATAACAAAATGAAACGGAAGGAAATACCCAAATAAATATTTAGGCATATCATTCTGCCCTTTTATAACCACGTTTCATACGTCGAGAGACTTCGGTGGAAAACCCCTGTAGGATGTTCTAGAAAAAAATGAAAATCGTAATTGCATTGCGTATTTGCCACTCAATCATTCAAATGCATCGAGTGGCATCCATTATCCGAATGAGATCATAACGAGGCAGCTCGATTCCATTCGTTGTTTGATCGCTGAATCGATTGAAAGTGAATAGTAATTGAATGAGATAGGGCAAGTTGGTTATGATAGTTTTCAATCAAAATTAATTGCAGTTAAGGTGTGTCCAAACATAAAGCGGCATTCGAGCGCGGCTGCCGCGCGCGGCTTGCCGCGCTATGATTGGACGATTGCCGCGCGCGGCAGCCGCGAGCTACCTGCCGCGCGCGACGATCGCCGCGAACGGTGTTAGTGTTGGTTCGCCAGTGGTTGTGTGTGGACGGACGTATTTTATCAAATAAAATGGATAATGAAACAGCAATTCGTCTTATTGAAATTTATGGCTCCCATAGTCCATTATGGGACACTAGACGTAAAGAATATCACAATAATAATGTGAGAGAAGATCTATGGGATGAAATAGCAAAAACGTTCGTACAACCAAAAGCAGCTTTAAAATTGAAAATGAAAAGTCTTTTGAGTTCTTATAGAAGGGAGAGAAACAGAGAAAAAACAAGTAATGTCACCGGTTGTGGTAAGTTTAATCTTATTACATTTTATAACAGTAGGTACTTATTAATAAATCTCTGGCTGTTTACATTTTCACTATACTAATTCTTAATTATCTCTAAACGCGTGGACCGAGTTACATGATTCAAACTGATAAAATGGTTTTAGACCTAGACCTTTTATTTGACACCGTAATCGTTAAGATATCTCAACAAACAAAAAATCTAATTTTCAAGTTACCCTCGCGATTATCCAACATGTATGAAATGCGTAATTCAATTCTTTAATAAGACACAAAATCAGCTTATGTTTTAGTTATTTTAATGTTCTTTTTTCTGTTGCAGGTAGAAACAAGGCCTATAAATCTAAATGGTTTGCTTATGAAGCATTTAGTTTTTTACATGACAGGAATAACCCTATTGATGCAGTGGTAAGTACCTATTTCTTTTATATTTTTATTAGACTATAGCTTTCCGCCAGCGGCTTCGCCCGCGTGGTCTGGTTGTTTTTTATAAGTTATAACCTAATGTTACTCAGTGAAGATGTAGCTTTGTAATAGTAAAAAAAAAAACAAAATCGGTCCAGTAGTTTTTGAGTTAAATCGTAACAAACAAAAAAATCTTTCCTCTTTTTAATATTACTTTAGATGTAACGGCCATATTATACATACAGCCCGCATACTGCAAAATCTATGAGATCAAATAATGCTAAGGGGCTGTTTATTAATTTTGGCCATTTTTAACCTAAGGTTATGCAATTATTTAATATCTTTCTTGCCAATCAATTGATCCGTTTGTCATAAAATATCTTGACAAAAAAATACGAATATCAGAAGGAGTGGTAATAAATTGATTTGGAGTAAAGGTAGCTGTTTCAATCGTCGAATCATTTGTTTTTTTTAATAAAGAGTCTCTGCGAAGAAAGTTATGCAAGTGAACAGTAGCTAGAACTATGGTTTTGGCTGATTTTGGGCTTAAAATCATTGTACTTCTCAATACTCTAAATTTTGCCGACATGATTCCAAAAGCATTTTCTACTACTCGGCGTGCTCTTGATAGTCTATAGTTGAAAATCCTTTCTTTTGACCCTTTTGGATGAATTCCTGCAAATGGTGTCATCAAATGTGTGCTTAATGCAAAAGCTTGATCTCCTAATATTACATATGGTATTTTAGTTATGTAGGGTATTTGTAAAATTTCTGGCGCTGGTACATTAAGTTGATTATTTTCTACCTTTCGATACAATTCGGAATGTTTATAAACTCCTCCATCTGAAATTCGACCTTGGCTTCCTATGTTAACATACATAAAATTGTAGTTTGCGTCTACTAATGCTAATAGCACGATACTAAAGAACTTTTTATAATTAAAATATTCAGTGCCGCTACGAAAAGGAGCTTGAATAGTTATGTGTTTTCCATCTAACGCCCCAATAGTGTGCGGAAAATTCCATTTTTCCTCGAAGTCTTTAGATACTGCTTTCCAATCTTGCTCTGACACTGGTAGCTGAAAAAAAAATTAATAACGTTTTATTTATTTTGTTTCAGGATTGTGGCTCACCCTCAGAGCCGGGTAATACAGAACAAGCTATTCCGGAACAAGGCATTTCAGAACAAGGCACTTCAGAACCAGGAACTTCGGAACCAGGAACTTCGGAACAAGGCACTCGAGACCAAGATACAAATACCAAGAAGCCAAGAAAAGAAATGCCCGCTAACAAGAGGACATATCAAGAGTCAGAGTATGATGCTGAAAATCAAATGATAGAAGAAGCATTAGAAGTAATGCGAAAACAAAATGACAGTAGTAATGATCCTTACGTTGCTTTTGGCATGCACATAGCAGCCGAACTAAGAAAATATGATGCCACTATGTTTACGAGAGTCAAACATTCAATAAGTACTATACTATACGAAGCTGATATGGAGCTCCTCAATCAATCATCAACACAAGAATATAACGCTGAAAACAGACGAGGATATTTCACTTCACAGTTTACCGATCTTGACTCATCATCTTCTAGTAACATGGGTACTGGCCTTACGCAATTGATTCACGATTTAGACACGGATGTAGATTAATATTGTGAATTAGTTGAGAACAACTGTGATTGACGTATGATGATTGTGTTGTATTTAATTACTACTTAATTATGAAAATAAATAAATAAAAAATATAAATAAAAAATCTGTAGTTTAAAATATTTCACCAAATAATAAAAATAATATAAGTAATAAAGTTCATAATAATTTACCTGTACCATGTCCTTAAGAGCTCTCACTATGGCATCGCACACTTCTGGAATTATTGTTGATATTGTTTGCTTTGATACGTGAAACGTGTATTGTAGGCTGGAATAGGAGTCTCCTGTAGCCAAATAACGTAACGTTATTGCAAGTCTCTCCTTCGACGTTATTGCCGTTCGCCAGTGAGTATCCATTTTTTTAATAAATGGTTCTACCAATGTATGTATGTGTTCGAATTCTTCCAAAGATAATCTTAAAAACTGTGGCGTTCGGTAGTTGATTTCGTAATAGATCCCTTCCAGATTCTTTGTCCTTTGTTGAAAGAGTGGTCGCATCCAACACTGCCTTTTTTTAATACACTTTCTTTTATTCCTTCTTCTACGTAATTTACGAATAATAAGCACAGCAACAACACACGCGGCCGCTTTCATTGTAGTTTGAATACGAAATAAAGAGCGCGGCGTGTCTCGGACATGCCGCGCAGCACTGCCGCGCAGAAGGTTTAAACTAGGCGCGCGGCAAATTTGTGTCCCGCGAATGCCGCGCGTAGCTGCCGCGCACCTTGCACGCCGTGTTTGGACACACCTTTAAAATAATAGATAAGTTTGAAAGGTTTGATCTTCTTCTTCGCGTCACTGGTACGACTGTATTTTAGGTCAGCCGGTCGATTCTGTAAAAATCTCACCGTGAAAACTCAAGTGAAGTGAGCTTGATGTGAGTTGCCAGTAGTGTCAATCTCTAGCATTATTTGGAATGACAGCTCACTTCACCTTAGTTTTCACGGTGAGATGGTTACAGAATAGCACTGCTGGTTGGCCCAAAACTTCACCTCTTCCACGGTGTTTGGTGGCAGCGCAGAGGTTATTTTGGCTGCATGTTTTGTGGCATTATAGGAGGTGGAGCATAGTTTGTGACACAGCTCTACATCTTACTGACAGGCTATTGTTAATAGTATTAACTTATTTATTTATTTTACTTCGATGGTCCTAGTTTATCATTAATTTGTGACTTCAAGTGACAGCTATGTGAACAGCAGTGCGATTCTGTAACCATCTCACCGTGAAAACGTAGGTGAAGTGAACGTGGAGTGAGCTAGCTGTCATTCCAACTAATGCTAGGGATTGACACTACTGACAACTCACATCAAGCTCATTTCACTTGAGTTTTCACGGTGAGATTTTTACAGAATCGACCGGCTGAACCCAGCAATGCATAAATATGTAAGCTGTCACGCCTTTTATGCCTTTTTATTTGCCTGGCTTTTATTTAGGTAGTAAGTTTTAATTTACATTTTAATTTTAAATAATTATTTTTTAGCTTGAGTACGTATAGTTTTTATTATATTTGTTGGTATATTGGCGTGGCTAGCTGAAATATGGCAAATAATGTAATTTTATTTCTGTGTCTTGTAATGTTAATTACTTAACACCTAGTATTGTATACAATTAAGTATCAACTTCCCAGCGATAGCTCTGGGAAGTGGTGAAGGGCGGGCGTTTTTGTGGCACTGTCTTTTGTAATTTTGACGTTCGAAAAGTGCTGATGCTCAGCCTAATTTGAATAAATGACTTTTGATTTTGATCTACACGGTCTGCTACCGTTCCGTCGAGGAAGTAGCGAAGTTTTGGGCCAATTTTTTTTAATAATTGTCGTGCCATCGACACGAAAACGGAGGAGATTCAATAAATTCGCCGTATATATTCCGCCGTCGCTTCGCCGTGGAAAAAAGAAGAGGATTCAATTAATTAATTTACACGGCGGAACAGCCGTGTGGATGTGGAGCTGTGTTACTAACTATGCATCACCTACTATCCTGCCACCCTGTATTTTGATTAGCATAAACACCGTTAGATTTCCTTCGTTTAGTATTAAATACTCAGAAATAGAAATATCCTACCATAAGTACTTACTTATTGTATTTACTACCAAGTCAGTAAGTAACTATTGTCCAAAATTGCCTACATTTCTAAACGCAATAGTTAGCATATGGTTATCAAGTTATAACTGCTATTATTAGAGCCAATTTCAGCGCTTCAGACTATCTAGTGCCTGCTTAGTTAGGTTACCTAGATAATTACGTCATTGAGTATGCTCGGTTATCTGGATCAGTACCAAAGTGGTATCACAATAGGGACTTAAGCAGAGTATTGTATAATAATAATAGTAATTTATTTCTCTCAAAAAATATTTTCAGTCTCCGTATAATCTAATTCAAGTAGCCATGCATGAGTCATATGAGTAGGTATTTCGGATATGAGTTTCTAACTTAGTTTTATATGCATAACAGCATTATCAGCCTATAATGTTCCCACTGCTGGGACACAGGCCTCCTCTCTGTGAGAGGGAGTGGACCATAATCCACCAGTGCGGGTTGATAGATGTCATATGTCCTCAAATTTTCGGTTCTAGGTCATTTTTTGCACGATGTTTTCCTTCACCGTTTTGAGAGCAGTTGGTGATGAAATTACATAAATACACAAAGTAAAGTGCCTGCTTGGGTTCGAACTTACGAGCTGCAACTCGTAAGTTGGGGCCGGTACCACTGTGTCACCACTGCTCTAGTTTTATATGGGTTTTCATTAATTCAGAATAGAATGGAATACTCTTTATTGTACACCATACAAATTACAGAACATAAATATATACAATTTTACAAAGGGTGACACAATGGGCGGTCTTATCGCTAAGAGCGATCTTTTAAAGACAACTTTTGGATGGATTAAAATTAAGGAGAGACAAATATAGTCTGTGATGTACCATTTACATTACACAATTAATATAATACATAAAGTATATTTTGCTCGACTAAATAAATATACACATTTATTAATAATAATATCCCTGGACATTTCACACAGCGCCATCTAGTCCCAAGCTAAGCAACCTAATGCTTGTGTTATGGTAACAAGATGGCTGATAAACTACTTATATACACTTTTTTTTTGTAAATACATACATATTATAGATAGAAAAACACCCAGACTCGGAACAAATACATGTAGGTCATACAAATATTTGTTCCGTGCGGGAATCGAACCCGCGACACGCAGCGCAGCAGTCAATCGCTTAACCACTGCGCCAACCGTGCCGTCAAATAAATAAATATGAAACAAGAGCAAAGAAAAAATAATAAATAATAATATAATAATGACGATTCAGTGGAAGACAAATCTAGCAAAGACAAACTTTTTCTGAGATAATACTCAATTCGATGTAGGTACAGACGCCAGCAGGTCAAGCTACCCGAAACTGTCAAATTTTCTCAATCAACCTTGAAACTTAATGCCTAAGCGATAAAGTTGAAAATCTATAGAAATTTGACAGATTGTGCTGGCGTCTGTACCTTAGAAGAAGAATCTAAAAAGGAGGAACCAATTTTTCAATTTGTTTTTCCTTACAAGCTTTCACACGCAGAAATATAAGTGCTGTCAATCTTCTAAAGTGTTTTTTTTTTATACTAAGTGGAAATGTCATAGCATAAGCAAAATCAGCCAATAATGTTTCCACTCCTGGGACACAGGCTTCCTCTCTGCGAGAGTGGGCCATAAACCACCACGCGGGCCCAGTGGCAGATATCACATGTCATCGAATTTGTGGTTTTCTCACGATGTTTTCCTTCACCGTTTTGAATGACATGTGTGTGTGTGTGTGTAAATGCAGATGCGGCCCGAGTTATGTTCGGTTGACTGACCCTAACCCCATTGTTACATGGTATTTTATTTAATTTGTCACGGCGTGCTTAGGTGAGTCAAAGGGCACAAAGAAATTGAAAGAAATCGAAAATGAAGAAAAAAAATGCCGTCTTTCAGGGCATTTTTCGACGAAATGTATTGTTTTAAGTCTGCGTGGCTAGAGTATTAAATTATTCTACGAAATAAGTAAAATGTTAAATGGAAAGTACTTAATTCGACATGTTTACTGAGCTTTATTGCTGACAATGTCAACGTTTCTTTTATCGTCAAGTCTAAGAAATAAACTGTTATGTTCTCCGATAAAGTAAAATAAAAAACATTTGTCGGTTTATGGCGTTTTCAAAACAGCTGCTACACGAAATGATTATAAAACATTTTTAACAGTTTTGTTTGTAACTTGGCTTGGCTGTAAATGAGTATTTTGAAGCTAATGTTTTTGTATGTATATGCATATTAGTAGCACGTTAAGCCGTTGGTCCCGGCTGTCATTCGTGGATCTTTGACAGTCGTTACGGGTAGTCAGAAGCCCGAAAGTCTGACAACCAGTCTTACCAAGGGGTATCGTATTACCCAGTAACTGGGTTGTGGAGGTCAGATAGGCAGTCGCTTCATGTAAAATACTGGTATTCAGCTGCATCCGGTTAGACTGGAAGCCGACCCCAAAATAGTTGGGAAAAGGCTGGGCAGATGATGATGCATATTAGTAGTTGAGCTCCTCAAGTTCTGAGTTGAGCTGCATGATTACTAACAAATGCGTGCACTGACTGGACAGGTCCACTTAATCTGTGTGGTTCTTTCCTCAGAAGACCACTTCAGCCAACAATCTACATGGTTTTCATATAATCTGACCAAGATTATGTCTGGACTTTAAAAGAGATGGTGACCTCTGAGTTTGTTTCCGTCTTTCTTTTCAGAGTAGTCATTTAGGAAACGCTGACCTTTAGCTTACTTTTTTATTCTTCATATGACGTGTAAAAGTGACTCCGATATCCTTTTCAAAAGATTAGAATAGAATTGATAAGTTTTCAATAACTTATAAGTAAGTTCAATTAACTTAGTTATTTTAAGATATGGAGGAAGTTTACGACAGTATCGAAGGTTATCAGCCTTGCCTAGCTTGCCTGTCTTGAATAACTTATATCTTTAGTTCGTAGCTCAGCGAGCAGAATATACTTCAGTTTGAACTTTGAAACACGAACATAGATAGAATATTTCAATGTGAGAGTGAAACCAGCAAATTCTTTTTTTTAATTGTTTTTCTCAGCAATAATATAGATTTAATATTACATTTAATATTACAATAGCTCGAATAGCTAGAAAGAAAAGAAAGGAAGAAAAATTGATTTGATTAGGTCATCATACCGTGGTCAAAATATTAGCGCATCAGTAACTTGGTAACAGGGCTGACTAACCCCGGATGTACAGACGCCAGCACATCAAGCTACTACAATCTGTCAAATTTCTTTAATAGATTTTCAACTTTATTGTTAAGCATTAAGGTTCAAGGTTGATTGGGAAAATTTGACAGTTTCGGGTAGCTTGACCTGCTGGCGTCTTTACATTAAGTATCAATTTTTTTTAACTCAAGGACGGCAAGCGGAAATAAGGCAGCCAGTTTCTCAGATACAACGATGTTCAGAAAAGACGAAAGAGATGAGAGAACATACATATGAAGAGATGAAATAAAGAATTTGGGAGGAGTTGGCAAAGGATAGACCTGTTTAGGCGTTTACAAAATGTTTATGACTCTGAAGACCAGTAGACGAGAGATCTCAACAGCAGGCGAGGTCACCTCAAGAGTAAACCATCCTCCAACATACATTGTCATAACCATTATCGCATTCTAACGTGCCCGCGCTGTGCAAGTATCGTTTTAGTCAAGACTAGCTTCTGCCCGCGGCTTCGCCCGCGTGGATGTCGGAAATTTACCCACGGGAACGTGCTAACAGGATAAAATGTATGTGCTTCCCCAGAATGCCATCTATGTCGCGGGCCCTTTGTGGCTAATTACAATAGAAAACCAATTGTGTCTCATTAGTGGTGATTAAGAGGGTACCTATATGATATCTTTACCTAAGTACCTAACTAATTAAAAAAAAAAACTCAATAACAGAAAATTAAATACCTACCTACCTAAATAAACCTATTTCTGATGATAACTAATCTAAACTCAATAAATAAGCAAAATCCCTAAAAACTAATATCTATACGAATGACTAAACCTACCTAACAGTATTATAAAATAACCTACGGTCACTACCACTACGTACACTATCAAATATACTACCTATACTTTAAAATTAAAATCTATACCTACGACTCATATAAAAATAAACCTAAATAACTCTAAAAACTAAAAGGAATAAAAATGAACTCCACTGCGGGTGACCCAACCTACGACAAACTTAGTATTTGCGGTTGGTACAGTACAGACAGTGGTAATCGGGTATAGGGATCGAACCGCAAAATTAAGTTTGTTTTTTATTGTTTATACTTTTCCGGGATAAAAAGTACCCAGTGTGGTGCCCAGGATATTAAAGAATAATTATACCAAGTTTCATCGTAATCGAACCGGTAGTTTTTGCGTGATGCCTGAACAAACAGACAGACAGACAGACAGACAAAAATTTTTTTAATCACATTTTTGGGTTCGGTGTCAGTCAAGTAACACCCCCTGCCATTTATTTTTTGGATATTTTCAATGTACAGAATTTTCACTTCTACAGATTTATTATAAGTATAGACAGGTTACATTAGCCACATTAGAGGCCATGCCTGTAACCTGTATCTGTCGGAAAAAAAAACAGTCACCATAGCCGAAATCGGCTAAAATATGTGTACCTATGTATGTAAGTATCAACACTCGTGGATGCACCCTATATTTTTTAAGTAGGGTGCATTATAGCAGCATCCACGAGTATTGCTCTAGAGTAGAAATAAATAAAATTCAGCCAAAAAGACGATCAGGGCCCTAATTCTGTATTATTTCCCGCAAAATCTTACCATGTGCAAACCACGACAATATCGTGTCTTGCTAACGGCAAGGAATCGAAATGTCAACCGTACGGACAACATGTATTTTGACATTTCAAACCACGCCAATGTGTCATAGAAAGTACGTTAATAACAGATGTCGTGATTAACTAAGGAATTGACATGGTTCCGAAGTAAGGAATCGTTAAGTGGTCATAGTGAATTAGGGTCCAGCCGATCGATTCGGTAAAAAAACTCACCGTGAAAAGTTAGGTGAAGTGAGCTGTCAATAGTGTCAATCCCTAGCATTAGTTGGAATGACAGCTCACTCCACGCTCACTTCACCTAAGTTTTCACGGTGATTTGGTTACAGAATCGCACTGCTGTACAGTAACGAGCACCAATAAGTCAACACTTAGCAACTTTCAATTGCGATTTTTTCATGAAATAACGAAAGTAACGTTGAAATACGACACATTACAAAAACCTATGGGTTCGCAAATGCTATAACAGCATTATATTTCATTAAAAAATAAAGGAGTAAATCGCTTTTGAATAAAGCCGAGTGTATATATACTTTTGCTCGTGACTGTACAACTAAGGTACGTCAGTGGTAACAAGATCAGTATTTAATAAATTGGCCTCTTATTCTATTGAAACTCCGAACTACGCCAGGCCAGTTCAAGGTCAAAGTGTAACCACGCGTGAAAGACTATAAAAAGTTAAAATTACGACTGTAATTACTAGTTATCATTTATATAAAACCGTACCGGAAGACGTAGCGTTGGAATGCCTCCCACAAGGTGGATCGATGAGCTTGTGAAGGCCGCAGGAATCCGCTGGATGCGAGAAGCACCGAAGTGGTCGAAGTGGTGGTGCATGGCAGTGACTCATGTCCAGTAGTGGACGTCTATCGACTGAAATGATGTTTATGAAGATTTATGAAGACCCGTGTAGAAGAGCTCAGAACGGTATAGCAAATCACTCTTCGCCGATGATACGGTTCGCCGAAATCACTCTTAGTCGACGGTTGTTTCCACGAATAAGTCCATCGCCGATAGAACTATTCGCCGAAAACACTGTTCATCGATGCTCGCTTTAGCTACAACACTTTTTACCGATGGAACGGGTCGCCGAAATAGATGTGAAATTATTTGTGTTTGAAGTATTTTGGCGACCCGTTCCATCGGTAAAAGGTGTTGTAGCTGAAGCGACAATCGATGAACAGTGTTTTCGGCGAACCGTACCATCGGCGAAGAGTGATTCGCTATACCGTCCTGAGCTCCGTGTAGAAAGCTAAATAAAAAAATACAATGATTAAAAAGTAGGATTACAAGCAGAATTATCACATGTTATAATAAAACGTATTCGTGAAAGTTTCAGTGCACCTATTACGGACATCAAAGAGGGTTGTCAGCCTGCAAAAGACCGCTGTTTTAATGCTCTGGACTTGCTAAAGCCACGTCATGTGGAAAGGCTCGGCTTATTTAGACGCGTATTTTATTATTAAACTAGTTTTAAGGGAACCTGTATTTTGAAACTTCAAACTATTTAAATGAAAGTGCTTAAATTATGCTTTAAAAGTTTTGAGTATGAATGTCGATGGCTATAATATAAGAGTAGAGGAAGACCAAAGAAACGATGGATGGAATGTGTGAATGATGATATGGTTAGAAAGGGGGTGACTACCGAGACGACGACTAAATTTATTTGTGGCCGAATCCAAATAAATAGGAATAAGGAGCGGAGAATGATAATATATTGTTTTTAAATAGTGATGGTCTTTGGGTCTTGTGGCTAAGTAATAAAAGCCGCACAGGTCGATCGGTCAGGTTAAGCTACGCTTGCCGCTGTCGGTCTGTGGATGGGTGACCATCTTTACATACCCCTCCGTGACTCGGAAAGCACGTTAAGCCGTTGTCCCCGGCTGTTATTCGTGGATCTTTGACAGTCGTTACGGGGGTAGTCAGGAGCCCGAAAGTCTGACAACCAGTCTCACCAAGGGGTATTACCCAGGAACTAGGTTGTGGAGGTCAGATAGGCAGTCGCTCCATGTAAAATACTGATATTCAGCTGCATCTGGTTAGACTGGAAGCCGACCCAAACAAAGCTGGGAAAAGGCTAGGCAGATAGATGGTGATGGTCTTTGAAAGTATCATAAGTTTTTTTTTATGTTGCCTTGTTCATTATTCGAAGTTTACATTGTAATTTTGAGAAAGCTTTTCAAGTTGTTTTAAAAATTAATCTGAAAAACTTCGTCTAAATAACAAGAAAAACAGTGATTTGGGAGTGTTAATACTTTTATTAAAACATACCAGTCAAATTGACTTTTTCCCAAAAAGGCATGATTTTTTGCTGTGAATACCTTCTTAGAAAGTTTTGAGAGTACACGCGAAACTTTTTGACTTGTATTTTGCATTAGGAGTTTTTGCCGGTAAAAGAAAAGAATGTTCCGAACAACTTTTTAAAGTGCTGTCAATAGGTACGTGTATAATATTAACAAGTTATGCCAATACGTGTATAATATTATTATTATGCAACTTTAGCAAAAGGTCTGACTTTAGTTATTTTCTCGTTTTAAATACTTAGTAGTATTGAGTCTTGCGAATGCACTCCGAGAGATGGGCAAAGAGTGTCACTCACTGGACGCCTGAGGGTGGACATCGCCGTCGTGGTAGATCACGGCAAAGGTGGTGTGACGATCTGCCGGTCGATTCTGTAAAAATCTCACCGTGAAAACTCAAGGGAAGTGAGCTTGATGTGAGTTGTCAGTAGTGTCAATCCCTAGCATTAGTTGGAATGACAGCTCACTCCACGCTCACTTCACCTAAGTTTTCACGGTGAGATGGTTACAGAATCGCACTGCTGGTAACGTTTGCAGGGCCAACATGGCCAGAGATAGCACAAGACAGGGGGGGGGGAGAGGTTTGGAAGGAAAAAGGGTAGGCTTTTGCCCAGCAATGCAACACAATGTAGGCTAACAAAAAAAAAATGTAGAATTGATATTGACATAATTACATAACAGCAGTGCGATTCTGTAACCATCTCACCGTGAAAACTTAGGTGAAGTGAGCGTGGAGTGAGCTGTCATTCCAACTAATGCTAGTGATTGACCATCATGACAGCTCACTCTAAGCTCACTTCACCCAAGCCCAAATTTTTATGGTGAGATTTTTACAGAATCGGTCGGCTGTATTCCCCGAAGGGTCAGGTACAGGTGTAGGTATCTATCGTACACCCACATTTCAGTAGTTGTGTTTTAACCGGGCACAGATTCCAGGCCCATGTCCAACAGTGGACTGTGATAGGCTGAGTTGATTGATTAGGCACAAATCCAGACTAAAGGTATTGATATTTTTTCTCTGAAATTATAATTTGAGGATAAATCATCATCATCATCATCTGCCTAGCCTTTTCCCAACTATGTTGGGGTCGGCTTCCAGTCTAACCGGATGCAGCTAAACACCAGTATTTTACATGGAGCGACTGCCTATCTGACCTCCACAACCCAGTTACTGGGTAATACGATACCCCTTGGTAAGACTGGTTGTCAGACTATTATTTATTTGAAGATAAATATTATTACTAAATTGCAAACACAATGCTTGTTGAATTGTCGTCATATCTCACAAAAATAGACCCCCCCTGCGATGAAAATAACGACTGCTCTCAAAACGGTGAAGGAAAACATCGTGAGGAAACCGGCATGCCCTAGAACCAAAAATTCGAAGGCATGTGAAATCTACCAACGTGCACTGCGCCCGCGTAGTGGATTACGGCCCACTTCCTCTCGCCGAGAGATGGCCTTAGTCCCAGCAGTGGGAACATTATTGGCTGAATATGCTAATGAAAATAACATCCCTGAACTTTCGCAAATCAGTACAAACGTTGTCACGCATTTTAACAATACTTCATTACCATCATCAATCTTAAGCAGGTTAACTATATTTTTAAGGACTCATAAACTTTATGACCCTAATACGTACCAACATAAAATACAGTTCAGAAACCATTGCCATGGGAATGTCTACCTTATCTTTATAAATATAAGGTGCAGTGTTGGCAGAGGATCGCTTGCTTGCCAATAGAATTTATTTCGATTGGAGTATTGTCATTTGATGATAACAGGTTCGCTTCCAATAATGTCTTGTCGATAAGTGACTTTTATCGGTTAAGTGTAGTGTCACTAGGCGTTCTGGTTTTGCAGCACCCTAATTGCGTAACACACGATCAATCGGAATCGGTTTCATTTTGACAGTTCAACAACATTCATTGCGTTATTTACGTGTTGAGCAGACAAATTTTTCGAACTTATGAAGCAATGGATTAGCAATTTGCTTCAAAATGATTCAGATTCCGATTGATCGTGTGTTGCGCAATTAGGGGGCTGGACTGATAATCAGATTGCATATTCAATAAATGAAGTAGCATTGCTTCACTGTGAAACTAATTTCCGAAGACGATAAAAAATACATCAGCGTCCAAAAATCGTTTCCTAAAATACAAGTGGGATTCCCACAGAGGAATACAAAGTAAAATGATACATAGAAAAATCAGGAAGACCATAGCCATCAGCGTTTCTTCCTAATGAGAACAGAAAGTGCTTGTAAAATATTGTGAAGCTATGCCATAATTGCAGCAGTGGCGATGGTTGGAGCTATCGTATATTCCTTCAAAAGAATCACTTCTCCCTCTTGGTTCTTACTGAGAGGGGCAGTTATTATTTACTTTAAAAAGACGAAGGTAAAGTTTTCTTTATTTTTGTAAACTAAAATAATAAGTAAGCAAATAATAACTAATACCTAATTAATTTGCTTTTAAGTAACTTTCAAGGGGCTGTTCATTTATTACGTAAGACAATTTTGACCACTATCTGACGCCCCCTCCCCCTATGTAAGAAAAATTAAGTCTCTAAACTTCTTTCAATCTTACGTAAGATCAGTATTTACCAAAATTTCAAAGAAAAAGTAACAAAAGTTTTATATTATTATTGCTTACTTTTGTGATCTTACGTAAGAACAATTTAGATCCCTCCCACCCCCACGTAAGAAAAAATAAGACTTGTTTGGCCTTAAATCGTCTTACGTAATAAATGAACAGCCTCCAATGACAAGTAATCCCCTAAAGTCTCCCGGATTTAATCCCCAATAGGGGCACAGGTCAAAGACTTCGCGTTGTAAGTAGGTACCTTTTTAATTAATAAAAACCTATCCCAAAATAACAGAAAGCCATATAGCCACGTTACTGATGTTCCATGTTGGCGTGACTAGCCTACATGATAGTATCAGAGGCTCCACTAATGATGATTTGAAGATGGCTTACAGTGGAATTGCGTCGTTTATTACCAAAGACGTGTGCTGTTGTAAATTATGCTCGTAAGTTGTTCTATTATAATGAATGTGTTTTATTGTAAGTACCATTTAATTAAGCCTATTATGGGCACAGCTGGACATAGCTACTTTAACTACATTTATGCATAATTATGATAAATTAAAGTCGTTTTGCACCCTTGCGCTATCCCATCT
This sequence comes from Apamea sordens, assembly GCA_945859715.1. Taxonomy (NCBI): domain Eukaryota; kingdom Metazoa; phylum Arthropoda; class Insecta; order Lepidoptera; family Noctuidae; genus Apamea; species Apamea sordens. Next base: position 16,111,601 of record OX243998.1, on the reverse strand, counting down.
TCCTAGCACGGTGGGCTGTGTTGGAGTGGCTGCTGCTGGTGCAGAAAACCTCAAACGGCAAAAATATTCCAACCTGATTGGGAGTTATATGTTCGAGCCGTTTGGGGTTGAAACACTAGGGCCATGGGGTTCGAGTGCCCACTTGGTTTTTCGAGATATCGCTAAGCAGTCGACTCTTCACGTGATCAGAGGGCTGGCCTGTTTCTTGGCCAAAGAATTAGCATCGCCATATAACGTGGCAATGCTGCCAGCCTTTTAGGCAGTGTTCCTGATGACAGCGATGCGGACGAATTTTTTGATGCCCTATGATTCTTTTGCTTATTTTTTCACATGTACTTATGTATTATTATTTTAAATGTTAGTTTATATAATTTTTTTATAGCACACTTTGTGTTTATTAGATTAGAAATTACATTTTTATAATTACAGTTTATATAATGTAAATAAAGTATTCAATATTTCTTAGCTACGAACCGGACTTTCATGCGGTTTTATTTATGTAGAATAATGAATTCCTAAGGCTTAACTCTATAATAAGATAATATAAAAATAACACATTAAAAAAAATCTGCACGTTTTGTCAAGTCGTAAAAACCGAGAGAAGCAGGGGCGCGTCGCTAGAATTCTATAGTAAAACGCGTGTATGTTTATTGGATAATTAATTTATTTTAATAAAATCTTTACTTAATGGTTAAAAAGTTAATCCTCCGAAGCCTTTCCGCAACTATGTTGGGGAAAGGCTTCTAGTATAACCGAATGCAACTGAATAACTACCAGTATTTTGCATTAAGGGACTGCCTATCTCACCTCAACAACTCAGTTACTGGACAACGCGATATCCACTTGTAAGACTGGTTGTCAGACTTTCAGTATAAGATAATCATGCTTAATTAAAAATGTTAGCTAAGTTATGGTGCCACAGCTAAATCTCTTAAGCATCTCCAGCAGGAATCATCATCGCAGGAATGGCGGATAAGCTCTTGAAGGGTACGTTTGTCATTTTTTGGAGAGTAGAGCTAAGATTTAATAAATTATAATAATTAAGAGGAAATAAATATAAACCACCAGTAATTGTTTTCAAAGCCATTTACTTGCCGCACTTATGCAGAACTTTTTGAAAATGTCTACTATATTTTTGCTTAGGACTCACCCCTTTGTTCATAAACATTGCTAGTGATTAACAACTGGTAACCATACTTTTTTGACGTTTAAACGTCACATAACTTTAATCATCGTTTATAAATAATAGTTTTGAACATAGGCCACACAATAACAAGAAAGTTTACAAGGATAATATACAAGTGTGAGTTTCCAATCATAGGAGACACATCGATCACTTAAAATCTAGGTACAACGTTTGACAGGACACGACAACCAAAGGAAACCAAAATGAAATACGAAATGATAGGGATATTTATTAAAGAGGATAAAAATATACACAGTTAAATTTTGATCGTTTTAATGCTTAAAAGGGGTCATTGTAACCCTGAAATCGTGAAAAAAAATATCTGTTGATCCATAGATTTATGTCCGCATAACTCGATATAATGTATGGATAAACTGATTTTTTTTTTCACGATTTCAGGGTTGATTCCTTAGTAAAAGTTGTTCATAATGATGAGTACAATGACCCCCTTTTACGCATTAAACGATAAAAATTTAACTGTGTATATTTTTATCCTCTTTAATAAATATCCCTATCATATCATTAACTGTGTATACATCGTGTTCTTCACGTTATCTAACTTTGCTAAACGCTTCTATAGCGTTTACAAATGAAATCTAACAAAGGAACTATTACTTATAAAGGCTTCGTTTCAAAGATATTTGTAATTTTATTTCATTTAATGAAATTTAATTGAGCTATGCAATAAGAAAGGGTCTTAATTATTCATATGTTGGCGCTTAGTACAATTAGAATGAGAAATCTATCAAATGCTATTTGCATTTTATTTGGACGATTTACGTCAAGGTATTTAGTTTGTATGAAAATAAACAAAAAAAAAATGAATTAATTACTGTGTCCATAATGAAAAATGCTTATAATTTCCATGTTCTATGAGCAACCTAACCTAAAACAATGAGCAAACTAAAATATGGCGTCGAAAAATTCCTCACATCTCATCGCTGTCGACTATAGTTTATGGTAGGTAGGTAATATCACATACCATCTAAACAATCAATTGCTTAGCTCAAAGTTTTCAAATAGATAATGAAACACACAGCCGAACAGCCAATTAATTTGCGGCTGTAAGCGTTCAAAGTCATCCGAGTATTGCGGCATTGTTCCACTGGTTTCACCGCTCGCCTGTGTCATCTGTGTGTCATGTGTGGGTAACTAGCGGTTTTACAGTCAGTCAAAGTGTTTTGTTACGCTGCATTTTTTTGTACTGTGGTTTTTTGTTAAAGTTCAGGATTGGGAGTGAAATTCAGGAATGATGAATTGTGAGAATATTGTTTGTTGAAGCTGGTTCCTTCGAGTTGTTACTAAGAAATTCCCAGTGGCAAAACACAATAACACTTTGCCCGACCCGGGAATCGAACCCAGGACTCCACGCTCAGCAGTCGCGTTTATGACCACGAGGCCATTGCAGTTACTATATACTATATTCCTAAGATGCACGCAAACATATGCGGGTTCATATTCTGCATCCAGGTGATAATAAGATGCAAAGTATGTGCTAAAAACTTAGAAACTGACGCTAGTACCACAAGTTACCACTTAAGTAACGTACCTACTTACCTAAATTCTTAAGACTTAGAAATTCAGGTACGCTGGCAACTTTTGGTACCAGTGCTAGTTTTCAACTAACACTGAACAAGATGGTCTTAGTTCGTAGCCTGTCTGCGGTTTAAACCTTAGATTATATTAGCATTTCAGCGTTTTCGTACCAAAACTAACTTAGCAAGTTTAAAGTTAAGCGTGTAACTGGCTGTTTAACCACTAAACTGGGAATAACTAACGTATAATTTAACGCATAATTTTATAATGCCCTTCGATTATTTCCCTCCTTTTTAGCCGACTGTCCAAAAAGGAGTGTAATGTATTCAGTGTTGATGTATGTTTTTATAAACTTGTACAGACGCCAACAGGTCAAGCTACCCGAAACTGTCAAATTTTCCCAATCAACCTTGAACCTTAATGCTTTAGCGATAAAGTTGAAAATCTATTAAATAAATTTGACAGATTGTAGTAACTTGATGTGCTGGCGTCTGTACATATTATTAGACTGTTAGCTTTTAAATTATGTAAATATGTCTAAGTAAATAAATATAATTATATAGGTAAGAGGTACATCTAATAACAATAATATACTCGTACTATTCACGTGAAGCTAGTGAAGTGTCCTATCAATCTGTGTAATTTTATAGTGATTCAGTTACGTTATGTTACGTTGTGTCAATATTAAACTGTGGTGATAAAAAACTTAAATTTAATTTGTATCCTGTTTACTCGTTTATCATCTAATTTATTAATTTAATTTTCACATTTTATTCACTTGTATTTTTATGAATCTGTCGTAATTTAATAATTAATGGTTTTACCACTGTTCTTTGTGCTAGCGGTGTTAACCTATAATTAATTAATTGTTGCACCCGCAATTGTATCCTAATAAAAATAATAAGCTGCTAATGTACTGGTGTAAATAATTGTAGGTTAACCATCATAAAAATAAAAAATGGACCAAGATATAAAATAAAAACTTTGATAAAACGTTATTAACATAATGACAGTTTCAGTTTAAGACGGAACTTATTTTTTCTCCTGTACCCATAGTTATTTCTCCTGACAAAGTTTATTCTATTTAGATACTCGTATATGTATGTATGTGTCTATGTATTTATTATTTTTCGAGTAATCTATCCCCTAAGTTAATAATAATATCCCTGGACATTTCACACATCGCCATCTAGTCCCAAGCTAAGCAACCTAATGCTTGTGTTATGGTAACAAGATGGCTGATAAACTACTTATATAATTTTTTTTTTTTGTAAATACATACATATTATAGATAGAAAAACACCCAGACTCGGAACAAATACATGTAGGTCATACAAATATTTGTTCCGTGCGGGAATCGAACCCGCGACACGCACCGCAGCAGTCAATCGCTTAACCACTGCGCCAACCGTGCCGTCAAAGTTGCACTTGACATGTTTTGCCTTTGCATCACCTTAAGTATGATGGGTGGAAAATGCGTCCGCCTTTGTAAAGAACTTTTTACTTGTGCATAAAGTTTTAATAATAAATAAAGATTTATATTTCTTGGTAGTATAATATACAGATGACTTTTAAACAAGGATTATGGTAGCTTAGAGGCAGATTCATGAGCCAAGGACGCAAGAGGCAGGAAACTGGTGCTATTGTTTTAATACACTGCATCTATAAGTATTTTTATTTAGGTGTAGGAGGGGCTTGTGGCCAAGTAATATCAGCCGCACGGTTCCATCGATCAGGTTAAGCTACGCTTACCGCGGTTGGTCCGTGGATGGGTGACTATCTTTACATTCCGAGACCCCTCCGAGTCTCGGAAAGCACGATAAACTGTTTGACCCCACTGTCATTCGTGGATCTTTGACAGTCGTTACGGGTCGTCAGAAGCCTGAAAGTCTGCCAACCAGTCTTACCCAGTAACTGGGTTTTGGAGGTCAGGTACACAGTCGCTCCATGGAAACTACTGGTATTCAGTTGCATCCGGTTGGACTGGAAGCCGACCCTTAACATAGTTGGGAAAAGGCTAGGCAGATGATGATGATGCAACTAGAAGTGTTTTGTAAATTGAGAGAAAAAGTGATTGGTTCTTCTATGCATAAAATGATAAATAAATTTATTTCTGTAAGTGGGTTTATACGTGGGTGTATAGTGGGAGGCAGTCACCTCCTTCTGTGAAGCAGTCATGCTAGCGAAGGAGGTGGCGGGGTGGGCGAGGGAACGCACCTCAAGCCTCAGCCGCCGCGGGAGACGCTCCGGGCGTCGGGAGCCGCGTGACGACTCCCGGCCACCATAGGCGCAGGCCTGCGGGCGGAGTAATGGGTAGCTCTCCGTCCGATCAGGACTAAGCCCGTGCCGGATGGCGTGTACGTGTTCCACGCGCGCCTCAAAGAGATGTCAGCATAAGCGACGGGGCCCGATAGAGCCGAAGCTTGCCAGGGTAGCGGGATCGTCCGAAAGGGTTACCGCTGCCCTGGAACATAAAGATAAATTATTTTTAAGTTCTAGTATATAAGACAACGTACAACGTTACAGGCTAAGGAAGGAACACGGGTGGGTTTTAGTCAGTAAGAGTCTGATACTCCCTTCTGCTCCACCCAGAGCGGGAGGAGTCATTTGATGATTTCCCATCATCAAAAAAAAAAAAAAGTGGGTTTTCACAAACACTTTTATACGTCAATCATATTTTAAAAAGCAAAGGAGGTCGGCGTTTCCTATCTGACTACTCTGAGAAGAAAGATGACGAAACAAATTCAGATGTCTCTTTTAAAGTCCAGACATAATCTTGGTCAAATCATGTGAAGACCATGTAGATTGATGTCTGAAATGGTCTTTTGAGGAAAGACACACAGATTGAGTGGACATGTCCAGTCAGTGCACGCATTTAAAAAATAATTATGAAATTAAATTAGGAACGCAATTAAAATGTTAAGTTAATACATACACATAACATTATGTAACCATCAAAACTGACTCCATTTTTTAATAGCAAAAAAAATCTTTCATATTTTATTCATAACATTTTTTCGGTACGTAATAAATTGCAAAGGCATTTCATAAATTCTTTACTGACAAAAAAAGCACCACAAAAGGCCGTCCCTCAAGGTTTTTGCTTAATTGGATGTTTTATTTTTAATAGGAATACATTTTGTTACCAGATTCCTTATTTGAAAATATTTTGTTGACAGCTGCTGGTGGCCATTGGTTGAGACGGAAAGAAGCGCTTCGTGCGAAGAGAGGTCGACATGCTCCACACAAAGTTAGAGCGAGAAGACAGATAGGTAAGTTCAGTTTTGCTGTCATTGTTACAGTTATTGAAAGAAAACTAAAGGCCAATTTTCATAATTAAAAACTTATATCCAAGTTCCTTGGTCGTAACCATCTCATCTCAGTGACAATCAATGTCAAACTTGTTAAAAATGTAGGGAAATTAGAGGTATTTTTGGCAGATTGAGACTGAGATCAGACTGTGAACGTTCTTAAAATTACTAGACTTGCCCCTCTGTTTATGTATAAGTTAAATTTGAATTTTTGTAATAACAATTTTTAATTACGAGTCGCTCGCTCTTTTTATTTTTCATCATATTTTTTATACCGAAAAAGGTCGCCTACAGTAGTATCGTCGCGAACAGTAATGTTCTCAAATTATTCTTAGATTACTTACCAAACATAGCACAACATAGTTTATTTTATGTCTGAACAGTTACGTTATTTACCTAAAACAGTTTTATATAAATAAAATCCAGTGTTAAAAATTTATGCTCTGAAATCTACAACAAAATAAAAATCAGTAAGTACTTACATCTTTTTAAATGTCAAATATGAAATATTCGCAGTATATAAAATATTTTCTAGGAGGTTCGAAGCATCGTCTCCATCGGGTGCTGCGATGTGCACTGAAGTATAAAATATCGCCATAGCGACGGTTTGCCACTTTAAAAGTATTTAGATTGAAAAATATTCGATTTATAACCCAAAGAAGAATGTAACTATTTTCCCTTTTTTCTTGATTTTTATTTTTACCATTCCAGAGGGCCTAACACGAGCCTAGCGTAAATTTCAACGATTTTAAATTTGAAATTACTCGTTCTGCTCATAATAATTATTTCTTTAAAACTTTATTCATTTCTGCGTGATATTAAATAAAGTGTTTTTCTTATAAATTTTAACCAAAATGCAAGTAAAAAATCGTTCGTATTTTCATTACGTTTACTTTACCCGTTCGTGCTTTGACCTCGGGTCTCATTTTAACTACCATTTTACATTCATTGCCGCATTTAAACCAAATTAAAACAAGGAAGTCTTTGTAAAACTGGACTAAAGTCCGAATTTCCCTGCCTAAATATTTACTTAGGAAGCGTCTCTCTTTGACCTTTGAAGTAAGAATTAAATTGTGACCTTGGGGAGTGAAGACTTCAAGGTCACAATTATATTCTTAATAAGCATTGTTGCAAAATCTATTTTACAGAAATAGGTAGGTACAAGGTTATAATCTTCGCTCCTTCAAACTTCATATCAATTGCTCATGTATAAACACACACTGTAAATGCAAACTAGCATAATATCATGGAAATAGGTGCCATCTCGCATATCACAGCAAGACACATTGAACGATGTACAACATATAAGTACCTACACTATGTTATGCAATGTATGACATGTCGCAGATATTTAAAACAAGTAAAAAGTATTTTTAAGTAAGAAAGTTTTCGATTCGAGTTGGGCAGGACCTGCCGATCGATTCTGTAAAAATCTCACCGTGAAAAGTTAGGTGAAGTGAACTGTTAATAGTGTCAATCCCTAGCATTAGTTGGAATGACAGCTCACTCCACGCTCACTTCACCCAAGTTTTCACGGTGAGATGGTTACAGAATCGCACTGCTGGCTAGGTGCAGTGCTGGCAGGTGGAGCAAAGCAATGACCGAGTGGCGTCCATGGACTGGAAGACGAAGTATCTATCATCCGGCGATGAGATGGCCGGACGATATTGTTGCCATCGAGGGTAGAACCTGGATGAGGCTGGCATAGGAGCTTGGACATTGGCACAAGAAAAGAGAGGCCAATCTATGCTTAGAGGTGGGTGAAGTCGGGCTGTGGGTGATGATGATGTTGAAGTAGTATTTGAGCAAAAATACTACATAATAAGTGAAATGATACATTGTTCTGAGATAAGCAAAATCGGGTTTCAGGTAATGCCTTGAATCAATCCTTCGTTTTGACAAAAAACTATTGTATGCTATTCATGTAGTTTAGAAGAGTTTACTTATTTTTTAAGACATTTTTTTTTAAGTCAAAGAGAAAATTATTGCAAAGTTTCTAAATTTTTCCTACATTTCCGTAAGACTAGATATTCTTAAGCCCAATTTACAATTTCACACTAGGCTTACGTATCGGAAATGCCAATGGATTGGCTAACCAAATGAATCTTGTCAGATCATCGCTTCACAACGAGTTTTGATAAGATACCACTGCGTCACAACCCGTCGAGACACGCAACAACACAGTTAAATGAATAGGGCTTTATTCTAAATGTCTGCAACATACTCGTAATATGCAGATTTATACGCTTATGCAGAGAGCTAGCAAGCTCCATAGCCGATGTTCATGTGGCAGTTCCTACGTTCTAAATATTATACTGTCTGTACTCATGTTCACAGACTCTTATAAATGCAACTTTGTGTATACAAAGTAATAAGTATTTGTTATTATACTTATGTAGCTCTACTTTAAGACCGTTAAACGAGGAAAGTAGATTTATTGTAGATTTTATTGAAGATTTACTGTAGACTAGCTGCGCTCCGCGGTTTTACCGGCATAAACCGATTCCGTGAGAATATCGGGATAAAAAGTATCCTATATGTTAATCCTGGTTATAAACCATCTGTGTGCCAAATTTCATCCAAATCCGTTCAGGAGTTTTTGCGTGAAAGAGTAACAAACATCCATCCATCCATCCATACAAACTTTCACATTTATAATATTAGTAGGATTGTATCGTATTAAAGTAGATTTAGTTCTAAATGTATTAGTTTGAAATGAAAAAAAAAGTTTGATTGTTCTAATGGGACCTTGAAATCGTCAGTAGTTCTGAGCTCTTAAGAATCAGAGTCCGTGAAAGTGAACATGGTGATCCATCCAATGGTCATTAAGGCATAAGAAAAATCAGCCTATAACGTTCCCACTGCTGGGACCCAGGCCTCCTCTTGGTGAGAGGAGTCTTCGAATTTTTGACCTAGGACATGCCGGTTTCCACACGATGTTTTCCTTCGCCGTTTTGAGAGCAGTGGTGATGAAATAATTTACACAAAATAAAGCGCGAATCTACGACCTACAACTCGAAGGCCCGACCGTTACCACCGGTCCACGACTGCTCTTAAGAAACAAAACTCGTGAAAGTGAACGTGGTCATCCATCCAATGGTCATTGAGGATAATGTCATAATCACCAAACGTGACAAATCCATGGGCGTTTTGGTAAGCTTCAAAAAGTAATACTTACATAAGTGTACCTACTACAGTCAATTCAAACTTATTTAACTTCTGAAATAAACCCTATTGTTAAAGAGAATAAAGGTCACTGTGATACAAATCATAGGTAAAATAACTATGAAAGTTCTTACGGACTAGAATAGAAGTTGTTACATACAAGGATCTTATGGCGCCCGAATGACATTATCAGGGGGCGTTGTTGGTGAACATTTTAAAACTATCACAGAAATTGTATCGAAGTGGGTACGTATGGGATAAAAATATATAATAATAAAACGTTTATTTAAAAACTAGCTTCTGCCCGCGGCTTCGCCCGCGTGGATGTCGGAAATTATCCCACGGGAACGTGCTAACAGGATAAAATGTATGTGCTTCCCCAGGATGCCCATCTATCTCTATGCCAAATCAGAAGTTCAGTGGTTTAGGCGTGAAAATGTAACATACAGTTTCAAGTTCAAATCCTCCCCTTAATAACTGAATTACCCCTTTTTGTCCCATCAGTGGTAAATTTTCGACAACTTTACATACTTATTATTAATTATTTTCTGTCAAAAGTATCAATACTGAGTTTCGAGTTACTCGGACCGCGCATTCAATTTCTTCCAAACAAACTTAACACCCCTATATCCCCCTTTGAGGGGTAGTTTTGAAAAACTTTTATTGATAAACTTTATTACTTACTTTAGGCAAGTATTCTTGCCAAGTTTCAAGTTTATTAACTAAATGAATAAGATTTTTCATATAAACTGTATCGCCCGCTTTTCACCCCCACAGGGGTGGAATTTTGGAAAATCGTTTGGCATTATTCATAACTTGATTCAAAGATTATTTATACCAATTTTCGAGTTAATCAAACCACGCATTATAATCCTCCCCTGAAAAATAGACTACCCCATTTCAGCCCGTCAGGGGTAGATTTTCAAAAAACCCTGATACACATTATTCTTTACTTTCAATATTAGGTATAAATACTGAGTTTCGAGTAAATCGGACTGCGCGCTAAAATTCTTCCATACAAACTCTGAAACCCCCCAATCCCTTATTAGGGGGTAGTTTAGAAGAAAAAAAAACTGTCAATCTTCATAATTTATTTTGATAAGTATTCGTGCCAAGTTTCAAGTTTATTAACTCAAGGAATAAGATTTTTCATATAAACTGTATCCCCCGCGTTTCACCCCCACAGGGGTGGAATTTTGAAAAATCGTTGGGGATTTTTCATAACTTGATTCAAAGATTATTTATACCAATTTTCGAGTTAATCAAGCCACGCATTATAATCCTCCCTTGTAAAATTAACTACCCCTTTTCAACCCGTTAGGGGTAGATTTCGAAAAACCCTGATACATGTTACTCTTTATTTTTGGTCTTAAATATCAATACTGAGTTTTGAGTTACTCGGACCCCGCATTCAATTTCTTCCACACAAACTCAACACCCCTATATCCCCCTTTGAAAGGTAGTTTTGAAAAACTTATAATGGTTAACTTTATTACTTACTTAGGGGAGTATTCTTGAAAAGTTTCAAGTTTATTAACCTAATGAAGAAGATTTTTCATATAAACTGTATCGGGGCTTTTCAGCCCCACAGGGGTGGAATTTAAAAAAATCGTTTGGGATATATTCATAACTTGACTTAAAGATTATTTATACTAATTTTCGAGTTAATCAACCATGCAGTAAAATCCTCCCCTGAAAAATTTACTACCCCATTTCAGCCCGTCAGGGGTAGATTTTCAAAAAACCCTGATACACATTATTCTTTACTTTCAATATTAGGTATAAATACTGAGTTTCGAGTAAATCGGACTGCGCGCTAAAATTCTTCCATACAAACTTTGAAACCCCCCAATCCCTTATTAAGAGGTAGTTTAGAAGAAAAAAAAAGTGACAATCTTCATAATTTATTTAGATAAGTATCTGTGCCAAGTTTCAAGTTTATTAACTCAAGGAATAAGATTTTTCATACAAACGAATTTCCCCCTTTTCACCCTCTTAGGGGTTGAATTTTGAAAAATCCTTTCTTAGTCGATGCCTACTCTTCACGAAGAACACACCCTCCAAATTTCATGTCTCTAGGACCAGCGGTTTAGGCTGTGCGTTGATCTATCAGTCAGTCAGTCAGTCAGTCAGTCAGGACTTTGAATTTTATATGTATAGATTAAAAATGTTAATGTTCAATAACTTGGTATAATGACCAAAGTACACATACGTAAAAACACATAAAATTTTAAGAACAGAGGATGAAAGTCTACACAAGGTATAGATATAGTTAACTCTAATATTCATGCGATATAATTATGTAAGGCAAAATATATTTTCAATTGACATGAAAGAAACAAAATATAACATTTTGTTAACATGACAGGAGACCACAGAGCACCAACGCTACAGTATTAAAAAAACAAAATGGCGGAGTTAGTTCCGATTTTGACCACGTGCCAAATGATCCCTGTATGGTTGTAATTGCCTTTTACAATACCCGGGAGCAGTGAAAGAGTACCAAAATCAAAAATAAAAATATTTTATTTCACATAAACTAACATGGGCATTTATGAAACGTCAGAAGCTAGGTGCACGGTTCCAATTGGTGTTTTCCTATGAAGAAGAGCCGGCAAGAAACTCCACGGTTACTCTTTTAAAAATAATTGGCTTTTACAATGTTTTCAAATTACAGTAGGTATGGGAGGACAGCGTAGGCCTGTTAACAAGTACCAGGTACTTGATAAAATAAAAAAGGGCTATAGATCTAAAGTCTACAAGGCCTATAATGTCCTCACATTTACAAAATATAGAAGAATCCATCAAAAGGAGAAAATATAAAAAAACCTATTAAAACCAAGTGACATGACTGCCATTACAACCACTTTTATTAGAGTTGAAACTAGAATAGTCTGTATGAAAGGTCAAATAATAAAAAAATATGTCAAAGAAGTATGTAAAAAATAAATAAACATCGTAATTTGAGAGCAGTTAATAGACATTTACGTAGTTATGCCGTTAATGAGGTGCCAGGGAAGTGCAAAAGAAATCATTGCCAAACTACCTTGTCTTCAACGTAGTCTTTTTAATCTTATAATACGCTTTTTTGCTAAGGACACGTTTGATGAGGGTTTTGAACTTTCCAACGCTAAGTTCTGTAATTGGCAGCTTGTTATAAAAGCGGATGCTCTTTAGCTAGTTTTAGTCAATCTAAATTTAGGTATCACGATTTCATTTTTATTACGTGTATTTTTACACCGTTAAATTTTGATCGTTTTAATCCTCAAAAAGGGTCGTTGTACTCATCATTATGAACACCTTTTACTACGGGACCAACCCTGAAATCGTGAAAAAAAAATCATTTGATCCATAGATTTATGTTCGCATAACTCGACATAATGTATGGATCAACTGATTTTTTTTTACGATTTCAGGGTTGGTCCCGTATTCGCCCCTTATTTTCAAAAGTCCTTAGTTTTTGTGAACATACAAAATACTTTCTAAAATGTAAAGAAAAGGCAGAGTTATTATATCAATTTCTTTGAATTTGTTTCTAAGAGACTCGCGGGGACCCATTTTATAGATGGCACGGATTGCCCTCTTTTGTAAAATGAAAATTGAATCTACGTCAGCTGCCGATCCCCACAGCAGAATACCATAAGACATAATACTGTGCAAATAAGCAAAGTATACTAACCTAGCTGTGGCTATATCAGTCAACTGCCTTATTTTTCTTAATGCATATGCAGCTGAACTTAATCTACCTGAAAGAACTCTAATGTGTGCGCCCTATTGTAATTTTGAATCTAAATTTAGACCCACTTGCGGTACATTTGGTAATGAGAACTTAAGACATTTAGTTTTGTCCGGATTAAGTAAAAGATTATTAGCTGCAAACCATCTCGAAAGAACAGCCAGACTATCGTTGCCATGTAAGACATCTGTAACTTTTCTATCTATTTTAAAAATAAGGGAAGTGTCATCAGCGAATAAAATTATATACGATAGGTTAGCCATCATGATTGTAAGGGAGGTCGTATAGGAAAGGGCCAAGAATTGAGCCTTGCGGCACGCCCCTCTTAACTAGAGACCCCGAGAACGTCGCCCCGTTAACGTTTACTTTTTGCTGCCTCTTTGATAGATAGGAAATAACAAGATCAGCAGCTTGTCCACGAATTCCGTAGTGGTATAATTTACAGTTCAGTGTATTGTGGTCAACGCAGTCAAACCCTTTTGAGAGGTCACAAGATATGCCAATTGGATCCTGGGACTTCGGTGCCAATAATATCACCAAGAACCTTAACAGAAATCCCCCATAAGTCTTCAGTGTATTTTTATGTTAAGACTTGCATTTAAAAGTCTTAACATTGCACTTAATAATTTTTTAATTGTGGCAATGGAAATGGGCTTGAATTCAAAGCTTGGAATACTCTTTTCCTTCTTTACCATATTCTTTGCCGTCTTGGAAGATTAAATTGAATCGCGCCAACATAACCCAAAGTCAAAAATAAATCTGCCTAGCCTTTTCCCAACTATGTTGGGGTCGGCTTCCAGTTTAGTTGGATGCAGCTTAATACCAGTATTTTACATAGAGAAATTGCCTATTGGACCTCCACAAACCTGTTACTGGGTAATACAATTTCCCCTTGGTAAGACTGGTTTTCAGACCGTCGGGCTTCTAACTACCCGTAACGACTGTCAAACATCTACGAATGACAGCCGGGATCAACCGCTTAACGTGTTTTCCGAGGCCCGGAGGACTCTCGATATGTAGTGGATCCACCGGCCGTGCCGCGCCGATCTTGAACAGTCGTTACGGGTTGCAACGACTGTTAAAGATCCACGAATGACAGCCGAGACCTACGCCTTTTTTTTTTTTTTTTTGAGGATGGGATATCATCAAATGACTCCTCCCGCTCTGGGTGGAGCAGAAGGTAGTGTCAGACTCTTACTGACTAAAACCCACCCGTGTTCCTTCCTTAGCCCTTTATGTTCCAGGGCAGCGGTAAACCCTTTCGGATGTTCCCGCTACCCTGGCAGGCTTCGGCCCTATGGGGCCCCGTCGCTTTTGCTGACATCTCTTTGAGGCGCGCGTGGAACACGTACACGCCGTCCGGCACGGGCCTAGTCCTGATCGGACGGAGAGCTACCCATTACTCTCCGCCCGCAGGCCCGCGCCTACGGTGGCCGGGAGTCGTCACGCGGCTCCCGACGCCCGGAGCGTTTCCCGCGGCGGCTGAGGCGTGAGGTGCGCAAGGTGCGTTCCCTCGCCCACCCCGCCACCTCCTTCGCTAGCATGACTGCTTCGCAGAAGGAGGTGACTGCCTCCCACTCCCTCTCACCCCGGACCATGGCTTAAACCAGGGCCGGGCGCGAGAGGTCGCCGCCGCTGAGACCTACGGCTTAGCTTGCTTTCCGAGGCACGGAAACATAGCCCAAAGTACTTACTCGTATAATCGAGTTAATCAACTACCTACCTAACATAAATTGCACAGCCGTTCAATAATAAAAGGCTATAAATTACGCGCACACGGCACATCTGTGCTCGCTACAATTACGACCATTCTGTATATAATGAGATCCTTAAAAATGACGTTATTTTGGGCTCAATGGGTTCATAAGGGCTGACAAATTTCTTTTAACTTGTCTTTACATGACTCGTGTTATAAGAGAGGCTATTAATATTAGTGACTAAGCATTTTGTAACAGTTAAGTATCTCGTTATAATAATCAGGTTTTTAGGCTGATTCGAAATAGAGCTGATGGATGAACGCGACGAGCTTGAACCAGGGGTTGAGCAAAATGTTATTGCGTTTTTTTAGTTCGTTCTTTTAGGGAATGCTCAGTTAGGAGTCCGAAGTTTAGTCCGGTTAATGACAATAGGCTCACCCTAAGTTATAATATGGTACTTCATTCGAAACGTAGACAGTATAAATAGCGTGGGTACTGTGAGATTATGATCTGCATGGTTTGTGGCACCTTTTTGATAATTATAAGATAAACGCCAATATAAATTGAGAGTAAAAGACCGCAGGCGTCAGATTTGGTTGACAAGCCGAGGGCCAAAGATATATAACATGTTATTAATTTAAAGACCATAATAATTACGCTACCAAAAGACCCCTCCGTGCCTAGGAAAGCACGTTAAGCCGTTAGGCCCGGCTGTCATTTGTGGATCTTTGACAGTCGTTACGGGTCGTCAGTAGCCTTACCAAGGGGTATCGTATTACCCAGTAACTTGGTTGTGGATGTCAGAATGTCAGATAGGCAGTCGCTCCATGTAAAATACTGGTATTCGGCTGCATCCAGTTAGACTAGAAACCGACCCCAACATAGTTGTGAAAAGGCTAGGCAGATGATGAATAATGACGCTATATAAATCTAAATAGTCTTTTATTCATTAATCCTGATACAGTTAAGTAGCATCTCACCGATGCTATACTATATACGTATAGATACAATATAAACGTAAATACTATAAGTACCTACCACCTGCACTTTCAGGCTATACGAGCGCTAAGTGATAATGATACCTATGCTATAGAGAAAACCTCTGCTCACCCTTTCTGGAAACACACATAGGATAAGTATGTTATAAAATATTCGTATCATAACATACTTATCCCATCAGTGTTTAGTTAGACCCCTTTTCATACATTTACTGCAACCACAATTGAAACCGACCAATAAAATGTAAACTAGCCTCGATGTCGCTAACGCGTCCGGTCATCAATCACGTGTAACCGATCCGTGTTGGTGTGTCGCGCGATATGACCGAACGATTTATGACTTGTGTCGCTCCAATATATCGTGTGAATGCTTACCTTTATAACTGACTGGCTTTTGCCTGCAGCTTCGCCTGCTTGGAGGTCGGGAATTATCCCACGGGGACGTACAGTCACGAGCACCAATATGTCAACACTTGGCAACTTCCAATTGCGATTTTTTCGTGAAATAACGAATGCAACGTTGAAATACGACACATTACATAAACCTATGGGTACGAAAATGCTATGTTCGTAACAACATAAAATTTCATTCAAAAATAAAGGAGTAAATCGCTTTTGAATAAAGCCGAGTGTATACATACTTTTGTTCGTGACTGTACTATCCGGATAAAAAGTATCCTATGTCCTGACTTAGGTCAGAGCAGAGAGAGAGGTGAAAGCAGTGGCGGCCCAGTGGCAACGGCCCTGACTTACGAGTTGTAGGTCGTGGGTTCGAACCCAGGGAGCGCCTTACTTTGTGTAAATTATTTCATCACCATTGCTCCCAAAAATGGTGAAGGAAAACATCGTGAGGAACCCAGCATGTCCTACGTCCAAAAATTCGAAGACATGTGACATCTACCAACCCGCACTGGGCCCGCGTGGTGGATCACGGCCCACTCCCTCTCACAGAGAGGAGGCCTGTGTCCTAGCAGTGGGAACGTTATAGGCTGATCATGTGTCAATCATGATCAGTGAATGATCAGTGAGCCAAATTTCATCCAAATCTGTTTAGCCGATTTAGGCGTAACAAACAAACAGACAGACAGAGTTACTTTACCTACTATATATTAAGTAGATAAGGATTATGCTGGTTTGACATTTTACCCGCATAAACGATCTAAGTAGGAGTCGTATCTTATTTCAGAACAAGTTTGTCAAATAGGATTTCAATTCGGTACACATTTTTTAGAGAACTATTTGCCCAATTTTCTAAAACGATGCTCAAGTTTTAGCTTTGATTAAAAAAAGAAAAACTATTAGGTCTAGTTTCTAGCGAAACTCAGGTTCAACAATACCCGGTCAAAGTAGGAGGTACAGACGCTACACATCAAGTTACTACAATCTGTCAAACTTCTTTAATAGATTTTCAACTTTATCGCTAAAGCATTACGGTTCAAGGTTAATAGGGGAAATTTGACAGTTTCGGGTAGCTTGACCTGCTGGCATCTGTACAGTCAAGGTTTTTATTCCCTCTTCAGTTTTCAAATTCTTTCCTTTATCAAATCAGGATACATAATACCTTTTTGGCTCTTGTGATACAGGAACTCCTAGTGCAAAAGCCAGGGCTACATTGATGTTTATGTCTTGAAGTGAAAAATAAATAAATAATTATTATATACTAGCTTCTGCCCGCGGCTTCGCCCGCGTGGATGTCGGAAATTATCCCACGGGAACGTGCTAACAGGATAAAATGTATGTGCTTCCCCAGGATGCCATCTATCTCTATGCCAAATCAGAAGTTCAGTGGTTTAGGCGTGAAAATGTAACATACAGTTTCAAGTTCAGATCCTCCCCTTAAAAACTGAATTACCCCTTTTTGTCCTGTCAGTGGTAAATTTTCGACAACTTTACATACTTATTATTAATAGCTGTGCATTGCGGGTGACGTAACCTACGAAAAATTTATTATTTGCGGTTGGAACAGTAATCGGGTCTAGGGATCGAACCGCAAAATTAAGTTTGTTTTTTATTGTATATACTTTTCCGGCATAAAAAGTACCCAGTGTGGTGCCCAGGATATTAAAGAATAATTATACCAAGTTTCATCGTAATCGAACCGGTAGTTTTTGCGTGATGCCTGAACAAACAGACAGACAGACAGACCGACAGACAGATAGGCAAAAATTTTTTTAATCACCTTTTTGGGTTCGGTGTCGGTCTAGTAACACCCCCATTAATTTAACCTACCATTAATTTTTTTGATATTTTCAATGTACAGAATTTTCACTTCTACAGATTTATTATAAGTACCTATAGATTATTATTATAATACCTTTTGAAGCTACGGCACTGAGCGGAGTGAGCAAACTATTGCATAGAAAACTATAGTTAATTTCTTGACAAGAAAGATCAAAATACCTAAAATCTTTTTAACTGACCGGTTTTTTTTAATGAAATACTAGCTGACCCGGTGAACTTCGTACCACTTCAGAATAAAAAAAGCGTTTCATACAAAATGCATGAGACAATGAATTATCTTCACTATTATTGTTGCGTGAATTTTTCACATGTTTTAATGGTTATTCTGCTATTCGGAGTGGAGAAAATCCAACGAATCAAAGATCATGAAAATCTGTCCAGCCGTTCTTGAGTTATAAATGGTGTAACTGACCCGACTTTGTTATAGTTATACAGATGTCTCAATTTTATTTATATTATAAAATTAGAGGTCTTTCTCAAAAATTAGACATCTGATAGTGTCACATTATTAATCCGGTCTGGCATGTAAAAAAGGAGATGGCTGAATGTCATTCTGTGGTATTGATATTAATAAAAAAAATTGAAATAGTAATAATTACTTTTTGTATAAAACATGGTACGATTATATAAAGTTCTTTTCAGAATACATTATAGAGCATACATGTTTTGCTTATGCATGGAAATAATATAGGTTACATTACAAAATGTTTCCAGTCAAACAAATTCTTCGTAATTACGACGCTATATTTATTACTGCGTCGGTAAAGTACTTTCAACCGTGCAAAGAGCAGACAAAAATAGTCCTTAAAGTGACGTACATACGCCAGCAGGTCAAGCTACCCGAAACTGTCAAATTTTCCCAATCAAACTTGAACCTAATGCTTTAGCGATAAAGTTGAAAATCTATTAAAGAAATTTGACAGGTTGTAGTAGCTTGATGTGCTGGCGTCTGTACATACGATTAGTTTGGCTGTGATTGTATCAACTATGAATAAAATGTGCTAAAATAATTTTAAGCGTAAAGGTTACCGTAATACTAATCTAATCTAACTAGCCTGTATTGCAGGACCAAGGCCTCCCTCTCCCTTATCCGCACAATTCTGTCTTTTGCGAGTGCCGGCCAGTCCCTACGATAGGAGTCAAGCTCGTCCCGCCATCTTCGTCTTAGCCTGCCGCGTTTAATGGGACCCAAATGGTGGTTTTCTTAGCCCAATTTTCATCTGACATGCGGCAAACATGTCAGATGAACATACCATAATACACCCACACAAATCCACAATGCTCTTATATATACAGCGTGGCGCTTTAATGGCGACATTAATTTAACACACGTATATGGTTTTGCGTTGTAGTTTTATGAATATATTTTAATTTAATTAAACATTAATATTTATTTATTTATTAACAATTTTATAAAATAGCATCTTAGAGCAACCTGACTTAAAGAACTGTAGCGCAGGGGTAATTTGCCGGGGTCACGGATCATAACATCGCATCAATGTAATTAAAACAATTAACGAGCAAAGAGAAGGCGAATTGAAGGAAAGAGAGAGAGCCCTATGTCGGCGCGCGGCGCAAGTGGAAGTTTTCAAGTTACGATTTTTTTTATGTTAATATAATTTTTATGATTACTGGCCTAGCCCTACACGTGTGTTAAATTAATGTCGCCATTGTAGCGTCACGTTGTATAATCTTACGAGTTACAGTACTGCAGTTTTGTCCAGCGTAGGAGTTTTACACGTAAAACTTTGAAATTCAGATTTTATAGTTTCATTTCTAATGCATACCGGGATGGCCCAAATCGAACTGCCACTACCATTCCACGTCACCGAATAGTTTTGTTTGTAAGTCGCTTAGTATGCGCATTGAAATAGGGAGTCACTAACCGATTTGTCAATTCTATTTAGATTTTTGTTTAACCGAAAAGGAACTGAATAAATGGTTTTCGGTGAAAACGGTGAAGCAAAACATCGTGAGGAAACCGGCATGTCCTAGACCCAAAAATTCGAAAACATGTGACATCTACCAGCCTGCACTGGGCCCGCGTGGTGGATCACGGCCCACTCCCTTTCACAGAGAGGAGGCCTGTGTCCCAGCTGTGGGAACATTATAGACTAATTATGTAAACGATTTCTTCATTGTTTGTATTAAAAGGGTGCAAACAAAGTTCATAGAACGCAAGATTAAAACTGAAACTTGAAATGAAGGCAGACTATAGGTATTCTATGCAAAATCGTGACACGCAGTCAATATCAGCTTTCAAAGACGTAATCAAGATTGAACGTCAAATGAAGTATTTAGTTCTTGTAGGATGGTATAAGCGGCAATATCTGAAGGTCAATTCTCGTAATTTAAAACGTTCAAAATTTAGACACAATTCCATCTTAGCGACAATCAATATCAAAAACCTGTCAAAAAATGTAGGGAAATTAGAGGTATTTTTGACAGATTGAAACTGAGATCAGACTGTGAACGTTCTTAAAATTACGAGAATTGCCCCTCTGGTGTAAAGTAGCACTCCTTTGTTCCTTTTTGACGCTTAGCTGCGTAGGTGAAAATATGTATTTCGTAGACGCGCTACGAAATTCGTAGCGCCTCTACGAAGTTGCTACGGATTAATCGTTAAGACCGCCATGTCGGAGTAACAAATGTTTATAAAGCGATAGCAACCACTTACCTTAAGCCATTTTAGTGCTATTAGTTATATATATAAGTAAATAACACCACGCCTGTAATCCCCGAAAGTTTAGGTAAAGGTGTATCAATCGAAAACCCACCTTTTGCCAGCTATGTTAAAGTCCTATGTAATTGGAGGTGAGCCTATTGCTATCAACTGGGCACAAATTCAGATTCCGGGCTGCTACTGAAAACTTCCTGATAAAAATTCCCAGTGCAACTGCTCGACCTGAAAATCGAACCATTACTCGAAAACCTCAAACCCTTTTTTTTTTTTGCTTGGGAAATCATCCAATGACCCCTCCCGCTCTGGGCGGAGCGGAAGGGAGTGTCAGACTTTTACTGACTAAAACCCACCCGTGTTCCTTCAGTTGCCTGTGCCAAGGGCCACGGTAACTCTTTCGAACAAACCGCGGCCCTGGCGGCAAAACCTCAACCCTTAAAAAGGAAAATGGAGAGAAGGAGAAAAGACCTTTAGATTAGTATTTTTTTTTTTTATAAACTAGATGAATATAATAAATTGTACCTTTCTTAATAGTTTAACTTTCATTTTCTCGTTTCAGAGAGAGTATATTTAAATGTTCCATAAGTTGTTATATTATTTAGTCCTTTAAATTAGTATTTTTCGTTTTTTGATCTGGATTAATATTATAAAATTGTACAACTCCTTTATGCATGCAGAGTTTACCTATAAGTGATTGTTGCACTGTTGCATTTACATTTCTGCATTTTACTTTTTAGCATACAACCTGTGCAAACAATTGTTGGTGAACCAATAAAATAAATAAAAAAATAAAAATAAAGGAGAATGGCGGGAAAACAAAACACACTTTACGTCGTACAACAATTATTTTTAATTCCCAGAACACAAGAAAATAAATAAATATAAACCTCAAAACATGTATTATAAGCTCAGCCTTATTTTAACCCAATCTGTTTGTATACGGTTCAATTAACTTTGTTAATAAAGCAGTACACACATGAGCGAACAAATTGGCTGGTAACGCGTTTGTTGGCAACTTTCATCTGATGTGGTCTCCTGAGAGTCTACACTAAGCTTTATCGCCTCTGTGAGTAGGTTTATGGGATATGCAAATTAAATTTTACGAGTAATGGCTCGTAATGAGTGCGATTCTGTAACCTTCTCACCGTAAAAACTTAGGTGAAGTGAGCGCGGAGTGAGCTGTCATTCCAACTATGTGGCTACGGATTGACACTATTGACAGCTCACTCTAAGCTCACTTCACCTATCTTTTCACGGTGAGATTTTTACAGAATCGATCGGCTGAGCTTTGGGGAAAATCAGTATACAATGATATTTCTTATACAATAATAATAATAATTGGACCCTGTTCCCGGTGGGCTACTATTTTTTATATTTTTTATGTTTTTTTTTTATCTTTTTGTTTATAAAAATATTGAAAATGTAATTTATAAGTAATTATAAATTAGTTGTCAGACTTTCGAAGAACTTTTGTTATTAATGTTATAACTACCTTGCCTACCCACATTAGAAAACAGTGAAAGGTTAGAGGTTAATTAACGATTTACTGTCAATGATTTATTTATACTACGAAATAATGAATACCTCGTTTACTTAGGTATTGTTAAACCTCGGCAAGCTAACGGTACCGTAATAAAAAGCGGGTTTATAGTATAACTTGGATAATTATTTCTAGAACCAGAGGGGTAATTCTCGCACATTTAAGAACGATTCACAGTCTCAATCTCTAAAAATTACCTCTAATTTCCCTACATTTTCGACAAGTTTTTGACATTGATTGTCGCTCAGATGTGATCGCGGCTTGATTTAGAACGTTTTTAATTACGGGAATAGACCTTCAGATCGATATTTTTACACAACCCCTGTCAGCCCTTCAGCTGACTCCTTCTCCCTTTTTCTGCCTGTATTCGTATTAGCAATTTTCCCATAATTTTATGCCGTTATCTTATAATGCGATAAATTCGAATTCGAATTTCTGACCGTATACTTAAGGAATACAATACTGCGCGCCAAAACCAAGATAACTGACGTTATACCCAGAAAGCCGCATAACTTAAGCGCAAATTGTCATCTGACATGCCGCTGACATGTCCGACCCAGGCTGGGTCGGACATGTCAGCCGCATGTCTGATGACAATTTTATTGTTCTAGGAGAATCACCGATTGAGTTTCATTAAACGTACGACGCCATCGCGGCAAGCCAAGACGAAGGTGGCGAAGATGGGAGCTTGGAGTCAAGCTCCCATCTTCACCATCTTCGTCTTGGTTTACCCTAAGGACTGGAAAAGGGAGAGGAAGGCCTTTAGCCTGCAGAGAAACAATACAGGCTAGTTAGATAGATTAGATAATCTTATAATTACTAGGAAATGTTACATGTTAAAACCATATAGGTCATAATCTGTTATATAAAGTGTGGCGATATATTATCACATTATAATATTTTATCACATTAATTGAAACCTAACTTATTTGACTTATAACTTATTTTCAATATACACAATTAAAATAATTAATAACAATTAACATTCCAGCCGTGCGACCTAATTTATCGTTTAAGTATATAATAACATTTAACGCCCCGCGCGTGGCGATGGTATCAACAATTCAACATTCTATTTTTAGTAAAATGGTTTATTTTACTATTTTAACAGACTGATCACAACTTGTAACTATATATATGTATTATACTACTATACTATATTATACTACTGTACTATATATGTATTAAAATTAAATAATTTTATAGCAACGTCTAATACACTTTGACAAGTACTAATAAGTATTCATTTATCAATGAAAATTCACGTCTTTATACAAATGTCCGGATTTGGAGGAAATCTCGTTAAATACCGATTAGCGGTTTTTGCTTTCCAATCGTAAATGTGCCACTCAATCGTGAATTCGTGATAAAAAAGTAGGTACGGACATCACGTGTTTAAATTATACACAAACCTCGCGATTTTTTTTTTGACTAAGTGCGAATTCCACTTAACTTTTATACCTAAAATAAGTCTTACCCGGAGATTTTTTTTAAATTTTTGACAGTTATTCCATACTAGAACTGTCAGACGTCAAATTATTCCACGGATAAAAGATATCTGACTTTGTTAAAATCAGCCCTCAGCCATAATAACATACGTATTCACCAACATTTTAATCTATTGATTACGTATTTAAACAGTTTCAAATATAAACAACTGTGTAAAAATTTAATCACAATATGATTAATTTGTTAGTGAACAGGAATACGATAAACTTACCTACATTTTTAGACTAAGGTAACACTCACAAATAATTCTTTTGACCAGAAAGCTTGTGGCGGCATCTACATCGCCACATGCCAACTACGCATCACACTGACGTCACGCAAAATCCTGCATCGCGCAAGCAGAGTTTACCGCGACACTAGCAAACATATATACAACGTCCCGATATCAATCGTCGGGCAGTTGCCCACCAGACTCAATACCCGTCTGGTGGGAGGAGCCTCCTTTTTCTATAGAGGATGAATGAACTTTACACCCTGTTCCTCATAGCTCTATAATCTCAACTCATTTATGCCTCAACATGAAGTTTTTAATGAATAATACCTAGGTATATAGGCTTACTTAATCCCACTTTATTACACGTTTTATATATAACATACTGCTGGGACACAGGCCTCCTCTCTGTGAGAGGGAGTGGGCAGTAATCCACAATGCGGGCAGTGCGGGCTGGTTAGATATAATTACTCAGTAATGTAACTGACCATGTAGCGTCCGCCCAACGTATTAGTTAGAGGCTCCAGTAAACTAATTGATAGCCGCGGCCCCCGGGACGTGTGTCGGCCTTGTACTTATATGATGAGTTACACGCAGTGTGTATAGCCACTTGATAGTATTACTATCATAGTAGGTCACTTCCTATTACGCCTACAGATAATGAAATTCTCTGTTCAGGGACGAGACATTGAGTATAACCTTTCTGTAGTTTCCTAGAAGAATAGTGGCCGACAGATAAATGCCGCACGGCTGTCATAAAAATGGTGACATCGGTAAAGATTTAAATAGTTAGATTCGCCCTACCGCTACCGCGTCAAAAGATATTCGCGTTTGTGTTTCGTTTTTACACCTGATTTTCCTGGAAACGATATTTAATAATGTATAAGCTCACTCTTCTCAGTATGGACACTTTAGCATGACTATAAGTACGGTGATGGGAAATCTAGCGATTTAAATCCTTGGGCAGCGGGGTTTGAGTTTACAGTGTCAAAATCGCTCTCTAGGAAAGCACACAAGCTTACTTTCATAAGTAACGTTTCAGTGACGTCATTTGCCGGTAAATTCCAGACGCTATGTGGCGGCCACCGCTCTTCTAGGAAACCGTAGTTTTGAGGATCAAAATCTAGTACTTAGAAACCAAAACATGATTTTGTCGAGTTCACAGAAACGGAGAAAAAAAATGCTTTGGTTAATCATTAAAGGACACCATTCAAGTGTCGAACAATTTACACCCAAAAATTAGAGTGCCGGAATAAAACAGTACTATTTTCCTATGGGGAATAACATCTTGAGCATATTTTACTATTACAACGAAATTCTACAATAGGCTAGATGCCTAAAAAAATCTAATTAGTCCGTCAGTTAGATTATCAAAAAATATTGTACCCGTATTTTTTCTTTTGTCAATTATATAAAACATGATATAGAGAGATCTAGAGATCTAAATGATATAGAGATCTTATATTATAAGATATCGCCCGTTAAAGTTCCGCGTGATGTCACACCTTGCTTCACTTTTTGGCAAGGCGTGACGTCACGACCCCCTACTCCCAAATTTTGACGCGCTTTATCTTTGTCGTTTTTTGTTTGATTGACAAAAGAAAAATACGTGTCCATTATTTTTCGATAATCTAACTGACGGACTAAATATAATATTCATTTTTTTACCCAGGCAACTACCCTATTAACCCCCGGCTGCTATTTGAGATTTATAATACAAAAAAAACATATTTTATAACAATTTAATTTTTGGGTACGAAATGAATGAGGCCATTTACTTGTGAAACTTCAAAGATTTAAATAAAACACTGTCCTAGTTCATATTATCCATTATCTATACTACCCGCGGCCAAATACGCAGTAAGCAGCTGTTTTCTTTTAATTCCATAAAGAATGATGGGCAAATTTGTATGAAACCTGGGCGTAAGACCAACAGAACTGCAACTAGTGCCAGTTGTTGGGACCCAATGCCAGAATCGTAATTATGTTAATAAAACTAGCCATATCCACTATTGAAAACATTATTTTAACAAAATGAAATAAAACACGAAACTTTTCATAATTACGTATCATTTTATTGTTAGCTAGCTTCTGCCCGCGGCTTCGCTCGCGTGGATGTCGGAAATTATCCAACGGGAACGTGCTAACAGGATAAAATGTATGTGCTTCCCGAGGATGCCATCTATCTCGCGGGCCTTTTGTGGCTAATTACAATAGAAAACCAATTGTGTCTCATTAGTGGTGATTAAGAAGGTACCTATATGATATCTTTACCTAAGTACGGTCTAACTAATAAAAAAAAAACTCAATAACAGAAAATAAAATACCTACCTACCTAAATAAACCTATTTCTGATGATAACTAATCTAAACTCAATAAATAAACAAAATCCCTAAAAACTAATATCTATACGAATGACTAATCCTACCTAACAGTATTATAAAATAACCTACGGTCACTACGTACACTATCAATACTACCTATACTTTAAAGTTAAAATCTATACCTACGACTTATAAAATTAAACCTAAATAACTCTAAAAACTAAAAGGAATAAAAATGTCGCACAGATAATACTGCGGGTGACGTAACCTACGACAAACTTATTATTTGCGGTTGGTGCGGTTGGAATCGGGTCGAATTTTTACTTCTACAGATTTATTATAAGTATATATAGATAAAACAATACAACGACACGTAATGATTTACAGTTGGACATAACTAAATAATAAAAATGTTATTTGAACGGTTTTAATGAAAGTTTTAATGAAAAGCATCAGAATAAAAAAAAACACAATCAAATCAAAATAAAGTCCCCAACTAAACTCTATTTCAGTCTATGACAACATCTAACAAATGACACGCGGGGGCTATAAATGGCTCATGTCGCCCCAAACCAAGGTACTATATTATCGAAACTATATGAGCACAGGTAACAATCGTCCTTCTTCTTGTCAGGCAGTTACAGTAACAATGAATTATTGAATTTCTGCCGACCTGGTCTCAAAAGACATGAATAAAACTTGATACTAGATTCTTTGTAATGGTTTGAAAGCTAAATCAGAGGGGCAATTCTAGTCATTTTAAGAACTTTCACAGTCTAATCTCAGTCTATCAAAAATACCCCTAATTTCCCTAAATTGTTGGAAAGGTTTTTTTTAAACGTTGCCCCACAATATGAATTACTCCTGTATCGTGGGTACGTTTACAAAAATTTAAACTCACATACACAAACAGCCAGACCCGGAACAACTACCTGTAGGTAATACAAATATTTGTTCCGTGCGGGAATCGAACCCACGACACGCAGCGCAGCAGTCAATCGCTCAGCCACTGCGCCAACCGTGTCGCCAAAAGTTGTTGACATTGATTGTCGCTGAGATGAGATTTAGACGAGATTTTGAACGTTTCTTCGAGAATTGGCCTTGTTCACATTTACCAATAAAATAATTTGTCCTTCAGTTTTCTATACCTCACCCATCACCATGGATATGGCCATAACACATGCTTCCTAAATAAAATATGGCCGACCATCGATGTGTGACGTCACCTCCAAAGTGTTATTGATCTAGTATAATACGGTGGTGTAGTCTTTACTAAATTATTTTATAAGGCAGTCTGTTTGTTCATCTGTCTGTGTTTTGACAGCTTCAAGTGTTTGAGGCATAGGAATCTAAACAAGTGTTATAATATTGAGTTGTTTGATCAAGGCTTAGAACTTAGACAAGACTGTCTATTAAACAGACTATCGCGACGTGAAAACAAGACCTAATGGCGAACAAACTTGTAACATACAAGTAGGTAGTCTGATTTACCAAAATAGTTACATTGAAAAAAGACCGGTCAAGTGCGAGTCGGACTCGCGCACCGAGGGAACACAAGTAGGTATGTTGTAACTAAAAATTTACGCTTTTCACAATTTTTCCTTCATCTGTGCTATAAGACCATCAAAGATGTGCTATATAGCTATGCTGCGAGGATGTGAAAGCTAAGCTACGAAACTGTGCTACCGTTTCCACTAATACTAAGCTGTGTAGCAGAGCAAGCAAGATGTGCTATGAAGATGCGCCGCCGCGAGGTAGCTGTGCGAGGAAGATGCTCAACTCGAGCTATGCGATGCATCGATAGTAGGGAAAGTACGGGGAGTACTCTGCTCTGCACATAGGTACACCACTCGCGCATCCATAGCTCCCATCCATAGCACGCATCCTTCCGTATGAAAACATAGCTTAGTTGAATCCGTTTCCATCAGTGCTATGCTATATGGACCAATGAATATGATTGGTGGATAACAAACGCATCCATAGCAACGTAGCATAGCACATCTTTGGTGGAAAAGCAGCTTAAACATTAAACAGAACTGTCGCAATGTTGGTGTATTATATGTATAATTGACGGCACGGTTGGCGCAGTGGTTAAGCAATTGACTGCTGCGCTGCGTGTCGTGGGTTAGAATCCCGCACGGAACAAATATTTGTACGAGTATGACCTACAAGTAGTTGTTCCGAGTCTGGCTGTTTGTGTATGTGAGTTTAAATGTTTGTAAACGCACCCACGATACAGGAGAAATTCCTAGTGTGGAGCAACGTTTTTTTTAAAAAACAAAAAAGAAAAAATAATGTCCGCCTCTGCTTAACTCTTCGATTACAGGGGATTACAGGTGTGATGTAATGTATGTAGATAAATAAACCCAAAAGCGAGACCCCGACCTATCAATACAGGGTGGCAGGGGGACATCGACGATCAAACTGTAACCATGAATTGAGGCGATGAGCTGAAAAAAAATTAACAAATTTTTTGGCCACTGTGGCGCTATGAGTTTTACAGTTTAGAGCAGAGAGCCACAGTGGCCTAACTGAGAAAAATTATTGATCTAATTTTTAGGCCACTGCGCTATGACTTTTACAGTTTAGAGCAGTTTTTTCAAATAAAGTCAGTACCTATTGAAAAAATGACAGTTAGGCCACTGTGGCTCTCATGGCCTCAATTCAGCACATAATTTTAAACCCCCTAGCGTAGAAATTATACGTCGGTTATAAAAAAAAAAAAAACTGCCGTTTCATAGAAACGTGCAATACCTATGTATGTACACGGACAAAATGTATGGAACAGTTAACATTTTTTTCTCGTCGGTTTCTCTGGGTTTAGGATCATCATGTACAGAATACATGGTACCAGATTGCTCGTCGATGCCACCCTGTATAAAAATCCATGAATTGTAAAAATCCACAAAGTACCAACCAGGGTTATTCAGGTACACGGTTATTATTTGACCAGCATAATAGACCAATTACATTTCTTTGTAGCGATTATTTTAACGATACGGGCGGCCACTAAGCGATACATAAACTGTTACTTTGAAATACAGTTGTTTCCATAAAAATTATGTATTGTGTAATTGTGTATTTACTATCCTACTAATACGAGTATTATAAACGCGAAAGTTTGTATGGATGGATGGATGGATGTATGTTTGTTACTCTTTCATGCCAAAACTACTGAACGGATTTGGATGAAATTTGGCTCACAGATAGTTTATAACCAGGATTAACACATAGAATACTTTTATCCCGATATTCCCACGGGATCGAAACTTATGCGGGTGTAACCGCGGGGCGCAGCAAGTACAATCATAGTTTTTGTATCAATATACGATTCGTGTAGACGATAATTATACTCTAAGCAGTATTGGAATGTCTTATGACTCAAGCATTTTGAATTTTATTAGCTTAAATACATTTGGAAAACTTAGCCAAACAGACAATCGTTCCCATATTATGGGCGCAGAAGCTGATCGATTGGCTCTAGTGGTGCGTGTAGTGAGTTCGATTCTCGCACGGAAGAATATATTTTATTGCCTTCAGACGTATACAACACACACGATAAGGCAATTTTGAGTGTAGCTTTTATTTTGCCTTAGCAACAGACATGAATTCTACATCTAGAAATTCTCTTGTAATTTATGACCTTAAATAACACTAGCCTATTATTTTCCCACTGCCGATGCCGGGCAAAAGTCTCTTCTCATACACAGAAGACATGAGCATTGATAACCACGCTTGCTCAGGGCGGATTGGCGAATCCAGACTTTTATTGACCTTATATTGACCTTAGCCAATGTTATTCCCATAAAATATTATGGAAAAAATATAATATTATCAGTATATTTACAGCTTACCAGCTAATCGCATTACACAGACCGTTGCACTAAATTAACTCTCGGGGGATGTGAAATAATGAAGTCACTCTCGCTGGTACCAGCTTTTCATTTTATTTTTTAGAATATAAGTACCCGAGTATAAAAATAATGCTTGTGGCTAAGTAATAACAGCCAGGTCAAGCTACGCTTGCCGTGGTTGGTCCGTGGATGGGTGACCATCTTTACATACCGATACTCCCTCCGTGCCTCGGCAAGTCCCGGCTGTCACTCGTAGATCTTTGACAGTCGTTACGAGTCGTCAGAAGCCCGTCTGAAGACAACCAGTCTTACCAAGGTGTTTCGTATTACCCTGTAACTGGGTTGTGGAGGTCAGATAGGCAGTCGCTTCATGTAACATCCGGTTAGACTGGAAAAGTCTGGAAAGTCTGTGGATAATTAGGAAAAGGCTAGGTACATGATGACATAGTACAAAAATAAATATCAACGGCTGGAGGTACAATACAGACAACAATCAAGAAATATTTTTTCGATTTATACCGAATAAATATTTTATTAATTCAAAAATAAGTGATTAAATGTGGTTGTACTACCCACGCTGCCTACCCTTTTGTGGAAAACAAGCGTGATATTATGATATGTCAAAGTTTTCCGTGAGGAAACATTCTTTCTTTGCCATATCTGTGAATGGATTTGCAGAAGCGTCCTTCTGTCTGCTAACAGACTGCATCGACAACCATCGTTGTTCTCATGTTTGACGCATTGCGTAAATCCTGCTAGATAATAAATGGCTGTAATTCATCTTGTAATTCTGTGAGTAGACCTATCCATAGTCCATTGTAATATTATAAATGTGAAAGTAACTCTGTCGGCCTGTCTGTCCAACAAAGACCTTTCATTTATTTATTTGTTTATGATCTCCAACAAAAGATGTACCTACATATGTCACATAAAATAAACGGCAATATCAGGTAATAAGTACCTACTTATTACCTGATATTGCCGTTTATTTTATGTGTTTTACTGTAGTCTCCTTTAAGTGAAGGATTGCACCTGCAATCCTTCACTTAAAGGAGACCACAGTATACAAATAAAATTAACAACCAAGCTAATAAAGTAAAATATTAATAATAGGTAACATTTGGAAAAGTTACTACATTATTAAAGGACATAAAAAAAGAAAATATAAAATA
This sequence comes from Apamea sordens, assembly GCA_945859715.1. Taxonomy (NCBI): domain Eukaryota; kingdom Metazoa; phylum Arthropoda; class Insecta; order Lepidoptera; family Noctuidae; genus Apamea; species Apamea sordens. The sequence goes on along the minus strand of OX243998.1, from coordinate 16,080,441 downwards.
TATGGAAACTCAATTTAAATATTTGAGGGCTGATTTTTCCATCGCCAGATAACTTTATTCGAGGAATAATTTTGAAATTTTGACAGTTATTTCATACAAAAACTGTCAATCGCCTATTTTATTGCTCGAACAAAAGTTATTTGGCGATGGAGAAATCAGTCCTTAATTAAATTAAATCTATTAAAATTTTCTTATATTTAGGCAGACACTTGCAGATGTTTATCTCTATCTCTCTCTATTTTTCTCTATGGCAATGGTGCCGATGTCGACAATTCTGCCAATGTCAGATGTGATATGAGAAAACGTGTGGAGAAAACAAAAAACAAAATGAGAAAAAAAAAAAAAAAAAACCTAAAGTTCTAAATCCATTAATACAAAATTGAATTTGCAGATGTTTATGTTATTTCTATATACATGTCGGCGGACATTAGAATATTATTGTCAAGAGTGACAGGTGGTCAACGTCACTCTATCGGAGCGTCGAGTCGATGGTAGCGGGGCGGCCATCTTAGGAAGCACTTTCTTTGAGAGCGGTCGCCAGCGCACCACGTTTTCGACGAATCGCTATCCATCACCTTAATCAAAGTTTATTTTAAAGTGATTAGTGTTGGTCAGAATATTACTGATTATCATTACGCAATTGTAGAATTATTTTAATGTTCATCATCTTCCTGCCCTTATCCCATGTTACTTGGGGTCGGCGCAACACGTTTTCTTCTTCCATTCTCCTCTGTCAGCCGTCACGCTATCATTCACTCCCTTCTCTTTCATATCATTCCTCACACAATCCATCCATCTTTTCTTCGGCCTTCCTTTCCCTCTCCATCCATCAACATGTATATTCATCACTCTTTTAGTCACATGCGTTTCGTCCCTTCTCATCACATGCCCATACCAAGCCAAGCGATTTCCTTTCAACTTTTCTGTCACTGGCGCCACTTTCAAACTTCCTCTTATATACTCATTTCTTACTTTATCCATTCTCGTCACTCCACACATCCATCTCAACATTCTCATCTCCGCTGCATGCAATCTTTTTTCATCCGTCTTCTTCACAGCCCAGCATTCAGACCCATAAAGTACGACAGGCCTTATCACGGACTTATAAATTTTCCCCTTTAACTTGAGGGGCATCCGTGGGTCGCAAGTTGTTCCTGTGACCTGTCGCCATTTCATCCATCCTGAGTTGATCCGGTGCGTTACGTCTCGGTCTACTTCGCCATCTCCTTGGACAAGCGACCCGAGGTACCGAAAGTCGGAGCAGATCGATAGGGGCGTTCCGGCGAGTGATATGGGCCTAGGACTGGAGAGACCGCCAAAATCGCAAAACAGATACTCAGTTTTGGTCTGACTTACTCTCAGGCCAACAGTCTCGAGTCTTTTCCACCACCCCTCTAATCTGCTCTGGACCTCTAAGCCGTTCTCGGCAACCAGCACAATGTCATCGGCGAACAGCATACACCAAGGAGCCTCCTCTTGGATATCTGATGTAAGAGCATCCATTATCAGCACGAAGAGGTACGGGCTGAGTGCTGAACCCTGGTGAATTATTTTAATGTTATAGAAGATAAATCGTTGTTTCGAAGACAATACCCACGTTGCAAGATGGATTCTGATGATTTAATTTTATCTCTGTAGTGCGTTTGTGGGAAAAAGTCCGTATTCAACAAATAATACATGTTTTTACTATCAAAATAGAGTATAATTATATTGTTGAATTATCATTTCCAACTCTTACTCAATAAAGATATGTACCTGAGATTAATACGTATCTCAGTACGTTGACAGAATAATAAATGAGAAGAACAATTTTCCTCTACCAGACACACTTGAACAAACTCACAGACTCACTTGAACAAAGTAGCGAGCTCTCAAAGTTATTAGCGGTGCACATTGTCACTTGACCTAAACCTTTTAATTAGTAGGTACTTTCCAAATCACAATTAAGCGGTCACGGTCTTAATTAGCATACAAAGTAGACTCAGGAGTGTGACTTACTATGAGAATTCATTCGGTTCTCGGAAAAACTAAGTAGAGATGTTGTTTTCTGTGAGAAGACCACAAGTCTCGCTAGACCTGTACAGTCACGAGCAAAAGTATCTATACACTCGGCTTTATTCCAAAGCGATTTTCTCCTTTATTTTGGAATGAAATTTTATGTTGTTACGAACATAGCATTTTCGAACCCATAGGTTTATGTAACACGATACGAACGATGTAATACGTTTTCACGAAAAAAATTGAAATTGAAAGTTGCTAAGTGTTGACATATTGGTGCTCGTGACTGTACACGTGTTTAAACATAATTTTTTAAATGTTAACTGTCATAATATAGCCTGAATAAAATTATCCTTTGGATTTTGCCAAAACCATTCAGGGAAACCCTGACAGGCTCTTTACTTTGTGTAAGTAATTTCTTATCCACTGCTCTCAAAACGGTGAAGGAAAACATTGCGAGGAAACCGTCTACGTCCTAGAACCAAAAACTCGTAGATGTGACATCTACCAACCCGCACTAGGTCCACGTGGTGGATTACGGCCAACTCCCTCACTGAGATGAGGCTTGTGTCCCAGCTGTGAGAACATTATGTGTATGCTGTTATTGTGCTTGTTATTGTTTTGTGGCCATCTGCCAATATCGTCTTGTTGTATTGTCAATGTCAAATTGACAATTAATGTGAGTTGTCATTGGTCAACATTATTTTTTTTATGCTTGACTACGAGTCTTTTAAGTAGTGTATCTTATGTTTCTTCTTAATTTTTTTTTATTTTTTATTTGTAACTGTGCGTTCTGTTTGTGCAGAATAAAATATTTTTCTTTCTTTCTTTCTTTCTATGCTATTCAGGGAATTCAGACGTGACGGTATATTATGTCCGTCTACGTAAGACCACAGTATAGGTACAACTAACTAAACAGTATACAAACTACCTTATCTAACTGCGGTCCACACTGTAGATATTGCAGACGGACTTAATTATCCGAGCAAAGATTAAACGACTGTTTATGAAGCAAAAGCTTAGTTCAAGCTTCAGATTGTGTGGCGTTAACTGGATTATGTACTGTCAAGATACCAGAGGGAAATACATTAATTGGAACCGTATTTACTCTCGTGATATTTGCTTTGTTCTGTAACTAAGTAAATGGTGGAGTTATTGTTTGATTGAAAATGTGTGGACGGTACAGTCACGAACAAAAGTATGAATACACTCGACTTTATTCAAAAGCGATTTACTCCTTTATTTTTTAAAGGAAATTTTATGTTGTTACAAACATAGCATTTACGAACCCATAGGTTTATGTAATGTGTCGTATTTCAACGTTGCAATCGTTATTTCACGAAAAAATCGCAATTGAAAGTTGCCAAGTGTTGACATATTGGTGCTCGTGACTGTACAAAGGTACAGCAAATAATCTAAACTAACGCAATCAAACAACTCAGCCTTACAGTCCACTGTTAGACATGGGCTCTCCCAGGTTGCGTCACAACGCACTGCATACAGTCTGTCTCAGGAGCTAACTAACGCAAAAGGCAGTCTAAATGGTTAATCATAGTTTTCAGCCAAGTATTGGATTAGGGCGTAGAAAAATCTTAAAATAGGCACTTCCCACCTGAGCTATCGCCTCCAGTAGTCCAGCACCATTGTCAAAGCCCACCTACTAGTAAGGTCCGTTCTATCATCGGACAACCCGTCGTACGGCGAGTGTCCACCCTTACGTTGTTGACACCGCCGCGATCCGGACGAAGCGTTTTGGCTCGTCGTTTATACCGCGTACATCAAAGGACTGGAACAATTTGCCTGCAGCGAGACCGCTGCAGGCAAAGCCAAATTATAATCGGACGGGAAGACTCCCGTCCGATTATAATTTGGGTGTTTTCAAGGCCAGAGTGAATAGGCTCATAATAAATTAGTGCGCTTACCATCAACGATTGCATCTCTGCTTTCCATCAGGCGGGATCGCATTCAAGCACTAGTTTCTACCATTCAAAAAAAAAAAAAAGGATCTCGTATATTAGGTATTGCATGTTTGGAAGAAAACATCAACTAGAATTCATGAAAACACTTCTCATTGTTTTTCTGCATTTCCCCGAAGAACGTTATGTTTAAGTCCCACGCAAGGCCGCTATCACATCAGGACGTTAGCAGCGCGACTGTCGCGCTGCTAATGTCCTGATGTGGAAGCGGCCTAATAGGAGGCGAGCCTATTACTATCAATCGGGCACAGATCCTGGGGGCCTACTCCGAAGTGCAAACTGCTAATGTTCGGATCGGACCGATACATGGCCGAACCGAATATTATTGAAAAATGCGAAAAAAGTTCGGATCGGCTCAGTTGGGTTGGGACCATAGTCAATATTCGAAATAGTGTAGGAGTGTAGGATCGGAACCTACCGAACCAATTAGTAACTTTGTAGCAGGAAACGGCCGAACATTCGGCCGATACTACTTCGGAGTAGACCCCCAGACGGCTGCTACAATGAAATACACGGAGTCGTTTTAAATAAATATTGTACCAAATATTTTTTTCTTCGAAACGTTCGATACTGTACGATACCTACATAACGGAATAGTCAATAAATGCCTGCCTCATGAAATGTTGGACTTAATTAAGAATCAATAACAACTTGGTCACGCGTTTTCACGCAAACTTTCTATGTCCCATCTGTAAATATTTCAGAATCAACCTTAACTACCTTGTAATAAAATTGAAACTGAAAACTTTTTAAATTTAATCAAGAACATTACTAAAATTTTGTAAGCCATTACTTAACCGTACTAGCGTTTTCTGCCTCATAAATATTTCCAAGATGAAATTGTGTAAAGTGTACTTCTACGTCTTTCCTTGTATTATTTGGTAAGCAAATTTGGGGCAATGAGACTTTAATTAAGGCAAAAATACTAATTTCGAGTGATTGAAATGATTCATACCTTCTTCATACTTAACGTAATAAGTACGCAGGTACGTGTGATTGTGAGCTTCACACCATATTTATTTAACAACAAGACAGGTACGGAGAATTACACTGTTAGTTGTTGTTTATTTATTTAATATCACACTGCCTTTAACATTTAATAACATAAAAGCAGATTAATAAAAATGAGATATTGATCAATAAGTCTAAATGCATTGCAATTGGCTTGCTCCCTGACATTTGGCGCGGCTCATGCATTGTTGTTAGGAGCCAAACTGGCGCCTAAGGTTGTGCCTTTTTTGCCAAAGATTCTGGCACAAATTCCTCAGTAAATGTGCCAACGTTCGCACTTTATAATGGCTTTAATTACGGGAAACAATTCATTTACACCATTGTTGGTAAGAGCATCGTAATTTCTTGTGACAGTGGCTAGTAACTGTGCCAAAATCGCCTTTATAATAATATCCCTGGACATTTCACATAGCGCCATCTAGTCCCAAGCTAAGCAACCTAATGCTTGTGTTATGGTAACAAGATGGCTGATAAACTACTTATATACATTTTTTTGTTGTAAATACGTACATATTATAGATAGAAAAACACCCAGACTCAGAACAAATACATGTGGACTTACAAATATTTGTTCTGTGCGGGAATCGAACCCGCGACACGCAGCGCAGCAGTCCGATCGCTCAGCCACTGCGCTAACCGTGTTGTCGTTAAATTAACGTTATGAATTTGGACAGTCGTTGTTGTGTGACCGTTCACTGGTTTCTTAGGAGCTACGGTTTCCTAGAAAAGCGGTGAACGCACATAATGTTCGCAGTGACGCTATCATAGTAGGTCACTTCCTATTACACCTATAGATAATGAAATTCTCTGTTCAGAGACGAGACATAGTAGGTTACTTTTCTACAGTTTTTTAAAAAAGCGGTTGTCATGAAAATGATGACAACGGCAAAGATTTAAATCGTTAGATACTCCCTTCCGCGTCAAAAGATGGACGCGTTTCTGTTTCGTTTTGACACCTCTGACACATAATGACGCAGTGACTTGACTTGATTGTCATGGAAACGATATTATAATAATTTGTGAACTCTCTCCTCTCAGTATGGTCACTTTTTGCGTGACTAAGTATGGTGATGGCAAGTCTAGCGATTTAAATATTAGGGCAGCGGGATTTGACTTTACGGTATCCAGAACGCTCTCTAGGATAACCCACTTTACTTTCATAAATAACGTTTCAGTGACGTCATTCACCGGTAAATTGCGGACGCTATGTGCACGGTCACGCTCTTCTACGAAACCATAGCTTTAGGAAGCCAGCTTTACCGCGACGCAACTTGCGGAGCGACCGATGAAAACAGAAAACGCACGCGCTTGTCGCATGACGCAAGTCGCATCGCTCGAGGCCGTGAACGGGACCTTAGGCCAAAATCAACATTGTACTATCCATTGCTGCATCTGTATGCAAGAGGAATACTAAAGTGTTTGGTACATTCTCAGAAAACAATGTCATTTTGGGCCACTCCGTGCCACGCATAATTTTGTTGTACTAATGGAGATGGCGTGGCGTCGCGCATATTTGTGTTTCGCTGCCACAAAGCAGACTTAAAACACATCTGCATGTTTCGGGACTAATTTTGCGGAATTGCTTAGCTGTTAGAACTGATCAGTGATATATAGGTAGAATACTCTTTATTTTTTACATTTCTATAATGTACACCATAAAGATTTCAGATATAAATGTAAAAATGTTACATACGGTTATTTTTTTTTCAGTGTTAGACACAAATGCTCATTGGATTAAAAGCAGACTTAGAAAGCTTGGAATGGAATTAGGTAATCCTCTTAATAGTTGTGTGGGCAATTTTACAAATATATTTTTTTTACCTGTACCTACCAAATAATTATTATTGCCGATATTATCAGATAATGTAATAACTTTATGTGGTTCGTGTACATCCTACTAATATTATAAATGCGAAAGTTTGTATGGATGGATGGATGGATCGATGGATAGATGTTTGTTACTCTTTCACGCAAAAACTACTGAACGGATTTGGATGAAATTTGGTACACAGATAGTTTATAACCAGGATTAACACATAGAATGCTTTTATCCCGATATTCCCACGGGATCGAAACTTATGCGGGTGAAACCGTGGGGCGCACTAGTAGTAACTAAAATAATAGTCGTTTCTTTATCTCATAGAAATAAATAAAATTGTAATGTCAAAATAACAGCTTTTTACTAAATGCATATGGAAGTACCTACATACGGCATGTATAATATACGTACTTACTACAGATTTTGTCTGTCGTTTTTGTTTCTGATGCTATTAATCTTCGAAATGGCTATACCGATTTTGACGGGACTTTCAAATACGATGGCCTGGTAGTAGCTGGGGGTCTACTCCGAAGTAGTATCGGCCGAATGTTCGGCCGTTTCCTGCTACGAAGTTACTATTTGGTTCGGTCGTTTCCGATCCTACACTCCTACACTCTTTCGAATATTGACTATGGTCCCGACCCAACTGAGCCGATCCGAACTTTTTTCGCATTTTTCAATAATATTCGGTTCGGCCATGTGTCGGTCCGATCCGAACATTCGCACTTTGCACTTCGGAGTAAGACCCCTGATGTTATAAGGAGTAATTCTTAGAAAAAGACACGGGCAGTGGCTAGTTAAACTTGACATAACGTAATGAGTTCACACGGTATCGTATAAATTATCTAAAGGCATAATATTATTTAAAAGCCTGTCTCTATCGCACCAATCCACCTGTCCATCGTCATCGTTAGGGAATTCGTGACGTAACGTGTTTTAATTAATTTTGTACAGTGAAAACTTTTCCGGGTAAATTAATTCCCCACTGAATTGGATACCGGAAAGGCATAGCCAATTAGCTGGTAGTTTTAGCCATTTAACGCGGAATTAATTGTACTTTTGAATATATTAATCATTTTTTTCCGCTTAGTGAGATTACTGCGTAGTTATACGTTAATCGATAAGACATTATAGTCATCATCTGCCTAACCTTTCCCAACTATTTCTGGGGTCAGCTTCCAGTCTAACCGGATGAAAAAGAGAAAGAAAGAAAGAAAAAGTATTTATTGCGACTCGTACAGGATCATAAAACTAAACTAAACAGAGTTAAAAATAAAAAAATAAAACAAATTGTATAAAAAATTAAAAAAAGGAAAAAAAATGAAACAGAAAGTCCTATACGAGGCCAAAAGGCTCCTATCTCAGCATGATGCTTCGACATTTAAAAAATAAATGTCGAAGCGCTGGTATTCTGATAGGGCCCGCTGTGATGTCACGGGTAATCACAGTAATGGATGCAGCTGAATACCAGTATTTTACGTGGAACGATTGCCTGTCTGACCTCCACAACCCAGTTACTGGGTGACACTATACCCCTTGGTAAGACTGGTTGTCAGACTTTCGGGCTTCTGACAAACCGTAACGACTGTTATAGATGAACGCCATGTAAATGCCACGAATTGCAGCCAGGACCAACCACTTAACGTGCTCTCCAGCAACAACAAAATAATTTTATAATAATACTACACACGGCTACATTATCAAGCTATACATTTCCAGTATAAGCTGACCTCGCATTGGTTTGGCTTGCCGTATACATATAATGAGAGGTCTACGTGTCGTTCGCCGTTCACTGGAAATGTACCTATAGCTCGATATGTACCTAATTTAGTTGTTTTTTTCTTGTAAAACTTTGAAATTTTTGTTTGTGTAGTGATAGCGTCTTTTTGGTTTTGCTATTTGACGATAGATGGTGTTAAATTCTAAATTAATTTTTACTTTATTGATAAGTAAGAAAGTTGAAACCAGCTTCGTTCCGGATCCTCTCTTACAAAAAACCATACCTTAGGTAAGTTTGACGAAGTTGAAACAACTGATAACGCAAGAAATGATGACGTGTAGGTAAATGCAGGAAGAGTTTTAAACACTAATTTCTTTTAATTGAGCGTTTACCATAAAATATATTATACAAGATAAAAACTAAAAATACATATATAGTACTAACTTATATAATAACGCCAGTTTCGTGCTTTAAAAATAAATTGGCCATAATTCACAAGGGGAAGCATGTGTCAAAATACAATTCTTTATACACGGGGCGGGCATATAAGGGATGATTTACACTGGGTGGTGACGTCAGGTCATTCGAAACATTTACTTGGTAGATAGGTAGGTAATATTTCATGTTAATTACCTATTGCTTTGAGTTAGGTAAATGCTGTGGCTGAATAAAGTGGATGCCTGTTTTGAAGCTGTTGAAGTCCTGCACTTATACCCTGTCCATAAGGTTAACAGTTTTTTGACAGCTGTCTTAGAACGTACATATTCCAGATAACGTAAAAGTTAACTTTAAAATGCGTAATAAAATAAATATAGTATAATCTGTCTTATCTTACTGAATTATCTTATTTATGGCTTCTTACAGACATTATAATACCGTACGTGTATCGATTATTGGGTGTTGCTGCAATCACCAGTTTCATCTGTCAAAAAACGGTTTACCTAATGGACAGGGTATAGTGGGCAAAACTATAAATGCAACCTGAAGGCCAATTATCGTAATTTAAAATGTTCAAAATCTAGTCGCAGTCTCATCTAGGCGACAAACAAATGTCAAAAACTTGTCAAAATGTAGGGAAATTTAGAAGGATTTTTGACAGATTCAGAGTGAGACCAGCCGGTCGATTCTGAAAAAATATCACCGGGAAAACTCAAGTGAAGTGAGCTTGATATGAGTTGTCAGTAGTGTCAATCCCTAGCATTATTTAGAATGACAGCTCACTCCACGCTCACTTCACCTAAGTTTTCACAGTGAGATGGTTACAGAATCGCACTGCAGACTGTGAACGTTCTTAAAATTACGAGAATCGCCCTTCTGGGTCAAGTAAATTTATTTTCTATCTTTTTTTTCTTTACCGTTCACTCTCATGGGCAGCCATTCCGATGGAAGTTGGAAGTACGAGTAGTTAGTCACAGAGTATTGTATTGATCTTTTACTTCTTATTCTTCTTCGTCGTGTCGATGGTACGACAGTGTACAGACGCCAGCAGGTCAAGCTACCCGAAACTGTCAAATTTTCCCAATCAAAATTGAACCTTAACGTTTTAGCTTTAAAGTTGAAAATATATTAAAGAAATTTGACAGATTGTAGTAGCTTGATGTGCTGGCGTCTGTACATACATATTCAACCTATAACGTTCCCACTGCTGGGACACAGGCCTCCTCTCTGTCAGAGGGAGTGGGTCGTAATACACCACGCGGGCCCAGTGCGAGTAGAAAATGTCTTCGAATTTTCGGTTGTAGGACATGCCGGTTTGCTCACGATGTTTTCCTGCACCGTTTTTAAAAGCAGTGGTGATGAAATAATTTACACAAAGTAAAGAGCTTGTCTGGGTGCGAACCTACGATCTACAACTCGTGAATCACGGCCGGTATCACGACAGTGTATCTGTAAATTTATGTATTATCTCGCTTACTAATAAAACAAGAAAAGTTGTAGTAAGATGATTGCTTTTTTGTCCATTTCAGGTACAGATACCAAATTAATATCCCTTTTTTGGAAGTGTCTTTGTAAGGAATGTTTATTTCAAACTTATTTAGAGGCTCTTTTTTGTAGGTACATTTATAAAGGAAAGCGAAAACCAAAGACACGATGGATGGACTGTGTGCATGATGATATGGTTAGAAAGGGGCTGACTACAGATGACGACTAATAGAGAAGTATGGAAGAAAAATACATGTTGTGCCGACCGCGAATAAATTGGGATAAGCAGAGGAGAATGATGATCCTACTTCCTACTAATACTTATTGTAAACGCGAAAGTTTGTATTGATAGATGGATGGATGGATGTTTGTTACTCTTTCATGCAAAAACTACTGAACAGATTTGGATGAAATTTGGCACACAGATAGGTAGTTTATAACCAAGATTAATACCACGGGATAAAAATTAACCCATGGTGTACATGGGTTAATTTTTATTCCGATCTTCCTACGGGATCGAAACTTATGCGGGTAAAACCGCAGGCCGCAGCTAGTGATTCATAAAGGAAAGCAATAATATCGAAACGTAACAGAATGCCAACAATGTGAACCTACCCTTAAGTTCAACATGCAAGACAGCAAATTATGCAAAACATTTTAAATTTTGAAAGTAAGGCAATTAGAAGTCTGGCATGCTTACGTGTGGTATACCATATCGGTGTAATATGTACCAATTAGAGCCAATGTGGTGTGCTCGTGGAATAATTAGCTTTCCAAGTATTTTAAGTCTTTCAAAGAAAGAAAAGAAACATATTTGATTTGGGACACGCAAACACAAATAGTAAAAAAATACATTTAACATACATTCTCGTCTGCTAGTGTCAGTATTGCGACTTCCTTTAAGAATCTAAAATAAGCTGTGGTTTAAGTTGTCATTGACTGCCACCGCGGTCACACGGTGTCCGCTAACAATAGATTTTCTATTGTGTCTGATGTCTGGCAGTCAACGTGGAACTGATTTTCTGATGATAAATATCTTTTATCCCTATAATAAAATTGATGCTTGACAGTCTGAAAACTCTCCTAAATTGGACATAGTCTAGCAGAAATGATTCAACCCACAAAAAGTAATTTTTGAGTTATCGAGGTTTTAAGTTTAGGTGTGTATTGCTGCAATGATGTTGTATATGGAATATTTTGAAATATTGTCACTTATGGGCAAATATACCAATATTTTTATGAGTCAAGTTGTATAACATAGACTAACGCAATTTTCGAGTTATTGGGAAAAATGTGGGTTGATTCCTTTCTGCTTAACTACGTCCAATTATTACTCGGATAAAGCAATCTGGCGTTTGAAAATCAGGCATAAAACTCATTTTTCCGTTATCACAAAAGACTATTGAAAAGTCGCAATTTCACTATCAGATATTATATTTCAGATATCGCCAAGCGCTTAGTCGACTCTTCACGTGACCAGAGGGCTGGCCTGTTTCTTGGCCAAAGAATTAGCATCGCCATACAACGTGGCAATGCCGCCAGCCTTTTGGGCACTGTTCCTGTTGACAGCGATGCGGACGAATTTTTTGATGCCCTATGATTCTTTTGCTTAATTTTTTTTTTTCTCATGTACATATGTATTATTAATTAATTTCACTTGAACTTATATTTACCTAGGGCACTGGTGGCTCAGTGATAATGGTCACGACTTGCGAGTACGGTTGTACGTTCGAACCCAGACAAGCGCTTTCCTTTGTGTAAATTGCTCGTATTTCATGACCGCTGCTCTCAAAACAGTGAAGGAAAACATCGTGAGGAAACCAACACGTCCTAGAACCAAATTAGAAATTATTTGAAGATATGTGACATCTACCAACCCGCACTGGGCCCGCGTGGTGGATTACGACCCAATCCTTCTCACAGAGAGGAGGCCTGTGTCCCAGCAGTGGGAACATTATAGGCTGATTATGTATACATTTCCCTAAAATCAATATAATTTATATTGTTATACTATATTATTTTGGTAGTCAGAAGCCCGAAAGTCTGACAACCAGTCTTACCAAGGGGTATCGTATTACCCAGTAACTGGGTTGTGGAGGTCAGATAGGCAGTTGCTCCATGTAAAATATTGGTATTTAGCTGCATCCGGTTAGACTGGAAGCCGACCTGAACACAATAGGGAAAAGGCTAGGCAGATGATGATGAAGCTTCTAGATGGCAAAACCTAGTAACACTTTGCACATACATGTAGATGACCATACACGTACTTAAAACCAATACATCACGATAATAAAACTCAAAAACCTTTAGTAACTTCGTAAATTATGTTAATTTAGCAGTAGCAATACATTCTGCGCGCCCTCAGAACTAATACATTACGTTATCGTGAGCCACATACATATATTATGTAGTTCTTTATCGGGAATAATTATCCTTTTCAGTATTTTACCTTTCATGGAAAATGTGACTTTTTAACAGTGGGTCTCGTAAATGTATATTTTCAAGAAGCTAACCATGACTTATGAAAAACTTCAGAAATGTTTTGGAGCTTTTTCTTGTACCTACGTTAATGCGGGCTTTACACAGGTGACTGTAGCCTAAACTATGCCATAGCTATACTACACTATAGGTATATATGTCTACATGGCAATTTGACTAGTCCGCAGGTGACTAAAATTGCTAGTTCCAAAGTAGAGTAGGTTTCGACTTTTGTCGTGCGGCGACAAAAGTCGAAACCTATTTTAGTCACCGATTTTAGTCACCTGCCGCATGTGTCCTGCATGCGGCGGGTGAATAAAATCGCCCGTAAAAATGCTCAGTTGCAGGCGATCACCCACCGCATGAAGTTCAACATTTTGATGCACATTGAACAAGTCACCTGCGTCTTATGTAGGTACCTAAATAGGGTAGATATATTATTCGGATTGTGAAGTGATTTGGTAAGCGACCAGCCGCACAGTGAAAATCCCCCATAACGGAATTGATCTTTTTTTTTTTACAGCATATAATATATTTTCTTCTTCTCTTCTCTTCTCTTATCGGACAAACTATAAAAAGTAAAAGAAAGAAAAAATATTTATTGCCACTCGTACACGAAGATCACAAACTAAACTAAACACAGTCAAATTTTTTTTAAAGTTTCAAAAAAAAATTGAAACAGAAAATCCTATAGGTATCCTATCCAAAAGGCAAAAATAAACATTTAAAAAATAAATGTCGCAGCGCTAGTATTCTGATATGACCCGCTGTGGTATCACGGGCAGTTACAGAAATAAATAAATATTAAAATATATCATCATCTGCCTAACCTTTTCCCAATTATGTTGGGGTCGGCTTCCAGTCTAACCGGGTTCAGCTGAATACCAGTATTTTACATGGAGCGACTGCCTATCTGACCTCCACAACCCAGTTACTGGGGGCATCTGACTATCCGTAATGACTTTCAAAGATCCACGAATGACAGCTGGGACCAACGGCTTAACGTGCTTTCTGAGGCACGGAGAGGTCTCGGTGTGTAAAGATGGTCACCCAACCACAGACCAACCGCGGCAAGCGTAGCTTAACCTGACCGATCAACCTGTGCGGCTGTTATTATTTAGCCAATAATAAAATATATATGATTGAGATATACGTAAAATATTAGTAAATAAAATAAAATATTCATTTTTAATAATGCTCATGTAACTAACGATTTGCCATTCAATATCAGCCGAGTTGCCAAGCTCGGCTGAATGCCCAGAAAGTGCTGAAAGACCGCTTAGTATCGTCACTCGATTGCACCCAAAAACCTCTAATTGAATGCGTATTGTTTCAGCCGATCGATTCTGTAAAAACCTCACCGTGAAAAGTTAGGTGAAGTGAGCTTAGAGTGAGCTGTCAATAGTGTCAATCCCTTAGCATTAGTTGGAATGACAGCTCACTCCACGCTCACTTCACCTAAGTTTTCACGGTGAGATGGTTACAGAATCGCGCTGCAGATCTAATTCGCACTTATTTACTGAAACCTACGAGTAGCTTAGTAGTACTCTGACTTTTCGCCCTGTTTACCTAAGAAACTAATGATGCTGTTGTAAATGATCGTTAGGAAATGTGTGGACTTATTTGAACGCGAGTTACGTAAGTTACGCTACGAGCAAGTACCTACTTATTATGCTATGCCAAATTTAAAGTAACCCGCAGGCATTAAGTACCTACAAACAACTTTCTCAACGCCTTCTAAGGAGGTAATATTTAATAGGATTATAATATCTTCGAATTACGTGTTTCTTTATTGGTATAGGCTGAGCGTAGTGTTTTAACTAGTAAGGGAACTGTAACATCTATATCATAAACAGCCTATACGTTCCCACTGCTGGGACACAGACCTACTCTTGGTGAGAGGGAGTGGGCTGTAACCCACCACGTGAGCCCAGTGCGGGTTGGTAGATGTCACATGTCTTCGAATTTTTGACCTAGGACATGCCGGTTTCCTCACGATGTTGTCCTTCACCGTTTGGAGAGCAGTGGTGATGAAATAATTTACACAAAGTAAAGCGCCTGTCTGGGTTCGAACCTACGACCTACAAGACTAGACTAGACTTTTAAGGCGTAAGGCGTTACTACGGGTAGTTTATTTCGCCATTTATTCTCAAGGGTAGGTAGTCAGATAGGAAATGTTGACTCCATCTAGTTTTCGTCGTCTGAAAGGTTTACCGCTGCCCTGGAACATAAAGGGCTAAGGAAGGAACACGGGTGGGTTTTAGTCAGTAAGAGTCTGACACTCCCTTTCGCTCCACCTAGAGCGGGAGGGGTCATTTAATGATTTCCCATCCTCAAAAAAAAAAGGGTAGGTAGTCAGATAGGAAATGTTGACTCCATTTAGTTTTTTTTTTATTATTTGACTTGTAAAAGTGATTCCGAAGGTATCCTCTTTGGAGCATAAACAATTTCATATAATTTCTTAATGAAATGTTGGCAGCAAGGAATGTAAAGTTCCAAAATAAAAGAATTCATTTCATCAAAACACATTATGCTGGTGTAGCAAAGTCTTTATTCCAACTTTTCTCGTTAACATTTTTACAGGTATGTCTAACTCAAAGGTGATGTTATGGTGAGGGCACACTTTGACAAATGTGATTGATAACACGCTGGAATGGTCCACCAGGCTGTAGCCGTGGAATTTCTATAAAAAATTTAATCATAAACTGTTAATTACAATACAGAAGCTAGCACTAAAATATGTGCTATATATAAGTACCTATATAATAAAAAATAATATAAAAACGGAGGAACTCACTGGGCATCAAAAAGTTGGTCCGTATCGCTGTCAATGACATGAGTACCGAAAAGGCTGGCAGCATTATCACGTTGGATGGCAATGCTGATTTTTTTGGGCTAAAAATAGGCCAGCCGTCTGGTCACTTTAAGAGTCGACCAACCGCTTGGCGCTGTCCCGAAATACTCGATGAGCACTCGCCCCAAGGCCCTAGTGTTTCAACCCCAAACGGCTCAAAACATAATCTCAAAAGCTTATTGCGTATAATGAATATTGCTTGCATGCATTTTGGGTGTTTCGTCTTTTTCTTCATGACCAACATAAATAGAACTGAAAACAAAAAATGAAACTAGAAATATAAACCAAAAGAATCATATAACATAACCTTTTAGTCTTCGAGGTCAAAGCCGGAGTTAAATCCCTCATAAACTACCTATAATAATACCTGTGGTTACCCAATTAAATAGTTCGATTAAAACCCTTTGACAATAGTCACTAACCATCATTTTCCAATTTACTGACATCGTGTCACCTCAGCCTAACATTATAATTATGTAGATATAATCTTAACCATAAGAGCTTTTATCATCATTATCATTTCAGCCGAAAGTCTTCCACTGTTGTTCATAGGCCTCCCCTAAGCACTGCCACTTAAATATAATAATGAATGATGTGTAATGTGAAATTAGTAGAAATTAAATTAAATAATCCAATGAGTACGTTGTGACTACTAGCATCTTGCAATATCAAGCCAAGGGCCCGTTCTTTGCCAGGGTAGCGGGCTGCGGGATCGTCCGAAAGGGTTACCGCTGCCCTGGAACATAAAGGGCTAAGGAAGGAACACGGGTGGGTTTTAGTCAGTAAGAGTCTGATGACCCCTTCCGCTCCACCCAGAGCGGGAGGGGGGGTCATTCGATGATTTCCGATCCTCAAAAAAAAATAGCACTGCCACTTCAACCGTTTACTTACTTGCTTCTCGCATCCAGCCGATTCCTACGGCCGTTATAAGGTCATCGGTCCACCAATGTGGGCGACCTTCCAACGCTACGTCTTTCGATACGCGGTCGCCACTTCAGAATCTTTCGGCTCCATCGGCCATCTATTCTGCCCGCAATGAGGCTGCCCAATGCCACTTAAGCTTGGCAATTTTGTGGGCTATATATGCCGGTTACCTTGTTTCCCTGCGGATCAGTTCATTTCAGGGCTTTTTTATACGGCAGGTTTTTAACGACGGTTCAAACGCAATACGTCTATATTTTTGATTTTTGTAATTCATTAAATACAGCTTCACTGTTTCACGTGTCCAAGTAGTCAGATTTATCTGGTCAGAAGTTATCTTAACAAACGCCACAGAGATGGGTCGTGAGACGGGGATGCGACTACCTATCTGAACTCCACAAACAGTTACTGGGTAATAGGTACCCCATCCATGGTAAAATTGGTTGTCAGACTTTCAGGCTTGACTACCCGTAACGACTGTCAAAGATCCACCAACGGCTTAACGTGCTTTCCGAGGCTCGGAGGGGTGGTAAAGATGGTCGCCATCCACAGACCATCCGCGGCAAGCGTAGCTTAACCTGATCGATCAACCCTCGTGCGGCTCTTATTACTTAACAACAACCCTCCCCACTATAGTAAGATACCCTAGACATTATAGTTAGGTACTGTTTCTAAAAAAATATGATCTTCAGGTTCCGTTTTTCTTTTAAGTCCGGAACCCTAAAAAAATACAATAAAAAAAAACGTCAATCAAACGCGTCAAACTCAATTCGGCCGTACTCACTCAAGGCTATTCAATCCTGAGGGTGACCTAGGGTCAATCGATACAGCTCTAGGCAACCACTAAGTGAACATAGCCACACAATGTCAATATCGTAACGTATCAATACCGTGTTATCAATGATCTTTAATTATTTACTTGGTGTAATAATGGGTCATTTTCGTTCATAGCTGGTAAAGTAAAATGACCTTGGAAGGGCATCGAACTTTGGAAATACTGCGAGTTGTTATACTTAGTAAAGGCGTTTTAGTTGGTTAAACGGTTTTAAAACTTTCGGTAAAGTGTCCTTAGGCAAGCCTTAGGCTTATCTTTTTCGAATATCGATTAGTCGAAAAGTGGTTGAACCACGACGTTCTATAAGAAATTTTTACTCGAAACGACAACAAATATAATCGTAAGGAACCAGATGCGGGGTAATTGCTAATCACACTAACGATTCTTTCACATGGCAGTCCAGTTTTGCAGGACCGGCTTTTTACTGTATCCTGCAAAACTGGACGCTGTGTTCACATGGCAGTTCAGTTTTGCAGGATCCAGTAAAAAACTGGTACCGCAAAACTGGACTGCCGTATGAACACGGTTGCATCCTGTTTTTCCGCAAAAGAGGAATGCGCGAGCGCTACACACGCGCTGGGTTTCGTGGCGGGCGCGGGGCGGGGGCTGCTACCACTCCACTATCCCGCAAAAAACAGTGTCCAGCAAAAAACCGCATGCAAGAAGCCGTGTGGACACTGGTATTGAAATATATTATATGTGTGATTAAACGGGATCCCGCGTCTTACTGGACGACGGATCCAGTTTCTAGTGACAAAACCGAATGGCACAATTCGACCGGATCGGTTTTTTTGCAGGATCCCGCATGCGGGATGCTTGTGTGTGAACGCTAGCATATAAACACATTCGCCATCAAACGGGATCCTGCAAAAAACTGGACTGCCGCGTGAAAGGGGCGTAACAGTAGCAATAATAATAAGTAGTACTCCTCGATACGGCTCGCATTGTGAGGAGGTTTCTGTCTCTGAAGCCCTAACCACCGGTAGCTTGGACCCTGCACCCGACACCGGTGGATTACTATTTTTTTATATTTTTAAATGTTTTTTTTATACTAATATTTAAAAATGTAATCAAATAAGAAATATAAATAAATAAACGACATAATAATAATAATATCCCTAGACATTTCACACAGCGCCATCTAGTCCCAAGCTAAGCAACCTAATGCTTGTGTTATGGTAACAAGATGGCTGATAAACTACTTATACACATTTTTTTTTTTTGTAAATACATACATATTATAGATATAAAAACACCCAGACAATGGCTTTCAATTTGACAGTTAAGCAACATTCATTGCGTTATTTACGTTGTTGAGCAGACAATTTTTTCTGACATATGAAGCAATGGATTAGGAATATCCTTCAAAAACATTCAGATTGTGGTTGATAGTGTGTTACGCAAAATTAGTGTGCTGATTGATGGACTGACAGGCCAAGGCATGGTGTGACAAATAAATTGGGATATGTGCTGGTAATGACGATGTTGATGATGACGATGATTCTGTTGGGTCGTCAATTATACGTAAATCGGTCGTCATTCTGTTGTTTGAGGTTATGCAAATGTTTTTAGGTTGTGAAAGCATCGAAAGACGTCACTATGAAAATCTTTACACGTGTAAGATCTGCCACAATATTCCCCAAAACCGTACACATTTAGGAACTAGATAAATAAACGGGCGTATAAAAAATAAACAATGGCCCATAAATCGTGGTGGAGTATAAATCAAGTAGTATCATCGATGTCGAGGGCTACGTTATCGACATGTTCAAGTTACCTTACTATAAATTATCAGGATCTGTTGTGACAGGAGCTCTTTAAAAACTGAAATGACGATAATTCGTATCTACTTGAAGGCCAAAACTTAGTTTGCACTATCTAAGACGATAATTACACAGCTTTTTTCAAGAATTCGGTAACGGTATTGCCATTACCATTTTACCAATAATTTAATATACGTTTACTATATTTACCATTTCTTGAAGTTTAATTGTGGTTCAATATAGCTACGAGTATTTCCCTTATAATTCTAGACTTTAACTTTTACCAAATACATATACAATATCCTATCAATACGAGATAGATGTGTTAGGTCACCATAGCCCCGGTCACTACTTTCTAAATGGTCCTTCGAGCATTTAATTACCATAGTTACTACCAAGTGAAACAGTGCCATACGAACCAGAAGATCGCTGCAATTTGGAGAACATCATATTTATTTGAATTCATCATCTGCCTAGCCTTTTCCCAACTATGTTGGAGTCGGCTTCCAGTCTAACTGGATGCAGCTGAGTACCAGTTTTTTACATGGAGCGACTGCCTATCTGACCTCCACAACCCAGTTACTGGGTAATACGAAACCTCTTGGTAATATTGGTTGTCAGACTTTCGGGCTTCTGACGACCCATAAGGACTGTCAAAGATGTGTGGTTACACCCGGGTACAATGGCTTGCACGTTACCTACTAATTTTGTACGTGTTGCTTATAAAGGTAAGACCTTTTAACGCAAAGGTCCAACAAAAAAAAAATGCCGCAGGCCAGATCTGGAACACGAAAACATGATGGATGCATGATGACGGGCGTTTCGCCTGGTGTACCATCTTCATCCCAGTAAAAATTTAAGGAAAACAATTTAATAAGTAATGCCGTCGTTGCTTTACAGAGGACACTAACATAAACGAGAGATTACAAAACCCAAATGATGAGGGTCGGTCACGTGCCTCCCAAACCGTTTTGCGTTTTGAATTCTCTCAGGACAAAGTTTTCCATCTATGCTAGGGTATAACTGGGGGCAGTCTGGAGGTACTTGCCAATAACAAAGTAGTTATCAACAAGTACCCAAGATATAGTTATATCTAGCTAGGTATACCTACATACATCATCTTCCTTCAGACCTTATCATAATTTATCTATCTGTTAGCCTTCATCTCTGATGTCAGTCCCGTAATCCCGTTCTATCCATATCATCTTTCACACAATTCATTCATCGTTTCTATAGTCTACTATAGCCATCAAAGTCAAAGTCAAATCATTTATTTCAAATAGGCACATAAAGGGGGTTTAGTCCATGTTCAACCACCACAATCTTTACCCCCGTCCATGTTCAACCCCTAAATGTTGTTCATGTTCAACCCCCGGGGCGGTTGAACGTGGACTTTTTTTTTAATGTTTTTAGTCCACGTTCAACCCTCAATGGACAGTAAAAACAAAAGTTTTTCTCATCTACCCTATTGCTAGGCACTTTTGAACGTCAAAAATAAAATTGATTCTAGTCGCCCCTTCCAAAAGGAAGAAGAATGGGCAATAATAATAATAAATAATAAATTATTTATTTTTCCATAAGTAATATACAGAGTAGGTATGCGCAGCATTTACAGCGTAGGACTTATAAGTGCACAGAGATTTGATCAATAACCCCCATGCTAGGTGGAACCTGTGTTACAGGGGTCATCCATCCGTCCATTATACAGATTACAGGTAAGTAAGTAGAACCTACGCATTATTTAGGCGAGCAATTATGTGCTTATATCTAGTGTGAAAAAGGTTTGGTGAGTGGGTGTGTAAGGGTATGGGCAAGAAACTTCACCGTTACTCTTTTATCCACATTAACTACCTTTACGTACACATACATAATTGAGATGGACAAAAAAGAACATCACCATTAAGACCGCCTTTGTACAAGTTTTTATTTAAATTGCAATATACGAGTATGTATGTTTGTTCGGGTGGAATCTTGCAACAATTTTTTTTATTATTTCATTCATTTAACAAAAGCGGCTATCAGCTTAAATTAAAGACATATTGTCCTATTTATATCTATACAAATAAATAAAATTGAAGTTTCTCTTTGTGTCAAAATAACAACTTTTTACTAAATGCATGTGAAAAGCCTATATATATATTATGGTACTTATAATATGTACTCCTGTTCCAGCTAATCTCCGAAACGGCTGGACCGATTTTGACGGGACTTTCACTACTGATGTTGTAAGGAGTTAACATATGCTACTTTTCGTTAAAGGTTTGGTGTTCGTAGCATTTAATTCATAAGTTAAAGTAAAGCACAGATGTAAAGCTACGGTAACCTAGAAGAGCGGTGGCCGTCACATTATAACGGCCGTCATGAGAATCTGTCAGCTTCACCAGTATTTAAAAACGCTCCGTATTTGGCCAGCCGTAATTGTATGACCATTCACCGCTTTCTAACGGCCGAAACCAATACCTATATTCACAGAATATCTATTGATAGATTAGCTAGTGATGGTAGCCAGTATAATTATAACTGCCATTTTTTTTTTTCAGATTGCTACTGTTATAGATTATTGGGACGTTAAAACCAGAGATAGATAGGTTTTTCTTCTACCTCCGTATACCAAAACTGGTGATAGATAGGTAATTTGGTTAGAAAACCAACATTCGGGGGTTGCGGAAGCAGTCGGGGGTTGCGGAAGGATCGCACGTTCCCGCGACCCCCGGCGTAGGTGTGCGATGGAACACTGGGGTAGTTTTTAGACAGTAAGAGTCTGAAAAACAAAGAAGAAATAAGCAGTACCTTTGTACTCATATTATGATTATGTGATATCAATATGTATTTTACTGTGTGTACATAAATAATAAAATAAATAAATAAAGACCCCGCCGCCCACCCCACGGCGGCGGACATCCATGAGGATATTCCAACCCGGGTAAAAAAAGACAAAAAAAGAGATAGAAAACTAAAAGTTAACTGCCAATCTCCAGACACAAACCAAACTATTTTTCATGACCGTCAAGGGAAACGGATCCATTCATTTCATAGACCGAACCATAAAGGTTTTATCGACAAATAATACCTGACCTACAACTTAACGGCACGGTTGGCGCAGTGGTTAAGCGATTGACTGCTGCGCTGCGTGTCGCTGGTTCGATTCCCGCACGGAACAAATATTTCTATGGCCTACATATAGTTGTTCCGGGTCTGGCTGTTTGTGTATGTGAGTTTAAATGTTTGTAAATGCACCCACGATACAGGAGAAATTCCTAGTGTGCGGTAACATTTTTATAACAAAACAAAAAAAAAAACTTTGATTGCCGGACTTACAATATGGATAAGTGATTAATTACATATTCCAATATGAAAGGATTGGACGACACATAAAACTAATTTGATAAAGTGCGTGATACTCGTAAATGATAATTTTGTAAATGTTGGGGTAAGGCAGGTAGATATTTCGTGGTTGTCCACAAAAGTAACACTGATTGTGGAATTGAGTTATTTAAAAAAAACAGAATATTATTACCAGCTTAATCCTGAACGATACATTTTTTATTTTTAACCGACTTGTAAAAAGGAGGAGGTTCTCAATTCGGACGTTTAAAAGTCGGTGTCAAAAAACGAAAACGCAGAACCAGCGACACCGTCTTCCGAAATTAAAGTTATTTTTCACTTTGTTTTTGTTGGAACGAAGTTCCTTATTGCGCGTTGCGAAAGGGGGCCAGACGGAAAAAATTAAGACCAAAAGTTGGAGTGACACTTTTTGCTATAGTTGTAAGCCGTGCGGCGTGCGCGTGTTTCTGTCTCTCTCTCTCTCTCTCTCTCTCTTTGAACTTCGTTCCATCCGGGTGTCCCTTGACACCTCTCAAGTTTTTTTGGAAGTCGGTTGTTTTTTATTTTATTTTTGTTACTAAAAAATTCCCAATGTAAAACCTAAAAACAATCTGTCCGACCCGGGAATTGAACCCACGCCCAGCAGTCGCACCAGCCACAAGACCAACGGGGTAGTCAATTTTCATCTATAGTGTTGGTGATATGTCAAAATTAAATGATTTGTGATGGGAAAGCTGTTGGAAACAATTGATCAATTTATAAGTGAATTTACAGGACGGATTTAAAGTGCTTTTAAAGTTTACCAAATCCGATCAACAGCACAGCCGTAGAAGTTAAAACGGTCCTTTGGGTGTGGTTGTAGGTAGGAAATGTTATGTATAGCTGTACAAGGACCTTGTGCATAACCAACCTATAATGTTTCCACTGTTGGGACAGGCCTCCACTTTTCGAGAGGGAGAGTGCGCTATAATCTACCACGCGGGCCCAGTTCGGGTTGGTAGATGTCGCATGTCTTCGATATTTTGATAGAACCAAAAAAATTTTTGGTAGGACATGCTGGTTTCCTCACGATGTCTTTCTTCACCGTTTTGAGAGCAGTGATGAAATTATTTACACAAAGAAAGCCCCTACCTGGGTTGGAACCCACGACCTCCATCTCGTAAGTCGGAGCCGTTACCCTACTACACTACTACTACTACTTACCACTGGGCCAGTACTGCTCTCAAGGACCATTTGACCCGTATCTAAAATCGTAAAAAAGAACGCCATCTTGTTTTTTCCGTGCAATTTCACAAATGTTTACGAACAACCCTGTCATGTCATTCATGCGCCATGTTAGCTATAAAAACGTTTATTTCCACCACCATAAATAAGAGGTACTACAGTGAAATCTTCTCCATCAATTTTCCAAGCTACTTCCTCAATCTTCCTCGTACATGAGCTTAATAAAGCTTGCATACGCATCCATACGATAAAGATAAAAATACCTGCCTTACGCTAAATCACATCTCTACGTGATGTATTATCTCGCGATGTGCACAGAATGGGACACAGAGGGGTTGGGCACAGAAGGGAGGCTTTTACGGGGAGGGAGAAAAACTCTGTGAGTAATGGATGGTATGGAGCGAATTTGAAAAAAAAAAAGTTTGACCTTGAAATGCTTCTAGGGAACCGATGTGATGTGTGAGTGTGTGCCTCTTCATACGTAAACATGTAATTTTTTTTTTTTAAACCATGCCCCACACTAGGAATTTCTCCTGTATCGTGGGTGCGTTTACAAACATTCAAACTCACATACACAAACAGTCAGACCCGGAACAACTACTTGTAGGTCATACAAATATTTGTTCTGTGCGGGAATCGCACCCGCGACACGCAGCGCAGCAGTCAATCGCTTAACCACTGCGCCAACCGTACCGGCAATATCCATAACACTACTAATAATATTTTATTGCTAAATGGGTCTGCTCTTGACCTCGATCACGCCTGATGGAAAGCGATGGATGAGGACTATGATGGAACGAGCGTGCCCAGAAGATGCGTTCACTCTTGCTTTGAAGGCAGATGGGTGGGGCAATATGGGAGGGAACACAGATGCTAACAGTACAAGACATCCGCCTCTGAAGAACTGTTAAAAAACTGGGTTGACATAACATAGCATCACGCCTTGTTTCAGAAGGGATGAGCAGAGGTGTACCTTTACTACATTTCACCAGTTATCTTTTTAATTCCCATGTATGTAATAGCGGGCAAGCCTCTTGCTATCAAAAAGGAACAAATCCAGACTTTGCGCTGCTACTGAGAATATCCAGAAAGAAAACCTGATAACACTGCCTGACCTGGGTATCGAACTCAGTACCTCATGCTCAGCAGTAGCTTGCGACCACTTAACCAACGAGGCAGTCGTCGATGTAGTGGTCACAAACGCTACTGCTACTGTTGGTCGAGTTTTTGCATAACTTAAGTACTAATTCAATATTCGTGTATTTATGGCAACTAAGCCCAATTGTTAGTAACATTGTTCTTAACAACTATTGTTAGTAAACAAAAACACACAGCACAGAGACAAAAAGCAAAAAAAAATTGTAAGGTTAGCTGTGGGGTCTTCTGACCAGCACCTCCACAGCGTGCGACAACCAAGGCGCGTCGTATTTTTCCATCAACATAGTTTAGGATACTAATATTTTCTACCACAGAGATAACTTATTTTGTATAATTCCGATCCAGCCTGTCCCTTGCTGCCCTCTCCCAGCGACGCCCTAAGCCGAGGTCCGTACCCCACAGGGGTGCCCTTAGCGTGTAGTCGATACTTTAGTTTTTTAAGCCCTGGCTGGAGGCCTTAATTTATTGAGGTATCCACCGGCAAGCTCGGTTAAGCAGACGACGACCTCATAGGTAGAACTGCGAGATGCCAAATCGAAAAAAAAACATTTTTTTTTTTGTAAAAATCTTGCAGCTATTAATTTATCTTATAATTAATTGATTGTGAAGCTGCAAAGCAGATTATCGTGCCGAGAATTTAAGGGGTTTGAACGAGAAGGACCTTTTCCATTATTTAACAGTTTGAAGCTCAAACAACTCGTGTGTATATGTGCCTATTTCATGTCTATCCTGACCTAATCTAATATTTATAGCATTTAAATTCAAATACTATTTCGTAATCCGATTACGATTAGTGCTAAGTACCTATATAACACTATGTGTCTGTATGTGTGTGTCTGTATCTGTGTGTTATCTATGTACTAGCTGCACCCCGCGGTTTTACCCGCATAAGTTTCGATTCCGTGGTAATATCGGGATAAAAAGTATCCTATATGTTAATCCTGGGGGTCTACTCCGAAGTAGTATCGGCCGAATGTTCGGCTGTTTCCTGCTACGAAGTTACTATTTGGTTCGGTCGGTTCCGATCCTACACTCCTACACTCTTTCGAATATTGACCATGGTCCCGACCCAACTGAGCCGATCCAAACTTTTTTCGCATTTTTCAATAATATTCGGTTCGGCCATGTGTCGGTCCGATCCAAACATTCGCACTTTGCACTTCGGAGTAGGCCCCCTGGTTATAAACCATCTGTGTGCCAAATTTTATCCAAATCCGTTCAGTAGTTTTTGCGTGAAAGTGTAACAAACATCCATCCATCCATTCATTCACACAAGCTTTCACATTTATAATATTAGTAGGATTACATGTATTACCTATCATTAAATAAATCTGCTTATCCTTTTCTCGACGACGTTGGGGTCGGATTCCATTCTAACCAGATGCAGTTAAATACTTAG
The DNA here is from genome assembly GCA_945859715.1 of Apamea sordens. NCBI lineage: Eukaryota > Metazoa > Arthropoda > Insecta > Lepidoptera > Noctuidae > Apamea > Apamea sordens. Next base: position 16,054,038 of record OX243998.1, on the reverse strand, counting down.
TAGTATTTTACATGGAGCGACTGTCTATTGTTGTCAGACTTTTTACGACCCGTAACGACTGTCAAAGATCTAAGATTGACAGCTGGGACCAACGACTTAATGTGCTTTCCTAGGTACGGAAGGGCCTCGATCCTATAAAGGTACTAGCTTCAACTTCCTATCTGACCGATATTTAAACAATTCAAAGTACCTGTGAATGGTTTAATTGAAATAAATACTTTGAGTTTTGAGTTTGTAATGGATAGGTTACCATCCACAAACTGACCTCGGCAAGCATAGACTTCGATAGACCCGTGCGGCTATTATTGTTTAGCCAGGAGCCCACCCAAGTATATAACTTAGCAATAGAACAATATAATTCATAAGATTGCGTGATTCCTAGGCCTCACGAAACTTGCGAGTTCTGCCTAGTTCCTCATTAATAGCAACTCGTTAAACGGTTTATGAGTTTATAAGTCCGTACTGCGGCATACTAACGTTGCTCTGTAGCTTCACCCTTGTATTCTTCGAAAGGGTAGGTAGACCGGTAGGAACTGTAAGATATTTACAGTCTGACACTGACTATTACAGGGAGACCGAACCAAGAAAGATGGCGCACTTCACTCTTCACTTTCACAAAGCAACTGAATGCTTTGAAACAAATCATCTTGAAGACCTTTCAGTCCTACACATACAATGATGGTGATCAGCTCTCCTGTAAACGATGTGACCGGGTTTTCGATAACAAATTTAGTTTTGCTAGTCATCAGAGAACTCAGAAAACGAATGAAAATTAGTCTGGGTCGCTGTCGGTAAAGAGAAGAATACGGTGAAGAGGACTATACTGTATTACAGGGTAATCAATGTTCACACACCAGTCACAGTCTGCGGTAATGTGGTAGCGAAACTGACGAGACAGTGCTTCCTTACCCAAACCATTCGTTCCACCCACTGAAGATCTCCCACCTGGACATGAGCTGCCTTAGCTAACCTGGAAGTCTTTAAACAGACTCCGGAACCAGGTTGGCCGAAGCAAGGAAAACCTGGGGGCCTACTCCGAAGTGCAAAGTGCGAATATTCGGATCGGACCAATACATGGCCGAACCGAATATTATTGAAAAATGCGAAAAAAGTTCGGATCGGCTCAGTTGGTTCGGGACCATAGTCAATATTCGAAAGAGTGTAGGAGTGTAGGATCGGAACCGACCGAACCAAATAGTAACTTCGTAGCAGGAAACGGCCGAACATTCGGCCGATACTACTTCGGAGTAGACCCCCTGCTCAGGTGAAGATTCATAGACGACTCCGCCGTTTAGTGTAAGTGTGGTGATATACTTTTAAGTATGATCAGAGGGGCAATTCACGTAATTTTAAGAACGTTCACATTCTGATCTCAGTGTCAATCTGTCAACAAAATACTTCTAATTTCCCTACATTTTGACAAGTTTTTGACATTTGTTTGTCGCCGAGATGAGACTGCGAATAGATTTTGAACGTTTTAAATTACGAGAATTGGTCTTCAGATACTTACAGCTTCTATACGGTAGACCTAGGTATAGTGATTAGTCATTAGTCCATTTATTTGTCAGAATATTGTTACAGAGTTGTTACATACTTTTAAAAGTTCGTAACAACTCTGTACTCTGTATAAACTATTGGTATCTGATTAGACTAAAAACTTTCAAATATTAATATTTTTATTTACAAAAGTACAAACATTATCTTCTTTTTGTTACAGATACGATAACGTCCATAACCGAGGAACCGGACTTGGCAGACAATCCCACTACCAGGAGAAGTCAGCCTCACTCGTCGCGCATCTCCGCCGGTGAGAGCGGTAACTAGCTTCCACTAGTTGATATAGATTAGATCACACCTCACTATCGATATCATCACTCATCATAGCATCACCATGCTTTTCAACCAAACGATTATTACCTATCTAATGGTCGTTGTTTGCCGTAACCATCGTTGAGCTCCTTTAGTTCTGAGTTTTGCTACACGATTACAGACAAAAGCGTTCACTGACTAGACAGATCCACAAAAATCTGAGTGGTTCTTTCCTCAAATGATCATCTCAGACATATGTATATGAAGACTATGGTCAACCATGGTCAGGCCATGCATTAATCTGCATGGTTTTCATGGGGCCTGACCAATATAATGTCTGGACTTTAAAACAGACTGTGACCTCTGAGGTCGTTCTTTCTTCTCAGAGTAGTCAGACAGGTAACACCGAATTCATCTAGTTTTAAAACATAAGTTATTTTAACGTTTAAATTGCTTTTTACAAAGCCAGATAATTTTATCGGAGGAATAATTTTGAATTTTTGACAGTTCTACCATACAAAAAGTATCAGACGTCAATTTTATCCCACGAATAAAAGTTATCTGTCGATTGAAAAATCGGCCCTTACAGAAATAAATATTATTTTGAATAATTGAATTGAATAATTTTTTCGGATAATGCAAGAAAGAAACTATTTATATTTTGACCATAAATACAAAAACCGATTGTCTCACTAAGGGCTGATTTTTCCATCGCCAGATAACTTTTATTCGAAAAATAAAATTGACGTTTGACAGTTTTTGTATGAAATAACTGTCAAAATTTCAACATTATTCCTGGAATAAAGTTATCAAATGATTGAAAAATCGGCCTTAAGAGCTGATTTTTTAATCATCCGATAATTTTAACCATTAAGCGCTGGTTAAGCAGTTTAGCAAACGAAAATACTCGTAACACACACACACACAACGCACACGATACATATAACATGCCTATTTAGAATGTCACTACAAAGGCATACTTTACGGCCTACCCTAAATACCTGTCCAATAACTTGCCTAATTTTACGGCTGCTCCGTTCCACTCTGAATACGGCACAGTTTGGTATTTGCCAGTCTCACGACACTCCTAGACGACATTAGACATTGACACTTCAAACGCCTTTATTTAGGTGTACAGTCACGAGCAAAAGTATGTATACACTCGGTTTTATTCAAAAGCGATTTAATCCTCTATTTTTTAATTAAATTTTATGTTGTTACGAACATATCATTTTCGAACCCATAGGTTTATGTAATGTGGCGTGTTTCAACGTTGCATTCGTTATTTCACGAAATAAACGCAATTAAAAGTTGCCAAGTGTTGACATATTGGTGCTCGTGACTGCTATTTATTAGTTTTAGTCTGTGTTATAAAGAATGCTAAATAGAATTGTGTCGTGAAAGCTCGTGTCTTTACATAGGGCTTCCCAGAATGACATTTGAGGGTACTCAAATGTCATTTAGTAAAGCGACAGACAGCTTACTTTGTGTGAAATATTTCGTCACCAATGCTCTCAAAATGGTGAAGGAAACATCGTGAGGAAACCAGCATGTCCTAGAACCAAAAATTCGAATACATGTGACATCTACCAACCCGCACTGGACCCGTGTGGTGGATTACGGCCCACTCCCTCTCTCAGAGAGGAGGCCAGTGTCCCAGCAGTGGGAACATTATAGTCTGATTATGCATGCATGAACATAGATAGAGTATTGTACAGTGTCTGCCTACCCTTTAATTAGTGAACACGGTAAAAATAAATACTATGCATGATAGATTATTTTCAAAACGCAAAAACAAACCACTATATTTCATGAAGAACAACATAGATATGTATTCTAGTGGTAGTGCCAAGCGAATGTCCCAGTGTTAGTGACAAAATATATCGCTTGAAATATCTGAATAGCCTTTTATTGTTCTGTTACCAAAGGCCTTCGTGGCCATAAATAACGATAAATTTATGGCCACTGCATGCCATGTTTATGGCCGATGCATGCCACGTAAGTTCTAGAATCTAGATGTTGAATTAGAGCGTAGTTTGGAACTTAGCACATACATTGTTTTAAAAATATATGTGGGGTACGGCTTACATTGGAAGTTAATTTATACATTTTTGTAAATGTGTTGTAAAAAGCACCAATAGATGTTTATTAAGACTTTTTTTTTAACCACAATAGGCATTCATTACTACACGAAAGCCAACTGAAACCTGATAACGGGGAAATTAATCAGAAAAATTGCAATGTGATATAATTATAATATATTTTACCAGCGACATCGTCACCTGCTTAGTTACATATACGAGTATACAGGACTAGCTGCGCCCCGTGGTTTCACCCGCATAAGTTTCGATCCCGTGGGAATGTCGGGATAAAAAGTATCCTATGTGTTAATCCTGGTTATAAACTACATGTGTGCTAAATTACGTCCAAATCTGTTGAGTAGTTTTTACGTGAAAGAGTAACAAACATCCATCCATCCATCCATAAAAACTTTCACGTTAATAATATTATATTATTATATAATATAGTATATAATACAGGGTGAAATTGAATTCATGGGCATCCTTTTAAGGGGTCATTGTAATCATCATCATGAACTACTTTTTACTATGGGACCATACCTGAAATCGCGAAAAGAAAAACAGCTGTTCCCTACATTTTGACGAGTTATGCGAACATAAATGCGATTTCAGGTGCAATACCTACGCGGTCCAAATGTATTTAATAGTAATATTTTTTTTAGTAACCGACGAAAAATTTGTGCACATTTTTTTTTTTGTGAAGTGGAGCCAGCTTTACAAAAACAAATAAAACACCCCAGTCCTGTCTATTTTCAGTTGTCTGACATGTTATTTTTACAGAATGGAGCGGCGCGACGGGCGGCCCTCCTGCGGAAGTGGTGCTGCGACTGCACCCTCCTTCGTCCACGTCACGAGTCAATGGCTCCCTAGCTGACATCGGTGAGTAGCACAGACTTGGTAAAGAAGACGACCAACTACTTAGAACGGTGTTTTTTTTACCCAGACAGGCATTCTACTTTGAGTACTTAATTTCATCACCACTGCTCTCCAAACGTTGAAGGAAAACATCGAGAGAAAACATGTCCTAGAACCAAAAATTCGAAGACATGTGACAGCCACTAACGCGAACTAAGCTCACGTGGTGGATTATGGCCCACTCTCTTTCTCACTCTCGGAACATTATAGGCTGATTATGCGGCTCTATTGATTTGAAATTATAGCTGAAACCGCGGGTCGAGGTGTGTTTCAGCGGTCTATGTAACGTGATCCAATATTAAGAATTTGCTGTTTTACGAAATTGCAATAAAGCATCTTGCGGGCTTGCCCTGTGGACATTCCCTACTGACTGATTAAATGACTTCTAAATTACACTTCAATCAAATTGAAGACCTAATAATTTAGCGTAGGTATGTGACATGGAAAAACGTGACATGAAAAAACCTGACGCTTCGCGTCCTCCTTGGCAGGAGTGAGTGAAATCGCACTTGTTCGTACACAACGTTTTAAGAATATTCCGCATTGCGAAGCTGTGTTAAAAACAAATGCTCTAAGGAGACTAGGTCGCTCTAAGTCTAAATTAATCATGTCAGCCTCTCCCTTGCACATGATGCGTTATTTTTTTTGTGAGAAACTGTCCAACAACCGATCTTTTCTGTAACACTCTTCCGTAAAAACTTAGGTGAAGACCTGTCAATTCAATACTCAGCCAATCCCTAGCATCAGCATAAATATTCTCTAAAAATCGCACCGTGAAAACTAAGGTGAAGTGAGCTTGAAGTGAGCTGTCAATCAAAATAGTGTCAATCCCTAGAATTAGTTAGAATGTCAGCTCACTCCACGATCACTTCACTTGAGTTTTCACGGTGAGATGGTTACAGAATCGCACGTGGAAGTACATCTCACTTCACCTAAGTTATCACGGTGAGATTTTTACAGAATAGGCCGGCTGGGCGGTATGACAGCTCACTTTATCTAAATTTTCAGGGTGAGATTTTATAGAATAGACCGGCTGGCATTGTTTTTAGGTCTATTTTAAGCCTGTGATCTGCCGAGGCTGGCCTGACTTATGGCCGCGGATCGGATTGCTATTTCAGAATTTCTATATTGATCTTAGCCCGAAACCTTCCTAATTTTAGTTCTGAAAAGCCAGCTAAAAGTGGCCTTTAAGGAAGCCACAAAATTAATTTATGAGGCTTTTTTAGAATTCTCCACCAAAAATAGAGAGCAGTGGTGGCGAAGTGGAAACGGCCGCTACTGACAAGCTGCCCCTGGCAGGCCGGTCGTAGGTTCGAACCCTGACAGGCGCTTTACTTTGTGTAAATTATTTCATCACAACTGCTCTCAAAACGGTGAATGAAAAAATCGTGAGGAAACCGGCCTGTCCTAGAACCAAACATTCGAAGACATGTGTCATCTACCAATCCGCACTGGGCCCGCGTGGTGATTTACGGACCCTCTCACAGGCTGCAGGAAAACATAGGCTGAATATGCTTATGCAACAAAAATATGCCTAAAATATAAAAATCTTGTCCACAGAACATCTAAATTCAGTTTTCAATCGTATAATATTTGAAGTTAAACCCGTAACTGCGGCGGAAACAATATTTTCTAGGTTAACTGTGTAGACGTCGGCCTGTCACTTTACGGTCTGTGGATATAAATCGAATCAATACCGAGCTTGGGTTTACTTGGTTATCTATATCTTCACGTACACTACTATATTAACGATGTAGAAGCAAGATTTTGAAAGATTTCTCTTGGAAAAGCTTTACTTAAAGCGGAATTTATCTAAAAATCTAATGATGAACTCTATGGTCATGTCACATGGTACCCATTTTTCAAAAAAGTTGGGTTTGCATTTTCGTTGTTTGACACGGACTTCCGAAATTAAAGTTATTTTTCACTTTGTAGTGTCGTTTTTGGAAGTCGGTGGTTTTTTTTTTTTCAAAAATGTTTTTATTTTTCATTTTTTAGTTGTACCTACCCCACACAAATTCGTATATACTTACAAGATTAGAGATACCCCAATAACAACTTTGACAGAAATGAGGGTGTACCGTGGTATACTGAACACATCTGCGTACCCCTTTAGAGCGTACAGGCGTGACGTTATGTTGTGTGATTGCGTAAACAATACATACATAAGCGATAGCAGCAATAGCCGTTGATTTGCTGGCATTTATTGAATAGTTCCGTTGTCTATCTCCGAAACTCATCATCAGATCTTGTCGAAATTTTTATGGGACCATTTAGGAAGTATACCCTTTCCAACAAAAAAAGAATTTTGCAAATCGGTTGGCAAGCGACGGAGTTATGCGCGAACAAACATAAAAAAAAATACAAAAATCCGAATTGAGAACCTCCTCCTTTTTTAGAAGTCGGTTAAAAATAGAAAAAGCATGTTAGTTTTTATAAGTTTCACATCTCTTTAATACTGAACTATATTTCACCCGCAAATAATAAAATATTTTTCTTTTTTTCTCTTTCAAATCATGGATTCATTCAGTACATACATGATACTGCATCCCCCTGAATTGAAATAATTCGTTGGTAATTAAAAAAAAAAAAAAAAAATTGCCGATCCATACATTTTTACCGCGTAGGCATTGTACTTTTCTATGAAACCGATTTCTTTTTTTATAACCAACGAAAAAATTTTACACTAGGGGGTGGAATCATGTGCTAAATTCATGGTTACAGCAGTGCGATTCTGTAACCATCTCACCGTGAAAACTTAGGTGAAGTGAGCGTGGAGTGAGCTGTCATTCCAACTAATGCTAGGGATTGACACTATTGACAGCTCACTTCAACTAACTTTTCACGGTGAGATTTTTACAGAATCGATCGGCAGTTTGTGCGTCGATGTCCCTGCCAGCCTGTATAGTTCACTGACTGTACAGCAGTGCCATTCTGTAACCATCTCACCGTGAAAACTTAGGTGAAATGAGCGTGGAGTGAGCTGTCATTCCAAATAATGCTAGGGATTGACACTACTGACAACTCACATCAAGCTCACTTCACTTGAGTTCTCACGGTGAGATTTTTACAGAATCGACCGGCATATCCACTCTGCTGTACTCTGTGTTTTTTCTTCAATAGACCATTTTAGACACCAATTTGCAAGGTCTTCACATGATCTGACAAACAAAAATTATGTCTGGACTTTTTAATACCTCTGAGTTTATGCCGTGTTTCTTCTCCAATATTATTATCTCGAGTAGTCGAATAGGACACACCGATTTCATCTAGTTTTAAAACATAATTTACGTATGACGTGTAATAGTGTTTGTACAAGCCTACATACAGAAATAAGATCATTTATCACAAATAATAAACACATACAATTAAAAGCTATGGTAATGTAATGAATTCACCGTTAGCACAAATCGTAAGGGCACGCCACGATAGCGGCGGTAAGACCCCTCTTTGAGGAGTGGCTAGAGAGACGTCACGGCGCTCTCACCTACCGCCTGACGCAGGTCCTCTCCGGACACGGATGTTTCGGGAGGTTCCTGCACATCATCAGGCGGGAGGAGACGCCCGGGTGTCACCACTGTCAGGATCGCCCAGAGGACACGGTGGAGCATACGGTGGAGGTCTGCCCTGCTTGGGCAGAGCACCGCCGTGTCCTCGTAGAGGCGATTGGCAGCGGCGGCGACCTCTCGCGTCCGGCCCTGGTTCAAGCCATGGTCCGGGGTGAGAGGGAGTGGGAGGCAGTCACCTCCTTCTGCGAAGCAGTCATGCTAGCGAAGGAGGTGGCGGGGTGGGCGAGGGAACGCGCCTTGCGCACCTCACGCCTCAGCCGCCGCGGGAGACGCTCCGGGCGTCGGGAGCCGCGTGACGACTCCCGGCCACCGTAGGCGCGGGCCTGCGGGCGGAGAGTAATGGGTAGCTCTCCGTCCGATCAGGACTAGGCCCGTGCCGGACGGCGTGTTCGTGTTCCACGCGCGCCTCAAAGAGATGTCAGCAAAAGAGACGGGGCCCCATAGGGCCGAAGCCTGCCAGGGTAGCGGGACCATCCGAAAGGGTTCACCGCTGCCCTGGAACATAAAGGGCTAAGGATGGAACACGGGTGGGTTTTAGTCAGTAAAAGTCTGACACTCCCTTCTGCTCCACCCAGAGCGGGAGACGAATATAGAAACGCATGTTATTTTTATGAATTCCACTTCTTATTATTTATTTATTGGAATTTATAGTACCGCACTTTGATCCAACTATATCCCCTTATTGAAATAAATTAAATACCGATACCAAAGACCAACCCCCCCCCCCCCTCCCCCCTGAGCCCTCCACCCATAGAGAGTGCCTATTCGAAACTCAAACACAAAGGAAGACTGATGGGATTGATTGGTATACAATGGCTGGCATGGCCGCTTTGCATCAATCAACTTGCTAACTTAGACCCTTGTCTTGTTACTTGACGATTGTTTACCATTCATTTTAGAAGTACAGTCCATGTTGCGTTTGTTTGCAGTTTCGAGACTTTGAGTCGATTTAATTAAAATAATGTATGTGCATAGTAGCAGAAGGCTAATTCTCGTAATTTAAAACGTTCAATATGTAGTCACAGTCTCATATCGGCGACAAACATATATGTCATAAACTTGTCAAAATGTAAGGAAATTAGAGGTATTTTTGACAGACTGAGACTGAGATCAGACTGTGAACGTTCTTAAAATTACGAGAATGTACTCACAGGCTATGTTCAAGTGCTGTTTAAGTTAGTATCACTTCTAATTTTGAACTCAACGCTTGACGTTGAGTTCAAAACTACACCTACACCTCAACATTAACTTAAGATATTTTTGGCTACTTGACTTGGTTATAGGTATTAACGAATATTATGTATCTATTCCATGCTATTTAAGTTTATTTACTAAAGGGGATAGAAGTACACACTCTGGATAAAATCCTTATTCAAAATTAACTAACAAACTAAAATATGGCGATGAAAAATCCTTCCGCATCGCTGTCGACTGGTAATGTGCCCAAGAAACTGGCGGCATTGCCACGTTGTATGGCAATGCTTAGCCTCTGGCCAAGGCAAAAGCCAGTCCTTAGGTCACGGGAAGTTCGGGAGCCGCGTGACGACTCCCGGCCACCGTAGGCGCGGGCCTGCGGGCGGAGAGTAATGGGTAGCTCTCCGTCCGATCAGGACTAGGCCCGTGCCGGACGGCGTGTACGTGTTCCACGCGCGCCTCAAAGAGATGTCAGCAAAAGCGACGGGGCCCCATAGGGCCGAAGCCTGCCTGGGTAGCGGGAACATCCGAAAGGGTTTACCGCTGCCCTGGAACATAAAGGGCTAAGGAAGGAACACGGGTGGGTTTTAGTCAGTAAGAGTCTGACACTCCCTCCTGCTCCACCCAGAGCGGGAGGAGTCATTTGATGATTTCCCATCCTCAAAAAAAAAAAAAAAAGGTCACGGGAAGTGTCAATCAGCCGTTTAGAGATTACGTTGAACTTGATCTTGACGAAAGAAAGACAATAAAGAAGGAAAGAAAAAGTATTTATTGCGACTCGTACTGGAAGATTACAAACTAAACTAACCACAATAGGTACACAGGTAGAATCCAATTATTTCTTACATACCTCTAGTTTAAGGCCCTAGTTTGTAAATATTTATGTAAATCAATTATTTCAATAAATCAATAAAAAATAAAATTATGGTTAAAAAAAAAGTAACAAAAAGAAAAATTAAGCAGAATGCCCTATACCAGGCCAAAAGGCAGCATGATGCATGATACTTTCATCCGTCCTTGCAAGTTCGTTATCTTCATCTGCTTAACTAATTTGGAACTACATAATTATACTCGTACCAAGTTCTGTCTGCTGAAGTTTCGGCAACCACGTTCCACGATAAACAGCTTTGACCTTCTCTTATCATTTAATTCGTGCGGGTGCTATCTATGTGCCCTTCAACTACAGTCCAGCCGTCGACTGCAGAATGTGGTCTTGACACCTGTCACTGCGACAATTCTAGTAGCTAATAAAGATCAAATTCGCAAAAAACGTATTAATTTGTATGAGGACAGGCAAAAATTACAGAACAACATCTGCTATGATCCTAACACTCCTTTTGAGTGGTTTACGTTCATACATTTGGTCATACATACACGCACGAACGTATACACATTGCGAAGGAAAGATGATAGTAATTAATTAATATGTTTTCTCCAACAGATGGCAGCGGTGTCGTAGTGAGAGCAGAAGAAGCCCTCATAGTAGCCTTCGTCCTCCTACTGTGGGTGGCCGCCATAGCACTGTTCTTCAATCGTTGGGGCAAGATCAGGTGCGTCTATAAACTGTACGTAGTATTATTTTGTTTTATTTTATGGCACTATAGTGAGAGAGGTTGAGCACAGATTTTGGCAAATATTTAACGTCTAATAACATACCAAAACAAATGTGGCAACTCAAATCAGAATGTGGCTCAACCACTAACCTATATTATACAAGTACCTACGCTGGACTTCATACTATCAATGACAAAATAAAGACATTTGATTTTCGCCATTTTGGCGCTGAGAGCAACGCGAGCGTCCGTGGAACTAATATTTTTGATAGCGAGTTTTACAAGATGAGCATACTCTAATGATAATTTTTTTCTAAATATCTCGTAGTAAACACAAAGTATTCAAAAAGTGTTATTCCACGATTTAGACTTAAATCGTCAGAGACTTGATGCGTCTTAATTTTACATGATGAAGAACAGACTCTGAAAAGCATGACGAAGAAGAGATTCCTTTCATTTACGAACTGTTTATTTATTGAAATTAATTATTCCAACAAATATCTAATGGTCCAAAATTTGTAATAAAATTTGAAATTTGTATTGTAAAATTTGTAATTTGTTATAATATTATTGTTGACATGCATGTAAAAAAGGTGTATTATTTTTTGCTTTTCAGTTTTTTGAGCGGTTTATTTTTTTTGTTAAAATGTTTTTATTTTATAATTTTTTGTGGCTATAATCTACTTATTGTTTGCCAAAGGGCAGGCATATGTGACACTGAGTAGAGTAATAATACACAACTCAGCATTCAAATCTGTGAGTGAACAATAAATCACCCCTATTTTCCCACCCATAGGGTTGGATTCTTTTTTTCAAATTTGTATGGGACCAACATTGGGGTATTCCCTTTCCAATAAAAAATTATCCAAATTTTACGAGTACTACTCTGTAAAAAGTTGTGCGTGGTCATACCTACATTAAAAAAAATTACCTTACTACTTGAGAACCTCCTCCGTATTTTTACGTCGGTTAAAAATCAGTCCAAATAAATTTAAAAAGTACGTACGCTAAGTAGTAATCTGAGCTCAGCCTCTATTTTAATAGATGCACGTAGGTAAACTTCTGAGCTAAACTCTATCTACTAATAGACTAAGAGTTAGTTATTTATATGAGCTAAATCTGACAGCAGTCCAACTTTGTTTTTAAAGCCAAAGTTCAGCAGAAGCGTGAACTTTGAAAAACAATTTATACGTTACGTAGTCTGTAGGTAAAGAGATCAAACCTTTAGGTTATGTACGGTCACTAAAGGTGATAAGTAACTAGGGTCGTCTGATATAGTTGAAGTTTAGTAAGAAACCGACAGATGTTTACGAATAAATTGAATGAATAGGAAAAAAAAAACAGTTCATTTATCAAATTAAATTGCATTCGAAAACCTTGCTTACTAAACTCCAACTATGTATATCCGACGACCATGTTACTTATCTCTATTGGTGACTGTACCTAAATAGCGACCCGCCCTTACTTCGCACGGGTGTTATAATAACATATTCTGTGCTTTTTCTAAGTTATTTATATTACTTACGAGTATACTATATAGGATTTACACTAGGTGTTTCTAGGATTTTCGCCGTGCTGCTGGTCGCTTAACAAATCGCCTCACAAGCCGAATCGCCACCCATTTAAGGTTTAATTACTTTATTCTTAAAAAAGAAGACGGTGTCAAAAAACGAAAATGCGGAACAAGCGACATCGACTTCCGAAATTAAAATTATTTTTCTCTTTGTAGTGGTTTTTTTTTAAAGCTTTTATTTTTCTCTTTTTAGTTGAACGGTCTACCCCACACAACTTCGTATACAGGGTGTTATTGACAGCCCTCCGCAAACTGATAGGGTGGCTTCAGTACATCATATTAAGATGACCGGTACATGTAATTCTTTCAGGAACATTAAGGGAATCCAAAAAACCAGATTTGTTTTATTACCTCACACGCAACGTATCGTTACCGTGGCAAAACGCACGTAGCGGACGGCAGCGCAGCGAGCTTGAGCGAGGCTGTTTTCAGCTGTTTTATTTGCATAAATGGAGTGTTGCATACAGAGAACGTAATTTTACATTGAAATAAAGGAATATCAGCAGAAAAAACCGCATAAATTTTTTTTTTCCTGAGAAAATTTCCAGTGGGATATGATTCAGAATAAGGAGCTGAATCAATCCTGTGTTTTTGTGGAGGGCTGTCAATAACACCCTGTATACTTACAAGATTAGAGGTATCCCAATAACAACTTTGACAGAAATGAGGGAGTACCGTGGTATACTGAACACATCTGTATACCCCTTTAGAGGGTACAGGCATGACGTTATGTTGTGTGATTGCATAAACAATACATACATAAGCGATAGCAGCAATAGCCGTTGATTTGCTGGCATTTTTTGAAGAGTTCCGTTGTCCAGATGTTGTCGAAATTTCAATGGGACCATTTGGGAAGTATACCCTTTCCAACAAAAAAAGAAATTTTCAAATCGGTTGGCAAGCGACGGAGTTATGCGCGAACAAACATCCGAATTGAGAACCTCCTCCTTTTTTAGAAGTCGGTTAAAAAGGCAAAATGCCACTTACATGAGAACATAAGATAACATAATATTGTAATTCACTTATTCTAGGTAACGGTCACTGGTTCAATACTATAATTAGGCTTAGAATTAGTTTATTTTTAAATTTGTTGGATTTTATTCTTAACTATGTAGTTAGGGCTAGTAACATTATTAGTGAGTGGTTTCCATCATATGATGTGACAGTTTTGATTTAAAACCACTGAAAGAGCTTACATTTTTTATGTAGGATGGTAAATTATTATAAATTTGTGCTCCTTCATAGGTGATATTCTTTATAGAATAATTTGAACGTAGTGGCAGGACAAGTAAGCTGGGTCGACGAACACTGCGTTTACATATTTGAGATTTTTTGGTAAATGTTACGTTTGCGTGAATGGTTCCATCCATTACTTTTCTAATCAAGATACAAGTGTTATACATAAACAGTTGTTTGATATACATAAGTTTTGTTTCTTTAAAAATTTTGTGCGTTGGTGTCAATAGTATGGATACGCACCAGTATCTTTATGATCCTGTTCCGCATTCTTTGCAGTTCCTGTAGTTTTGTTTTACTGGCGTTCTCGCCTATAAAATCAAAATCAAAAGTCATTTATTCAAATTAGGCTGAGAATCAGCACTTTTCGAACGTCAAAATTATATAAGACAGTCCCCCAAAAACGTCCGCCCTTCACCACTTCCTAGTGCTATCGCTGGGAAGAAGAAGTGGCGCAACAATCTCCCCAGCAGCACAGCTGTCTGTTCAGTTATAAAATACTTGATACTATACAATACTAGGCGTTAAGTAATTAACATTACAAGGCACATAACATAAAATTAAATTACTTGCAATATGTCAGCTAGCCACGCCAATATACCAACAAATATAATAAAAACTATACGTACTCATATAAGATATAATAAATGTGATTTGACATTTATACACCGAATATAGCCGAATTGCCATTTAGAAAATCGACTATAGTCAGGTGACTATAGTCGATTTTCTAAATGGCAATTCGGCTAAAACATTAATGTTTATGCGGGCTTTACACAGGTGTGTAAAGCCCGCATAAACATTAATGTTTTATAAACAGAAACGTTCCAGAATAAATATTCTAAATGATAGTGAAAACCTCATCAAAATCCATTGCGAAGTTGAGAAGAACAACGCGGTCACACTCTTATACAGACACGAAAGCGACTCTTAATTTATTATTTATAGATAATAAATAAATAAATTAAGGGCTGATTTTTCCAACGCCAGATAACTTTATCGGAGGAATAATTTTGAATTTTTGACAGTTCATCCATACAAAAATTGCCAGACGACAATTTTATTCCACGAATAAAAATTATCGGTCGATTGAAAATTCAGCGAAAAAAAAAATGATCTCGCAGAATAAAATAATTCGAATTCTTGTCACTTAAAATTCCAACTATATAACTAAATCAAAATAGATATCAAACCTCTTAACATCATAAATGTGAGCGAATTTCAAATCATTAGGTATTTGTGATGGAAAAGAACCTTTCATTTTCTTCAGCAAATATTTTCTTTAGAAAAACTAGGTAGGTACTTATTAATATTTCATAACATTACACAAACAGAAAAACTAAAGAAGAATATTATTTTATCGCCGACATTATTAGTCTTTGTTATTGCTAACAGCTTGTTTAAAGAAAACTAAGCCGTATCTTAAACTATTTTTGTTTATTATTATTTAGTTTTTTCCTTCTAAAACACATTAAATTAATTAATTATATTTTGTTTCAATTTGGTATTTTCTTAATGCGTTATTAAATACATTTGAATGTTGCTTTTCACTTCAAGAAGCTATCTTGCGTGGTTTCATGATAAGATAGTTGTTTTTTTATATTGCTCGTCAGTGTATAACTAGGATAACAATCGATTTTAGAATAAACATACCTCGTGGCACTACTTTCAGTTTCAAAACTAAAATTTTCAACTCGGTCATGAACCTAATTCGTTCGAAAGTGCTCATAAAAAAGTTAATAATACTTTTCTTCCAAGTTTTATACCTTTTAGACCTTTCAGAAGATGGGCACAAAAACCTAATTCACTTATAGAGGCATTGTCGTCAGTTGTTGTAAATAGTTTGGTCAACATATTTCTGAAAAGGTTATTCTTTGTCTGATAACCAACAATAGGAGTTTTAAGAATTCTGATTACGATTTCACGAAGCTTTTTAAAGAAATTACTGAGGTATGAGGAGAGGTTCACTTATCCTCTATAATGGAAGGATCCTCCGACCAGACTGATGTTGTATCTGGTGGGCAACTGCCCGATGATTGATGTCGGGACGTTCAATCGCGCGGTAAACTCTGCTTGAGCGATGCAGGATTTTTGCAAGATGGCAGTATGATGCGTAGTTCGCATGTGGCGATGTAGATGGCACCACAGAATCATTAGATACAATTCAATAATATAGGATAGGTATTGCGTATCGCCAGAGCTAGAACAGCTTGGAAACGGTTGGAGGAGGCTTTTACCGATATCGATAGCGGTCCTTGTACATCGTAATAATAATAGTAATAGTTAAATTATATTAATATATTTTTAGTTAATAATGTTAAATAAGTATTACATACATAAGGAAAGTGTGCAAGAAAAAAATAAAGCTATTTTATTAATTTATTTTATTAATGCGTATCGCCGCAGGAGACGCCCTGGACGGGAGTCAACCGCCGACTTCCGGCCACCATAGGCGCGGGCTTGCGGGCGGCGAGCAATGGGCAGCTCGCCGCCCGGTAAGCACCAGGCCCGGGTCGACGGCGCGTTGTGTTCCACGCGCGCCTCAAAGAGATGTCAGCACGAACTGACGGGTTCCGTTAGGGCCGATGCCTGCCAGGGCTGCGGGTTGTTCGAAAGAGATACCGTAGCCCCTGGCACAGACAACTGAGGGAACACGGGTGGGTTTTAGTCAGTAAAAGTCTGACACGCCCTTCCGCTCAGCCCAGAGCATGAGAGATAATTTGATGATTTCCCACCCAAAAAAAATAAAAATAGGTATTGCGTATTCCGGAGATAATTCTGTAGTAAAGTATAGATTATAATTGTTGTAGTATGGATATGCACCCATGCGCTCTATACGTTTCTCGTTTTCGCGCATATGCAAGTAATTTGCTTGCAATCGTACTAGCACTAATAAGGTACTTACAAAATACCAAACTGTCCCTAAAAAAATATTTTTATTTTTTGATTCTTACGAGTGTATAGTTCACACCTACCACATACATACTTAGTTCAGAAATACGTCACTAATTATATATCAACCATCTGTCATGTCTGAGACATACATGTGCTAATTTCATTGGGTAATTTCTATTAATATTATTATTCTGGATTTGTGATCTCGTCCTATCTATTGTGTTCCTTCTGTCTATACTCCTTCTGGATCTATATTTATATATATAAATACATACATCGTGCTGTGTACGGACATTATATGTTTCATAAATTCATTGACTTTTGTTTCTTGTTCGCCCGTACATTTCCTACAAGAGCTAAACGAGTTTTAGGTGAAAATAACTAAGACATAATTATTTCTTAAAATGATTACTCAAATAAATATTCTTCTCCTTAGAATGCTGGAGCCATATCAGCCGAAGTTCCAGCAACAACATCGACAAAGTTGTGCTTTAGCTGAAAACTCCGTGTCTGTGCCTCCTCATGTAAGTTTCTATTGTTATTTGCATGCTTGCACTGATTTGAAACAAATACTCTAGAATGAATTGTCTCTACACCTTCTCAACATAATATGTTTGAGAAAATTCATGCAAAATCAAAGTACAGACGCCAGCACATCAAGCTACTACAATCTATCAAATTTCTTTAATAGATTTCAACTTTATCGCTAAAGCATTAAGGTTCAAGGTTGATTGGGAAAATTTGACAGTTTCGGGTAGCTTGACCTGCCAGCTGGCGTCTGTACCTAAGTTAGTTTACCTAGTAAAAT
Source organism: Apamea sordens (assembly GCA_945859715.1). Classification (NCBI taxonomy): domain Eukaryota; kingdom Metazoa; phylum Arthropoda; class Insecta; order Lepidoptera; family Noctuidae; genus Apamea; species Apamea sordens. Next base: position 16,036,405 of record OX243998.1, on the reverse strand, counting down.
ACAATTATAAAACAGAAGTCTTAAGAACTCAAATAGTCTTATAATTGATGAATTTACAAAATCACATGTCGCTAAGTTACGAGTACATATTGTGATTCTTCATTTTGTAAGTGATACAAAAACAACAATGGATATTATTTTGCAGGCAGTACATCGCAAACCTTTTCTATTACAGCAAACTGCTGAAAGTGAATGCCTAAATTATAATGATATTGTAAGGTATTTTTCGCTACTAACTAGTCTACACGCAATCCAGACTCATTTCGTACGAACACTGATTTTAGATTGTCGTGAGACAGTCGTATCATTTTTGGTGGACTGCATTTTCTAGTTTTAAGCATGATTATCATTAGCCTGTAATGCCCCCAATGCGGAGACACAGGCTGCCTCTTTGTGAGAGGAAGTGGGCCGTAATCTACAACGCAAGCCTAGTGCGGGTGGTTCCCACTTGCTAGTTAATAAAGATAAAATTAAAAACAAAGATAATCATTAAATAGAAAGAGAAAATACAGTCCACCAAACTACGAGTAATAAAACATATAATGAAACTTTAGCATTGATACATGATGTTAAAGTTCTTCACAAGCACTTTCCCTGACCACCTTAGGATTGGCTTGGTAAGAATTTTTCTAGTAATAAACATAGATCGAAATAGGCAGTGCAATTTAACGATGAATTCGTAATATTGGCCATGCTATAAAAATGCTAATATTCTGGTATTACAATTAGGCAAACAACTAGGTAAAATCAAAAGACCTATCCAGTCATATTTTAAACATTCTTATAATTCTAAACTTCCCAGCATATTGTTGTTCACATTTAGCTTGATAAAATTCTTAGAAAATGTATAGTCTGGAAGTAACAAAGACGGTTAATGATAAAAACGTCATAATGAAGAGTTTATGTAAGGAAGAGACATAAATCCTGGAATCCATTAGGCATATATCCTAACTTAACAGGGACTTTTTTAATTATCTATCTTATTAAAGACTCTTCAAAGACGTGATTTGGCATATTAAAGCAACAAAAGAAAATCAAATATATGTATATGTCTTGATATCATAAATGATGTTAAGTCGTAAATAAATTGCACTACCTATCCGACAAATGGTAATGAAACACTGCTTTGTACAGCACCGAGCATCATTGTCACGCGGCTGTGTGTCATACGACTGCGGGGCATCATTCCCATCTTATCAACCATGCGGATACTTGTCCCATAGACCGCGGCAGGTAAGGACTAACAAAATTATCAGTTAATTATCAAAAACTGAATTTGAAAAGCAAAAAGTGTAACTTTAAATGGGAAACCGTTTAAAAATGGAGCTTTAAATGTTTAGATACTACAAATAAAAAAGAGTCAGAAAATGATTTTGAAAAATGTAGTACAATAACATAGGCTTGGATAGATAACACCAAGTTGTATTATCATTAGCCGTGTTCTATGTCACACGTAGATCTAGTAATTTTCCTTAAAACGGAAAACTAAACGCACTCATCACCTTTGTTTGGCATAAAACTAATACAGTATCATTTTCACTTCTTCCTATCTTCTAGAACTCGGTCTTCGTAAGTAGCATGGGTATGGGCGGTATGGCGCTCATCCCTGAGAGTCCTCCAAGGCGGTCCCGCTCAGCAACTGACATCCCTGCCCTCATCACGCCTTCAGAAATGTCCCACCATACGGCCAGGTCTTCAAGAGCAGCCAGTTTACACAGTGCAGTAGACATAAGAGTAGCGCCATCTCCTAGAACTTCAAGAGCTGCAAGTCTACACTCAGCTGTTGACATGCCTCCTGGGTCTGTCCAAGTACATGTCAGAGGGTCAGGTTCAAATCTGAATAGACCGAGAAGTCCAAGACGGCTGACGATAACTAATGTGTAATTTATGTGGATGATGGGATTCTAAACGACTACGGTTTCAAGGACCAATATGTACTTTAATCTATGACTATCAAGGTCATACATTTACGTGTTATCGTTTTGTAACTTTCTTACGTGAATAATTCAAGCGGTATTCAATATATTTCACGATAACGCTTGAAAGATTTTTCCCAAATCAAAAGAAAGACTTTGAATTAATAAGTCACATTTTAGTCCAGAATAATTTTCGTCAAATATTTATTCTTTTTAAACGCATTGAAGCGTAGCTTTAAATAGACTTTGAAAATTAATAATAACTCATTAATTTAATAAAGTTGGATGCTTTGATATGCTTTCATTGAACTTTTGTGGTGTGAGGTTCGAAAGGTACCAATTAACTATTGAATATAGGTATATAAGTTTAATGATAACTTTCTATATTTCTAGTAGTTTAGTCTTCTTCTCTTCTCTTCATCATATCTATTGTATACATACTAGTAGTTATAATAGTGCGTTAAGCGCAAATCTTAGACGTGTGGTGCTATTATAAGTATCAGAACTATTGATTTTGTTAACAATTTCATTGTTAGTACTGTTAAGATGTATTTAGTCATCGACACTATTGTTTGTTTCAATTATAATTAATTGACTTGCTTGAATTGCCTCTATATCTCTTCCATTGATTTTCCAATCAAATTGCTTACCTCAATACGGAACTAGAGTATCTTTTACATACATTTTTAGGGAAATAATTTGTTATGTAGGAATTTCATTTAGTTTATCAAGTAAGAATATTTTGGCCCTGTCGAGTACGTCCTTCGTGTCTACGCTAATATCCTAAGCAAACTTATTAATTTTAAATAAGGTTGATATTAATAAATTCTGCTCAACTTATTCTGTAATCTCATTCTCATCTTAGTTGGCAATAACAGCTTGCTTTTAAGAAACGTTAAGCTAAAGATTTTGTTATTTCTTGATTACTTGGTATATTTTTCTCTAACAATATTTGTCGAGGGGTAACTAATTGTTTTTATTAATATCAATCCTTTCTTTACCAATTTTAGATACAACTCTTGCTCGAGTATTCTAAATAATGTAGTAATATATTTTAATGGCCAAATACTGTTATATCTTTGTACATATTAGCTTTAAATTGTAAATTATGTAATTTGCTATTACTACACTTTCGGGTATTTCATTAAATGTTGCTGTACCATCTAATTTGATATACAAAGGCTACGTATTACCTTTCATAATAATTATTACATTTACATATGCTTACTCTGTTAATAATAAATGTAGTGAAAGTTCATTGGGCATAAAAACCATTAACCCTGAAACACTTAGCCTTTTAGGGCACAAGTGATCGATTAAAATAAAAACCTTTAACATTTCTCAAACATTTTAGTTGTAGTTTTAATGAGGTTACCCGAAAGTGACGTAAGAGAGCTAAGTTACGTAAGGGCTATTAAATTTAATAAAAATACAATAGAAAGAACCTTCACAATAGCAAACAACCACATTGTACATCAATTTGAATACAAAATGCCGCTTAATAGAAGTGTTACCATGAGTTACGCTACATATGTAACAACTGTTGTAAAACTCGAAATTAAAATGCCAAGGTTTCTGGCTGACTAACTAATAGACTCCTTGAATTGAAAATCCATGGAATAACTAATTGAACAAATGCTTCGTCTCTCTATAAACAAGATAATCTGCAATAATAAATTTGTAATCTGCCTTATTTTAAACATTTTCAATAACTTTACAAAGAAAGTCTCCAATTCTCGATCAGTTCTCACATCGTCTATGTAAACGAACTCATGGTAGTATACGCCTGAATCGATACCAAAATCTATCTTTAGATATCGAGACGTTTTGTCATTCAAACACAAATAATGTTTAAATTAACATGTACATAGCTGATTAAGGTAAAAATATATTTTATGATACTATACCTAACCCTGTAACGACAAAATCAATTACAATACTATGTAAATATTTAAAGAACTCACAAATCAATCGTGCCTGCGATGTGCTCGCGTGTAAAGAGAAGTATTTTGTGCCATTCGACAATCAAAGGCAGATACGTAGATGTAAGCTAAAATTATTCTAATAAATTCATTGTTATCAAAATCGTGTAAGGTCTTCATATTCCGTCCGAGTTTGACGTTATTTAGCGTTTTTGTTGGTTTTTAGGCTTTATCCTCTCAGTTCATTTGTTGATAGAAGATTTTGTTTATAAATTCCGTCTTGTCATGTACAGTCACCAAAGGAGATAAGTAACCAGGGTCGTCGGATATATTTAGTTGAAGTTTAGTAAAAAACCGATGGATGTTTTCGAATAAAATTTAATTTGATAAATTAAGTATTTGTTTTCTATTAATTAAATTAAAGTTTATTCAAAAACATCCATCGGTTTCTTACTAAACTTCAACTATATCCGAAGACCCTGCTTACTTATCTCCTTTGTGACCGTATTTATCTAATTGTTTCTTCATCTCCCTTCACGTCTCTGTCAGATTGGTTCATAACCGATTTGAGCCATTCAATTGCTAGGTAATTTGATAGATCTTCAATGTTCAAGCGAAGTGATGGAATTAAGTCTCCAGAGGGTATGCCGTTTTACTCAGTCCCAGCAGTGTGCAGTCTGTCTTAACTGCCAAATATCTCCGACAGACTTCAATATGTTTTATTGAATCTTCTGTCCTGTTGTTACTCAAGGATGTTGGAAAGTCTGCATGATTAATGATCTTTCATAAGGTGAATTCTATTGATAGTGAGATATTAAATATTCAATGTTTAACCATCCTCCCGGCTTGTTTTCTTAAGTGTATTCAAACATGTTTGTAATTTGGTTTGAAATGGGCATACGAAATGAGTAAAAATGTAACCTTTGTAAAGACGCCACGCACATCAAGTTACTACAATCTCTCAAATTTCTTTAATAGATTTTCAACTTTATCGCTAAAGTATTAAGGTTCAAGGTTGATTGGGAAAATTTTACAGTTTCGGGTAGCTTACGTCAAAATTTTAAGTTTTAGCAGTTTTGATCCATATAAAACTATACCACTGCTATACTTGAGATATACAATCGCATTCACCTACTAAAATTCGACTAGCGTCGTAAAGAAATACCGAGTTTTAATACCAGCTCTTCCTCGAGACGTTTTTATTAAGTATTTCTCCAAATTTTACGAAGTCTCAAGTTTCTGCCGTCGCTTGACCTGGCACACATTCTAAATTCGGAGCCGTAGCAGTAGGTACTAAAATAAAAGTGACCTTTAAAATTTCTCAACTGTAACTCTGTGACCCGACAATTTTCCATTTTGTTGCAAAACAGGTCGCGCTGATTGCGCTTTGAATAATTGAAATAGATGAAAACTTCTTGAAAAGGTTAAAATAATAATATGAATAAGTTTTGTTTCTTTTGCCATTTTATTTATTTCTCCAACGTCTTTTATCTCAGTTATAAAAGGGACGTTTATTAAAGAAATAACTACTGTGGGTATAAATTAGTTTACATTTAAATGTTCTTCATTATTCTAGTCGGCCGGTCGGTCTAGTCTAAATTGAAACATTTATTTCTTTTTACAAATCAGGTTAGAATTTTTATTTCTTCTTTTTCAAGCATGGGCTAATCGTTTGCGTTCATTGCATACCTTTAGCAAAGTTACTTTTTTCAAACATGGCATTTGACCGCTCTGAAGAATTTAAATCCCGTGTAGAATTCTACTCTCTGCACTGTTAAAGGTTGGTATTCTTAACGACATGGCCTTTATTTATAAGTTCCAAAAAAAAGGAATTATAGAAAAATTAAACGTCAGAAAATTTAGAATTCTTTCTGGTTTCTTGATTATATTTTTTTTTTCATTGTTTGCGGACGTTTTGTCCAAGAATACAAGTCGTGTCCTAATTAAGCCTTTAATTACTCGATTCTAAGTTTGCTGTTAACATGAAGCCTTGGAAATGAATTTATTTAATTCAACCTTTCGTAATTTACGAAATATTTATGATATCGAAGTTTTAATCACTAACTCCTAAAGAAAAGCTCCTCAGAATGATTCATGATTTATCGTCTATATAAACGGTTTCGTTTCCATCAGCGTTCATGCATCATTTATCAAAAAGAGTTCCCCTGAATTTTGCCGGCCTTTCATTTTCCAATGGACTCCAGTTTCAATACACGTTCGGAATTCCGGTATCTTATTTTGTATCAGCAGACCTTACTCCCCATTCATCGTATGCTGACGAGTCAAACGTCGGATTAGCTTCGAAATCTATACGAGTGAAATCTGGAGCTAGTCTCAAACTTCGTGTATGCATTGTTGAGTCAAATGTTAACTTATTACTTGTTCACAAACTGCTCAATTTGTACCAACTTTGAATTCGAAGGGGACATCAATTCCTTTGTACGTTTCGTTGAACGCGCAACTTTCTGTCGATATTAAGGTCATTGCAATTTTTCATTCGTTTAAATGTTCGTTTGCTTTCGTTCAAACCAATGAATATGTAATAATAATAATTTATCTTTATTTCAGACATACGTCCATACATTTTTACAAAGAAAGCGTTAGTAGGGTTGTTAATAGTACACACAAAAAAATAATAATGATAATAAATAAAAATAAAAAAAAAACAAAATAAAATAAAAAAGGTGTTAGTAATTTGTTAGTAAACAAAACAAGTTACACACTACGTTTATTTTCTATTTCTGTGCAGGTGTACACTTGCCCAGTATACAGTAAAAGGACTGTCTATTTTGCACGCTAACGTTCTGAGGACAGTGTTGGTGCTACGACGGACCCTGCTCATCATCGATGCAGTTCTTTTCCTAATGATGCAAAAGAAATCATCGATGGAAGCATCCGCAAACATTGCAGAAGCACTGCAGTACCGGGGTTTTCTCAACACTGCCCTCAGCGCGTCATTGTACTGAACACGCAGGGCGTTGTAAGCCCGCCGCGTAAAGTTGATCCACAGACTGCACGTGTAAAAAGACTGACAGAAGGTTCTAAAAAGTAACAATTTTACCTCTGTGGTACATCGTGCAAACCTGCGGGCCAACATATTGCAGCGGACTGCCAACGCCCTCCTTTCCCTCTCTAGGTCTTCATCGTCCTGCAGCCGATCTGTCAGCATGTGACCCAAATATTTTACTTTAGACACCCTCCCTAGTGCCGACCCACCGATCTTAATTGCCGGCACGTTTGAGGGAGCCTTGTTCCCTGCTTTGCATAGCATGAGAACACTCTTACTAGCGTTATATTTGAGTCCATGTGACATGGCATATGATTCACAAATGCCCAGAAGTCTCCTAAGCGCACTCACTGACGGGCTCAACAGAACCATGTCGTCCGCATAACTAATATTATTGACCATTCTTCCGTCTATTGAGCAACCTACCATGGCTCCGCTGAGCCCGCCAATCAGCTGGTTAACAAACAGGTTAAACAAACTCGGGGACGTCAACCCACCCTGTCTAACACCGCATTTCAGATAATATTCCTGACTCTGTGCGTTGACCCATCTGACCGCATTCTTTTGATTATTGTACCAATATTTGAGGAGAGATACCAGCTCCTTCGGTACAGTGGTCTCTTCAAGCAGTTTATGCCAAAGAACATCATAAGACACCAGGTCGAAGGCCCTTGAAAGATCCAGAAAACACGCATATACTGGAGTTTTCCTGTCGGTATAGTACCTAACAGTTTGTTTCAGACACATAATTGCCATTTCCGTTGACAGGTTGGGTCTGAAGCCAAACTGCAAGTCATGTATCTGAAGATGTTCGCTCAGCTGCGCGTTCATGAGACTGTCAAGGACCTTCGCTATAGTTGTGGCCAATGATATCGGGCGGTAATTATGCTTGTCAGATGGATCCCCGGTTTTGTTTTTTATTATTGGAATTACTACTGTTTTTATCATATCATCCGGAATAAAGGAATGTCCTATACAAAAATTAAACAATAGAGTCAGGACTCTGGGCAGATGTACACCTGCATAACGTAGATGTTCTATACTTATACCGTCATGACCTGGTGACTTTCCACGCTTCATCTTTTTTATGACATTCTTCACGTCTGATGGCCTAATTCGACCGTACTTCTCACCAGGTCTGACGTCTGGTTTACTTAAGTTACTAACTTGACATGGTATTGGTTCTACCGTAAACAAATCTTTAAAAACATTCGCAATATTTTGATCCCCTACTACACTGTCGACGCTCACAGGAACACTCGGCCTAGGATTCAACTGCCCCGTTTTTTTCCAAAAACTGCTAAAATCTTTAGCCTCATGTTTTGCCGCCAGTATGTCCATTTTTATTTGCTCGGTATTATCCTGGCACCATTTCAATTTCTTCTTAAACTCTTTTCGTGTTTCACACATACTCAAATACTGGGGCCCCGCGCGCGGTTTCCCCTGTAGAACCCAGTTACTGAAACTAAGCCGAGCACTCCTATGAGATTCCCCTACGTGCTTGTTCCACCCTACAACACATGTCTTTTTATTTCTTTTACTGTCAATTCGAGTTTTTTCCGAGGCACTACTCAAGATAGACTTAATGTTAGCGTACATTGTATTAATTATGAGCCTGTGATCTATATTGTCACACATATAGTCACAGCAGTCCCGCAATTCCACTGGAAAGTCTATATTACGCAGTGCCCCGTTGCACAGCTCCCTATATTTACAAATTTGCTCATTGTTTCTTAGCCCCCATAATATTCTGTTATCTATTTCTCTGTTCACAACAGTTTTATTTGGTATACACTTAAGATTGCAAATTATTTCCAACGGAAAGTGGTCTGACCATGACACTTCATACAATACCTTAACACTTTCAATTGTTTGAAATGCCATTGACGTGACCAGGCAATGATCTAACCATCTTACAGTTCCATGAGCCTCACTCAAGTATGTATAAGTGTTCAGACAACTAGGTAACAAATCTACGTCAGCGCATGACCAACTTTGTTCCTTACAGAAGTTCAGCATTTCATTAAAAAACAATTCCCTCGGATGCGCATTGAAGTCCCCCATAATAAATACTGTATCTACATTACAATCATCAATTACCGCATTTATTTCCGAGAGACACGCAGTAAATTCAGGTAGGTTGTCCTGGCAGTCCGTAGGCATATACACTGAGAACACTAACATTGATTGACACTGATTCACACATTTTATTGCCGAAATGCGCACACTCTTACACTTAATAATCTCGACGACACTAAACGCACTCTTTCTCCATAGAATGGCCACCCCACCATATGGCCTCCCCCGCAGCACTCCTTCAGCTGTGTCTACCGCTGAGGCGCCCACTGTCGCAAAATCACAATGAATGTCGTTGAGATAGGACAGATCGTGAGGTAGCAACCACGTCTCCTGCAGTGCAATTATATCCGCAGTGTCACACAGTTTTTTTACATAATCTACTGATCTCTTTATAGACCTACAATTAAAACTCAATAGTTTAAGTAATCTATTTTTCGCAACCATCTTGACGTTTTACTACCCGCTCCTTTCCAGTGACTAAGTACTCCTGTCGAGCCTTAAATATTATATATCTCCTAAAAAATATCCCACTCGGCCAAAAATCGTCTTTTACAAATAAGTCTAACTTACTTCTCGGAATATAGATCTTATAAGATTCATACTCCTTCGAGTATTTCATGGGTACTTTTTCTGGTGCCACTAGAATACTAGTTTTCGCCATGATATAATCTTCAATATCCTTTTCCGTGGTGTCTTTTGAGACATTGTATATAAACAATGGAATGTTTACGTCAGCGGCTCTAAATTTAGACGCTGAGTCTACCGGAGCACATCCTTGTTTCCCTTTAAATCTCATCGAACGATGCTTCTTCACTTCAATCCATTCCCCTTCATCACCTTGCTTTTCTATTCTTTGCCCGTCCACTCTTATTTCATTTTCAACGTAATGATGTTTGTTGTTTGGGAATGTGTTTTTGTAAACAGTGAATTAAGGGATGGAGTTTTTGATAAGCGACTTTTAAATAGACTTTAAGGGTCAATTCTGTATGTGTTTTTGAAAAACAGTAAAGGTTTTAAATCGAAAATGTTATCAGCCAGGGCCTGAAGTTTTAAATGATGCTTCTAGACACGAATCGATTGATATTGTTTTTGATTTATAAAACAAAAAATGGTTTAGTTTTAAGTGAAGAACAGCAATAATAGTTACGTGGACACGCTAATAACTTTTTTGTATGTGTGATAAGTTTCATGTTTGATTGATTAAAAGTGAGTATATACATACTAGAGCATTTTCTCGAGCATTTCCATGTAATGTAATGTTACACTGTTAATTAATGATGTAACATTTACTTGTAACATTTCTTTCTACTTTTCGTTCATTGTTGATGACTGTATGGTCTTGCGCTCAGACATGATCAGCCTATATTGTTCAAACTGCTGGAACATAGGTCTCCTCTCTTCGAGAGGGAGTGGGCTATAATCTACTTCGCGAGCCCAGTGCGGGTTGGTAGATGTCACATGTCTTCGAATTTTTGGTACTCGGACATGCCGGTTTCCTCAAGATGTTTTCCTTCACCGTTTTGAGAGCAGTGGTGATGAAATAATTTACTAAAAGTAAAGCGCCTGTCTGGATTCGAACCTACGACCTAGCCCCACTGCGTCCTAACTCGTAACTTGGTTTTTAAAATTAGGTGGTAATAAAACATCGAGCGTCGTAGTCGATAAAATTTAAAAACGGCGACTGCTCTAGTCTATACTCACCCTTATGATAGAAAGAAAGTTGAGTTATGTTTTTTGGACACATTAAAATAAATACACAAAATCTTTAGATAAGTTCGCGCATTTCCAACCATTTATCAAATTAATATTAAGTTCTACCTACTATTTAAGACTTGTACTAGAATATAAAGCAGTGACACGAAATAAAAGGATTTTAATAAAAACCTCTTCAAATACAAACTTGTTTTATTCTCAGGCAACCTTTTCAGGACCACTACTTTTTGTTTACAGGAATTTAATACAGTCCTTTGAGACATTTCGCAACCTACGCAGGTAATATTTGATGTTATTATGATCTCTAAGTTGTATTACGCGTACAGTACGATCTGTGTGATGTGATTGTTTACATACATCTCGTTAAAAATTATACATACCTATAGAGGTATGAGGAGCAGGGTGTAAAGTTCACTCATCTTCCATAGAAAAGGGAGGATCCTCCGACCAGATGGGTGTTGTGTCTGGTGGGCAACTGCCCGATGATTGATGTCGGGACGTTGTATATATGCTAGTTGCGCGGTGAGCTCTGCTTTCGCGGTGCAGGATTTTGCGTGACGTCAGTGTGATGCGTAGTTCGCATGTGGCGATGTAGATGCCGCCATGTAACTACCACTACCACCGCTTTTATAATTTCTAACGCACGTAAAATGTATGGAAATACGTGCACGGTATAACGCTATCGGGGACCGATACCGATTTAGTTTTCATGTAGAATTTTATTTTTGATTTTTGTTTCTACGTTTTAGATTTTTAATAAATATTTATAAGGATAATTTTGCTGTGCCCTGATAGGGTCTACAACGGCTCTTAGCTATAAGCCTTTTGTGAACATCTGTGTACCTTGTAGAGTGCAAATAGACGAATATGAATATGAAATTTAAAAGCGACTTTATATCTTGTCATACTTATTTATTTATTTAAACTTTTCGCACAAAAAGGTACAAAGGCGGACTTAATGCCTTAGGCATTCTCTACCAGTCAACCAAGGGTGGTGAAGAGATTAGATGGCAGGTGCTTTGATTGAGAGGGACAATGATAAAAAAAACTCTTAAAACTAGGTACACTAATACATAAATAGGTTATATACACATACATACTATTACTATAATATATACCTACTTATAATATATATATATACAAAATCAAGGGAGAGAAGTGTTGACATGACTCTACGCTATTTTTTTGAAGATTTATTTTGAAAATAACTCTGCAATTTCCGCTTAAATGCATACCGACTGCTGGCCGTCCTGATATCAAGAGGAAGCGCATTCCAAAGAAGAATGGACTGAATATGAAAAGAAGAATGAACAAAGTCAGACGTATGAGACGGACAAAGTAAGAGAAGATTGTTAGAAGAACGCAGATTCTTAGCATGTGAAGAACATAGATATTGGAAGTGAGATACGAGATAAGAAGGAGGATTGGGAGAGTTGAGAAGGGAGAAAAGCGTGGTCAAAGCGCGCAAACTTCTTCTTTGGCGAATGGACATCCATTTGAGCTCAGACCTAAAGCTCGACACATGGTCATATTTCCTGAGGTTGAATATGAAACGAATACCATTGTTGAGCAATCTGTCGAGCTTATCCAGCAAAACCGCATTCAAGTCAAAGTAGCACACGTCACCATAGTCGATTATAGGGAAAATCAAAGTCTGCACAAGCATGGTCTTCGTCTTAGCGGGCAAAAAGTTTCTCAAAGGATACAGGGATCGCAGAGTACCGTTGACCCTTTGACTAACACTAGAGACCTGGCGATGCCAACTAAGCGTTGAGTCAAGATGCAAACCGAGATCTTTCACAGTAGGTGAAATGGGAATGACGGTACCATTGAAAATAAGAGGTGGAAGAGAGCTAAGCGTCACCCTACCCATCATGCGTGAGCTTCCAATTGCAATGGCCTGACACTTCGAGGGGTTTACTGACACCCCGAAACTATCAGACCACTTTTTGATAGCATCTAAGTCTCGGTTTACCTCTGCTATAGCGTTCGACAAACCTTCTACCCGCTCAGCTGTATATAATTGAAGATCATCGGCATATAGATGATACGAACACCGAAGACAGTGAGTTATAAAATTAATGAAGATGGAGAATAATAATGGAGAAAGAATACCGCCTTGTGGAACACCAGCATCCAGGTCACGCCAACTCGATGACCTCTCATCAACGCGAACCGACTGCTGACGTCCCCGAAGATAAGAAGAGAACCATTCCAGGGCCTCCGACGAAACCATAAGGTGAGAGAGGATAGAAAGGAGAATATCGTGGCTGACGGCGTTAAAGGCATTGGAGAAATCAATTAATACCAAAACGGTAATTTTAGTATCCTCCATTGCCTCTCTAATGTCACCAGTCACTTTAAGGAGAGCGGAGGCTGTACTGTGCCCAGGCCTGAACCCAGACTGAAAGGAGCTAACGAGGTTGTTCCGATGAACAAACCCACCACCCATACTTCATATGTTTACTTCCCTGTGTTATCGTGAGGCCATGACGTGGACTAGGACGTCCACGATAATATCGTCACGTTAGAAATGATAAAAGCGCACAATGATGTTTAAATTAGTTAAGTAAGTACGTTCTTATCATGGTGGAGTTTTTAAAACAGCTAAAACATAATGAAGACCTGCTAGTCTAACTGATATAGGTAACCTAGACATTTTGAGCATAACCTCATTAAAAAAGCTAAAGGGAAGGTTCATGATTATGCCCAAGATAATCACTTTAGGAGTAATAGACGGCACGGTTGGCGCAGTGGCGCGGGTTCGATTCCCGCACGGAACAAATATTTGTATGACCTATAAGTATGTAGTTGTTCCGGGTCTGGCTGTTTGTGTATGTGAGTTTAAATGTTTCAAACGCACTCACGATACTGGAGTCATTCACAGTGCGGGGCAACGTTAAAAAAAAATATATTTGCAGATTGGCCAGAGACGCCGCAGTTTTCTTAACCGATACAACACCTATGGGAAATAGGTTAGGATACCCATTTCTTGAGTAAATAACTAAACTAACTGCTTCTTTGGTTTGGTGGTCGCAAGCTCTATTGCGAGTATGAGGTCCTGGGTTCGATTCCTGGATCGGGCAAAGTCTTATTGGGCTATTAGCTCTTGTAGAAAATGTACGGACGAACAAGAAACAAAAGTCAACTTAGAATTTATGAAAATATAATGTCCGTATTTGTGTACCGTACGTATATATATCAATATAGACACAGAAGGAGTAGGTAAGACAGGAGAAACACAAAAGATAGGACGAGATCATAAAACCACAATAATAATATTAATTGAAATTACTGAAGAAAATTAATAGACGTATGTCTCAGCCATGAAATAAAGTTGACATCTAAACAGCGCTACTAGTGGCGTATTTCTGCACTAAGTATGTGGTAGGAGTGACCTACATCACCAGAGACCGTGAAGGGCGATAAAAATCAGCCGATCGATTCTGTAAAAAAGTCACCGTGAAAAGTTAGGTGAAGTGAGGTGTCAATAGTGCCAATCCCCAGCATTAGTTGGAATGACAGCTCACTCCACGCTCACTTCACCTAAGTTTTCACGGTGAGATGGTTACAGAATCGCACTGCAGGATACCTCACATGACGCCCAGAGTGAGTGGTGTACTGCTTGCTACTGCTAGGTGGAGTGACTTCTTCTGGGTCAGCTTTGTCTGCCAAAATGTAAGCTGGCTTAAGGCGGTCAATTGAGACCGTGACCTCTCTGCCCCTAAATAATATATTGAAGACTTTGTCTCCCCTTTGCAACTTTGTGAGGACCTGTGTACGCGGGTTGTTGTAGCGAACCACGTAATGCGTCTTCACGAAGGAACACGTGATCAGTGGTCTGCAGATCCCTAAAAACGAAAATGCTGGTCTTGCTGTGACGGGATGCTGGAGTTGGTTACAGGTTTTGAGCGAACTTGCGAATGCGCGCAGTGAAATCTGTGAAGTCGGTCGTTCCTTCGTCACTAGGAGTGAAAAATTCTCCCGGGAGCCTTAGCGGTTCGCCGTATACAAGTTCGGCTGAAGACGCTTGGACATCCTTTTTGAATGTGCTTCGTATGTGATAGGAGTGAAACCTACAGGTTTTTCCATCAGGATTTTCTCAGTAGCCGCCTGGTGTTTGGATTTGTGCGCGGTTGTACTATGTACATAGGACGCCAGCAGGTTAAGCTACCCTAAACTGTCCAATTTTCCCAATCAACCTTGAACCTTGTTGCTTTAGCAATAAAGTTGAAAATCTATTAAATAAATTTGACAGACTGTAGTAGCTTGATGTGCTGGCGTATGTACTAAAAGTACAAACACCTCTGCCCTACTCTCCGTGGAATACAGGTGTGACGATATGTAACTAAACTATTAGTACACCGTACAGTCACGAGCAAAAGTATTTACACACTTGGCTTTATTTAAAAGCGATGTACTTCTTTATTTTTTAATGAAATTTTATGTTGTTACGAACATAGCATTTTCGAACCCATAGGTTTATGTAATGTGTCGTATTTCAACGTTGCATACGTTATTTAACGAAAAAATCGCAATTGTAAGTGGCGAAGCATTGACATATTGTTGCTCGTGACTGTACCTGATGAAAACAAAACCTCTACTTATTACATCCTTTATTTCTCGTAGGACGCATACAAATAGCATCTAGCATGTCATCGCATTGCTCCTGTCAACAGCAGACCATTTTCTGCCAGGCAGTTATTTTTTCAGTATAGACGACGGGCATATTACTAAA
This sequence comes from Apamea sordens, assembly GCA_945859715.1. Taxonomy (NCBI): domain Eukaryota; kingdom Metazoa; phylum Arthropoda; class Insecta; order Lepidoptera; family Noctuidae; genus Apamea; species Apamea sordens. The sequence continues at coordinate 16,021,030 of OX243998.1, read as the reverse complement.
GGGTATTTCCCTTTAGCAATATGCCCGTCGTCTATACTAAACGAATAAGTATATACGAATATGTAAACACAGTTTCAATGTTCTTCGCCAGTAATGGGTAAACCGACCGAACGTAGTTATTTATTTATAAGACTTTAAGCTTAGCCTCTACGTATGTAGTTCAATGCAGCCATTTAATATTTATGATGCTATTTAACTTCAGTTAACCGTTTGAACTGCAGACGTGCTGCATGTTACCAGAATTCTTATATCATCTATAGGTACCTACTACCTATAGTACTGTTACACTGCTAGGCCAATTCCCGTATTTAAAAACGTTCAAAATCTAGTCGCAGTCTCATCTCAGCGACAATCAATGTCAAAAACTTGTCAAAAATGGAGGGGAATTAAAGGGATTTTTGACAGATTGAGACTGAGATCAGACTGTGAACATTCTTAAAATTACGAGAATTACCCCTCTGATGACGTCAGTGGTGAGGTGCTGTTGGTTAACATTTGTGCAATTGTTTTGTGACATGTATTGAAAAAACAAGATGGCTGCGTTTATTCTGATTTTGGCCGCGCGTCATAAGATGAACCTTGTAGCTGCGATATACGTGACAAGTCTGTCACGTATATCGTATCAGTCGATAGACAACGTACAGCATAAAAGACATAACACAGCCCATCTTTTTTGTAAAAATCTCATATAGATATAATATTTCTTTTTTGTTGGAAAATCATACCAAATAAATTAAAAATAAATCTCTGAACCTCATCTCAACGCCTAAGATTCGCCATAACAATAACGGAGAAATCTTCAAGAAACCCCATTTCCTCTAAGTCCCTGTTACACGAGCATCTGGTGCAGACGTCGTATCTTCCATTTGACCTATTCCTATTAGCCGTCACGATGGACTGTGGCGTGTCAAGGGCGTACATAATGCCGAGATATCACTTTTCTCTAGTCTCTAAAGCCTGGTTTACACTGCGCAACATTGTGGTGCGTCATAGTGCCGCAAGCTTAAAAGCCCCCCAGTAAAACAAGGTGGCATAATTGGCGCAGTGTGTAGAGACTGTTAAATTGGCTAGAGCCTGGTGCAAGATATAATTCCACACGGATCAAAACATTTGGGTAGACAGTTGTTTTTTTTAATTTTTTTTTATTGATAATGGGCTCACTCTTGACCTCAATCCAGCCCAGAGGCAGGGATGAGATCTACGGTGGAACGAGCTTGCCCAGAAGAAGCCTATTCACTCTCGCCTTGAAGAGATTCGGGTTGTATGAACTCGGGAATGCAAACGCAGGCACATAATTCCACTCCTTAGCTGTGCGCATCAGAAAAGATGACGAGAAGCACTTAGTGCGTATAAATGTTTGTTTGGGAATGTCAGATTTGTGTTTGTAAACGTACCATGAAATAGGAGAAGTTTCTATAGAGGCAATAAAAAACAAAACTGCATTTACATCTTTTGGCCACATTGAAAATATCCTAATGGTTTCCTATGTAGTCCTGTACGATCTACCACATGCTGAATAAGTCGCATTATTGCGCCTACCTTATCTACTTTACCTAGCCGTTTCCCAACTATGTTGGGTCGGCTTCCAGTCTAACTGAATGTAGCTGAATACCAGTATTTTAAATAGAGCGACTGCCTGAATTTTACTTTGAATTACTGGGTAATACGATACCTCTTGGTTAGACTGGTTTTCTGGCGGCACGTAGCGACTGTCAAGGATCCACGAATGACAGATGGAGCCTATGATACACGAAGAGGTCTTGCTGCGTAAAGATGGTCACTCTGCTTTCTAGCTATGCTGGTAATTATAAATTATAGCTGTAGGGTTGCTTGTTGTGAAATTAAAGCCCCATTGAACTTGATGATATTGTATTGGCAACTTAACTTATTTTACGTTACACGTTACAATTTATATATATTATGAGGCAACCCTAAGTGGAGGGATGAAAGGGACTGCGTGGCTGTCGCCCTTTAGACCTCCCCTAGCTGGCCAGTTTCCTGAAGACTGCTAGGCTATCGAAGCAGGGAACTAGTCGTACTAAGGATCAGAGGTGGCTGCGTGGCTACTGAACTCAGAAACTAGCTAGTGAATGACGATTTATTCTTTTTTTTTTTTTTTTTAGATTTTGGCATCTCGTAGTTGACCTTGAGAGGTCGTGACTACTTAACCGGACTATCCTGTGGTTGCCTTAAGAATTCTTAAAGCCTCCAGCCAGGGCTATATCTAGATTAATGCTAAGCGACTGCACGCTAAGGGCACCCCCTGTGGGGTACAAACCTCGGCTTAGGGCGTCGCTGGGAGAGGGCAGCAAGGGGACAGGCTGGATCGAATTAATATTAATGCTTTGATGAGCGCGGCGTTTCCTAGGACTATCTCTGAGAAGAAAGGCCGAAACAAACTCAGAGGTCTCAGTCGGGACGATTTATTCGAAGACAGCTCTGCTTATAAAGGCGGATTGGTTGTACATGTGTGCACAATCTCTACACGTAGTGATCTGTAGTTGTGGTGCAGATAACTCGCGGGGTGGCGCTTGCGCATATTTTTGCACACGAAGATTGTAGATGGCGTCACTTGTCTACAGAAATCGTTTGTAGTTGCTGTCTTCTAGTTTATGATGCCACTCATCATAATGTTTTGGATAATTTACACTAGATGGCGCTGTATGTTTGTTACATAGCATCTTTACACGGAAGCAACATTGCGCAGTGCAACGTTGCTTTAGTGTAAACCCGCCTTATTTCTTATATTGTGTGCTCTCTAGTTTGAAGTATTTGCGAGAAAACAAGAGAGTGGCAAGTTGCGGATTCGATTTCAGACACCAATGCGTCGTTTTATTGTTTGGAAATAATGTGTAAATCACGCGTTATCAAAATGGATTTTAGCCCAATAATCGTTGACCGTCGTCGCCAAGTGAGGCTTTGGAAACGCTGACCTGATTACTGAGAATATAATAGACTACACACAGACTCACATACACACCCCGACACACAACACACACACACCACACTCACACCAACGCACTACATAATATACTCTTCTTCTTCTTTCTGTTAGGTATATGTATATACTTTTTATTATGTAGACCATAGAAATTACAGATATGAATGTATACATTTTATAATATGAGTAGCCTTGTCGCTGGAAGCGATTTTTTAAAGCAACCTTTCGTTGGACTGAAAGGGAGAAGGAGAGACACAGATTCGATTAGTCGAAGAAGGCAACACACAAGGAAGAATGCTATGAGGGAAACCTTTGCTCAGCAGTGGGACCATAAAGGTATATTTATAATATAATAATTAAAAAAAACCCTATTTATCTTTGTTTTGTTTAAGAAATGCAGCCAATTCTTTTGAATTTCAAAAGTTTAGGCTACAAAAGTTTTCACTGTGTCGAAGGCTAGAAATTTGAGTTTTCCATTATTTTTCTTGCAGATTTTATAAATCTAGATTAGAATGCCGTTGCTGAAAGACCTACTTTCAGTAACGGTACTCTAATCTAGATTTATAAAATCATTTAATTAACAAATAAACTTGATCAGAATTAAAAAAAGGATCTCTTCAGCATAATCTCTGAGATTTATCCTGTGACAAAAGCGAATACCCTTCCTTCAAATTATAATACATTTTGGTATCTCCTAATAAAACGCTTCTGCATCCAAAGATCGCTCTGAATTCGGAAGGAAGTAAGTTATTTAATTCGGGGCTCAAAAAAAATGGCGAAATATTTATAGAAAAGTGATCAGCAGTGCAATTCTGTAACCATCTCACCGTGAAAACTTAGGTGAAGTGAGCGTGGAGTGAGCTGTCATTCCAAACAATGCCAGGGATTGACACTACTGACAACTCACATCAAGCTCACTTCACTTGAGTTTTCACGGTGAGATTTTTACAGAATCGACCGGCTGAAAAGGATGACGTCACATTTCTCATCATTTCTTTATTTTCCTTCAACCAATCTTACTTTCGTGGATTTATGGACTATTGTCTTAATTTTGAGAATAGTAAAGAGTATATATTTCTTTGGGTAGCGCAAAAAAGAAAGCTGTTATGAGGAATTCATATAGTAATATGATTCGGGTTTTTAAGACAGCGGGCGGCGTGATTGGTTGGCGTGACAGCAGTTCGGGGAGAAAGGTTAAGAAACGATGCCCCACACTAGGAATTACTCCTGTATCGTGGGTGCGTTTATAAACATTTAAACTCACATAGAAAGAAAGAAAGAAAAATGCATTTATTGGCATTACACAAAATGACACCTTAAAACTACAAAAACAAAAACAAAGATTATAATGCCAAAAGGGCCTCAGCTCAGCATAATGTCAGATGACAACACAAGTACCTACACACATACCTACACAAACAGCCAGATGAGACCCGGAACAACTATCTGTAGGCAATACAAATATTTGTCCGTGGGAATTGAACCCGCGACACGCAGCGCAGCAGTCGATCGCTCAGCCACTGCGCCAACCGTGTCGTCAGTTTTAAAGTCTGGTTTACTCAAACGGCTAGGCAGACATGTACAGTCACCAAAGGAGATAAGTAACCAGGGTCGTCGGATAGTTGAAGGTTAATAAGAAACCGATGGATATTCTCGAATGAGATTTCATTTTATAAATTAACAGCACCCTAATTGCGTAACACTTTATTAATCTCAATCCAAACTATCCATCGAATTGCGATGGATATTGCTAATCCGTTGCTTCATATGTACGAAAAATGTGTCTGCTCAACAACGTAAATAACGCAATGAATGTTGTTGAACTGTCAAAATAAAACTCATTGCTACTGATAGTACAGACGCCAGCAGGTCAAGCTACCCGAAACTGTCAAATTTTCCCAATCAACCTTGAACCTTAACGCTCTAGCGATAAAGTTGAAAATCTATTAAAGAAATTTGACAGATTGTAGTAGCTTGATGTGCTGGCGTCTGTACATATGTTGCGCAATTACCCCGCTGTTTGTTTTCTATGAATTAAATAGAATTTTATTCGAAATCATCCTTCGGTTTCTTAATAAAAAACTAAAACGGAAAAGACCCGTGAGTTAGTGTAGTGTAAAAAGTGTAGAAATAATAGTGCCAATGACACACATAAACACATGAACAAAGTGCTTATATCATTATATCAGACACTAAGAAAGTGGAACGGACTTGTGTAAAGTACAGACGCCAGCAGGTCAAGCTAGCCGAAACTGTCAAATTTTTCCAATCAACGTAGAGTTGAAAATCCATTAAAGAAATTTGACAGATTGTAGTAGCTTGATATGCTGGCGTCTGTACAATAAACACTATTCTAAGTTCTAAATTATTATCAAGTAATAAATTAAGTTAGAATAAAATTGCTTATTATACTTGTAGGCTAGATTGTAATTAATTATTAAGAACCTTGTTCTTTTTAATAAAGGATACTAAAAATCCTTCGGTTTCTTACTAAACTTTAACTATATCTGACCTCAGTTACTTATCTCCTTTGGTGTGGCACATGGGCATAATCACAAGTTGCTAGTAGGTACCTACTGAAGCAGAAGGTAAGCACCTTGTAACAAATGACGAGTCTATTGTCGGTGACAGGGCACAAATTCTGTTTCCGGACTGCTGAGGACATCCATCTATCACCACCCTGAAACATTTCTTTCAGGAGAAATAAAACATTTCTTTCAGGAGAAATAAAACAATAATATATTTCTTCAGATGAGAAAGGACAAAAACAGTTCTACAAATATTATAAACGTGAAAGTTAAAAAAACGTAAAACAACGTACGTAAAACAACAACGTTTTAAACGTAAAACAATACCTAGTCCACAAATGCTATTATAATATTAATGAATACTTTAATGATAAATAAAATGAATACCAAAAATAATAAAGTTGAAGTGAGTAGTAGTAAAACCATTAATATTATACTTTTTCATATAATAATAGTCCTCTTCCTCTATCCTATCTTGCTGTGCCCGACAGGGTCCACAATGATCTAAAATTATGTATATTTTGTAATGTACCTACCACCTAAGTTCATATTGTGGAATGCAAATAAACATATTGAGTATTGAGTTTGTACGTTTGGATGTTTGTTACTCAATTACGCAAAAACGGCTGAACGAGTTTGAATGAAATTTGGCATACCTACACATAGTTTATAACCTGGATTAACATACAAACACTGGATTCGAGGATTTATTTATACGATACTATAGATAGAGGTATGAGAACCAGCACCCTGATTGCGTAACACACAACCAATCTCAATTTGAAATATTTTGAAGGATACTGCTAATCCATTGCTTCATATGTTCGAAAAATGTGTCTGCTCAACAAAGTGAGTAACGCAATGAATGTTGTTGAAATGTCGAAATGTAACGCATTGCTACTGATAGTGTATTACGCAGTTACCCCACAGGGTGTAAAGTTCACTCATCTTCCATAGAAAAGGAAGGATCTTCCGACCAGACGTGTTTGGTGGGACGACAATATCGGGACGTTATATCATACAACGTTAAATTTTGATCGTTTTAATGCTCAAAAGGGGTCATTGTACTCTTCATTATGAACAACTTTTACTACGGGACCAACCCTGAAATCGTGAAAATAAAATCAGTGGATCCATAGATTTATGTTCGCATAACTCGACATAATGTATGGATAAACTGATTTTTTTTTCACGATTTCAGGTTTGGTCCCGTAGTAAAAGTTGTTCATAATGAAGAGTACAACGACCCCTTTTAAGGATTAAAACGATCAACATGTAAGGGCGTATAATGCTAGTTGCGAAGTAATCTGTGCTTGAGCGATGCAGGATTTTCTGGCGATGTACAGTCACGGGCAAAAAAACAACTCGTATGTATACACCCGGCATTATTCAAAAGCGATTTACTCCTTTATTTTTTAATGAAATTTTATGTTTTTACGAACATACCATTTTCGAACCCATAGGTTTGTGTAGGTAATGTGTTGTATTTCAACGTTGCATTAATTATTTCACAAAAAATCACTATTGAAAGTTGCCAAGTGTTAACATATTGGTGCTCGTGACTGTAGATGCCACCACAACACTTTTTATCCCCGTAGTACGTTCCCGTGGGATAATTTCCGGCCTCCACGCGTGCGAAGCTGGAGACAAAAACTAGTCGCCTATAAATTCTATTACGTACCTAATACCGTACGTAAGCAGATCATATCTAACACCAAAGCCTTTACAGCTCTTTGAAGTCCAGTTTATCATAAAATATTTTCTATAAATAACCTACCTTTTCCATACAAACGCAAATTAGATTATGATAATTCATATTCACAAAAGACTAGCCTTACTATGAATGATTCATATGGGGATGAGGTATTACCGCTACCTTATATTTTCGGTGCAATTTACATATAAGGTTGAAAAAAATAGGTAGGTATGTGTGCATGCTAGAAAATCTGACATGTTAGAAAATGACGGCACAGTTGGCGCAGTGGTTAAGCGATTGACTGCTGCGCTGCGTGTCGCGGGTTCGATTCCCGCACGGAAAAAATATTTGTATTGCCTACAAGTATTTGTTCCGGGTTTGGCTGTTTGTGTATGTGAGTTTAAATGTTTGTAAACGCACCCACGATACAGGAGAAATTCCCAGTGTGGGGCTAGGTTTTATAAAAAGAAAAAAAAATCCTAGACGACTTACTTTTTACCCTGATTTTTTTTTCTAATGGTGTACTGTTGAACTTTCTGTTTGTTATTTATGTATATTTGTATTAATTAAGGCCGGTTGTTTCAAACGGTTGGCTAACGTAATATACGTACGTCAAATAATAACGATTACGTACTCGTTATTATTTGACGTACGGCAAGGTCATGATTTTGTAATGGTAAAGTAATTAGAAACAACCCTTTTTTGGTTTTACGATAGTTAGCGCCATTTTTGAGGAATACGCGTGTGTCAAGTGGACGTGAAACAACCTGCCTTTACACTATTACAATTGGGTAGTAAATCATCATCGACCTAGCCTCTTCCCAATTTTGTTAGGGTCAGCTTCCAGTGTAACCGGATGCAGCTGAATACCATTATTTTACATGGAGCGACTGCCTATCCGACCTCCACCAACCCAGTTATTGAGTAAGACTGGTTGTCAGACTTCCGGGCTTCTTACGGCCCATAACGACTGTCAAAGATCCACGAATGATAGCCGAGACCAATGGCTTAACGTGCTTTCCGAGGCATATAGGGGCTCACCCATCCACGGGCCAACTGCGGCAAGCGTAGCTTAACCTGCAGCTGTTATTATACAAACGAAAACTTGTATTGCGAATTTGATCTTTAATAGCTACTAGAAATTGTCGCACTGACAGTTTTAGAAACGCATTTTCTCGACAGCAGAGAGTACCATTAAGTTTAGTAGAAATGACATGACTCCTTCGCTATAAGAAGCACCATTTGTGCCGGAAACGTTTTTACCAAACCGGAATGTATACGTTAGCAATAAAAGTTTTATTTGTACGACGTCCCTTACAAATTTGAAGTTTGCCTTACCGAATGTCAGAAATCTAGGACCCAACATCGTCTTAAATAAAGAGGTGCTTGAAACAGTAGGCTCGGCAATTTTTCTAGGACTAACAGTAGATGCCAAACTTCAGTGGGGACCTCATATATCAAGTCTAGCAGGAAGGCTCAGTTCGGCTGCCTTCGCCGTCAGGAAAGTAAGACAATTCACTGACGTTGATACAGCTCGTTTAGTCTATTTTAGTTATTTTCACAGTGTTATGTCCTACGGTATTCTGCTGTGGGGCAAAGCCGCTGATATACAAAATATATTTGTCCTTCAAAAACGAGCTGTTCGAGCAATTTACCAGCTAGGTGCCAGAGTTTCTCTAAGAGATTTTTTTAAAGATATTGGTATTCTCACGGTTGCATCACAATTCATCTTCGCCAACATCTTGTATATTAGGCAAAATTTGCACTTGTACACTAAAAACAGTGATATTCACAGTGTTAACACTAGAAATAAGGACAAACTACGTGCCCCCTTTCACCGGCTTCATAAGGTTCATAACTCATTTGTTGGGCTTGGTATAACCTTTTATAACAAGATACCCTCTTCTTTGCTAGACTTGCCTTTTAATGCGTTTAAAGCTCAAGTAAAATCTAACCTTTGTTCAAAGGCTTACTATTCCATCAACGACTACTTACACGATAAGAATAGTTGGTCGCCCTAATTAACTCAAGACAATGTTCATGTTCTTTCTCCAGAATTAGCTTACTGACAGGTTATTGTTATTAGTATTAACTTATTTATTTATTTTACTTCGATGGTCCTAGTTTTTCATCTGTGACTCAAGTGACAGCTATGTGACCAGAACCCAGCTATGCATAAATATGTAAGCTGTCACGCCCTTTATGCCTGGAGGCTTTTATTTAGGTAGTAAGTTTTTATTTCCATTTTAATTAATTATTTTTTCAGCTTGAGTACGTATAGTTTTTATTATATTTGTTGGTATATTGGCGTGGCTAGCTGACATATTTTATGGCAAATAATTTAAGTTTCTTGTAATGTTAATTACTGAACATATGTTCCTAGTATTGTATACATGCAACTATATTCTAACTGAACAGACAGCTGTGCTGCTGGGAAGTTTGTTGGCCACTTCTTCTTCCCAGCGATAGCACTAGGAAGTGGTGAAGGGCGGGCGTTTTTGGGGGACTGTCTTTTGTAATTTTGACGTTCGAAAAGTGCTGATGCTCAGCCTAATTTGAATAAATGACTTTTGATTTTGAAAAAAAAAAAAAAAATAATAAAATATTATATTTAATGTTACGACTTGTATCGCAGCTGATACCCCGGTTATGACCACCTGCATGCAAATCATGGCAAGTAGACATTACATTGACGGCACGGTTGGCGCAGTGGTTAAGCGATTGACTGCGGCGCTGCGTGTCGCGGGTTCGATTCCCGCACGGAACAAATATTTGTATGGCCTATAAGTAGTTGGGTAGGTTTTTTTAAAAGACAAAGACATTACATTGTCTTCTATTATAATACGGATAGGTTGAAACTCCAACTGTCAAAACCACGCTTGGTTGTCTGGTACAGAATGACGCTAGCACAACAAGCTACCCGAAACTGTAAAATTTTCCCAATCGACTTTGAACCTAATGCGTTAGCGATAAAGTTGAAAAGATATTAAAGAAATTTGACAGATTGTAGTAGCTTGATGTGTTGGCGTCTGTACGTTATTGTGTGAAAAAAGTTTAAATATTTTTTCATTGGAACGAAGTTCCTTATCGCGCGTTGCGAAAGGAGGCTAGACGGAAAAAATTAAGACCAAAAGTTGGAACGACACTTTTTGCTATAGTTGTAAGCCGTGCGGCGTGCGCGTGTTTCTCTATCTGTCTCTCTCTCTCTCTCTCTCTCTCTCTCTTATAAAAAGCAAGCCAGTTATACTTCGTTCCATCCGGGTGTCCCTTGACACCTCTCAAGTTTTTTTTGCTAAAACTATTGCCTTTTATAGATACATAGCTAGTTTTGAGTAAATTATTATGACCATGGCTATGGAGAAATACTGCACTTTCACGCTGCGTGAGCGTGCGTGATCCATCGCCACTCGTTCGATGTCCACCGCGCACAGGATGGATGGAAAGTAGCACATGAAGTGATTTTTTGCTCCATTGGTGTAATTGCTGTATGGCGTTCGAGTGTGAGGATAAATAAATAATCTGGTCATACACGTACGCCCTGTACAGCACCCTAATTGCGTAACACACAATCAATCGGAATCAGAATCATTTTGAAGCAAATTGATTGATCCATTGCTTCATAAGTTCGAAAAATTTGTCTGCTCAACACGTAATAACGCAATGAATGTTGTTGAACTGGCAAAATGAAACCGATTCCGATTGATCGTGTGTTACGCAATTAGGGTGCCAATTGCGAGTACTACGCACCTGTTCCTTCTAAAGAACGTCACCAATAAGGGCATTATTTGGTGCCTACGTAGTTTATCCGTTAAAACGTTCCCAGGAAAAAGCTCCAAGAACGCTTGTGCCACTTTCGACACTGTGCAAAGAAGTAAAGTCACTCATAATAATATGTATAATGTACTAAAACCAAGCTTTTGGGCACTTGTCCTGTTGACAGCGGATTTATTTTTTATTTTTTGCCCTTTGATTCTTTACCCTCGTTTTACAGTAACAACAGTTCAGTTCATTTATCAAATAAAATTTCATTCCAAAACATCCATTCGCTCTTACTAAACTTCAACTATATTCGACGACCCTGGTTACTTATCTCTTTTGGTGACTGTACATTATTCTTTTTTTTAAGTCTATTAGCTTATATAAATTATGTAAACATTATCTGGTTTGAAAATATAAAAAAAAACACCTGAACAAACTAATAAATCACAGTCCATAAATTAATTTAAAGTACTCACATAATTTCAATATGCTACCCTAGAGTTAAAACTATTAATAAGTGTCTCCATAATGTTCCCAAAATGAGACATTTAAATGAAGTATATATTATGCGCCCCTATCATGAAAATATGTCCGAATTTATAAGGTCCTCCGTCTTTGATATTAAATTCACACTATTATTACATTAGAACAAAGGATCGTAACGTCCAGCTGAAATATGAATTTCAGTGACAGTTGAAATGGGCAGTTAGAAACGCAGAACTGAATACCAAGTGTAGGTAAGCTATACTTATGCATATAACGGAACCTTTACTGGAAGTTGTTATCGTATTAGTGGTTCAGCAGTTTCATTATCATCGGGATTATTTATTTATCCATTTATTTCAGGAAACAAGGCCCATACAAACACATAGAATACAATATTATTATATTTAATAATATTTTTATTTATTTTTTATTATTATATTTTTTTATTTATTATGTCAGAATATAGCAGTTCGTCGTGGACGTGGTACAACAGTAGCTCTGCCATCTGAACGCCAATTCCCGTAATCGAAAATGTTCAAAATCTAATCGCAATCTCATCTCAGCGACAATTAATGTCAAAAACTTGTCAAATATGAAGAGAAATTGGAGGTATTTTTGACAGATTGAGACTGAGACCAGACTATGAACGTTCTTAAAATTACCCCTCTGATGATAGGGAGGCGCTGTTGGTAAACATTTGTGCAATTGTTTTGTGACATGTATTGAAAAAACAAGATGGCTGCGTTTATTCTGATTTTGGCCGTGCGTCTTAAGAACCTTGTAGCCGCGATATACGCAATAGACTGATAGACAACGTACAGCATAAAAGCCATAACACACCCTCTGGCTTCTGTCATCAGAAGACAGACCCCATGCAACACTGAGGCGACACTCTGCTAGAGTGACAGTAATCAGAGTGTCACTGTCATAAACTAGCCCTTTGAGCTGGCACTGCTGCTGCAGCTGCTGAGACCCTCAAGCGGTGCAAATACTGTAACCTTATGGGTAACTACAGCTTTGAGCCGTTTGGGGTGAAAAAGCTCGAGTACGCGTCTCTTTTAAAGAAATTTCTCGCCGGCTGTTCGATACTTCACGTGACCTGGGGTCGTTCTTTGGCCAAAGAATTAGCATTGCCATTCAACATGACAATCCTGCAGTCTTTTGGGCACGTTTCCGGATGACAGCGATGAGGACGAGTACTTCGACGCCTAAATATCCTTTTGTTTTTTATTTATTTATATAGTTACTTAGTTAGTCCTTTAGGTATTCAACTCACCATATCGCAGTCCACTGCTGGACATAGGCCTCTCCCAGGCTGCGCCACAACACCCTGTCCTCCGCCTTCCGCATCCAGTCCGTCCCAGTCACCTTCTCAAGGTCGTCCGTCCATCGTCGTCCTTTAGGTATTAGTTTTAATAAAATAAAGATATTTTTTTTATAATAAATAAATTTCATGTGTATCAGGTGATATCGTTGAGCATATTTTCCTTTAAAACTTGAAAGAGCGGAGTGCGAACAGCATATTTATCTCCTTCCATTTCATAGTTTGGAAACACAATGTATTTCAATAGAATTAATACGGCTATCGGCTATGTTAGGTACACATGAATAAGATAACATCTACGTTGTGGCGTCAGCCTTCAAGCGATGTAAGACGTTTCCGCGGCTATAGTTAAAGACTAGCGTACACTGATCCATGGGATCTTTTTTTCAACGGAAAAATATTTGCATGTTAAAAGACCCCTCATTTTTAACCCATAGTGATCAATCGAACCACTCTTGCCAAGGGGTATCTTATTACTCAGTAACTGGGATGTGGTGGTCAGATAGGCAATCAAGTCTTGTAAAATACTGGTATTCGCTGCATCCGGTTAGACTGGAAGCCGACCCCAACATAGTTGGGAAAAGGTTAGGCAGATGATGGGGGATCAGACGGACAGTCAAGCGAGCATGGGGCCGAAGTCGTTCTGATTTGTACAGGGTACACCACCTGTTACAATGGATTCTGTACATCATTCTGAACCCCCTGTGTTCAAATATTTTGTCCTTTATAATTAGCTGTTCCATAGATTTTGACCACGTAGGTAAAGACTCCAACAGGTCAAGCTACCCGAAACTGTCAAATTTTCCCAATCAACCTTGAACCTTAATGCATTAGTGATAAAGTTGAAAATCTATTAAAGAAATTTGACAGATTGTAGTAGCTTGATGTGCTGATACGTCTGTACTTTTCTATGTCACAATTGTTTTTTTTTCTCCATCCGACGAAAAATTTCCTCGCAAGGGGGTTTAGAATCATGTGCCGAATTCATGGTTACAGTTTGCGCGTCAATGTCCCCGCCTCCATGTATATTTTCAGAGCAGTTTTCTCAAGTCTTGTACTCTAGTAGAGAAAATCGCTTAAATACTGTGACTTCAGGAATATGGCAACCGTAAAGCCGGAGTAACATTTAGGTATGCGACACCTAAACGTCACCATTTGAGTTCAACCATTTTGAGGAAATGAGGACTGGAATTGAGAACTGTTAGATTCTTAAGTTGGACGGACGAGATATCCAACCAAAACCAAAAATCAGTTCTTAAGCACAGACGCCAACGCATCAAGCTACCCGAAACTGTCAAATTTTCCCAATCAACCTTGAACCTAATGCTATAGCGATAAAGTTGAAAATCAAATTTGAGAGATTGTAGTACCTTGACGTGCTGGCGTCTGTACAACTAGGAATTATAACATGCGGCTTAAAATGTGCCGACAATTGGCAATTGTGCCTATTTCCTGCTGGAGTATAGATGCTAGGCCGCGGGAAATTACGGGGACGGTAAATTGCTAGAATTCAGAGTCCCTATGTTACAAAGGAAGGCTTTGGATTAGCGTACGGCACGCAACATGATCACTTTGGCTATACAATTGCCAATGGGTAGGTACAGAGTGAGAATAAAGGACGTTACGTCAGACGGATAAACGCTTTAACATGTTCCAGTGAGTAACGTGTTCTGAGTGGACCAGGATACGAATGGTCGGTCAGTTTCAATCCATACGTGATTGTACATTCGTTTCGCACATAGGTAACCCGCCTATAATGTTCCCACACACCCAGCCCTCTTTTCTGTGAGAGGGAATGAGCACGCGGGCCCCGTGCCGGTTGATAGTTGTCACATGTCTTCGAATTTTTGGTTCTAGGACAATCCTCACAATGTTTTCTTTTACCATTTTGAGGGCAGTGGTGATTAAATAAACTACACAAAGTAAAGTGACTGTCTGGGTTCAAACCTACGCCCTACACACTCATAACTCGCGGCCGTCACCACTGGGCCACCACAGCTCTCATAATATTTACTTAGTTTTATGTCTTCATTTGTGCTTGTCCAAAACAAAATACCAAAATGCTTTAAAATAATTGAAGTCGTACGAATTTACGCCGAGCATTCATGCTAGGGCCTCTGCTGGCTGGCTAATAATAGTAAGTCAAAATAAAATAAAAAAATATGCTAAACTAAATAAAATCATAAATAGATGCAATAAATTTAGGAAACAACAAAATTACAATTCCAATAATATTAAACTAAGGAAAGAACGTGTTTTTCTAATAAATAAATTAAAAAACTATGAAATTAAATTAGAAGATAGTAAAAACATTTATCACATTGACACTCAGCGATTACAGTCTGAAGTTGAGGTACTTGAAGAGTCACTACATTTACATTATATTAAGTATGTGAGCTCTCAAAAACAATTAAAGGAACACATCCTTGCTGCAAACGAGTTGGTGGAAATGCGTAGCGATGAGGCAGGTAGAGTGGACCCGATGACTCTGAGCTCCACTCAATATTTATTTCCATGGTGCGCCATGGTAATAAAGATCTCGTCTCGTCTTCTGCTCGTCTTCTATGTGGAGAAGACGAGACAAACATGAGAAAAGGAGAATCTAAGGAAGTCCTACATGATATGAAACTCCAGCTTTCAATGTGCGTCGGTCCTACCACTGAATCTTATTCGAGGCTTCAGCTCAAGTAAATCGTTCACTAGGGAGCTATAACTCGTCCGCTTCCAATGCAACCGTACTATTGTATATTTTTCACTTTATGGCGGTATAAACAGGGCAGGTTTATGTGGCTCACTTGCGTATTTTTGGGTATCGATATTACGTCACTTTATAGATTATTTACGGTACGGTAATAATCTACGGTACAGTATAAGGGCTACGCAAATGATGATCCATTATATAAAAATCGAAACACAATTGTTACGTTTTTTATATAATGGGTCATCATTTGCGTAGCCTTTTCCCAACTATGTTAGGGTCGGCTTCCAGTCTAACCGGATGCAGCTGAATACCAGTATTTTACATGGACCGACTGCTGATCTCAGATCTGACCTCCACAACCCAGTCATTGGGTAATACGATACCCCTTGGACTGGTTGTCAGATTTTCGGGCTAGTGACGACCCGTAACGACTGTCAAAGATCCACGAATGACAGCCGCGACCAAGGGCTTAACGTGCTTTCCGAGGCACGGAGGGGTCTCGGACTGTAAAGATGGTCACCCCTCTTTTTTGATGGAAGACAAAATTAAAAAGATTAAATGTTATTTTTTTAGGGGTCAACAACCGCTGGTAGTTTTGTTACTTAAAGTTAACAAAATACCTATGTTTAATCGTGTATTTGATATACGAGTATACCAATCACATCTGTGAAGTTTACACAAATAGCAGATTTTTTAAACTTATATTTCAAGTTACTTACACTAACAGACCACAAAGAAAAACATAAAATTTATTTATTTTTGCAACGAAGTTCCTTATCGCGCGTTGTGAAAGGGGGCTAGACGGAAAAAATTCTTACGAAAAGTTGTCACGACACTTTTTGCTATAGTAAGCTATTGTAAGCTGTGCGGCGTCGCATGTTTCTCTGTCTGTCTGTGAACTTCGTTCCATCCGGGTGTCCCTTGACACCTCTCAAGTTTTTTGTTTTATCAAGTTAAGATATCGATAACCATCTGCGGAGTTTCGCTAGCTAATTTAATTTGACCCTGTATAGATTCGGCAGTCTATTTCATGTTTATAATATTAATTTATTTCTTTATAGATTTTTCAATCATCTGAAAGCTTTATTCGAGGAATAATTTTGAATTTTTGACAGCTTTTCCATACAAAAACTGTCAGATGTCAATTTTATTCCACAAAGAAAACTTATCTGTCGATTGAAAAATCGGCCCTTAGTCTTGCCTCAGATACATATTTAGTTTCAATTATCGGCCTAGCATTTTCCCCAAATGGTGAAAAATCAATTTACCCATTTCCAAAGAAATCTGATAAAGGCAGAATTATGTGTTGGACGACAAAGACGCAGAATGTTCAGCAAAAAGGTTTTCGTTTCCGTAATTTTTTCTCATGACATTTTGCGTATAGTACAACAAATGACTATCCAGAGACCACTTTCAGAAAAAAAGGCTTTTGTAAGAGCTAGCTTTATCCGGGCAAAACCCGGGACAATTTATTTAAATCATATTTCGGACTAGCCTAAAAATGGTAATGCTAACTTGAACCGGGTAATCCTAAGACTACCCACTTCTTACATTACCCGTAACAGACCTCGATTTAGGAATCTTGGAATTTATAGGGTCGTTCTCAGAACGATGTGTTCTATCGATACTCTATCGATATTATGCCGATGTTATATCGATATTACGTCGCCATAAACACAGCTTTTATCGTCGTTCGTATCATATGCCTTTTTGAGGGCCATCCTTTTGTTTAGTGCTGATACTTCAGTACTTCAGTGTTGGGATTGGAGGAGGAAAGTTATTAGGAATCCTAACATCGAAGATTTTTAGGAGTCTTAAAATATCTACTAAAATGAAGGAATTTATCGCTTTACAGGCACGTTTTCTAAGCAAATGGGGTCACAATAATCGTGTTTTGGCAATTTCACGCTGCTAATTTTATTCCGAATAGCCTTCACCCGTGTAAAAATCCTTGTTTTAACATAAATTAATAACACACACATACACAAAGCAATATCATAGCTTCCAATTAGTGAAAGAATTGTCGAAATTCGATCAGTAGTTCCGCGAATTGCCACAAACAAAAAACAAACAAGCTCACAATTTTTTTCTCTTTATAATATTAGTATATACTCGTACATAAGATTCTATAGGAGGGGCTTGTGGCTAAGTAATAACAGTCGCACGGGTCGATCAGGTTAAGCTACGCTTGCCGCGGTTGGTCGGTGGATGGGTGACCATATTTATATCAAGACCTCTCCGCGCCTCGGAAAGCACGTTAAGCCTTTGGTCCCGACTGTCATTCTGGATCTTTGACAGTCGTTACGGGTTGTCAGAAGCCCGCAGTCTGACAACCAGTCTTACCAAGGGGTATCGTATTACCCAGTAACTGGGTTGTGGAGGTCAGTTAGGCAGTCGATCCATGTAAAATACTGGTATTCAGCTGCATCCGGTTAGACTGGAAGCCAACCCCTAACATGTTGGTAAAAGATTCTAAGGAGGGTATTATAATGTTTACCCACTAAAATTGAAAGAACTTATTAGCCAACAACCACTTTTTCAGCAAATAGGGTCACAACAACTGCGTTCGGCAATCGCTATTGTCCTTTCCTCTTACTTTAGTCCGGATGGAGACTTAAGTGGGATCGTAGCTAAGGACCAACATCCTGCCCAGGACCAACGACTTCTAGGATCGTTAATCTGGACTGCTAGCGGAGAGTGGACGCAATTTGGGAGATAGTTAGTTTAAGCCATAGAGCAACACGGGTCACAGGCGGACCGGAAGGGGGTCACACTCTGTCAAAGTACAATTCACACGGCCATTACACTGTTATGACACAGATGTATCTATTAAAAACCGAAAACTTGTTTTATTTTGTTTTTTTACGTTTCTATGAAAGTTTTTGTGGTATTCGTGTACGAGTTTCAATAAATACTTTTTCTTTCTTTTCTTTAAAAAAAGCAAATATAATAATTGACAATATCTTACTGCAAAAAGATTTCAAGCTGAAAAGTCTGGAACATAGGTAGGTAAAGTACGGAAATAAAACGACCCATAAATAAAATAAATTCCTCTGCTACGAGTACCAACATCTGTGAACATTCAAGGGTCGTGGCGATCTCTTCGGATCATAAAAACGGGAAAGGCGTTTAATCTAAGAACCTTTTCGGGAATCCCTATTGCAATAAACAAAATTATCCCGAACAACGCGGTAAAAATTAACGGGATCCCGTGCAATCCCGGCTTTCCGGGATTACGAGGTAAGTGATGGGCGCGGAGGTACTGAGGAACACTTTGGATATTTTTTTCCTTTTATTTGGCTCTGGTGTTAATTCCGGCGTGATGTTGTGGTATCTATTGTTGAAATGGTCTAGACCTTTGTACTAAGATATCTTTGGTTATATACTAAAGCTTTCTTTAGGGTCTTTATAAAGCCATTAGGGAGCTAAGTTCTTCTATTGTAGGGTATAATGGTGAAAACCGTATTTAAACCAAGATAAATAACTGAAGCAATTTACTCCATCTAATTCCTTTTAAAGGCATCACCTCTTTCTTACTGGGGAGAGGCTTGTGGCTAAGTAATGACAGCCGCACGAGTCGATCGATCAGGTTAAGCTACGCTTGCCGCGGTTGGCCGTGGATGGGTGACCATCTCTACATACCAAGACCCTCCGTGTCACGAACAGCACGTTAAGCCGTTGGTCCCGGCTGTCGTTTGTAGATCTTTGACGGGTCGTCAGAATCCCGAAAGTCTGAGAATCAGTCTTACCAAGTATCGTGTTACCCAGTAACTGAAAGAAAGAAAGAAAATACATTTATTTGGCACAAACTAAAAGTCATACAATACACCAGATACCTACATACATCAGACAAAACAAACAAATAAAAAATAAAAAGAGATGATGATGATGATGCAACTGGGTTGTGGAGGTCAGATAGGCAGTCGCTCCATATAAAATATTGGTATTCAGCTGCATCCGGTTAGACTGGAAGCCGACCGCAACATAATTGGCAAAAGGCTAGGCAGATTGAGCTCTTTATTACTGGTATATTAATATGTGTAT
Organism: Apamea sordens; assembly: GCA_945859715.1. Classification (NCBI taxonomy): domain Eukaryota; kingdom Metazoa; phylum Arthropoda; class Insecta; order Lepidoptera; family Noctuidae; genus Apamea; species Apamea sordens. Next base: position 16,001,551 of record OX243998.1, on the reverse strand, counting down.
GTCGGAAAACAATGTGTTATATTTGATAAGTCTAATATTAGATTTCATGGGTTCAGCCGTTTCACCCACCCGGAACAAACAGACACAGACAAAAATGTCAAAAAAATATTTTTGTTTTATGTAACGTATACACTTTTTACAAGCATAGCTAACATAATGCATATTGTAGTGTATCTATTAAATAGATATGTACACACTGTCTTCAGATTTCTTGAATTATTGATTGAATTTGTTGACCATGTATTTTATATTATTATTTGTATATATTTCGAAATTGTAAAAAGATAATTTATAAGTCTAACTACAAGCAATTTAGATAAAAAAAAACATGCGAAATTGACCATATCGTGAACAAAATCCAAATTGTTCAAAATAATAAAAACTCAAGAGCGAAACCCAGACGCAATAGTGCGTAAATAAAGAAAGAAAGAAAGAAAAAACCCATTCAGTGCAAGAGTTGGAGCTATCGCGACACATTGTCCTTCTGCCCGAATTGCTTTTATAGCTCATAAACCCTAAAGTATCCCGCGGACAGGCGCGAAGCGGCCGCGCGACGCGACACTGCCACGCCACAGTGCGACACAACAGTGCGACGTCACAGTGCGACGCGACAGTGCGACGCGACTCGTCATCTCCCTAGCCTTTTCCTAACTATGTTGGGGTCGGCTTTCCAGTCTCACCGGAGGCAGCTGAATACCAGTTTACATGGAGCCACTACCTATCTGACCACCACAACCCAGTTATTGAATAATACGATACCCCTTGGTAAGACTGGTTGACAGACTTTCGTGCTTTTTACTATCCGTAACAACTGTCAAAGATCTACGAATGACAGCTGGGACTAACGGCTTAACGTGCTTTCCGAGGCACGGAGGGGCCTCGGTATGTAAAGATGGTCAACCGTCCACAGACCAACCGCGGCAAGCGTAGCTTAACTTAAAAAAAACTATATTCGAGTATTCATTTTATAAAATCTAGTTTGAAAAAATTTACTAGTCTCGTCGCGCTGTCGCGTGTCGCGTCGCGCCTGTCTGCGGGAGCCTTAAAGCACTGTGATTGGCTTCGTTTAGATCCCTCTAATAAAAAGGGTTTTTCGCTTTTCCCGCAACGGATTTCGACAAATGAAGGGTAACTTTTGAGTGTTCATTTTCAATGTTGTGTTTATTCGGACAAAAAGGGCGGTGGTTGAGAAGTATTTTTGCTTTTGAAATTATTTTTCGTTGTTATATCTATCGGTTCATCTGACCATATTCTCAATATTACCACAGTGCTTGCACAGAAGGGAAATTGTCGTAATTTTAAAAACATTAACAGTCAGAAGGCTAATTCTCGTAATTTAATACGATCAAAATCTAGTCGCAGTCTCATCTCGGCGACCAGAAAATGTCAAAAACTTGCCAAAATGTAGGGAAATTAGTCGTATTTTTGACAGTTTGAGACTGAGATCAGACTGTGAACGTTCTTAAAATTACGAGTATTGCCCCTCTGATCTCAGTCACAATCTATCAAAAATACCTCTAATTTCCCAATGTTTTTTTACAAGTTTTTGACAATGATTTTCGCTGAGATGAGATTGTGACTTGATTTTGAACTTTTGATTACGGCAATTGGGCTGCTTAAAGCAAACCTCACTTAGAATTTGCAAAAGTAATAGAAACTTCCAATGACGTCAGCTTGGACTGAATTAACTACATAAGTGAACTTAATTAGGAGGTAGGTACACGGCTCCAATTGGTCGTTTCCTATGGAGAAGAGCCGGCAAGAAACTCCACAGTTACCCTTTTAAAAATAATTGGCTTTTACAATGTTTTCAAATTACTATAAGTATGGGAGGACAGCGTAGGCCTGTCAACAAGTAACAGGTACTTGATAAAAAAAAAACAAAGTTGAAAATGTTTTGCCAACCTCACCCGAGGCGGATAAATAAGACTATTCAAACACACACAAGTATTAAAAACCTTTTTTTTCCGGGGTGGAAAATCCTCGGTTCTGGAACATTTCGGTTTCCTCACGATGTTTTGCTTCACCGTTTTGAGCGCAGTGGTGATGAAATAATTTACACAACGTAAAGCGCCTGTCTGGGCTTGAACCTGTGACTCCACTCGCAAGTCGCGGCCGTAACTACTGCCGTAACTACTGGGCCGTTACGGGTCGTCGGAAGCCCGAAATTCTGACAACCAGTCTTACCGTATCGTATCGTATTAGTTGTGGAGGTCAGATAGGCAGTCGCTCCATGTAAAATACTGGACTTAGCTGCATCCGGTTAGACTGGAAGCCAACCCCAACAAAGTTGGGAAAAGGCTAGGCAGATGATGGTGAGTGTACAATGATGTGGCCCAGACTCAATACATTTTGCTATATCAACTAATTAAATATATCAATGTCTAATATGTGTAGGTAATACAGGTAGAAATCCCAAACATATGCGTCTACCAAATTATTTTAATTTTCATCTCCAAACGTTTCCCATTTCGTGAATTAGTGATTACGAATGAATTCCGGAACAGGTACCTAATACTATACACGACAGGAGGGACCCATGTCATACTCCAAATTAACTGACATATATAACATGGATATACGATGATATATGTTCACAGTATGACTGGCAGTATAAATAGTGTCCTAAGTCAAAGTGGAGTAAAGGAGTCTTAATTTTTCGGGTTCTGTGACCAAAGGGAATGCATTGCGTTGCTCGCAGAACAGAAGGCCAATTCTCGTAATTTAAAACGTTCAAAATTTAGTCGCAGTCTCATCTCGGCGACAAACAAATGTCAAAAACTTGTGAAATTATTTTTCGTTGTTATATCTATCGGTTCATCTGACAAAATATCACCAACTTGCCAAAATGTAGAGTAATTAGACGTATTTTTGACAGATTGAGCCTGAGATCAGACTGTGAACGTTCTTAAAATTACGAGAATTGCCCCTCAGATTGCCGATGGGGCCAAAAGCTTTTGGAGTGGCGACCGCGTACCGGAACACGAAGCGTTAGAAGGCCTCCCCTAAGGTAGACCGACGACGACCGTGTGAAGGCCGCAGGAACATCACAGAACCGGTCGAAGTGGAGGTGTTTGGGGGAAGCCTATGTCTAGCAGTGGACGTCTTTCGGCTGAAATGATGATGATGATGTACCCAAAGAGTGCAAAAAGAACACAATATATACAGGAAAATGATATAGGGTCCAATTAAATTAGCTAGTGAAACTCCTTAAGCGTGATGGGTAGTGAAGCTCTGCATGCGCTGAGTAATTTTTAGAGCACTCTTTTGTTTTCTTAACCAAAGTCAAACAATTCTCGAAGAGGAAAGTCAGAGAGGGTCTTTAAGATAAGATAAGATAAGTCTTTATTTGCCTTAAACATGGTATAAAGGTGTTACAGTTTGGTAATATAATATAGTTCACATGTTTAGCTATACAACATCGTGTATCAATTGCATGCAAAATAATTAGAATCAATTAGTAAGTAGAAATAAAATGTCAAAGCTATAAAACATTTTCCACAATACAATCATCATAACATAATATTATTTAATGTCAATTAATCTCCACGAACAAAATTAATAAGTCATAATTGTAAACATTATTCGCAACAGTTCTATAACATTACATAATATAACTTAAAGTAAAAAAAAGAAAATCAATAAAATCAATAATTATAAAATTAAAATGTCAAAATTATAAACACTATCGACGACCCAGTATGTCATTATTTGTGAATTATAATTTAATGTCAAAAAAATCCTTAATGTCATAAAAATTATGTTCATTCAGCCATTTAAAGAGTCTGTTTTTAAAAGAAGAATTAATATTAAATAGCAATTTCATTTCTTGTGGAATTTTATTATAAATGCGTACACACATCACCAGAAAACTTTTAGAGTACTTGGCTGATTTAGGAGTATCCTGCAATGCAAGTCTACATGGATCCCTATTACGAGAGTAAATTTGATCGACTTTCTTGAATAATTCCTTATTATTATATACAAAGTTACATATCTCGTAGATGTACAGTGAAGGAAGTGGTAATAAACGAAGCCTTTTAAAATGCGGTTTACAGGACTCGTCAGTACGGATTCCACAAATGGCTCTGATGCATTTCTTTTGCGCGATAAACGCTCTGTTTTTATCTGTACTGTTACCCCAAAAAATAAGTCCATATCGTAAAATCGATTCTATGTAAGCATGGTAGGTTATAATGGCGGTTTTTTTATTCGTCACATTCTTGACTTGCCTGAGAGCATAAACGAACTTATTAGACTTGTTACACAAATTATCTACATGTATTTTCCAATTTAAATCTTGGTCTATGAGTATACCCAGAAATTTTGTATGTGAAACTTCTTTTAATCGATCAATATTAAGTTTGAAATTGTATTTGGCATGTTTAGATTTATTAAATTGTATGTACATAGATTTATCTAGATTGATTTTTAATTTATTTATCTGTAGCCATTCTAAAATGTTGTCAATAGTATTATTTATGTCAATTTCGTGATCAGATTTTAATTTATACTTTTTATCAGATGTCACTATGATTGAAATGTCATCTGCAAATAATGTACATTTATGATTGACCTGCTGTGGTAAATCATTTACGTATAATAGAAACAATAAAGGGCCTAATACACTCCCTTGTGGTACACCGCAATTTTTTACTTTGAGCTCAGAGGAATATGAGGTTAGTAAATCTTCATTTACTTTACTAATAGCAACGTATTGATTGCGGTTACTTAAATAAGATGCAATCCACTGCAGTGCTAAACCTCTTATTCCATTTCTTTCTAATTTTTCCAATAATATATTATGTGCCACAAAGTCAAATGCTTGAGATAGATCAAAAAATAGTCCTGTCGTGAAGTGATTGTTATTTAAAGACTTCAGGATATGGCTCAAAAGATTATATATGGCTAATGTTGTTGACTTGTGCTTTTGAAATCCGAACTGTTCCTTTGCTATAATATTGTATTTGCTACAAAAGTCGATAAGCCTTTTGTGCATACATTTCTCAAATAGTTTTGACAAGATAGGTATAAGGGTAATTGGACGATAATTTTTAACGTCTTTTTTGTCGCTTTTCTTGTACAAGGGTTTTACAACTGATAACTTTAAAGCATCAGGAAAAGTTCCGGTCGAAAATGAAAGATTAATTAAATATGTCAATATAGGAGTTAATTCTACTCTGCACGCTTTAATTATTCTTGTACTAAGTCCATCATATCCTTCTGAGTTAGTATTATTTAAAGCCATTATTTCTTTTTTTATTTCATCTTCAGTCATAGCACCAAGGAACATGGAATTAGGAACTAAAGCGTTATTAAACTTATAATAAACTTGTAAGTTATTAAATGTCACAATGTTAGTCGAGTCAATAAAATAATCATTAAACGTATTCGCTATGTCAGTGGGCTCAGTCAGTATTGTCTTATCTACTTCTATTTCCGAAATATTAGTGTCGCATTTTATGATCCCAATTTCATGGTTAATGACAGACCACGTTGCTCTGCATTTGTTTTGACTATTTTGTATAAAATTAATGTTTGAATTCATTTTTGATTTCATAATGCATTTGTTGAGAATCGATGAATATTTTTTATATCTTATTAAGTACGACCGAGTTTTATTTTTATAATAAAGATACCGCAACGATCGTTTAGTTTTGCAACTATTTCTAAGACCCTTACTTATCCATTTTCGTTTATTTGCATTAGAGTTATTAATTTTAATTTTAATTTTAGGGAAGCATAAATTATATAATAGGCATAAAAACTCGTGAAATTTATTGAATGCCTTGTTTAAGTCCGTTTCGAGGTGCGTTTCTGACCACGATATACTTGCAAGGCAGTCTTTGAATTTTTTCAAGTTTTCGATGCAGTAATCCTTTTTATAAATAAAATATGATATGGTTCTTGGACTTTGTTCTTTTATTGGAAACTCTAAGAACTGTGCTGTGTCGTGGTCTGATAAATGCAAAGGTAGAACATCAGCAGATGTAGTTTTTATGTTACTAAGTATGTGGTCTATACATGAATCTTTCCGAGTGGGAACATTAATATGCATCTTTAAGTTATAGTTACTACATAAATCTTTTAAATAGTTAGTGACCTTACTTGGTTTCAAGGTATTTATGTTAAAATCCCCAGTAACAGCTATTTTTGTACGTGACCCATATCTTTTAAATGTTTCGCACATTAATTGGTCGAACTTTTCTATAAATATATAGGGGTCAGACTTTGGTGTTCTATATAGACACACTATCAGCAATTTGTGCAAAGGGACTTCAATACCACATGCTTCGAATGAATTTTGTGTTGAATATTTTTTTATGTGAGGAGGCTCATTATATACTATACCCTGTTTGGCGAGAATACAAGTTCCCCCTCTTTGTTTGTCTCTACTAAATGCCGCTGCTAAGGCGTAATTATTAAGTTTTAAATATTTCTCATTCCCCGCACGCAAAAAGGTTTCAGACAAACATAATATGTCTGGTTCTTTATTCTCGTCTCGTAATTCTAGCAAAGTTAGTTCCAGTATTTCCTTTTTTGATTGAATACTAGCGATATTTTGATGCATTATTTTGAAAGTTTTTTGTTTGCCTGTAGCACCGTTGTTATTCACGAAAAAGCTGTTTCTTGTTTAAAACTTTAAAATAATGTGGAATAGTACCTTTTTTTGCTTTATTAGAAACAATATCAGGACCATTTGCAGCATCACATTCTGCCTGGCGTCGTGCAAAGTAATAAGGGATTGTACCCCTTAAAGTACTTTTTCCCTTGACGTCAGATTTCTTACAATTTAATTGATTCCGCAATATTAATTTCTTTAGTTCCTTAACATTCAAATACTTCTTTTCGTAGTCATAACAGTCAATAACATGGTTTATTAATTTACATGTATTGTACAATTTATGTTCAGAGTCAATAAAGTTACAATATTTGTATTCATTGCAAATATTACGTATAGTTTGGTTCAAGTTATAAATTTCTAGATACATATTCTTTAATGGGCTCAAAACTATTACCTGATTATCACTGAAAATATTAAGAATTTGACGTAGTTGCGAAGATAAGATCTTGATGTCATAGTCATTTTCACCCACACAAAGGATAAGTTTATCGCTACTTGATATTGAAATATTTTTGCAATTCTTAACTACTTCACTAGCGAGCGCGTGTGGTTTCGTTTCTGACGTCACAACGTATTTAACATACGACGTAGTCGCTCTCGACCGCATCAACGCAGATGAAAGTCCAACACTTTGTTGTGTGCCAAAGATGAAAACCTTGTTCGTGTGGTCATCATGCAGTACTACGTCAGATGTAGTCATATTTTTCTGAAATTGCATATCTCTTTCGCTTGATTCTAATTGCATTTGAAGCTTTCGAATTTGATTATTGAGATTTGCAATTTCGTTTCCAGCTAGTTCTAGCTGATTCTCCAAATCTTCGACATTTTTGTGGAGATTTACAATACTCTCACTTAGCTGTAACTTTGTATCTGAAGCGTTACATGTACGTGTCAATACGTTTCTAGGAGGCGTAAAGAACGCCTGCATATTTGAGTGTAGCAAAGTATATGCATTTGCTTTTTTTGCACCTTCGTCGACGTAATATTCTTTTTGTGGAGATTGGCGTAAGAATCCTTTTAATGTCATGTTATCTTTTAATAATTTATCATTCTGTTTACGGAGCTCATTGTTATCAAGTATGACATTTTCAAGTTCGTTCTGCGAACTTTTTAGTTCCATCTGAAGGTGTTCAATCGATTCCCTGAGCTCATTGCTTTGCATTGAGTCGATTATTGTATAGTCCATACTTCTTGACAATGTTTTATCAGTCATGGCAGTTGACTCATCGTATATATGATCCATTTCCATTGTCAGTATGTGTGAGTCATGTGTTTCCGAGGTTGTACTCTTTGGAGTGGACCAGGGTGTAGACTCCTCTGACACGCTAGGTGTGATATATCCAGTTGGTTTAGGTGACGAGTGCTTTTTCCTTAAAGTCACATTGGATACTCCGGGACTGGTTGTATTCTGCTCTTTTGCTTTCTGAATGCATGATCTGCATACCCACTTAAATTTCTTCCTTTCTTCTATATTTTTTAGGCGATACACTTTCTCCGGATAGCCAGCACAATCAAATTCAAAATGATTGTTACATGTAGTGCATAATAACGTGCTTTTGTGATCAACTTGTTTTTTGCATCTAAAACAAGTAACAAATAGCGGCTCCTTGCGGCCACTGTTAGTGCATTTAATTTTCGACCCCATAATGTCTGCAACTATTTTTATTTAATTTTTGTTTTCCCCAAATCGGGGTAATTTTTTTGCGTGTACAACACTACGTTAACTTTGTCAGACCTGTTCTTTGGTGGCAACACCAGTACTCTTTACCCGTATTCAATTATGAATGAGTACTCGCAATTTAAATTATGTTATTTAAAACACAAAAAGAATCGCAGCTCGTGAGTTCCGAACCGGCACTCAGTCGATCATCAATCCAGCTTCAGATAGACAGGCCATAGGAACGATACGCAAGATGACGAAAAATGTGACTGCAAGCTGGTACTTATTTCAAATGGTCGAGGAGTCGTTAAACATGATTCATCAGAGTGGAATTTTTTCTTCACATCACCAAGTTCGTTTTCACTTATCACAAAAGTTTTTGGTCGTTTGTAAACACTTTGTCACTTAGTTAATAGCGTTTTTATGCCAACAAAATTGGTTTGTTACCCTAAACAATGATTTTTAGTCTTTTATTCAGTTTAGCACTTCACATAACTTGTATTCACTTATTTAGTAAATACCACATAGTTTATGTAGATAACGTTTGTGCACGTACTTCACCACGTAACCGATATATTAAACACCATTTAATTGTTGTTTTAGATAATTTAGTAATTTTAAAGTAATTTAATAATTTGAGAGCTAAACTTTAGATGTTTACACTATCAGCGCCATCTAGCGTCCTCCCTCCTTTTGTGTTGTGATTTAAAGATTATGAAGATATGATGTTATTTCTGTAAATATGTTTGTACAAACACTTTTAAACGTCAAGCATATTTAAATAAAAAACATCCGAATTGAGAACCTCTTCCTTTTTTGAAGTCGATTAAAAACTAGATGAGATCGGCATTTCCTATCTACTACTCTGAGAAGAAAGGCCGAAACAAACTCAGAGGTCACAGTCTCTTTTAAAGTCCAGACATATTCTGTGTAAGATCATGTAGATTGGTGACTGAAATGGTCTTGACCTGTCCAGTCAATGTACGCTTTTGTCAGTAACAAAAGCGTGCATTGACTGCACAGGTCCACTCAATCTGTCCGGTTCTTTCCTCAAAAGACCAGTTCAGTCACCAATCTACATGATCTTACATAGAACATGTCTTGCAGCACAACTCAGAGCTTAAGGAGCTCAACGAAGGTGAATATTTTGTTCTCTAGTTGACTGAATTGAATATAAAGTATTTTGAACGTAATTTTGTTAATATGAAAATTATTTGTCAATTTTTTAATAATACCTTTGTTAACAGTTGCTATATCATCATCTGCCTAGGCTAGGTAGATGATGATATAGCAACTAGGTTGGGGTCGGCATCCAGTCTTACCTTCACAACCTAGTCGGTAAGACTGGTGGTCAGACTTTCGGACTCCTGACTACCCGTAATTTGTAATGACGGTCAAAAATATCACCTACCGCCTACATACTTGCTATAATTATGTAGTAAATATTGTTCCCTTTTCATGGGTTTTAAAAGAAAGATTTTATCCACTCTTTTATTAAAAAAATACTCTGGGAAAACAAGAATGGAAGAGTCGCAGAGAAAAATCATTTGGAAGAGCCATACGCAATATCATCAACCCGCATTTGTTTCGCATATCTTCCCCATTTCTTAATGTAATAACGACATGTATGGCAATTGAGACCTTTCCTTTGCGAAATAAAACAATAAGAAGAAAAGAAAGAAAGAAAATACGTTTATTTGCGGTACACATGACGCAGAAAAAAACGAACACAAAAAAAAATAACAAGTTGAGGGAAAACATGCTTTATATCCACGCAAAACGGCAATCTATCTGTTAGGTACTTATTCTCATCGTGATGCTGTTGTCGGGCAATTCTCGTAATTAAAAACGTTCAAAATCTAATCGCAATCTCATCTCAGCGACAATCAATATCAAAAACTTGTCAATAATGTAGAGGTATTAGGGGTATTTTTGACAGATTGAGACTGAGATCAGACTGTGAACGTTCATAAGATTACGAGAATTGGCCCTCAGACTGTGAACGTTCTTAAAATTACGAGTTATAAATTTTACGGAACCGACCCTTAACGAAATAAAATAGTTTATTTTGTACCTACTTATTTTCATAGAGAACAGTTCATGAATTATGTGGTAGGTAGGAACATTTTAGTTGTAAAACATTCGGCCCTAAAAGCTTTTAAAACTACTTATTGTTTGTTTAGGGCTTTGTAGCCCACAAGGTTTTGAATTATCTATCTATGTACTTGTAAAAACAGACAAGTAATATAAATTAAGTTTTAATTTAGTCATCATCTGCCTAGCCTTTTCCCTACTATGTTGGGGTCGGCTTCCAGTCTAACCGAATGCAGCTGAATGTATTTTACATGGAGCGACTGCCTATCTGACCTCCACAAGCCAGTTACTGCGTAATACGATACCCCTTGGTAAGACTGGTTGCCAGATTTTCGGGCTTCTGACGACCCGTAACGACTGTCAAAGATCCACAAATGACAGCTAGGCCCAACGGCTTAACGTGCTTTCCGAGATGGAGGGATCTCGATATGTAAAGTTGGTCACCCATACAAAGACCAACCGCGGCAAGCGTAGCTTAACCTGATCGATCGACCCGTGCGGCTGTTATTATTTAGCCACGAACCGGTCCCACTTATGGCTATAGCTGATTTTTGAGTGACGTCAGCGATATGTGTTTTGGAGCGAACTCTAAGGATACTGCGTTCCCCTAGACGGGAGGCAACAGCCGACTCCCGGCCACCGTAGGCGCGGGCTTGCGGGCGGCGAGCAATAGGCAGCCCGCCGCCCGGTAAGGACCAGGCCCGGGTCGACGGCGCGTTGTGGATACATCATTGGCCATTTTGTAATTCCTTACATCATAATTTCTTTGGTGCATGTTGGGTGCGCGTACGTCAAATAGGACGCTTCGGAAATGTTGCCACTACCTAAAGCGTAAAACCTTTATTAAGGATGATATTCTCTTAGCATGTATAATTATCCTCCTTTTTGTTTCTTTTTTATATTCCTGTTTGTTTCTATCACACTTAAATTGGATTGTATTATTTTTCTTTATGTACGCTGTACCAGTACAACGTCCTAATAACTGTTTACATAAAAATAATCGCTTTATACTTGTTTATGAATAATTGTTTGCTGCACCGGACGACGTCATTACGTCGGCGCCGGCTGTCGCTGAAAACCAGCGCTGGGGCTCTGTCTTGCATAGGGTCGCAGCATAATGCTGAGCGATAGCCGTTTTGCGTGGATGTGACGCATATCAACCATTACTTATTGATTTTTTCTTTATTTTGTTTTTATGTTCTTTTTTGCGTCATGTTTACCGCAAATAAACGTATTTTCTTTCTTTCTTTCTTCTTGTGTTCCACGCGCGCCTCAAAGAGATGTCAGCACGAACTGACGGTGCCCGCTAGGGCCGATGCCACCAGGGCTGCGGGTTGTTCGAAAGAGTTACCGTGGCCCTTGGCACAGGCCACTGAAGGAACACGGGTGGGTTTTAGTCAGTAAAAGTCTGACACTCCCTTCCGCTCCGCCCAGAGCGGGAGGGGTCATTTGATGATTTCCCACACAAAAAAAAAGGATACTGCGTTCCATTGCTTACTAGCAAACCTCGAGCTTGGTCCTCTGCTCAACTGTCCAAAAACCAGCTATATTAGTCACTTTTATCCTATAGCTTAATAAAACCATAGTGCTTATAAAATATGACAAATTAAATTACATTATTTTCGGGTAAAGACTCCAACTGAGAAATTAAAATTCAGAACGAGAGAAAAGTATGCAGAAGAGATGAAAGGACATCCTTAATGCCTTTTACGAGTCGCCGTATAGTTGAGTGAGAGAGCCCACAAAATGGATACAGAAGGCTTGCTCCATACAACTTAAACGAAAATGGACATAACCTCATATATACGCGTACGCTTAGCGATCTCTAACGAATGCAAATGCCAGTGCGTCTCAGCTGGTCTTTCCTACGAAAATCTCACCATGAAAAGTTAGGTGAAGTGAGCTTGAAGTGAGCTGTCATTCTACCTGCCGAACTATTCTGTAAAAATCTCACCATAAAAACATATATGAATTGAGCTTGAAGAGAGCTGGCGGTCCTCCTGATGCTAGGGATTGACAGCTCATTCCTGACATAGAAGTGAGCCTGACATTGAGTGACGTTGTGTGGCATTGAGTGGTGTGTGTTGCTGGTGGTGGTGGAGTGGTGGAGCGCGTGAGGAAGAGGCAATCTCTGCGCCCTCACGCCCCTAGTCGCCGCAGGAGACGCCCTGACCGGGAGTCAACAGCCGACTCCCGGCTACCGTAGACGTGAGCTTGCGGGCTTGCGGGCGAGCAGTGGGCAGTTCGCCACCCGGTAAGAACCAGGCCCGGGTCGACGGCGCGTTGTGTTCCACGCGCGCCTCAAAGAGATTTCAGCACGAATTGACGGAGTCCGCTAGGGCCGATGCCTGCCAGGGCCGCGGGTTGTTTGAAAGAGATACCGTGGTGACCCCTGGCACAGGCAACTGAAGGAACACGGGTGGGTTTTAGTCAGTAAGAGTCTGACACGCCCTTCCGCTAAGCCCAGAGCGGGAGAAGTCATCTAATGATTACCCACCCAAAAAAAAGGCCTTCTGAACCTGTTTGTTATGTTTTGCGTTGAGTGAGAGATCTTAAATTATCTTTGAAGGATTAAGGAAGCGTTTTCACTTGATTTGACCTTGTTGATACTCAAAGTAACGCTCACTTTGATTCGAGATTACTTGAAATGTGCGGTTTTAAAGAGTAAGTAGTACTTAAAAGATTAGAAATCTCATTTTTTGACGTTTTATGGGTTTTGGCTTAATAAAAGTTGCTGGATGTTCTAGTTTATTATTCAAAGTGTTTAGGTTAACTGTGCGAAATGTGGGTGTACAGACGCCAGCAGGTCAAGCTACCCGAAACTGTCATAATTTTCCAATCAACCTTGAACCTTAATGCTTTAGCGATAAAGTTGAAAATCTATTAAAGAAATTTGACAGATTGTAGTAGCTTGATGTGCTGGCGTCTGTACATTAAGTGCACCTATGCTTAATCCTTCGGGGTTACAGGCATCGTGTTATATTATGTTTAACTGAAGTTTGTATTATTTGTGTGCATAATACCGTCTTCACATGTAATTGCACGTAATAGATTTTAGATTTAGTATATATTCTTAGACATCATCAAATAGTATATCAACATCAACTGACAGTATTGTGCCAATCATTTGAAACAACCTATTATATTAAAATAGTATAAAATCTAAGATATACTACAAATATAATCAAATATTAATCATTTATAGTCATAACATTTAAGTGTTTTTTACAAGTTAAGACTGTTGTTTTTTGTAAACCCAAATCTAGTCAAATTAGGTACTTCTACGTTGGTCCCAAGCTTCGTAAATGTGACAGATTATCCAATAAACAATATTCTAATTGGGTCTACCCTTTATAGCAGAACTTTTTATGTCATAATATTGTTTTGTATAACAGCGGATAGCATAAACTTCATTTCGCAGAAAATCGTTTGGCAGACAGTCATTTATCATACATTCAAAATTCATAATTTTGTAAGTCAGAATCATCTTTAGGCATAAATTTCATATCCATAATAATTAAAAAGTAGAACCATCATATCGCAGAAAGTTCACAGTCAGAATCGTCTTTTGGCATACATTTCATACCGATAGTCATTAAAAGGCATATCTCAGAAATTTTAGAGTTAGAATCATATTTTGGCATACATTTCATATCATTACAGAAAATTCATTCATTCATTCACCATGCATGCAGCATGCAAACAAGCATACACCATGCATGCAGCAATCATGCAGCATGCAAGCAAGCATGCAGCATGCAAGCGAGCATGCAAACAAGCATACACCATGCATGCAGCAAGCATGCAGCATGCAAGCAAGTATGCAAACAAACATACACCATGCATGCAGCAAGCATGTAGCATGCAAGCAAGCATGCAGCATGCAAGCGAGCATGCAAACATGCAAGCAAGCTTACAACATGCATGCAGCAAGCATGCAGCATGCAGCATACAAGCAAGCATGCAAGCAAGCATGCAAGCAAGCATGCAAGCAAGCATGCAAGCATGCAACATGCAGCAGGCATGGTTTCTGTCATGGCTCCGGCGCTGCGGGGCTCCGGCGGTCCCACGCGAGCTTATCGTCGCAGATGGTTTCAAGGCTCACCTCCGCAGCTTCGGCTTGCTGGCCGGCTTCGCCGGCCAGCCTCAGCTGCGGCGGCGAGCATTGATACCACCTGCTCCTCAGCTCGCGAGCCGCCTCGCCCCTCCGCGCCTACGCGGGCTTAAATTACACTCTAGGGGTAGGGCAGACAAGACTACGTGGAGTCGGTTTTGCAGCGATTTGTTTCTGTCACTAACATTTGTAGCACAACATATTATTGACTTTTCACGACAATGTTTTAATTTAAGTTAAAAATGCTATTGTATAGAAATGTCAATATGCCTAATAAAATTATTCCAAACGAAATTCTGCCATTTTCATAAGTATGCGAAGTGACCGTTATGCTAAACGAAATTATGCCAAATAAAATTCTGCTATCTTAAAACTATGCCTTTGTAAATTCGGACATATAAACATTCGGCCAAACAATAATTATATTAAATCATGTTTATGCCTTAAAAATATTCGTTTAAAGAAGATTATGCCAAGTGTGTTATGCCAAATAAATTTCGGAGCATCAAGATTCTGCCAGATAGAGGGAACCCATTATAATTATATCAAAATGAAACATCTAACACACGCGTGCGAAGCCGGGGTGGGTCACTAGTAATTAATAACAAAAAACAGAATTCAATCAAAGACCTAAATAGAGGCCACTGGACTCAATTCACAATAACGAGGGAAAGCTCAATATTATCTGTTAGACCAAGGCTGCTCAACCCCAGGCCCGCGGGCCACCAACGCATTATGTACCTATAAACCTCTTCAAAGTCAGTGAAGTTTTTTTAGTAACTTAAACTTTTGTTTCATTTTAATATCTGGATATTGATTTATTTAGTATCTACCATAAGTGTAGGCAAGTTTTATTCACTAGATGGCCTGCCTGCTGGCACGGAATTAAAATTATGGCCCACCTTCAAAATTGGTTGGGCAGCCCTGTGTTAGACAAAATGAATGTTTACAGAAACGGAATCCAAAACAAATTAAGTGCTTTCATTTGTTTTTATCAGTTCTGCTTCTTGTTTTTTTAAGGACCCTTTATTACCAAATTCATCTCCTATAGATCGAGTAACAGCTGGAAAGAGTTCCAACAATTGATTCTGGGTCTTTTACGTATTTTAGGTTTAAAAAGATTTAATTTCATAAAAGAACTTAAATAACAGTTCACTTAATATGAGACACAAAGTGCTTACATCTACATATATAATCCTACTGTGTAATATTATAAACGTGAAACTTTGTATGGATGGATGGGTGGATATTTGTTTCTCTTTCACGCACAAACTACTAAACGGATTTGGATCAAATTTGGCACACAGATGGTTTATAACCAGGAATAACATGTAGGATACTTTTTATCCCGATATTCCTACGGGATCGAAACTTATGCGGGTGAAACCGCGGGGCGCAGCTATTACTATCATATTTCTCTCTGAGGCGTTGTTTTAAAGTTTAAATCCGACTAGGACTCGGAGATCAAATAATAATATTATTGAACAGAATATTCTTGGGTAGGCAATATTTTTTAAATGAAATAGGTACTAAGACATATTAGTAGCCCTTATCGTAGGTTGTAGTGTGTGTAACTCTGTCTGACTGTTACCATTTCACGCCTTACGAGGGCGCAGCAAACCAGAAAAAAAAGTTTCACAATCGCCTCCTTGCCCACCCCTCTCATAAAACACGACGAAAACCAAACACAACCCCTTCCCGCCAGCAGAAACTTTTCACCCGGCGTATATCTAGGGAATACCTGAACAGCCTTTTTTTTAAAAAAAAAAGAGTGTTGCCCCACACTTTGAATTACTCCTGTATCGTGGGTGCATTTACAAACATTTAAACTCACATACATAAACAGCCAGACCCGGAACAACTACCTGTAGGCAATACAAATATTTGTTCCGTGCGGGAATCGAACCCGCGACACGCAGCTCAGCGGTCGTCACTCAGCAACTGCGCCCATTGTGTCGTCAAAAAAAAAATTGGTACACGGATTGACCTGGGAAGACATAGGATATTTTTATCCCCATAATACGATCCTATGAGATAATTTCCACCCTCCACGTGAGCGAAGCCGCTGGCAAAAGCTAGTCCTACTTAATTATTAATATTATAAACGCGAAAGTTTATATGGATGGATGGATAGATAGATAGTTTGTTACTCTTTCACGCAAAAATAACTTTGGGAAGGGATTTGGATGAAATTTGGTACACAGATAGTTTATAACCAGGATTAACACATAGGATAGGTACTTTTCATCCCGATATTCCCACGGGATCGAATTTTTACGGGCGCAGACGGCTACACGTCAAGCTATACAAAACCAGTTTGTCTTGGCCTCACTTTGTATGATATTTTCTCACAGTGAACGGTCAGCCAATACTGGTTTTGCATAGCTTGATGTGTAGCCGTGTGTACAAAATAAATCGGTGACCTTAGTACGCCAACATGCCTATTTCCTAAGTTACTTTATTTCACTAGCATCAAAAAAAAAAAATGTAGCGTGACTACCTTCTAACTCGACCTTTACATAATAAATCCTACTTCCCACTTGTACGTAAGTACTTCCCACAACTTTCATTCATAATTTGTAAGGGCTGTGACGAGGCAAAAAATATCTACTACATACAGTCAAAAATAGCTGTACCTATACGTTTATAATGCTAAAGTTCACAGAGTAACGATTGTGACATTTGACTGATTTGTTATTCGATTAATTATAATATTATTTTTTTATTTTGGTCTGTGTAGTGTGAATTTTATGATGAAAGCTCAGGGTGTATCTATGATTTAGTATTTATATTCACTGCGGCCTTCACAAGGTCATCGGTCCACTTTGTGGGAGGCCTTCCAACGCTAAGTCTTGCGGTACGCGGTTGACACTCCAGACCTTTCGGCTCCATCGGCCATTTGTTCTGCAAGGCCGCAGGATTAAAATGGATGCGAAAAGCCCTGAACTAGTCGAAGTGGCGGTGCTCGGAGGAGCAGTGGACGTCTCTCGGCTAAAATAAAATAAAAATAGTTTTATAGAGACATGAGGAACAGGGTGTAAAGTCCACTCATCCTCTATGGAAAAGGGAGGATCCTCCGACCAGACGGGTGTTGTGTCTGGCGGGCAATTGCCCAACGATTGATGTTGGCAAATTGTATATATGCTAATTGCGCGGTAAACTCTACTTGCGAGATGCAGGATTTGCGTGACATCAGTATGACGCGTTGTTCGCATGTGGCGTTGTAGATACCGCTACAGTTTATTTGCACCTTCAAATAAAATATATGGTTTACAGTAAAAAAATAGGCTTAAGGTAAGTAAAGTTGTATGTTTGTGTTGTAGCGAATACCTAAACTAAGATAACTTAGTGTAATAGTATAATCAGCCTATAATGTTCCCACTGCTGGGAAACAGGCCTCCTCTTTGTGAGAGGGAGTGGGCCTTCCCCACGCGGGCCCAGTGCGGGTTGGTAGATGTCACACATGAAATAATTTACACAAAGTAAAGCGCCTGTCTGGGTTCGAACCCACGACCTACAACTTGTAAGTCTGGGTCGTTACCACTGGACCACCACTGCTCCTAACTTAATATCTTGTATTTATGGGTATCAGCGCCCACACTCACACATAATTATAGTCGATGTTCAATAAGGTATAAAATATGTAGTTGAAATTAATGATGATGTTGATGATGATTCATTTTCGTATGCCTATACCTGCTATTAGCCTGTTTTTCAGATTCTTACAGGTATGTAGGTACCTAAATACGTTGACCGTTGACGGCACGGTTGGCGCAGTGGTTAAGCGATTGACTGCTGCGCTGCGTGTCGCTGGTTCGATCTCCGCACGGAATAAATATTTGTATTGCCTACAGGTAGTTGTTCCGGGTCTGGCTGTTTGTGTATGTGAGTTTAAATGTTTGTAAACGCACCCACGATACAGGAGAAATTCCTAGAGTGGGGCAACGTTTTTTTATAAAAATAAAAAATAATTCCACACTGTATATATATATTTTTTTGTGTTCGCCGGTTTCGTGGCCGGCTACACGACACTAGTCAGCGAAACACGACGCAGACACTTCGTGTGCGTTAGTTAGTTTTTAGTGTAATTATAAAATTGTATGTATTTATAGTATTTTGAAGTTATATTAATATTGTATTGTATGTGTTTCATATGGGCCTTGATGCCTGAAATAAATGGATAAATAAATCCTATCCTACTATATATAATATTATAAAAGTGAAAGTTTGTATGGATGGATGGATGTTTGTTACTCTTTCACGCAAAAACTCCTGAAAGGATTTGGATGAAATTCGGCACACAGATGGTTTATAATCAGGATTAACATATAGGTTACTTTTTATCCCGATATTCCCACGGGATCGAAACTTATGCGGGTGAAACTGCGGGGCGCAGCTAGTAATAAATAAATAAATTTCCTTCATTCAATTGTGATTACAGATGAATTGAAATGTGCATACTTGTTCTACATGATTTGTAACCCTTAAATTCAGATGCTATGTGCTCAAAAATTGTGTTTTGTCCCACGGCAGGGCAAATGCCTCCATCTCCCTTTTTCACACAGTTCTGTCTTTTGCGAGTACCGGGCAGAATTTTTTTTTTATACTTAATAAAAATTCAAATATGACATAATATTCTCAATGTAAATTCTGGCTAAGACCCAAAAATCCTACTACTTAATATTAAAAATGTGAATGTCTGTTTGGATGGATGTTTGTTACTCCTTCACGCAAAAACTACTGAACGGATTTGGATAAAATTTGGCACACAGATAGTTTATAACCAGGCAATCCTGGTTATAAACTATCTGTGTGCCAAATTTTTGGACACATGGGACTTTTTATCCCGATATTCCCACGGGATAGAAACTTATGCGGGTGAAACCGCGGGGCGCAGCTAGTACACTCATAAATACTCATATGAAGTCAAGTAAGATTTATTGAAACAAAAGTGAAACAAAAATGTCTACAAAATTGCTAAAATATCAACAATAAATAATATTGCTGAAGACATCAATAATTATGCATATTGAAATAGGTTGTTAATACTCTGTTCTTGAGTTGATAAGGGTTAATAAGGTAATGTTACGAGCTTCGGGTTCGTGACAATAAAAACTGCCGATGAATAAAAATTACCAAAAGTTACACTTTAATTAAACAACACTAATAACAACTCAAACACACTAATTATAAAACACAATCGCTCTTAAGTCGCACTTGAAGATCGCTATAGTGCCGCAGATAGTTCCAGAACCTTATATTGTAGAAATATCTAGAATGTTCGAGTACATACCGCCCCCGACTGACCAGATGTCGATAGTTCTAGTAAGTTCTAGCATCGATTTTTCTACTCGATAATAGATGGCGCTAGTGACTCTATTAGTGCTACTATTCAATAATAGATGGCGCTAGTAACTCTATTAGTTCTGCTATTTGAAACTAGATGGCGCTAGTCGTAACTAATGTCACCATGTACCAGGCATTCATTGTGGCGCGCAACAGTAACATAATGTTGCATTAAAAATAATTCAAGTATTGTGAACAATAAAATCGGCGATATAAAACTTTGAAACAAATGAATAAATGTGTGACGACTATACACATTGAACTGACATAAATCATACCTACTTATTAGATACCACTGGTACAGTAAGTCTGTATCAATGATTTAAGACCCCGTTCCCAATGTACCAAGTCGTCTACGTTTGCGTACCAATGAGTGAACATTACACATTCATACCGCGTACTTGGTTCTACAGCCGATTCGTGGCTATCTGATTTAACGCCACCACTGGGACACTTCCAAGATATATTTCTTTTGTTCAACTACATATCTTACAATTGAACGTCTCTTTTCTTGATTCTAGCTTGTAAGGGTGAGCTTCGAACGGTTTCTTTATGTGAGTATTTCTTTATCAGGCAATTTTCCGAATAGTGATCTAAACATACATAATATTACATACCTACATCAAATAAATAAAATTGAAGTGTCTGTTTTTAATGTCAAAATAACAGTTTTTTACTAAATGCATGCGAAAGTATATACGATACTTAAAACAATAAACAATTTTTAATATTTTTGTCTTTCTGTCTGTCTGTTTATTCCGGCTAATCTCCGAAACGACTGAACCGATTTTGACGGGACTTTCACTGGCAGATGCTGATGTTATAAAGCGTAACTAATTTTATTGTAGATAAAAGATCCAGGGTTCCAAGCAAAAAAATTTAAAACCCATGAAATCCAAAGTCTCGAAGACTCGACCTTATCTGCGAGCTTCGAATGACATTTCACATTTTCTCCTAAATTTTTTTCCTGAAACTTCTCGCGTAACCAGACACGGTACAGGCAGTGAGCCAGCGAATTTTAACACCACAGATAATAAGCTTTCATGAAGATCGATGGTGTAACCTTAGATCACATAGAAACGCTTTTAAGGTGGTAATGGGGAGAATCTGGGGGCACGGGAGTGCCCCCGCCAAGACGAGCCAAGCGAAGCGCAAGGGCACTACCCACCTTTTCTCGAAGCACTTTGTCGTATTTTACCAGCTAATACACACATATTTTGACTAAGGTGTAAAGTTTACGAAGAGTTAGGGCGTGTAGAGTTAGAAGCTTGGCTCTACCATGAGATCTGATTACTTTTTGACAGTGCGAGCTACATGATCTCGTCTTGGCAACATTTAACAACATTTAAATGTTTTTGTGGGATGTATGTTTAGAGATGAAATTCAAGATTTAGCATCATTTTTTTTTAAATTTATTTATTTATCACTTAATTTAAATATGTGAAGGAATGAAAAATAAAGTAAGTAAATAACCAACATTTGGACTAACTTATTTAGGTTTTTTTGATGTTTCTGTTCATGTTTAATTTTATACTGTAGTAAAAAAAAATATCTCGACTTAGCACACGAGTTTGTTGACATGTGGAAGGTTAGCTCGACTCATTGTGCCGACTGTCGTATCAGCCAATGGCCTAATGGCCGAAAGCCTCGATCAACATCTATGGAGGCTCTCGTTAAATGGTTGGATCAAGGGCCTGATTCAAAAGGCAGTAACTAAAATTGACACAGTGTTGCAAATTGACGTTGTGTTGTTTAGTACGTCTCTAATAATTTAGGTCTAAATCGTAGAATAAAACTATTTTGTGTATTTTGTTAGTACTACGAGATATTTAGAACATTTTTATCATAAGAGTATAGCGCATTTTGTAAAACTCACCATCAAAAATATTAGTTCCACGGACGCTCACGTTGCTATCAGCGCCAAAATGGCGAAAGTCAAATATCTTCGTTTTGTCACCGATAACATGATGTCCAGCGTACTTGTATAATATATTATAGATCAGTGTTAAAAGCAAATAACAGTAGTATGTATGTAGGTAGGTAAACTTTAAAACTCTTTAGTAGAGTTACGGCAGAACGAAGCCCATTATTAAATTACCTACTCATGTTATTAGTTACAAATGAACCACGCGAAAGGGTGATTAGCTACAAGTTTATCGAAAATTAAAACCGTAAAACTGTACCTGCATAGTGTTGTATACAATAATAGATTGTTGATAAATGTATTATGGTTGGAAGAATTTATTTACATGCACACATTACAGAAAATTAAAAGAACAAACGTCAGAATAAAAAATATATAAAACTACTTTTTAGATTTTTATCGCATATCGCGGTAGTAAAAACTAGTGGGGTGAAATACAGTTTACAGTTTCATTTCATTTTTTTTTTAACAACCGTCAATAAATTTCAACACCGGAGGGTTCAGAATCATGTGCTAGAATTAGAATTCATGGTTACAGTTTGCGCGTCGATGTCCCTGAGTTCCCTGACCCTGTATAACTACTTTTGTAACAAAACAAACAACAATTAAGCCGTGCGTCGCATCTGTGCAAGAATAGGTCGTTGCTCAGCAAAAATGCTGTGACTTCGGACAACCTATCGTGAACAGCGCTGATTTTCAGCAACTAGCTCTCGAATGACGTAATGACGTCCCACCATGTGAAAATTGTGAAATACTAAATCAGGTAAGTCTAACTTTCCGCTGAATTGAGCGATATTCTAGCTGAACATAGTGTGTGCATTTATATAAAATAACGAAAAAAATATATATCTGTATTCATGCGTAAAAACAAATACCTACATAAACAAAAACCATAATACAAAACTTATTAAAATAAGAATGCTAAGTGAGCAACAACTATACGTTGTGTACAGTGTGGTGTGTTTTCCTATTCACATAAATTCTACGAGTATCAATTCAATTATAAATTACTTAGATATAAGCAAAGAAGTCTGCTTTCAAGACCGTATTCAGCTGCATCGGGTCAGACTGGAAGCCGACCCTAACATAGTTGGGAAAAGGCTATGGAGATGATAACTAATAGCTTTATGTAACAAAAAAATATCGTGAATGGGCTCCACAAAACACTTGGCTCTTTCTTGCTATGAGCAAAGAACCCAATACTAGGATATTTCCAACGCGGAATCCAATCGCTCGGCTATTGCACAAATCGGATTGTCTGCGCCAATTGGGTCTGGTAAATGAAAATTGTTTCCTTTTTAACCCCCACCAAACCCGAAAACAGAGGGCTATATAAATTTAACGTGTGTATCGGTGTGTCTGTCTGTCTGTCTGCGCCACCGTAGCTCCCACACGGCTGAACCGATTTTGTTTTTTTTTTTTTTGTTTCAAAGTTTGTTTGAAAAGCACATACAGGCAGGCGGCAGGTCAGCTCGCCGCTCGGTAAGAACCAGGCCCGGGTTGACGGCGCGTTGTGTTCCACGCGCGCCTCGAAGAGATGTCAGCAGGAACTGACGGGGTCCGCTAGGGCCGATGCCGCCGGGGCTGCGGGTTGTTCGAAAGAGATACCGTGGCCCCTGGCACAGGCAACTGAAGGTACACGGGTGGGTTTTAGTCAGTAAAAGTCTGACACGCCCTTCCGCTCAGCCCAGAGCGGGAGAGGTCATCTGATTATTTCCCACCCAAAAAAAAAAAACGGCAGGCGGCAGGTACATGACATTGCCACAGAATAAATAACTTCGCACAGAAAAATAAATAATACTTGTTGTAGAAATAAAACTGCACGAGTTTCATTTCGTCCAAACCATAGAAATGTAAAAACAGGAGAAGTGGCAAGGAGGCGTGTCTCTGTCGTCGCGGCATGCCCGAAATGACCATGCACTAGGCAAATGGCCGTCTCCGCGAACTAGTGCGCTTTCGACCGTGATCGTGAAAAAATATAAGAATGCCGTGTTGTTCAGTGGTTTCTTGTATAAACCGAAGCCAAAACCAAAACTTTGTAAATCGTGAAATCACTTACCTTAACTTTATATATAAGTATTTTACTATATTTGTCTTTAAAATCATGAAAATCAACAAATTGTAAAATATTGAATGATTTATGATTTATTTAAAATAAGCAAATAAATGAATGATTTATGATTTATTTCATGCTTTTATTACGTTAATTTTGGTTTCAAATATCGCAACGACTGTAGGTACTACTTTCGCAGTAAATACGTTGCTCCTTAACCACTGCCTAAATATGTCACTAAGTGACTAGACAAGCAATGTAAAAATCACAAAACGATTTGGGGGTCGAGGGGCCGAGAGTGGACTAAACGTTATTTATTCGGTGCATCGTATCGTATGGTACGGCCGCTGCTGGTTGCGGCCAGCTAGTGATGTAGCTGTGTAGATCTACTAACTTCTATCCGAGTATATCTATGGTCCAAACACATTCATAGTTATCCAGTTTCTGAAGGCGTAAATTCGAATGAGTCGTCTGTAACTACTTTGTCTTTTTTAACGACATAAATGATTTTATCGTTGGCTATCTTCTATCTTTTCACAAAAGGGAATCCATTTAGACAACTATTACAGTCATTGTGGAACATAGGACTGTCACATATTTTAGCAACCGCCAAAAAGATAAAAAGGTGTTTCGAAATTACATTTGGCTCAGACTTTACGAAATGAAGTCTATTTTAAAGTCCAGACAATATAATCTTGATCAAATCATGTGACTTTTGATGTAGGCTATATTATATGTATAGCAAACTAAAAAGCGAAAATAAATAGTGTAGATAACATTTTAAATTAGCTTCCCGCTTTACCAAAACATCAATTAGGTATAAATACAGTATGAAATATTCTCAAACGACACCCATGACAAGAAAAAAAAAATAATTAAAAAACGAAAGCACCGGTTTTGAAGAAGCCGAGTTCTAACAGCCGTATACTACACAATACGCTCAAGGCATTTTTAAAAAGATGGACGGTCCGTGGTGCAAAGAATAAATGTATTACGCGACTACTCGTTCCAACACGGCACCCGTGACCTATACATATTGTAGTATTTATTTTATTATATGTTGTATTATATATTTATTTCGTATGTTTATTTTATTTCATGTTTTGATTGTTGTTTTTTGTTTTGTGTCGAATCATATTATGTTGCAATGGTTTATTTATTTCTTGTTTTGATTGTTGTAATTGCATGCTGCACTGGTAAGCGTCATCACGTCAGCGCCGGCTGCCGCTGAAAACCAGCGCTGGGGCTCTGTCTCGTATAGGGTCTTAGCATTATGCTGAGCGATGGCCGTTTTGCGTGAATGTGACGCATGTTTACCCCCAACTTGTTTTTTTTTTGTGTGTTCATGTCCTTTTTTTTATGCGTCATGTTTGCCGCAAATAAATGCATTTTTCTTTCTTTTCTTTCTTTCTTTTCTATTTGCCCGTGACTGAGAGCACCGCGACTATCGTTAAACAGACGCGTGCGCGTGCGCGTGCGCGTGCGCGTGCGCGTGCGTGTGAGAGTGTCGGTTCGAACGTTTGTACGTAGTTACTACAATGGTCCTACTGCTGTGACACAGGCCTCCTCTCTTAAAGAGTGGTCTGTAATCCACCATGCGGATCAAGAACGGGTTGGTAGATGACATGTTTATAAATTTTTGGTTCTAGGACATGCCGGTTTCCTCACGATGTTTTCCTTCACCGTTTTGAGAGCTTTGTAGTGCGGCGCCAGCGTTGTAGTGATGAAATTATTTACAAAAAGTAAAGCGCCTGCCTGGATTGGAACCAACGACCTACAACTTTTATGTCGGGGCCTTTACCACTCGGCCTCCATTGCTCTTTAAATCTATTTAACGAAATTGAGAAGAATTAACTAACGCAACGCCAGAAAACCTTTTAACATTTATCCCAAAACTCTAACACCTCTGTTACCACTGGCGTTTTCAAAAACCCAAAAAGTTCCTTGGGTCGAACCCAAAGCCTCAGACAACCAGTCTAACAGCCACCTGCTTTGAAAGGCATTTAAAATTACATTTGAAGGTAAAGCGTTTTCTTCAACTCGCCACAAGAAGACGGACAAAATGGAAGACTTTGAAATGAAAGGAAAGCGCTTCTTTGTAGATTTAAAGTGGTTAGCTTCTTGTAGATGTTTTCTTGTAAAACTCATTTTGACAACATTTTTTGGAGAAAAGAGACTGGGGCCTGCAATTATATTTCAATTAGGTTTTGTTTTTGTGGTTTTAACTTGGTTGAAATACGTATGATTGGCATTTTTATTACATCGTACAGCTGTTAAACATTGTCTCTCTCACAAAGGCAAGTTTTAAATTATTTATTGCATCCTTTCCTCCCTGAGAGATTATTAATGCTTGACAACACTCTTGTCTCTGTTAGTTACTGTTCAAAAATATCACTGGCAAAGATTGGGAACACATACACACTCACAACACAACTACCTATAAAATGGTGAAAGGGCATAGATAACAAAAGTAAATACCTTAATGGTTGAAGGCTGATTGTTTCATCGCATCGCCAGATAACTTTTACTCGAGCAATAAAATGGACGTTTGACAGTTTTTTTATGAAATAACTGTCAAAATTTCAAAATTATTTCTCGAATAAAGTTATCAGATTATTGAAAAATCAGCCCCAAATATATATACTTTAGGGCTAATTTTTCTAACGCCAGATAACTTTATCGGAGGAATAATTTTGAATCTTTGACAGTTCTTCCATACTAAAACTGTTAGACGTAAATTTTATTCCACGAATAAAAATTATCGGTTCATTGAAAAATCAGCCCTAGATGAAAAAAAAAATCGTTTCGGTTTTTCAAACCCAAACTTAAAAAAAAACACCAATTTCATATTTGTGAGGACCATTCCCGTGTCGATTTCGAAAACGGTGACTATTTCTGTTTTTGCCAACTATGGGTTACGAACGTGTGCAATGTTGCTAACGTAGTAACCTATCTTGGCCGTCACCGTATGTTTCCGTTACGTGCACAGTACGCACACGATAGTCTTACGTAAGTTTTATCCGAATGGACGAGGATAACTTCAAAAGGTAAGTCGGACGAACGAAACGAAACGAATTGTATAACCATTCTGCCTACCAAATAAGAATTCTGGGATATCCACGTTTTCAGTAGGTATTGGTATGTTCACATACATAATAATAAATCTTCGCAAAACACGCTAAAAACAATAAGTGTCTAAGCGACCCCTAATCTGAGTCATCCCTAATCTCGCCTGTAATTCAACTCGAACATGTTGTTTTTAAAAACGTAATTAAACCCAACACTGAAATCTCCTCCATTAAAATGATAAAAGCTAAAGCGTCTTCAATCTCCTGACAGCTAATTAAGCCATTATCTTTTTTCCGCTTACTCAGCTTCCTGACAAACAACTTTGGATTTAAACACGGCAGCATAAAGTACAAAATGACATCAGCAAAAATGTAGGACGGGTAAAATTTCCACTTAAATTAATTAGGAATAACGTGATTCTGTGAAAATCACATTTTCATTCGTGCGCTTGTTTCGGCTGACACTAAATGAATGTGGCTAAGCAAAATGATGAATGAGCCATATATCACAGAGATACGCGGTTTAATATATAGTACGGAAGTAGTCACTATTAGTATTAAGACATCATGTAACACTATTGCACAGTATAACTTGTATTCGATATTCGCCCTGAATACCTATTATATGGGCAACAAAGCTTCAAATTTCTGACCAACTGACTGACTACCTATTTAATTTTGAAAAGTCAAAAGAGCCTGAAATGGTTTAATTGAAATAAATGATTTGAGTTTTAAAAATTGTCCGCATCTAAGTTTTCAGATAGTCGTTAGATTTAGGGAAAGCCCATTGATATCTTCATCAAATTTGCCTATTTAAGTCAATAGGGGTTAGGCCGCACACGATCATACTAAAATGAACGGCTGTAAAGATAAATTCTGACTTTATTTATGGTAAATTTTCGAAATCTAAAAGTGCATTCCTAACCATATTCTTGGTGTTCTCTCATCTTGCCGCACCTACTCAGCTATCAACGTTCTGCCTATTATATGTATACCTATGATTAATATAGTAACAAACCTGTTTTGTAATTCATGAGTATAGAACTAGAACTAGTTTATAACTACATAAGAAACCAAGAGATTTGACATTTTCGAACATAAAAGCAGCAATAAGAACTTGTCTTACGTTATATTTTTTTATTCTGAAGGATAATAAGTGAATAGTTATTTTAAAATGCAGAATGAAACCTAGTAATTTCCTCTACGTAAGTACGTACGTAAGACCCATGGCTGCCACACAGCGTCCCCAATTTACCAGCAAATGACGTCACTGAAACGTTTTTTTATGAAAGTAAGTTGGCGTTTTTCTAGAGAACGTTTTTTGATTCCATAAAGTCCAACCCTGCACCCCATTGTGGAACACACTATCAATACATTGCTTCATATGTTCAAAGACTTTGTCTGCTCAACAGCGAAAATAACGCAATGAATGTTGTTGAACTGTCAAAATGAAAGCATTGCTACTGAATTAGGGTAGTTGCCTGGGTAAAAAAATGATTATTATATTTAGTCCGTCAGTTAGATTATCGAAAATTAATAGACACGTTTTTTTTCTTTTGTCAATCAAACAAAAAATTACAAACATAAAGCGCGTCAAAATTTGGGAGTAGGGGGTCGTGACGTCACGCCTTGCTAAAAAGACGCACGCGGAACTTTAACGGGCGATATGTTCATCATTTTTTATATAATTGACAAAAGAAAAAATACGGGTCCAATATTTTATGATAATCTAACTGAAGGACTAATTAGATTTTTTTGGGCATCTAGCCTATGACAGCCGTCACTGTATCTCTCAATTCATTAGCCTGCCGTAAGGTTCATTTTTATTTACGTTTTCCAAATCGTTCTTTTCTCTACAAAACTTATTTTCTTCGTCTTACGCTAATGTTACTCCAAAAAAGTACCTACAATTAAGTACCTACCTACTAAAAACCTAGGCAATAAGTAGGATCTCCGTATCTTGTAACTTAACAGTGAACTCATCAGCTAACAACTAACATAATTAGCCGACTAACTTGAGACTACTGTTCACAAAAACTTGGTGTACAAACATTGTAGAAGTTTCGATACCAGTTTAAGTTGTTACATGAAGCTTTCAGCCAATTGAAGGGGAAACGTGAGAAATACTGTCACTGAAATTGTGAAACTTTTTGTGATGGCGTAAGATATATGTATTTGAAAATTGATATATATGTACGGTCACCAAAGAAGATTAGTGACCAGGGTCGTCAGATATAGTTGAAGTTTAGGAAGAAACCGTCGGATGTTTTCGAATTAAACTTAATTTAGTTAATAGACAACAAACGGTTAATTTATCAAATTAAATTTCATTCGAAAACATCCATCGGTTTCTTACGTTCAACTATATCAGATGACCCTGGGGGTCTACTCCGAAGTGCAAAGTGCGAATGTTCGGATCGGAACGGCCGAACCGAATATTATTGAAAAATGCGAAAAAAGTAGTCATCATAGTCAATATTCGAAAGAGTGTAGGAGTGTAGGATCGGAACCGACCCAACCAAATAGTAACTTCGTAGCAGGAAACGGCCGAATATTCGTCCGATACTACTTCGGAGTAGACCCCCTGGTTATATAACTCCTTTGGTGACTGTACTTAAATTTATACATAAATTAAAGTCGCCTGTCGCGTCTGTCTGTAGGATCGCGTTGATCTTCTAAACCACGCAACGGATTTTGATACGGTTTTCAATGTCATTTCAGGTTTTTGTTTTTCCGGAATATATCTTGATGTTTTTTCAAGTCGTAGATACCGTGCAAACCAGGGGCGGGTCGCTAGTGTCTTATAATTAATGCAGGATCTAACATCACCTCGAATCTATTCTAGGCACAGATATTCCGAATAAATAAAAACACTGAGTCATTGCAAGAAATTTTGTTTTTGTAAATTGAAATAATAGAAATATGGTTAAAATATTATGTACTCAGGATTCTTTTAATTCTGGCAGCAGCATTTTGATGCTGCTGCCAGATTAAAAGAATTCTTCCCTGTATTTTCATGCTAATTTTAACCTAAAAAAGAAAAATACAGTGCTCTAGCAGCTGTGGGGTAATTGCATAACACACCAACAGTACGAATGGCTTTAATTTTGGCCAGTTCAACAACATTTATTGCATTATGTACGCCTGTCTGCGGGAGCCTTAAAGAATACCAAAGAAAGACAGTTGTGACTTGAATATACGGACAATTTAAGTTGTTAGTCACTTTGCTTTGTGTCCATTTGTTTTTGTATTTATTTGTTTAGTTAGTCATATAAGTTCTATATTATAATCATCATCTACCCAGCTCATTTGCTGCATCTGCAGCTCATCTGTCAGCTACCAGTCTATAAATAAATAAATATTCCTGGACATTTCACACAGCGCCATCTAGTCCCAAGCTAAGCAACCTAATGCTTGTGTTATGGTAACAAGATGGCTGATAAACTACTTATATACATTTTTTTTTGTAAATACATACATATTATAGATAGAAAAACACCCAGACTCGGAACAAATACATGTAGGTCATACAAATATTTGTTCCGTGCGGGAATCGAACCCGCGACACGCAGCGCAGCAGTCAATCGCTTAACCACTGCGCCAACCATGCCGTCTAACCGGATACAGCTGAGTACCAGTATTTTACATGGAGCATCTGCCTATCTCACCTCCACAACCCAATTACTGGGTAATACTATATATACCCCTTGGTAAGACTGGTTGTCAGACTTTCAGGCTTCTGCGGACCCGTAACGACCGAGCTTTATATTATAATATAACTTTCAAATTTGCTTAACAATTCATCTCCCTTTCGTTACAATTACCGGTCGGTCTGCTAATCCGTTTGAACGTATTGATGTTTAAATAGGTATTCATTGCACCATATTGTAATGGATAAAAGATACTTAAAGGAAATGAGTCAGACCTGAACCTTAGCCCTATATCATAACATTGTGAATATTTATAATATACCTAATATGTATAATATTTAACGCGGAAATTAAAAGTTGGGAGCCGGCGGCGGCGTTATTTTTTAAGCGCCTCGCGTGGCCCGTGTGGGTGAATTAATCAGATTTCTCTTTCAAATATGGCGGATGTTCTAATTAGTGATGCAACGAATACTACTTTTACGAATACGAATACGAATATCAAACCAACTATTCGGCGAATACGACTACGAATACGAATATCTCGCCATGGTAAAAAAAGACTTATTTATTTGATGAATGTTTACTCTTCTAATAATTAAAATTTACAACAGGCAAATTTTTATTTAAAAAACATAAAATTTGTAGATTTTCTGTCAGTGTGGATGTTCCCAGCCGTTGAAAAAAGTCTTTCCGAGGCGACTGTGCATGGCTTCAGTGAAAAATATTTTAGGGCGAGTTTTTTCAGACTTGGAAAATGGACATCTTCTCGCCAAAAGGCCAGTGGATCAGCAGTCGGCGATGAATTTGGGAGTTTTAATAGTGTCCGTTTCAATGGCGCGGCCACGACGTTTTTTTTAAAAAAAAACCATGCCAATATTTTGTAACAATTTGTAAAAGTTGATTCCCAAAACCATAAATTTGTCAAAGCTATGGTTAAAAAGTTATAAGGGTTTGAACGTGGCCGCGCCATTGAAACGCGGCGAACCGCGCGGCCACGGAGATCTTTAAAACTAAGCATTGCAGAGACCTGAAATTTAGGTAAATAATAGATTGAATTTGTAAAAAATTTGTAAAAATATAGGAAAAATTCCTGGGTTTATATTTTAGGAGCTGCAAGACTTAAAACCTCATGGCCGCGCCATCGAAACGGTGTGAAACACGTTATGGCCGATATCTCGCTGAAAAATCATCGCAGACGTCTGAAGTTTTTTGTAAAACCCAGATTTGAATTTGTCAAAACTAGTAAAAATACAACAAAAAATCCTAGGTTTATATTTCAGGAGCTATGAGACTAAAACCCCATGGCCGCGCCATTGAAACGGTGAAAAATACGTTATCACCGATATCTCACTGAAAAAGCATCGCAGAGGTCTGAAGTTTTTTGTAAAACCTAGATTTGAATTTGTCAAAATAGGTAAAAATGCACAAAAAAATCCTAGGTTTACATTTCAGGAGCTGTGGTACGGTATCGCGTAGAAATAAGTCGTGATTCTCTTTCGATGAAAGTAAGTGATAGCGAGATCTTTTTTTTTGTAAATAACACCTATGAATATGTAGAATTACCGACAGTAGGGATTATTTTTTTTATCATAATAATATAATTTTTAATGCGTCTTGAATATTTCAATAAGGTGACCATGGCTTATCTTTTACAGAAAACTTTGCACGTATTAGAATAACTCAAGGATTCTAAATTAAATGAAAATCCTTACTAAATATTATTATATATACAATGTGGGGATGACAATATGATCATAAATGAAACTTCGTATAAGTCATGATATTCCCAACCTGCACAAAAAAAATCAAATGAATATATCCAGTAGTTTAGCCACAGGACATTATTTTTCATTTTAAGTATTTTCTACATGATGTATTGTAAACAGGAAAGCACGCGACAAGTTAACGACACACGTTGCCAGCTCGCTACCAAGTAATCTGTGTCGCTACTTCAAAAACCTACGCCTTTTCTTTAAAATTTATTTTCTCAATGCAAATTATACTTTATGCCTGAGCCCTAAGAGTCATAAAAGCGTATCATCACAACTAGATAAAAAAATGCATGCGGAAGTCATAACTTTCTGTTACGCACTCATGTCAATCGCAAAATATGTATGTGCGAAAGAGATAAGTAAGTTTGCTTGTTTCTACTTTGCCTACTTGTCGAAACCTGCAGGTTACGCGGTCAGTGTGTCACCGGACTTCCTTACTGCCTGTGACGCGTTTTGTTCCGCTCTGGAATTTCGGATGCGCCCGCGCCCGTTTGAAGTCGCCGCGCGAGTGTTATCGTATCTTTGTTGTTGTGTTGTGTTGTGCGAAATTTGACGCTTTGTTTTAATAGTGACAGGACACATAACGTATTATAGGTACTTAGTTAAATAGCTAAGTAAACTTTGCGAAATTAGACGCTTAATACTTGGTGTTTAAAGGTTTTATTATTAAATAACCATGCCTCGTTACAATTACACAGCTTCGGAGTACACCGATATGATTTTAGTGTATGGGGAGTGTCACGGAAATGCCGCTTTAGCTGTACGGACATACCGTGAGAGGTATGGGAACACCCGTATGTGTCCGACCCACGGGCGCACTATTGTACAAGCTGTCCAGAGGATACGGGAAAATCAATCCTTGATCCCGCACGTAGATGGTGCTCCTCCACGTGCAAATGTGATTCCAGACGAAAGAGTTATTAATTATTATGATCGCAATCCGACGTCCAGTCTGCGTAATGCAGGTCGACATTTTCGAGTAAATCACAAAACTATTCAAAAAGTTTTGAAACGTGACAAACGCAGACCTTATAAGTACAAGAAAGTACAAGCATTGTTACCGAGAGATAAACCAATAAGAGAAACTTTCTGTCGCTGGTTAGAAACCAAACATCTCGAGAATCCTGACTTCCTGTACAATGTGATGTGGACTGACGAGAGTACATTCACAAGGAATGGTTTATGGAACCGACAGAACCTTCGGTACTGGAGCCGCGTGAATCCGCATCTAGTACGGGAGACTTCGCACCAGTACAGATTTGCTGTCAATGTGTGGGCTGGCATACACAGAAATACCATTATTGGTCCGATATTTATTGATGGCAATTTAAATGCTGTAAAGTTCATTGAACTCCTCGACAGATCTGTTTCCGAGTACACGGACGAACTTTCGCTGGACGTGTACAGACAGATGTGGTACCAGTTAGATGGAGCACCAGCTCATTCAGTGGTGTCTGCAAGAGAGCGTTTGACTCAAATGTTCGGACAGCAGTGGATTGGCCGTTTTGGACCAGTGCGGTGGCCAGCGAGGTCACCAGATCTCACGCCCCTGGATTTCTTTCTGTGGGGTCACATAAAGAATGAGGTATACTCAACAGAAGTTAATACCGTTGAGGAATTAAAAAATAGAATAATTATATCCTTTAATAAATTGAAAGAAATGGCTGCTAATGGTGGCCTATTATCAAGAGTGAGAAATAACATTATACGTCGGTGTAGTTTGTGTATTCAAGAACACGGCGGACATATTGAAAATAAAAAAATTTAATGACTGGCGACATAACTAACTGGTCGAAAAGTGATTGTGAATAATAAATTGATTAGTGAATAACTCGCGGGTGAATGATGCCCGACTATTTGGTTAATAATCTGTGATTTGATATAAGTGAGCATTACCTAATAATAATATTAATAATGGCGCCAAAACATTCCGTCGCTGCGCGCAACCCCGCGAGCGGCCGCGCGCTGCCTCGCGCTTTATAATGAATGAAACCACGCGGCGTTGCCATTCTTACCGCAGGTCAGTGTACCAATTTTATAAATGGTGTTTTATTTTGTTTGCAGTTTTAAGCTATTTAGTTTGTTAGAAATTTTTGTTTTTTTAATTTCGATGTTCGGATATATTTGATAGTTGACAAATGTTTCTATAAACCAGTATTGCCAGTGTTTTCATTTAAAGTCATATTGTCATCTCCACATTGTATAATATTATAAAAGCGAAAGTAAGTTTATTTGTTACTATTTCACGCCTAAACCACTGAACCGATCATCCTGAAACTTTGCATATAGATTTTCAGGTATACGGAGACGGGCATAGGGTACCTTTTATCCCGAAAAAGTAGTTTCCGAAAAAAACAATCAAAACGTGGTTTTTTATCGTAGATGCCACATGTCTTAAGAATATTTTCTTCCAAATTTATTGTCAAATTCTCAATTAACGCGAGCGAAGCCGTGGAAAAAATCTATTGAAACGATAAGATACAAAACTATGTTTATTTCTAAAATAGGTTGAAAGTGTTCTGTAAACAATAAGCCATGGTCACCCTATCGACTTATTCAAGACATATTGATGATTCCGTACACAGCTCCTGAAATGTAAACCTAGGATTTTTTGTTGTATTTTTACTAGTTTTGACAAATTCAAATCTAGGTTTTACAAAAAACTTCAGACCTCTGCGATGCTTTTTCAGCGAGATATCGGTGATAACGTATTTTACACCGTTTCAATGGCGCGGCCATGGGGTTTTGGTCTCACAGCTCCTGAAATATAAACCTAGGATTTTTTGTTGTATTTTTACTAGTTTTGACAAATTCAAATCTGGGTTTTACAAAAAACTTCAGACGTCTGCGATGCTTTTTCAGCGAGATATCGGCCATAACGTGTTTCACACCGTTTCGATGGCGCGGCCATGAGGTTTTAAGTCTTGCAGCTCCTAAAATATAAACCCAGGAATTTTTCCTATATTTTTACAAATTTTTTACAAATTCAATCTATTATTTACCTAAATTTCAGGTCTCTGCAATGCTTAGTTTTAAAGATCTCCGTGGCCGCGCGGTTCGCCGCGTTTCAATGGCGCGGCCACGTTCAAACCCTTATAACTTTTTAACCATAGCTTTGACAAATTTATGGTTTTGGGAATCAACTTTTACAAATTGTTACAAAATATTGGCATGGTTTTTTTTTTAAAAAAACGTCGTGGCCGCGCCATTGAAACGGACACGTTTTAGTGTCCGTTTCAATGGCGCGGCCACGACGTTTTTTTAGTATTCGCCGAATACGGTTATTCGGTAAATGTCTACTATTCGGCGAATACGAATATTCGTATTCGTATTCGTTGCATCACTAGTAGAAATTTGGTGGAAATTTGGATAGGATTGGTAGAAATTTGGTAGAAATTTGGAATAGATTAGTTGAAATTTAGAATAGGATTGGTAGAAATTTGGAATAGATTAGTAGAAATTTGGAATAAATTGGTAGAAATTTGGAATAGATTGGAGAAATTTGGAATAAATTGGGAGAAATTTGGAAAAGGCTGGAATAAATTGGTAGAAATTTGGAAAAGGCTGGAATAAATTGGTAAAAATTTGGAATAGATTGGTAGAAATTTGGTATTGGTAGAAATAAATAGGTAGAAATTTGGAATAGGATTGGTAGAAATTTGGAAAAGGCTGGTAGAAACTTGGAATAAATTGGGAGAAATTCGGAATAGGCTGGTAGAAATTTGGTAGAAATTTGGATAGGATTGGTAGAAATTAGAATAAATTGGTAGAAATTTGGAATAAATTGGTAGAAATTTGGAATAGATTGGTAGAAATTTGGTATTGGTTGAAATAAATAGGCAGAAATTTGGAATAGGATTGGTAGAAATTTGGAAAAGGCTGGTAGAAATTTGGAATAAATTGGTAGAAATTTGGAATAAATTGGTAGAAATTTGGAATAGATTGGTAGAAATTTGGAATAGATTGGTAGAAATTTGGAATAGATTGGTAGAAATTTGGAATAGATTGGTAGAAATTTGGTATTGGTAGAAATAAATTGGTAGTAATTTGGAATAGGATTGGTAGAAATTTGGAAAAGGCTGGAATAAATTGGTAGAAATTCGGAATAGGCTGGTAGAAATTTGGTAGAAATTCGGAATAGAATGGTAGGAATTTGGAATAGATTGGTAGTAATTTGGAATACGATTGGTAGAAATTTGGAATAAATTGGTAGAAATTTGGAATAGATTGGTAGAAATTTGGTATTGTTAGAAATAAATTGGTAGTAATTTGGAATAGGATTGGTAGAAATTTGGAAAAGGCTGGAATAAATTGGTAGAAATTTGGAATAGATTGGTAGAAATTAGAATAAATTGGTAGAAATTTGGAATAAATTGGTAGAAATTTGGAATAGGATTGGTAGAAATTTGGAAAAGGCTGGTAGAAATTTGGAATAAATTGGTAGAAATTTGGAATAAATTGGTAGAAATTTGGAATAAATTGGTAGAAATTTGGAATAGATTGGTAGAAATTTCCAATAGATTGGTAGAAATTTGGAATAGATTGGTAGAAATTTGGAATAGATTGGTAGAAATTTGGTATTGGTAGAAATAAATTGGTAGAAATTTAGAATAGGATTGGTAGAAATTTGGAATAGATTGGTAGAAATTTGGAATAAATTGGTAGAAATTTGGAATAGATTGGTAGAAATTTGGAATAGGATTGGTAGAAATTTGGAAAAGGCTGGAATAATCAAAAGTCATTTATTCAAATTAGGCTGAGAGTCAGCACTTTTCGAACGTCAAAATTACAAAAGACAGTCCCCCAAAAACGCCCGCCCTTCACCACTTCCTAGTGCTATCGCTGGGAAGAAGAAGTGGCGGAACAAACTTCCCAGCAGCACAGCTGTCTGTTCAGTTAGAATATAGTGCATGTATACAATACTAGGAACCTATGTTCAGTCATTAACATTACAAGAAACTTAAATTATTTGCCATAAAATATGTCAGCTAGCCACGCCAATATACCAACAAATATAATAAAAACTATACGTACTCAAGCTGAAAAATAATTAATTCAAATGGAAATAAAAACTTACTACCTAAATAAAAGCCTCCAGGCATAAAGGGCGTGACAGCTTACATATTTATGCATATAATAATTTGGTAGAAATTTGGAATTCGATTGGTAGAAATTTGAAAAGGCTGGAATAAATTGGTAGAAATTTGGAAAAGGCTGGTAGAAATTTGGTAGAAATTTGGAATTCGATTGGTAAAAATTTGGAAAAGGCTGGTAGAAATTTGGTAGAAATTTGGAATACGATTGGTAGAAATTTGGAAAAGGCTGGAATAAATTGGTAGAAATTTGGAATAGATTGGTAGAAATTTGGAATAAATTGGTAGAAATTTGGAATACGATTGGTAGAAATTTGGAAAAGGCTGGAATAAATTGGTAGAAATTCGGAATAAGCTGGTAGAAATTTGGTAGAAATTCGGAATAGATTGGTAGGAATTTGGAATAAATTGGTAGAAATTCGGAATAGATTGGTAGAAATTTGGAATAGATTGGTAGAAATTTGGAATAAATTGGTAGAAATTTGGAATAAATTGGTAGAAATTTGGAATAGATTGGTAGAAATTTGGTATTGGTAGAAATAAATAGGTAGAAATTTGGATAGGATTGGTAGAAATTTGGAAAAA
This sequence comes from Apamea sordens, assembly GCA_945859715.1. Classification (NCBI taxonomy): domain Eukaryota; kingdom Metazoa; phylum Arthropoda; class Insecta; order Lepidoptera; family Noctuidae; genus Apamea; species Apamea sordens. Next base: position 15,963,567 of record OX243998.1, on the reverse strand, counting down.
GCTGGTAGAAATTTGGAATAAATTGTAGTGATGCAACGAATACTTTTTTTACGAATACGAATATCAAACCAACTATTCGGCGAATACGACTACGAATACGAATATCTCGCCATGGTAATAAAAGACTTATTTATTTGATGAATGTTTACTCTTCTAATAATTAAAATTTACAACAGGCAAATTTTGTTTTAAAAAACATAAAATTTGTAGATTTTCTGTCAGTGCGGATGTTCCCAGCCGTTGAAAAAAGTCTTTCCGAGGCGACTGTGCATGGCTTCAGTGAAAAATATTTTTGGGCGAGTTTTTTCAGACTTGGAAAATGGACATCTCGCCAAAAGGCCAGTGGATCAGCAGTCGGCGATGAATTTGGGAGTTTTAATAATATAATAAATATTCGTCTTAGTATTCGCCGAATACCGTTATTCGGTAAATGTCTACTATTCGGCGAATACGAATATTCGTATTCGTTGCATCACTAGTTCTAATGGATAGGTACGTGTGTAAATGATTGGGGTGGCTGAACATTTTTTAATTGTTTTAAGGCTGCCTTTCCTAAACTGCGTAGCGGTAGATGTATATAGGTATGTGTGTAAAATATCTTTCTTTATTTCAACCAATTGTATCGTTGGAGTTATATAGTGTAAGTTTTTTACATACACGCAAAGTGCATCTTCATCTCATCATCAACACCCCACTTCCCCACACCACTTAGCTAGCACTGGTGGAAAAAGACGCATAGTTTCGTAGCTTAACTTAACCACACACACACACATAACAGGTGGAAAGGCAGCCTTAAAAGAAAATAAGTACAGCCTGGGAAATTAATTCTTTATCAAATTGATACACTCTAGCCTTATGCCACACAACGTGGCAATGCTGCCTTTTGGGCACGTTTTCTATTGACAGCGATGCGGATGAATTTTTTGATGCCCTTTGTTTATTTCCCCTCTTTTTGTATATTTGTATATATACAATGTAATGAGCTACGTTATGTTTGTGTGTGTGTGTGGGGGTGTGTGTAAAAAAAACCCATATTGTGTGTTTTGTTTAATAGTTTCTGCCATGGGAGAAAGGCGTACTCGTAAGTTTTGTTGTGTCACATAATTATTGGTTATGATCGTCCTTACGCAAGATTAGTTTTTTTAACCATATGCAAGAATTAATAAAAGAATTAGTAAAGTAATTTGATGTCTGAAGCATTCTATCTCCACATTATTCTTTCTTTTTACATTCCCAAACAAAATTAATTAAGTACAACGTTTTCTAGCTCAATGGCTAAAAAATGCACTGGAGAGAATATGCAGGGAATCCTAATTAAAATGGGTTAACAAGAGTGGCTTCCACATTCTACCTCAAAGGTTTGTTCTTTCTGTTTGTATTTCTTTGTGACTTTCAAATTAAAATGCAGGTGGATATCATTATTTATTTCAGTAACTTTTCTAGTTGCCGAGTAAAATATTATCTGGTGTAATGTGGTCTGGATATAATAATTCTGGATATAATCGACAACACGGTTAGCGCAGTGGCTGAGCGATCGGACTGCTGCGCTGGGTGTCGCGGGTTCGATTCCCGCACAGAACAAATATTTGTAAATCCTACATGTATTTGTTCTGAGTCTGGGTGTTTTTCTATCTATAATATGTATGTATTTACAAAAAAAAAATGTATATAAGTAGTTTATCAGCCATCTTGTTACCATAACACAAGCATTAGGTTGCTTAGCTTGGGACTAGATGGCGCTGTGTGAAATGTCCAGGGATATTATTATTATTATTAATCTGGTCACTGGATTGCATAATATATTATAAATTATGTACCTCCATTGAAATCATTTTATCACCGGTCCTTTGGAACTTAGACGATGTTTGGTTACGGTCGAATGGCCCGCGGTCCATTCGCTTTGGGCCGTTCAGACTAAATACCCTTTTAAACAACGTAATCTGTTCGTCTGTTTGGCAAGTAAGAATATATTCCTCCAGACCGAATTTCGGCCAACCTCAGAGACTGGCCATCTACGTGGGAGATATTATAGTGCACAAGTGGCCTACGCGGGAGATATTATACTCGTAGTGCACAAGCGTGTGCGCAGGCACAGGTGCAATCACTCTCATAGTCCAATGGGACGGCAATCCGACACGACGTGCTTTCAGAGGCACGGGGGTAACACACCGCTAAGTTCCAAACTCCAGGCTGTTACAAACTCCAGGCTGTTACAAACTCCAGGCTGTTACAAACTCCAGGCTGTTACAAACGCCAGGCTGTTACAAACTCCAGGCTGTTACAAACTCCAGGCTGTTACAAACGCCAGGCTGTTACAAACTCCAGGCTGTTACAAACGCCAGGCTGTTACAAACGCCAGGCTGTTACAAACGCCAGGCTGTTACAAACGCCAGGCTATTCGCACGCTTAAATTAAGTGTCACCCTGTATCTGTGTACCTTTTTTCATGTCTAATAAATTAATTATTATGTCGTATATATATTTAGTTTTCTTATTTTGTTACATTTTTAAGTATAGTATTATATAAAAAAAAACATTTAAAAATATAAAAAAATAGTGATCCACCGGTGTCGGGAGCAGGGTCCAAGCTACCGGTGGTTAGGGCTCCAGAGACAGAAACCTCCTCACAATGCGAGCCGTATCGAGGAGTAGGTACTGCCTTCTGAATCAGGCCCTTATTATTATTATTACTAAGAAATTCCTAATGGAAAACCCAATGACACTTTGCCCGACCTGGGAATCAAACCCAAGACCCCAAACCCAGCAGTCGCGCTTGCGACCAAAAGACCAACGTGGCAGTCAGGTTAAAGCTCTCGACAACCACATCATCATCATCTGCCTAGCCTTTCCCCAACTATATTGGGATCGGCTTCCAGTCTAACCGGATGCAGCTGAATGCCAGTATTTTACATGGAGCGACTGCCTATCTGACCTCCACAACCCAGTGACTGGGTAATACGATACCCCTTGGTAACACTGGTTGTCAGACTTTCGGGCTTCTGACGACCCGTAACGACTATCAAAGATCCATGAATGACAGCCGGGACCAACGGCTTAACGTGCTTTTTGAGGTCTTGGTATGTAATGTGTGGATGGGTGAGATGGTCACCCATTGGACCGACCGCGGCAAGCTTAACCTGATCGGTCGACCCGTGGGGCTGTTATTACTAAGCCACAAAGCTTCTCAGACTTGCTCTAGTGCAAGGCTGCTCAACCCCAGGCCCGCGAGCCACCAACGCATTAGCATAAAAGCCTCTTCAAAGTCAGTGAAGTTTTTTTAGTAACTTAAACTTTTGTTTAATTTTAATATCTGAGTATTTGATTATTTATTTAGTATCTTCCATAACTGTAGGCAAGTTTTATTGACTAGATGGCCTGCCTGGTGGCATGGAATTAAAATTATGGCCCACCTTTAAAATTGGTTGGGCAGCCCTGCTCTAGTGTTGCTCACTTCAACACAAATATCAAAAGCATTCTCCACGTTTGTTCAACCAAAACAATAGACACAAGTTCTGTAGGAAACAGCAATGCACTACCGTGTCATATTGTGATATAGGAAAGGAAATAGATCTCGCGAACGCCATTAGTAGGAAACGCAATAACAAGTGAACAAGTGGTAACAAGGAAGAACATGAGAGATCGATTTTCTATATTATATTAACCGAGAATTGTTCTGATTTTTAGAAGAAGAAAGTGAAGTTTTTTCCTCTGTACCCTAATTGCGTAAGACTCTCTCAAACACAATCTGAATCATTTTGAAGGATATTGCTAAAACATTGCTTCATATGTTCGAAAACTTTGCCTACTCAACAACGTAAATAACGCAATGTATGTTGTTGAACTGTCAAAATGAAAGTTATTGCACACTGATAGTGTGTTACGTACGCAATTACCCCGCTGTATCTGTTGAAGCTTTTGTTATATTGTTTTTCAATGTTTTTAGTTTGCAGGTGCAAAAAGGCGAATTCTTACTAGCAAGAAGTACCTACCTAATTTTATAAACACTTTAATGTCTTGTAATTTCAAGAATTTCTAACAGTTTTTTTACTCGTCTGTGGTAAAGTCAGGAAAGGAAGATAAAAAGTAATAAATTTTAAAAAATTCAAACTATTTTTTGTTTTTCGCTATGACCACTTAACGATTCCTTACTTCGAAACCACGTCAATTTCTTAGTTAATCAAGACATCTGAAGGCCAATTCTCGTAATATAAAACGTTCAAAATCTAGTCGCAGTCTCATCTCGGCGACAAACTAATGTCAAAAACTTGTCAAAATGTAGGGAAATTAGAAGTATTTTTTGACAGATTGAGACTGAGATCAGAGGGGCAATTCTCGTAATTTTAAGAACGTTCATAGTCTTCAGACTGTAAACGTTCTTAAAATTACGAGAATTGCCCCTCTGCTATTAACGTTTTCTCTATGACAAAATGACGGGGTTTGAACTGGCAAAATACTTGTTACCCGCACTACTTGCAGCTTGACTACCTCGTTGGTCACAAGCACTACTACTGACACGGGGTCCTTTTTTGTGTGGGAAATCAGCAACATCATGATGTCAAATACCAAGTTTTTTTTTTGGGTTTTCTTACTGGAATTTCTCAGTAGCAGCCCTGTCTCCAGTTTTGTGCAGAGTTGATAGCCATAGGCTCGCCCCCATTACATAACATAATTGGCGCAATGTGGGTTTACTATACGTAGGCACACCTCTACCAACCCCCCTGAGGAAAACAGGTGTGATGCTATTGGTAATTGTATATTAAGTTGAGCTCCTTAAGTTTTGAGTTGAGCTGCACGATTTCTGACAAATGCGTGCACTGACTGGACAGGTCCTCTCAATCTGTGTGGTTCTTTCCTCAAAAGACCATCTCAGACATCGACCTACATGGTCTTCATATGATCTGACCAAGATTATGTCTGGACTTTAAAAGAGACTGTGACGTCTGAGTTTGTTTCGGCCTTTCTTCTCAGACTAGTCAGATAGAAAACGCCGACCTCATGTAGTTTTAAAATATGATTGACGTGTAAAAGTGTTTGTACAAACCTACTTACAAAATAAAATCATTTATCATTTAATAAGTAGATAAAAGTAAGGAAAATATCACTAGGTTGATCCTGGGTCTCCCCAATTGATTACAAAAATCGTTTTACCATCGTGCTTTATTTATCAGGTCAGGCTGGTCAGAATCTTATGTTGGAATGAGTTTAGACATGCGCCTTCGAAGGACCATGTTGTCCGCATTTCGATTCCTTGCCGTTAACAAGACACGATATTGACGTGGTTAGCACGTGGTAAGATTTCGTGGGGAATGATACAGAATCGAGGCCCTGTTTTGATATCGATACCCGTCACAGTGCAAAAGTGGGTAAGGCACATTCCTCGCAGAACAGATGGCTGATGGGGCTGAAAGGTTCTGGAGTGGCGACCGCGTACCGGAAGACGTGGCGTTGGAAGGCCTCCCACAAGGTGGACCGACGACCGTGTGAAGGCCGCAGGAACCCGTTGGATGCGAGAAGCACAGAACCGGTCGAATTGGAGGTGCTTGGGGGAGGCCTATGTCCAGCAGTGGACTTCTATCGGCAGAAATGATGATGATGATGACCCGTCACGTTTATGGTGTTTCGCCAACTAATTAAAAATATGACCTTGTATTTTTGATGCTGATTGTAGAACATATCTAATTATGCTAACCTACATCAGCACCGACCGAGCGTATCGCTGTAGGCGATAAACCTAATTAAATAATAGTGAGCCAGGCTTATATTTTAATATTTCGGGTCGGATGTTTGTATGTCCAATACAATAATATTTTTTCATTCTCGCCTGCATGGCCGCACAACCAAGTGCACGTGCTATAAATATTAAATATTAATTAAATTAAAGGAAATCCACATTAATGTCTATGTTGGTTTTATTATTATTCTCTTGCCCTTATTTCCAATTTATTTGAGGTCGGGGCAGCATAGCTTTTTCTTCCTTACTTATCTGTGCATATCATTGTTCATCTCATCAAAAACACACGCTCGTAACTCGTAATCTGTAGAAAGTCTGCTGTTTCATAGAAACGTGCATGGCCCTACGTGGTCAAAATGCACGGAACAGTAGATTTTTTTTTTCTATTATAACCGACGGATAATTGCAACGCCCCCTGCGTTGAAATTTTCGTCGGTTCAGAACCATGTAACAGGTTACGTATCGATGGACCTGCCGGCCTTTATACTAGTTTTTTTATTATATCCATTCGTGTAATACACATATCCTTCTTAGCATTCTCGTCCCAGCTGCATGCAATTGTCTTTGTACGGTTGACATATCATAATTTTCCAAAAAAGTTGAATTGAGCCATTGAGAATGACCAAAACATTTTTCAGTGATCGACAAATTATTAGATAATCTCGAGTGTACATGCTACTTCAGTGCCTTCATTGTTGGTTGAGGATATTAAAAGATAACTGAAAACAATTTTATAGAACATTGTTGAATTATTTTAAACCCATGATTAATTTGCAATCTTATTCATTGCCAATACCACTTCCATTTTTGTATGATACCAAATTATTTTTTAGTTTCTATTTATTAAATTTGTGTGTTTGACCCTAATTAATTGATTTGATAAACTTGTCGGAATTAAAGGGAATGGTGGTACTAGTGTGATAGTGACCGGCGATACAGCAATACATACTTAACAACATTATGTCGAACGCGACAATAAATGTAACGGAAGTCACAAACTCAGACCCAGATCATCTGACCCCGCTAGAGAACTATATGTGGATCACAGGGTTGATCTTATCATCGCTATGCTTGATACTACAAGCAGTACTTTTCGTAATCAGGCCCAAGTTAAGAAAACCGGACCAGAAGATACTCATACAGCTTACAGTAGCGAGATTGATGAACACAATCCTAGAATTTTGGCTTGCAAATTATATATATAACCCGTATACAATCAGCGTGACTATTGCTTTGTACATATATACGGACGCCGTGCTAATATGCTGGATGATTGTGTACACGAAGAACTTATACGAAAAAATTGTGGTAGTGTTTGTGTTGCAGAAGTTGAATATCGGTGTTCTGTCTCTGCTTATTTGGACTGTAATAACGATACCAGTCGCAGTAATATGCATATTCTTTCTTCATTTTATGCCACAATATTTTAATGCCTACTACAACGTTTGCACATGGTTAAAATTAATCATTTTGACAACGAACGTTTTGTTTTTCTGTAGAATCTTTTACGTTGTCATAACCAATAGAAAGAACCCTAATAGGAATTTTGTAAAAAACATAAATACTTGTGTCATCTCCTTTATATTGGTATGTGTAACTGGTTTACAACAAATACCAATGATACTTGTCTATGATGTCTTTTCATTCTACCATGACATGATGAATGTAGGACTTTATTTCAGTATTTTAAATTCATATCAACCGATACAGATAACAATTATATTTCTCATTCTTGCTAAAAACTCTGTTGACTAAGCACTTGCAGAACCTTGCTCGTTTTTCATTTGAATATTATTAAGTACTCATTGTAAAACTTGTTCTTGAGATGTATGTGGGGTGGAAAAGTATCTATACACCAAAGCCAGGCTCATTTTAAACACACTTTTTATGTTGTCCGACTTGCAACATTCGGAAGCCGGGCTATCCCCGGCTTTGGTGTGTAGACGACACCAAAAGGCCAATTCTCGTAATTAAAAACGTTCAAAATCTAGTCGCAGTCTCATCTCGGCGACAAACAAATGTCAAAAACTTGTCAAAATGTAGTTAGAAGTAGTTTTTGACAGATTGAGACGAGAATTGCCCCTCTGTGAATGGGCTGTAGCAGAAAGAATGAAAAATAAAAACTTAAATAAATATTTCATTGTAGTCGAGAACTCTGAACCCCTCTGAACTTATTCATAGTAGATCCCAACCCAAAGAAATACCATAAGTATTTATTTGACTAATAGTTTTTTTTCGCACAATCTTCACCTGCAGAACACAACGAAGATACATTTAATCCTTTTTGGACTATTACTACACTTTCTTATTCAAAACAATTCACCAAGATTTAAGTTTTCTTGACGATTATAATCCACCTTTAGAGATTTGACTCAGATTATCGCTGTAGAAGCAAAACTAAGAATAAACATCGTCTGTACTGAACATCTGGGATTTTATTTATTTTTATTAAAATTCTAGAATTGCCGGTCGCAGGTGGCTGGTGGATATATTTATTTTTATCTATCAGACAAAGTAAATGCATCTGTGCAATACTAGAGGCAATATAAACCAAGCCTTGACAAAGGAACTTTGGAAAGTGCCATTTTATGGTAAAAAGGGTTTAACGGTAGATCATACACTGACGTAGTTGCTGAGCGATTGGCAGTTTTCAATTCTACTAGGTAAGGGGACATTGTAATACGTTCTTACACTTGGAAACGACTGTGTGACTTACATACACTTTTTTTGAACTAATCATTTTTCTCATGGCCCTCTCATCTCAACTTATTTGGTTTCTTTTTAATATTTTTTTTTTCACTGTTGACGTTTTTCAATACTAATAAACGGGCTTTTGCCCGGCTCGGTTTCATGCGTGGCCGCCATTTTGAAAACCAACGTCAACCACTAAACAGGTAATAAAAAATCCACACAGCATTTCTTATTTAGTATTAAACGTCACAAATTGTTACAGGTAACCTAATTAAGTTATTCAACCGATTTAAAACCGATTTTAACCGTATTTAATAATAATGCGAGTTAATTAACCGCATGTAACCGCATAGGTTCATCATGATTCAATCACAATATAATTAGGACGGAATTTCATTATTGGCTCGCTGCCAAAAGGGCCTAATGATAGCATTAGGGAATTCTGCACTTCTGATATAGATCAGAAGTGCAGAATTCTTGTTTATAACTAACTAGAAACTACAAAGGCATCCCTCTATCTTTTCCATACAATTCTGACTTTTGCCGGCCACTCCTTAAGGTAGTAGTCCAGCTCGTCCCGCCAACTTCGTCTTGTCCTTGCGCGATAGCGTCGTATGTTTAGTGGGACCCAATCAGCCAAACTGCCATCTGACATGTGGCAGACTTGTCCGGCCCAGTCCCACTTAAGTTTAGCGGCTTTCTGGGTAACCTCCGTTATGTTGGTTTTAATAATAATAGGAATATAGCATAGGCATAGGTTTTGGCGCGCAGTATTGAGTTACTTGTTTGTAATATAGTATTTTTATAGAATCGGAAAACGAGTTATGGAAGTCAAATAATGGAGTTGAACTGGACACCTGAAGGCCAATTCTCGTAATTTAAAATGTTCAAAATCTGGTCGCAGTGTCATCTCGGCGACAAACAAATGTCAAAAACTTGTCAAAATTTAGGGAAATTAGAGATATTTTTGACAGATTGAGACCGAGATCAGACTGCGAACGTTCTTAAAATTACGAGAATTGCCCTTCAGGTAAGGTGCAGTGATGGCAGTGGAGTAAGGCAGTGATCGAGTGGCGTCCAAGGACTGGAAAACGAAGTGACGGTGGTCCGGCGGCGAGGTGGGCAAACGACATTGTTACCATCGTGGGTAGAAACGGAATGTGGATGGCACTGTAGCGTAGAGATTGGCACATGGAGGCCTATACTCAGCACAGAGTGAGGTCGTGCTGTGGATAATCGTGATGATGATTTGATGAATCCTGTTTATTCCGGATTTCAGTTGATTATATGACTCACTGGCTGCATGCGCACTACCGCCCTTTGTGCAGGTAGGGCTATTTTAGTTTCCAAATTTTACCGCCATTTAATTTTGTAATGACTGACAGTTGACATTAGTGACAGTGAACGAACTGTAATGAGATAACTCCCTCATTACAGTTCGTTCATATTAATTTTACCTCTAGCAGTAGCAACCTAACAACAACATTATTTTGACGAGAATAAAGATCACAATGATTTTGACAGACTTGTCAAGTGCAGCAACCCTACAGCAACCTTATAAGAATGAGAATAAGGATCACTGTGATGTGGACAGTGTTGCAAAATCAGAGGTAAAATAACTGTGAAAGGGCGCGTACACAAGTGAGACAGTGTTTACATATCTATTAAAACATATAATTGTAAAATAATGTGAATGGAATAAATGGGATTTAAGTTTACACATTTCATGCAACATAATATTTTAATGTGCCTATTCTATTAAGTAAAGAATGCAACATTTTCCTTAATTATTTATTGGTAACATTTTAAACGAATTTAATTTGTCAATATTCAATGTCAAATCACTTGTGTCAGTCGTTGTCATTATTTCCTCCGTTATAAAAAAAAAAACTTCGAAACAAGTTAAGAAAACCTAAACTACTACATTTCATAATAGTAAGTAAGTGTCCCTAGTCACTACAGTGATCTGTTGGACGCCTTTACTGACACCAATGTCCATGCCGTTCTGGTTTCTGAGAGTTGGCTCAAACCTCATCTTCTCTCCACTACCTACTGTCTCCCAGGCTTCACTCTTATCCGCAATGATAGAATTGGAAAGGGAGGGGGTGGTGTAGCTATCTATCTTCGTAATGATTTTCCTTTTAAAATCATTTCCTCATCTCCCTCACAATACCATTCTTCCGCTGAGTACCTCTTTTTGGAGGTCTATGTCAAAGGCGTCAAGACCCTTCTTGGTGTTGTCTATTGTCCACCCGCCGTTGACTATTTTTCCAACCTCGAATTGGCGCTTGAATCCATAGGTTCAGAGTATGCACATTGCGTCATCATGGGCGATTTCAACACTGACCTTGTCCATCACACTCCCCGATCCCGTAAACTCCTTCACATCATTGAGTCCGTTAGTCTCCATATCCTTTCACTGCAACCTACTCATTTTAATATCTCAGGCGATGACACTTGGCTCGACTTAATCCTCACCTCCGCACCCTCCCTTGTTTCCTCTCATGGTCAGTGTCCCGCGCCTGGCTTTTCCCATCATGACCTCATTTTCCTCTCATATGTCCTAAAACCACCTAAACCTATCCCAAAAATTCTGCACATGCGGTGTTTTGCCCGCATGGACATGGAAAGGCTTCGTCAGGATGCGTCAGACCTTAATTGGGATCACCTAGCAGCGGCGACAGCTGTAGACGAAAAACTTCGCATTTTCAATCAGGCGATCCTTGCTCTCTACGACAAACACGCTCCTGTTAAACAGATCAAACTTCGGCGTCCCCCTGCTCCTTGGATGACGACAGGGGTACGTATGGCGATGAGGCGCAGGGATCGGGCCTTTCGTAAATTTAAAAAGGATCGCAGTGAAGAAAACCGAAACTTATTCAAAGCTGCTAGGAATCGGTGTAATCAGATGATACGCAACGCTAAACGCCGCCATATTCTCGAGAACATATCTTCTTCTTCACCTGCTGATATCTGGAAGTTCCTTGGTACTCTTGGTATCGGCAGACCACGGCATGTGGATTTTCCTAACACAATAGGCCTTGATGATATCAACTGTCACTTTACAACCACATGTCATTTGGATTCCCAAATGTTGTCCCAGACGGTTGATTTCATTACTGGCCTAGTGAGTCCCATCATAGAACCATTTCACTTCTCTCCGGTGACCTTGGACGAAATTAAAAAGATCATCCTGTCCATAAAATCCAAGGCTGTGGGCTATGATGGCATCAGTCGTAGTATGGTCGTTTGGATCCTTGATAGCCTTCTCCCTCCGATTTCCCACATCATTAACTTCTCTCTTGATTCCGGACAATTCCCATCCCTGTGGCGTATGGCCTATGTCCGCCCACTCCCTAAAATTTCAAATCCCTCCCTACCCAGTCATTTTCGACCCATTTCCATTCTCCCATTCCTGTCTAAAGTGCTCGAGGCCTGCGTGCACAAGCAGTTTGCGGGGTTTGTTCATCGGAACAACCTCGTTAGCTCCTTCCAGTCTGGGTTCAGGCCTGGGCACAGTACAGCCTCCGCTCTCCTTAAAGTGACTGGTGACATTAGAGAGGCGATGGAGGATACTAAAATTACCGTTTTGGTATTAATTGATTTCTCCAATGCCTTTAACGCCGTCAGCCACGATATTCTCCTCTCTATCCTCTCTCACCTTATGGTTTCGTCGGAGGCCCTGGAATGGTTCTCTTCTTATCTTCGAGGACGTCGGCAGTCGGTTCGCGTTGATGAGAGGTCATCGAGTTGGCGTGACCTGGATGCTGGTGTTCCACAAGGCGGTATTCTTTCTCCATTATTATTCTCCATCTTCATTAATTTTATAACTCACTGTCTTCGGTGTTCGTATCATCTATATGCCGATGATCTTCAATTATATACAGCTGAGCGGGTAGAAGGTTTGTCGAATGCTGTAGCAGATGTAAACCGAGACTTAGATGCTATCAAAAAGTGGTCTGATAGTTTCGGGGTGTCAGTAAACCCCTCGAAGTGTCAGGCCATTGTAATTGGAAGCTCACGCATGATGGCTAGGGTGACGCTTAGCTCTCTTCCACCTCTTATCTTCAATGGTACCGTCATACCCATTACACCTACCGTTGTAACATAATGTACATACTCACAGTTACCTTCATTCATTTCTCCAGGTCAGAACAAGCATTCTGTGACCGTTAGGCGCTGATCTGATTATTCCTCACGACTCGTTCTATCCACAATCAGTACACAGACACAGCTTCCAACTTTAACATGAGTCTACGACGATTTAGTGTCATCCAAGGGTTGGTAGTTTCGCCCACATTGATGAATATCATTTTTCCTATAAACACTATACTTCTAATACAAAATAACTATAGATTTTATTGTACTTTATTATAATATATTTTATTATGACACCTTTGACAACGACGTTTAATACGTCGTCATGGCAACGTACCTTTCAAATTCTTACCGGCCTGTATCTTTTTAGTGGATTTGATATGCAAACTCACGTAAAAGAATTACTGGCTACGTTCCTATCTCAAATTCATATTTTCTACATAATGTTATTCTACGAGTTTTCTTTATTGATCCACGCAATACAAGGATCAGTTCTGGCTTCGCCTCTAAAGCGGACACTACAAGGAGCCTGATACTCCAGGGTCACCTATCCCGGGAATACCCAGCGTACCTCTCTGCTGCGGTACCTGACGGACCCTGCCTACGCCTCCGCCCTCCGTCCTCCATGAAGAGGGTTACTACATCTATTGGGCCGCGCCTCACCTGAGGGCTGCCTCACCTGAGGGCCGCCTCACCTGGCGGGCTGACAGCGTCTCCGCCGTGCCTCTCTCTCCTGCTGCCGTGCTGCGTCCTGGCCTGCTGTGTGGGCCCTCCTGTCCTCACCTGACGGGCTGACAGCGTCTCCGCCGTGCCTCTCTCTCCTGCTGCTGTGCTGCATCCTGGCCTGCTGCGTGGGCCCTCCTACGGGTGTCCACCGTGTTGCCACGCCCTAGCACCTGTCTTCACCTGTTCCTGCTCCTGATCCTGGATCGGCAGCTGTACCTGCCCCTGTCGCCAGCACCTGCCTCGCGACTACCTCCTCAACCCACCTGTATCTTCACCTCAACCTCCTCAACCCATCTATCACGCATCATCACTTATACACCCCACCTCCATATACTACACACCACTCTTCAGTCCATCTCCATCCTTTTCTTATAAATATATACCTTTAATTGTCTTCTACCTTCCTTTCTTTTTATCCTTAACCTACAAGCTTAGCTTTCCTTGTCGCTACACGACATTTTGGCGCCCAACGTAAATTAGTTCTTTCTCTCTCTCTCTCTCCCTCTCTTTATCTAATTCTTTGAATTCTTCTAGTTCTTTTCCTTTCATTTTAAAGTTTCATCCTTCTTTCGTCTTCTTACATAATTTTCATACAGCCATTCCTTTCACATTCCTAAATTCTAAAACAACGCTTCATCTAGTGTCATTTAAACTCTTTGGCTAATTTTATTTCCTTTCATCCAAACATCACTTAAGCACACTGTACTAACTAACATGAATATTTCTAAACATCTATACTCTTTACAAATAACTTAATTTTTTTTTTTCAACAGGAAAACAGAAATATTTTTTACGTAACTTTATATTTATTAACTTTTAGATACTCGTATTTTTAGGTAACTTACTTTTCAACTTATAATTATGTATATATTGTATATACTTATACATCTCTACACTACATTATCATATCTTTATTCTATTATGTTTATAAATACTTATTTAACTCATGCTCTTAAGCACAAATACTATTAGGTAAAACTAAACGGTTTTAAAAGATGATGGCCTACCCCATCCATCTTTTACTCTTCTATAACTACAGGCCCTACAGCCATAGTTATAATGATCATGATGCTCTACTGCATTGATCACTGGATATGCTTTATCAATCGGCTCTAAACCATTGGTAATCTATGCTATCCAATCTAAACTTATCCAACTATTGTATATATGCATATATGTATATGTATTCTAAAGAGCGGTTGCAACTCTATAAATAAGCCCTTGCAGGAGCGGTTGGTTACTCCCTAAATAAGCCTAAACTAAATGTACAAATGTACCTATCTACTACTACTTAACTTATTACTCACTATCGCTTTTAAATGAGCTTAATTTCCTGTACTTAATTTGTATAATACCTTTTCTTTTTTTTTCCATGTCTGGAGCGGCCGACAACTCCCTAAATAAGCCTTAACGTCGTTTATAAAACACCCTTCTAGAGTGGCAGTCATTGAATGTGAACTCCACCCTTACCGGAATGCAGGAGATTGCTTAAAAGAGATAGTATGATTGGGTGAATGGAGAGGTATGAATCTGCGAAGTTGTGTTTTACAGTTCCTTCGGAAAGCTTCATTGAAATTTTCTCTGAGTCGAAAATTTTCTAGGGTCGGGGGGAAAATGTAACATAATGTACATACTCACAGTTACCTTCATTCATTTCTCCAGGTCAGAACAAGCATTCTGTGACCGTTAGGCGCTGATCTGATTATTCCTCACGACTCGTTCTATCCACAATCAGTACACAGACACAGCTTCCAACTTTAACATGAGTCTACGACGATTTAGTGTCATCCAAGGGTTGGTAGTTTCGCCCACATTGATGAATATCATTTTTCCTATAAACACTATACTTCTAATACAAAATAACTATAGATTTTATTGTACTTTATTATAATATATTTTATTATGACACCTTTGACAACGACGTTTAATACGTCGTCATGGCAACGTACCTTTCAAATTCTTACCGGCCTGTATCTTTTTAGTGGATTTGATATGCAAACTCACGTAAAAGAATTACTGGCTACGTTCCTATCTCAAATTCATATTTTCTACATAATGTTATTCTACGAGTTTTCTTTATTGATCCACGCAATACAAGGATCAGTTCTGGCTTCGCCTCTAAAGCGGACACTACAAGGAGCCTGATACTCCAGGGTCACCTATCCCGGGAATACCCAGCGTACCTCTCTGCTGCGGTACCTGACGGACCCTGCCTACGCCTCCGCCCTCCGTCCTCCATGAAGAGGGTTACTACATCTATTGGGCCGCGCCTCACCTGAGGGCTGCCTCACCTGAGGGCCGCCTCACCTGGCGGGCTGACAGCGTCTCCGCCGTGCCTCTCTCTCCTGCTGCCGTGCTGCGTCCTGGCCTGCTGTGTGGGCCCTCCTGTCCTCACCTGACGGGCTGACAGCGTCTCCGCCGTGCCTCTCTCTCCTGCTGCTGTGCTGCATCCTGGCCTGCTGCGTGGGCCCTCCTACGGGTGTCCACCGTGTTGCCACGCCCTAGCACCTGTCTTCACCTGTTCCTGCTCCTGATCCTGGATCGGCAGCTGTACCTGCCCCTGTCGCCAGCACCTGCCTCGCGACTACCTCCTCAACCCACCTGTATCTTCACCTCAACCTCCTCAACCCATCTATCACGCATCATCACTTATACACCCCACCTCCATATACTACACACCACTCTTCAGTCCATCTCCATCCTTTTCTTATAAATATATACCTTTAATTGTCTTCTACCTTCCTTTCTTTTTATCCTTAACCTACAAGCTTAGCTTTCCTTGTCGCTACACGACACCGTGAAAGATCTCGGTTTGCATCTTGACTCAACGCTTAGTTGGCAACGCCAGGTCTCTAGTGTTAGTCAAAGGGTCAACGGTACTTTGCGATCCCTGTATCGTTTGAGGAGCTTTTTGCCCGCTAAGACGAAAACCATGCTTGTGCAGACTTTGATTTTCCCTATAATCGACTATGGTGACGTGTGCTACTTTGACTTGAATGCGGTTTTGCTGGATAAGCTCGACAGATTGCTCAACAATGGGATCCGGTTCATATTCAACCTTAGGAAATACGACCACGTGTCGAGCTATAGGTCTGAGCTCAAATGGATGTCCATTCGCCAAAGAAGAAGTTTGCGCGCTTTGACCACACTTTTCTCCCTTCTTAACTCTCCCACTCCTCCTTCTTATCTCTTATCTCACTTCCAATATCTATGTTCTTCACACGCTAAGAATCTGCGTTCTTCTAACAATCTTCTCTTACTTTGTCCTTCTCATACATCTGACTTTGTTCATTCCTCTTTTCATATTCAGTCCATTCTTCTATGGAATGCGCTTCCTCTTGATATCAGGACGGCCACCAGTCGGTATGTATTTAAGCGGAAATTGCAGAGTTATTTTCAAAACAAATTTTTAAAAAAATAGCGTAGAGTCATCTCAACACATCTCTCCCTTGATTTTGTATATATATATATATTATAAGTATATATTATAGTAATATATATGTATGTGTATGTAACCTATTTATGTATTTGTGTACCTAGTTTTAAGAGTTTTTTTATTAATTATTATTGTCCCTCTCAACCAAAGCACCTGCCATCTAATCTCTACACCACCCTTGGTTGACTGGTAGAGAATGCCTAAGGCATTAAGTCCGCCTTTGTACCTTTTTGTGCGAAAAGTTTAAATAAATAAATAAATAATAAAACGTCTTAAAAGTGTTAAGTTAATCCTAGGAATCGGTTATCCATTCAAACTCACTGGTCACTTGAAGAAAAACTCCCTTAATATTTTGTCAACAGACCGAGCCGTAACTCAATTTTTTCCACTCAATCAATCTCTAAAGTGGGTGCCAAATCCCAAAATACAGCCCATCTAGGGAAGTGTTTGAAATATATGGGGATTATACAACGCATTTCCCATTGCCTTCCAAACTTTTAGAAAGACCTTTTTGCGAAATAGATTTTATCAGAATTTTCCGGTCTGCAAGGTTTGCTTTCGAATTTTTATTTTCCGTTACGCTATACGCCATCTTGTTGGCAAATTGTTGGTAATAAGACCGTAATAACTTTAGTTAGGTACAACTGGCTGGATATAATTTTTGCTCAACATAGGTTTCAAAATATAGAACGGTCGTTATTATGACATTAAATACTTTACCTACGATCAGAAAATGAACTGTCAGAAGAAATAACGATTGGTAGAGGAGAAGACGAATCCAGCAAATCAGCGCT
Organism: Apamea sordens; assembly: GCA_945859715.1. NCBI lineage: Eukaryota > Metazoa > Arthropoda > Insecta > Lepidoptera > Noctuidae > Apamea > Apamea sordens. The sequence continues at coordinate 15,946,092 of OX243998.1, read as the reverse complement.
GGGGTGTTTCGGCCAACTTCACGTGCCTTCACTTTAAAGGATAACCGACTGGTTACCAACAAAATTTACGCTTCCAAATGATGAAAGTTACAGTAGGTGGACATTCGAAATCTTTAGTTGTATAAAGATAAAATAAACATGTTTTAACCATGAACAGAACGGTGCTATCTTTTACAAAATAACCAGGCTTTTCGATCGTAAATAATTTATCCATTAGCGAGTTCTTAGAATTTTTGCCAAGTATGTCGGGGTCAGGTTGCAACCTTAACTAAAAATTCAATTGAACATTTATGTCTAGATAACGTTTTTTTACGTATTTTGCAATTTTCAAGTCAGTCTCTTAAACAAATTATGTTTCGCGTCCGTCACAAATAGGTATGTATTTACAGAATCATTAAAATCAGCAAAACCCTCTAAGTTCATATAACCCTATTGAATGACTATTAAGGGTTATATGACCTTGTTGAATTGGTGATTTTAATCACAGAACAGGGCCCGTATTCCCGTAATTTAAAACGTTCAAAATCTAGTCGCAGTCTCATCTCGGCGACAAACAAATGTCAAAAACTTGTCAAAATGTAGGGAAATTAGATGTATTTTTGACAGATTGAGACTGAGATCAGATGGTCAATTCTCGTAATTTAAAACGTTCAAAATCTAGTCGCAGTCTCATCTCGGCGACAAACAAATGTCAAAAACTTGTCAAAATGTAGGGAAATTAGAAGTATTTTTTGACAGCTTGAGACTGAGATCAGACTGTGAACGTTCTTAAAATTACGAGAATTGCCCCCCTGACTGTGAACGTTCGTAAAATTACGAGAATTACCCCTCAGATAAAAGAGGTTTTAATGATGGCGGTTCCCCCATAAGAAGAGAAAATAAAATTTATGTATCGAAGTATAAAAGCAACCAATAAAAAGAATGCAGTTTGACTCGACTAAGTATACTAGTACCTCTACCTATTTGTGAAGGCATTTCAAATACGAGCACGTTCAACGTAGTTGCAGGTATTTAGTAATTAGTATGCATTGGAAACATTAGAGTTTTGGAACGAAGTTCCTTATCGCGCGTTGTGAAAGGGGGCTAGACGGAAAAAATTCTTACGAAAAGTTGTCACGACATAATCGCTACGAGTGCTACGCCGTAGCTGATGCGTAGATTATCCGCTACGCAGCTACGTCGTCGCAGAGCTACATAATAAATTATCTGCTCAACAACGTAAATTGATTTATAGAAGATTTTTATTGGAACGAAGTTTTGGAACGAAGTTCCTTATCGCGCGTTGTGAAAGGGGGCTAGACGGAAAAAATTCTTACGAAAAGTTGTCACGACACTTTTTGCTATAGTAAGCTATTGTAAGCTGTGCGGCGTCGCATGTTTCTCTGTCTGTCTGTGAACTTCGTTCCATCCGGGTGTCCCTTGACACCTCTCAAGTTTTTTTGTTATTAATGTTTTGTAATAAGAATTCCTGTAAGGTAGTAGTGTTTTTAGTAGTTGAACAAATTATAGCTAGCACCTTCTCAAAGCAAGGAATTTTAGGAGCAAAGTTCTTTGTTTTTATCGCTAAATTAGTCTGCTTTTGGCCTCGATAATGGTCATAGAAAGCGATGGATAAGATTTTCTCGACAAACGAAAGTTTTATTTTTCATCAAAACGAAGTCACAAACAAAAGCTCATGTATTATTGAAAAATACCGAAAATACGGCGATGAAACTTAATTTTTTTGCACTTTTGTCCAATATTGGGCGTAGACCTGCTCCATAAATAAATGAGCCACAATGGCCACAATAAAGTAGGCGTAGCAATGCTCACAAATCAAATACTTTTGAGAAGAATGCTAGCTACCGATTTCGATCACATGCCTTAGTTAGGTATGTGGTCGATATCGGTGGTATTATTATTGAAAGTCTTTGACAATCTCGCGACCCTGTGGTCCCGGACCTTTTGAAGGCGTACGAGGGGCCGAAGCCAAATCGTAGTGGCCCGTTAGATGTTTTCAGTGAAATGAGGTACCAACCGACGATTACTTATCCCTGTTCGCACTGTGCAAGTGCGACGGCACGGTTGGCGCAGTGGTTAAGCGATTGACTGCTGCGCTGCGTGTCGCGGGTTCGATTCCCGCACGGAACAAATATTTGTATGACCTACATGTATTTGTTCTGAGTCTGGGTGTTTTTCTATCTATAATATGTATGTATTTACAAAAAAAAATGTATATAAGTAGTTTATCAGCCATCTTGTTACCATAACACAAGCACTAGGTTGCTTAGCTTGGGACTAGATGGCGCTGTGTGAAATGTCCAGGGATATTATAAGTGCACCCAAGGACAACCCCCAGTTGGTGTAGGACTATTGCAAGACATGGAAATAAAAGTATTGGATTACGGGTTTGGATGGCTAAAGTGAACTGGCAAACCTCGAGCGTGAATCGGTAGCTAGCATATAATATTAATTCGATGCTTAATACTGAATCACGGTTTCCAATCCAAGCTTAGCAAGCATAGCAATTCGATAACCAAAGATGACAAAATCCGAGAATATAACAGCGAAAGACACTTGTACAGTCAACAGCAAAAGTAGATGATCAAAATGAGAAATTCAATACTAATGAACGGAGTTCGCATCAGAACTGTGTGGCATCGAAGTGATTAAAAAGTATGTGATTGTAAATTATACCAAACATTTACTACTAGTACAGCTGCCATATAGCTGCGAACTCCGTTCATTAGTATTGAATTTCTGATTTTGATCATCTACTTTTGCTGTTGACTGTACTCCCCGTCATTGTGATTTTTTTTTGTACTGGAGCTACCTTCTGGTTACTAGGCTCTCTAGCCTATATCCTATATAGCCTATATCGAAAAAACAAAATGAATGGCTCACGCACAATAAAGCTTTAAATTATTTTTTCCGCTTATTCTCAAACGGACACACTGGCAGCGAATAAAGGCATCGCGCTTGAGACACACAATAAACAACCTGCCAGCGAACTCAATGCCGTGATTTTTTAAATAATTCACGCGCTGTGGACCATCTCTCCTACCTTCAATCGAGTCCTATGAGGAAAAATCATTACTGGTAATTTATTTATTAACACTTTATGCACAAGTAAAACAATAGTGTACAGACGCCAGCACATCAAGCTACCCGAAACTGTCAAATTTTCCCAATCAATCTTGAACTTTAATGTTTCAGAGATAAAGTTGAAAATCTATTGAAGAAATTTGACAGATTGTAGTAGCTTGATGTGCTGGCGTCCGTACAAAGGCGGACTTAATACCTGAAGCCTTTTGTAACAGTCAACCTTAAGACGATGTAATCGTAGAGACAAAACATGGCAGGTGCTACATACGGGATGAATAGCTTGGAAATGCGTATAAAATAGGTACAAGAATAAATTAAATACTAACACATAAGTACATACCGTATAAAAAAAACACAAAACTTTTTTTAAATTACCTATATAAATGGCTCAATAATAATAATTCATTCATGATTTTTTTTTAATATGAATTTATAATGTATCTTTAGTAAGTAAGTTTGCATTAGAGATGCCGCGAATAGTTGTTATGGCGAATAGTCGAATACCGATTACTCGCCATTACTCATGGCGAATAGTCGAATACTCGCCATTATTATTCGACATAAAGAAGGTATATACAAAATAATTTATTTGTTATCAAATAATAATATAACACTTGTAGTAGTCTCTTGAACTTACCTATCATTTAAATGTTACTGTAATACTGTAATTTTAGACTTTGAATATTAATGAAAAAGCCTTATTAACTTCACCATGACTGATTTTTGTTAACTTTTATATTTTTAACGGTGATTATATTAATTAATAAGTGTGTTTTGGTTTTAAAGATAAATACAAGTAATTATTTTGTCTATCTATATTTTTTCTGTACATTCAATATAAGTTTATTTTATTTAGACAACTATTCGCCGAATATCGAATAATGAACACTATTACTCGGTATTCGACGAGTAACAAAAAAAATGCCGAGTAATGCCAAATACCGAATAATAGCGAGTATTCGCGGCATCTCTAGTTTGCATGCTTTAGTATTAAGCAAAACATGTCCGATCTAATGTTTTTTTAATAACACCTTGTATACCATGTTTTATGCAAATAAAATTATCTTATCTTATAAAAAAATGAACTGTCAGGAGAAATAACGATTGGTAGAGGAGAAGACGAATCCAGCAAAAATCATCGCTGGGGTGTTTCGGCCAACTTCTGACGGATAGGTTCACGTGCCTTCACTTTAAAGGATAACCGACTGGTTACCAACAAAATTTACGCTTCCAAATGATGAAAGTTACAGTAGGTGGACATTCGAAATCTTTAGTTTTAGAAAAAACAAACATGTTTTAACCATGAACAGAACGGTGCCATCTTTTACAAAAGAACCAGGCTTTTCGATCGTAAATAATTTATCCATTAGCGAGTTCTTAGAATTTTTGCCAAGTATGTCGGGGTCAGGTTGCAACCTTAACTAAAAATTCAATTGAACATTTATGTCTAGATAACGTACAGGGACGACCACATTTTGACTTCCATTTCAGGAGGAAGCACTAGGGTAGCCCGCGAAATTATATATTTTTTACGTTTTTTGCAATTTTCAAGTCAGTCTCTTAAACAAATTATGATTCGCGACCGTCACAAATAGGTATGTATTTACAGAATCATTAAAATCATCAAAACCCTCTAAGTTCATAACCCTATTGAATGACTATTAAGGGTTATATGACCTTGTTGTATTGCTGATTTTAATCACAGAACAGGGCCCGTATTCCCGTAATTTAAAACGTTCAAAATCTAGTCGCAGTCTCATCTCGGCGACAAACAAATGTCAAAAACTTGTCAAAATTTAGGGAAATTAGATGTATTTTTGACAGATTGAGACTGAGATCAGACTGTGAACGTTCGTAAAATTACGAGAATTACCCCTCAGATAAAAGAGGTTTTAATGATGGCGGTTCCCCCATAAGAAGAGAAAATAAAATTTATGTATCGAAGTATAAAAGCAACCAATAAAAAGAATGCAGTTTGACTCGACTAAGTATACTAGTACCTCTACCTATTTGTGAAGGCATTTCAAATACGAGCACGTTCAACGTAGTTGCAGGTATTTAGTAATTAGTATGCATTGGAAACATTAGAGTTTTGGAACGAAGTTCCTTATCGCGCGTTGTGAAAGGGGGCTAGACGGAAAAAATTCTTACGAAAAGTTGTCACGACATAATCGCTACGAGTGCTACGCCGTAGCTGATGCGTAGATTATCCGCTACGCAGCTACGTCGTCGCAGAGCTACATAATAAATTATCTGCTCAACAACGTAAATTGATTTATAGAAGATTTTTATTGGAACGAAGTTCCTTATCGCGCGTTGTGAAAGGGGGCTAGACGGAAAAAATTCTTACGAAAAGTTGTCACGACACTTTTTGCTATTGTAAGCTGTGCGGCGTCGCATGTTTCTCTGTCTGTCTGTGAACTTCGTTCCATCCGGGTGTCCCTTGACACCTCTCAAGTTTTTTTGTTATTAATGTTTTGTAATAAGAATTCCTGTAAGGTAGTAGTGTTTTTAGTAGTTGAACAAATTATAGCTAGCACCTTCTCAAAGCAAGGAATTTTAGGAGCAAAGTTCTTTTTTTTTATCGCTAAATTAGTCTGCTTTTGGCCTCGATAATGGTCATGGAAAGCGATGGATAAGATTTTCTCGACAAACGAAAGTTTTATTTTTCATCAAAACGAAGTCACAAACAAAAGCTCATGTATTATTGAAAAATACCGAAAATACGGCGATGAAACTTAATTTTTTTGCACTTTTGTCCAATATTGGGCGTAGACCTGCTCCATAAATAAATGAGCCACAATGGCCACAATAAAGTAGGCGTAGCTAAGCTCACAAATCAAATACTTTTGAGAAGAATGCTAGCTACCGATTTCGATCACATGCCTTAGGTAGGTATGTGGTCGGTATCGGTGGTATTATTATTGAAAGTCTTTGACATATCTCGGGACCCTGTGGTCCCGGAACTTTTGAAGGCGTACGAGGGGCCGAAGCCAAATCGCAGAGGCCTGTTAGACGTTTTCAGTGTAATGAGGCACCAAGCGACGATTATCCCTGTTCGCACTATGCAAGTGCACCCAAGGACAACCCCCAGTTGGTGTAGGACTATTGCAAGACATGGAAATAAAAGTATTGGATTATGGGTTTGGGTGGCTAAAGTGAACTGGCAAACCTCGAGCGTGAATCGGTAGCTAGCATATAATATTAATTCGTTGCTTAATACTGAATCAGGGTTTCCAATCCAAGCTTAGCAAGCATAGCAATTCGATAACCAAAGACGACAAAATCCGAGAATATAACAGCGAAAGACTTTTACTCCCCGTCATTGTGTTTTTTTTGTCCTGGAACTACCTTCTGGTTACTAGGCTAGAGATATCGAAAAAACAAATGATTAAGTCTATAAACAAAACATAATAAATTCTTTTTTATGGGCTGATTTTTTAATCGACGGATAATTTTTATTCGAGTAATAAAATTGACGTCTGACCGATTTTTTATAAGAGAACTGTCAAAAATTCAAAATTATATTCCTCCGATAAAATTATCTGGCGTTGGAATAATCGGACCTAAGACAAACTTACAACTAGAATAAAAAGAAATAATAAAACAAAATGCAATTACTCGTAAATGCCATGTGCTTTAATCAAGAGTACCTAAGTGATCCATATTTATAGTTTGTCTCGTATCTATAGATTCTTGTAGGTATAACAATATTCATCATAAAAGACGTTGTATAGCGAATCTAAAAATAGCGAAAACGTATTATGTTCCGAGAAGGAAAGTCGAGAATACTTCAAAACACCCACGATTCTAGTGGGCAGAGAATCAGAAATTTGAAGTGTTTGAGTTTCCAAACAATCTTTATTAAATTCGTCCCAAGGCAGTCTCTTAGAACTTTATACAGTCACCAGCACCAATATGATATATTTAGCAACTTTTAAAAGTAATTTCCTCTTCCTGTTTTGATTGTATTTTTATTTTGTTACGAACATATTATTTTAGGACCTATATAATTTATTATTTGATGGGCATCCGATTCACCCTTTTTTTTTTTGGTGGGAAATCATCAAATGACCTCTCCCGCTCTGGGCTGAGCGGAAGGGAGTGTCAGACTTTTACTGACTAAAACCCACCCGTGTTCCTTCAGTTACCTGTGCCAGGGGCCACGGTATCTCTTTCGAATAACCCGCAGCCCTGGCAGGCATCGGCCCTAACGGACCCCGTCAGTTCGTGCTGACATCTCTTTGAGGCGCGCGTGGAACACAACGCGCCGTCGACCCGGGCCTGGTCCTTACCGGGCGGCGAGCTGCCCATTACTTACCGCCCGCAACCCCGCGCCTACGGTGGCCGGGAGGTGACTGCTGACTCTCGTCCAGGTCGTCTCCTGCGGCGACTAGGAGCGTGAGGGCGCAGTTATTGCCTCTCCCCCACGCGCTCCGCCTCCTCCTTTGCGAGCATTACTGCTTTGCAGAAGGAAGTAACGGTCTCATGCACTCTCGCTCCGTAACATGGCCTAGACCAGGGCCGGACGCAAGAGATCGCCGCCACGAGGACACGGTGGTGCTCCGCCCAGACCTCCACCGTATGCTCCACCGTGTCCTCCGGGCGATCCACACAGTGGTGACACCCTGGCGTTTCCTCCCGCTTTATCCTGAACAGGAACCTCCCGAAACAACCGTATCCGGTGAGGACCTGTGTCAGGCGGAAGGTGAGGGCGCCGTGGCGCCTCTCTAGCCACTCCTCAAAGCGGGGACTTATTGCCGCAATTATGGCGTTCCCAGCACTGGGTTGCAACAATCGCACTCTCCATGCCGCTATGCCGCCGGAGCTCTGTCCGCTGTACCGTGATTTGTTGCGGCAGCGGAGTTACGCCCCGGCGTTATCCGAATCAGCCTCAAGTATGTTCAGCGGTAGGGCACGCCACGATAGCGGCGGTAAGACCCCTCTTTGAGGAGTGGCTGGCGTCACGGCGTTCTCACCTACCGCCTGACGCAGGTCCTCTCCGGACACGAATGTTTCGGGAGGTTCCTGCACATCATCAGGCGGGAGGAGACGCCCGGGTGTTACCACTGTCAGGATCGCCCAGAGGACACGGTGGAGCATACGGTGGAGGTCTGCCCTGCTTGGGCAGAGCACCGCCGTGTCCTCGTAGAGGCGATTGGCAGCGGCGGCGACCTCTCGCGTCCGGCCCTGGTTCAAGCCATGGTCCGGGGTGAGAGGGAGTGGGAGGCAGTCACCTCCTTCTGCGAAGCAGTCATGCTAGCGAAGGAGGTGGCGGGGTGGGCGAGAGAACGCACTTTGCGCACCTCACGCCTCAGCCGCCGCGGGAGACGCTCCGGGCGTCGGGAGCCACGTGACGACTCCCGGCCACCGTAGGCGCGGGCCTGCGGGCGGAGAGTAATGGGTAGCTCTCCGTCCGATCAGGACTAGGCCTGTGCCGGACGGCGTGTACGTGTTCCACGCGCGCCTCAAAGAGATGTCAGCAAAAGAGACGGGGCCCCATAGGGCCGAAGCCTGCCAGGGTAGCGGGAACATCCGAAAGGGTTTACCGCTGCCATGGAACATAAAGGGCTAAGGAAGGAACACGGGTGGGTTTTAGTCAGTAAGAGTCTGACACTCCCTTCTGCTCCACCCAGAGCGGGAGGAGTCATTTGATGATGTCCCATCCTCAAAAAAAAAAAAAAAAAGTATGTTCAGCGGTTATCGTCTCCGCTTAGCGGTCTTTTTGTCTTTTTTTTTGTTTTGTTTTGCTCGTGTCCTAATGATCCTAGCGTGGTGTAAAGTAGCCTATAGCCTTCCACAAGAATTGGGCTATCAATTTTTCAAATCCAACTGATAGTTTCGAAGATAAGTGCGTTAAAACAAGTAAAAAAACTCTTTAGATTTATTATTACTATATATAAGGAGGTCAGATAGGTCGCTCCATGTAAAATACTGGTATTCAGCTGCATCCGGTTAGACTGGAAGCCGACCTCAACATAATTAGGAAAAGGCTAGGCAGATGATGATGATGATATAGATAGATAGATAGTGACCATCTTCACATACCAAGACCTCTCAGTGCCTCAGAAAGCACACTCAAGCCGTTTGTCCCGGTCATTCGTGGATCTTCGACAGTCGTTACGGGTCGTGTCCCGTTACCCCTTGGTAAGATTACCAAGGGGTATCGTATTACCCAGTAACTAGGTTGTGGAGGTCAGATAGGCAGTCGCTCCAAGTAAAGTACTGGTATTCAGCTGCATCCGGTTAGACTGGAACCCGACCCCAACATAGTTGGAAAAAGCTAGGCAGATGATGAGCTAGATATCTTGCCTCCAAAGTAAAACGAAGTGACGAGAATTTTCTGATGTATCTCTCATCTGAGTGAATCATAAGCCATCAGCATGTTTGTTTAAAGAGATCTGAATAAACTGGTTTTGATCGGATTAATTTGACAGCAAAAAACTTTGCATTTTGGTCTTAGAGCTGCTTACCTCACTGCTTCCCTTTTTCCTTTGAAGTAATTTCCTGAAAAATTAAAAACTTGAAACGCAGCTTCTCGGCCATAACTAATTCATTTAGCTATCGCAGTCATAAATAACGTTAATAGAAGAGAATACTTGAAAAAAAAAAAATTAAAAACTTGAAACGCAGCTTCTCAGCCATATCTAATTCATTTAGCTATCCCAGTCATAAATAACGTTAATAGAAGAGAATACTTGAAAACAAAACACTCATCGCAGTCATAATGAAATTCCTCAGGGCCTGACATAACTGGACCGCCTAAGGCGTCCAAGTCTTTTGTTCGCGGTTGAATGTTTGTCTAAGCAATGTCGGGAGATCTCATAATACAAATACGTCTGTCTCTTGTGGCTTGGCAATGAAATGGTTCGAGAAACAGTCTTAAACATTTCCTTTTCCTCAAATCTATCCTTTTTAGGAAATCTTTTTTTTTTCTTTTCGATACGATTCAAATCAATTGGTGTAGCTTTTTCCCAACTATGTTAGGATCGGCTTCTAGTTTAACCAGATCCAGCTGAATACCAGAAGTTTACATGGAGCGACTGCCTATCTGACTTCCACAACCCAGTTACTAGGTAACAGAATACCCCCTGGTAGGACTGGTTGTCAGACTTTTGGGCTTCTGACTACCCATAACGTCAGTCAAAGATCTACGACTGACACAGCCACGACCAACGACTTAACGTGCTTGCCGACGCACTGACGGGTCTCGATATGTAATGGTTCACTCGGTCAGTTTGTGGATCGCCCATCCACAAACTGACCGCGGTATTGTAGGTAAGCTAAATTTTCTCCCGTATAAACAACAATAAAAGAATAACTCCACTGCACCAATAACAGAATGATTATCAAACAGACGTGCTGCTGGAGAGTTTGTTGCGCCACTTCATCTTCCCAGCTAAAATACTGGAAAGTGGCTAGGTGGCCTTTTCATGGGACTGTGTTATGTAGTTTTGACGTCTAATTGATTTTTTATTTTGATTTTTGCCTTTATGCTGTTGTGATAAGATTAGCTGGTCAGTTGGTTTGTAGCCATTGTAGTCTACTTAGGGTACTTAGGGTTTAGTAGAGGTACAGGGACTCTTCGAGGCTCTTAAACTGACCCAATGCTGGGCAAAGGCCACCCCCAGTCCTTCCTAAAAACTCTATTCCAACGCCACCCCAAACTAACCTTCACAGTACCTACGCGTCTAGGTCCTCTGGCCAGCTCTTTCTTGGCCACCCTCGCCACGCCGTCCATCTTCAGACACCCATTGTATGCAGACTTTTGCCCAACGATCATCGTGCATGCGGCTGATGTAACTCGCCCAATCTCATTCGAGCCTGGCAGCCTTCTTGCCTACGTCCATTATACCAGGTCTTTAATCGAAAAAAAAAAGTTTCATGAAAGCCTTTTCCGAAATACGAATCTTATCTCACCAAGATTAGGGGACATTTTTGTCTTGTGGGCACTTCAACTTAATGACTCGGGAAGATCCGCCAAATCTTTGAAATACACTTATACTGTCTTAATGTCTATCAATCAAGAGTAATGGCTTTAAATGTCTTTTAAACCTTATTCGTTTTATTGCAAAACGAGTTCTAACTGGTCCAAGCCCAATCCTTCGACTTCGTTATTGTATTATAAACTTTATTCAGAGCACTCTAAAGTTTTTAATGCAAAATAGATAACTTAGTTTCGTATTTGACGTTAGTTTTTGTAATTAGAACTTTAACTTAGTTCGAAATTCAAAAGTGGTTTAAACCTGAGGGCCAACTCCCGTAATTAAAAACGTTCAAAATCTAATCGCTATCTCATCTCAGCGACAATCAATGTCAAACACTTGTAAAAAAAATTGGAATTTTCGAGGTATTTTTGAAAGATTGAGACTGAGATCAGACTGAATGTTCTTAACATTACGAGAATTGCCCCTCTGATTCTAAGGATAATCCTTGTTTTGTAATTGGCCGGGTGAGTTCTTGACATTTAGGATCAATCGATTCTTAGAAAAGTTGCCTAAAGAGTCGTGAACCCGATGTTAGAGAGAATAAAATATTTCCTTTTGTTTTTCTGTGCCTGGTTTAGGAATCGATCCCGATGTTATTGGCGAAAATAAACCCCTTTTATTGCTAAACCAAGCAAAGCTGCTATGTTGTAGATGTTCCATAGCCAGTCAAAGTAAATGGTTTCTTTTAGAACCAAAACTATTTCTGATTTCCAGGAAAAACCGGGGTCCAAAGTCCTATTTTCAGTGACCCAAATCACTTGACATCTTATGACACTACAACACAAGGGTATTTTAGCGATCACGTCGGTCACGCACAGGAAGCAACATTGCGACACTTCCGGGTAAACTATAGATTTATCATCACGCCACGATGAAAAAGAAGTGGCCAGTAAAGTGGCCTTTTTATATGTGCGCTCGTAAAAGTGTGAGCCATGAAAAATGTGAGAGATTTATTTCTTAATTTTTATGGAACTGGATTGAAACTTCGAGCTATAAATTGTACGGGATTTAGATTTTGATAAAATATAGGGAAAAAATAAACTGCATCAAAAGGCAACTTTTGACTTTTATAAAGGTCATGTAGCTGAATTTCTAATACTTTTTTACCCTATGGAATGGCTGCTTTCCAATAAGTAATAATAATATAATATCCCTGGACATTTCACACAGCGCCATCTAGTCCCAAGCTAAGCAACCTAATGCTTGTGTTATGGTAACAAGATGGCTGATAAACTACATAAATACATTTTTTTTTTTGTAAATACATACATTATTATAGATAGAAAAACACCCAGACTCGGAACAAATACATGTAGGTCGTACAATTCCGTGCGGGAATCCGTGCCGTCATTATATGTTTTATGCCGCCGTCAGTATAGCCGCCGTGCCGTCAGTATATGTTTTATGTACTACCACAGACTACCTGCAGTATCGTCTCTTCTTTTTCTCTAAATGATGTCTTTAAGATCCCTTTTAGCGATAAGATCCGCCTATTGTGTCACCCCTTGTAAGATTTCTACATTGGTGTACGTAATAAAGAGTCATCATCTGCCTAGCCTTTTCCCAACTATATTGGGGTCGGCTTCCAGTCTAACCGGATGCAGCGAATACCAGTATTTTACATGGAGCGACTGCTTATCTGAGCTCCACAACCCAGTTACTGGGTAATACGATACCCCTTGGTAAGCCTGGTTGTCAGATTTTCGGGCTTCTGACTACCCGTAACGACCGTCAAGAATCCACGAATGACAGCCGGGATCAACCGCTTAACGTGCTTTCCGAGGCACGGAGAGGTCTCGGTATGTAAAGATGGTCACCCATCCACAGGCCGACCGCGGCAAGCGTAGCTTAACCTGACCAATCGACCTGTGCGGCTGTTACATCGATGTCTTTTTAAAGTTCACTTAACTTAAAAGATTTCAAGTTTAGTTTAAAAGCCGGTCCATCGCATACAAACAGTTAGTTACAAGTTTTCAATAAAGGACTTGTATTCAAAAATGAATATTCATTTGTCTAAAGATTATTCACGATTCAGAGAGGTCTCGGTATGTAACTATGGTCACCCATTCACAGACCAACATAATAACGAGTATTCTATTCTTTCCCATCTTCATCACATCAAAATCATGAACTCAGTCTACCGCTAGGGTGTCTCCCACTGGACATACATTTCACCTGATTTTACTGCCCCTAAACTAAGGCTTTCCTCATCTTCACCTAATTCTATCACCAATTCTGTGAATTACCTTGTCATCAACTATGCCTATTCCCAACTAGGTAAGTTAAGTCGGCTTCCTGAAACTTCAATTACAAGTCCTTCATCCCATGTTAAGTGAGAGCTTCCGAACACGAGGAATCAAGCTGCCATTAAGCCGTTTGCTAACACGAATGTCGATACATTGACATTGTTGCATTAACAGTGAGTGAAGTCTGACTTGATTGTACTCGTAATAGAATAGAATAATATTGTATTTAATAAAAACCTTTATAAAATGAATGCATTTAGCCTACAGTAGTTCTCCCGTATAAAAATAGTGCCAAAAAAAAAACTAAAGCTAAAATATTTTTATTACAAATAATGATGGTTCGGAATCAGCATGTTAGGTAGCGAGCCGCCCGAACTAGGTTTATTTAAACCTGTATTTTATGCCATCATCACCATTACAACTCAATTATTATCCAATCAATCAATTAATCAATCAATTAATTACTATTATTATTATTATTTTTTTCTCAATTATTATTCAGTGTCGTTCCAACTTTTGGTCTTAATTTTTTCCGTCTAGCCTCCTTTCGCAACGCGCGATAAGGAACTTCGTTCCAATAAATAAAAGAGTCATTCTTTTTTTGATGGGTCATGTGGATTCTAACATTAAAATTGCAATAAAATAAGTCGATCAGACAAACTGAGTGCTCTGAAGACTGTTATTTTTGTCAAAGAGTCTTCATATCTTATGTTTTTCATATTGACAATATTCTTTTGCTTTTGCATATTTTCGGGGCCTCTTTTTGGCCTTTTATATAAATATAAAAAGTGCTTCGGCCTCGTTAAAGATCAAAAGGCCTAACCCGTAGTTAAAAACGTTCAAAATCTAGTCACAATCTCATCTCAGCGACAATCAATGTCAAAAACTTGTCAAAAATGTAGGGGAATTAGAGGTATTTTTGACAGATTGAGACTGAGATCAGACTGTGAACGTTCTTAAAATTACGAGAATTGCCCCTCTGATCGAATCCTACAAAGAATACGTTTAGTATTAGGTACCCAGGATCGGTAAGTAAATTCAATTAAATTGCAATCAGACTGAGATTAGTAAGGATTAAGTAGGTTAGATTAGTAATATTTGGGTAAACGGTTAAGGTCAGGTTATGTAAGCTGTTTAATCCTTTTGACTGTCATTTACTGTGACGTCTATGACATAGAGCTTCTTGCTTCTTGGCAACTCGGGTCAAAGAGAATTGGTAGTCGAAGTATGTAGTGAAGTAATAAAGTATAGATTCAGTATCGAAATTGTTTGATAGCCTTGTTGGCAGACACATCGAAGCGTTACCACGGATTCAGTAAATGATTCAGGACTTTGAAATTCTACGTCACTTCATAATAAAGTGCAATACCTATGCCGTTTTATTTTTATAAAAAATTGCAATAACTATGCAGTTTTTTTTTTCATAAAAAAGTGCAATACCTATGCAGTTTTTTATGAACTTCTGGCCCTACCCGTGAAGGAAAACATCGTGAGAAGTAAAGATTTGATTTGATTTAATTTTACTAAACTCAAACTCAACTCAAAGCATTTATTCCAAATAAACTAATTACAGGCACTATTGAAATGTCAAGGGGTCCGTCAGTCAGAAAGATGAAGCTAATTGCCCATTCCAAAGCATAGTAGGTACCTATGGAGAAGAACGGGAGAAACTCCACGGGCAAGGAACTCCTCTAAAACGAGTATCCAGTACTGCATAGTACTGTACTACCATAAAAACCACTCCACGTAAAGCTACCAAATTTTACTCAAATAATCTGAACTTATACTTACAACCTTCTATTCTAAAGCATTTATAATATCATAAATCAAAAACCAAAAGCAAAATGTTCAAGAAAAATATCATCCCCAAAAGGGGTCGAGACAGGGAACATTTATAACTGAGACATTTCTGCGGTAAGTGACGATGCAACGATTGATAGTCCGAGTCGTTCGGACCGAGAGTGCCCGTCGATCTTATCTGTCAGTCCGGCAAAAGAAACGCGCTGTTAAGGTGCTATCCTGGGTGGGTAATGTGAAGCGATTATATGAGACCAGCTGGTCTATTCTTCAAAATTCTCACAGTAAAAACTCAGGTGAAGTGAGCTGCCATTCCACTTGATAAGCTGTCAAAATATTGACAGTATTTACAACTCACTTGAAGCTCACTTCACCTAAGTTTTTGACGGTGACATTTTTACAGAATACATCGGCAGGGCTATTTAATAACATCGACAGGCGACATCCGACATTCCGACAACTTTGCTAGTTTTCTGGGGGCGCTTTTGGTAAACATTTTTGGGCAATCGCAAGATAGAGGTCAGTTTCTGTTTTGGCATAGATATAATTATAATAAAAAGCTTTATACTCGTAAAAATAAAGATATATGTTAAATCAAAGATAAAAATGACAATCAAAAGGAATTTCGATAATACTCATCATCATTTGCCTAGCCTTTTCCCAACTATGTTGGGGTCGGCTTCCAGTCTAAGCGGATGCAGCTGAATATCAGTATTTTACATGGAGCGACTGCCTATCTGACCTCCACAACCCAGTTACTGGGTAATACGATACCCCTTGGTAAGACTGGTTGTCAGACTTTCGGGCTTCGACAATACTATCCGAAGTTAATTCAAATAAAATTGATCAACGGCACCTTACCATAGGTACATATACCTATATGTATGCAATAACGTCGTTTATAAACGACTGTAGATTCCTACCATAATATTCCTACCAAGTTACTAGGAATATCTACTGTATGGGATCCCTACGCTTACTGATATGATAACGGGGTGATTCTATAGGGATGATGAAATAAAACCGACTGCCGTGAATGTTCGCTAAACACTGATTTATTGAAATATATTTTTACATATTACATATTTGCAATAATAGATACAAGTGCTATGTGAGCAGAATCTTAAAGTAATATACGGTTCCATACATCCACACTTTCGTCATTTCATAAGAGCAGCAAATGTTTACTTTTTTTTTTCGTCGCATCTCGTTAAACTTTCAGCTGGGACAGAGGGTAAAATGTCTACGTTATTTCAGAATGTGATTTCTATCGGCACTTGAAGGGGGAGGAAGGGATTTTGGGATATCTCAAGATTGTATGCGTGAAATACTCTTCCGGGTCCGTTTATGTTTTATTTATTGGTTCCAGGACATTCGTTCGCTTACATTATCTTGAAACGTACCTAAGTGTTTCCTTTATTTGTATATAGGTGATTGTTTCGACCACATTTGCCTACTGATGAGTAATATCATCATCACATACCTAGGCCTCCCGAAGTACCTCCACTTCGACCGGTTTGCTTTGCCCATCCAGTCTTTACCTATAGCATAATCAGCTTAGTTTTCCCACTGCTGGCATACAGGCCTCCTCTCTGTGAGAGGGACTGGGCCGTAATCCACCACTTAGGCCCAACGCGGGTTGGTTGTCCATGCTTTTATTGATTTCATCTACTCAGCGTTCCGGTGTTACGAATTTTATCATTCACGATTTGTAAATCAATTACACAAAGGATTCCAAATGCCATAAGACTATGTATGATAAAAACCTGCTAATAATGCCTTCTTTTTCGTATCATCTGCCAGATACAAAGTCAAAGTAAAAGTATTTATTTCGAATAGGCACATAAAAGGTACTTTTGAACGTCAAAAATTACAATAAAATAGAACAAAAAAAAATACAATAAAGGTAGTTTTCGTATGGAGAAGAATGGGCAAGAAACTCCACCGTTATTCTTTTAAAATATAATGTACACGATCCCTTCTCAAACTTATGCACTCCCCACGCTTTTGATTTAAGCCTCAAGCCTTCTAATGCAAAGTGAAAGACCTTCCCACATAGGGGTAGACACGAAAGCTCTGATACTAACAGTTAATTATCTCTTAATTAATTAACATAGCTCTTGTTATCTTAGAACGTGTATAAAAGGTTGTCTAAGTTCTGAAGGCAAAGGGTTCTAGAAGTTATATCTGATACTGTAGCGGTATCTTCAACGCCACATGCCAACTACGCGTCATACTGACGTCACGCAAAATCCTGCATCGCACAAGCAGAGTTTACCACGCAACTATCATAAATACATCAAAGTTACCTAACTGTCAAAACCATATATCATCCATTTTCCCTTCTTTGTCTTCTCTAAGTATATTATTCTGTCACATAAGATTATCCTGTATAAGATTATGTTTCTTAATTGTTATCGTAATATTATAAATCAATTTTCCCTTGTTCCTCTATGTATCTATAACACAATAACCCACCTATAATACTCGAAATCCTATACAAACTGAGAGAGGCTTTGTCAGTCACTGTTACAGTTATGAGGCGACATTATCTAAACATTACGTGGTATACTCTGTTCCAAAAGTATCAGATGAAATCGTAAACAAACAATGCCCTGGTTAAATTCCTACGCAATAACTTCCTAAAGGGAATTAGTAGCACATTCATCTGTATTAATGTTTGGTGCTGGCACTGCTGCTGCGGCTGCGGAAAACCTCATGCGGCCAAAGTCTAATAACCTTACCGGTAATTATATTTTCAAGCCATTTAGGGTTGAAACCCTCGGGCCATGTGGTCTGAGTGCTCGTGGTTTGTTCAAAGAAATTTCCAAACGGCTGGTTGCCACTTCCCGTGGCCCAAGGGCTGGCTCCTAACTTAGCCAGACGCTAAGAATTGCTATACAAATTGGGTACATTACCAGCTCGAAAGCTATGCGGAAGGATTTTTCGGCGCCATATTTATTTTATTTTATTTTCTTTAATATCTAGATAAACCCTAATAAGGTTTCAACTTTATATTTCACTACGTTTTGTTTTCCAACAATTCTTATTTGAATAACAATATTAAATTGGAACTGACAAATAATCGACAAAAAATGAGGGTATAAAATCAACCTTAATTGTCAAATGAAAAAGAAGTTTAAGGTGAATTAGGCGACAAATTGCGAGTTTTCGAATAATCAAATCAAAGCACTCAATTTGGAAGTGACACTCACACAAATGCCGATTTGTGTAAGTGCCACTACCAAAGGCACGTTTTCTGTTCCATTTGTTTACATTTTCATCTGATACTTTTGGAGCAAACCATAGGTACCTACTTAGATTATAACGCTATTGTATCCTACTAATATTATAAACGTGAAAGTTTGTATGGATAGATGGATGGATGGATGTTTGTTACTCTTTCAAGCAAAAACTACTGAACGGATTTGGATGACATTTGGCACGCAGTTCGTTTATAACCAGGATTAACATATAGGATATTTTTTATCCCGATATTCCCATGGGATCGAAACTTATTCGAGTGAAACCGCGGGGCGCAGCTAGTTATATTATATTGTCCGTGACATTTATTTTGCTGTAAACCTTTTAAGGGGTAATGAGCTGTTGAATAATAGGCAGGAATTTATTCTTTTGTATAATAATAAATTTGCTGTATTTTTGGGATTTTGTTCATCGTAATACGAGTTCAGACAAAGGGCGTGCGCCCACTGGCGACATGGAATTTTTTGCGACGAATAGAAATATAACTTAAATATGTATGACAATAAAATTTAAATTCCAATGATGATGCCAAAGAACGTCGCACCATGCCTAAGGATACCGCGGCATCGTTGCCGTTGAAATTTCAATTTTAATGTCATACTTTTAAATTATATTTTCTATTCGTCGCAAAAAAATCTTTTGCCAGCGGCACGGCACGGCAAAATTTGGCGCCGGCCTCGAAACGAATGTTATCCACATTAAGTACTTCCCTGGCTTTTTAAACGCCGCGTGCACGTTGCTCATTTCCTAAATCTTTTTAATCGTTTTCTCTCTCCACAGACGCACGCAGATTATCTAAAAAAACAACTTCTGCAAAATTATCCCCAAACATGAACACAGAGAAGTGGTGGCCCAGTGGTAGCGACTTACGAGGTCGTAGATTCAAACCCAAAAAGGCACTTTACTTTGTGTGAATTATTTTGTAGCGGTATCTACAACGCCACATGGGAACAACGCGTCATACTGACGTCACGCAAATCCTGCATCATCTCGCAAGCAGAGTTTACCGCGCAATTAGCATAGATACAATTTCCCAACATCAATCGTTGGGCAATTGCCCGCCAGACACAACACCTGTCAGGTCGGAGGATCCTTCCTTTTCTATGAAGCTTGAGTGAACTTTACACTCTGTTCCTCATGCCTCTAAAATTTCATCATCTCTAAACACGGTGAAGGAAAACATCGTGAACCTAGAACCTGGAACCAAAAATTCGAAAACATGTGACATCTGCCAATCCGCACTGGGCCCGCGTGGTGGACAGGCCACTCCCTCTCACAGAGGAAAGGCCTGTGTCCCAGCATTGTTATAGGCTGGTTATGCTATGCACAATGCACACATCAGACATCCAACATCCGAGAGCCATTCTTCATAAAAACTCGCTTAGTAAGAGCGTGGCTCCACAGCCTCCATATTGTCGCCTGGCCACTTGGTCACGTATCGCCTCCAGTGGGATCACGTGCGGCTCTTAATTACTACCCACTTACTTAAACTTACTTAGCTTGATTTAAGTTCCGAGGTCAGTAGGAGTGATTTTCCTTTTTTCATATGGAAATTCCGTGATTTCGGTGATAATGATAAATGATTTTATTTTTGTATGTAAGTTTGTACAAACACTTTTACACGTCAATCATATTTTAAAACTAGATGAGGTCGGCGTTTCCTATCTGACTAGTCTGAGAAGAAAGGCCGAAACAAACTCAGACGTCACAGTCTCTTTTAAAGTCCAGACATAATCTTGGTCAGATCATGTGAAGACCGTGTAGATTAATGTCTGAGATGGTTTTTTTTAGGAAAGAACCAAACAACCAAATGGTTTTTTTAAAGAAAGACATGGAGTTTTATTCACTTTATGGTAGCAAGTCTGTGACAGAGTGGCGTCCAAGGACTGATAGACGTGATGTCGGTCGTCCGGTGGTGAGACGGGTAGACAACATTGCGGGCAAAACCTGAATGAGGCTGGCACAGGATCGTGGGCATTGGCACAAGAAAAGAGAGGCCTTGTTATTTTTTTTTGTGTTTGTTCTTTTTTATGCGTCATGTTTGCCGCAAATAAATGTATTTTCTTTCTTTCTTTCTTTCTATACCCAGCAGTGGGTGAAGTCGGGCTGTGAATTATGATGGTAGTGCTTTATTTCAGTTAGAAGCCTATTTCTGGCTCTAGAAACTCCATATACTTAGGCACTATCTAACTCATAAATAAAACACAAAACTTGCTAGAAATTATCTGCTAAATGTGATCCCTCTGAATATCAGGGCGCCAATTATTCGGTTAAATCTTTTTAAGTGAAATCAAAATCAAATCAAAAGTCATTTATTCAAATTAGGCTGAGAATCAGCACTTTTCGAACGTCAAAATTACAAAAGACAGCCCCCAAAAAACGCCCGCCCTTGAAGGCATGTGAACCTATCTGTCAGAAGTTGGCCGAAACATCCCAGTGCTAATTTGCTGGATTTGTTTTCTCCTCTACTGATCGTTACTTCTCCTGACAGTTCATTTTGTTTATATGTATGTACTAGCTGCGCCCCGCGGTTTCACCCGCATAAGTTCCGATATCGTGGGAATATCGGGATAAAAAGTATCCTACATGTTAATCCTGGTTATAAGCCATCTGTGTGCCAAATTTCATCCAAATCCGATCAGTCGTTTTTGCGTTAAAGAGTAACAAACAAACATCCATCCATCTATCCATCCATACAACATTTCACGTTTATAATATTAGTAGGATTAGCATTTACTCTTGTATTTTACATTTCCGAGCTATTTACCCCGTATGTTACTCCTGTCATGTTGTGTCTTTGCATTACCCTAAGGTTGACTGGTACAGACGCCAGCAGGTCAAGCTACCCGAAACTGTCAAAATTTCCCAATCAACCTTGAACCTTAATGCTTTAGCGATAAAGTTGAAAATCTATTAAAGAAATTTGACAGATTGTAGTAGCTTGATGTGCTGGCGTCTGTACAAAATACCTCAGGCATTAAATCCGCCTTTGTACAGTACTTTTTTACTTATGCATAAAGTTTTAATAAATAAAAATGAATGGAAACTTATCAGAAACTGGTAAAACAAGCGATTCTAGTGATGTATTGCAAGTAATTTAATTTTATGTTATGTGCCTTGTAATGTTAATTACTTAACGCCTAGTATTGTATAGTATCAAGTATTTTATAACTGAACAGACAGCTGTGCTGCTGGGGAGTTTGTTGCGCCACTTCTTCTTCCCAGCGATAGCACTAGGCAGTGGTGAAGGGCGGGCGTTTTTGGAGGACTGTCTTTTGTAATTTTGACGTTCGAAAAGTGCTGACTCTCTGCCTAATTTGAATAAATGACTTTTGATTTTGATGTCAAAATGTTTGTCTACATACCTTCCAAATTAAAACTGTCGTTTTATAAAGAAATAAAATGGTCTGTAGTAAAGAAAATTAATGAAAACATGTTTTATTAAAGCGGTAACAGCAAGCAATCGCATAAAGACAATATTATGTTTCCTTGGAATGCAATTCACTCTTCATATTTACGAACGTCTCGGCATTGAATTCTGAAGTTTTAATATTCTAACTTCATAACTATAAAGGCTTCCAACATACTATTATATCCCTATTTACGTTGGACGTTAAAAAGAGATATTAGGCACCATATGGAACTATCTAAGACGTAAACTATTGGGTTTTGTTTACCTACGTCGCAAATAAAAACGCGAGAAGAACAGAGGTAGACGTTATGTATCTATACAGAGTGGCAGGGACATCGACGCGCAAACTGACACCATGAATTCAGCACAGGATTCTAGAACACCGACATTTTACGCCGGTTATGAAAAAGAATGTGATGTTTCAGAGAAAAGTGCGACGAAAGATTTCAACGCAGGTTGGTTAGAATCATGTACTGAATCCATGTTTGTGCATCGATGTACCTGCCACCCTATATATGTATGTACTTTAAAATAACGTTGTTTTTCGTGTCTGCTGGGTGACCGCTTAGTTATATTTAGAGAATGTATTCCGAAGTGTATATGTGACTAATTAAGCCTATAATTAAACTTAAACATAATAAAGAAGTGTATATTATGTTTTGTCAAATTGTAAAAACCGAGCGAAGCAGGGATGGGTGGTCCTTAGCAAATTAACACACTTTCGTAACTAAGAACGACACTGAAGTAGCCCTCTTTATCTTTGACAATCAAGAAAATATCTAAGACAGTCCTCACGAACATTTAGAAACCTGAAATCCCATTACTTATTCCAATCTAATAATACCCTTACACCTCAAAGCCTTACAACATAAAACATCACCTCGTGCTAACCCGGAGTCTGTTGTGGCTCGTCTAAATTTCGCCCCGTGCTCAAAGTGGCTCTTTGTTTGTCGTGGAGAGTGCTCAGCTGTGAGGCTGTCGTGTCGTCTGGGCCTGTGTCGACAAACAATGGGGATGTATGTGGAGGAAGTTTGGGCAACGAAGGATATGCGGGTTGGTGCTATTAGAAATAGAAATACCAGTTAAAGCTTCGTTAAGGTTTTAATAATAATAACATCATTTATTGCGGATCACACATACAAATATACACAATCCATATAGTATTAGTAACAACGACTTGAAAACTTACAAACCTATCGACAACTAATAACTAGGTATCACCAAATTCTATATCTGACCACCATAAGGACTATTTCTGCTTGCAGCGCATTTTATTAGTCAACCTAAAAATGATCCTCTTTGGTTTTACTTACGGACGCAGCTGTGGTCATCATGTGCACGGGATTTTGTTTTCAAAAGTTGGCACGTGCCTCGCACACGTCTCTAAAGGGGCTGTCCACTTTGTCAAACAATGTCTTTAGGATGCTGTTGGAGCTTCTTTCTCATTTATGGCATGAAAAACATCAATTAGTGTACTAGGGACATGCGGGCTCCAGTGTAGCTAGTCGAAATAGAAATGATAAGGTTTTAAACGCATACTCCGAGCCGCTAAATCAAGCGTGATGCGTAAAGAGTTATTTACTTTTGTGATTAACAAGGGTGGCCAACAGTTTTTAGAATCTACCAGTAAATCTTTGTGAACAAATTCTGTAAGCAGTTTCTGAAGACAGTTATACCAGGATTAAAACTTGTGATGGTATTATTCATATGTTTAAAGTAGTGACAACACGGAATAAATGTCAACCCAAAGGACCAGCGTGGTAAAAACTCCCCATAAAGCCAATATAAACTGAAATGATGTAATAATTAAGTGAGATAATCTACCCCTAACTGGGTAAAAGCGGGTAATTAAGTTCTTAGGGGATGATTTTACTACTTGCTTCGATTGACTTGAAACTTGGTATCTATAAATACTTTCGGGCTTCTGACTACCCGTAACGACTGTCAAAGTTCCGCGAATGCCAGCCGGAAACAACGGCTTAGCGTGCTTTCCAAAACACGGAAGGGTCTCGGTATGTAAAGATGGTCACCCATCCACAGACCAACCGCGGCATGCGTAGCTTAACCTGATCGAACGACCTGTGCGGCTGTTATTATATAGCTATGGGCCCCTCGAAGAGCCTATGTATAACGGAAATATATCCAGTAATCCTGGATTCGCATGTTCAATTTTGAGTAACCAAGTAAATACTGAGTATCTCGCTCACCATCTTACAAGTCAGTATGTCACGACTTCCGACAAGCACCTAGCCAGCCGCTACAACAAAGCCTCATCGGCTAAGACTTGCAAGTGCATTCCTCAAATAACAGTGACGTCATGTCACCACGTCACGTCATAGCTGGCAAGACAATGGATGGTAACGATCGATTTGTACTTTATTGGTTAGAGGTTGTGATGGGCGACTAATCTTCATGGAAGTGACTTGTGGTGAATGGAAACATGATGAGAAAATTACATTTTTTTTTTTTATTTAAACTTCATCATGGTGGTTGATTTTTGACAACCGTGCCTCGGAAAGCACGTTAAGCCGTTGGTCCCGGCTGTCATTCGTGGATCTTTGACAGTCGTTACGGGTAGTCTGTCTGACAGCCAGTCTTACCAAGGGGTATTGTATTACCCAGTAACTGGGTTGTGGAGGTCAGATAGGCAGTCGCTCCATGTAAAATACTGGTATTCAGCTGCATCCGGTTAGACTGGAAGCCGACCCCAACATAGTTGGGAAAAGGCTAAGCAGATGATTATCTGATCGTTGAAAATTTTTCCCTTAATCTACTCAAACTCAAAACTCAAATCATTTAATTCAACTAAACCAATTACAGGTACTTTTGAATTGTCAAAGGGTCGGTCAGTCAGAAAGATGAAGCTAGTTGCCCATTCCAAAGCGTAGGTACCTATGGAGAAGAACGGGCAAGAAACTCCATGGACACTCTTTTAAATCATAAAATTGTTACAAAATATTTGACTATATCATTCGTGTTGAAATTAACCATGTGAGAACGATGTAGAAATACGTGCACGTTAAAAGCGTCCGTTATAAAAAAACAAAAACAATTCAGAAATTAAAAATTAAAATAAGCCGAGGCAGCTAAGAGATGACCAGTCCCTACTGGCGGCGCCCGTTCACGAACATGACGTATGGATCAGCACCATTCAGCTCAACCATTTTGGAGGGAACTTAATGATCCAACACACACGCCACCACCAGCGAGACATTTGAGTGAGCATGAAATACTCACAGCTGCCAGGGCACATTCAAGTCAATGAAAGACGTACCCAGTAAATGGTAGCTTTATAGAAAGTACATAGTGCTCACACGTGTGCTATGCAATTATACAATTCTAAGCAATTGACTTTAAACAATGCAAAGATAGTTTTTTTTTTTCCAATGTTCAGCAGCTCCAACAATGTTTCCGAATGCTAATTAGTTTATGCGCCTCTGTGGAGCAGGACCAGCATTGAGCCAAGCATTTTTGTCAGCGATGTAATCCCCTAACTTATAGTATGCTTGGCTACATAGTGTGCGTTTAATACAAGATTTAAATTTCGTTTCATTCAGGTTGAGTATGTGGGGAGGAATTTTATTGTAACATTTTAAACAGTACCCCATGAAGGATGAGTCTACTTTAGCCAGTCTGAAACCTGTTTGAACTAATTGGTCCCTATTTCTAGTCCTATAGTTGTGTCTTTCACCTCTTTTATTGAAAAGATTTAAACGACATAAAGGTTTAAAAGCAATTAATTCTATATTAATTACTAAACCACTTTGTACACTTCAAAGCTACAGCTACTGAGAAACTAAACTGGTTTCCAGCAACTACAACAGAACGTTTAAGTACTTCAAACAGTTCAATTAAACTAGTTGATACTCGTAGTGTAATAAATATTGTAGGTAACGAACCGACCCGCTATAAAACGCAGACTATTACTTCAGCAACTTTGTTACACTGTGTAAAACGTTTTAGAGGTTATGGGACTTAGGAGAAAAATACGTTGACGTTTTCTAGGATAAAAGAGTTTTATAAGACGTCTGTTGGGACAAGTCATCTCAAAGCTGCAATGACTCTTTCTTCAAAAAGCCCTTCCAGACATGGCCCTGCATTATTAGACTCACATAAAATCTTAATAATATAATGTTTGGACTTTAAAAGAGATCATGACCTCTCAGTTTGTTTCAGCATTTCTTATCAGGAATCAGTCAGCTAGGAAATGCCGGCGCTATCTTGTTTTTAAGATAATTGACGTGTAAAAGTGTCATAAAAGATCTACTTACATAAATAAACCAAAAAAAAATCATGAGCATTTGTTGACTTCAGAAATAATCCATAAATATAATTACTTACCAGCTTCTGCGCGCGACTTCAAAAATACTAATAAAAGAAATACAGAATAAAATGAATGATAGAAATGAAAGAGATAACAGTTTGCGCGTCGTACCTGCTATCCTAAATAATATTAGTTTAGACTAAAATCTACGAACATACTTATTCAAATCTTCAGACATAAAGCACTCGAACGAAATAACTTTTCAAGTTCATAATCTAACATTCAAAATCACTATTTCGAAATGAAAATCCATAGCAGTGACACTCGAAAAGACTCGTTCCAATGAAATATCTCAATAGTATTTCAGATACTATCCGAAGTTCATCAAAACTTTCATAGAAAGACGAAACTGCGAGATACTTTTGCGATTATAACTTCTACCCACACCTAACTATCCATTGATAAGTTTCCAAGCAATTCACTACAAAGTTTTGTTGACTTTAGATCGTAATAGTAGTATTATAAGGTCGAAACGTAAACAGAGCGTTACTTAATACTCACATAAGCCTCTATTTATTGATAGATTCCGAAGCACAATATATTAGGATCAAAACGTCTTGATCCTTCTACACGGCACTACTTTCTGGGAGTAAACGAAAAAATTGTTCTGAAAAAAAGAAGAAAGCAAAAAAATCGAAAGAAAAAGAGAAGAAAAAACTTACAGAGAAAAGAACAAAGAGATAGCAGAAAAGAGAAAAGAACAGAAAAATATTTTATTTGCGACACGCACAGGAAATACCTACATCAATAAAGAAAGAACATTAAAACTAACAAAATAGTGACAGCAACAAAAAAAACAAGACCTGTATGAGGCCAAAAAGCAGCATTTCTCAGCATGATGAAATAAAAATAAATAGTTTTTTGTTATTTTAGGTTGTAGAGCTTTTTGAAGAAGGTAGCCGGAGAAGTTTCCATCCCAATTTCTGTCGTTATCAGCGTTCCTGTGTTCCGGCTTAAAGGGGTAGTTAATGGGTGCCATTTTAATTCATGCGCACAAAATGTACACTTACAATGACTCTCATCTTGCAAATAACCATAGGTAGCAGTGAGTGACCACTTATCGTCAAGGAAACCCTGCGAGTGAGCCTGCTTATTTGCCACTTAAACATTACAACAATAGCTCCCTTCATTGTAGAAACTATAAAAAATATCACCCAGTTCAGTACTTTTGTTTCAATACCCTATTTCGTCAAGTATCAATATAAGTCAGTCGACGTATAGGTACTCTATTCAGCCTTCCGTGTTATCGTGTTATGCCGAACATATTTTTGCCCATGACATGAAAACCTTTCCCGTGTCATGATTGCTTAACTTCTACAAATAAACATTCGATTGCCATGGTAACCGAGTATTGATGTTACTGACAAACACTTATTTTACCGTTTGTTTTCTTTAGGAAAGACCATGAAAATTTGAAAAACCAAATGAAATTGCTCACATTATGAAAACCAAGTTCAATCGAGACCACACAATAATAGTTTGTCTGATCATTGACAAAGATTTGTGGTCCTAGTTTTTCCATATTATTATAACGCACAGCAACCAAACCTAAACCCAGAACATTACCATCCTACAGTTCATCATCTGCCTAGCCTTTTCCCAACTATGTTGGGGTCGGTTTCCAGTCTAACCGGATGCAGCAGAATACCTATATTTTGGAGCGACTGCCTATCTGACCTCCACAACCCAGTTACTAGGTAATACGATTCCCCTTGGTAAGGTTGGTTGTCAGACTTTCAAGCTACTGACTGTCAAAGATCCACGAATAACAACCGGGACCAACGGCTTAACGTGCTTTCCGGGACACGAGACCCCTCGGTCTTGATAGGTTAAGATGGTCACCCATCCACGGACCAACCGCAGCAAACGTAGCTTAACCTGATCAACCGACCCGCACGACTATTATTACAAGCCCCCTCCTTTGAAGTTATAATTACGTAACCCTAAAGTGAGTTTGTTTGTTACGCTTTTACGCTAAAACAGCTGAACAGATTTGGATGAAATTTGACACAGGGGTAGACCATGACCTCTGTTGGGATATAGAATACTTTTTATCCCGGTAGTGCGTTTCCGTGGTATAATTTCCGACCTCCACGTGGACGGAGCTACGGACCAAAGCTAGTCCTAAATAAAGTTCTATTCAAGCTTTAGTCGCAATACTCTGATAAGATTAGACTTCACTGTATGTACAGTCACCAAAAGAGTTAAATAACCAGGGTCGTCGGATATAGTTGAAATTTAGGAAGAAACCGCTGGATGTTTTCGAAGGAAATTTAGTTTGATAAATGAACTGTTTGTTTTCTATTAATTAAATAAAATTTTATCCGAAAACATCAATCTGTTTCTTACTAAACTTCAACTAATATATCAGACGACCCTGGGGGCCTACTCCGAAGTGCAAAATGCGAATGTTCGGATCGGACCGACATATGACCGAACCGAATATTATTGAAAAATGCGAAAAAAGTTCGGATCGGCTCAGTTGGGTCGGGACCATAGTCAATATTCGAAAGAGTGTAGGAGTGTAGGATCGGAACCGACCAAACGAAATAGTAACTTCGTAGCTGGAAACGGCCGAACATTCGGCCGATACTACT
Organism: Apamea sordens; assembly: GCA_945859715.1. Lineage (NCBI taxonomy): Eukaryota > Metazoa > Arthropoda > Insecta > Lepidoptera > Noctuidae > Apamea > Apamea sordens. The sequence continues at coordinate 15,917,380 of OX243998.1, read as the reverse complement.
TCCGAGACCTCCTGGTTACTCATCTCCTTTGATGACCGTACATAAGTCTGAAGGGTTCAAGACTTCCCAGTGTTAAAACTCTCAACTAAGAACTTAGGAAAGAGGGCCTCAAACCACCGAACAACATCAACTTTTCGAATTAAATTAGGTACTCGCAAGAAATCTCATTTCCGCCACCCTATAAATCTCCACGAACACCTAACAAGGGAAAACCCAGCCCTTTTCTAACAAGTAAGTGATAAACTAATCTGACAAACAAGTAAAGACATTAAAGACCTTTATTTAAACCTCATTACGTGCAATAATAAAGACGTAAATAATAAGACTTGTAAAGGAGCACTACTTGTCGTTGTGATCTTGTTGTCCTAACTGCAATCATCTACAGTCTTCTTTTATTTTTCGTTGCTTGTACATATATGTAGTATGTATGTATTTATGTATCTATAATTTTGGATATGTATATATTTGTGTATCTATTTTAGTTTATTGTATATGTCGGAGAAGGTATGTCTGTCTCTCGTTAGCATGAGGCATAATTTAATTACTGTGGGCGTACTATGGGTAGTATTGGTTGTTACACAATAGAAAAACGGTTTGCAGTTCAAATCAGATTACAATTCACGAACAAATCAGTCACACTAGCGAATCACACACTGTAGGTACACATTTAACGATACGGAACGCGCGACAGTTTCTCAGCACATGTTGTTCGTACGATGTCCCATGTTTCGATGATCCCGAGAGCTCTGCTCACACCGTTCTTGCAGCTCTCCGTCCATCCCCACGAACTCAGGCTAGACTCTGTCTAACGCTACGAGATGGCGCTAGCGTTCCGAATAGTCAAACGAATGACTCCGACACGGCCATCCTGCTATACACACGTCCTCGTGTGTTAATCCGTAAAGAAATATAGCCGCAAAGTATCACATAGCTCGGTCACTCCTGACTACATTTGGTACAGGCGAAAACACAATGAAAACAAACTAACAATAGTAGAGTTCAGAGCATTACCCACTATTTGATTCCCAAATCTCAAGATTACAATCAAAATAATCAACTAAGATGCATGTGTCTCATACTATCTAGTAACCTCCAGTTACTCAACTCGTCAAATTCATTTGCGCATTCCCATCGAATCGCCAAGTCACTCCTGGACTTTATGGTTTCTCACAAAACCCCACACAACACACACAACTTAATCTCTACTCTGATTCATCAACAAAACTATTACTGGACTTTCTTCAAATTCGTTAGTAATACTCTGATCCAAACTATAATCGATAACAAAAGATTCCTCTAACCCTTAGTAATAATTGGTCAGAAACTATATCAACTAACTCGTAGATTACATACAACGCTCATGGCCTGGCTGCCGCAGCAGCTAGTGACACTCATGCCACCCATATCGTCATCACTTCAAGTGATACGACCAACACACATCACTTCAAATAGAGTCTACGACTCCCAGGTCATTACTAGACCAACACAACAATAGTCTCCTTTGAGACCCGGGGCTGCACCAACAGCTGCCTATCGTCCCCTGAACAACTCACAACTGAGTTGCAGTTACGACTACAGACAAGTGCGTACAGTGTGACCTAATAGCCATGGTATGTGCTCTACTACTCGGTGGAGGAACTCACCTCATCGTCTTCTACGTTTAACTCGTTAGGAACACTACATACTTAGAGGCATCGTTTGTATGTGAGCGTACTTATACGTACACCTAGAGTTGAAGGCTTTTAGAGTATTGATTCAACCAGAGTAATGTAAACAAACTTTGAGTATCTAATCATAGCGTAAATCATCAACCAGGGCCATGTAAACACATTTTGATTATCTAATCATAGCGTTAATCATCAACCAGAGCCATGTAAACAAATTTTGATTATCTAATCATAGCGTAAATCATCAACCAGAGCCATGTACCATCGTTATCCACATTAACAATCATTTTTATCACTAAGAGCCTTAGACACCTGGAAACCCACACACGAGTAAACCACTCTAACGCCACGGCTCTCCAGCCGACCAGCAATCGCATTGCTTTCACACATCCAGCGCATGGATCCGTGTGCATCATCCTGTGACACCACACTACGGTCTCTCTAGACCACGACCTCCGCCAGAGACAAACGCCCATCGCGTACCCACGGACTACTTGAGTTTCCTCAAGAGACACCGATTTCTACCGGGCTACGACTACGTATTGACTACTGGTACGGTCAACTTTACTACGGCCGATAGAGAACCCCTACTCGCGTGCTTCCCATAATGTAGGCTTGCTCATCACCACTGTGATCACTATCTACTTCGACTGGTACATGACCTACTGGCGTCTTTCTTTACCTATCGTGAGCATACTTGTAAGGTTAGAATTATAGCCTTTAACGTATAGCGATCACCCGCCAAAACTTTCGCTACTTTAAACGGACCTCTGAACTTCCGATCTAACTTTGTCTTCTAATCTGATTTCACTCTTCGTTTTCGAATAACACGAAATCGTCAACAAAACATCTGTTATAGCTGCCTTTGTTCTATGAAATCTAGCTTTCTGTTGTTGACCGATTAAAACTGAATTTATTACAAGAGCTTTACGCAACAAAAACTCTGTCGTAGACATGTTAATCGAAAACCCTAGGTTCAATATTTCACGTATTATCATAATATTACTTTGCAAGTAAATGTCGGGTAGAAATGTAATAAAATCTCAAGTTGTTGCTCGCTAATCACAACACTAAATATGATTTGTTCTGTGCTGAATACACATGTTTGACCAATACTAGTCAATGCAACAACGTTATTAACTCGTTTGCCACTTAATTTGGCTGCACAACTCGCCTTTACTAACGAGCATTCAGCACCAGAATCGTAAACAAAACAATACAGCTCACCTTTATGTTCTAACGTGTCTGAGGGTAGTTGTACGACGTCCACTTGCCGTTCACGACTTCCAGCACGTTGTCCACCATCCACTTGGCTTGGCTGCCACTATGTCTGGTGCACCCGGCTGCGATACGTCCTGGTTTCCCTCACTTGCAGTACACGAAAGGCTTCGCTCAGATTTTAAAGTCGATCCATGTCGTTCCTTGGTATGCTATTTGCAATAGTCACGTTGATGCTGCTCCTTTGTACGTCTTATTGATGGTCACAACAAGTTGAAAGGTGGTCAACTAGCGATGAATTTTCGGCAAAACAAATCAGCTGTTGTGCACTGTTATGTTATGTTACGTTTGCACACGCCTTAGATTGTGTGTTCTAAACACGGGAACGGGATACGTCAAACTCAAACGCCGGTTAGAGACAGTCTTTTTTTTCTCTTTTTTTTTTCAAACTTGGCGGTAGGCGCAACAGTCGCTTCACTCGGCAAAGGTATTTTTGCATACAGCCCAAAACAACATGTATCATGCTCGCGCATCCGTATCAGCTTTGTCTAGGTCGAACTTGGACAGATCCACACGATTATTTAATTAGCGTTCGCATGCTTGCACTTTGTTTTTCAAATGTCAACGGTCACTTTCACTTTAAGCGTTCTCATTTTGTGCATGAACCAACACGAATCCCAGTTCTGATGTCGGAGAAGGTATGTCTGTCTCTCGTTAGCATCAGGCATAATTTAATTACTGTGGGCGTACTATGGGTAGTATTGGTTATTACACAATAGAAAAACGGTTTGCAGTTCAAATCAGATTACAATTCACGAACAAATCAGTCACACTAGCGAATCACACACTGTAGGTACACATTTAACGATACGGAACGCGCGACAGTTTCTCAGCACATGTTGTTCGTACGATGTCCCATGTTTCGATGATCCCGAGAGCTCTGCTCACACCGTTCTTGCAGCTCTCCGTCCATCCCCACGAACTCAGGCTAGACTCTGTCTAACGCTACGAGATGGCGCTAGCGTTCCGAATAGTCAAACGAATGACTCCGACACGGCCATCCTGCTATACACACGTCCTCGTGTGTTAATCCGTAAAGAAATATAGCCGCAAAGTATCACATAGCTCGGTCACTCCTGACTACATTTGGTACAGGCGAAAACACAATGAAAACAAACTAACAATAGTAGAGTTCAGAGCATTACCCACTATTTGATTCCCAAATCTCAAGATTACAATCAAAATAATCAACTAAGATGCATGTGTCTCATACTATCTAGTAACCTCCAGTTACTCAACTCGTCAAATTCATTTGCGCATTCCCATCGAATCGCCAAGTCACTCCTGGACTTTATGGTTTCTCACAAAACCCCACACAACACACACAACTTAATCTCTACTCTGATTCATCAACAAAACTATTACTGGACTTTCTTCAAATTCGTTAGTAATACTCTGATCCAAACTATAATCGATAACAAAAGATTCCTCTAACCCTTAGTAATAATTGGTCAGAAACTATATCAACTAACTCGTAGATTACATACAACGCTCATGGCCTGGCTGCCGCAGCAGCTAGTGACACTCATGCCACCCATATCGTCATCACTTCAAGTGATACGACCAACACACATCACTTCAAATAGAGTCTACGACTCCCAGGTCATTACTAGACCAACACAACAATAGTCTCCTTTGAGACCCGGGGCTGCACCAACAGCTGCCTATCGTCCCCTGAACAACTCACAACTGAGTTGCAGTTACGACTACAGACAAGTGCGTACAGTGTGACCTAATAGCCATGGTATGTGCTCTACTACTCGGTGGAGGAACTCACCTCATCGTCTTCTACGTTTAACTCGTTAGGAACACTACATACTTAGAGGCATCGTTTGTATGTGAGCGTACTTATACGTACACCTAGAGTTGAAGGCTTTTAGAGTATTGATTCAACCAGAGTAATGTAAACAAACTTTGAGTATCTAATCATAGCGTAAATCATCAACCAGGGCCATGTAAACACATTTTGATTATCTAATCATAGCGTTAATCATCAACCAGAGCCATGTAAACAAATTTTGATTATCTAATCATAGCGTAAATCATCAACCAGAGCCATGTACCATCGTTATCCACATTAACAATCATTTTTATCACTAAGAGCCTTAGACACCTGGAAACCCACACACGAGTAAACCACTCTAACGCCACGGCTCTCCAGCCGACCAGCAATCGCATTGCTTTCACACATCCAGCGCATGGATCCGTGTGCATCATCCTGTGACACCACACTACGGTCTCTCTAGACCACGACCTCCGCCAGAGACAAACGCCCATCGCGTACCCACGGACTACTTGAGTTTCCTCAAGAGACACCGATTTCTACCGGGCTACGACTACGTATTGACTACTGGTACGGTCAACTTTACTACGGCCGATAGAGAACCCCTACTCGCGTGCTTCCCATAATGTAGGCTTGCTCATCACCACTGTGATCACTATCTACTTCGACTGGTACATGACCTACTGGCGTCTTTCTTTACCTATCGTGAGCATACTTGTAAGGTTAGAATTATAGCCTTTAACGTATAGCGATCACCCGCCAAAACTTTCGCTACTTTAAACGGACCTCTGAACTTCCGATCTAACTTTGTCTTCTAATCTGATTTCACTCTTCGTTTTCGAATAACACGAAATCGTCAACAAAACATCTGTTATAGCTGCCTTTGTTCTATGAAATCTAGCTTTCTGTTGTTGACCGATTAAAACTGAATTTATTACAAGAGCTTTACGCAACAAAAACTCTGTCGTAGACATGTTAATCGAAAACCCTAGGTTCAATATTTCACGTATTATCATAATATTACTTTGCAAGTAAATGTCGGGTAGAAATGTAATAAAATCTCAAGTTGTTGCTCGCTAATCACAACACTAAATATGATTTGTTCTGTGCTGAATACACATGTTTGACCAATACTAGTCAATGCAACAACGTTATTAACTCGTTTGCCACTTAATTTGGCTGCACAACTCGCCTTTACTAACGAGCATTCAGCACCAGAATCGTAAACAAAACAATACAGCTCACCTTTATGTTCTAACGTGTCTGAGGGTAGTTGTACGACGTCCACTTGCCGTTCACGACTTCCAGCACGTTGTCCACCATCCACTTGGCTTGGCTGCCACTATGTCTGGTGCACCCGGCTGCGATACGTCCTGGTTTCCCTCACTTGCAGTACACGAAAGGCTTCGCTCAGATTTTAAAGTCGATCCATGTCGTTCCTTGGTATGCTATTTGCAATAGTCACGTTGATGCTGCTCCTTTGTACGTCTTATTGATGGTCACAACAAGTTGAAAGGTGGTCAACTAGCGATGAATTTTCGGCAAAACAAATCAGCTGTTGTGCACTGTTATGTTATGTTACGTTTGCACACGCCTTAGATTGTGTGTTCTAAACACGGGAACGGGATACGTCAAACTCAAACGCCGGTTAGAGACAGTCTTTTTTTTCTCTTTTTTTTTTCAAACTTGGCGGTAGGCGCAACAGTCGCTTCACTCGGCAAAGGTATTTTTGCATACAGCCCAAAACAACATGTATCATGCTCGCGCATCCGTATCAGCTTTGTCTAGGTCGAACTTGGACAGATCCACACGATTATTTAATTAGCGTTCGCATGCTTGCACTTTGTTTTTCAAATGTCAACGGTCACTTTCACTTTAAGCGTTCTCATTTTGTGCATGAACCAACACGAATCCCAGTTCTGATGTCGGAGAAGGTATGTCTGTCTCTCGTTAGCATCAGGCATAATTTAATTACTGTGGGCGTACTATGGGTAGTATTGGTTATTACACAATAGAAAAACGGTTTGCAGTTCAAATCAGATTACAATTCACGAACAAATCAGTCACACTAGCGAATCACACACTGTAGGTACACATTTAACGATACGGAACGCGCGACAGTTTCTCAGCACATGTTGTTCGTACGATGTCCCATGTTTCGATGATCCCGAGAGCTCTGCTCACACCGTTCTTGCAGCTCTCCGTCCATCCCCACGAACTCAGGCTAGACTCTGTCTAACGCTACGAGATGGCGCTAGCGTTCCGAATAGTCAAACGAATGACTCCGACATATACATAATGTTTGCACCAACAACAGTCCCATTTTATGTGTAAGGAAAATCACTGTCCATTCTAAGGTTGCCTGGAAGAGATCGCAGTAATGCGATAAGGCCGCCCATTGTATATTTTGTAGTGTGCCATGTATTTTTTATGCTATGTATTTTTGTGGTGTACAATAAAGTATATATAAATAAATAAATAATGTCGGGAGGTTAATAAATTGGTACTGAGGTTACTGTTACTGTTAGCCTGCATCATTCCAATGCTGGGGAAAGGACTCTCCACATGACTTCCAGCTCTTTCAATCCAGGGCTAAAGTGAACCACTGGTCGTTTGTTATCTCCAGCTCGTACCGACACCTTCTAGCTATGTCATCGCTCCACGTAGTGGTGGCCCACAGCTTATTGAGCATACGGCAAACGTAGCCAGCCCAGTCCCACTTCAGTAGTGCGATTCTATAACCATCTCACCGTGAAAACTTAGGTGAAGTGAGCGTGGAGTGACCTGTCATTCCAAACAATGCTAGGGATTGACACTACTGACAACTCACATCAAGCTCACTTCACTTGAGTTTTCATGGTGAGATTTTTACAGAATCGACTGGCTGCTTAGCGGCTTTTTAATCTGTGTTTTGGAGCGCAGTGTGGTGTTGTGAATATGGTCTGTCAATTTGACGCCTAGTATACTGCGCTCTATTGCACGTACCGAAGTAAGAGTGCAATAAACTAATAAGCTTCTAATGTTAACGGTAATTACTACAGATATACATTGTAGGTGTTAATGACTGTGGATTGTCTAAATGTAAGTGAGGGGCCCGTGGCTAAATAATAACAGCCGCACAGGTCAATCGGTTAGGTTAAGCTACGCTTGCCGTGGTTGGTCTGTGGATGGGTGACCATCTTTACGTACCGAGACCCCTCCGTACCTCGGAAAGCACGTTAAGCCGTTGGTCCCGGCTGTCATTCGTGGATCTTTGACAGTCGTTACGGGTAGTCAGAAGCCCGAGAGTCTGACAACCAGTCTTACCAAGGGGTACCGTATTACCCAGTAACTGGGTGGTGGAGGTCAGATAGGCAGTCACTCCATGTAAAATACTGGTATTCAGCTGCATCCGGTTAGACTGGAAGCCGACCCCAACATAGTTGGGAAAAGGCTAGGCAGATGATGATGATTGTCTAAATGTAAATGTACGCATGGATGACTCGGGAACAGAGGGTCTTCTCTCTAGCATATATTTATAGCACTCGAGACCTAAATCCGCACTTAAGTCACGCTTATCTATGTCTTAAGTAGTCCGTTTTTATACAGAAAATCATGACTTAAGTGCGCGTTTAAGTGACACGTGCTATAAAATAGTATACGATACGTGTGATTTAAGGCGAGGTTGTAGTTACTTTTTAACTTTTTTAAATGTCTGTAAAGCTAGCAAAATATTAATTTTAGGAAAGTTTAACTTATTTCTAAAGAAAATACTTTAGGAAAGTTGAACATATTGTGAAGCGCTGTGTGAAGATAGAAACGTGAATTAAAAAGATGGCTCGATAAAAAAAGTCATGAAGATGATACTAAATCGCTATTTAAAACGTGTACCTTGAAACGTGTACAGACGCCAGCACATCAAGCTACTACAATCTGTCAAATTTCTTTAATAGATTTTCAACTTTATTGCTAAAGAGTCAAGGTTCAAAGTTGATTGGGAAAATTTGACAGTTTCGGGTAGCTTAACCTGCTGGCGTCTGTACCTTGCCTTATTGTTTTTAGAGCTTGGTAAGAACACATTTTATAATTTCCTTATTAGGTATAGTATTATTTCACTGCGTTTACACGGCGTGCAATAATGGACTACTTAAGTTACACGTAACATAATGTACTATTTCTACGTCTTTGTACTTTTCCGACAAATCCCTTGCAGTTTACAGGCATATAAAAAAGCGGGTGAGTTCGAACTAGGGATGAGTATGAATGAAGCCACATTAAGACCTTTACTTAAACCTTATTTCGTGAAATAACTTCGTGAGGTTACTAAATTGGTACCTAGTAGTCATCTAGCAAATCAGAGGGTTCAATAAACTACTAAGCTTCTCAGATTTACGGGAATTACTTCAGGTATACCTTGTGGAACCGTGGATTGTCGAAAATTAAGATAGCTGTTAAACTGTTATTGCTCTGAGCCGGGTCGAATCTTATTGAATCATCAATCCTAACAGCGTAAAACTACAGTTATTTTTGTCATACATATTTTTGGAAAGAAAGTAAAAACATATGTTATAAATTTATTTGCAGTAATGGCTCAAAGAAAAAACACTAAAACAAAAAGAACAAATTGGGGGAATTTAGTACAGCCACTTAAAGAGGTAAGGGCGTCAGATATAGTTGAAGTAAGAAATCGATAGACGTTTTTGAATGAAATTTAATTTGATAAATAAACAGTTTGTTTTCTAATAATTTTATTTTATTTTATTCGAAAACATTAATCGGTTTCTTGCTAAACTGCAACTATATTCGAGGACCCTGGTTACTTATCTCCTTTGGTGACCGTATATTAAATATATAAAATATTTTACATTGCGCAGTAGTTTTTTTTTTTACTAGCCTATGGTGTCCTACTCCTGGACAAAGGCCTTCCTCCACTCCTTCCATATTTCGCGCCCTTCATCACACAGCACAGACATAGTGCCCTGAGACAGTGAGGCGGGGTCGCGGCCTGGTCGCAGACCACGTAGAAGGTGGCGAGACGAGCTGTATCGGTTCCGTAAAAACTGGAAATAGAAATTAGTAGAAATTAAATTAAATAATCCAATGAGTACGTTAGGACTACTATCATATATAGCATCTTGCAATATCAAGCCAAGGGTCCGTTCTTTGCCAGGGTAGCGGGATCGTCCGAAAGGGTTACCGCTGCCCTGGAACATAAAGGGCTAAGGAAGGAACACGGGTGGGTTTTAGTCAGTAAGAGTCTGAAACTCCCTTCCGCTCCATCCAGAGCGGGAGGGGTCAATTGATGATTTCCCATCCGAAAAAAAAAAGGGTCCGTTCCCGATCTTTGATGGAATTAGAAATACATCAATTAAACGCCTTTCGCAGTCCACGCTATCGTAATTCAACCCTCCTATACAAAAAGTGCGGATTTCCCGTGGAAAAATACGGAAAGGTGTGCTCAACCCGGAACCGAAACCGAAAACTCCAGGCAATACCGAGTAATTATGCAAAGTAAGATAAACAAAACATTACCATACAAAAGGCGTACGCAGTCACCAATACATTACATTTAACAGCAACACTTAATTAAAGCTTGGTTTCGACACGAAATATGTAGATAGGTGCAGAAGGTCAGTGAGCCAATTCTCGTAATTTAAAGAACGTTTGCAGTCTGATCTCAGTCTTGTAGCGGTATCTGCAACGCCGTCATACTGACGTCACGCAAAATCCTGCATTTCGCAAGCAGAGTTTACCGCGCAACTAGCATATATACAACGACCCGATATGAATCATCGGGCAGTTGCCCGCCAGACACAACACCCGTCTAGTCGGAGGATCCTCCTTTTTCTATTTGGCAAATGCGACTAGATTTTGAACGTTTTTAATTACGGGAATTTACCTTCAGGTCTGTACAATGAGCGAAAACGATCGCACATATAGACAGGGCTCACGTACAACGAGTGCACTCGCCACAGATATTCGCTTGAAGGTGAGTTTCAATTAAAAGAACATAGAACTAGAACAGGAGCATCCTAGATATTCTTGACATATCATGTATGTATCTGTGTTACCGAGTAACTGGGTTGTGGAGGTCAGATAGGTAGTCGCTTCATGTAAAATGTTGGTACTCATCTGCATCCGGTTAGGCTGGAAGCCAACCCCAACATAGTTGGGAAAAGACTAGGTAGATGATGAGTATGTATGTATATAGTATGGACAGACCAACGACCAAATGGTCTATCCTAGTTTACACAAAAAGAGTTTGGCAGAGTAGGGATAGAATTCGCTCGTTTAGCATAAATCAACCTTGGACCTAGACGAGTGGCAGTCCAGGTCATTTCGCCATCTCTTTCTAGGACAGAAAGACAGACTCTTTTAAAATAAATAATAACTAATAACAAGTTAATCTAAAAGAAAATGTCAAGCTAGATACGAGTAACGTCATCCTCTCCTATCCTTGCTTACATAACGAAATACAAGCGCCTTTTCAAGCCCATTTTTTATCTTAAAAAATTCAAGAGAAAACATTACTTGAGAACCGGAAAATATGTCCCGTATTCCTTTTCATTTAAAGGCGAGATCGAGGCAAGCGACTTGGCAGTAATAAAAATGTTTCGCTGAAAAATGTGTTGAAGAAAGTTTAGAGAAATAATACTTTCGTATTTTCTTCCACTCTAAAATTTAAACTCTCCAAATCAAATTAAATCAAAAGTCATTTATTCAAATTAGGCTGAGAATCAGCACTTTTCGAACGTCAAAATTACAAAAGACAGTCCCCCAAAAACGCCCGCTCTTCACCACTTCCTAGTGCTATCGCTGGGAAGAAGAAGTGGCACAACAAATTCCCCAGCAGCACAGCTGTCTGTTCAGTTAGAAAATACTTGATACTTGAATGTATACAATATTACAAGGCACAGAACATAAAAATAAATTATTTGCCATAGTGTCAGCTAGCCACGCCAATATACCAACAAATATAATAAAAACTATACGTACTCAAGCTAAAAAAATAATTAATTAAAATTAAAATGTGAATAAAAACAATTACTACCTAAATAAACGCCTCCAGGCATCGCTATTAAAGCTTGTCGTATTTCTATATCGTGACTATTCGTGAGCATTGGTGGCCCAGTGGCAACTGCCGCGACTTACACGTTGTATGTCGTAGGTTCGAACCCAGACAGGCGCTTTACTTTGTGTAAATTATTTCATCACCACTGGTCTCAAAACGGTGAAGGAAAACATCGCGAGGAAACCGGCATGTTCTAGAACCAAAAATTTGAAGACATGTGACATCTACCAACCCGCACTGGGCCCGCGTGGTGGATTACGGCCCACTCCCTCTCACAGAGAGGAGGCCTGTGTCCCAGCAGTGGGAACGTTATAGGCTGATTATGTATTTCTATAACAACTTTTAACAGGATTGAGCTGTTTGTTAGTTTATGTTAATCGAATTCATTTTTGACTTTTTCATAGGATTATATAATTTAATAGGGTTTGTATGGTTGGATGGATAGATGTTTGTTACTCTTTCACGCAAAAATTACTGAGCGGATTTTGATGAAACTTTACAGTACGAGTAATATAGCTAAAAAACAGGATACTTTTTATCCCCATATTCCTGCGGAATCCAGGGATATTATGCGTACACGTGTCCGTGATCATGTTATCTGGTGTACGAAGCTGGCCTTCTGTTACTATATATTTTATGGTTGCTAGCCAAGCTTTGGCACCCTGACAGTATTGGCTCAGGTTAGCTTTGATGTCACTATACCCTAATCTAGCGTAATCTAGTGCACTCGAGCAGAGATTAGCGCGGCGTCGCAGTTGAACAGGTTACGAGATTAATGCGGTCTGTTCACAAGATTTGCTCGTACCTAAGGCTCGATATAATAGGCTATTTTCCAAAAAAATCTAATTAGTCCGTCAGTTAGATTATCAAAAAATATTGAACCCGTTTTTTTTCTTTTGTCAATTATATAAAAAATGATGAAGATATCGCCCGTTAAAGTTCCGCGTAACGTCACTTGCTTGCGACTCTTTTGCAAGCATGTGACTTCACGACCCCCACTCCCAAATTTTAACGCGCTTTATCTTTGTCATTTTTTGTTTGATTGACAAAAGAAAAAATCCGTGTCCATTATTTTTCGATAATCTAACTGACGGACTAAATATATATATTTTTTTTTTTTACCCAGGCAACTACCCTATTATTGTTTGTTTAATTCTACCCCAAGGACAAAAGACAGAATTTTAGGGAGAGGCTTTGCCCTACAGTGGGACACAATTCACCTAAACATTCACCTCATACTACTACTATGCAAGTTGATAAATGGCAATTCTACCTATCTAAAATTTCATATTAAACTTATTTGTAATTTAGTTTGTCTTGAATATTTTTTACTCATTTTTTTTGTTTTTTTTTTTAAAGTTCACGCCGTCTTGCACGGGCTATGAATCAATAAATGTATACCTGTTTTCTAATATACTGCCTCCCAAGATACAGGCTTTTGCCTAGTTTGGGAGACAGCTGGCTATGCACTCATGTAAAATTAACTGTCCGTGTTCTAGTCTATTAAGACATTGTAATTTATGGTTGTGTTCCAAATAAATTATTATTATTATTATTATTATTATATACCCTATGACTGCTTTTGTGGATAGTTTTATTTTTGTTTTAATTGTTTAGTAGATATAGTTAATTTTTATGAGGCTATTAAGTGAGGCCTAGTGACCTGTTAAGAGAAAATAAATAAACTTATTATACTTATCATTATACAGGCTGAAATTAAATTAGCTACCGAAACACTTTAGCGTTTTTACTTGAAGTATGAGTTGTGAAAATACGTTTTATCGTTTTTTAGATATCGATAGCAACCACATCTGTGAAGTTTACACAAAAAACTGATATTTCAAGTAAATATAACTACACAGCGGTCGATGACCCCACAAAAAAAAAACATCACATCATCATTAGATATCGGTACCCATCACATCTGAGGAGTTAATTTAATATGATCCTGTATAATTCGGTATTTCTCTCACTGTGACAAAAAAAATGCTTGTGGCTGTAGCTACATTTCGTTTGCGAGGATTACTTTTGATAAACAAAGTGACTGAATTTGTGAGTGGAAACATATTTAGAAATACATCATTTAACGGTTAATTTCTGCGGAATTATGTAAAGTTACAATTAGTGCCTTTAGAGTGTTCTTTTGGCGTAGATAATTATAATGTTGAAAACAAGATGACTAAGGCTCGACCGAGATCTCGGTCTCGGTCTCGGTCTCGGCATTCTCGGCTACAAATCTGACCGAGAAATTTGTCTCGGTTCTCGGCTAGTTATAGCCGAGATTCTCGGTCATGGCCGAGATTGTAACTTTGTTCGGATCGGCATTCAAATTTTGCCGCGCGCGGCCACGCGCCGCAGCGCGAAGTCGATTGGTGTAAGTGCGTGAGAGAGCTGAATTGTGATTGGTTGAAGTCTCGGTTGCCGAACTGCGGCCGACCGCCTTCGCTCCGTTCGTGCAGTATTCGAAATAATAAATTTCAACTTATGGGCAGCTCATGATTCCATAGAGTTGGAAGACGAGCCAATGACCAATGACGAATACAGTTCAAGTTCTGTGATCCAAATAGAGCTAGAAAGTTTTCTTAAAGAGCCAAGACTGCAAAGAAATGCTAATATTTTTGAGTATTGGTTTTCGTCACCTTATAAGGTGCTTAGGCCTGCAGCAAATAAGTTTTTATCTGCGCCGCCTACTAGCGTAGCAAGTGAACAACTATTTAGCAAAGCTGGACAATTGTATGACGAGAGGCGCCACTCTTTGAAAGGCGAAAATGCCGAGAAATTGCTTTTTTTATGTTATAATATAATGTTATTTACCTTTGATTATCAATTAAATAGTTAGTGCTGTATTAAAAAGTTTTTTTTTCACGCTTTGTCTATTCTCGGTCTCGGCTCTCGGTCTCGGCCGAGATAGTATTATATTCTCGGTCTCGGTCTCGGTCTCGGCCGAGAACGAAAAACCCGTCTCGGTCGAGCCTTAAAGATGACTATAACTCATATGTTATGACGAATGGTACATATTATATTTATTTATACACTAAAATAAGTTTGTTTATACTGACTATAATCAACTCTTCATTATAGTCAGTATAAATAAACTTATTTTGAGGAAAATTAATCATTGTTCAAAGACATCGTATTTCCTACTGGAAATTGGAAATTAATACGCAGTCTTTGTTTGTTTGTTGTGTGACGTTTGTGCTGTTTCGTGTTCGATAGCTTAATTTTGCCCCAGCTTTGCTCGTGTGTAGGTCGGAAGCTATCCCACAGGAACGTATGTACCACCGGGATAAAAGGTATCCTATGGCCTAAGCCAGGTTTGTCTGTGTGCCTAATTTCATCTAAATCTGTTCTGCCGTTTTTGCGTGGTGGAGTAACAAACATTCACATTTATAATAGGTACTAATAGGATAACTATAAATTCGTTTTTTTTTTTTTGTTTAGTTTGTTGCATAAAGCTTAACCGACTATGATTTATCAACAATGCATACACACATTTAGGGATTTGTCCACGGATATCGATTTGCCAGTATGAAACATTATTGTTTATATGTTGGCTTCGGTTCGCGGTTGTAAAATATTTACTATCTCGAATGCTTTATTGTTGTTTGCAGTATGCAAATGAATAGCTTTGTTTGTTGAATGTCAAAATGCAATGGTTTGTATTTTATCGAACTTCTAATAATTCCCGTTTTTTTCATTTATGTGTACCAAATAAATAAAATGTACCGGCGGCATATCATTTCAATTATCATAATAATACGGTGTACAGACGCCAGCACATCAAGCTACTACAATCTGTCAAATTTCTTTAATAGATTTTCTACTTTATCGCTGAAGCATTAAGGTTCAAGGTTGATTGGGAAAATTTGACAGTTTCGGGTAGCTTGACCTGCTGGCGTCTGTACAATAATTTTAAGCATGTTGAAACTTGTGTAAATGTTGTCGGCTACACGCTGAAATAAAAAAACAAAACTCTACCTAATTTAACTAAACTAAACAATTTCAGGCATTGATCAAAATACGTATTCACGTGAGTGCTTTTAAATTACAAACAATTTAAAACTCCAATATTTTGTCACATTTCCAAAAGTTTATCTACCATAAAGCTCTGCTTTACGAAATACATTGTTCCTGATAAGGCACAGGTCCCACAGAGGGCGGAGTCGAAGTAGGCAAACTCTACAGTTGTATTAAATTACAGTGTTAATATGTATTATAGTCCAGTCAACAGTACCAGGTAAACGAAATAGAAAATAGTTATAATAATAATAATTCATTTATTTTCAGGTAAAGAACACCAATTAATTACCACACAACATAAATTAGTAGAAAACATAATCAATAAATTAAATTAAATAAATAAATAAAAAACAAATCAAATCAAAAAAAAAAAAAACAAATCAAAAACAACAATATCAAATCTACAATCTACAAGGCCTACAACGTTCTCACATTTACAAAATATAAAAGAATGTCTACAAAAGATAAATAAAATAGTAAACAATTAACCTATTTAAAACAAATGACATGATTGCTATTACAACTTTAACAACACAACATTAATATCCTGTCCACAAAAGCCACTAATAAAGAGTTAGTTCATTAACTCAGTAGTAAGTGGGCAAGGCAGCTGGTAAATTCGCGGTGCGCGAAGGAACTCCTCTTAGAGCCGGAAACCGGCATGTCCTAGAACCAAAAAATCGTAGACATATGACACCTACCAACCCGCACTGGGCCCGCGTGGTCGATTATGGCCCACTCCCTCTCACAGAGAGGAGGACTGTGTCTCAGCAGTGGGAACAGTATAGGCTGATTATGCTGAAAAACTTCTCTTTTCTCTTTGGTATGATCAAAGTGAGTCGCATTAAAACTTTTCTGAAATCGCTCCCGCTCCGCTTACAGTGCGACTTGCGACTTACTGTCTCATAAACAAGAGCGTACACAGAAAGTTGAACGGTTCAATTCGACATGGTTCCACAATAGCGTTGTATGGAACATACCTACTGACTACTCACCAGTAAATTTTGCAGCACAAAGTTTAATAAGAGAGAAGGAAAAGTTAATTGCATTCGTTTAATTATGCAGTGTATGTATGTACTCGAGTGTGTGTGTGATGTGTTGTGTAGAATACATGCAGTGTTGATGAAAGAATAAAAAGTGTACAAATTTCAAAGAATATTTCTCTATCTATTTCTGTGATGTTGTACCGTTGTGAGGGTCTCAACGGCAAATTGTCGACTGATAATTATTAAGTTGTAAATCACATCACTAGAATCATGGCACAACACTAATTTCCTAAGAACACTCTGTCATTTTAATATCTGCTTGCTTAGCTATCAGGAATGATTCCCTGATCCTCAAGATACTGGTACCCCAAATCTAGGGGTTCTACCTATCGGTTGTTCTACGTACCGGGTTCTACGTCCAGGCTGAGGACAGGGCAGCTCACCTACTGCGCACTGCATGCGTAGCTATACTGTGCGCTGCACGCACACCTCTCCACGTGCTACCGGCGTCCTGCTGACGCACCACTGACTGCGGCCTACTGGAACCTTGCTGGCAAGCCCAGCTCCCCGGTGTGTGCCTCTGTGTCCCGGGAACCAAGGACGGTATCTTTCCCTACCTTACCAAGTTCTAGTGCTCAGAATGATAGTGTGTCCTTACCCGCGACCTAGTCTACTAATACGTCTATTGTAAACCTAAGAATATTATAACTATGAACATTGGCTAAGTGTTCTTTACCTACCCTAATTTGTTAACGGCCTGCGCAGCCTACCTGCAAAGCCCTAGCCGTTACAATGTAAAAAGGGTAACCACTGATTACTGTTTTGTGTAGACTACATTTGGCCCGGGAATCGGACCCAGGACCCTATAGCCTGATAGCATTGTAGATTATTAAAGGTTTCCTGTATCCTACTAATCCTACTTCCTACTAATATTATAAACGTGAAAGAAAAAAAAAGAAAGAAAAAGCATTTATTTGCGGCAAACATGACGCATAAAAAAAAAGGACAAAAACACACAAAAAAAACAAGTTGGGGGTAAACATGCGTCACATTCACGCAAAACGGCCATCGCTCAGCATAATGCTAAGACCCCATACGAGACAGAGCCCCAGCGCTGGTTTTCAGCGGCAAAAACGACTGAACGGATTTGGATGAAATTTGGCACACAGATAGTTTATAACCAGGATTAACACATAGAATACTTTTTATCCCGATATTCCCACGGGATCGAAACTTGTGCGGGTGAAACCGCGGGGCGCAGCTAGTAAGAACATAAATTAAGTTTAAAGTTTGATTTGCTTTTTCGCTCAGGGTTAATTTCTACGTGTAAGGATGGTGGTTTTTTAGTTATTTTTATGAAAAGCGATACTGATTGATCTGGTTGTCCTGAACAACACAAAAATATTCGAATCATCCTATAGACACATTACATATACAGGGTTATTTTTCAAAGACCAGCCAAATTTAAGGATGTGGTACAGACCATCAAACTGAACAACTTTCTCCATGGGACCAACATCGTAATCGCGAATAAAAATTCAGCCGTCCCATACATTTAGGTCGAGTAGGTATTGAAGTTTTCTATGGGACAGTTGATAAAATTTTCGCGATTACGCTATTTGTCCCATGGAGAAAGTTGTTCAGTTTGATGGTCTGTACCACATCCTTAAATTTGGCTGGTCTTTGAAAAATAACCCTGTATATAAACATGCGCCTACTTCCCATGGGGTAGAGACAAACTACAAACGCTACCTACTACGATCCATACATACTCGTTTTTTCCTCGTTCATGTCTACCTATAAAACTAGCCATTATGTAACCACATCCTACATGCACAAAATACTACAGCTTTAGATATCCAATGCACAAAGTGCTCCCGCAAGCAGAGGGATCAGCACTCAGTAGTAGGTAAGTAATGCACATTGTTTCATTTCGCGACGTATCCATGCAGAAAACTGTAGTTTTGCCAAACATTTTATTTAGAACATACTGCAGTGAATGGCGCACTGTCACGCGATCCAGTAAATAATGCTGTGGAAAAATATTATGGGGATAAAATTGTTTTCTTCGCATTTGTGGATAGGGTTGTTGCACTTTAGAAATCAGTTTTTTTTTTTTTTTTTAGAAAATAGAAGTTTAATATTGTGTTGGTATGTTTATAGTTTAGACAACGTGTTGGGGAGGTCAGCAAAGCGCAAAACAGTATTTTACATGGAGCGACTGCCTATCTGACCTCCACAACCCAGTTACTGGGTAATACGAAACCCCTTCGTAAGACTGGTTGTCAGACTTTTGTGCTTCTGAGGACCTGTAACAACTGTCACAGATCCATGTAACGACTGTCATTGAACCAGCCGGGACCAACGGCTTAACGTGCATTCCGAGGCACGGAGGGGTCTTGGTATGTGCTGATGGTCACCTATCCACGGACCAACCGCGGCAAGCGTAGCTTAACATGATCGATCGACCCGTGCAGCTGTTATTACTTAGCCACGAGCCCCTCTAAACCTTAATATCAACTTTTATGTAGACAGTTTTCTATCTAGCCAGTGTTAGCACATGGAGGTGAATACAATACGCCATAGAAATGTAAAACCTATATCTATATAATACGCATTTACTGATTCTAATAACATTCAGCACGAGAGCGGGAAAATAAATGGCTAAAACTGTAAAAGCTGCAGTACCCTCCGAAACACAACAAAGAACATCAGAAGTTTTAATACGTAATGAGAAACTTCATGAAATTATTTTAATACCTCAAGTTCCGAGTTGAGCTACACGATTTATCAGTAATCGTGTAGCTAAACACACAGTACCAAAAGAAAGTACGCGTCAGAACTGTGTGGCGTCGAAGTGATTCAAAAGTATGTGATTGTAAATTATACCAAACATTTACTACTAGTACAGCTGCCATATAGCTGCGAACTCCGTTCATTAGTATTGAATTGCTGATTTTGATCATCTACTTTTGCTGTTGACTGTACTTCCTCAAAAGACCATTTCAGACATCAGTCTGCATGATCTTTACTTCACATAATCTGACAAAGATTATGTCTGGACTTTAAAAGTGACTGTGACCTCTGAGTTTGTTACGACCTTTCTTCTCAAAGTAGTCAGATAGGAAACGCCGACCTCATCTAGCTTATTTTTTTTTTTTTTTTGTAATGTGACGTGTAAAAAAGTGGTTTCGATACCCTATTTACAGAATAAACAATTTAATTTAACACGTGAAAATAACTCCGAATGTTTTCACAGTATTATTGAAAACAGGTACAGGTAGTCAGGGGTCAATTAACAACATTTAAATGTTACCTTTCCGCTCGATAACACAATTCAATGTTATAATTGGTTTGAATTCAATTGAACTGTATCGGAATGAACGTTTTAATTACATTTTATGATTTCAATTGGTTTTGTTGCCAGGAAAGCAAATAAATGATCATTGCTTTTATTGTGTGATAATTTAATTGACCGTTTTATTTTCAGGACTGTGCAATTAAATTATACCATCGTCCGTTCTCAAAGCTAAGAAATATTCAGGTCTATTCAAATTCATGTTTCCAATTGTTGTAATTTCAAGTTAAACAAATATCAGCTTTACTTTAGAGAAAATTAAGTTGATTTCAGAGTGATTATTACTATTAAAAAGTCATAAAAATGTTTGAAATTGTAGCGTAAACTGAACTTTAGTGTGTAGGTATTAAAGTTACTTTTCCAATAACTCATATTTGTTTACATGTTTGGCAAATAAATCGCAAACGTAGATAGCAATAGTGGTTTAAGAAGCCTGTAATCAGTTGAAGGCGTTCAAAGTTTATTTTAAGTTTAAGGAGTTAATAGACAGACTGTCGTAACTCCTATGATAGGATTATTATTTAAAAGTTAACGTTTAAAACAAAGTTTTGCCTGGAGAACATTGTTCTAAATTCTCACTACCTCCGCAATGTAGCCTAGGCTCTCGCTTGAATATCTTGAAGTGTTTCCGACACTTTCAGACTTCTAATTTTACAACCTGCCAAGAAATCGCACAAAACATTCTGCTCAGGTTTGAACCCTGACAACCGCGGTCGCCGGTTTTCGCCAACAATGGAATTTCTATTGTGTCTGTGGCCTGGCAGTCAACGTGTTAAATTATCAAATCTCTAAAATACAAAGTATCTAGTTACCTCAAGATACCACGAAGCCCAGAAACCACAGATATTTGTGTAAGCAGTAGGAAGCCTAACGCTTCACTCCGTAACGACTTCAGGGACCAACTAAATAGGGTTTGAGGGGTGAAATAGGGTTGTAGAGATTGTTGGGGGTTGAAATTAACGCCTTCCGCGATGAGAGAGGGTTTATCTCAACCGCTTTATTTCGTGGCCTTGGAAATAAGAAGCCCCGCGTTTCCTTTAATCTTTTTAGTAGCCAATTTTTTGGGAAGAAAAATGTGAATTGTTTAATAAAAGATGGGAAGGGTTTTAAAAACGGAAAAGACTAAATCGTTTATGATGAAATTTAAAGATTCTTACGATAAGGTAGAATTAAGTTGGTTTTAAGTTAAATGAAAGACAGATTAAAAAGGAAGGAACCGTTTTTTCGAGTTTAGAGTTTATCTTAGACATTACTGACATCGATGAAGAAAAAACATCGTGAGGAAACCTGAAGGCCAATTCTCGTAATTTAAAACGTTCAAAATCTAGTCGCAGTCTCATCTCAGCAACAAACAAATGACAAAAACTTGTCAAAATGTAGGGAAATTAGAAGCATTTTTTGACAGATTGAGACTGAGATCAGACTGTGAATGGACTTAAAATTACGAGAATTGCCCCTCTGGACAGCTGCACGGGTGTTGAGAGCAAGCGTGGTGATCAATTCTCGTGCCTTCTTTGAATGCTTTGCAGTAGGATAATAATAGGTTATTATTACCTACTTCGAAAACCTTAGAGGTTCATAATAATAATAATAAGACAAGATAAAGTTTATGTTGTTCCTGTCGTTCTCTCCACGACAGGTGTTATGCCCAAGCATCTCATCCGTAGCTTGAAAATAATAGACCTAGAAGAATCCCTTTACATCAATATGCAGAAAGCAGCCATCCTAAACACATGCAGAATCGTTAGGAAATTCATGCAGTTAGACGAAAGTACACTCACCATAAATTCACCACACGCTGCATTTACTTGGCTTTGCCCCGTAAATGTAGCTAAAATCAGCATTGGAGCTGAGAAAAAAGAACACTCCCGATAATAATAATAATAATAATGTTTATTTGCACCTTCAAAATTAACATAAAGAAACAGGTTTACAAAAAAATTGGTCAAAAGGTAGTTACATTATTTTACATGTTAGTGTTGCTACTAATACCTAAGCTAAGATAACTTAATATGTTGTGATATAGGCATCAGCGCCCATCATCATGGACGGCTCAGACCTCTGCTGTCTATACGGCGTCTCTCCACAGACAATGGCTCACCTATCTTGCACCGCATGCCCTGTCACCTGTACGCGTTAAGACCTGTGGGTGCCTCAGCGAACGGTAGTCGCGTTACTGAAACTTGGGCAAAACAAATTTTAATAAATGTCATATATTTTTCGCGTTATTTTCAACATCGACACGGTAAGAAGAAGATTACCGCTTAAACTTTGAATCCTGCGATGCGGCAGACGACATACGCTACACATCCAAAATACGCGCCTGAACGTGGAGTTGCGGACACCTGTACACAATACAATATCTACTTGCAGCATTAAGCTAATTGTTTTTGTCTTTTCTTTGCGTTGCAAATTATTTGTGTTTATACGAACGGAGCTTGGAACTCGGAACTTGGAACGAAGTTCTTATCGCGCGTTGCGAAAGGGGGCTAGACGGAAAAATTAAGAGTTGAACGACACTTTTTGCTATAGGTAGTTGTAAGCCGTGCGGCGTGCGCGTGTTTCTCTGTCTGTCTCTCTCTCTCTCTCTCTCTCTTTGAACTTCGTTCCATCCGGGTGTCCCTTGACACCTCTCAAGTTTTTTTATTGTTTATTTGTCGCCTACTTTAATTTTTCATACTGAAATCAAACCTACTCAAATATACGTATTTTTTTTCGTATTTTTATATTTTGCCAATCATGTTCATAAATCCATAAAAATTGAGATGTTTTTAATGAAGTCAACTGACCGTTCGTTAATTTCTAATCAAGTTCGTGAAATTCATTTATATTTTACATGGCAATTTAACCCAAACCAGATTAAATACTTGTTAAGTGCTTTTGGATATCACCTTCAGAATAAATTAGAAAAGGGTTTAATAAATTAAACCTTTTAATGAAAACTTGTTCAGTGTGTGGCAAAAATGGTTTGGACCGGACTTCCTACCTCACTACCTTACAGGTATACAGGTAAACAATGCCAGAAAAGACAGCGTAGAGACAAATGTGGAAGACAGAAAGAAAGAAATAAAGAAAATACATTTATTTAGCACAGACTAAAGGCACACAACGCTACATATTATATTAAGACACAACATATTTTATTAAGTAAAAAAAAAAAAAAAAAAACAACAAGTAAAAAGAGTAGTGCGTTGGGAGATAATACCAGGAAAGTACTTTTATTTTACTTACTTACTTTTTTAATAATTGCCCAGCCATGAGGCATTAGATGTATTTTTTTTTTAAACTTTGTATTACATGCAGTTATGGGACAGTTAAGGTGAAAGCGTCAGGTAATCCGCAAAATTCGAATTTTCTTACGTTTTTTTTTTTGCAATTTCAGGGGGCCTACTCCGAAGTGCAAAGTGCGAATGTTCGGATCGGACTGACAGATGGCCGAACCGAATACGTAGCAGGAAACGGTCGAACATTCGGCCGATACTACTTCGGAGTAGACCCCAGGTCATATTCGCTGCGCTCGCGAAACATATGATAAAAGATTTTATTTCTTTAAGTAGGTTTTTACAAACACTTTTACACGTCAATAACACTATAACTAACATATTTTAGTCAACATACAATCTGACAGGGACCTACAAATTGCAAAAAACCGTAAGAAAAATTGAATTTCGCGTGCTACCTTAGCGCATACCCCCTAACATTAACTTTTCCTTTTAATAAACATCTCACATTATATCCTCATCTCCACTAAATATCTGTATGCAAGTTACACTTTAGTGCTCATCAACACTAACAGAAAATTCGTATCAAAACATTCTTACACTTTCTCACAAACTCCTACTTCATTAACGAACAAGCTTTCATAATTAACAGGAGTATCCCTTAATTTGATTATTAAAGTTGGCTTATCAGTTGATTCGCACGAATTTACTCGCCCGATTTGGGCGAATAGTCACTTTTAAATAATAAAAGGAGCAGTGGTGGCCCAGTGGTAGAGGCCCCGACTTACGAGTTGTAGGTCGTGGGTTCGAACCCAGACAGGCGCTTTACTTTGTGTAAATTATTTCATCACCACTGCTCTCAAAACGGTGAAGGAAAACATCGTGAGGAAACCGGTATGTAGAACCAAAAATTCGAAGATATGTGACATCTACCAACCCGCACTGGGCCCGCGTGGTGGATTACAGCCCACTTCCTCTCGAAGAGAGGAGGCCGTGTTCCAGCAGTGGGAACACATTAAGGGCTGATTATGTTTTGTAAATAATAAAATATTATTTTTTCTATAGGCGACTCGCACGAAGTTAATTTATTTGTGGGCGAGTCGACAACTCCAGAAATATGGGCAATTGGCACATTTTGAATTTTATGCAAAAAAAGGTAAGAAAAATGTACACGTTTTATAATATTTAACCCTCAACTCTTCTGTGCGCTAGTGCCCTTTTTTCTATACTTTATTGCATAAAATTTAAAAAATGCCAAACTTCATGCGAGTCGCCTATATAAAAAATAATATTATTTAGAAGTAACGATTCACCCGTTTCGGGCGAGTACATTTGTGCGATTCGACTTACGAGTATAAGCCTTAAAGTTGAGTCGTTTGTAATTCGCGGTTCTTGATTAAACCTGATTAAGATGCTACTTCAAGTTTGTTGCAGTAATATTAAATTAATTACTGGTTATCTTAAACTTCGGGTATTATGGAAAAGAGGAGCCGACACAGTGCATTAATTTATTGTGTCTGTTGGTGAGCCTGGCTTATTAACTTTAGCCAAATAAATGAGAGTTGCTGAATATATCATATCTTAAAATTAATTTATATTTACTTAATGTTTTTAAAGAATGCTGCTATTCATATTGTATTAGAAAGAAAGAAAATACTTTTATTTGCGGTAAACATGACGCAGAGAAAGAACACAAACACAAAAAAGAACAATATGGGGAAAAATATAAGATAAGAATAATAATAGAGGGGCCCATGGCTAAATAATAACAGCCACACAGGTCGATCGGTCAGGTTAAGCTACGCTTGCCGCGGTTGGTCTGTGGATGGGTGACCATCTTTACATACTGAGACCCCTCCGTGCCTCGGAAAGCACGTGAAGCCGTTGGTCCCGGCTGTCATTCGTGGATCTTTGACAGTCGTTACGGGTAGTCAGACGCCCCGAAAGTCTGACAACCAGTCTTACCAAGGGGTATCGTATTACCCAGTAACTGGGTTGTGGAGGTCAGATAGGCAGTCGTTCCATGTAAAATACTGGTATTCAGCTGCATCCGGTTAGACTGGAAGCCGACCCAAACATAGTTGGGAAAAAGCTAGGCAGATGATGATGGGGAAAAATATTCATCACATACGAGTACACGTAAAACGGCCATCGCTCAGCATAATGCTACGAGACATAGCCCCAGCGCTGGTTTTCAGCGACAGAAATCGTTGAGCCCGACTTGTGAACTTTTTAACTATTACTAAGATGTTATAAAACACATGTGATATGCAATAGAATTGAATTGAAGTGATCGGCTTTTACTCATTTTTAGTAAAAGTAAAAAAAGTAAAAAAAATTGATTAATTTTTAGTAAAAGCCGATCACAACCACTACTTTTTAGGGAACAGCTGAGGCAAGGATGGATGGGTGGTGAGGGTTGGTCTGGGAACAGCTGAGCTGATTGGCTGAGGGTTGATCTGATAATGAAAATTGTTAATATTCATGAATAAAAGCTAAAAGTTACGAAATAAAAACTTTTTTGCAAAAAAAATCAACCGACTTCCAAAAACGACACTACAAAGTGAAAAATAACTTTAATTTCGGAAGTCGGTGTCATTGGGTTCACACTTTCGTTGTTTGCCACCGACTTCCGAAATTAAAGTTATTTTTCACTTTGTAGTGTCGTTTTTGGAAGTCGGTTGATTTTTTTTGCAAAAAAGTTTTTATTTTTCACTTTTAAGTTGTAATTTTTACCAGTAATTTTGGTTTAAAAACCAAACTACTGAACCGTTTTTGATGAAATTTCTATGGGACCATTTGGGAAGTATACCCTTTCCAACAAAAAAATAATTTTTCAAATCGGTTGGCAAGCGAAAGAGTTATGCGCGAACAAACATAAAAAAAAAAAAAAAAAAAAAAATACAAACATCCGAATTGAGAACCTCCTCCTTTTTTAGAAGTCGGTTAAAAAAAAGTTAGTCCGGGTTATTTTTTGAGCCTTATACAACTATTTAAACTTTTATTTCAATAAATCAAACTGCCTAGCCTTTTCATAACCATGTTGGGGTTGGCTTCCAGTCTAACCGGGCGCAGCTGAATACCAGCATTTATTATAAAACAAAACTAAGCATATTGTGTATAATTTCAACAACACAATTTTATATTATTAATTAAAAACCCACGACGTTCCATAGAGTTAGTTTCATGAAAATACTCTTTTCTTCGTTACCCAATAACAAAACTAAAACAATAGCAAAACTTACTGTAGAATACATAATTATAGTGTCGGGTATACTTACAAAGCTTCACCCTGCATTTAACACCTGTCACAACACTAATTTATCTCGTCTTCTCAACGTCCGTGTGTCAATCACAGCAGAATATCAGCGTTAGGTAGGTACATTTGCCTGACACAATCATGCTGAGCTGGACTCCCATTTGGTGCAACCTTGAGACGCACACGCACACCGCACTGTGTATGTTTCGTTATTAATTTAATTCGTCATATTGTCACTTTGATTTCGATATTTGTATGTTTTTCATTTGTTCTTCTTTATCGGCACCTTGTTTTATATTATAATCATGTGGGTAGTTTGGTTATCATCTAACAGTGTACTTTTGTGTGTTGTGCTGTCTTTTTTGTGTGCGCCAAATAAATCTATCTATCTTTAAAACATCAATCGAACTATGAGTATTAGTACTTTACCAGTTACAAATCTATTGTCAGCAATATCAAGCAATATATTTAATTAACACTGCAGCAGAAGTACAAAAGCGTGCATCAAACACAATTGAACATTAGGTATAATTACTGAACTACCCGCATTCATAGCAGAACAATAGTCGCGTTCAAAGCCAATGTGGTATTGTTAGACTGTTAGACTTGTTCTGAATATGTGCTTGTGGTAGGTCTGGTTAAAATGAGTTTTAATTGAAACGGGAAATGAAATTATGATGACAAAATGGAATACTTGGAATTGGGTATTGCTATTGCGCAAAAATAAACATTCACCTCTTACCAGTTCCTTACCAGCCTAATTCATAAAGACTATTAAATTTTTTCGAAGAATTTTGCATCTACTTGAAATTCTTCCATAAATAAACACAAACCACACGTGAAATACCCTAAACAATTCTTATTTAAGATTCCCCACATACTTGAGCCACATACAGGAAAATGAATGTATTTTCTCAGGAATTTTCAGCACCTCGCTGTAAAATATGTAAATGTAGTGCACTGCCGTGTGTTCGTCTAGAAATTCTAGTATTTCAAACGGAAAACCTCGTGTTTAAATGAAAAGACTACAAATGCTATGCAGAGGAATGAATTTCCGGACGACAAAATTACGGAATGACAAGCGATCCTGTTAGGAGCTAGGGTTGGTACGTAACTTTGTATATTTAGGTCTACGTAACTTTGTATAAAGTAACATTACTGGTTTCGAAGGTATTAAACAAATTGCCGGCAACTAGTAAAAGTAGGTCACTACTCTAGTGGAAAACAACTTTGTGCCAATCAACTTTAGAATTCCTCAATTCGTAAAATTTTGATCGTTTTAATCCCTAAAAGGGGTCATTGTACTCATCATTATGAACAACTTTTACTACAGGACCCTGAAATCGTGAAAAAAAAATCAGTTGTTCCATAGATTTATGTTCGCATAACTGGACATAATGTATGGATCAACAGATTTTTTTTTTTTCGTTGATAAGTTTTACGTAATTACGTGTGCCTAAAACAGTTTTCTTATAATGAATACGTGACAAATTTCAGATGCTTGTAATAAAAATTACTTTTACTCGGCAAATGTTAGTAAATAGGTTTGAGAACAAAACACATGGGACTCAATAACTGGTTAATTGTGAATCCTCTACTTAACCCTTTGGGGAAAACAACAACAATACAATTTGTTAGAACAAAAGATTCGTAACGCTCTGTTTTGTTATAAAGCATTTATACCTTACATTTTCAACAGTAAAGGCAATGATGAACAATACTTCCAAACAAATTTCGGTTACTTTATGTGGAAATGAGGAAAATTTTCCGTGAAAACTTCGTGTAAAGGATTGCATTTCAACCACAAAGCATGAAAAGATCAGACAAAATGGAATAGGAAATCCGAGGCTGGCACCTCGCCAAACAAACGTACGTAAACGTATCCAGCCTTGAGAAAATATTTTAACATTTAATTTGAACGGAAAGCCTCTGAAAAGTATATTGAGAAACTTCTTACGACAACCGTAGACAAAATAGGACCAACTGTAAAACATTGAAGCATTTTCCAAAAAAATATATAATATTTTTTATTTAGTCAACGTCATCACCATTACAGGATAACCCAATGCGATAAATGCGCCTGCATAATGCACAATCAGCCTATAATGTTCCCACTGCTGGGACACAGAGGGAGAGGGAGAGAGGGAGTGGGCTATAAACTACCACGCGGGCCCAGTGCGGGTTGGTAGACGTCACGAGTCTTTGAATTTTTGGTTCTAGGATATGACGGTTTCCTCACGAGGTTTTCCTTCACCGTTTTGAGAGCAGTGGTGATGAAATTATTTACACAAAGTAAAACGCCTGTCTGGGTTCGAACCCACGACCTGCAATTCGGAAGTTGGGGCCGCTGCTACTGGGCCAACACTGCTCTCTTAAATAATAAATGCGAATCTATACTTACATCTATAACCAATTATAAAAAATGCATTCCTTGTGAATTCATTCCTTGAACAATATATTATTATTGACTAAAATAACGCAATTAAGTAAGTACCTACCTGCCCATATGACATTATTTTTGTAAATAAAGTTGTGATGATGAGGATTTATGTTTGTAGAACAAATACATTGAAACAGTTCTTAGAACATTGATTAAAAGGCGCTGAGACGGAAAAATTAGATCCTACGATACCTACATGATTATTTATCAAAGTCAAATCATTTATTTCAAATAGGCACATAAAAGGCACTTTTAAACGTCAAAAATAAAATTGATTCTAGTCGCCCCTTTCAAAAGGTAGTTTTCGTATGGAGAAGAATGGGCAAGAAAGTCCACCGTTACTCTTTTAAAATTCTATCTAGTTCCAATACACAAAAATCACAACTGAATCACCCTGTCCATTAGGTAAACCGTTTTTTGACAGACGGAACTAGTGATTGCAGAAATACACAATACTTTAATTGATACACTTACGGTATTATAATGTCTGTAAGAAGCCATAATAAATAAGATAATTCAATAAGATAAGGCAGTTCACATATTTATTTTATTACGCATTTAAAAGTTAACTTTCACGTAATCTGGAACAGTTCGAACCAAAGAGATTTAAGATCAAGATAATTTAATGTCTTTGGTTCGTACTAAGACAACTGTCAAAAACGGTTAACCTAATGGACAGGGTTATAGTAGGACTATCCACTGGCAATAACCAATATGACACTGCACCACATAAACCCACCAAACGTTCGCATGGTAAATAAAAGTTACCAAAATTGAAATTCGACCTCACACGCGATATTGTGATCACTGATCGCCATATAATATCATTGTTATTGAACGACGCCCAATGCCTGGATATCTCCACAATTTACTATCAACATTTTATTCATGTGAAATATCCGATTATCAATGAATAGGGTTAGGTTATATTAACTTAGAGAGTTGTATTGATAATTTTAATTATTATTATAATTCTTTAAAATACATACTTGTTACGGTCACAAATCATGTTGTTCAACATACAACCTAACAGTAACCTGCAAATTGCAAACACGTAAGAAAATATGAATTTCGTGGGCTACCCTTTTTTTTCTCGCTGAGAAATGCTTTATGCATCTCCGTCTCGCGGGGTATGTGGGACTCCCTGTCGGAATGACAGTATACCCACTAAAACTCAGCGGTGTCCCTACATCGCCGTGATGGGAGGGCCATGGGAAACCGGCATAACCTTTACTTCCACAGCCCTGCTGGCGCACGCCCGCCTAGCTGGTATGGCGGGCCCCGCATGCCCCCCAAGTTGGGGGGCTACGGGAATGGCCGGGAACACCTGAAGGCTAATTCTCGTAATTTAAAACGTTCAAAATCTAGTCGCAGTCTCATCTCGGCGACAAAGAAACGTCAAAAACTTGTCAAAATGTAGGAAAATTAGAGGTATTTTTGACAGATTGAGACTGAGATCAGACTGTGAACGTTCTTAAAATTACGAGAATTGCCCCCCTGGCCATTCCCGTCCCACACTGGTGGAGGCCTGTGCAATACAGGCAACGGTGCCCCCGCACCCGTTGCCTGCTGGCCTCCACGCCCGCCTAATAGGCAGGCCCCGCATGCCCCCCGCGTTGGGGAGACTACGGCCGACACTCCTCTTCCCCTGCGGCCCCACCGCGTCCGCCTTCAAACGGTGGCGGCCCCGTCAAGGCCGCGGAAGGTAAGGAGAGCGGCAACGTCACACCGACACTCCTCTCCCGCCGCGGCCTCTAATCCTCAGCCGCGATGTCTCCCTCACGGGGGACATTGCGGCCCGCCTCAGGTAGGTTGCGATGTCGCCCAAGCGGCACCGCAACCTACCCGCCGGCCGCTACGTCGTCGGCTTAGCCGCAAAGCACTGACGAGCGGCCCCCGCTTGGGTTCCTCTTAGCTTCACCGTGGTTCTGCTAGCCACGGCCACTGAGCCCCCCCGCCTCGACGACAATGCGGGAACCCACTGGGGGGGGGGTACCCTGGCGTTTCTGCCTTAAGCCTAAGGTCCTTTGTATACGGCACGGTTTCCTTTTAGACGGCGTATAAACCACGCCGTAGAAAAAACATGTCCGTATACTCGTTAGCTTCCATAGTGATCCATACAACACTGACGAACCGTGCCTACACACGGCGTATATGTTTTTTACGGCAAAAAAATTTGTGTTTACGCAGTGGATCCTAAATGGCAGAAATCGACTGCGCGGCTGGCCCAGGAAAAGATGGCGGGGTGAGCTGGACTCCTTCTTAAAGGATTGGCCCACAATCGCAGTAGACTGAGAAAAGTGGAAAGAGGAAGGGAGGCCTTCAGTCTGGCCCCTGCATATATTTTTTTTTCTTGCCGTAAGGTAGAGTGTGTCCCTGCCAGGGTAGCGGGAACATCCGAAAGGGTTTACCGCTGCCCTGGAACATAAAGGGCTAAGGAAGGAACACGGGTGGGTTTTAGTCAGTAAGAGTCTGACACTCCCTCCTGCTCCACCCAGAGCGGGAGGAGTCATTTGATGATTTCCCATCCTCAAAAAAAAAAAAGGTAGAGTGTGTTAGAACCGCTTTTACAAAGTTTACATATTATTTTGTTTGTACCCACATTCATTGCAAAATAAACGATTTCTGATTTCTGGAAAAACACAGGCTCATAATAATAAAGGTCATAAAAGACTGGAGAGCATTAAGACCCACTTAACTCCTAAGTACTCAAGACTAGAATTACATTTCTCTGTGAATCAGGTCCTACAAGAACCTTTAATTATGACGTTAGTATAGATGAGGCGTTTATTAATATTAGTTGGTAGGTATCACTGCCGCATCAATTTCGAAATAATTAACTGTCGAAATTCAGTATGACAGTTAATTTATTAACATAGGGACTACTAGACATACATGACAGGGAGAAAAGCAAACTTTTGATAATTCTTTTAAATAAGTGGGTGTTAAGATCCGTGGCTAAATAATAACAGCCACACAGGTCGATTGATCAGGTTAAGCTACGCTTGCCGCGGCTGGTCTGTGGATGGGTGACCATATTTACATACCGAGACCACTCCGTACATCGGAAAGCACGCTAAGCCGTTAGTCCCGGCTGTCAATCGTGGCTTTGGCAGTCGTTACGGGTCGTCAGAAGCCCGAAAGTCTGAGAACCAGTCTTACCAAGGGGTATAGTATTACCCAGTCACTGGGTTGTGAAGGTCAGATAGGCAGTCGCTTCATGTAAAATACTGGTATTCAGCTATATTCGGTTAGACTGGAAGCCGACCCCGGCATAGTTGGAAAAATGCTAGGCAGATGATGAGCTAACACTCTTCGCATCCGGGATTGCAATCAAGCACTAGTTTATATCATTAAAAAAAAAACCGGGCATAAATTCAGACTTCGGGCTGCAACATAGAAATTTCTGATGGAAAAACATTTTTTCGTGACCTGGGAATCGAACCTAGGACCTCATGCCCAGCAGTAGCCTTCTGACCACTAGACCAACGTGGTTCAAACTACATTACCATAGGGCAGTTAAACTACAGTATGAGTAATGCTAATCCACCACTGTTCGGCAGAGTTCGGTAAAATTCGGAAAAGCCCGGAAGGCAGTGCGAATCGACACCTGCATCGTATATTTCACGGGAAAATCTTTCCGACAAGTTTGTTCACCTTTTTAACTAACATGGTGACCATATTTAATGGTCTCTTTTTCCTTTTTATTAGCACTTGAGAAGTCTTACATCATTTTAAAGTACCCTGAAAATCTTTTATGGTTCAATTTTATGTTCGCTGGGACAAACGACATACTCTGTTGAATTTGCGTACATTATAGCCATGAATAAAACTAAGTACTACTTTTGGCCCTTATGTTCTTGGTTACCAAATCCTACTGATAATATTATAAACGCGAAAATTTATGAGGATGGATGTATGGATGTTTGTTACTCTTTCAAGCAAAAGCTAAGGAACGGATTATAATGAAACAAATACAGGTTATTAGAGATGTGCCGAATATTCGTTTTATATGCGGTATTCGGCGTATACGGCAGAATTTTGAGGTATTCGTATTCGGCGCAAATCATTCAGTTGAAATCCCGAACGTATACGGTTTAATTGATGATTGCAAATCAGCCTTTAGGGCCAAATAAATTAAAGGAATCCCATATTCTAACAATCATATTTATACCTGCGTCAGACGGAAGGTGAGGGCGCCATGGCGCCTCTCTAGCCAGTCCTCAAAGAGGGGACTTATCGCCGCTATTGTGGCGTGCCCAGCGCTGGGTTGCGACAATCGCATTCTCCATGCCACCATGAGATCTTGCCGGAGCTCTGACCGCTGTACCGTGATTTCACGCGGCGAAATTTACACACTCATGGAACAGGGTGTAAAAAAATTTACACCCTGTTCCATGAGTGTGTAAATTTCTGTCAATATCTTCATAGAGTTGCAAAATACTTATAGAGGTATGAACCTCTATACATATTTTGCAACTCTATCAAACTTCAAAAACTGTTTCCGTTCTCATTTTAATTATTCCTTAACTTTAAACAATGCTCCTTTTGCTCCCGACTTGATTAATTATAAACATTCAACGCGACCTTCATCCCAATGAAAAATCATATTATTTATTCACCAAGAAGTTTGCAAACAAAACTTTTAAAACGACAAAAACAAATCTTATCTATGGTCCAAACTTTTTAAGTCCATTGTGAAAAGTAGATACACATTTTCGTTCCTTATTTCCTGTTTAGGGTTCCGTACAAAAAGGGTGGTGGAAGGTTCGTCCGGAGCTTTAGTAATGGGGTTTACTAAGGCTGCACTGTTCGTACGTCCGTCCGTTTGTCACAGGGCTGTATCTTATGAACCGTATGAGGTAGACACTTACTTTACTACTATGGCCGCAGAGTTTTGGCCTTCTGACGACCTGTAACGACTGTCAAAGATCCACGAATGACTGGCTGACAGCTGGTACCAACGGCTTAACGTGCTTTCCGATTCACGGAGGGGTCTTGGTATGTAAAGATGGTCACCCATCCACGGACCAACCGCGGCAAGCGTAGGTTAACCTGGTTAATCGACCCGTGCGGCTGTTATTACTTAGCCACAAGCCCCTCACTTAGCCTATAACCGCTAATGGCCGTTATAACGTCAAATAAAAATAAAATATTGTTTGTTTTTTTGCTAAATTGAAAAATGTAAAACTGTAGTGTTAAATATTGTACGGTGGTAAGGGACCCTTTTTTGCGCACGAAGGGTAGTACCACCGTATAATATTTAACCTCTGTAACGTCCGTGTGCGACTCAAAAAACCATCCGTGTCTCTCCATGTAAATCCTGGTACTCAGCTGCATCCGGTTAGACTGGAAGCCGACCCCAACATAGTTGGGAAAAGGATAGGCAGATGATGAACCTCCGTGTCCAACTCGCACTTGGCTGCTTTTTTTAAACTCGATTATACTGTGGGAAGTTCACTGTTGTGCTCTGAATGTAAATCAGTTTTCTTTGGAATTATACATACATGTTATTGTGCTGTCGTTACGAGAGAGGAAAAACATAAATCTGAACTGCTCAAAACAGCTATAAGAATATTAAAGTCGTGTCTTTGAGTTCCTTTGAAACGCAGTTTGTGTCAGCCAAAGAAAATGTAGCTACGAAGCGGGCAACTTTACTGTAATTTAATATTATTTTGTAGTTTTGGAACGAAGTTCCTTATCGCGCGTTGCGAAAGGGGGCTAGACGGAAAAAATTAAGACCAAAAGTTGGAACGACACTTTTTGCTATAGTTGTAAGTCGTGCGGCGTGCGCGTGTTTCTCTGTCTGTCTCTCTCTCTCCCTCTTATAGAAAGCAAGCCAGTTATACTTCGTTCCATCCGGGTGTCCCTTGACACCTCGCAAGTTTTTGGAACGAAGTTCCTTATCGCGCGTTGCGAAAGGGGGCTAGACGGAAAAAATTAAGACCAAAAGTTAGAACGACACTTTTTGCTATAGTTGTAAGCCGTGCGGCGTGCGCGTGTTTCTCTGTCTGTCTCTCTTTCTCTCTCTCTTATAGAAAGCAAGCCAGTTATACTTCGTTCCATCAGGGTGTCCCTTGACACCTCTCAAGTTATTTTTCTTACTCCTTTCTGGCTTGCAGTTGTCCGATTGCAAGGCAAAGGCCTTTGTCATGCAGAAAAGAAACAAACATTGAACTAGACTTACGCATTGCGAATCTATTCTAGATTTTCTCAAAACATTTTCTTTTAGTCTCTGTCTGTCAGCGTTATAATCCATGATTAAAGATACAAGAGGGCAGTGGTGGCCGACGGTAGTAGGTTCGAAACCTAACAGGCGCTTTAAAATAAAAAAATAAAATAAAAAGACGAGGAGTTTGTTAACTTCGAACTAGTTATCACGACTTCAAACGAGAACATTGGTTGAAAACCTAGCGTGGGTATTACTTGGACAGTCAAGTTGAGTAGACATTATCCCCCCTTAAATGCTCGAAGTTAAAAAAAAGTCTGTTCAAAATTATAAGAGGGTTCCAAAAGATGGTGAACCTATCCATCCATCCACGCTAAAGTATTTAGGAAGAAAAATTGCTAAGTAGGTCGTCAGCAGTAAGTTTTGGCACAAATCCCCGTCGACGAGGGATTTGTGGTGACAACGCGTTCGGTAAGTATCGGGATATTTAGGCGTGAAAAGGAATGAGCTATTGGTTTAAGAACTTGGTATTTTGTTGCTAGATGTCGAGGTTCGATATTTGGCTATAGGGACAACACTACCGCCTACTTTCTCGTTCAATTCATCACATCTATGTATATTATTTTGATAACTACTTTCGATTTTCCCGGAGTCTAGATTTGTGCGAAAAGACATTTATTTGGCACAAACTAAAAGACACACAATACACCAGATACATACATCAGATAAAACAAACAATAAAAAAAATATTAAATAAAAAGTGTGAAGTCCGATGTAGGAAAGTGTGCCTCACGGCTGCGCCAAAAAGGCCCAGTTCAGCAAAAATGCCAGACAACTAGTGCCTGACGCTGGTTTTCAACTGAACCTGATGTGTGAGGTGACGGATGTAAATCAGTTTTATACTGCAACGTGACGTGTGGATATACTTAAATATGTAAATAAAATAAATTTGTGTTAGATAAAAAACAGTAACGAATATGTAAAACAGTAAAATACTGATAAATAAATAAGTGAGACCTCCGCATGATAGACATATACATGAGTGTGAGTGTACTTCAAACTCAAACTCAAATCATTTAATTCAACTAAACCAATTACAGGTACTTTTGAATTGTCAAAGGGTCGGTCAGTCAGAAAGATGCAGCTAGTTACTATAAAGGTTGTCCACTAAAGTCAACCTTGTGTATAATTAAACGCGAATTCCATTCGAACATTCAAGCAAGTTTTAAAACGGGATGTCAAATATTTTATCAGGTTTTTTTGTTTAGGAAAAGATAGTGCTAGTTTAGCCGGCAATATGTAAAGACGTTCAGTCAATATGTTTTTGTTTTGTTTTTAAAAAAAAACGTTGCCCTACACTAGGAATTTCTCCTGTGTCGTGGGTGCGTTTACAAACATTTAAACTCACATACACAAACAGCCAGACCCGGAACAACAAACAAAAAGAAACATAAAGAAATCGTAACGTTGTTTGATTTCTTTGAAAGGCTCATCAGTCGTTCACATTACTATAGACCGTACACCTCTGTGTAACATTTCGGGTATTACAGGAGTGATGTTATGTTGTGTTATGTTTATAGGCTCGATTTGCGTAGGTGCTTTAAAATAGATTGTTAATGTAAAAGGTGTTAGATTGCCCGTTTGGTTTCGTGATCTCAAGCGCCACTGCTGAGCGTGGGCTTCGATTCCCGGGTCGGGCAGTATTATTGGATTCTTCCATTGGTAATTTCTTAGTAAAATTAAAATTTTTAAAAACCCCCGACAACGTGAAACCCTGTAAAAAGAAAAAAGTAACCTTGAAATTATGACCCTACGTAAGTACGTATGAAATTTTTTGATTAAATGTTGTCCCGTCGGGGGACCGCTCTAATTATTAGCCTAACGTTCTGTTAAAGTTTAAAATAGTAGCGGTCCCCGACGGGACAATATTTTTTCGGACCGATTTTCTTCAAACATAGCTAAACACTCCCGACAAATTCACCTTTCAAACAAAAAAAAACAAAATTAAAATCGGTTCATCCGTTAGGGAGCTACGATGCCACAGACAGACATACACACACACACAGAGAGAGAGAGAGAGAGACACGTCAAACTTATAACACCTCGTCGTTTTTGCGTCGGGGGTTAAAAAAACCGGAGTTTGTAAGTTACCCCCGTGCCTCGGAAAGCACGTTAAGCCGTTGGCCCTGCGCCTGATCTTTCTCCAGTCATGTTGGATTGTCGTCCCATCGGACAATGAGAGTAAGGGAGAGGGTACACACACTAAATGCACTACAATATTTCGCGCGCCGAAGGCTGGTCACCGCTAATCTTGGTCGCCACGCCCGAAATTCTGTCTGGAGAACTTTATTTATAATGTAAAAAGAGGTACCTTAAGTATTGTGGGGGTGTAGTGCGTCACGTATGCTTCTCTGCGTAAGCGGTGCGCGTCAATGCTGAGCAGACTGCACGCTAGTCGCAACAATGTTTTAAGTATGGTAGCTAGTAGACTTGACTGTCTGTACATGAGTTTAATATTAATGCTCACATGAGTATCAACCTCGATTCGTAGGTCAGGCAGGGGGTGAGTAGATTAAGGTTGTATTACTAACACTAGTTATAAGTTATTGTACATTCACGAGCAAAAGTATGTATACACTCGGCTTTATTCATTCGATTTACTGTTATATTTTTTAATGAAATTTTATGTTGTTACGAACATAGCATTTTCGAACCCATAGGTTTATGTAATGTGCCGTGTTTCAACGTTGCATCCGTTATTTCACGACAAAATCGTAATTGAAAGTTGCCAAGTGTTGACATCTTGGTGCTCGTGACCGGGATCCTAGTTATCCTAAATAAACGTTTTATTATTATTATTAAGTCCACGCTTCGATCAATAATAGTACTAGACAACACTCAA
This sequence comes from Apamea sordens, assembly GCA_945859715.1. Lineage (NCBI taxonomy): Eukaryota > Metazoa > Arthropoda > Insecta > Lepidoptera > Noctuidae > Apamea > Apamea sordens. The sequence continues at coordinate 15,879,246 of OX243998.1, read as the reverse complement.
CTACAAGTTCAGTTTGTTATAAACCTTAATGCTTAAACATAAAGTTTAATTACCATAGCAAAATATATTTAAAATGTCGCTTGAAAATAAAATCATTCTATTTTTAAATTTTCAGTCATTTATTCTAAAATGAAACTTAAAGTCTAAAGTAATAAGGTTAAAAACATACTAATTTGAATTAAGACCACAAAAGTATTTGTGGTCTTATTTCTCGGGCCGTTTTTGAAGCGCTTATCGAAAATCTAGTACTATTATTGATCGAAGAGTCCACGAGCAGAAAGTGAGAACAGTGAGCATAGTCCGAATAAAATTTTGAATCATTTCGCCGCTTAAACATTTCCAAAAACAAATGAACAGCAAAGACAAATTCCCAACTATTCGGAATGCTCACAGCAGCATCAGAGTCGATTGTTCCCGCGCAATAATAGTCGTGTCATTTATTAAGAACAATAGTCCCAACTGCTGTTGTTCTACATATACAGCGTGGCGCTTTAATGGCGACATTAATTTAATAGACGTATACGGTTTCGCGTTTTAGTTTTATGAATATATTTTAATTTAATTGAACATTAATATTTATTTATTTATGAACAATTTTCTAAAATAGCATCTTAGTCAACCTGACTTAAATAACTGTAGCGCAGGGGTCATTTGCCAGGGACACGGATCATAACATCAGATCAATGTAATTAAAACAAATAACGTGCAAAGAGAAGGCGAATTGAAGGAAAGAGAGAGAGCCTTATGTCAGCGAGCGGCGCAGGTGGAAGTTTTAAAGTTACGATTTTTTTTAATGTTTTTATAATTTTTATGATTACTGACCACTAGCCCTATCCGTGTATTAAATTAATGCCGCCATTGTAGCGCCACGTTGTATAAAGAACAAAGCTCGAATACTTTTAATGGTCCGGTCATAAATATGCTATTGTGACTGATAAAAACCTCTTATTTCATAAAGGGGAAAATTGAGAACACTTTTTCCTTGCAGAATTGTTGCGGTGGGAACTTCTTACTGTTTAGTTTCTCAGGTTATAGACGACTATCTGTTGCGCGCGACATTGTCTGCGTATTTTAGTATTTTGTATTTCATAATTTTTTAATATTAGATGGAAAGTAAAATACGTCCTTCTTCATTTCATCTGCCTAACCTTTTAACAATTATGTTGGGATCGGCTTCCAGTCTAACTGGATGCAGCTGAATACCAGTATTTTACATGGAGCGACTGCCTATCTGACCTCCACAACCCAGTTACTGGGTAATACGATACCCCTTGGTAAGACTGGTTGTCAGACTTTCGGGCTTCTGACTACCCGTAACGACTGTCAAAGATCCACGAATGACAGCCAGGACCAAGGGCTTAACGTGCTTTCCGAGGCACGGAGGGGTCTCGGTATGTAAAGATGGTCACCCATCCACAGACCAACCGCGGCAAGCGTAGCTTAACCTAACCGATCGACCTGTGCGGCTGTTATTATTTAGCCACGCTTCATTTATAATACCAATATTATAAATGTGAAAGTTACAGATAGGCAGGACCTAATACGCATAGTGTATAGTGCTCCCCATAAAAAGTGCTGACGCAGCAGCATTTATAGAAAAATGGTCATAAATCACTAATACGCATTACGCAGTAGGTAAGCAAAGAGAACCTTTATTCCGCAATGGAACAACTAGCTACCAAACTAAAAGTCCAAAATATTAAAGCTTACAACTTATGATTGTAAATATTTTCTCTTATCCCACAAAGGTCTGTAACAGGAAAACAATTGTACGAAACTTTAGCTTGCCAAGTGTTGTGTTCAAACGGATACAATTCGCTTCTGTGAAGTAAAATTGCAGCGAGCTAACTCAATGTGACGGCACTGAAAAATTGAAGGATCAACATGTATTGTTTCCAGTGTATGAAATTCGTTAGGGTTTTGAAAATGGAATTAAAGATGGCTGCAAAAACCATAGACGATGTTACTGGCAACCTGTGCTGTCAACATATAATAGGGATTTGGCACAACTATTTTAGCCTCTGTCAGCAGCAAACCAAATGCAACCTTATTGTAACGACTATAAAGATCACTATGCTTTTAATAGTCATGCAAAATCAGAGACTGTAAGCTTCGTTTTTTTGTTTATTTATTTATCACATGGAAAACCAACAGCTTTACATAAATACAATAGATATACTGGAATAAGAAACATGAAGCCAATTATAGGTTTTCACAGGTTCACAATTAAATTAAATAAGTACCAGAACTAAATTAACACTAAAAATTAATTTTGAAGAAATCAAGGTTCAGCCTATTGCGTACGCTTGAGCCTTTCGTTGAAAACAAGTCAAAAGAGAACTGCTTGCATAAGTCATTAAAGTCTTTACTCGCTCGCACTAAAAATGAGTTTTGCCTGTAGTTGGAAGAAGATAATGTATTTAGTCTATACTGTCTCTCTGCTGAGCAAAGGCCTCCCCCAAATCCTTCCAGGAACTCTTGTCTCTCTCGAACCAGCCGTCGCGGTACGCATCCAGGTCATCTCGCCGCCGCTTTCTGGGCCAACCTCGGCGGCGCCATCCATCTGCAGACACCCATTCTAATGACCCATGAACAACTTCAAGATGTGTTCTCAAATAGTAATCACCTAAATAAAAATATCGACTAGTATTCAGCCTGATAACCTATTGTTACTGCTACACAACATTAGCTACTAATTTAATGATGACGTACTGTACTCGTCTTACAACTACTGCTACATGTTCAAATCTTAGGCGAGGACGCTGGCGCCCTAAACACAAGTTAAATCTTACATTGGGTGCCAGGGCTCATCGAAGACAGTCTGTTTCCCTAGTTGTAAAGCTTAATGTTGAGATGTGTTTTTTGTACAATTGCAGGTAAAAAACTTTTTTTTTTGTTGATAAAATCATGAAACATAAGAAAAAATTCAGGTACAGTATCGTATAGAACTGAATATATTTTAGTAGCAAATCCTAGCAACGAGTTTATGTAGGTAGCCAGTTTCAATAACATAAACTGTGTTCACATCCGCAACACAGTGCACCGTTCAACAAATTGTTGTATAAAATACGACTTCTGCCAATTTCATTTTAATAAAACCGACTGAATTTTGACGAATCAATCTAGTTGCGGAGCAGTTCCAGCACCCTAATTGCGTACCACACTATGAATTACAATATAAATCATTTTGAAGGATATTGCTAATCCATTGATTCATATGTTCGAATAATGTGTCTACTTAAACGTAAATAACGCAATGAAAGTTGTTGAACTGTCAAAATGCCCTTTCTACTGTTTAGTGTGTTACACAATTAACCCACAGATTAACATTCAAACAGATTTACCGCACTCTTTTGTTTTCGTCGTGTTTGATGAGAGGTAGGCAAGGGCGCCGGTGAAATTAGCTTTTTTTTCTGGGGTACTACGCACCTTTTTTTTGTGTTGGCAAATCATCAAGTGACCTCTCCCGCTCTGGGCTGAGCGGAAGGGCGTGGTCAGACTTTTACTGACTAAAACCCACCCGTGTTCCTTCAGTTGCCTGTGCCAGGGGCCACGGTATCTCTTTCGAACAACCCGCGGCCCTGACAGTTACTACGCACCCTTAAGCTTGAGTTCGAGTACTTAACCGTATTCTTGATATCTTTGAACTGCGCATAGCATTAAAATGCACTCGCGTGGCGAAAAGACCTTGATACAAGCATATCTAACAGCGGTAGAAAAAACGAAAAACGTTACTTTGTTCGAAATTTTTTGGCAACTTAGGTAACTTCTTCAGTTAAACATGAATTATTTTACTGGCTTTCGAGTGAGAGTGTTAAACAAAAATGACCCTCATACTATAATTACCCTGGTCTGTCAGAAGGACATTTACAAGTACCTAAATAAACAATGCAGCAGACCGGAAATCCGTGAGTAAATATTGGTTTCCTTTCGATCCTCTAACAGGAAGGAACCGTTTGGAACAAATATTTGTAAGTCATGGCAAATATTTGACCTGCTCCCTATTAGACGAGAATGGTGACAATCGAAATAGAAAGCCCCGACATTTAAATAAATATAAATAAATATCCCTGGACATTTCACACAGCGCCATCTAGTCCCAAGCTAAGCAACCTAATGCTTGTGTTATGGTAACAGATGGCTGATAAACTACTTATATACATTTTTTTTTTTTTGTAAATACATACATATTATAGATAGAAAAACACCCAGACTCAGAACAAATACATGTAGGTCATACAAATATTTGTTCCGTGCGGGAATCGAACCCGCGACACGCAGCGCAGCAGTCAATCGCTTAACCAATGCGCCAACCGTGCCGTCAAACATCAACATTTGGGTCACCAAAATAAAATTATAAACGCCTGCTAAAATAGTCCTAATAACCTATTGACTGTAGGATTACATTGTAGGTCACAGGTTCATTCCCAGACAGATGGTTTACTTTGTGTAAATTATTTCATAACCACTTCTCTCAAAACGGTGAAAGAAAACATTGTGAGGAAACCGGCATGTCCTAGAACTCTATTAATCTGCTGAATATATGTACTGTGTCCTGTACCTGAAAGGAGGACCAAAACCCTAAAACTTTGTCTTCAAATAGACACTGAGAATAAAAAATTGCGATACAGACCTAAACAAAATGCTTTCTTCATACTCAAAAATCTCTTTAGATATGAGTAGTAAATATAAGCTACACCTTAGCCACGTACTTGCTACAGCCTCAATTAAAACTATTTTGTAGCCTTCCAAGAAAATTACTAGGTAAGTGACTATGTATTTTCCTTCCAAAATGAAAACTCGAACGGCTGCTAGAATAGGCCTAAATATTCAAAATCAAACAATTTATTTCAAATAAACCAATTACAGGGATTTTGAATTGTCAAGGGGTCGATCAGTCAGAAAGATGAAGCTACTTGCCCATTCCAAAGCGTAGTAGGCACTGTGGAGAGCTAGCCGACCCCTCTGAGGTAACGGGAGGAATCAAACACTTTGTGATTCCTTTTATATTATATTTGCAGAACATCTTTAGATATTTCTGTCTAAATAACACTTCTTATTCTAAACCCCCAAAAATCTAACTAAATATCTTTGACACTAGCTTGAACGTTCGAATGTCATTCGCGCTATATTATATCCGGCCTGCAACATATGAGGTTGCCTTCGGCAGACAAGCTTCTACAGTACCTATGGAGAACAACGGGCAAGAAGCTCCACGGACACTCTTATAAATCATATTTACCTGCTAAGTATAAGATACCTACATCCTCTACTTAAAAAGTTGCCCCAAAGCATTCGATTGCCAATTATTAATAGACCTTGAAAAATGAAGGTTTTTTTTTTTTTTTTCTTTATTAATAAGAACTAAAGTTCTTAGTAATGGATTACAATCTAGCCTAACAGACTAATAAGCAATTTAACTCTAACTTAATATTTTACGAGATAGATTATGTTATAACTAAGAATAGTGTCAATTTGCACTTTTACAGTTTCGTAGCACTTTCTTAGGGTCTGATACCTAATTGATAAAACACTTTGAAAAATGAAGGTAAAGCACGAAACCTATACTAAAGCTGCCAAAAAGCTCTGAAGATATACGTCATAAATAAAGGCCACATTTTAGCCGTATATGAACTATAGCCTCAATAAATACTATTTCGTAACCTTCTAAGAAAAACACATGTAAAACCTCTTTTTTGCTCTCCGTCCTTAATTTAAAACATTTCTGCTCACCCATGCCAAAGGGTGTAAGATAAGAAAGCACGCTTCATAAACTTTATGCCGTGAGAAATGATGGTCCTATCACATGGGTCAATTCTCGTGAAATTCTTTTTACTAGCAAATCGTATCAGAACCTTTATCTGTTGTAAAGGATACGTGGGTACAAGGAATCGATGGGTCGCAGAAGTCCCACATTATTTAATAATAATAATAAATTCTTTATTTCGCTAAAAAGTGAACAATAACACTAGTGACTATGATACGCTAAGAACTATTACCAGAAAATTTAAAAACTAGCGTATTTTGAACTTTGGTACACAAAGTAAGATCTAACTTGTGTTATGAGTACCAGTGTTCCAGCCAAAGTTATTACACAAAGGTACACAGGTTCCCACGAGGGACAGCAGGGGCATTAGTGCAGTTTCACTGTCACAGAGAACTGAAGTAAAAATATAAAACAGTAAATATTATACAGAAAATAGAGTGGACAACGTATGTAAGTGTGTGAGGGTTTTTTTACAATAATATAGCTACTAAGCAGAAACTATTAATTTCACGTCTTTGACTAAAGCAGTCCACCTCGTGTACCCATTCATCATCATCATTTCAGCCGAAAGACGTCCACTGCTGGACATAGGCCTCCCCCAAGCATCTCCACTTCGACCGGTTCTCTACTTCTCGCATCCAACGGGTTCCTGCGACATTCACCTTGTGGGAGGCCTTCCAACGCTACATCTTCCGATACGCGGTCGCCAATCCAGAACCTTTCAGCCCCAATCATGGACTCCACTCTAACCGTCTCTGGACACAAGTGGGAAGATGTAACTCCAACCTGATAAAGTGGGGCTACCTTGACGGAACGGCAGTAGGGTGTGGATGTGGAGCTATTTTGCAAACTATGTATGCTCCACCTCTTATCCTACATAAGAGGTGAAGCATAGTTTGAAAATAGCACCCTGCTACCGCTCCGTCGAGGTAGCCCCATTTTACCAGGTTGGAGTTACATCTTTCCACTCGTGTCTGGAGACGGTTAGAGTGAAGTTCATGATTGGGGCTGAAAGGTTCTGGATTGGCGACCGCGTACCGGAAGATGTAGCGTTGCAAGGCCTCCCACAAGGTGAAGGTCGCAGGAACCCGTTGGATCCTCTGTATCCCAGAACTTGCATCCAAAGTGACATCTGCGCTGCCACCGACGACGCCGTTGAAGTGGCGAAGCTTTGGGCCAAGAGGATCTGAGGAATACATTAACACCACGAACGATTGAACGAATCGGTTCCTCAAATTATGCAGTACTCAGGTGCACGGGCTAAGACTAAGGACCCCATTTTATTACATATCATCATTTTCATCATTTGCCTAGCCTTTTCCCAACTATGTTGCGATCGGCTTCCAGTCTAACCGGATGCAGCTGAATACCAGTATTTTACATGGAGCGACTGCCTATCTGACCTCCACAACCCAGTTACTGGGTAATACGATACCCCTTGGTAAGACTGGTTGTCAGACTTTCGGGCTTCTGACTACCCGTAACGACTGTCAAAGATCCACGAATGACAGCCGGTATCAACGGCTTAACGTGCTTTTCCGAGGCACGGATTTTATCACATATACAACTAGTTAAATATCAGTAGAGTAGTGTAAACCAGTCAGCTTGCACAAACAGACTTAATCTGAGGTGCATCCAGCCGGTCATAGACAAGGCTCTGTTGTTCTAAGGACAAGATAAATGTCGACACAATGGATGAGCAGTTGGGTCAATTGTAAAGCAAATAGCCTCGGCACTTGCCAATCCTTGCAGTGAACACCTTTTCTATTTTAATTTATTTGGGAAATAAACGTATATACATTACAGTTGCCACAGAGCTACAAAGTAAATAAATAAATTATACAGGGTTGTATCCCGACATCGACGATCGAGACATCGTCACGCAAACATGAATTCAGCACATGATTCTGAACTCCCCCTGCGTTGAAATTTTACATAGGTTTTTTTTTTAAATTAGTTGTTCCATACATTTTGTCCACGAAGGTATTGCACTTTTCTATGAAACAGTTTTTTTTTTTTAATAACCTACGACATTTTCATCAAGCTAGCATTACATAATCGGTTAATGATAAAAACCTTATTTAAGAGGCAGGACAGTTTGACAGAATTTTGATGACACACCTTTATCTGCGCTGATATTGAAGGTTTAAAGTTGAACTTCTTATTACGCTATTATATGTCTAAAGTAAAATCGTGTTGGTTAGATACGAAACGTTCGAGCTCTGTCGATAAAATCGGTCAGTAAAATCGACCAATTTGCTGGCTTTGACCAATATACCGAATCTCGTTTGACGTAGATACTGAACTCGTTTTTGCCACTGTTTGACTATTTCGATTCTGTTGGAATTGCTCTAGGTAACGTTAACCAGATCAGATAGGAGGACCTGAATATTTTGTGCTTTTAGGTAAAATTGGCTAGTTGCATTGAAATTGTTACGAGTTGCGGCGTATTTAATCAACCAGTGAACTAGGTACGGTCAGCAACAAAGGTCGGTTAACACTTCAGTTGTTAAAATCTTAATTATTAAGCAAAATATTCTTAAAAAACATGTAAAACATGTAACGTTAATGTACCTACTGCCGATCGATTCTGTAAAAATCTCACCGTGAAAAGTTAGGTTAAGTGAGCTTAGAGTGAGCTGCCAATAGTGTCAATCCCTAGCATTAGTTGGAATAACAGCTCACTCCACGCTCACTTCACCTAAGTTTTCACGGTGAGATGGGACAGAGAGAGGTGGAAAGAGAGTAGGGAGGCTTTTGCCCAGCGGTAGGACATAAAAGGCTAAAAAAAAAGTTACTAGATGACAGACTTTCTACCACCCCTTAACAACAAAGGTTAGGACTAAGCTGTAACATTTACAAAGTGTCTAAATTAATAAATAGTACCTATTTCTGCGGCTGTTTGTGTATGTGAGTTTAAATGTTTGTAAATGCACCCACGATACAGGAGAAATTCCTAGTGTGAGGCAACGTTTTAAAAAAAAAAGAAAAAGATCTCTTGATGATCAATCGGTAGCAGGCACGGCTGCTGTGCATAAGGTCTACATTCTTATACACATCTCAAAGACTGGGGTTGTACTCGTTAAATGGCAATTAGCTCACGCGCCTATTACAAAATATCTGGTTTTAGCCACATATACTACCTATTCCTTCGGAAAATATAGGTGTGAAGTTACATATGAAAATAAACAGAATTTAACTCAAAAACGAGTAAACTTGATAGAAAATCTGTAAACATCACTAACGACATAACGAGCATTTCCCGCGCAGTATTTTTCCAACATGGCGGAATGATTCTCGCCAAATGTATCGGAAAAGCGCATTCTATTGGTTTATGTGAAATGTTTTGGAAGGCAAAGTTATCTCCACACGTTTGTTAAATGAGATCGTACGTAGAAATGAGGCAAGTTTTTTGTGAAGGTTAGATGGACCTACATTATGAAGTCTATGAAGAAACTTTGTTGCTGGTTTAATTATAAAGAATTATAAGTAATATCAGTCTGTAATCAATTGTAGTTTCTTTACGTTCAAAAGTGCCTTTTATTGGCTTATTTGAAATAAATTATTTGACTTTGGGCTTGACTTTGACTTTTTTGTTCCATCGTAAGTCAAATACATAATTCATAAGAACCAAAATAATAATGAAAATGAAATTCAAATTGAATTGAATTGAAATGATAATTCATAAAATGCTGAATTATATTATAAAAAAACCTTATGGAGCAACTTAGTCTTGTTGAATAAGTTCATTAATTTTATTATATTTTTTTATTGTCAAAGACCTTTTCTATTTATATTATAATTATAGCTTAGTATCAGTGAGCTTACCTCTACATAACTTAACCTAACGTAAAATTGTAACATGACACTTGAAAAAGTGGTTTTAAAAACTAAAAATAAAATGCGCTACCGTGTGCTACCTTTTAAATCGAGCCCCAAGATACAGACTAACTGTCTAGTTTGGGGCTCAATAGCAAATCCTATATTGTAATCCAGCTGTAGGTAATTTTTTAAGCTACTCATGCCGTCTTAACTTGCTGTTAACCACTGAACCTGCTTACTGTATTACCTGGACAATAAATGTGGTCTGTTCACGCAGACAAGGCGTGAGTCTTAGTCCAAGGCAGGGGACGCGCGGAGGGCGCGGCGCGGCGCGGCGCTGTACTACACCGCGGCAGCAGACTGGCCGCCGCCCGCACCTCACTCCATTACCGAGCACGGTCGAAGACGCGCGCGCATAATTATCTACCTACTTGTATTGTTAAAATTTAGTCCAACATTGTACTGTCTTGTAGAACCATATTATAAGTGTGTACAGTCCACTTTACCTTTTATTCACGAACCTGTAGTTAGGTCATCAACATTGTCTATTTCTAAATCGTAATTCATTGACCATTACAAACAAGACCATCAATAAGGGGTAAATATACCTCATTATAATTTCTTATTTGTCATCCTACTATAGGTCAATAATTCAGCAAACAAACGGCAACAATTACTCAAAATAACCTGAACAATGGGCCCACAAATTGCAGCATCCATTGCTCTCAACCACAATATCGGCATTAAACATGCAAAAACAAATAAATCTATTTACTGGCACATAAATTCGTGTTCACGCTTCAATTACTGGTATAGGATGCGAACCTCCGAATCCCACTGGCCTAGCCACACGCCGAATAAATTTGCATGTCAACAGAGTTCAGCACAATGTAAAAATGTTTCTGTAGTCGAAAAAATGTTCGAAAAACCTTGTCATCTACAGTGTGTAACGGAAAGGGGGTATCAACCCTGAAGGAGGTGAATGTGCTCATGAAACTCAACAACTTTCCCCAAAGAACAGGTCGAAATATGAAAAAAAAATTTGGCCCTCCCATAGTAAATGAATCAGCTGGTAGTCAGTTTTGTAAGGGAGGGCCAAAATTTTTTTTCATATTTCAACCTATGTTCTTTGGGGAAAGTTGTTGAGTTTCATGAACACATTCACCTCCTTCAGGGTTGATACCCCCCTTCCGTACACGCTGTATAGGTACAAGTAAGTTTGCAGGAATTTTAGAAAATACCCAATTTTATTGACAAGGAAATTATTTTGGTAAATATTAGAAGGTACTAATATTCATTAATAAAAATGATCCATTTGAACTGCATTCATCTAACAGTATCCAGAATTATAGAATACTACAAAATACCTTTCGATTTAGATTTCAATAGAACATCTGCTCGAACCAAGGTTCACATATATAATATTACGTTCATATACTATGTGTTCGGTCTATTTGCTCCATCATTACGCAGAAAGCGTTGCGGGAAAAGAAAATATCCTTACTACGAAGGTAAACACGTTTTTTGTGAACGAAAAACAGATATACACGAGTAATGGGGAATCAAAACATATTGCAATAATATTTTTTATGAGTTTCTAAAGTCCCATAAGTTTGGAACCTCCTGGCGTGATTTATTATTTGTGTTACATTAGTAAGGTCAATTCCCGTAATTTAAAACGCACAAAATCTATTCGCAGTCTCATCTCGGCGACAAACAAATGTCAAAATGAATTTTTGACAGATTGAGACTGAGATCGAACGTTCTTAAAATTACGAGAATTGCCCCTGTTCAAAAATCTTGATTTAGAACTTTCACAAAGTACGGGTACCAAAAATTTTTATAGGAATATGCAATGTGGGTGTGTTTACTATTTTGTTTCTCGACATAAAAAAAGCAAAATTACCTCCATGGGTAATTTTGCTTTTTTTTTAAAGAAGGAAAAATAATAAAAAAACATACAGCTGTGTCCAATTTATAATTTTGACATATAAAATGTTCTCATTGACACCAACACCCTAATTGCGTACACTTTTAATTACAATCCGAAACTTTTAAAGGAAAAATAATATTCCATTGCTTTATATGTCTTAAAAATTCTTCTGCTCAACAACGTAGATAACGCAATGTATATGGACGGCACGGTTGGCGCAGTGGTTAAGCGATTGACTGCTGCGCTGCGTGTCGCGGGTTCGATTCCCGCACGGAACAAATACCTATTTGTATGGCCTACAAGCAGTTGTTCCGTGTCTGGCTGTTTATGTATGTGAGATTAAATGTTTGTAAACGCACCCACGATACAGGAGAAATTCCTAGTGTGGGGCAACGTATTTTATTAAACTATCTAAATAAAAGGCATTTCCAATCTAAGCAGCACTCAGCAGTTGGTAAATCAATACGAAAGCCATGAACTTTAAACCTACCTACATAGATATGAATGCCCTTTCACCCTTTTGATACCAACCCCCACTTCCTTTATTAAACAGAATACGGAACCAAGCTGATTGGAAAGGACCCTATCACACAAGGATAGTTCCAATTTATCACCCATCCTACAGATAGGCCATCAGATACCACGGTCCCTGCCATTGTGCGCCAATTAATGGCTCCCATGTAACGGTTCGAATACAAAATGTACTACCGATATCTTAACGTCATTGGAATTTTAGTTATGATAAATGATAAATGATTTTATTTTGTAAGTAGGTTTGTACAAACACTTTTACACGTCAATCATATTTTAAAACTAGATGAGGTCGGCGTTTCCTATCTGACTAGTCTGAGAAGAAAGGCCGAAACAAACTCAGACGTCACAGTCTCTTTTAAAGTCCAGACATAATCTTGGTCAGATCATATGAAGACCATGTAGGTCGATGTCTGAGATGGTCTTTTGAGGAAAGAACCACACAGATTGAGAGGACCTGTCCAGTCAGTGCACGCATTTGTCAGAAATCGTGCAGCTCAACTCAAAACTTAAGGAGCTCACTGATCCGACGAACAATACCAAAGAAAGGACATTTGGGTAGGCCACATTAATTACTCAAACTGCCAGACCATGACAAAAACTAAGAGAACAGAGAGAAAAATAATATAAATACAATGACCCACATAGTCTTCACATTCACAATAATTAAAATAATATAATACTTTACTAAGTAAGCAAATGTCATAGTATATATAAAATTCATTAATGTCAGTGTATATAAAAAAAAAACAACAACAAAACAGAGAAAAACAAAATAAAAACATTCAATACGTAAAAAATTTAAAAAAATTGGAAGCAGCTTAATCCCAAGCCTTTTTGTCCTCGATATAATCCTTAACGGTATAAAAGGCTTTCTGGCACAACTTACGTTTAATAAATGATTTGAATTTATTAAGGCTTAGATCTTGAACTGGGCTTGGAACTTTATTATAAAAGCGTATACATTGGCATCTGAACGAGCCACCTATTTTCTTGAGCCTTGTTGTAGGTACAACAAATTTGTGTTTGTTCCTAGTTGTTCCTAGTTTGTTCCTACTTGTTATGTCGTCCGTGGTCGTTAATTTTAAATTGTTTGGCATAGGAACAGCCACTAAGCTGAAGGGCTGACCACGTCTGCGGTATGCCAAACGAGCTGTGGGTCAAAATAACCACCACCTGAAGCCCTGACACAGATAGTAGGCGTCGCGGCAGACCCCGTAGAAAATGTCGGGATGAACTGGACAAAACAAACGACCAGTGGTCTACTTTAGCCCTGGATCGAATGAGCTGGAAGTCATGAGGCCTTTGCGCAGCAGTGAGATGGTGCAGGCTAACAGTAACAGTAAGAGTAATAAAGTAGTAGTATAAAGTAAAGTCGACCAACTTACATTTGCAGTTGCAATATATGGGAGGACATGATTTTCAACTACAATGTTAAGTTTCTACAATGTAAGTTTCTACAATGATAAATTCATTCCAACTACATTGTGCGTGGTCTGACACGCACTTGGCCGGTTTCTTTTATTATAAATGGTGAGGTTATATTTATATGGATAGGTAGGTAACCATTTAATCTATAAAAAGAAATTGTTCAAAAGGCGGCCCAGTTATTATATTACAGTTTTAAAACATATTTTCATTTTATTCATTGATTTTAATAATACGAGTAAGTTCTCATAAATTGCAAAACAATATCCATAATAGGCCCTTTAACTGGAGCAACTGGCCAGTTGAATTATCATCCTCATTCCTTATCTCAAACTAAATGCAAGGCCAGTGAAGGAATTTCAATTTAGGACCAAAGGAATTTCAAGGACGGCTCAGTGGCTGGGTGCTACGGCGTAGCATCTGCTACGTGACCGTAGCTGCGTAGCTTTAATTTGACGTAATGTATGCTACGCTGCCTACGATGGCTGGGGTCAAGAACAATTTAATCTTATTAGATCAGCACAAGTAGTATTTTACGTAAGAAGCAATATAAGCAATGGTTAAAAGATTTGCCTGCTATTGGAAAGCAGTTTGATTATTTTTGAATTTTTCATCATCTTCCTAGCCTTTTCCCAACTATATTGGGGTCGGCTTCCAGTCTAACCGGATGCAGCTGAATACCAGTATTTTACATGGAGCGACTGCCTATCTGACCTCCACAACCCAGTGACTGGGTAATACGATACCCCTTGGTAAGACTGGTTGTCAGACTTTCGGGCTACTGACGACCCGTAACGACTGTCAAAGATCCACGAATGACAGCCGGGACCAACGGCTTAACGTGCTTTCCGAGGCACGGAGGGGTCTCGGTATGTAAAGATGGTCACCCATCCACAGACCAACCGAGGCAAGCGTAGCTTAACCTGAACGATCGACCTGTGCGGCTGTTATTATTTAGTCCTTTAAAATCCTAAAAATATTTACTGATAATGTTCCCCCCAATATCCACTATAAATAACATCAAGTTGTATTGTGTGTTTTTAAGTTTGTGCCAAATAAATGTATTTTCTTTCCTTCTTTCTTTTTTTCTAAGTATCCAAGTCTTACCCTTGTTTAATCCTCGATATTTTATTCAAAGCTCGCTACTTCATTTCGCCTTTTGCTTGAGAACCGTTCGGTTACTTGAAACATTAATGCTCTGCTTGGGGACCTCAAAGGGACCTGTTAACCTGTGAATGGTATGAAATAGATTGGAGTGTAGAAGTGTAAAATTAGAGGTGCCTTGATTGTGGGTAAAATATTCATGTTTTGGGAAAGAATACGTGGTGACCATTTTGTTTTTTTGTATAATAATAATAATAAGAAATTTTATTGACATAAAAACAGTTGTTACATACATAGATTGAAGCCCTGACTCCTGAGCTAGGTAGCAACCTGTGTTACAGGAGCCAGTGTCTTCGCCCATTTTTGGTACAATTAATAACTGTGCAATAAAACAATATAAAAAAAAAATAAGAAAAAAAGACAAAACGTAATAGGAAAACGAAATGTACGATGCACACATACTCTTAGCTATACAAAATATTTGTGTGTGGGGGTGTGTGTGTGTGTGTGAGGGGGGGTATATTTTTGGGAGGCAGTTTTCCTTTCAAGAATTTTTCCGCGGAGGTTCTTTTTTTCGTTAGCCATATTATAGCCCACCGCTGGGCAAAGGCCTCCGCTTTTTCCTTCCAAACCTCCCTGTCTTGAGCGATCTCTGGCCATGTTGTCCCTACAAACCTCGTTATATCGTCACACCATCACCGTGGTCTACCTCGACAGCGATGCGGAGGTTCTACCCAAAACAATTTCAATCAGCAAGTAATCTTGGATCAGGATTCAGGACTAGCTGTGCCCGCGTCTTAGCTCACGTGCCTGCGTACACTAATGGCATTATAAGTTAATGGGAAAGTGTAATATCCTCCACAATATAAGTAGATTTTGCTAATTTAAATTGAAAGAAAGAAAGAAAGAAAATACGTTTATTTGCGGTAAACATGACGCAAAAAAGAACATAAAAACAAATAAAGAAAAAGAACAATAAGAAATGAATTGAAACTTGTTAGTACAGACTCATCAAGCTACTACAATCTGTCTTTTTTTTTAAATCGATTTTCAAATTTATCGCTAAAGCATTAGGTTCAAAGTTGATTGGGAAAATTTGACAGTTTTGGGCAGCTTGGTGTGCTGGCTGTGTCTGTACATCTTCAGTTTAATTCATGATACATAGGTAATGGCACGAATCTGCCCAACACTTAGCGTAATAAGTATTGAGAAGTTGAAATGTCTTTCAGTTTTGTCATGCGTGATAGGCACGCTCTGAATATCTAATCTATCTATACAGGGTGACAGGGATATCGACGCACAAGCTGTTTCCATGGATTCAGTACCTGAAATGTTTCGTAGGTTAACAAAAAATAAAATCAGCAGTATCATAGAAAAGTACAGACGCCAGCAGGTCAAGCTACCCGAAACTGTCAAATTTTCCCAATCAACCTTGAACCTTAATGCTATAGCGATTAAGTTGAAAATCTATTAAAGAAATTTGACAGATTGTAGTAGCTTGATGTGCTGGCGTCTGTACCGCTACGCGGTCAAAATGTATGGAACAGTTTTTTTTTTTTAAATAATTGTGAAAAAAAAATACTCCGTCATGTGCTGGATTCATGATTTCAGTTTGCGCGTCGAAGTCCCTGCCGTCCCTGTATAATAATCTAATTAGCCTATTGTCCCGCTACAGGTCAAAGGCCTCACTCCCCGTTTCTCACACAATTCTGAATATAATCGATATTATACTAGCCAGTTTATTGCAATGTAGTTTGACGCTTAGACAAACTTTTTTTTTGTTAGCCTTTTCCGTCCCACATCTGGGCAAAGGGCTCCCCCAAATCCTTCCACTATTTTCCCGCGCCACCTCGAACGAGTCCAGGTCATTTCGTCATCTCTTTCTAAGACAGAAAGACAGACTCTTTATAAAATAAATAATAACAAGTTAATCTAAAAGAAAATGTCAAGCTAGATACGAGTAACGTTATCCTCTCCTATCCTTGCTTACATAACGAAATACAAGCGCCTTTTCAAGCCAATTTTTTATCTTAAAAAATTCAAGAGAAAAAATTACTTGAGAACCGGAAAATATGTCCCGTATTCCTTTTCTTTTAAAGCCGAGATCAAGCCAAGCGACTTGGCAGTAATAAGAATGTTTCGCTGAAAAATGTGTTGAAGAAACCAAGTTTGGAGAAATAATGCTTTCGTATTTTCGTCCTCTCTAAAATTTAAACTCTTCAAATCAAAGTCATTTATTCAAATTAGGCTGAGAATCAGCACTTTTCGAACGTTAAAATTACAAAAGACAGTCCCCCAAAAACGCCCGCCCTTCACCACTTCCTAGTGCTATCGCTGGGAAGACGAAGTGGCGCAACAAACTCCCCAGCAGCACACAAAAGACACACAAAACACACACACGAGACACAGAACATAACTTCTATGTCACGAGACATCATAGAAGATCTACTCTGTAAAAATCTCACCGTGGAAACTTAGGTGAAGTGAGCCGTCATTCTACTGAATGCTAAGGATGGACACTATAGAGTATAACGCCCCCTCGTGGGCGTTTGAGACTTTCGGTAGTAGATCCAGAGAAAATTATATATCCTATCTTACGACTATATAATAATCGACGTTTAAATATAGATATATAGACGGTTCATTAAATTAATTATATTTTTATTATAAAAAAAAAAACGTTTTGTACGCCTGGTCGGGCAAAACATGTACCTAAGGACTTTCAAACTATATTTAAGATCTTGCATGCTTGACTTGTATGTAAACACATGTTTAACAAATAAAATATCTTTATCTTTATAAACGTGACAATAGAGCTGTTTCAGATTCGCGACAGATGGTAAGTAAAATAAATTGGGGGCTTTAGAAAAAAATATTCTCAAAGTGGATGGTGGCCCACATAGTGACAGTTCACTTCAAGGTCACTTCACCTAGGTCTTCACGGTGTGATTTTGCAGAATTCATCGGAAGTTAGTTTACAGGATCGGTGCGAGCGGATTCGCTTCAGTTTGCCCAGGGCCTTTACGCCATTTCATTTGTCACAATTCCGTTCTTTCGCCTCAAGCTTTAATTTCTATTGTTTAAACTGTGAGAGATGCTTTCCACTACGTTTCGGGTTTAATTTTGATTTTTTTCTTCTTTTAACCTTTCGTGTCTGAGGGGTGATTAATTTCTGTGTGGCTAATGTTTTTTTTTTGGGAAAATCAGTGTTACAAAAATATTAAATGATGCACAGAAACACACACACAGAACACAGAACAGACAGAACGTGACACGGCGGGACGTCGTGACAGAATGATGGTACAGTCACGAGCAAAAGTATGTATACACTCAGCTTTATTGAAAAGCGATTTACTCCTTTATTTTTTAATGAAATTTTATGTTGTTACGAACATAGCATTTTCGAACCCATAGGTTTATGTAATGTGTCGTATTTCAACGTTGCATTCATTATTTCTTGAAAAAATCGCAATTGAAAGTTGCCAAGTGTTGACATATTGGTGCTCGTGACTGTACGAGTAGGAGCCGAGTATGTTGTAGGTGGTCGTGTGATATAATTATGAATAAAAAACGGTATTATTATTATTATTTAGTTTCTTAGTAACATTTCAAGTTCAAAAGCAAAGTAATAATTAGTTTTTTGGCAGAGACATCTCAATTGTACCCGCTTGCAAAGTTCTTCTTTACTGTATAATACATTCTTTGATTATTTTAATGTGACTACGTAAAAGAGCATGTGTCAAAATCAAAGTCAAATAATTTATTTCAATTAGGCACATAAAACAAAGAACCGGAGTTACCAACATAGCTTGCAGAGTAAGCAAAGTGAAGTGGCAGTAGGGTGGCCATGTTTGTTGAAGGACCGATGGCAGGTGGAGCAGACGAGTCCTGGAGTGGAGACCGCGTAACGGCAAACGTAGTGTGGGACTCCCCCCAGCTAGATGGACGGACGACCTTAAGAAGGTGGCCGGGACAGACTGGATGCGGAATGCGGAGGACAGGGTGTTGTGGCGCAGCCTGGGAGAGTCCTATGTCCAGCAGTGGACTGCAACAGGTTAAGCTGATTGATTGATTGAGGCACATAAAAGGCAATTTTGAATGTCAATATGTGGTATTGTGGATTATACCACAGGAGTGCTTGCCTATTATTTTTAAACAACACAAAGACCACACTACCTTCGGCATCGTCAAGAACCACCATCATAAACATAAAATCACAGGATCTGTTATATAGGTTCAAATTAAACTAACTAGCGAAACTCGATGATGAATATCGATATCTGAACATGATCAAAAAGACACTAATTTGTTGACATATTTGTGGGATCATCGACCGCAGTTGAAAGAGTGAATGTGAGTTGAATCAGTGCAGTCATTTGAAATATCATAATATCATCATTTGTGTTTAAACACGATACAACTAAAGAAAACAGGTTTTCTCAACTCATACTTCAAGTAAAAACACTGCCAGCAGTCGTTGATCCCCAGAAAAAAACCTAAAATACTACTAATACTATAAACTCGAAAGTTTGTATGGGTAGATGTTTGTTACTCTTTCGCGCAAAAACTACTGAATAGATTTGGATGAAATTTGGTACACAGATAGTAATATAACCATAATTAACACATAGGATACTTTTTATTCC
Source organism: Apamea sordens (assembly GCA_945859715.1). NCBI lineage: Eukaryota > Metazoa > Arthropoda > Insecta > Lepidoptera > Noctuidae > Apamea > Apamea sordens. The sequence continues at coordinate 15,860,015 of OX243998.1, read as the reverse complement.
GATATTCCTACAGGATCAAAACTTATGCGGGTGAAACCGCGCGGCGCCGCTAGTTTTATATACCTACATGTTTACATGTTTTTTTATTAGGTATCTTACCAAATAAAAAATTGAATATTTTTATTTTGTCGTGTTTAAATGTCGATACACATACGTCTGCAGATTTCCGTTAGCTAATCACTTTCACCCTGTATACATGCTGTAAGATAACTAATGAAATGCAAACTGAATAGGAAATAATACTAACTACCCATCTTCCCGGGATTCCTGATCATCAATCAGCGGGTTAATTGCGTAAAACAATATCAGTAGCAATGGGTTTCAATTTGACATTTCAACAACATTCATTGCGTTATTTACGTTGTTGAGCAGACACATTTTCGAACATATAAAGCGATGGATTAGCAATATCCTTCTAAATGATTCAGATTGATAGCTTATTACACAATTAGGGTGCAGATTCCAATGAAAAATCAGCCAGTTACTGTAAATGTCAAAGATCAACCAATTAGCGAAATGGCTAGGGATTATTTACGTAAAGATAATTGGTCAATTAGTTATTGAACTGTACCAATTAATCAGAGTTACTGAGGCTATTTGCGTCTTGGATGATTTCATTGGCAAGCACTATTTAGTATTCTATTGTAATCTAGATAAATTGGAATCGTTATTCACACTTAGAAGTGGCACTAAACTAATATCATACTGAGACCCCTCCGTGCCTCGGAAAGCACGTTAAGTCGTTGGTCCCAGCTGACATTCGCGGATCTTTGACTGTCGTTACGGGTAGTCAGAAGCCTGAAAGTCTGACAACCAGTCTTACCAAGGGGTATAGTATTACCCAGTAACTGGGTTGTGGAGGTCAGATAGGCAGTCGCTCCATGTAAAATACTGGTATTCAGCTGCATCCAGTTAGACTGGAAGCCGACCCCAACATAGTTGGGAAAAGGCTAGGCAGATGATGATACTTAATATTGGTTTCTAAATCTGTAGATCTGAGAGAACTGAAAATGTTGAAATGATAAAGATTGCCAAATGGTAACTATATGATAGCAATTATAATCAGTTTATTGCAAGCTATAATGCTAATAATCCTTCATAAGCATAATTTAATTAATTATTTAATAATAATTATTATTTTTTATTACAGTATTTTGAAGTTATATTAATATTGTATTGTATGTGTTTATATGGGCCTTGATGCCTGAAATAAATGGATAAATAAATAAATAATCAGCCGTAATCCACCACGCGGGCCCAGTGCGGGTTGGTAGACGTCACGTGTCCGAATTTATCGTTTTAGGACAAGCCGATTTCCTTACGATGTTTTCCTTCACCGTTTTGAGACCAGTAGTGATGAAATAATTTACACAAAGTAAAGCGCCAGTCTGGATTCGAACCTACAAGCTTACAGCTCACGACTTACTCAGTGATCTAGCTAGGACAGTAGCGATTCACCCAGCAACTTGTTGTACAAACGCCAGCACATCAAGCTATTACAATCTGTCAAAATTCTTTAATAGATTTTCAACTTTATCGCTAAATAATTAGGTTCAAAGTTGATTGGGAAAAATTGACAATTTCGGGTAGCTTGATGTGCTGGCGTCTGTCCTACACCATGTCATTCATAATGCATACTTTGTTATGCCCCTCATGTACTACAAAACCTTTATGTGTTTATATATATTAACTCGTAAGTCGCGGCTATTATTAACCACTGGGTCACCGCTCTCTCCTTCATAAGGAATTTCGCAGGAATTTCATAAAATTCAAGACAATTCTTACTGCAGGTACCGTACATTCTTACAGGCACTTACCTGATTACCTTTTTTTGTTTTTTTTTTTTTTGTGTGGGAAATAATTATTTCACTTCTCCCGCTTTGGGCGGAGCGGGAGGGCGTGTCAGACTTTTACTGACTAAAACCCACCCGTGTTCCTTCAGTTGCCTGTGCCAGGGGCCACACGGTATCTCTTTAAATTCAAATACGTTTATTGTTTGTTACAGGTAGAAAAAGATCTTATAGTTATTATAATAGTAGTACTGTAATATGCCTACGGTGTACAATATTCTATTACGTTATTATCATTATTAACATTCTTACAGTTGGTCTAGTCTCTCTTAACATTAATAAAATTTACCTTAAAAATATTATAAAAGTAATATACTTTAATCAAATTATACATTAAAAATATTTATACATTGGTCAAATTATACATTAAAATAAAACTCATAAATGCAATAGTCATACATTATTTTATCTCTTTCGAACAACGCACGGCCCTGGCAGGCATCGGCCCTAGCGGACCCCGTCAGTTAGTGCCAACCTAAAATTACCTTACGTTAAATTATAAAGAAGCTGCATACTACTAACAATAATTATTAGGTTAGAACGTATTAACGTTAATTATTAACATTAACAACAACAACTAATCGCATTTGGTCTTAATAGTGTGAAGGCGGAAATTATAATCTCCCCTAAGCGCCTTAAGATACAAATTGCCCTGTATAATCAATTAACCCTACACAAATTAGACCATTAGGACACCTCTCTAAGTTCCCTCTCGACACCCAATTTCCGGCATTCTTGATCCTATAATATTGTATAAGTAGTGGTTACCCAACGCCCAGTCATCTGACACTACCTTCGGAATAGGGAAGTTCACAGGAAGTTTTGCCAAAGCGGCTTAGCGTTTAGTTACAAAGTAGTAAGGTTGAAAACACACTGTCATGTAGGCTAGGCTTAATATCACTATATCGCGCCAAGACAGCCATTTGGGTCTCTGGAAAATACACATATTCTGATCCCTCTATAATAAATGATTTATTTTATTTGTAAGTAGGTTTGTACAAACACTTTTACACTTCAATCATATTTTAAAACTAGATGAGGTCGGAGTTTCCTATCTGACTAGTCTGAGAAGAAAGGCCAAAACAAACTCAGAGGTCACAGTCTCTTTTAAAGACCAGACATAATCTTGGTCAGATCATATGAAGACCATGTAGATCGATGTCTGAGATGGTTTTTTGAGGAAAGAACCACACAGATTGAGAGGACCTGTCCAGTCAGTGCACGCATTTGTCAGAAATCGTGCAGCTCAATACAACACTTAAGGAGCACGACGATTCGACGAACAATACCAAAGAAAGGACATTTGGGTCAAACTGCCAGACCATGACAAAAACGAATAGAACAGAGAGAAAAATAAAAAATAAAATGACCCACATAGTCTTCACATTCACAATAATTAAAATAATAGAATACTTTCATCAGATAACAACAAAACAACGTTAAAACACAGTTCATTTTCATCATTCTCGTTAAAACACAGTTTATTATCACCATTCTCCTGCCCTCATCCCAATTTAGTCGCGGTCGGCGCAACCTGTCTTTTTCTTCCATACTTCTCTATTAGTTGTCATCTCGGTAGTCACCCCCTTTCTAGCCATATCATTTTTTCACGCAGTTCATCCATCGTTTCTTTGGTCTTTCCCTACTCGTATAGCCATCCATATTCATACTCAAAACTTTCTTGACGACATTTTCCTCATTCCTCCGCATCACATGCCCATACCATGACAACCGATTTCCACACAACTTTTCAATCACTAGTTTCACTTTCGGACTTCCTCTTATACAAGGAGTCGTTTTGCATCCTCGTCAAATTCAAGGAGGTAACTATGCTACTGATTCTCGACGGCGATTCTGTTCTTTCAAAGTGGTGTATTCTGAAATACTGTCAAATAACTAAAAAAACAAGTATGTATTCAATATTTACCAGAGATCGTAATTTTATTTGATTATTTAAGTCTTTCATTACTGCCTCTTGAATTTTGACGAGGATGCAAAACAACAGCTTGTATACTCAACGATGTTAAAACCCTATATAATTCGTAAATACTTAATAATTATTGCAAACAGAATATTAAAACACCTAAACTTCATTTACCTTAATCGCACTTGTATATAACAAAGCTTACATTGTCAGCGATTATACGTAATCACCCGAAATTCCCACTTCGCCGCTACATAAACGGGCACTCGTTAAAATGTTTTTGAAATAAATTCTCGCCGTAACCCTGGGGCCACAGGGCATTCTACGAAACGACCCATTACACCCCTGTTTGGACCATTTACCGTAAAACTGAACTGTTTCACTCCAAAAGTTTCATTTACTAGCTTTTTGTGAAAGTTTTTAGTTTTGCCGGCCAAACTGCTGTTTGAGTCGACTTTAATTTTGTTCTAAAAATGGAAACAGATTTTACTTAAGAGACGTGGCCAGTAATTCAGTTGGAGCTGAATTTTTATAGTAAAATGTGTTCGTGGTTTACCCAAATAGCCTTTAGGCAATTTAGAAACCGTTATGTATTTATAGAAAACTTTTGTGTTTTCTATTTCAACCGAGATTTATATTTTACATCAAAACTATATTCGTCGAATGTAGGTTGATCCGGAAAATAAAAATCCGAAGCAGAACTTACAAGTTCTTAAATTGTTTTCGTAATTACCGCTTCGTTCAACACTAATTAGTACCTTAAACGGCTTCCTACACTAATTTTACACACACTTCAAACTTAACATTTATAAAACAATGTTCAATTTCATACCGTTCAACATAAAATATTCAAGTGTCAGAACACTTTTTTTTACTCCTGTATCGTGGGTGCGTTTGCAAACATTTAAAATCAAATACACAAACAGCCAGACCCGGAACAACTACCTGTAGGCAATACAAATATTTGTTCCGTGCGGGAATCGAACCCGCGACACGCAGCGCAGCAGTCGATCGCTCAGCCACTGCGCCAACCGTGTCGTCACATTATCTATACTTTTTTTTTTTTTTCAGGATGGGAAATCATCAAATGACTCCTCCCGCTCTGGGTGGAGCAGGAGGGAGTGTCAGACTCTTACTGACTAAAACCCACCCGTGTTCCTTCCTTAGCCCTTTATGGTCCAGGGCAGCGGTTTTCCTTTCGGACGATCCCGCTACCCTGGCAGGCTTTGGCCCTATGGGGCCCCGTCGCTTATGCTGACATCTCTTTGAGGCGCGCGTGGAACACGTACACGCCGTTCGGCACGGGACATTATCTATACTTAATTAATATTATAAAGTTTGTTACATTGTTTGTATGTAAGAGGTAATCTCCGGAGTTAAAGATCCAATTCTAAAAATGTTTTCACTGGTAGAAAGCTACAAGCTACAAATTATGTTTACATCATGCATTTTAGCTGAGCTATCACAACTTTTGTCTAGCAAGTCGGAAAGAAATTCCTCTTTAAACAGAATTATTTGCATGCGCTGCCTAAAAAGTTGTATATACGTTAAAACAATGTATAGCAATCTGTTAAGCCTTAAATAGTTCTACAAAAAGGTCCGCGACACCTATCTTTTATATTTAAACTAGCTGACCCGGCAAACGTTGTTTTGCCATATAAATTATTTCTAGCTGCCCGGCGCTACTTCGTTCGCGTGGTGTCCTACCCCCTACCCTACTCCTACACTACTCCTTCCCTACTCCTACCCTACTCCTACACTACTCCTACCCTACTCCTACCCTAATTCTAACCTACTCCTAACCTACTCCTACCCTACCCTACTCCTACCCTACTCCTAACTTACTCCTACCCTACTCCTACATTACTCCTATCCTACTCCTACCCTACTCCTACCCTACTTCTACCCTACTCCAACCCTACTCCTACCCTACTCCTACACTACTCCTTCCCTACTCCTACCCTACTCCTACACTACTCCTACCCTACTCCTACCCTAATTCTAACCTACTCCTAACCTACTCCTACCCTACTCCTAACCTACTCCTTCCCTACTCCTACCTGCTATAAACCTCACGGAGCCCGAGACCTTTCCAACGAATGCAAAACCGTGGAAATCGGTTCGTGCGTTCTGGAGTTATAGCGTCAGGAAGGAAAACCCGACTTATTTTTATATAGTAGATATCGCTTTTATGTTTTTGCTTTTGTTTTGTTGGTTCTCTTTAAAATATTGCTCTTAGCGATAAGACCGCCCATTGTGTCACTCTTCTGTAATTTTTATGGTGTACAATAAAGAGTATTCTATTCTATGTTTTAACAAATTATTTTTTTGACATGCTTACGTTTGGATGAAAATATAATTTTTAAATAAGAATTGTTATCAACATAAATTATTTTATGATCACAAGGACATTATAGAGATAAGATTACCCATTTACAGTACGTCAATTTGTCATATAGTTTCGGAGATAATAGAAAATTACTAAGACACAAAATGCCGCTAAAACTGCATTCATGAATACAAGTTTCATACGCGGATTGATGAAATTGTCGGTATTGTCATAGGGTGATGTAAAATGGTTGGATGTCGTTCTAATTTCTATTGGTTTTAGTTGTTTGATGTCATAAATACTTCGTTCCTTCTCCTCTTCGTCTGGTTTACGATTGTTTCTAACTATTTCAAGTTGAGGTAATAATAATAATAAAGCTAAACGAAGTCGCAGGCACAAGCTCGTAAGTAATCTATATCTAAGTCATACCCTACAACGATATTGTACAATATCGCGTATTGCGCAATGTTTTAACCGTTCCAAACCAATCCAATAATAAAGAGTACATGCCGAAGATGCCTCACTGCGATACCTCGCGGCCGCGGTTTAGCTCGATACCTCGATGTCACACCTCCATGTAAAACAAATGCATGCTAATAGACACACACGCACATGCCGAAGGATACCTTTCTGCAATACATCGCGGGCAGCTTGGGGGCTTAACTCGATGCCTGGAATGTGCATGCGTGACTATTAGCATGCCTTTGTTTACATGGAGGTGACATCTGCGGTATTGCAGTGAGGCCTCTTCGGCATGTAATTACCCTAAGAAATAAATAGGTGACTATAATCATTGTAAGTAATAAGGTATTGCAACAATAATTTGGGTTGAACGACATTGGGCATGTCTGATATTCGTCAAATCGGCAATTCATCAGATTCGATATTGGTCAATGCTGGTTCGTCAAATCGTCTGTTCGTCCACGCTATTGGTCAAGTAATTGAAGTACAATCAACTGTAAAAATGAAAGTACCTCATGATATTTTTTTATTAACTCATTTATTCAATTCATATTTATTTACACAGAATTTATACCCAACACAACTATTTTAAACACTTTAACGCATCTAATTTTCAACTCAATAATTTCACTGCAGGGAAAACTTGTCTGGACAGTCCCCATAATATTACTTTACTCTATGACAGTCCCCCAGTAATATCATAACATTCATTAAATAAAAGAAAACAAATTCGGTTCGAAATTCAACTTTACTTTTCAAATTGATTCTGCACATTTTGTTTTTAAACAATTCCAAAATTCAAATGCCATCTCATAAAATGAAATGTCAGGGACCGGAACGTTATTCGGAAAGAATAAAAATTTAGAAGATCTTCCAGAGTTTCACATGACCTCAAATTTTTGGTCCTAGGACATGACGGTTTCGTCAGTGGTGATGAAATTATTTACACAAAGTAAAGCTCCTGCCTGGGTTCGAATCCACGATCTAAAACTTGTAAGTCAGGGCCGTTACCTCGGCCACCACTGCAGTCAGTGGTAGGTCATCATCACACACCATTCATGTAATAAAAAAAGCAAAGCCATCTTCAGTCCCGTTTGAAATTCAACTTTAATTTTCAAATTAATTCTGCACATTTTGTTTTTTAAGCAATTCCGTATTCAAATGCCATCTCATAAAATGTAATGTCAGGGACCGGAACGCTGCCGGACGGCGCGTATGTGTTCCACGCGCGCCACAAAGAGATGTCAGCACGATTGACGGGGCCCGATAGGGCCGAAGCCTGCCAGGGTATCGGGATCGTCCGAAAGGTTTACCGCTGCCCTGGTACATAAAGGGCTAAGGAAGGAACACGGGTGGGTTTTAGACCGGAACGTTATTCGAAAATAATAAAAATATACAAGTTCTTCCAGGGTTTCTGACATCATAATTTGCGAACTGAATACATAACACATGATCGTGAAAAATGACTAGCATAAGTCGCTCTATCAAGTACTAATTGTGTATGCATAAGGAGTCCCAACTACCTATTACTGCGGCCAGGGATCGCGGTGCCTTATTTTCTTGCTGAAGTGACAGCCTGATGGATCTTATTAGGTACACTTTATTTTGTATTTTCTTACTTTATTACATAATGTGGACGAAGCTCACTGAATTCTTTTATGAATGCTTCGAATTAAATATTTTCGTAGGGTGTCGTGTTGTTGCCGTTGGAATTATAAAAAGTTTTTTTTTCATAGATGAAATATGAAATATTTCATATTTCACAAACAATTTTTTGCTTCCTTTTTTACGTAAGTACTTAATCAAAATTGAAGTCTTTTCATAGCGTTTCGTTTCATATCATCTGTCCCTCTGACCAATAACTCTGTATTATATGTATAAACAATAATATTATTCGTTTTAAAAACTTACATTACAGAGGTATTGAATAACAAATAAACAGCCAAAGCATTTTTTTTTTAAATTTCTTCAAACAAATGCCACTATTATTTTAAATTCAATTTATCTAAATGTATAGAGATACGTGTAGATACTGAAATAAAATTCTATTTCCCGTCGCTCAATCAAGTTAGATTCAGAAATATTGTAGAAACTGAAACAAGATTGGATTCACTGTAATTCTAGAATCTAGAATTGTATTACATAGAAATTCTGGGTTAGATTTTCTTGTATAAAATCTATGTCAACAAATCTGGTTCTGCATATCCAAAGCAAATAAGTAAAGCAATCTTTCGGTAAAACTAAACGGAATAATAAATTAGATCAATACTCAGCCAAGCGTTGACTATTGGATTATTCTATGTGATTTTTCTGCGTTTAGTTCTTGCAAAATACGTTAAATACACGGATATCTATGGTTGAAGAGTTCGCTTCTTTTTTATAAAATCCAGGACGCATAACAAAACGTCACGCCTTGTTTCCCTGAATAGTTGGGCGAAGAGGTACTAGAACACACACATTTTGTCAGTTATGTTTAAGGCCCATACAAAAGGCCATCTACCGGGCACGAATCCAAACCTCAGGGTGCTACTGATAAAGTAGATAGAAAAATCCAAAAATACTTTGCCCGAACTGGGAATCGTTCAAGGTCCTCGTGCTCAACAGTAGCGCCTGCAACCACAAGATCAACGAGGCACTCGAAGGACGATCCTCTGAAAAAAAAATTCCATTAGTCAAATTCAAATCGTAAAGAACGCATTAGGGCGGGCCCACACATCATATTTCGTCATACAACCTTAAATGCGCTCTTATTTGTATGAGTTATACCCCTCTGAGCTCCGTAATAAGGCTGTTTTCCCCCCATTTGTCAAAGTAAACTGCATTCTAATGGCTTGAAATAATATTATGAACTTACATACACCCGCAGGTAAAATTGAATTTAATGCGTTTAGGTACCTTTTCCGTTACTTCCTTTTTATTATAAATAGATATCTTCAAAAGAATTTTCAAAGGGGCTTGTGGCTAAATTATAACAGCCGCATGGGTCAAACGATCAGGTTAAGCTACACTTGCCGCGATTGGTCCGTCGATGAATGACCATCTTAACATGTCAAGACTCCCCCGTGTCTCGGCATGCACGTTAAGCCGTTGGTCCCGGCTATCATTCGTGGATATTTGGCAGTCGTTACGGGTCGTAGAAGGCCTATAGTTTGACAACTAGTCTTACCAAGGGTCTTACCAAGGGTCTTACCCAGTTAATGTTTTGTGGAGGTCAGATAGGCAGTCGCTTCATGTAAAATACTGATACTCAGCTGCATCCATTAAGACTGGAAGCCGTCCCCAACAGAGTTGAGAAAAGGCAGATCATGATGAGATAATTATTTTCAATAGAATTTACTCTTAGGCATACCTACGTGAATACTTTAACGCCTCATTTTTACAGACACAAAAGGCAAGCATCTACTACTACTACACAGCGAACAAAACAGATGCACTCCATTTCCGCTATGAAAACAAACAGATAATAAAAGCAATTGTGTTTATATACAAAATGAAATTATAAGGGTTCTCCGCCTAACTGAGTTAGCTGTTTGGTAAAGTTGTTACAAGTCTGTGTGCGTAGATACCGTAAAATGTAACCGCAGCCTTGAAAGGGTGAGGCGACACTTGCTAACTAAGCCAAACTACCATCTATCAATGACATAACGTTACACTTTACAAGAGGTTCACCATATGTGTACCCTGCTTAAGGACTGAAAAGTTTTAGCATGTAGAGCAGTGGTGCGACCCTAGACTTAACAGCATAAAGTTTTGCATTAAAACTTTTTGCTGAGCTAAATGTCTGTCATTTTTTATTCACGCTTCCCGCCAAAAGTTTGACAGCTGTCATAATGGAATGGTGCTTTAATATCGTTCCAAAGTCGAAATCATTACAATACATTCGACTTATCGTTTCAATAGTTTACACAGACATTTTAGGTACTGTTAGAAATCTATTAAATCTATTTGGTATGAAAGGCTAGCAAAATTTTCTACGCAGATATTGACTCCGTGCCAAAAGATTGTGTCCACTAAACCAAGGCACGGCAGGTGTACCAAATTGAGAGTGCACTTTTTCACATCTGTCTATTCCAGCACTTTTGCACGGACTAAGTTATTGCAGTTTGGCTAGCCAATGTTACCAGCCTCGCCTCTTGGTTTACAAAATTTATTGAGTTTTAAAACTGGTTTCGACGCTGATAAATTCTGCGGAGTGTATGAAAAAATAAGACGAGGAAAATAGTTTTAACAGTACACATTAATTTGTAGAGTCTTCTATGGAAACAGATAAATGGTCTATCTACTAATAAAGCGAAATGGCAAGCATATATAAATACACACGACACACGTAGGTACAGTCACCGGCAAAGTGGATTAACACTTCTGTCTTTTTAATCTTAACTATTGAAGTAAATATTTAATTACATAAAATCGGAACAAAAGTAAAATTTAAAAAATATCATAAACACATGCCTGCTTCCGATGGGGTAGGCAGGAACTACAGAACGCTTCCTGTACGGTCCTCCTTTGACATAAAAAAATGCTGTTAAACAAGTATCTAATTATTTTGTGTCGATTTAGATGATGTGTAAAAGTAGTGGTCATTGAATTGTCCCTGACCGTACCTACTAGCATTTTTAATATACAAAAAGATAAAATTATTAGGTATTCACTCTACAGCTCACTTAGAACTATTAATATTAAGAACATGTTGACCTTTGAATGGCACTGCGTATATTGAAAGCCCTACAAAAACTTGATACAATTCACGCATGTGACAGATGGTGCGACAAGATAAAATTATAGTGCCAGATTCTGAATGAGGAGGAAAAAAGGATAAACTTTTTGAAATGCCGATTAATGCGACTTTCAGAAATACACTTTATAATAGTAATTTTCTTTGCGGTAGGTACATCACCTTAAGATAAAACAGTTTCTTGTTATTAATAATTCTATTTCAATTTATCTTAATTCTATCTAATTTTATCTTATTTTGTCTAATTCTATCTTATTTTATCTAATTTTCACAAATTTTGTTTCATTTCATTTAATTTAATCAAAATTTGTCCATTTTTAATATAACTTAATTTTATAATTGTATGACATGTGTGTATTGACTAATAACCTGTATGTGTGGTGCAAACTGTGAATATAAGTTGGTTATTAATAAATAAATAAATTTTTAAAAAATCTTCATATATTAGGTTGGGGAAAAAGTCTTTTCGCATTATATTATTCTATAGCAACGAGATCATGTCCCTCCTGTCACCTACAAGATGGCAAAAAGTTATCGAACAAAGTGGTACCTACATACTTTAGTTAAATGTAAATAAACTATATTAAAAAATGTTTTGAATTTTCTTAAAAAATGCGAAGAAACTTTTTCCCCAACCTATTATTATGATTTCCTGTCATAATAATGTACTATAAACAATTTTTAAGAGTATGTAACTATTCGATTGCGTTTCTTGTCCATTATGGTTGTATCGAAACGATTTGGCTTCGATTTGGACATAGATAGTTGTTAAAAGTCTTTTCCAAAATATTCATGATTAATATACGATAAATAAGAGCAGTTATATCGGTTAGCTCGGCGAGCAATTGTAAAAAAAAACCTATATATTATTTTTAATCAAAATTAAACTACGCAACCATTACAGAAGCCCACAGAAACCTAACAAAACACTTCGTATTTGTATAAACGAATGAAATAAGAAATAGTTATTATTTCATTCGTTTATACAAATACGAAGAGTTTTGTTAGGTTTCTGTGGGCTATATACTCGTAGTACAGTAATAATTAAAATAACAGCCCAGTTAACTACACATGAGAAATAATATGGTAGCCATTTTAAACAGTTTTCGGCGCAATATCTATTATCGTTAACGAATAACAATCGAGTGATTTAGTCATCAAACAGTTTTGAAATTAATTTTCACAGCGGTCGAGCCAATCCCAGATCGTAGTTGCTGAATTAATTAACGAAATGAGCGGGTATTTTGTGGTTTAAATGATAGCTGAATACAAATTGAGGTTCTAATAGGGTTGCATATTAGAAAATCAAAACTTTCTCGAGCAAATTTCAAAAGAACAATAAACGAAATAACAACATTTAAATGACCAAATGTTTTATTTAGAAAAAGTTTAAAATCCCAATGTATGAAAAAGAAATGAAATGAAATGAACGACTGATCAAAAGTTTTTACATCGAAACAGCTAGGTTAGGTTAGGTTAGAACTGTGACCACACAACGCACGAGCCGATCGAGCGCAGCGAGCGGTGCCGCGGCAGCGGCCGGCGATTGCCAGAAACATATTAATCGCGGGAACTACGTCGCCGCTCTTTGGGATTTCATCAATTTGGTCAATAGTGTAATAAAAAATTTAAACATTGATATTCCAGACTTTGGTCAGCTGAACTTTTGATCAAATGACCATCGTTATTTTAAACTTTGTTGATTTGTACGTTGTTCTTTTAAAATTTGCGCAGGAAAGTTTTGATTTTCTAATATGCAAACTCGAATAGTTACGATAGTTGAGTGTGGTCAGGAGTTCTAGATGAATAAGGAGCGGTAGATATAGAGCTAAAAGTTTTATTTTTCAAAGTCTCTACCTGTTCTAGTTGATTCAAAAATATTTGATGTTTGTAGGATTTTCCTAGTGTTAGTGAAAACTAGCCGCATAAGCTTAGCCAACTTGCAGTCGACTATGAGAGACCTGGGGGTCTACTCCGAAGTAGTATCGGCCGAATGTTCAGCCGTTTCCTGCTACGAAGTTACTATTGGGTTCGGTCAGTTCCGATCCTACACTCCTACACTCTTTCGAATATTGACTATGGTCCCGACCCAACTGAGCCGACCCGAACTTTTTTCGCATTTTTCAAATTTATTCGGTTCGGCCATGTGTCGGTCCGATCCGAACATTCGCACTTTGCACTTCGGAGTAGGCTCCCAGATGTTCTCAAAGGATGTGTAGTCTCCTTCAACGATAGTGTTTTCATTACATAAAGTTCCATCCACATAATAAGGTGTCTGTATAAAATCCCCGACAGTGTACCACAGATTACACTCCGCCCACACGCTGCAATCTCGTTTTATCCTCGTTTTTCTTTTACAACGTTGCCGGGAATTTCATACAATATTCTCGTCAATAATGGATTGTCTGAGTTCCTGGGAATACTAGTAGTATAATAGTGTTAAGGGGAACATTTTATTACCCGAATGATCTTCTGAAATCTTTTTCCCGGAAGTGTACAAAAATGATCCCTAATGCAATAAAAAAATAAATTGCTATCATAGCTGAACAAACAACAATCACATTTACATTTACACAAGTAGAACATTGGTAGACTACGCCGTAGCACAGTGCGTAGCGTAGCGTAAGCTATGCACCGTGCTACGGCGTAGTTAACCATTTGCTACGGCGTAGCTTGCAACGAGTTACGATTACCGAAACCGCTTCAGGCTTTTGTGCAAAAATTTAAGCCCATGGCTGTCAATCTATTTTTAAAGCATTTACAAACCTCAATTTATCATGAACCACATCGGTTCAGATTCAAAATACACCTTAAAAAAGTATAGGTAACTACATTTTGCTTGCTACAAAATTGCTACGCTCTCGAGATGATGCCATATACTCGTCTTTCATAATTATATGCAAATACAAGGAAAGAAAAGAACATTCTTATCTCAAACAATTTGCTGGTTTGAAGGTAACTTTCTCTATGAAGAGTTCTGTGATAATTATATCGCAACCTTGGAAGTTTCTATTTACCTTTCACGCTATTTCAGGAGTAAAATAACTACAAGAATGCTTTGTTGTTTATTTTCCTCTACCCAAGTTACGAATGAACCCAAGGGCAATGCTTCTAAAACTAGTACAGTTCCTCGTCAATATTATCTGACCCACCCTAAAAACAAACGAATTTGGACCCTCTGGCTGTAACATTAAGGTTTATTCAATTTATATGAGCTTAACAGACAAGTGCACGAGGACTTACAATCAATACAGACACGCAAATTTCATCTTTATAACGTTAGCATTAGGTTATATGTTATAACTACTTGTTATAATATAATTAGTGTAATAGCTTATTTTAATGATTGCGTTCAAGTAATTCTGGTCTCGTGGTCTGTGTATAAGACTGAGAAAATTAAGGTGCGAGATCAAATCCTGCGGCGATGATATTGTTTTGCTTTCAATTTAGAATTTATTCCAAAACTATTTCTTGTATTATTATAAAGAACTATAGACGGATAATCTTCAAATATAAACTTTGTAAAATGGTAATATTTTCGCATAACTTGTAATAAGTGGGTAGTTGAAAAATAAATATTCTTTATTATAAAACTGGTATTCAAATGCTACTAAGGGTATGCAGTGACTACGCTCAAACATATTTGACCTTGTCTTACTAAATTACAAAAACAACGTCTCTTTACCATTTTTTATTTTCTATTTTGTAGGTAGATTTTTTTATTATCATGTCTCAATGGAGTGATTATTTAAAATACAAAATAATCTATTTGCACGAGGAAAAAGTTGGCTGCTTGGGCTGTGCAAGAATAAACTTTATGAAAGTATACTATATGGTTCAAATTCTTTAGAATATTGCGTCTAGCATAACAACTAAGATCAAATTTCAATGCGGCTCATAAGAGTTGAGTTGGTCTTGTGGTCACTAAGGTAGTGCGGTGTTCATCGTTGTCTACGTTCGAAACCGAGTTTAACCTAAATGCAGCTTTTTGCTCAGCTGTTTTTTTTATTACACTTTTTTTTTACATTTCTTTAATGGACGACGTAGGATCTTGTTTTTTTAAACGGGCAGTTGGTATCGAAATAAAATTAAAAAGTTGCAAGTTTAAAATGTTTATTATTTCATTAAAACACTTAGGTAAGATAAAATAAGTAAATGCTCATATATATGTCGGGGATGTTGAGGGATTCTTATTCGAAATTCCATCGGTGTCCGTCAGGTTGCACGTGGTTGGGTAGAATCAGTGCGCACAACTGGCGCGGTCGAGCTCTGGGGGTCCAATGTATGTCGCTAACACACTAGTCTCACCATGACATCTGACAGATGTCAAACGCCACACGCGACAAGACATTGACAACCCCGACTAGAACTACTGACTCAATGACAACTGTTTTCGATTTGGTTAATCGAGTAAGGTATCTTAAACGCTAATAGATGGCGCTACTAGTACGTAATCAAAACCTTTTACTTCACTGCTCCGACACGGCCATACTGACAGCGAGCGCGTTCTCGCGCGATCTTTTCCGACCGCTATAAGTTCAAAACATGGGGTTTCCATATTGGGACATTAAAGTTAAAAGCGTGGAGCTCAATGCAGCGTCACGAACACACAGCGTGGAGATTTAAACGATCAATCCACACAAGCACAAAGCGCGGAACTTTCAATGCTCAATCATCACAAGCACAAAGCGCGGAACTTTCAATGCTCAATCATCACAAGCAACAAGCGCGGAGCTTTCAATGTTCAATAGTCACGTGCACAAAGCGCGGAGCTTTTAATGCGCAATCGTCACAAGCACAAAGCGTGGAGCTTTCAATGTTCAATAGTCACAAGCATAAAGCGTGGAGCTTTCAATGTTCAATAGTCACATGCACAAAGCGCGGAGCTTTCAATGCGCAATCGTCACAAGCACAAAGCGTGGAGCTTTCAATGCTCAATCGTCACAAGCACAAAGCGTGGAGCTTTCAATGTTCAATAGTCACAAGCACAAAGCGCGGAGCTTTCACTGTTCAATAGTCACAAGCACAAAGCGCGGAGCTTTCAATGCTAAATCGTCACAAATAAAACTTGTAGGGTACCTTGCACACTACCATAATGGTTCCCTGTTATGTTGACAATATTATTTGCACTCTTGCCAATTCACTTTGACACAACGCAATCTTTGATGCATTCGATGCCAGAATCAAAATAAAACGGATATGACTCACCCAGAACTCATCAAAGCACTGCTCGGATTGCCGACATAGCAAACGCCAGCCCAGCACTAGACATAGCACGCTGCTGCAGGTGCTGCTGGCCTGGAATGAAACATGCCCGCAAAGTATCACACAGCTCTGCCACTCCTGGTCACATTTGGTACAGGAAAAAACACAATGAAAATTCGAACAAACTAAAAATAGCAGAGTTCAGAGCATTACCCACTATTTGATTCCCAAATCTCAAGGTTACAATAAAAATAGTCAACTAAGATGCATGTGTCTCATACTATCTAGTAACCTCCAGTTACTCAACTCGTCAAATTCATTTGCGCATCCCCTTCGGATCGCCAAGTCGCTTCTGGACTTTATGGTTTCTCACGAAACCCCACACAATACACACAACTTAATCTCTACTCTGTTTCATCAACAAAACTATTACTTGACTCTCCTCAAATTTGTTAGTAATACTCTGATCCAAACTATCATCGATAATAAAAGATTCCTCTAAGCCTCAGTAATAGCTGGTCAGGAACTGTATCAACTTACTCGTAGCTTACATACAACGCTCATGGCTCGGCTATCCTGACCCATGTCAGGAACATTATCACAAAAATAATTGGGTCAAATTAAACTGTCTGAGTATTGCGTTTAATGCTTAATTGATTGTGAACCAAACAGAACACTAAAATGAAAGAATAAAGGCACTCAATTAAGACAGTATTTTGACTCTACCAAACAAATCCACAGCACTTAACCAGCACCATGCATCACTATACTTACCCAGTAGTAAAATTCATACAAGTACTTAACCAGTACTTAACATTTTAGCGCTTAACTAACGTTAAAAATCCTATCACTTAACCAGTGATAATAATAACGCTTAACCAGCGACATTAACCCACTAACGCTTAACCAGCGAAAGCACATAATAACACGCTTAACCAGCGTTAGTCAACATAACTCGCTTAACCAGCGATAATGTATTGGGAAAGAGTAATGTAAACAAATCATAGCAGAGCCATGTACCATCGTTATCCACATTAACAATCATTTTTATCACTAAGAGCCTTAGACACCTAGAAACCCACACACGAGTAAACCACTCTAACGCCACGGCTCTCGAGCCGACCAGCAATCGCATTGCTCTCACACATCCAGCTCATGGATCCGTGTGTATCACCCTGTGACACCACACAACTTTACTACGGCCGATAGAGAACCCCTACTCGCGTGCTTTCCATAATGTAGGCTTGTTCATCACCAGTGTGATCACTATCTACTTCGACTGGTACATGACCTACTAGCATCTTTCTTTACCTATCGTGAGCATACTTATACCTACGCCTAGAGTTGAAGGCTTTTAGAGTATTGATTCAACCAGAGTATTGTAAACAAATTTTGATTATCTAATCATAATCATTTTAAATTTAACTTAATCCTTTATCAAATTAATCATTTAAATCCAAAATTAAGTTAAGTAACAATTGTAGGAATGCATGAGTGACCAAGTACCTATGTCATATCAACCTGCCATTAGCAGTTATCGTTAAGTTATCACAAAACAATAACACAAAGTGTGAATGCAGCCAGGCATATTATAAATTAGGGGATTACATCGCTGATAAAAATGCTTGGCTAAACGCTGGTCCTGCTCCATAAGGACGCATAAATAAATTGATTTGCATTTGAAAATACTGTTGGAGCTGCTGAAGATTATAAAATACTTTTTTGCATTATATAAATTCAATCTCCTAGTATTGTATAATTGTATAGCACATGTGTGAGTACTATGTACATACTATAAAGCTACCATATACTGGGTACGTCTTTCACTGACTTGAATGTGCCCTGGCAGCAGAGAGTATGTCATGCTCACTCAAATGCCTCGCTGATGGTGGCGCGTGTGTTGGATCATTTGGTTCCCTTCAAAATGGTTGAGCTGAATGGTGCTGATCCACACGTCATGTTCGTGAACGGGCGCCGTCAGTAGGGACTGGTCATCTCTTTGCTGCCATGGCTTATTTTAATTTAACTTAATATTTGAATTGTACTTATTTTTTTTTTTTTTTTTTTTTTTTAACTTTTCATTACGGACGCTTTTAACGCTCTGCATCGTTGTCACATGCATAATTTATAACATAAATGATGTAACCAATACTTTGTAACCATATATTGATTTAAAAGAGTGTCCATGGAGTTTCTTGCCCGTTCTTCTCCATAGGTACCTACGCTTTGGAATGGGCAACTAGCTTCATTTTTCTGACTGACCGACCCCTTGACAATTCAAAAGTGCCTGCAACTGGTTCAATTGAAATAAATACTTTGAGTTTTGAGTTTCGTGTCAGATTCGTGGCCTGTGGCTTTTCACTAAGCCCTCACACACTATTGCATTCCCTTGAACGCCGAGTCCCACGGACTCTGTGGTCTCTGCAAGACCCGACCTCCGCCAGAGTCACCCGCGCACCGCGCATCCACGGATTACATAAAGTAAATACCGACTTCTAACGGACTACGGCTACGAAATGGCTACTGGTACGGTCCGACCAGCCGAACTAAGATTCACCACTATCACTCAACTCAAACTCTTCTACTTCAAGCGGTACTTGTAAGGTTAGATTTTAAAGTTTTTAACGTATAGCCATCACCCGCCAAAACTTCTGCTTCCGTAAACGGACCTCTGAACTTCTGATTTAACTTAGTCTTATAATCTGATTTCACTTTTCGTTTTCTAATAACACGAAATCGTCAACCGAACATTTTGTTAGAGCTGCCTTTGTTCTATCAAATCTAACTTTCTGCTGTTGACCGTTTAAAACTGAATTTATTACAAGAGCTAAGCTAAGCAACAAAAACTCTGTCGCCGACATGTTAATCGAAAAGCCTAGGTTCAATATTTCACATACTATCATAATATTACTTTGCAAGTAAATGTCGGGTAGATCATAGTAATCAAATCTCAAGCTGTTTCTCGCTAATTGCAACACTACATACGATTTGTTCTGTGCTGAATACACATGTTTGACCAATACCAGTCAATGCAACAACATTATTAACTCGTTTGCCACTTAATTTGGCTGCACAACTCGCTTTTACTAACGAGCATTCAGCACCAGAATCGTAAACAAAACAATACAGCTCACCTTTATTTTCCAATGTGTCTGAGGGTAGTTGTACGACTTCTACTCGCCGTTCATGACTTCCAGCACATTGTCCACCATCCGCTTAGCTGCCACTACTTATGCACCAGGCTGCGATATGTCCTGGTTTCCCTCACTTGCAGCACACAAAGGGCTTCGCTGACGGCTGCGGGGCTGCTTGGCTCAATTCTTAAAGTCACTCCACGTCACTGCGGTAGCTATTTGCGATAGCCACGTTGATGCTGCTCCTTTGTACGTCTTATTGATGGTCACAACAAGTTGACCACCTTGCAGTGAATTTTCGGCAAAACACAAATCAGCTGTTGTGCACTGTTATGTTTGCACACGCCATATACTGCGTTTTCTAAACACGGGAACGGGATACGTCAAACTCGAACGCCGGTCAGTCTTTTTTTTTTTATCAAACATGGCGGTAGGCGTAACAGTCGCGTCACTCGGCAAAGGTACTTCTGCATACAGCCTATGCCCAAAACAACATGTACCATAATCGCACATCCGTATCTGACTTGTCCGGTTCCAACAACACGATTATTTAATAAGCATTCGCATGTTTGCACTTTGTTTTTCAAATGTCAACGGTCACTTTCACTTTCAGCGTTCTTATTTTGAACACGTGGGTCGTTGAGGTCCAATCCCAATTCTGATGTCGGGGATGTTGAGGGATTCTTATTCGAAATTCCATCGGTGTCCGTCAGGTTGCACGTGGTTGGGTAGAATCAGTGCGCACAACTGGCGCGGTCGAGCTCTGGGGGTCCAATGTATGTCGCTAACACACTAGTCTCACCATGACATCTGACAGATGTCAAACGCCACACGCGACAAGACATTGACAACCCCGACTAGAACTACTGACTCAATGACAACTGTTTTCGATTTGGTTAATCGAGTAAGGTATCTTAAACGCTAATAGATGGCGCTACTAGTACGTAATCAAAACCTTTTACTTCACTGCTCCGACATATATTTCCAAATTAATATACCCACATTTTATATTAATATGCCATAATCAAATCTAACCATTTATTAACATTAAACAAGGCATGCTTATGCTTAAAAGTTTATTATCGAGAAAATTAATTCATGTGTGAAATGCTTTACAGATTTATAGCTGCCTTTATGTAGTGAATAAACATGTTATTTAAATAGAAACAATCTATTTATAACAATAACATCACCACATAATCTGCAACATTTTAATGGTTTAACAATCAATCCATTGAGCATTTACTTACATGGTGTGTTTAAAAATAGTAAATAAAAAAAATAAAAATTTAAATATTCCTGGGCAAAACGGACCCTTTCTTCGCGATGAGCAGGTGTCAATGAAATTTTCTGTGCCGGTTTATAATTCCTTATCCCAGCAGCGTGTAAATGCCTTCTCACTGTTTCCCCTGAAATATTGTGGTTTATTGCGGTTACACGAATGGGCAAAAAATGGATTTTCAACATGGCTTGAAACAACGGTGGCGTTCGAATTCGGGACTATACTTGATGGCTTTTGCTCCTGGACGAATCCGCTGAATATTTCCATTGTCTCCATAACGTCTTAGGCATAAACTGACCATATTTCTCTAAAACAAAAAAAAAACATTTTTGGAACCGTGTATGTAACTTGTAAGGAGTGAATGTAATGGTAAAATAGCCAACTACGCGTTCGTTAATCACAATCAATAAAATTAAATAGGTATAAAAAAACACTTACAGCTATATTAAGTCGATGACCAATCTCTCTAATTCCAACATTCTACTCATGTAAAAATATGATTTTATGTTTGGTATAGTCATTAAGTTGCGACATGATGCTTTTTAACACCAAATTGCTTAAAAATACTTATCGAGTTATGTGAAACGATTTACAAATGTGTGTGCGCAGTCACTGCTATTAGGCGTAGTGTAACTTTTGTCACTTAGATGAATTTATTATCTACCTCATGAAGCAAATATATTTTTTACTTCGTATCCAACCATTCTTAGTCATAAATTCTGTGAACTTAAAGTTTTTCAATTTACCCACCTGTTTACAAGATAAGTTATTAGGCTTAAATCATATTGGTCGTTCTTTAATAATGCAAGCAATATTGTAGAAATGAAAACAAATTAAAAAAGAAACTGATAATATAGGTGGACTGTATTTTCGAACCCACATGTTGTTCGACGCCAATCCAGCATCAAACCGCTAAGCCACAAGAACTTGTTGGAAATGCGCGAAATTAAAGATTGGGTTGTAATTATGTAGTGTGACTTAAAAGCTTTTCAACTTTAATGTCAACGAGATAATGATTAAAATAGCTTAACAATATGATATAATGCCGGTGGCTCCGACAATGTTGGGTGGGTTTACCTTAACGTTACGTGATAAAGATGAAATTTGCGTGTCTGTATTGATTGTAAGTCCTCGAGCACTTGTCTGTTTAGCTCATATAAATTGAATATACCTTAATGTTACAGCCAGAGGGTCCAAATTCGTTTGTTTTTAGGGTGGGTCAGATAATACTGACGAGGAACTGTACGTAACTATGTAATCTTCTACTGTTGAACATAAACCTTCAAATACGTAAAACCTCTAAAACAAACGGTCTTGGAAAATGAAATATTAAATGCAGTAAATTGTTATTTCTTCTTCAGCTACTAAAGGAAATGAAGACCATCTTCTTTTATAAACCTTTTAATGCCTTTTACGACCTCCGAAAAATGAAAATAGAATTGCCTTATTTTCCTGAAACCGTTTTTAAACAAATTACTTTACCGCATTTCCCTCTATAACCCATTATGTATATCCTACGAAACCCTACTTTGAATAAAATTAAGGTCCAACGAAAGCTTTTATTACTACATCAAAGCCAGTTCTATTCTACTTTTCTGACACAAAACTTAGCTCAAAAATTCCCTATACAAAATTAATAAGTAACTACACAAATTAAAACTGCTTCTCAATAACATGTATAACGCAATTAATGTACATGATAACACTAAAATAACAAAATTATAACCGAAATTAACTAAAACTATTTACTTACTAAAATTTAGCGTCGAAAAATTCATCCGCATCGCTGTCGACTGGTAATGTACCCAAGACACTGGCGGCATTGCCACGTTGTATGGCAAGGCTGAGCCTCTGGCCAAGGTAAAAGCCAGCCCTAGGGTCATGGGAAGTGTCAACCAGTCGTTTCGAAATTTCCTTAAAAAGACCATACGCACTCGGACCCCACGGGCCGAGGGTTAATATAAGTAACAAGATTTTAAGTTACTCACAACTCAACCCTCCAACGCGTGAGTTTACCCGACCGGAACAAGTGAGGTGCTGCTATTGACACATCTATTACAGTACACACCGGCCAACGTGCGCCGTTCACGTGGCCTCGTCGCGTGATTTATTTTAAGGGTTAACCCTGACATGTTCTGGACTGGCGAATTTTGTGGAGTAAATGGACCGGGATGACGGGTTATACTTGGAAGGGGACATCCATTGAGGAAAAATATTTTCCCATTTTTAGGGTTCCGTGGTCAACAAGGAAACCTTATAGTTTTACTATGTCCGTCCGCAGCTTAGTTCAGAGAGTCTTATTACTAGAAAACGATAATTGGACATGGATATACATATTAATCACGCCGACAAAGTGGTAAAATAAAATCATGATTGATCAGCTAAGTAGGCTTTACAAGTTTACGAGTAATAGTCGACCAACTTACATTTTCGATTGCAATGTATGGAGAACATGTTTTCAACTACTGTTAAGTTTGTTCTTGGGATAAATTCATTCCAACTACGGAACCCTTCATTACGCACAATGAATGAAGGTTCCGTAGTTGGAATGAATTTATCCGACACGCACTTGGCCGCTATTTTTTATTATTAATAACTTGATGAAAAAGCGTCTATAGGAGGAAGCTGTGGAAAATATTTGGGAAAATACTAAATTACCATAGATTGGTGATTTTATCTCTGCCTAGTGTGGCGGGCAGTGATGTGGCGCATCACACAAAATGAATTTATGTTTACGCTATGCGCTATCGGATTCCCTCACCTCTACTTGTAACTCCGCATACAGATTGCATATCTCCATTTATGCTATACATTAATTAAGCTTAACGATTGATCGATTCGGTCGAAAAAAATGGTCTTTTGATACATAATATCCCTGGACATTTCACACAGCGCCATCTAGTCCCAAGCTAAGCAACCTAATGCTTGTGTTATGGTAACAAGATGGCTGATAAACTAACAAAAGTAGATACATTACCTATGTATGACCTATTCAACTTTTCTAAGTATTTGGTTTAAGGTAGATATCAATTATTATTAAGAACTGTATATTAAGAATATGTGGGTAGGGGTTAAAATATAGCTGAGCACTCTGGGTCATTAAGTCAGTCGGAATATATTTGTAACCGTGATGTTTTATTCCTGGCTCCGTATCCCGACATCCTGGTGTGCTCCTAACACTTCAGGAACTATGGTTAAAACTTACCTTAAACGGTTAAGACATCAAGATCGTATCAAATTGTGGAACTTGTAGATAACCGGTAACCTTTTTCTCTATCGGCACAAACATACTATCCGCATAGTCTTGTCGTGTTTCAGCTCCCGTAACAGTGTCAACTACAAGAGAGTAGTTCATGTCGCGCTGAAACTATTGCATGCTCAGCAAGGTAGTAGAGAGAGCTGAAATCCCACGGTATGCTGACATACCGAAAAAAAAGACAAAATACTATGTCTTTTTTTGTAATGTGCGTTTTATTTGTGCAGAATAAACAATTTTTCTTTCTTTCTTTCTTTACAGTAGGACGTAAGTCAATGGTAAAACTTTAACCTTGAGCATTCATAGCATAGTACGTAGTTTCTTTAGAATACGAGGTCAGGTAAGCCAGCTCATACTGGTTTTGTCAGCACTTACGTGCGGGCTATTGTATTTAACACGTATCGCCATTCAAGAGAGCTATTTTAATACACCCCACAGAAAAACGACGCTCTGGAACCACCTGCCCTAAACCTCCCAGTATTACTTCGAAAATAAACTGCTTGTATTTTACAAAAATAAATACTGACAAAGGTGTTTTACAACTAGGTCAAAGCATAACCAGTTTATCGCATAGTCCTGCGGCTTCGGGTGCTGACGAGGCTTACTTACTACCTCACACCGCGACAGGGACATTTGTCTTCACAAAAATATACAGAGGAACAGAATGCCGTTACTTCCTCCTTTGGTTTAGCTAATTTTATTGCTGTTTTATGGGTGAAGTTTAGTTTTTAAGGAATGAAATATCGAACTTAAGAATAAGTTCTATATTTCAATCTTATTGCTATTTTATGGGTGAAGTTTAGTTTTGAAGGAATGAAATATCGAACTTAAGAATAAGTTCGATATTAATTTCAATCTTATTTGATCGATAAGTTATTTTTAAATTAATTTTCAATTGAGGCACTCTTTTTAATTCTTATGTTTAAAAAAATGCTTTGTTTTATCGTATTTTATAAACGTAATTTTAATATTTTATAAAAACATGTAAATCTCTTATTAGCATGTATATTATTTTTTTAATGTAGGTATTATAATTAAAATTTAATTATTTATTCAGAGCATACTCGATAACGTATAAGCTGTGGTTACGAGTACAGACGCCAGCACATCAAGCTACCCGAAACTGTCAAATTTTCCCAATCAACTTTGAACCTAATATTTTAGCGATAAAGTTGAAAATCTATTAAAGAAATTTGACAGATTGTAGTAGCTTGATGTGCTGGCGTTTGTACCTGTAATTAAGTGGCTGCAGTACAGGTTGATGTATATTATACAAGTTCTATAATGGTATAAGATAATTAATGTACCTCGTTGGTAATTCTTAAACACACAACGACATTACAGGCTAGTTATGACATGTCGCGGTCGAAGTAAATTTTTACATAGTAAATATGCCTCTTTGATACCACAGAACCAAGATCGTGTGTTCTATGTGCTTAACAAAGAACGATTGAAGATTATGTCCTAGTAAAGCCCTGGAACTTATCCTCTTTATAAGAATAAGGTCAATCCAGGATTATGAAACTCCGCCCCTAAGATGACCCACTGACCACATCTATAGCTTACGGTAAGCATACACTCAGCGACTTTAGTCACCGGCGACTCGCTAGCGATTTCAAAATCTCACGTCATCGCACAGATTTTTACAGGCGATTTGTTGCTAGTGATGTGAAAATATGTGTGTGGTGTTGAAATCGCCAGCCAGTTACTGGTGAATAAAGTCACTGCGTGTTTACTGGCTGGCATTAGATTGTTATCTATACTTATCTATATCTATACTTATAATAAATCTGTAGGAGTGAAAATTCTGTACATTGAAGATATCAAAAAAATAAATGGCGGGGGGTGTTACTAGACCGACACCGAACCCAAAAATGTGATTTAAAAACTTTTTGTCTGTCTGTCTGTCTGTCTGTCTGTTTGTTCAAGCATCACGCAAAAACTACCGGTTCGATTACGATGAAACTTGGTATAATTATTCATTATTATCCTGGGCACCACACTGGGTACTTTTTATCCCGGAAAAGTATATACAATAAAAAACAAACTTAATTTTGCGGTTCGATCCCTAGACCCGATTACTGCGCCAACCGCAAATAATAAGTTTGTCGTAGGTTACGTCACCCGCAGTGGAGTTCACTAAGGTTATGCTCTAAATGTAGTGCTGAAGGTTGAATTTGGCTTGCACCGTTCGAAGCACACGCGTGGCGCGCGGCCTTCACGGATCGCTACCGTATATACCTAAGGACATTTTTTGAACTTTGATTTGAACGGACGTGTCGAGTGGCGAGCGTTCGTTCTTATTTTAACTGCTACTTGCAATTCTAAACCGTGCTTTTCAGTGCGACCTTTTTATTCCTTTTAGTTTTTAGAGTTATTTAGGTTTATTTTTATAAGTCCTGTATAGATTTTAATTTTAAAGTATAGGTAGTATATTTGATAGTGTACGGACGCCAGCAGGTCAAGCTACCCGAAACTGTCAAAATTTTCCAATCAACCTTGAACCATAATGTTTCAGCGATAAAGTTGAAAATCTATTAAAGAAATTTGACAGATTGTAGTAGCTTGATGTGCTGGCGTCTGTACGTAGTGACCGTAGGTTATTTTATAATACTGTTAGGTAGGATTAGTCATTCGTATAGATATTAGTTATTATGGATTTTGCTTATTTATTGAGTTTAGTTATCATCAGAAATAGGTTTATTTAGGTAGGTAGGTATTTTATTTTCTGTTATTGAGTTTTTTTTTTATTAGGTAGGTAGGTACTTAGGTAAGGATATCATATAGGTACCCTCTTAATCACCACTAATGAGACACAATTGGTTTTCTATTGTAATTAGCCACAAAGGGCCCGCGAGATAGATGGCATCCTGGGGGAGCACTGCATACATTTTATCCTGTTGGCACGTTCCCGTGGAATAATTTCCGACATCCACGCGGGCGAAGCCGCGGGCAGAAGCTATACTTATAATAAATCTGTAGAAGTGAAAATTCTGTACATTGAAAATATCAAAAAAATAAATGGCAGGGGGTGTTACTAGACCGACACCGAACCCAAAAATGTGATTAAAAAAATTTTTGTCTGTCTGTCTGTTTGTTCAGGCATCACGCAAAAACTACCGGTTCGATTACGATGAAACTTGCTATAATTATTCTTTAATATCCTGGGCACCACACTGGGTACTTTTTATCCCGGAAAAGTATATACAATAAAAAACAAACTTAATTTTGCGGTTCGATCCCTAGACCCATTACTGTGTCAACCGCAAATAATAAGTTTGTCGTAGGTTACGTCACCCGCAGTGGAGTTCATTTTTATTCCTTTTAGTTTTTAGAGTTATTTAGGTTTATTTTCATATAAGTCGGTGTAGATTTTAATTTTAAAGTATAGGTAGCATATTTGATAGTGTACGTAGTGACCGTAGGTTATTTTATAATACTGTTAGGTAGGATTAGTCATTCGTATAGATATTAGTTTTTAGGGATTTTGCTTATTTATTGAGTTTACATTAGTTATCATCAGAAATAGGTTTATTTAGGTAGGTATTTAATTTTCTGTTATTGAGTTTTTTTTTTTTAAATTAGGTAGGTACTTAGGTAAAGATATCATATAGGTACCCTCTTAATCACCACTAATGAGACACAATTGGTTTTCTATTGTAATTAGCCACAAAGGGCCCGCGAGATAGATGGCATCCTGGGGAAGCACATACATTTTATCCTGTTAGCACGTTCCCGTGGGATAATTTCCGACATCCACGCGGGCGAAGCCGCGGGCAGAAGCTAGTAAGTAAATATTTTTTTTCTTTTTGTTTTTATATATATTTTTTTTTCGCGGGCAGAAGCTAGTTTGAAATAAAACTAACAAATCTTGAACATTTATTTAGTTCTACTACTAGATTGTTGGTCTAACCGGATCTGTATTCTTTTAAACCTACGAATATTTTTGCATGAATTTATTATTGACTTGCTAAGGTTGCTGAAAAAGTTTATAGGTATTTAAATGACTTCACAAACTCAATATTTTACTGACAACATGGAAATCCGAACAATATGCAAACAACCGTTTGGAAGGCACAAACTTACTGACAACTTTAATGCTTGCCATATTTTTTCAGAACACTACAATAAGTTGGCCTTATGCCAGACACGTCAAACTATTCAAACAATGGTTTTCTAACAACCAATTCCCATTACATGCTAATATTTAAGTACAACATTAATAAGATATTCACCAAAATGAATGTTTTATGAGCCTACCCTCCAAACCTCAAGCCGTTTTTACTGAAAGATTAATTCCTTTGAGCCTGAATCTTCAAACTTTAACGAAGACCGCGGAACTAAGTTTACCGTCGCCTTATCCCTGTCTTCCTAATTTCTCCCAGGGTGGTGTTAATTTTCGTCAACCGTTTAAGCACTCGTAAATCCGGACCTTAGGACCAGGATCTCATAAATTGACGAAACTAATAAGTCAGTCGTGTTGCTAGGATATAATGAGAAGGTTTAGGAAGGACAAAAGTGATTAATCAAGTCAAAGTTGGGATATGTTGCTCATCTTAATATGTCACGTAGATTTTCACGCCCTTTTGGCAAAGGACGAGATTACCAGTAGTAGGTAGGTACTTTGTTATGACGTGGCACTTCCCTCGCCCACCAACACATTTCCGTTTCAAAGGACATGACCGAAAATGATACTTAGCACAGCCTATTCCATCATTTAAACACCACGAGTTTATTAGCAAGTAACAGTGTTTTATTTAAAGCTCCGATTATGTGAGTACCGCAGATTTATTCCATGAAATATTAATGACGAACATGCTTGGTCTATGATCACTAATTTGAACAAAAAGTCTCAAGCCACGAGAATTCATAGACACATCTATCAAACTCAAACTCAAATCATTTATTTCAATTAAACCATTTACAGGCACTTTTGAATTGTCAAAATTAAATAGTCGGTCAGTTAGTCAGAAAGTTGAAGCTAGTTGCCCATTCCAAAACGTAGATCTCTATGGAGAAGAACGGGCAAGAAACTCCACGGACACTCTTTTATATCAAAATATTTTTACAAAATCCTGGGTACATTATTCTTATTGCTTCTATATCTTATATCTTTTCTAAACACGTAGTGGAAAAAGAAAATTATTGGTGTTTTTCTTTTCACATGGTCCTTAGGTCCAACATTGTGGCGGCAGCTACAGTGCCACATGCGAACTACCCAATACTGCATCGTGCAAGCAGAGTTTACCACACAACTAGCTTTATATACAACGCCCCGATTTAAATCGTCGGGCAGTTGCCCACCACACACCATCTGGTCGGAAGATCCTTACTTTTCTATGGAGGATGAGTGAACTTTACACCCTATCCGTTTTTCATATCTCTAAAACAAAATTACCTATACCTGGCTTAGGTACAACAAGAAATTTTACACGTGGCAGATAATATCAAGTTACCACAACACATATCTAATTAGGTTCGGTAGACAGCAAGTTCCCCTAATTACCTCATTACATGTATTACGTACTGAAAATACTTTCGTATACAAAATTCAAATTCACAAAATTGTGTTGGAAACTCCTACGTACATATATCGTAAGAGAAGTTTGCAGGAATCTTTTGGTTGTTAGCCGTATTATAGACTTAATACCGCTTCAGAAGCTTGTTATACTTTAAGAGCGCTCCGGATTTGATTTCCGTTTACGAATAATCTATTTCGAGTGTTGGAAAATGCTTGCTTTTTATTTGAAAAGAAAGATTTAAATGGTGTTGTTATAAAGTTTAATGTTTTTTTTAGTATTCTTTTTTTGATATTTTTATTAGAGACCCTATTGATTCTTGTCACTTGTTGGATTTTCAGGGTGATTTTAAGACATTTAGGTAAATCCGTTTTAAAATAAATCAACCGTGATTCCGATGTTACCATGAATCTACTTATTTCTTTATCTTAGCCTATAATGACCCAATGCTGGATAAAGGCCTCTAAAAATCCTTCCAGGATCTCTTTCCTCACGCCACCTCAAACCAGCCTTCTCGGGTCTACTTAACATTAAAAAAACCCAACGGACATGATACTCCTACAAAAATTTCCTTCTTTATGTACTGACCCCGAAATATGGGTGTAGGTATCGTTAACTGTCTCCATTACAAAACAAAGATGGAGTCTGAAACTCGATCTATAATCAAATTATCTGTAGGGGAAAAGCGCCTAATTTGTTATAGAATATACCGCTATTTAATTTTCCAAGTCTTCGATTTCCTTTGAACAAACTTAATTTATAAAGTACTAGCTTTAGCCCGCGTTTTCGTGCGCGTGAAATTTCTTGTTCCCCCAATTCGCCCCATTGCATCGCATCGTCTGCCAGCGCTATTACTTCGTTTTCGCTTAGTTCTTTCTGACTTTTTTTAACCGACTTCTAAAAAAGGTTCTCAATTCGAATGTTTGCATTTTTTTTATTGTGTTTCTTCGCGCATAACTCCGTCGCTTGCCAACCGATTTGAAAAATTCTTTTTTTGTTGAAAAGGGTATACTTACCTAATTGATGAGATCTGGAGACAGACAACGGAACTCTTCAATAAATGCCAGCAAATCAACGGCTATTGCTGCTATCGCTTATGTATGTTTTGTTTACGCAATCACACAACATAACGTCACGCCTGTATGCTCTAAAGGGGTACGTAGATGTGTTCAGTATACCACGGTACACCCTCATTTCTGTCAAAGTTGTTATATAATGAATGAAAAGAAATGAATATGAATGTACGAATTTGTGTGGAGTAGATACAACTAAAAAGTGAAAAAAAAAACTTTTTTGAAAAAAAAAAACAACCGACTTCCAAAAACGACACTACAAAGTGAAATATAACTTTAATTTCGGAAGTCGGTGGCAAACATAACATTACATATACGTACGTATTCGTTGACGAATTTGTGGCGGAAGCCATCTTGGACCGATTTTCATCAAACATAGCTAAGAACACTCCCGACAAATTCACCTTTCAAACAAAAAAAACAAAATCAAAATCGGTTCATCCGTTCGGGAGCTACGATGCCACAGACAGACATACACACACACACACACACACAGACACGTTAAACTTATAATATCCCGTCGTTTTTGCGTCGGGGGTTAAAAACCGACAAAAATAATAAGACTGGCATACAACATACGCAACGAGGAAAACAAATGCAAATAGAACAAAAGAAATGAGATTTCCAGCCATTTATCAGCATGACAATTGCAGAATCCGAACGATTTTCAGGATATTTTTGGCTACAAGCTTCAGCAGTGTGGACTTGATACCTATCTACTAGATACTTATTTTCAGCTGCCGGAAAAATGCACACGAATTTCAAATGAATTGTTTTTAGGGTTCCGTACCACAAAAGGAAAAGAGGAACATTTATAAGATCACTTCGATCCTATTTCTCAGGAACGCGTGAAGTTATCGAATTAATAATAAAAAAATAAATTACTTAGTCTCAAATACAATCCCGGCTGCAACCCCTTGAAGCAGTGAAATAATCAAACTTCTAATTCAACGCAATCAAAAAATATGAGCGTTTATGTTCCGTTTATGCCGCAATTTGTGACACTCGCAAGGGAATCAAAACCTATAGGAAAGTACCCTATAGATTGGACCCGTTGGCCTAGAATCATGAAATTTGCCAAGAAGCAATGTCATGTAGCACAAGTAAAGGATAAAATCAGAAAACCGTAAAGTAGTTATCTACAAATTCGTACGGAACCCTCGGTGCGCGATTCCAACTCGCACTTGGCCGGTTTTTTATAGCCTCCCAAAAAATTTGTTTGAAAAATAAACATAGAATTTTCATTTCAATGTTTCAGCATTCCGTTATTTAATAAATCTGTTTTGACTGAAGTATTTAGAAATACGATATAGCTACTGGCATATTTCGGAGGACATCTACAGAATGTTTCAGGTTCAGGTCTTAGATTTAATAATGAAATAGTAACTTTTGACGTCCAAAATACTTCTGTAACAATCGGTATTTCAATAAAATGTGCGATAAATGTTCTCCAATTATTGTCTTTTGAATTTAGGACACGAAAAGGACAAGTTATTTGAACTGATAAAAGGTACTATTCGGTATTTATATACAACAGTCTCTGGGTATATCTGTCTGTAAGTCACAGGGTAACAGTAACCTGTTAGTTGATTTTTATCGGAATACGTGGTAAATAATAAAAAGAAGTAAGTATACTATAATCAAAATCAAGAGTCATTTATTCAAATTCAGCTGAGAATCAGTAATTTTTAAACGTCAAAATATACTTAAGAGGGTGCACACAGGCCCACTAGCACCACTCCTTTAAAAAAATATTATCTCGTGACTGAGAAGGAATTATGAAAATCTGTCTAGAATTTTCTAATACCTTTTATAAAATTTCAAATTGAGACACGAAGCAACAAAATTCGATCTAAAGAAAAGCTATTGCATAGAAAAATATATTTATCTAGCTGACTCTTCGTACCGCCTCAGAATCAATAAATGTTATAATGTCAAAAATCCCCCAATGCACGATAAAACTGCTCGACTCACGGAAAAAAATATGTCGTATTTAGTTGCTTCGTGTCTCAATATGAAACTTAATAAAAGGTATTAGAAAATTCTAGACACACTTACCGAGGTCGCTGATTGAGCAGATTTTCATAATTCCTTCTCAGTCACGAGATAATATTTTTTTAAAGGAGTGGCGCTAGTGGACCGTTGTACAGGCTCATAAGTCAGCCCCCCTAAACGCCCGCCCTTCAACGCTTCCTATTATATTCGCTGGGAAGAAGTGGCGCAACAAACTCTCCAAGCAGCAATTACATTTTTTTTATTTAGCCTACACTGTCCACTGACCCAAGGCCTCCCCCAAATCCTTCCAGGTTTCCCTTTTTCTAGTATCCGGAAAAGTACCGGAGTCACCGACATAGCTTGCAGAGTAAGCAAACTGAAGCGGCAGTGGGCTGGCCATGTTTGTCGAAGGACCGATGGCCGGTGGAGCAGACGAGTCCTGGAGTGGAGACCGCGTATCGGCAAGCGTAGTGTGGGACGCCCGCGCGCCCCCCAGCTATATGGACGGACGACCTTAAGAAGGTGGCTGGGACAGACTGGATGCGGAAGGCGGAGGACAGGGTGTTGTGGCGCAGCCTGGGAGAGTCCTATGTCCAACAGTGGACTGCGATAGGCTCAGTTGATCCCTTTCAAGAGGCAACTTGATCCATTCCTGGCGGTATGCGTCTAGGTCGTCTCACCGATTGTCTCGCTACCTCTTCCTGGGCCAGCCTCGGCGGCGCCGTCCATCCTCCGCACAGCCTGAGTGCTCAAGTCCATATCGACCTTAGCCTTCTTTCTGTGTGAAATAAATAAAAACAAGTCACATTTTTTAATTGCAACGTTATCTCTGATTGAGCGATCGAATTGTTTTCCAATTATCACCGCGAAGTGGTCATCTGTCACTGACAAGCGACAATCGACTCGAATTCCGCTTTTATTTTTGTTTATGTCCGTTTCGTCGTAATTATCACGAAGCCAATAAATTGAAGGCAATTTACATTGGAGTCAGTTTTATTTGAGAGTGAAAATCATGCGTTTCTTTGTGAGTAAATGTTAATATGTTGTTTCTTTTCTTGTTTTGTTCGGTAAAAAGATAATTAAATAGGTATCTTTAGATTTTTTTCCTTGAAGGGTTCATTCGAAACAGTTTTTATGTAATTCATACTGTAGGTGTTGCCACGGTTGGTCCGTGCATCACCTTTACATATCAAAACCCCTCCGTGCCTCAGAAAGCACGTTAAGCAGTTGGTCCCGGCTGTCATTCGTAGATCTTTTTTAGACTGGAAGCCGACCCCAGCATAGTTAGAAAAAGGCTAGGCTTGTTGATGATGCCTGTAGGTGACCTAACTTTTTACCTGCGATTGACCGCAAAGCCCGTGAATTTTATACCGAATTTATTTACCAAATATTTCAAGTAAAGTAAAATACGATGTTGATTAAGGTTACTGAGATACAGGATCGTTTCCCAGTTATCAATTACTTAGTTTGTGTTCTGCTGTCCTTGTAGGTATCCACTATAGCAAATGGGCCGTACTTTACCCGTATAGATCCCGATAGGTAAGTATTCACTTAGGTAGAGTGTATCGAGGGACAGCTAATCTCTTAACGCCAGGTACCAACCAGCTCAACTATACCTTCGAACTTGGAAAAGTCAGACTAAGTATGTGCTGAGGAAACGTAGAGGCAGCGTAGGCATGTCGGCCAGTACCAGGTACTTGATAAAATAAAAAATGTTTTACGTATCTAAAGTCTACAAGGTCTTTTTTTTTGGTGGGGAACAATCAAATAACTTCTCCCGCTCTGGGCGGAGCGGGAGGTCAGAATTTTACTGACTAAAACCCATCCGTGTTCCTTCAGTTGCTTAAGCCAGGGGCCACGGTAACTCTTCAACACAACCCACGACCCTGACAGACAAAACTGTGCCTTAAAGCACTATTGAAAGGTACTTACTGTTGGGTACAAACAGTAAGTAAGTTGTAAGGTACAAACCGTACCCTATTAAAGTTATTTTCACAACAGCATCCGGTCCGGTCCGGTTAGTTCAAGAGTTCACTTATAACGTAAATGTTGACAAACGGGCTGCTGAGTAAACACGCGCATTGTGGACAGACCTCTTAATGACGTGCATTAAAATCTCATTATAAAGAGCTGTAGGTACCCAGTACGGAAAATTTATCAGAGCATGGAAAGCAACTTTGTTTATAAATAGGCCTTACTGGTCTTAACCTCGATCACGCCTGATGGAAAGCTATATATGGATGCAATTACCCCGCTGGAATAACCGAGATTGGTGAAAAGATTGATGATTTTACGACTGATATTAAGGTTTTTAAAAAAAACAACACACAAAACATCTTTATAAAAGTGCCTTTACTGCCATTTTATTAAAATAAAACGTTAATAGATACAAAATACAAGTACCTAAACAAACCATTTAATCACATTTCAAATTAATAAAAGTCAGCGTTCTTAAAAAAAATAAAACGTCAAACCTAAATAGTCTATGAAAAAAATAATTAAAATCGCATTAGGTCTCGTAGCAAGCTCGGACGACAAAAGTTATTAGCATTTCCATTGTCCCAACTGAGTTAATTAAAAATAAAAACACTGTGAACCCTACAAGTGCGAGTCGGACTCGCACACGAAGGGTCCCGCACCACCGTACAATATTTTCCATTATTATAAAGATCGAGCAAAAAACGTCGAAAAAATCACATTTCTTTAAATTTTTAACTTTATTGTATTTTTATTATTTATTGTTGTAATGGCCATCAACCCGCACTGGGCCCGCGTGGTGGATTACGGCCCACTTCCTCCCACGGTGGGGAGGCCTGTGTCCTAGCAGAGGAAAAAATAGGTATAGGCTGATTATGATAGTGGCCATAGTAGTACACACTCTGTGAAAATATCAAGTCTATTACGGTTCAAAAGATAATAGCCTATGACAGAGGAACGGACAGCGCCTTAGCAGTAGGATTCCCTTTGGGTACGAAACCCTAAAAATACAGTGAAGCTTATAAACGAATTGTTATTACAAACAAATCTTATAAGGCCTATGTGCCTGAATAAATACGTTTTTTTAATGAACATAGTAATCCAACGCTATTGTTTTGAATTTGTACAGATCATGTGTTTTATGCGTAGATATAGTATATAATAGATACCAGCGCGTTTTATGTGCTGACCATAGAAACGTAAAAATCTTATGTCTATGGTGCGGACTGTATATCTGGCCAGTGTTTAAAAAAAAAACCGAAGTATTCCAGATTACGTAAAAGTTAGCTTTAAAATGCGTGATAAAATAAATATATAAACTTTCTACTGTGTTATTATAATTTAAACGACTTTTTGAATGATACTTCCTTTTGATTGACATCCTAATTTAGTTGTAGTTTTTTGTACTTATGTATTTTGAAATCTCTGTTTGATAGTTTGACATTGAATAATACTTTGACATTAACCTAGATAATATTTCTAACTGACATGCCAATATTAACCTAATATTTTTACTTTTGTACTGTAATAATTTTATTTTTATTTGTATACCTTATCAGGTATTTGCGCGCCCCACGTGGCAGAATGTGATGAGACCATTTATTAATTTAAGACCATGTAATGTACCATATTCGGACAAATAAATGAATTTGAATTTGTCTAATCTTATTGAATTATCTTATTTATGACTTCTTACAGACATTATAATACCGTACGTGTAGGTATCAGTTTTGATAAAAAAAATTATATAATTGCTGACTAGTCCGATCTGTCAAAAACGGTTAATCTAGTGGACAGAGTATAAGGGCTGATTTTTCAATTGACAGGTATTTATTATTTGTGGAATAAAATTGACGTCTGACACGTTTTTGCACGGAAGAATTGTCAAATTTTCAAAATTATTTTTCAGATAAAATTATCTGGTTTGGAACAATCAGCCCTAAAGGAGATTAGGGAAATGTAACCTACCTATTTTACATAGACTGTTTTATTATTGCCATTATTTTGTGTAATTCGGAAGTTTCGCCAGTAGTTTGTTGATTACCGAAATAATAATGGCTTTCAATTAAGTATATTAATTTAAATATCTTTGTTCATATCCCTCAATTATTTTAACGTGGCTATAGTAGGTACGGAATGTTGTATGTTTTTTTGAAGATTGGTAAAAGATTCCGAGGCTGTTGATAATGAATGCTTGAGACATATCTTAGTAAAAAACCATAGTGTAGATGTAACAATTCATCATCATCATTTCAGCTGAAAGACGTCCACTGCTAGACATAGGCCTCCCCCAAGCACCTCCACTTTGACCGGTTTTGTGCTTCTCGCATCCAACGGGTTCCTGCTTCCTTCACAAGGTCCACCTTGTGGGAGGCCTTCCGACGCTACGTCTTCCGGTACGTAGTCACCACTACAAGACCTTTCGGCCCCATCAGCATCTGTTCTGCGAGCAAGAACCAAGATAACCGGCATAGCTCGAAGAATTGCCAAACTTAAGGGGCAGTGGGCAGGGCACATTGCTCGCAGATGTAATCATTACCGTTATTTATTCGTTTAAAGCAAATTAATGGTTTGAAGACCAACATGAAATTGTACCCAGCTATTATACTTTTAAAAATTCTATCATAAGCGAAAAAACACTCTTTATGAAATATGTTTTGCGAAAGTATTTTTATGATAAAACTGAATACTTAATTCAACGAAAATTATACCAAATGAAAAATTCTATATAAGTACCTAAGTAGTAGGTACTTTTGTGTCAAACACTTTTACAGAATATAAAAAAAAATATCACGCAGTCCAAATAAAGTCCGTTTTAAATGAGATTTTTAAATTCCGGAGCACAGACAGACAGATTGAAAAGGTTTATTAGATTCTAAATGTGTTTTATTATAATAATCTGTTTTCTTTTTTCGTAAATGTCGCGTTTTTAGTGTTAATAAATGTTTGTCCAATAGAAAAAAATGTAAAAGGTTTGGGATTTGTATGCATAATCAGCCCATAATGTTGCCACTGGGAGTCTGGGACACAGGCCTCCTCTCTTTGACAGGGAATCGGCTGCAATTCATCACGCGGGCCCAGTGCGGATTGGTAAATGACACACACGTCTTCGAACTTTTGGTTCAAGGATATGCCGATTACCTCACCATGTTCTCCATCACCGTTTTGGATTGTAAGGCCAGACACGTTGAAAGCCAATTTTGTTCTGGCGTTTTTGTGATTGGTAAATTACTTGTAGGTCTTATCTACAGTGGAATGTGCTATGGAAAGTGGCCAAAATACTAGAGGTATATCTATGCCTGATTTTATCACCCATAAAATTGTGAACCGTTCCTGATTTGTGGTATCCAAATTGGTCGCAGTAAATAACCTAGCAGGGTGATTGCTTATTACACGATAAATAGCAATGGCTTTCATTTTATAACAGTACAACTACATTCATTGTATTTTTTAAGTTGTCGTGCAGACAATTTTTTTTACATATGAAGCAATGGATTAGCAGTATCCTTCAAAATGATTCAGATTGAGATTGATAGTTTGTTACGCAATTAATGTGCTGGCCACCCCGATCAAATGGGCTAGGTTGGATTAAAACTGTGACCATCCGCGAAACTACTTCCAAGTTGGTCGCAGTTACTTGAGTTTTTAGTATTAGCGCAAGGTGCAATCCGTCGCATGCAAGTTTGATACCAGCACCCTAATTGCGTAACACATAATCAATCGGAATCAGAATCATTTTGGAGCAAATTGCTAATCAATTGCTTCATAAGTTCGAAAAATTTGTCTGCTCAACACGTAAATAACGCAATGAACGTTGTTGAACTGTCAAAATGAAACTGATTCCGATTGATCGTGTGTTACGCAATTAGGGTGCAGTTCACAATTAAATCATCAATAGCAGACAGTTTATAATCGAAAAATAATTCGTTAAATTGTAAATTATTTATTGCAGTTTACAATTTTATGATAGTTTACAATCTCGCGAGACTTAAACTGACGTTGTTCATAATTATACGGTGACATCTAAGATTCTTTATGAAATTACCGCGGCCTCCAAGCCTCCAATTTAATGAAGGTTTTATTAATGCCTTGAGCTCGGTACTTGTAGGCAATTACTAAATTATGAAAAATACTGGTCCTTTGAAATTAGCTTAATGGGCACTTACGATCCTTGGACATTCAAAAGATTTAAGAACTTATATAAAGCCGAAGGTAATTTAGTTATAAAAACCTGAAATTAGTAGGTACAGACGCTAGCACTTCAAGCTAACCGAAACTGTCAAATTTTCCCAATCAACTGCTTTGGCGATAAAGTTGAGAATCGATTACAGAAATTTGACAGATTGTAGTAGCTTGATGTGCTGGCGTCTGTACCTTCATGTTCCTGAAGTAAGGAAAATAAATTTTCCTTTTTCATTTCATTTCGTTACTCTTTTTACCATCTCTTTACAATAACATTTGTACAGTCTATGATGAAATCGAAATGAATTCGTTCCACTGGCCACCATAAACAAAATAAATCGCATTCTGTATTCAAATCAAACAGGCTTTCACTGTTATTTTTTCTTGTTTGCACACCTTGAGCTTTTATAGAATTTTTGAATTTACTTTAATGCTCTTTGTTTTTCCCTTGTTCCTATATAAATTCACTTAAATGTACGAATTCATTGGGGAAATGATGAAAATTTCTGAACCTTTTATTACCAAATGAAGTCAGTAGGTAGGTATTAGGTAAAATATACCTATCCATAGGTATCTATACTTTGTCCACTAGGTTAACCGTTTTTTGACAGATCGAACCAGGCAGCATTTTTTTTTCAATACTGATACCTATACGTAGGTACGGTAGATATTATAATGTCTGTAAGAAGTCATAAATAAGATAATTCAATAAGAGTAGGCAGTTTATATATTTAGCTGCGTCTCGCGGTTTCACCCGCATAAGTCTCGATCCCGTGGGAATATCGGGATAAAAAGTATCCTATGTGTTAATCCTGATTATAAACTATCTGTATGCCAAATTTCATCTAAATCCGTTCAGTAGTTTTTGCGTGAAAGAGTAACAAACATCCATCCATACATCCATCCATCCATACAAACTTTCACGTTTATAATAGTAGTAGGAATTTATTACGTCATTTTAAAATTAACTTTTACGTTATCTGGAATAGTGACGTTCTAAGGCAGCTGTCAAAAAACGGTTTACCTAGTGGACAGAGTATACTTGCTTAGGTTTTATGTAAATAACTTATTATAGTTTATCTCAGTACCTACTTTCTAAAAGTATTATTAAAAAACTGGTGTCACATAAAAAAATAAATTGGGTCAAGAACAAGACACAAGCACGGTCCATTCTGCCCACATATTGAAGAGTGGCCATAGACATCAATATTTTTTGTGAAGAAGAAAATCTCTCGACCGAAGTGCAGACCATAGAGTTGGCATCTTGCCAAATATACTAGAATTGTCTACCGACTGTTTGTGTACGCATCATGCTAGGAATGTAAGGAAATGTTCCCTCGTAATTGTTTCGACTGCTGGATGATAGAATGGAATTACTAGGAAGTATATTTTTAACGGCCGCGAATTACGCGTTTTAGGTCGTAGGTAGCCAGTCGCTTTACTTTGTGTAAATAATTTTCATCACCACTGCTCTCTAAACGGTGAAGGAAAACATCGTGAGGAAACCGGCATGTCCTAGAACCAAAAATTCTAAGTGTCCCAAACACACTATGCCGAAGATAAGCGACCGAAGTTCTGCGGCTGATTTTACCATCCGACGTATTCGGCTGATATGACACACCATAAGTGCCGAACTTACGCGACAGAAATTCAGTACCTATTATCTATTAATAATCATAATTTTTAATTAAAGCAAACATTTTGTCCATTTTGATACGAATTAGCATCCAAATATTTATGAAAAGTAACTTGCTGCAGCTGGGAATCGAACCGACACCAAAACGCAAATAGGACTCGCGCGCCTTAACCTTTAGGTTAAGTCAGCACAGCACCCTAATTGCGTAGCACACTGTCAATCTCAATCTGAATCATTTTGAAAGATAATGCTAATCCATTGCTTCATATGTTTGAAAATTTTATCTTTTCAACAACGTAAATAACGCAATGAATGTTGTTGAACTGTCAAAATGAAAGCCATTACTACTGTTAGTGACGTACAGACGCCAGCAGGTCAAGCTACCCGAAACTGTCAAACTTTCTCAATCAACCTTAATGCAATAGCGATAAAGTTGAAAATCTATTAAAGAAATTTGGCAGATTGTGATAGCTTGATGTGCTGGCGTCTGTACCTACCACTAAAACTTGTCAAGTTTAAGTATCTTCTTTTTATTTTGTTCATACGTTCTATTTTAATAAACATTGGTAATAATGTGGTACTAAAATCCACACGGAAGAATAAAAAATAATGATACCATTAAAATCTGAGCACACAGAGATTTATCACCGCACAAATCATGATATCGCCCGTTTTAAAGAATCTTGACTAGCACAGGTGCAGCAGGTACCTAAATATTTTTTATGTTTTTGTACATAAAATTTTAAGTGGTTACTGGCCGATAAAGAATTCAGGACGCTTTTACAATCATATCTATATACTACATAAATAATAAAAAAGCGCGACCAAGTGCGAGTCGGCCTCACACACGAAGGGCTCCGTACCACAAGCACTTACTTATCTTGAAAATCTTGCAAAAACACTTATCTTGTCCATACAAGATCTAAAAGTGTTTTTCACTGAATTGTTTATATATTTGTTGCTAAAGCGGCAATAAAAATACACACTGTGAAAATTTCAACTGTCTATCTATTACAGTTCATGAGATACAGCCCGCTGACAGTCAGACGGACGGACGGACAGGTCCTGTTGGCACCCTTGGGGTACGGAACCCTAAAGAGTATATTTTTCAGGCTTGATTACTACCTACACATTGACCTCACTTTGGTGTCTCCCTACCCTTTGAAACATCAAAATATTCATGACCAACACAGTACTGTGACAAAGCCCTTATAAAAAGATTTATTTATCTATATACAGGCAAAGTAACGGCGCGAATCTTACTTTTACGAACCTACATTGTTATATTAGTAATAAAGTTAAGCACAGACACCCGAATGAGGGAAAAAAACGAAAATACAATTCAGACACATTTTACGGTTTATTAGGCTATAAAAGGTAAGTAAAAGCCCTTATGCCTAACAAGCGGCCTTCTAACGACCAACGAGTAAAAGGGTCATTAATAGTAAGCCTATAAGAATTAAGTATAGAATTATATAAAGCGGTCTACATGATAGGTAAGCCGCTGGAATTACTTGGAATTATAAATTAAGCGTTGTAACCTGCCACCACTCTTCATTCTAACTAATATCTTGTTTACTATGAGACGCCCAGAAGAAGCAATAAAGACGAGAAGACGAGATAGCAGCTCTGAGATAGATCTGTTAAAATGCATCCCAAGACGCCAAAGAATCTTTTTTACGAGTTATTTTTAAACTTAGTCTATTTTCCATGACTGCCTTCCACTAAAAAAGGGTAATGAGTGGAAACTGAGCTGATGATCTGAGCGGACAGCTGAGTAAAAATAGTTGTACAGTCAACAGCAAAAGTAGATGATCAAAATCAGAAATTCAATACTAATGAACGGAGTTCGCAGCTATGTGGCAGCTGTACTAGTAGTAAATGTTTGGTATAATTTACAATCACATACTTTTGAATCACTTCGATGCCACACAGTTCTGACGCAAACTCCGTTCATTAGTATTGAATTTCTGATTTTGATCATCTACTTTTGCTGTTGACTGTACCTACACTTCCACTAAGAAAGAGTTTCAGATTTTGCCTTCTACTGCCAGTGGGCTTTGCGGAGCGAGTGAGGCGGGAAATGACCGGGGTCGAATGAGCGAGTTGTTTCCCTTCCATTGCCAGCGGCGCGGGGCGATGAGCGAGGAGGCGCAGAAATATCTCAGTGCCAGGCGATCCACAGATCTTTGTGGTTGGTGTCCCAAAACACAAAGGAAGGGGTGGCGACGGCGAGGGAGGGGGGGGGGGGGGGGGGGAAGCGGAGTCCGTCAAAACTCGCGTGCGACGCCATGACGCAGCGGACCCGTTTAAACTCGCTCAATCCGTTCCGCTTACTCGCTCGCAGTGGAAGCATTTGTATGAAATTTTGCGGAGTTGAACTGAGTCCATACGGAGTCCGTTGGAAATCCGCTCAACTCTGCGACCACTTTTGTAACTCTTTGTACCTACTCTTTTGATCCGCCCAGTCCGCTCATTCACAGTGGAAGCACTTGAAAAAAGCCGTTGCGAGTTAAACGGAGTCCGTACGGAGCCCGCTCCGCTCGCAGTGGAAGGCTAATATTGCTTTAAATATTTATTAATTATAATAATAATAATAACTTTTTAGTAAAGAAACCCATATTGGCTTTATCGGTTATTCTGGTGAGAAAGAAACTGTGAAACGAAACGTTTCTGACTGTTGCCGTGACACTGACAATGACAGCAGCGTCAGCTGTTTTGCACACGTCAAAACAACCTACGAAAACAACGTTTATTTTTGTTTGTCCTACTTTCACTTTTAGCGTTTTTAAAGTAGATTAAAGTGCAATATAGTATAAAATATAGGTTAATTATACTTTATCTACGATATAGTATCAGTTCTCAGTCATGAGTGAAGGTAACAAAGCTTCTCTTCGCATAGACTGGTTCGACGGCACGTTGATAGAAGATGCAAGACCAAATACTTCAGCTACCTCAGAATTCGCAGACGAAGACCAACCAGAACCGAAGCCAGAGACCAAACCCCTATTCACCGAGAAAAAACCAATCGGTTTCAAACGACTTCTCGACATTTCTACATTACAACCTCCAATTTTAAATTTAGAAGTATCCCATAGACCTGGGTTTTGGAATCTTCTGGATGAAGACGAGCTCAAAGGTGATTTTATAGTTTTAATTGTGAGAATACTGGCCAATGTGTACAAGACCTTGGATCTAGGAGAAAATTCAAAAATAGTAAAGTTGCTGAGGACTCGGTTTCAGAAT
Organism: Apamea sordens; assembly: GCA_945859715.1. Classification (NCBI taxonomy): domain Eukaryota; kingdom Metazoa; phylum Arthropoda; class Insecta; order Lepidoptera; family Noctuidae; genus Apamea; species Apamea sordens. The sequence continues at coordinate 15,816,210 of OX243998.1, read as the reverse complement.
TCAAACTTTTTGGTAAATCTAAAGAACTTTTTGGATGAGTTACCAAGTGTTCGGATTGTTGAAAAGAGGTTGAATTCTCAATTATGGGACGATGCTGAAGGTTTCTATGTCAGTATCCTGAATCTCTGTGAAGGTATCATAAACTTAGAAAGAGATAATTTGGAGTTCATGAAACAAATATTAGACTTGTTGGAAATAACAGAAGTCAGTGCCTTTGGTGTGAGAGAAGAACACACTGAAAGATTTAGTAATGAATTGTTTGTGAGGATTGAACAATTGAAGACAAAGGCAATGAAAATGCTTAAAGATGAAGTAAGTAGCGTTTCCTTTGATATTTTTACACTGTAAATAAATAATTGCATTCAAAAGCCACACATGAGCAAAAAAAGGAATTTACTGTTCATATTATCATATTACCCTATTGCTGATAATGCATGCCAGGAAGTTCCCTTAGCTATTCCAATGACTATATACATCTATTTTTGCCTGTTCCCGCACACACACTATTCCAAGGATAAAAACTATTATAAACAGGGTTAACAATGTAGCTGGGACATTAATACACAAACTGTAACCATGAATTCAACACATGATTCTAGACCCCTAGCATAGATATTTCAACGCAGGGGTTCAGAATCATGTGCTGAATCCATTGTAACAGGTTGAGCGTCGATACGCCTGCCACTCTGTGTATATTTAAAAAAAAACTCACTGTAATTTTCAGGACCCGGATGAGCTCGAAGATGAAATCACCCCACCACTAGAAACTACAAACCCGGATAAGAATTACTTCAAAAACCTGAATATTTTTCCTAGTAAAGATGACTTACTAAGCGCCAACACAATTCCCATACAACCGAACATAATCAATGGAGCATACTTAAGCGTTGAAAATTATCTAGACATACAATTCAAATTGTTACGAGAAGATTGCTTTGGTCCATTACGGGAAGGAATATGTTGGTAAACCTTATGAAATGTTATTTCAATATTTTTTTTAGGGTTTGTGTAAAATACTAACTTTTGTTCCGTGTCGGTCCCGGAGAAAGAATAGGACCACCCCATCTCGTCCCGTGGGTGTCGTAAGAGGCGACTAATTTGACTAAGGGAGCTCCAGACCCAGTGCATAGCATATAGCACCGTGGGTCACCCGCAAGATGGCGGGTAAACCATCAACAATCGCATTCCCAAGGAGGGTTGGTGTCAGGCAGGCGGCCGATTGTAAAACTTTGCCAAAACTTCAAGCAACATGATGAGTAAAAATATGATGCGCGATAGGGCTAGGGCGTACCCCACAGGCGACGCGCAGGGGCAGCACCCGGCTTCTGTGGGAAGAGGACTAGGGTTGTTGCACCACCCCGGGCGGGGGCAACGTAAGAAGCGAGCCCGGGAAGTGAGATTGAGGTATGCAAGTTGGAATGTTGGGACGATGACCGGGAGAGCCAGAGAGTTAGCGGATGTATTAAAAAAAAGACGAATAAATGTGGCGTGTTTGCAAGAAACAAAATGGAAAGGATCGAAAGCGAGAGAAATCGGTGAAGGATACAAGTTTTTCTACTGTGGGAGTGACGGGAAAAGAAATGGCGTGGGAATAGTGTTAGACAGTAATTTGAAAGAAGGCGTGATGGAAGTAAAAAGAATAAATGATAGATTAATCGTGGTAAAAGTTATGTTAGAACATGTAATGCTGAATGTGATAAGTGTGTATGCACCGCAGGTGGGATGTGATGAAAGGGTGAAAGAGAAGTTTTGGGAGGACTTTGACATAGTTTTGATGAATATTCCGGTGCATGAAGAATTGATAGTTGGAGGTGATTTTAATGGACATGTGGGAAGAATGCGAGGGGTTTATGAAAGAGTGCATGGAGGGTGGGGATTTGGTAACGTAAATAACGAGGGAGAGACATTGCTTCAATCCGCTACCGCATTTGACCTGGCAGTAGCCAACACTTGGTTCCAGAAGAACGATGGACACCTAATTACGTACCAAAGTGGCAATCACAAGACACAAATTGATTACTTTCTAGTACGACGCAAATACCTAAAGCATATCAAAGACTGCAAAGTGCTGCCGGGAGAAGATCTAGTCTCACAGCACAGACTCCTAATTATGGAAATGGTCGTAGCAATTAAGCCCAATAAAAACAAAGAGCGACCCCCCCCCAAAATAAAATGGCATATGCTGGAGAAGAATGACTATGCGAAGAAATTTAAAGAGCGAGTGGTGGATAAAATCTTAGATATGGGGGACATGAATGATCGAAGGGTAAATGAATGTTGGAATGAAATGGCAGGGTATATTAGGAGTGCAGCGAAAGATATTTTGGGAGAGACGAAGGGAAAGGGTACGATAGATAAAGATACATGGTGGTGGTCGACAGAAATACAGAATGTGTTGCAGGATAAGAAGAGAAAGTTCAAGGAATGGCAGAGTGTTGAAGATAGGAATGTTGGTTTGAAAGCAGAAAAAAAGAGTGAGTATGATGCTCTAAAGAAAAAAGCCAAGAAAGCTGTGGCCATAGCAAGAGCAAAAGCCCAGGACAAGCTTTATGACACACTGGATAATCCAACAGGTCAAAAAAATCTTTACCGGCTTGCTAGAGCTAGAGAGAGAAAGTCGAGGGATATTTGTCAGATAAGGTGTATAAAAGATGAATCTGGAATAGTTCTATCGGATGATGAGAAAATTAAGGATAGGTGGAAGAGTTATTTCGAAAGACTGATGAATGAGGAGAATGACTGGAGTGGTTTGCTTGAGAATAAACCAGTAAATGAGGGGTTAGTGAGAAGGATTAGTATGGATGAAGTGAGAATAGCAGTAAATGGGATGAAGAATGGTAAAGCAATAGGTCCGGATGGAATACCAGTTGAAGTATGGAAGCTATTACGGATAGATGGATGGACGTGGTTAGCTTTATTCTTCAATAAGTTGTTGCTGGAAGAAACTATCCCTGACGAATGGTGCAACAGTTCGCTGGTGCCCATCTTTAAAAACAAAGGTGATGTGCTGGAGTGCAACAACTATAGAGGAATAAAGCTAATTTCACATAGTATGAAGGCTTGGGAGAAAGTTATTGAAAGGCGACTGAGAGAAGAGAGTGAAATTTCGCAAAACCAATTCGGTTTTATGCCTGGTCGAGGAACAGCAGATGCCATCTTTGCTATCCGGCAGCTGTGCGAGAAATACAGAAGTGCGCATAAGAACTTGCACATGGTATTTGTTGACCTCGAAAAGGCATACGACAGAGTGCCTCGTGAAGTTTTGTGGTGGGCGCTGAAGGAGAAAGGCGTGCCAGGGAAGTATGTGCAGTTGATCAGAGCGATGTACAGTCGATGTAGTACCCAAGTCCGGTCTACAGTGGGCACTACTGACAGCTTCGATGTGGCTGTCGGCTTGCACCAGGGTTCAGCACTCAGCCCGTCCCTCTTCGTACTGATAATGGATGCTCTTACATCGGATATCCAAGAGGAGGCCCCCTGGTGTATGCTGTTCGCCGATGACATTGTGCTGGTTTCCGAGAACGGCTTAGAGGTCCAGAGCAGATTAGAGGGGTGGTGGAAAAGACTCGAGACTGTTGGCCTGAGAGTAAGTCAGACCAAAACTGAGTATCTGTTTTGTGATTTTGGCGGTCTCTCCAGTCCTAGGCCCATATCACTCGCCGGAACGCCCTTATCGATCTGCTCCGACTTTCGGTACCTCGGGTCGCTTGTCCAAGGAGATGGCGAAGTAGACCGAGACGTAACGCACCGGATCAACTCAGGATGGATGAAATGGCGACAGGTCACAGGAACAACTTGCGACCCACGGATGCCCCTCAAGTTAAAGGGGAAAATTTATAAGTCCGTGATAAGGCCTGTCGTACTTTATGGGTCTGAATGCTGGGCTGTGAAGAAGACGGATGAAAAAAGATTGCATGCAGCGGAGATGAGAATGTTGAGATGGATGTGTGGAGTGACGAGAATGGATAAAGTAAGAAACGAGTATATAAGAGGAAGTTTGAAAGTGGCGCCAGTGACAGAAAAGTTGAAAGGAAATCGCTTGGCTTGGTATGGGCATGTGATGAGAAGGGACGAAACGCATGTGACTAAAAGAGTGATGAATATACATGTTGATGGATGGAGAGGGAGAGGAAGGCCGAAGAAAAGATGGATGGATTGTGTGAGGAATGATATGAAAGAGAAGGGAGTGAATGATAGCGTGACGGCTGACAGAGGAGAATGGAAGAAGAAAACGTGTTGCGCCGACCCCAAGTAACATGGGATAAGGGCAGGAAGATGATGTAAAATACTAACTTTTAAAATATTACAGGTAAATATATGCAGAATCCCAGTAAGAGACGGCATGAGAATATTAGGTAAGTGTTTCAATTATTTAAAAAATATTTAGGCTATGATACGAGTAGTAAGATATGGGAGATTGGTCGAAGAAGGCACCACACAAAGAACAATGAAAACCTATAGGGGAAACCTTTGCCCAGCTGTGGCACAACACAGGTAGAAAAAACAAAAACTACAGTAAAATGTATTTGTAGGCTTGTCCTTAGACCAGACTTTATTTAACAATTATCTGCTGTATGTGCCCATCCCATCTAGCTTAAGGTTGATTTTTCAATCAACAGATAATTTTTATTTGTGGAATAAAATTGACATCTGACAGTTTTTAACCGACTTCTAAAAAAGATGGAGGTTCTCAATTCGGATGTTTGTATTTTTTTTTTTATGTTTGTTCGCGCATAACTCCGTCTTTGCCAACCGATTTTAAAAAATCTTTTTTTGTTGGAAAGGGTATACTTCCCAAATGGTCCCATAGAAATTTCGACAAGATCTGATGATGAGTTTCGGAGACAGACAACGGAACTCTTCAATAAATGCCAGCAAATCAACGGCAATTGCTGCTATCGCTTATGTATGTATTGTTTACGCAATCACACAACATAACGTCACGCCTGTACGCTCTAAAGGGGTACGCAGATGTGTTCAGTATACCACGGTGCACTCTCATTTCTGTCAAAGTTGTTATTGGGGTACCTCTAATCTTGTAATACGAATTTGTGTAGGGTACGTACAACTAAAAATAGAAAAATAAAAACTTTTTTGAAAAAAAAAACAACCGCCTTCCAAAAACGATACTACAAAGTGAAAAATAACTTTAATTTCGGAAGTCGGTGTCGTTGGGTTCGTTTTTTCGTGGTTTGTTTTTTTCAAAAAAGTTTTTGTATGGAAGAACTGTAAAAAATTCAATATTATTCCTCCGAAAAAAATTATCCGGTGTTGGACAAATCAGCCCTTAGTCGCTTAAATTCTCTTTATTTATAATAGGGTGGCATTTTTCTAAGTTAAGATATGAAAATACTCTTGATTGTGCATTAGGTAGGTAGGTATTTTCATATTTTATTTATATTATAAACTGAATGATTAATCCCAGCATCAAATATGCTTTATTACCTTTAAAACTTTCAGAGTATACCCAAGGGTACGTATTCTTCGCAACTACGTAAGTAACAACAGAGTGGGGCACCTCATAGACATTGCTTGGAAGGAACGAGCCACTCAGGGTGTAGTCGACAGCAAGAGATATGCGTACAACAAGCAACTCATGTTTGGATCTCTTTTACTCTTCACCTGTGATAATTTTGAAACAATTTTGTGCGCTACTGTACTGGATTCTAGTTTGAGTCTGCTTAGTGAAGGATATGTGAGTATTTTCTTTTATAATTTCTTAATAATAATGCCAGTTTTTACCCAAAATATTTTTGAATACAAAAATATTTGGCCGCAATAATAAATTGAAAGACACTAAATTACCGTAACTTCATGGTCCACCATGGAGTTAGGCCAAAAAATTACGAATCGTCAGTAACAGATACCTCGCAGGCCCAAAACCCCAGGTACCAGCCCTAACATAAAACTATGCAAACAAAACTGTTCCCCTTCCCCCAGGAGTATAATTAAAACTATTATTATCACTAATTTGTATGATTCCAGGTAGCTGTATCATTTCAAAACCCAACATCAAAGACCATTTTCTCTGAAGCATACCTGATGGTGGAAAGTGAAGTATTTTTCGAACCTTACCATAGAGTGCTGAAAGTGCTACAAGATTCTAGACTGGATGATTTACCTATGAGAAGATATATTGTGGATGTTCAGGTCTGTATGTAACGGTTAACTAAAATTAGAACATTAATGTTATAAAATTAAGGCTTAAATTCGCAGTAGCAAGCAAACCTCAATTCTTTATTGCATTCCATAACGTTGGTAAAACAGTTCGTAGGCCTAAAATTATTGAAACAGTTATGGACCCTGTCGGGCACAGCATAGTAGGAGAGAGGAAGAAGAGCGCAGCCTTACAACTTTGTCCCTATGCCGTAACTACGTCGCGGCGGCAACAAGGCTTAAAATTTTCAGACGATTTTTTTTTGACGTGTAATTAAGTTTTAGCTATTGCTCAACAAAGTAGTGTTGCTTAATAATTTTCAATTTTAAGTCGTTAATGCCACCGCGGTCTCACGGTGTCCGCCAACAATAGATTTTCTATATGTCTGTCGTCTAGCAGACAACGTGCTAACCAAGCCATCATCATCATCTTTTATCATTTCATTATGTCCCATTCCTGACAAATCAATTTGCATATTACAGAAAGAATCAAACCCTCCAGCTTACTTATCATCAGAAACAATATACACAGTGCCTTTCGAAACTGAAGACTTACCGTTCCCAGTATTAGACACAAAACAATGGCCGGACCCAGTATTTGGGCTGGACAACTCCCAACTAGAAGCATTCAAATTCGCCTTAACACGAGAATTCGCTGTTATCCAAGGCCCTCCAGGTACAGGAAAAACGTACATAGGGATCAAAATCGCAGCTACGATACTAAGAAATTTGGCTCTAGAAGGAACCCCAATGCTTGTCATCTGCTACACGAATCACGCCCTTGATCAATTTCTGGAAGGTATCCTTGGAATTACTAACAGTATTGTTAGATTAGGCAGCCAGAGTAAAAGTCCATTATTAGAACATTATACCCTACACAATTTGAGGACGAAAATCAAGTCGAAATATTCTTATCTCTATGCATCGAAGAGAAATGAGTTGGAGAAAATCTTCAAAGAGATGACAGAGCTACAGAGCGAGATAGAAAAATGTGAGAAAGAGATAGTTTCGTACAACTATTTAAAGCCGTATCTCAAAATTGGTGAGAAGACTTACGAACTAAGAAGCTCTACAGAAGATAGTATTCTTAATTGGCTATTTGGCTGCTTCGAAGGAGAACTACAGATCTCCAGAATATCAGAAAGTGAGAAAGACTCTGATACAGAAGATTGGGAGAAACTAGAAGAAATGGATGTCACAGAAGAAATACACACGTGTTTTTCTGTAGAATGGGCGCTAAGAGAAATAGACTCTATGCTGAATAGTATTAGATACGTAAATGATGTGACTGACAATCATTTAGAGGCTAAACAGATGACTGATAAGTTCAAAACAGAGATCAGTAGAGTTAGCAAGAGATTGGAATGTTTTAAGGTAAAACTTCTTGCATACTATTAAACTTGTTTTTTGCAAATCCTTCTCTCACCAGTTTAAATTCTGGTCCTTTTAGTGAATAAGGACCAGTATCCAAAAAGCGTTTGACAAACTAATTAGGAGTGCCATAGCAGACAACAGCGACGCTGCCTCCAAAATCCACGATTGAGAACCGACGACAAGAGACAAATGAAGGTTTCTAATATAACCTTTCGCTTCCAATAGGTACTTAGGCTAGTTTTGAAAGTTACTTTTTCTAAAATAGAGAGTTTCCTATCAGCTGGTTAATATTTGGCACGCAGATACAAAAACGTTCACGATTCCTGCCGCAGGCCGTTTTTGGAATACTTTATCACATGTATACCAGGTTTTTTTCGTTGACAGTTTGCAAAAGTTCCTTTTTATTGCATTTGTAGCAGGACTTCTTCATCGGTAACCTTTTGAGTCTATGAAATCGTTATGCATCTGTAAGCCCACATCTCAATTAGGAAACTAAAACAATACACATAAATCATAATGTGTTTAACAGAAACGTTTTCAACATTAAATTCAGTAAAAAATCCAACAATGAATTTATGTAGGACAAGCCGTGCGCCCGATAGGATTACCATCGGGCGCACCGCTTTCCCATTTCAAGTCAGTGAGTGTATTAAGAGTAGACGTGTGAATTTAAGAGTAGACGTTTCTTACAGAAATACAGAACAATACTACAAAGCAATGATAAAGAAGAATATAAACTGGATGAAGTTAAAGATCTGTACAGTTTGAAGCCAGAACAAAGATGGCAGCTATACTATACCGCCGTTGGGGTGCTGAAGAACGAATTGTTAACCAAAATGAACGGATTACTGGTAAGTTATTAAATAAAGGAGACAGTGATAATTATAAAACCACTGTGTGCGGTGCGCCAAGTGCAGACGCACTGCGGGATACCACCCCCATTTTTTTAATATACCATATATACGCATTAAGCGCTTTTCATCATCTTTTCTGATGCGCACAGCTAAGGAGTGCAATTGTCTGCTTGCGTCTGCATTCCCGAGTTCATACAACCCGAATCTATTCAAGGCGAGAGTGAATAGGCTTCTTCTGGGCAAGCTCGTTCCACCGTAGATCTCATCCCTGCCTCTGGGCTGGATTGAGGTCAAGAGTGAGCCCGTTGTCAATAAAAAAAACTTGAGAGGTGTCAAGGGACACCCGGATGGAACGAAGTTCACAGACAGACAGAGAAACATGCGACGCCGCACAGCTTACAATAGCTTACTATAGCAAAAAGTGTCGTGACAACTTTTCGTAAGAATTTTTTCCGTCTAGCCCCCTTTCACAACGCGCGATAAGGAACTTCGTTCCAATAAAAATCTTCTATAAATCAATTTACGTTGTTGAGCAGATAATTTATTATGTAGCTCTGCGACGACGTAGCTGCGTAGCGGATAATCTACGCATCGGCTACGGCGTAGCACTCGTAGCGATTGTGTCGTGACAACTTTTCGTAAGAATTTTTTCCGTCTAGCCCCCTTTCACAACGCGCGATAAGGAACTTCGTTCCAAAAAGCTCAAAGGAAATGTTTTTTTAGCCTTCGTATGCCAAAGGTGAGAAACGAGAACGCACGAGAGCAGTGGTGGCCATGTGTTAACGGCCGCGACTTACGAGTTGTAGATCGCAGGTTGGAACCCAGACAGGCGCTTTACTTTGTGTAAATTATTTCATCACCACTGCTCTCAAAACGGTGAAGGAAAACATCGTGAGGAAACCGGCATGTCCTAGAACCAAAAATTCGAAGACATGTGACTTCTACCAACCCGCACTGGGCTCGCGTGGTGGATTACGGCCCACTCCCTCTCACCGAGAGGCGGCCTGTGTCCCAGCAGTGGGAACATTATAGGCTGATTGTGTTATGCCGAACGTGGATCCACGCGAGACACAATAGCTTTTTAAGTCCTGTCAAATTAGTCAGCGCCTGGCGAAAATTGACGTATCAATGTTTTAATCACGTCTAAACTTGCTATGGAGTATCTAAATTTGACAGGACTAAATTAATATTTATCTTCTGTCCTTTTCTTAATGAAATAGAAAGAAAAAGATGCACTGAACTTAAATTTAGTTCAGTTTGTGAACAAGGGTATCGGCGCCAATATCACGCCCGTAATCCCGGATGGGTTCTGTAGATGTGTACCTATCAGATCTACTATCTATCTAATCTACTACATATTTAAAGCAATGGCACTAATTGCCTGCCTTTACAAAATGAAAAGCATATTATTGACGGCACGGTTGGCGCAGTGGTTAAGCGATTGACTGCTGCGCTGCGTGTCGCGGGTTCGATTCCCGCACGGAACAAATATTTGTATGACCTACATGTATTTGTTCCGAGTCTGGGTGTTTTTCTATCTATAATATGTATGTATTTACAAAATATAATATAATTATAAGTAGTTTATCAGCCATCTTGTTACCATAACACAAGCATTAGGTTGCTTAGCTTGGGACTAGATGGCGCTGTGTGAAATGTCCAGGGATATTTATTTATTTATTATTAGCGGGCCCTATCAAAATACCAGCGCTGTGGCATTTATTTTTTTAATGTCGCACCATCATGCTGAGATAGGAACCTTTTGGCCTCGTATAGGACTTTCTGTTTCATTTTTATGCTTGTTACTTTTTTTTAGATACTTAACTTGATTTTTATTTTTGACTGTGTTTAGTTTAGTTTGTGATCTTATTTATTTAAATTTTTCGCACAAAAAGGTACAAAGGCGGACGGATCTTCCTGTACGAATCGCAACAAATACTTTTTCTTTCTCTATTATGTAAAATTAGTTTTTATTTATTTGAGTTTCTTTCTCAAAGGACCAACACAACACGGCAAGCCAGGAGCTGACTGAAGTAGCAACATTGATTGATGGTGAAGTGATAAAGACTGTCAGGGTAGTAGGAGTTACTACCACCACGGCAGCCAGGAGACACGACCTCATGAGGAAATTAAACTCACCTATAGGTATAGTAAATATATACATAAGAAGCTATGTCAGGGAGAAAGGACCAAAAAATGATCTTATAAAGATTCCCTCGGAACCTTAAAACAAAAAATAGTGTCTAATGTGATGGAATGGGAAAACAGATTTGATGTAAAAATAGTTTGTGTTGGTAATTCTACTTGTTTATTCTGTGGCGACATCTACAATGCCACATGCGAACTACGCATCACACTGACGTCACGCAAATTCCTGCATCGCGCAAGCGAAGTTTAGCGTGCCACTAGCATATATACAAAATCCCGACATAAATTTTCGGGCAGCAGCCCACCAGAGACAACACCTGTCTGGCCGTTGCATCCTCCCTCTATGGTGGATACGTGAACTTTTCACCCTGCTCCTCATACCTCTATAATAATAATAATAATCTTTATTTAATCAGACTACAATGGTCTATTAGTGTTAGTAACAAAAATAGCTTAGCCTATGTTAGTACTTAATAACTAAAACAGAACCACAATTCTACTCGTCATTGTTTACGCCCAAGTTTGTCTTTGGGTGGTCCAAAGACTAAATTGAGAAGTTTTATATGCTTGTAATTTTACTGTCATGTATATCTTTCAAATTCAAGTTGCCTCTTGACTAAGTTCATAATTTTGTGTTTCCAGTGATTGTGGAAGAAGCAGCGGAAGTATTAGAGGCGCATATTGTAGCATCTTTAACTCATCAGTGTGAACATCTCATACTCATAGGTAATATACAGTTGGACTTATACAGTTAGACATCAATATCTCGCATGTAATCTCCTAGAGTATAAGCAGAGGTGCCGATAACTCCCACATTTTACCAGTTATTTTAATGCCCCATGTAATATATGGGTTAGTCCTTTGCCATTATCCTGGGAGAAGTTCAGACAGCGTGCTGCTACAGAGAAATTGCTGATGGAAAAACTTAATAGCAGTTTGCCCGAGACATGGTAATCGAATCCTATGAGAATCATATGCGACCACCAAACCAAAGAGTCAGTCGATCATGGATTAGTTAAGACAAATGTCTACTAGGGAATGCAATCTCGATCTCGCGAGATCTCGAGTCTTTTTTCGTGAGATCTCGTGGGAAGACAATCTCGGGACTATGATCTCGGGGAGCAGAATGAAAAAGTGAAGTTACGCTTTTAATATTTCCTACAGGTGACCACAAACAGCTTCGACCAACAGCAGCTCACTACAAGCTAGCCAAAGACTACAACCTCGAAATATCTCTCTTCGAACGAATGATACGCAATGGAATCCACGCGCGTACTCTCACTACACAACGCAGAATGAGTCCTAACTTCGTAGAGTTGATAGTTCCTGTGATATACGATAAGTTGAACTCTCATTCGAGTGTGAGATCGTATCCAGATGTGAGAGGAATGAAAGATAATTTGTTCTTCTTTTCTCATGACGTTTTTGAAGATTCTGAGGTAGGTAATTAATAAATACTTAGTACGTAATGATACGTTGTCATGCACGCGTCATGCAGTGCGGGCTGGTAGATGGGTTTTGGTTCTAGGACATTCTGGTTTCTTCGCGATATTTTCCTTCGCCGTTTTGCTTAAAAAAAACTAGCTATATTAAACCTTATTTCAAAAACATTCGTTGCTCATCTGAGGTGTTGACATTTTGAACCGACAATGTTTTAAGATTGAAAAATTAAACTGTTGATTATATGTATGGTGTTGATAATTTTGATTGTTGATGTTTTGGTTTTTAAATTTGAGTATCCCACCCTAAGTCACACATGATTAGCGAAACTGATTTGCAACGACTAGTATAGGCAACAGCACGTCGGTATAATAGTAACACTTGACTAAGAAACCCGCCTTTACTGCTACGAAATAAAGGCGGTTTCAAAGTCCATATATTTCCAAGGGCGTGCAGTTGTGACCTACCCAATCTGCGCTCACGATTTACTTGTAAACAAATATGAGTTATGGCAAAAATAACTTTAATTCCTACACAATAAAGTTCAGTTTACGATTCAACTTCAAACATTTTTAAGACTTTATAAATAATGCTTGTCACTCTGAAATCAACTTAATTTCCACTGTGATAAAGTTGATATTTGTTTGACTTGAAATAACATCAAATTGGATACGTAAATTGGAATAGACCTTAAATGGTTTTATTCAGAGTTCTGTTTTATTTTACTTTCAGGGCATGGAAGACAGTTGGAGTCATAGAAACACGTTCGAAGCTAAATGGTGCGTCGCTCTAGCAAACTACCTTCTTAAAATGAAGTACAGCGCTGATGAGATTACTATACTTAGTGCATATAATGGACAAGTGAATCTTCTCAGAGATGTGAGTAATCAGTAATAATATTTTTCTATTTTAGTCTTTTTTAAAACAACTTACACGAGGCGGGTCCGAGCGCAACCATTGGAAAAACGTACCCCCCCCCCCCCCCCGGCCCCGTCTCGCCGCGGACATACCGAAGGCGCGGTACAGCGGTTTTGGTCAAACCATACTACGCCCCCGCGCGTAAAGAGCGTAAGTTAAAGGGATTAAAAATTCGACTTCAGAGCGTGGCACGGTAGGTCAATGGGACGTATTGCCCGAGGTTTCATTGCAAATAATTAAAATTCTGTACATATTTCTTCGTCGGGACACCCGCTTCCAGTAATTTCACTGCGGGATTTTTGATTTTGGTCCTTCGAGCCAATCACTGACAATTGAGATCGAATAGGATGTACAGGGTGACAGGGAAACTCGACGAAAAGGGGTTATACTAGAGGTCATTAGCAACAAATAAAGTCCAGTAAACTAGGGGTCAAAACTGGATGGTTAAAAAATAAAATCTATTAAAGACCTTTTATTTCTGAGATTATGTAAGTTTTGCAAGCATTTTTTTTTTTTAATGATCACTCATTTTTCAACTTTCAGAAAAGTATCAATGATATGTTTTTTTTTTTTTTACGGGCTAGTTCCGCCAACATGATTGGCGCCTATTCTATATCGCAACCTTTTCCATACCAGTTCTCGCTTACATGCCTCTCGTACTTCCATGCTTCATACTATATCTTTCTGTTTTCCATCACCACATTCATCCTGTGGGTGGGGTTCCCACTTTTTATCTACTCCTTATTCTTCTACTTTATTTAGTTATGTATAGGGAAATAACTTCACAAATTTTCTTTTATTACAAAATACAACTGTGCTTGTTCTAATAATGCTATACTACTTATTAATACTTAGATTATTATGCTTATTTATTTACTTATCATACAGGGAATATTTTCAACAGGTTTGGTGTTTTATTCTACATTTTTATACATATACAAATCAAATCTAAATCTAAACTTATATAAATCTAACCACATAATCACATCAAACCTAACCTACTGCATATACTATTTAATTTATTACACTATTGTCCTATGTTACTGTTTATATTTACAATATAATAAGAAACATAGTTGTTTCATCATGTCTTGTTTCTTTGTATAACTTTTTGGGCTATGTTCTCACAGTAGGCTATGAGGTCATTTCTACTTTTACTCGAACTTCGATGAAATGTTTGGAGTGGAGTAGTTTTTTCGCATAATTAATTGTTTTTGGTAACAAGTCAGAAAATTTTTAAAAAAAAATCGAGGAACCGACAGCTCAGTAAACATCCAGTTTTGAAGCCTAGTTAACTGGACTAAATTTTTTTGCTAATGACTTCAAGGAATACAGTTTCCCTGTCACCCTGTATAACCTACACATCATTTTGAATACTCGGTTTTTTTTAAGAGAAAACTTCTTTAGCGGCTTTGTGCACTTTTGTTATGATGGGTAAAAAATGTTAAATTCGCGTCAGGACACGTGACCTGATCGAAAATTCGGAAGACGGAACTCGCGTCAGGACACGTGACCTAATCGAAAATTCGTAAGACCGAGGGAGAGTAGACCGCATTCCAAAATATCAAAAATGCACAACGTTAATATTCAAGTTTTCACTTCTGCCGGCACTCCTGGAGTGCAACCCGTTGATTTTTTTTATTTTAATTGGTCGATAAAAAATAATATCGATGTGTTTTACTTCTATAAAAACGTTACTAACAGCTAATACTTACTTGATTCTCATTCCATTTACAGATGACGAAAAAGCACGACACACTTCGGGACGTCAGAGTTACAGCCGTTGACAACTACCAAGGCGAAGAGAACAGGATAGTTATATTGTCGCTTGTGAGGAGTAACAGAGACAACAGGATCGGGTTCTTGACCGCCACCAATAGGATATGTGTTGCTTTGTCGAGAGCTAAAGAGGGTAAGCTGAGCCATACTTTGTTAGAATTTAGTCCGTCTTATAACAAAAAACTTTTTTGCAAAAACTATCAACCAACTTCCAAAAACGACACGACAAAGTGAAAAATAACTTTAATTTCGGAAGTCGGTGTCGTTGGGTTCACATTTTCGTTGTTTGCCACCGACTTCCGAAATTAAAGTTATTTTTCACTGAACCGTTTTTGATGAAATTTCTATGGGACCATTTTGGAAGAATTTAAAAAAAAAGTTTTTTTCAAATCGGTTGGCAAGCGACTGAGTTATGCGCGAACAAACAAAAAATTTTTTTTAAAAATACAAACATCCGAATTGCGAACCTCCTCCTTTTTTAGAAGTCGGTTAAAAACTAGTTTCGACATCGATTCCGACTTTAGAGTCGGCTTAACTGAGACGTTGCCTGAGGTAGCAGCGCGGTGCGGGAGGGGTGTGGTGACGTGATGCGAGAGCTGTGATTCGTCAACTTGTGACAACTATCACCCCTCCCGCACCGCGCAGCTACCTCAGGCAACGTCTCAGTTAAGCGGTCGGCCTATATACTGGAAGCCGACTCCAACATACTTGGAAAAAGGTTTAGCAGATTGATTGATTGAAGTTAGTCGGTATAAAGTTTAAAATACAATAACTGGGTCGAAGATTTGACCTTGGACCAAAGTTACAACAAGTTTTGTAATAAGACGGGGGATGCATATCCTCATAGATGTTATAGGTAGTAATTATGTTTTAGAGGTATGAGGAACAGGGTGTAAAGTTCACTCATACTTTTAAACTGCCGATCGATTCTGTAAAAATCTCACCGTGAAAACTTAGGTGAAGTGACCGTGAAGTGAGCTGTCATCCCAAATAATGCTAGGGATTGACACTACTGACAACTCACATCAAGCTCACTTCACTTGAGTTTTCACGGTGAGATTTTTACAGAATCGACCGGCTGGTGACCCCGACGTGATGAACGTCAGCGCAGCCTTCGTGCAAATACTTCAGCGTGACGTCATCATCATCACTCCCGCAAGCTTTAGCGGCGAGTCACCCAGCCAGCCAGCATCCACGGCTTCAATGGGTACCCTGACCACCAGCATGCAGCGTCCGCGCATACCTTGGCACAGCACACTGCACCTTCGGCCGGTCAACAAGCAGAGCACCCTCTCCTGGTCGACGCAGCAGCCAGCCTGAACCCGGCGCTGTACGACATCCGACGCACTGGAGTATAACGCAGCGCCACCCCGACTCACCGTGAACGGCAGCCATATGCGGCAACCGGTTCAGACTCACTGGAACCTCAGCTGGCATGGCAAAGCATCGCAAGATACAAGACTCAGCCCACTATCGACCTCCGGTCTCCGGAGGCGGCGTTGTAGCGGTATCTACAACGCCACATGCGAACAACGCGTCATACTGACGTCACGCAAATCCTGCATCAACACAAACATCCCACAACATATACAAACTTCCCAGCATAAATCGTTGGGCAGTTGCCCGCCAGACACAACACCCGTCAGGATCCTCCCTTTTCTATGGAGGATGAGTGAACTTTACCCTGTTCCTCATCCCTCTATAATGTATTAAAAATTGGTCCTTTTATCTTTCATCCTTAATTCTTACAGGCTTGTACATCTTTGGCAACATGAATGTTCTTAAATCAGCGAGCAGTATTTGGCGACAAATAAACAACAAACTAGTAGAACAAAAAGCAATCGGAAGAAAACTAACATTGATATGTGAAGAGCACAACGACAATATTCTTGATGTAAGTATATAGCTATAACTACGTACAGACGCCAGCAGGTCAAGCTACCCGAAACTGTCAAATTTTCCCAATCAACTTTGAACCTTAATGCTTTAGCGATAAAGTTGAAAATCTTTTAAAGAAATTTGACAGATTGTAATAGCTTGATATGCTGGCGTCTGTGTTTTCAATAATAACATGGGTCTTTTAAACCAAGCATTTTGTTATGCTAGGCTATTTCGGCGCCCGCTCCTGAATTTCAATGGAATAGGAAACCGCCCGTGCCATGTCCGCGGCCGACGTCATTTATTATGTGGCCTGCGCTTTATGGTTTTGGAGACCCGCAGCCTAATTGCGTAACACAGTTACAATCTCAATCTGAGAGTTTTGAAGTATATTTCTAATCCATTGCTTCGTAGGTTTCATAAACTCGTCTGCTCAACAACGTAAATAACGCACTGAACGTGGCAGTACTGTCAAAATGAAAGAAAAGGCGATTAATTGGCATTGTATGTGTGTTACGCAACCCGCACCCGCACACTGGTTATTTCTGGTTTTTGGAATCTCTGTACCTCTAAAATAAAAGAAAGTCATGTCATGTACAAATTCGCACGTCTTGCTGAATCCAATCCACATCGAAGGGTCGCTTCTCGAAGTTCATCATCATCTGCGTAGCCTGTTCCCAACTATGTTGGGGTTGGCTTCCAGTCTAAGCGGATGCAGCTGAATACCAGTATTTTACATGGAGCGACTGCCTATCTGACCTCCACAACCCAGTGACTGGGTAATACGATACCCCTTGGTAAAACTGGTTGTCAGACTTTCGGGCTACTGACGACCCGTAACGACTGTCAAAGATCCACGAATGACAGCCGGGACCAACGGCTTAACGTGCTTTCCGAGGCACGGAGGCGTCTTGCTTTGTGAAAATGGTCACCCATCCACGGACCAACCGCGGTAAACGTAGCTTAACCTGATCGATCGACCCGTGCGGCTGTTATTACTTAACCACACGAAGTTGTGAAGGATTACCTAGGGCAAGTAATTCAGCTCGTTAGACACAGCTTTGAGAAAGAAGCCGGCAGAAAGATCCGTAGTGTGGGACGCCCCCCAGCTAGATGGACGGACGACCTAAAGAGTATGGCTGGGGTAGACTGGATGCGGAAGGCGGAGGACAGGGCGTTGTGGCGCAGCCTGGGAGAGTCCTATGTCCAGCAGTGGACTGCGATAGGCTCAGTTGATTGATTGATAAACCTCTAAGGGCCTATTTTTCATAGCTAATTTAGTTATCTTAATGGTTTCAGACTAGACTGACTGACCAATCCACTTACTTACCCAACAGGATTATCATATTTTCTTAGTTATATTTTCTATTGATTATTTCTTGTTCACAGATTGAAAATGACGAAGAATTTGACACCTGTCAGTCAGGAACGTGTCTGAGGATTTGTGATATGAAATGAAGAACAATAAAGTTAACAGTATTTTTTTATTTAACATTGTGAATTTTAATACTTACCACAGTTGTTGTTGTTACAAATAAATAGTTTTATGAATCGATAAGGTGCTAATAGAAGCTTTTACTGACATTTATGTTTTATTTCTCATTAAGCCACTGGTATCTAGCAAGCACTGCCATATAACATTACAAAAATATTTTATTTATAATAATTTAAAATTAAGTCATGAATATCTGAACCAGCAGAATACATACTTATAAGAAAGTGAGGGAGGCGACTTTTGAGTGTAATGATACAGTATTTTTATCTCACGAAGCGACGCGCGCTTTACTTGTGGTAACCAAGTGTATAAACACGCTGTGAATGTGTGCGTGAAGACGAGTAGCGTCAGTACATAACACACACACACACACACACACTTCCGACTTCGCCATTGTCTCAGACGGTACTGAGAGCTCCTCCAGTTACACACACATTCACACCTTGTTTGTAAACTTAGTAATCAAAAAGTAAAGTGCACGTTGCTTTGTGAGAAAAACTATACTACCTACAAGCTATACTATAAGCCAGCAACGCCGCAGTCGTAGTTACAAAACGTGCGAGTAGGACGGCAAATATTTAGTACAAGATTTCTACAAACTCTGTGCTGAGTCTCGTGTCATCTCGCTCTCGCGTTTAATGACCGCGACTGCGACGAACGTTGGCGTTAAGTATCCATGCAATCGAATATCTATTTTTTGTTCTTGTCGCCATCCCTGCAGATATAATTCTAGAAACAGCTACAGTTTACATATTTTATGACGTCACAATCAGGGAATGATATACCTACAATATTACTATTACATAATTATTCAGAAGCAAAGCTCTTTTGTTTTTGCACTAATTCTGGACACATAGTCTAGTGAGATATTATTTAGTTAATAGAATGTTGCACTATGTGTAGTGTTACATTTTCTCAAAATGATCACTTGCGGAGAAAGGACCAAGCGAACTCTTCTAACCATACAATTCTCGTTCTAAGAACAGGTCAATATTGGAGAAAGTAAAATATTTAAGAAAGTGATAGAAGGGAAACTCCTAAAAAACAAAAAGAATTAGATTTGGCGTGAGAGACAGAGAGAGTTATATCTTTCTTCTCTCTCATATAACGAAATGTGCCTAAACGTGACGCGACCTTGATTATTTCACTCTCAATTATTCTCGTCCAATTATCGAATCGCTTAGAAGTTTCACTTCAAAAAATTCTTCATTAGGAATCGTCAAACATGTCGCGAGTCAAACACAAATGAATACACTTAGCCGCCTAGTAATAAATTAAAAGTTAATTAATTAGAATAAAATTACACTGTTTAGTCAACTTGTCCTGATCATGTTATAGCATTGTGATCGGCAAACAATGGAATATAAAGTATGTCGCGTAGTCATTTATGTCAGTGTTCAAATCGTTACTGAACCCGCCACCCCCAAATTAAAAATACATTTTAATCTCTATACCGCTAACAAGGTAAAGTAACATAATTACCCATGATTATGCCTATACCGAATTAAGTTTACAATTTTACCCGTCAACAAGTGGAAGCTGACAGCATTATTACATTATTTTGATCTATATATGATTAGCGGCCGTAAGAAATGTTTATTTATAGAATTATAATCATAAATGACTATTTCATGAAATCATGGCATTTGAGGCCAATTCTAACTTAAGGAGTTGTATTGCTGATTCTAAAGGGGCCCGTGGCTAAATAATAACAGCCGCACAGGTCGATCGGTCAGGTTAAGCTATGCTTGCCGCGGTTGGTCTGTGGATGGGTGACCATCTTTACATACCGAGACCCCTCCGTGCCTCGGAAAGCACGTTAAGCCGTTGGTCCCAGCTGTCATTCGTGGATCTTTGACAGTCGTTACGGGTAGTCAGAAGCCCGAAAGTCTGACAACCAGTCTTATCAAGGGCAAGTATTACCCAGTAACTGGGTTGTGGAAGTCAGATAGGCAGTCGCTCCATGTAAAGTACTGGTATTCAGCTGCATCCGGTTAGACTGGAAGCCGACCCCAACATAGTTGGGAAAAAGCTAAGCAGATGATGATTGCTGATTCTAATGATTATAATTCTGTAAAGCCACATTTGTTACCGTCGCGAATCATATTTTCAACATAAAACCTGACACTGAGCCACAGACTGCAAAAAATTGCAAATTAATTAGAATTTCGCGGACCTTATCGCATCCCCCTTAAATACATCAACTAATCTTTCAATATCTTATGACAGCGTTCTTTCACTATCGAATTTCGGACACAACTCTCATTTTACAAAAATATCGTCGATATTTAACTTACCTACCATAGACATTCTTTTTCTAACGTCAGACAACCTCTTGACCTTACTGGCTTACAAGTGAAATGTATAAAATATATTAAACAAAACTTTTGGTACGGATTAGCATCGAATTACAACTCAAAATAGACATAAAAACCCTTTCAAGATTAGGAACTTAATTAGGGTTCCGTATCCAAAGCGTGCCACCGGGACCCTATTACTAAGGCTCCACTGTCTGTCCGTCCGCCCTAACAAATAATAAAAATACAATAAAGTTAGAAATTAAAGAAGGACAGTACGGAACCCGAGTGCGCGTCTAACTCGCACTTGGCCGCCTTTTTTTTTTTGATCGTGTAACTATTTTAAAAATATTATTCATAGGATCTAATCCTACATGATCAATGAGGACCAAACTTGTTCTAATATTTGTGACATAAACAGCATTTTCACTAGGATGTGGTTTTACATTATTTTGTTCATATTTAACGCAATAAAAACGTAGCATTCATAATTATTAGCCAACATTTAGACTGGTACATTCAGCCTTATGGTGCTTAGGCGGTTACATGTCGAAGATAGGCATCTTCACTACTCGATACCTCGATGTCACTCACCTCCATGTTACCCTCCACCCTTATAAAAAGTATACATCGACAAGAATTCATTTGACTGTCTACAATTTGTGTTCCATAATACTGTATCAATTAAGTACCTAATGTGTAATATGTTTTGTAGCTAGACCTTGATACAAAATGAATAGAACCAAGATTCAATTAATTCTTACAGATTTATACATCTTTTTGAGGTTGGCTGTAAAAGTACCTTACATTTTTTTATCATCACTTATTATAAACCACACCACATAAGCAGGTATATCGAATACAGTATGCATTTCATTCATTTCACTGAATACTAAACCTATACAAATAAATAAGACCCAAAGTACGTACAATACAAAGAAATTAGGTAACCCATAACTTATAAGTTGACTTTACAACTCCCGTTGTACGTTGGTGAAAGCGACAACCTAACTTAGGCATTTAACGAAAAGTTATTTTCTTAACTTCCGTAGCGATAATTGGCATTTTTTGATAAGAAAAAATGCCTCACATTATTTTGATATGGTATTTAATCATATATTTTAGAAAAGCATTTTAGAAACTTCAAAGAAATTAAAATTCCCACATACTAAAGTTAAAAGTAGGGATTTACTTTAAGAACAAGCCTTCAGAAATACTTTAATACTACAGTTCCACAACTGCACCTAACTACAGTGCATTTACGCATCACATAAAATATCACATTAGCAATACAGCTAAACTAAACTAATATTCCATAATGAATTCTTCAACAATATTCGCTATTTTGTCGGCAGACTCGAGATGGATATGATGCGTTCCTTCAACCTCCACTAACTGCACATCTGCGGTAGCCCTCATCTTTTCTACCACGTCCAAATAATAATCTAACTTCTCCCATCTTTGACCAGGTAACGCGCGAATATTTAGGACTTTACACTTCACCTTAGCAGCGTATTCTAAAGCTGTTTCTATAGACATCATCGCAAGACCAGATACTTTCAATCTGGGATCCCTCCTGAAGAAATAACCCTTCCTTTTCAAATGTGCAGGAACGGGCATCATTCCTCGCTTCATCAGAATCTTACAGTTCTCCCTTGAAAGCGAGCCTTTGTACGCGTCACATACAATATCAATCATTTCTTCGTACTCGTAACAAGGAGTTTTATCCATTGCCAAGTTCTCGTACTGCAGGATTTTGTCGATACTCTGTCCTGTCGTTTTGACCATAGTAGCTGGTTCTCTAACAGCTGGGCTGGCGATATCGACGCAAATGATTTTCTCGACATCATTTGGGAAGGAAGCCGCGTACATAAAGCTGAGTGCACCTCCGAGGGAGTGTCCCATTAAAGTGATGTTGCTCCATTCGAAGTGTTGAACGATCCTTCTTAGAAGAACAATACCGTCCCAGAAGATGTAGTAAAGCATACCGGTTGGGTAGTGTGTTGATAGTCCGTGTCCTGGCAAGTCTATACAAAGGACTGAAGTCGTGACTGGTAGAAGTGGGATCAGATTGTCCCATGTGCCTGCGTTGTCCTGCCAGCCGTGAATAGCAATGATCGGCTGCTTGTCCCGAGGGCCCCACCATCGGCCCGCCACGTGGCCCCATGGAACTGGTATTTCGATTTCTTCTACCTTGTAGCCTGGCGGTAGTACTGGAAACAAGAAGAAAGAACCACTTATCAATTCTGCATTAAAGAACAGTTTATATATAGTCACGCCATAGAAATTACTTAATGTCCTAATGAATAGTGACAGATTGTAAGCGAAAAGAGACAAAAAAAAATAGTCTATGACTTATGTGCCCTTGAACGTAATAATAGGACGGCAAACCTACGACAATTTATCGGTCAATACGGTCTAAACATTATTGATTAGTGTGACTGGGTAAAGGATCAACGGTCACTACGTCGCTACCAGTTTTATTTATACAAAGATATACGGTTCTAAGTTAACTGTTCGACACGTATAAAACTTACGATATTTCTGTAAAAAAAAAAAAACAAGTTATTTAGTAGTTATTTTGTAACTGTTTGAGACCCAATAAACATTTTTTTTTTTAATCTCCATAACACCAAGGCAAAGATCAAAAGATTTTGTCATCGCATGTAAATCTATCATATAGTTGCTGTGCTTAAGTTTCTTACTTATACAGGGTTATTTTAAATTGGCTAGCTAAACTCCGCAGACACCATTTTAAAACATAAATAAACAGTTTCTGACCTCATACTTCAAGTTACAATATCAACAGCAGCCATTGACCTTCCATATAAAAACACCCATCGCGTCTGCGGAGTTTAGCTAGCCCATTTAAAAAACCCTGTATAATTAAGAAGAGTAAGAACAGCCACGGCATGACAGGTTCAATCATAGATGCGATCAAAAAACCTTTTGGTCATCAAAAAACACACTATACAAGATTATTTTAAATGGGCTAGCTAAAAAGCTATTGGCTATTTTAAATTGGCATAGCGTCTTTAATAAAACACACTACAATACGTAGGAATCGTAAGTCTTATCATCACCGTTAATCGGCTAATAATTTTTATCATCCATTGCAGAATTATAGTTCCTTATAGTTTAAGAAAGACACACGTTGTGTCGTATGCGATAAGGGTCTCGTGTTCAAGATAAACGTGCAAAGGTCGCTAATAATCGCCCCCATAATAATATATCTAATCAAAATTATTGCTTGTAGGGGCAGTAATCAAACTCAAAGTATTTACTTCAAATAAACCAATTACAGGCACTTTTGAATTGTCAAGACGTTAGCTCAGTCAGGAAGGAGGAGGAGTTACAAAATTAATTTTTGTTTGTAATTTTAATACGAAAACGTTGTTTGTTACATGTAATGTAAACCCATTGTATATTTAAATAATGACTACTTACTCAGTGTTTCAAATTACTGTAAAAAAAAACATGATTTTACTAAAGATTTTTTAAGTGAATTAAGACGATCTGGACCTTGGCCATCAAAAAGACGTAAAACTGTGGTGGGAAACCTTTTCAATGTAATGATTATATTTTTTGCAATAGCAGTTTTTTACTCCAAGCATTGTTAGTAGCCTATAATTATGTAAGTATAAGATCTAGGCAATACATATTTTATGAACAATCATTGGAATAATTTCCCATACTTTTTTTCCCATTGATATTATTATCAATTATCAAACATGAAAATCTTAGCAATGAAACCATTGTTCTTACGAGTAGAATATTTAACATCTCAACGCAATTTAACTCATTCGATCTGCCAAGCCTTTTCAAAACCATTTTGGGGTGGGTTTCCAGTCTAACCGAATGCAGCTGAATATCAATATTTTATTTGTCTTCTTACATCTACCATTACAGGTTACATGGAGCGACTAGGTACCTATCTGACCTCCACAGCCCAGTTACTGTGTACCTACTACGATACCCGTTGGTAAGGCGGCTCGTCAGACTTTTGGGATTCGGCTGACTACTCGTAACGACAGTCAAAGATCTACGAATGACAGCCGGGAGCAACGGCTTATTGTGCTTCCCGACGCACGAAGTGTGATTCTTTATAATGTGCACAATTATCGAAATGAGGGAATCGACTTGTCGCAAAAATATTTTAAAAAATCTAAATTTTTTTTTTAATGTATTATTTTGTTCGTTACACATTTTTAAAAATTCCATAAAAAAAATTAAAAAAATATTTTAATATTTACAAGCTGCGCTTGCGGTGGGCAACCGGCAAGCGCTGCTTAGCCTTTGAATCATAAAAAAAATAGACGCGTGTCAGGTCTGACTTATAATTTTATCTACAGAAGAGTTTTGCTAAAACGATAACTCCAATGGACTTTGATCCTACGAGTGTGTGATAAATACCGCTTATGTACATTCACACAAATGATAAGATTATACCCAGGTTTAGATTCACTGTTTCAATGACTTTGAAAATAGTAATATGGGTTATTCATATTTTATTACTAGCTGTGCCCGCGACTTCATTCGCGTGGATGTCGGAAAACAATAATGTGTCTTTAATAATTATTTTTCTAAAATAAAAGTACATAGTTCATCGGTTTCCCCTTTTGACGAATTGATTGATTTGATTTGAATTTGACGACCCGGTTGACGCAGTGGCTGAGCGATCGACTGCTGCGCTGCGTGTCGTGGGTTCGATTCCCGCACGGAACAAATATTTGTATTGCCTACAGGTAGTTTTTCCGGGTCTGGCTGTTTGTGTATGTGATTTTAAATGTTTGTGAACACACCCACGATACAGGTAAGTAATTCCTAGTGCGGGGCAACGTTTAAAAAAAAATAACATTAGGTATATCCAGGTGGTATTGTTAAGTATTCTGCTTGATTATTATCAATTAACGCTTTTTTAAAGTGATTGAATGTCAACAAATCTACCTAGCCTTTTCATAACATGTTGGGGTCGGCTTCCAGTCTAAACGAATGCAGCTCAATACCAGTATTGTACATGGAGCGACTGCCTATCTGACCTCCACAATCCATTACAAGGTGATACTTGCTAAGACTGGTTGTCAGACTTTTGGGCTTCTGACGACCCGTAACGACTGTTAATGATCCACGAATGAGACCAACGGCTTAACGTGCTTTCCAAGGCACGGAGGGGTCTTGCTATGTAAAGATGGTCACCCATCCACGGACCGACCCCGGCAAGTGTAGCTTAACCTGATCGATCGATCGAACCTTACGGCTGTTATTTCTTAGCCACAAGATAGGCTGATTACGTTATGCCATTTATTATGGTATTATTTATAAATAATCATTTACGATGTGAAGATGTGATTAAGCGTCACGGAATTTGGATAAGACTAAATATTACATAGCAACTTTTGTATTGATTAAATTTGCAAAGATAGTGATGATAATAGTATCTCTTTATCTAAGCACTGCATTATATAACGAGTACTTAAGCGTTTTAATTATGAAGATAGGAATAGGATAAAGGCTACGTACAGTCACGGACACCAATATGTCTACACTTGGCAACTCGTCAAATCGGATTACTCTGTAAAAAGTTATGCGTGGCCATACATAAAAAATATATATATATGCGCGTCGACTTGAGAACCTCTTCCCTTTTTTTTCGTCGGTTAAAAAAGTATGTATGATTTAGGATATTCAAAGTCCGAAGATCAATTTTTACGACATGACTAGCTAATTTTTTTTTGTTACCGATCTAAAATATTCAAATATGACGTCAGTAATACAGGTAGATGTACAATCCTTGTGTTTGGTGGCATTTAATTTTACCACTGGGCCACCACTGCTCTCAGGCAGGCTTACATGACTATTTTTATGATAAGTACAGTCACGGACACCAATATGTCAACACTTGGTCATTTACAATTGCAATTTTTTCGCTTTTTTTTCGATTTTTGATGAAATACGACACATTACATAAACCTATGGGTTCGAAAATGCTATGTTCGTAACAACATAAAATTTAATATAAAAATAAAGGAGTAAATCGCTTTTGAATAAAGCCGAGTGTATACATACTTTTGCTCGTGACTGTACGTCATAGGTACTACATAGGATAGCAGCGGATCGGCAAGCGTAGTGTGGGACGCCCCCCAGCTAGATGGACGACAGCAAAAAGGTGGCTGGGACAGTGTGGACGCGGAAGGCGGAGGACAGGGTGTCGTGGCGCAGCAATGGGGAGCCTTATGTCCAGCAGTGGATTGCGATAGACTGAGTTGATAGAGGAATTTGTATTGGTCAATAAAAACGTTAAGTATAGCATACAGTTCAAACATTTGAAACTAGACTTCGATCAATAATAGTACTAGATTAAGGATCAGGAACAAAAATCAGTCGCTCAAGTAGCCACGTTTGCAGTTTTGCACACACGTAAACATCTACATTTCTTAGAAAAAAGTTTATTAATATTAACAACTTCAGTTTATTATAAACCTTAATGCTTAAAAATAAAGTTTAATTACCATTGCAAAATATATTTAAAATGTCGCTTGAAAATAAAATAATTCTATTTTTAAATTTTCAGTCATTTATTTTAAAATGAAACTTAAAGTCTAAGTAATAAGGTTAAAAACATACTAATTTGAAATAAGACCACAAAAGTACTTATGGTCTTATTTTTCGGGCCGTTTTTGAAGCGCTTATCGGGAATCTAATACTATTATTGATCGAAGAAACTAGACTTTTAAATCATAATGTGGCATACCGCATAACAGTTGAAGTAGAAAATGTCAACTATCTTTTGGAGGGTACTGTAGATAAATTAATAAAAGTCCTCCAGACCAAATTTTGGTCATGGCGACCAATCTCAACGAAGACCGACCATCGGCGCGGGAGATATTATAGTGCACAAGTGTGTACGCAGACACAGGTGCACTCCGACACGACCAGCGAGAGATCAGGCGCAGGGCCAACAGCTTAACGTGCGCACCGAGGCAAGGGGGTATCACACCGCCAACTTCCAAATTTCGGGCTGTTACTTAGATATTCCCAATGGAAAAATCCCAATAATACTTTGCCCGACTCAGGAATCGAACCCACGCTTGCTTGCGACCACGAAACCAACGGACCAGTTAGACTGTAGATACAGTGGCATCTGTTCAGGACATTTCAGTATAAGCCGCCTTATACTGAAATGTCCTGAACAGATGCCACTGTATCTACAGTCTAACTGGCCCGTTCCTCCTCCAAAGGGAGCCGGGAACCGGGAGCGGCATGGAGAGTGCGATTGTCGCAACCCAGTGCTGGGCACGCCACAATAGCGGCGAAAAGTCCCCTCTTTGAGGACTGGCTAGAGAGGCGCCACGGCGCCCTCACCTTCCGCCTGACGCAGGTCCTCACCGAGCATGGTTGTTTCGGGAGGTTCCTGTTCAGGATAAAGCGGGAGGAAACGCCAGGGTGTCACCACTGTGTAGATCGCCCGGAGGACACGCTAGAGCATACGGTGGAGGTCTACCCGGCTTGGGCAGAGCACCGCCGCGTCCTCGTGGCGGCGATCGGCGGCGGCGACCTCTCGTGTCCGGCCTGGTCCAGGCCATGGTACGGAGCCAGAGTGTATGGGAAGCCGTCACCTCATTCTGCGAAGCAGTAATGCTCGCAAAGGAGGAGGCGGAGCGCGTGGGGGAGAAGCAATCTCTGCGCCCTCACGTCCCTAGTCGCCGCAGGAGACGCCCTGGATGGGAGTCAACAGCCGACTCCCGGCCACCGTAGGCGCGCTCTTGCGGGCGGCGAGCAATGGGTAGCTCAGCTCGCCGCCCGGTAAGGACCAGACCCGGGTCGACGGCGCGTTATGTTCCACGCGCGCCTCAAAGAGATGTCAGCACGAACTGACGGGGTCTGCTAGGGCCGATGCCTGCCAGGGCCGCGGGTTGTTCGAAAGAGATACCGTGGCCCCTGGGACAGGCAACTGAAGGAACACGGGTGGGTTTTAGTCAGTAAAAGTCTGACACGCCCTTCCGCTTAGCCCAGAGCGGGAGAGGTCATTGATGATTACCCACCCAAAAAAAAAAAAAGATACAGTGGCATTGTAGCATTGAACATTGTGACATAGAGGAGACCAAGGTAAGCCTAGATGTTGCAATGACGTACCTACCTAATTTGTTTAAATTAGTTCTATTCTTACTTTACTACAACCGTAGGTAAATTGAATCCTATTTTTGTATCAATTACATTACATTGTATGGCAAAAAATGAATGCACCAACATAAATTTATTTGCATAAATGCAAACCAGTAACAAGATTGAAGGTCGCATACTGTTTGGGCGGTTATCCCAAACTTCTAGTAATAGTTAAATGCCAATTAGAGAGAAAGGGTTTAAATCAAAATCGCACGGTGCGTTCATTAGCAGTCCCCTCTCGAAACGCAACATTGATTTTGCGAGCTGTTTCTGCCGCGTTAGTTCCGCGTCGGAACTCGTATTAAAAAATAGCTCGAATTTTCGAAGCTCTTTGAGGCGCGCGTGGAACACAACGCGCCGTCGACCCGGGCCTGGTCCTTACCGGGCGGCGAGCTGCCCATTGCTCGCCGCCCGCAAGCCCGCGCCTACGGTGTCCGGGAGTCGGCTGTTGACTCCCGTCCAGGGCGTCTCCTGCGGCGACTAGGGGCGTGAGGGCGCAGTGATTGCCTCTCCCTCACGCGCTCCGCCTCCTCCTTCCTTCCTTCCGGGCGATCCACACAGTGGTGACACCCTGGCACTTCCTCCCGCTTTATCCTGAACAGGAACCTCCCGAAACAACCATGCTCGGTGAGGACCTGCGTCAGGCGGAAGGTGAGGGCGCCGTGGCGCCTCTCTAGCCAGTCCTCAAAGAGGGGACTTTTCGCCGCTATTGTGGCGTGCCCAGCACTGGGTTGCGACAATCGCACTCTCCATGCCGCTCCCGGTTCCCGGCTCCCTTTGGGGGTCAGTCGCCTCGAGGGTAACCAGTAGTCGCCAAGCTGGGCTAAATTGGCGTTCATTCAGATGTATCTCACCCGTAAGGGGGTTAAACGGTACAGTGATGAGTACAAGACTAAGAGTCGCGCCTGATATGCAGGACAACCACCTATGAGGATTATACAGCCAACGGGTAACTCGATCTCGTTTTTACCCTTTGGTTACGGAACCCTAAAAACGAATCGGACATTTTGCGGTTGGGACAATTTTTTTCAACATGACGTTATGATAATCGGACGTTCTGCGTCACAAATTTAACACAACAGCGTAAATAACGCCATGAACATTGGTAAACTGTCAAAATGCAGGCATTGCGATGGATTGCCATTTTAGTGTGTTACGCAATTACCCCGCGGCACTATGTCTACCCATAACAACAAAAACCGGAATCAACGGTTATGACCTTGCATAAAAAGGGTAATGAATTAGGTAATGAATAATAAATGTTAATATTGGCACTGGCACGCATGCCAGAACCACGCGAGTCGCACGACTGTATGTAATCGGTCCGATTTTTTTCTTGATTTGGGTAATTAAATAGTCAGACTCGATAACCTACGTTAACTCAATTAGGAGACAGTACAAGATAATTAATATGTTAATGTCGTGTCGTGATGGCCCAGAGGTTGAGGCATCGCCTCTCACGCACGAGGTTGTGGGTTGAAATCGCAAGTACCAATGATAAATTATAAATTATTTTAATTTGTAAGTAGGTTTGTACAAACCCTTTTACAAGCCAATCATAATATTTTAAAACTAGATGAGGTCGGCGTTTCCTATCTGACTAGTCTAGAGAAACAAGGCCGAAACAAACTGAGAGGTCACAGTCTCTTTTAAAGTCCAGACATTATCTTGGTCAGATCATATCAAGACCATGTAGATCGATGTCTGAGATGGTCTTTTGAGGAAAGAACCACACAGATTGAGAGGACCTGAATGTGATTTTTTCAATTCATATGTAGGATGTCTTTTTCCGTTCTGAATTTATCTTGGATATTACAGACATCGGTGAAGGAAAACATCGTATGGAAACCTGCGGGGTAATTGCGTAACAAGCTATCAGTAGCAATGGCTTTCATGTTGACAGTTCAACAACATTCATTGCGTTGTTTACGTTGTTGGACAGACAAATTTTTCGAGCATATAAAGCAATGGATTAGCAACATTCTTCAGAATGATTCAGATTGAGATTGATAGTGTGTAACACAATGGGCATTGTTCATATTTTTTAAAATGTTGTAATTGAAAAACCATTTCGAGGAATAGCGTTACTGATCATTACGGACTAATTAATCATGAAAAATATTCATATTTTATTGATATTTTTGATAAAATACGATTGACCTTCTTTGCCCTTGTTTTTCTCGCTGAGAAATGCTTTATGCATCCCCGTCTCGCGGGGGACCGAGACGGGGTATGTGGGACTCCCTGTCGGAAGGACAGTATACCCACAAATTACGTCAGCTTTGGCCTTACAGTTTTGTATCGTTACCTCAGAAAATAAAAAGTAAGTGGCAAGTATTGTCTACAATCTGTCAAGTGTCAAATTTTAATATAAATGTCAAAAATATAAACATTGCGATTTGCCTCATTTAAATTTATTCTCGTCTATCTCATTATTTACACTATTTCAACGCTCGACAATATTGGAAGAGTTATGGAATACAGGAAGTGCTTTGTTCCAACTCGCAGCAATAATAGTAATAATAGTCCAAACAAAATTTTTGTTCGTATTAGAGAAGATTTGCGAGAAAAGTGGTGTCGTGATGTAGGCGTGGAATATTGCAAGGTTTATACAATGTATTCTTGCGAAGATCACTTTGATGTAAGTATTTCAGAAGCATTAGATTTCTTTGTATGGCCTGTATCATAAAAGACCAAAAATTACCAAGTTTTGGTCTTTTTTACAGCCTAAAAACGATTTGAAGAATTATTATCAACATAAGTTAATGAATCAAGAGCCACGCCTTAAACCTACAGCTTCTCTCTGGTATATTGCACCTAATAAAAGTGAAGACTCAACAGAATTAACTAAGCTGTTATTGCACCATCCACCGCCAGCTACCACCCGCAAACCAGTAAAAAGGAAATATGAGGATACTGTAATGCCCAGTACATCTTCATATTCCACAAAACCAATGAAGGTAGGTTTATAATAAACTTGGCCTTAATAGTAATAAAAAAGATCACATATACCTATAAATACACTATGTAACACAGCAATGAGCAAACCTTGAAACTGGTTGATGAATAGGCGAAATATAGTTCAATCATACACTTTTTATCACTATACATTATTTTTATGTTTCTCTTAAGCTCTTTCTGATTTGTAGTTGATTAACATAACTAGCATCATCCTGCAAGATCAGCTATACTTACATTGTAAACAAGTTAGAAATCAATAATTTCTCCAAACCATGAATATAAATAATCATGAAGATAGTGTGTATAGTGACAAAAATTTATGATTGTATCATACTTCACATACCCAAAAACCAGTTAGGTACAAGATTTGCTATAATATGATGTTGGTTACTGGAAAAAAAAATTACTCATTATTTTTGCTTTTAGATTGATGCCTCAACCCAGTGTGAAGTAAAGATGATAGACAAGAGCACAAACTATAAAGTAAGAAAAGCTACTAGTGTTGTTACACTGGAAGTGCCATCTTCACAAGAAACTTCTTCTGCAGCAACTCCATCTCTATTTGGATGTACATCAGAAACAGAAGAATCATCAGTGCTTGAACCAAATAAGGAGTTGCAACGTAGAAAAAATATGTTAGACATCATATCAGAGAAACCAAAAATGTATTTAGGATTGCCAAAACAGTACCTATGGCTTATAGATTACATTGCACAACGAATCGTAATAAAAATTGACTCTATTAATCTTATTATAACTTCACTCAAAATTAAGCAAAATGATTCCATAGAAAGAATAAGTGACCAGTTTCAAATATCAAGAACTAAGTTGTCATCTGTGATATTAGCAGGAATTGAAGTCCTATGTAACTTTTTTCAAAATTTTATTTATTGTCCACAGCCAAAACAGATCAAACAAAACCTACCTTTAATTTTTAAAATAAGGTATTCTGATGTACACATGATAATAGATTGTTTCGAAATACAGATTGCAAAACCTTCAAATCCAGTAAAACAAGCACAGACACGGTCTCAATACAAAAGTTGCAATACTGTAAAGTATTTGATAGGCTGTACCCCTAATGGTTTTGTAAGCTTCATTTCAAAAGGTTATGGAGGAAGAATATCTGACAAAGCCATTGTTGATAAAAGCGACTTATTAAATGTTTTGCAACCAAATGCTGTTGTTTTAGCTGATAGAGGATTCAAAGAAATTGAATCTGTGTTAAGTTCATGTGGTATTAAACTTTTGAGGCCACCAAGTGTCTACTCAGGTACCAAACAAACTGCTACCGAAGTTATACAAAGCAAAGTAATAGCAAGCTTAAGAGTCCATGTTGAAAGAGTTATCAGGCGTGTAAGTGAATTTTCCATACTCAAACCACACTGTTGTAAATTATAAATATGTTTCATGTTTAGATGAACTTGTTGTCATAGTTTGTGGCCTAATTAATTTACAGGGAGAAATAATAAAAACTTATTAAGTATAAACTGATTTATTATTTTTTAATACTTTTAAGTAATTTTGGAAATATATATTGACTCCAAAAAAGTTCTGCTTTGTTGATAATTTCATTAATATATACTTCGTCAAAATCAACCCAGACTACATGAATATTTTTAGTAGTCTCAAATAAAGGATCTGCAACACAGAATAATCCTTTAGATTTCTTACAAGCTAGCATTTGACATAATATTTGTGTTCTAAATTTGTTATTAACAATATCTTTCTTAATATATGATTGAACAGCTTTCTCCGAGGCTGGACATTTTATTTCCACTACAAAATCTTCACCAACTCCATCTGGAGATGCTCCCAATATACCATTAATAAGCATAAAGCCTGATTTTTCTATTTTAACACCTATTTTTTCTTGGATAACTTGCAGCACTCTGTTTTCTAACCTCCTTCCTCTTAGTATAGCTTTTGTAACCTCCTAATATATGTTCCACTAACGTTCCATCTGTCTTACAATGTGCAGCTTCATATAATTTAGAAGCTGTCAATCTTCCTTGGCGTATACTATACCAGTACTTGCTTTCAGACTGCCCTAGAGATTTTGTATTAATTTCGAGGATAGTCTCATCATTTATAACTTTCTTCAAATATTCTCTGAAGTTATTTTTTGTATTATACAGCTATGAACGCAAAAAAACGGTATTTTAGAAATAACTGCTTAGTGTTTTGTGCACTAACTGTCTAGATTAGCAGAAGATGAATGTTTAGGTACTCTTTCATCATCCTCATCTGCCTAGCCTGTTCTCTGCTGCTGTTAGCTGCCTAACTCTGTTGGGGTCGGCTTCCAGTCTAACCGGCTGCAGCTGAATACCAATATTTTATATGGGGCGACTGCCAATCTGACCTCCACCCAGTTATGCAGTACTGGGTAATACGATACTCCTTGGTAACACTGGTTGTCAGACTTTCGGGCTTCTGACGACCCGTAACGACTGTCAAAGATCCACGAATGACAGCCGGGACCAATGATTAAGTAGGTACTCTTTATTCACACGAAATTTGCTTAAAATGTTGAAGTATTTGAGCTACCTGTTTAAAACCTATAGTTAGACCAACCATTAATATTGGAAATAGGAAATGAAATTCATAGATGTGAAAATCTTGGCAAACACTACAATATTCAATAGAAGTGGACTTTGTACTTGTCCTTTGCAATTACATGTACCATAAGGAAAATCTATGAATTACATAACATTGTTGATGGCTATGCATTTAATGTTGTAAACACTTGGTTCTTCATTTCTAGCATCAAGTTCTTTTTTTTTTCAAGATTTAGATTAATAATCTCACAAGTCACAAGTTCTTTGAGTCTTTTGAGTCCTATGAGTTCTTGTGCTTGACTGAGTCACCTACGACTTACGCGAAAGATAGTATCAGAATATGTAAAAAAAAACCAGCAAAAGTGATGTTATCTGCACTTTTTTGTTTATAAAACATTCTAGTAGGTAACTGTTCGATGATTTAAATATTTAAATACATTCGAATTTTTATCATGTACAGTATGCAATACAATATGCATAAGTAGTTCGATTTTCCAATTCAATGACATCAACTAATTCTTAGGAACCTCACTGACATAGGTAGATGCAGACGAAGTCTGTTCGAATTGTATCTGATAAAAGTGTAAACAAACCATGTTCAGGTTAAATTCTTACTCAAGCACTCAATAAAAGGAGTTAGTAACACATTCATGTGTATTTAGAAGGTTTCTAATGAATTTTAACAAAAAGTGGTATCATTTGTATTGTATCTCACCACATGTTCCAACAATTATTGTTTGTAATTGAAAAATCATCTGTGTGGTTCTTTCCTCAAAAGACCATTTTAGATACCAATCTACATGGTCTTCACATGATCTGATCAAAATTATGTCTGGACTTTAGAAGAGACTGTGACCTCTGAGTTTGTTTCAGCCTTTCTTCTCAGAGTAGTCAGATAGGAAACGCCGACCTAGTTTTTAAAATATGATTGACATGTAAAATTGCTTGTACAAACCTACTTACAGGCATAAAATTATTTTTAGATAAAAATAACTTAAATAAATTAACCTCAATAAATTGTCAAATGAAAACCATTCGGTGATAAAGTTAGAATTTCGGGTATTCAAAACGGATCAAAGTCATCACTAGCCTTTTCCCAACTATGTTGGGGTCGGCTTCCAGTCTAACCGGATGCAGCTGAATAAAAACTTGTCACTGCAAAACGGATCAAAGTGGCACTATATTCTAATCACATACTTTTCGAACTGACTATACAATTATTTAAATATCTTGAAATTAAGTACCTTTTGCAGTCCTATGACTGTCTGCATAAAAATATGGCTATAAAAGATATTTTACCAGCACATTGTTCATTCATTGTTATTTGAACATTGAAATATTGTTTTGGTCCTTGGAGTCACTTATATTACAATTAAAGTTTTATTACTTTATTATAATTTTATGTGAATAATTCTAGTGTTCCTTTGTAGCTGTAATTTATATGTATTTTATTTCATGCACTTATCTATTCTGTCCGAGTTTAACTTATCAACATGGTCTTTGTCTTTTTGTGTATCTGAGGAGAACGTTGTTGGTTGCACATTTGTATAATTAATTTTTTTTTATGTTTCTTTAGGCTGGCACATTTATTACTGAGAGAGAAGGGAGGCTGTTGCCCTGTTCTTAAATATATTTTGCTTATACTATTTAAGCGACTTTTTAAACTTGCCTTTCAATAGGAAAATGGGAAAAAAGTGATTGCATAAATAATCAAGTTATTACCGTCATTTATTTGATGTCCATTCACCCTTGCTTCTGACATCCTGCAGTTTTTATCTTCAAAAACAATATCTTTAAGATCACTTCTTCTAGCACGTTAACAATAGATTATCCTCACTTGCGAATTTCAGTTCCTAGTTATGCGGACAATAAAACGTATATGCTATCTATTACTAAGTACGGAATTTAATAATACTAGAAATAGATTCATATAAACTTTCCGACTAGGGAAGGTGACCGTAAACGTGAGTTCACCTAAGGTTAGGATACTGAACTATACATACACACTACACACACCGACTGCCGCAGTCTTATGAAACGAAATAAGAACAAAATATCGATTTCACGAATATTTCCCTTGAAAATGATGAAACTGGAAGACGGCAACTACCGTAACTACGAATGAAAAAATCAAATGTCGTGTCAGTTTGACATTGACAGTGGCAGTTTTTTTTTTTTAATTAGTCGAGTACTAGACTCTTGAGACCATGCTGACATTTAAAATGTTTTGATACTTTTTGTTTCGTGTAACAGTCTTCAGAGCTTTTAGAAAGCACTCAAGATTTATGTTTTTACAGCAATAAACTTTAGTAACGTTAACTTTAAAGTTTCTCTAGCATTACCAATATGTCGTGATGGGCTCAAATCCGGATACGTACTAATGTGACTTTTTAAATTCTTTATGACGTACTTTCCGACCGAGTTTATCTTGAACAGTGACATCGGTTAAGAAACCAGTCAATATACATTTTATGTCTAAATTCATTGACCTGCCTTGTGTTACCATGGTGATCAATGCTCGAGCCTTATCTCTGTGAGAAAAGGCCTTTCTCCTGCTTGTGGGACATAACAAAAGATGATAAGATCACGCCTGTATTTTACGAAAGCCACGCGGTCCCCGCTTACCTGTCCCTGAACATTTTTTTATTGCGTGGCGCGCGGGAGTAAATATGTTCCTTGTGTGCGGGCCGTCCGATCCATCGAGTAGTGATGGGTAACTCATCAATTTTATGTGAGGATGAGGGAGCCCCTCAATTTACCTCGCGAGGTCCTCACGAGTTACCCCTCATTTGAGGCGAGGAATCGTATTCACCTCACCGACTCGTGAGCCCGAGCCGAACTCAGACGAAGCTCCGAGGGAGCGAGGCGGGCGGTTGCAACGACGACTCACGAGTACTCACGAGTCACGACTCTCCGATAATCCGATTATTCACGTCTTCACTCTCACACACATCATTTTCTTTCGCTCATAAATTTTAGACCGCCAAAATAAACGAATCAATGACACTTAATGCTAATGCTTTTAGAGTTCATAATAATGAACTATAGCTGAAATAAAAATATTTTGTTTACTGTGTTAGTGTGCTGTCAAAATTTCAAGACCAGACCTCACCTCACTCATTCTCAATTCTATAAACAATTTTTGAGTTGGTTCGGTTCATTCGCTCACTGAGCTCACTCAATAACTCAATACTCACTCGCGAGTACTCGCGAGTCACGAACTCGCTCGCCTCGATTTCCTATTGTCTGTCAATTTTTAAGTGAACGAGTGAACGAGTGAGGTGATGAGGGATGAGGTGGTTCAATATTGAAATTTGAGTAACTCTTTCAATTTGCGATCACGAGTACCTCAAACGAGGTGCCTCATGAGTGAGGGACACATCACTACCATCGAGCAACACGGGCCACCGGCGATTCCGGTCCGCCGGTGGCCCATGTTGCTCTATGGCCCGACCTCATTGAAACGGTTTAAAAGCAGTGAAATCAGTCTTCTCTTTCAAGACCGACTTTTCGGTGTTCGTAAGCATTCCAGATAGCCAATTATCATAATTTAAAACGTTCAAAATCTAGTCGCAGTCTCATCTCAGCGACAAAAGAATGTTAAAAATTTCCCGTTGTTATAGTAAATACTAATTCTATGCTTCAGAGACATCTGATTAAATAAACATTCATTCTATACTATGTTCATTCTATCCTTCATTCAATAAGGTGACCTGTCAACAAAAAAGTGTCAGCGTCAGAAACAAGAAAAGCGAATAGATTTCCAGACAATCAAGACTACGTTGGCAAAAATTATTTATAATGGCAGACAAAAGGAAAACCAAAAAACGTAAAGAGGTAAGATAAATGTACTATTCATAAATACCACTCGCTTTAGATTACTCACTAAGACTTCATCGTTGTTGTTTTTATTCTAAGTTTCCATATTGCGGATGCGGCGTGTGGATTTTCCCCGTTAGCAAAAGATTTTTCTCTTACTTTTCTGGATCTTTGTTATCCTCATGTGTGAAACTGAACTTCAGCGATTTATAATGGCTATTTGACGTAAAAATTTTACCGATTCTCGTGGTATTTACCGAATGACGCATCCATTTCGATTTTATGTTTAGTTCATTGCCTGGCTGAAAACCAGCGGGTTTTGTGCGTAGTTCTTCAAGATCAGCGTCATTGTATGAGCGCAGTGTCAGCTATTTTTGGGAATCCTTTGTTTATCGCGACTATTTACTAAATAATACCATCATGTCATGTCAAAGACCTTAATTTATCATGTTGACATTTAAAAAAAACAGTACAAAGTAATATTTTATATAATTCACCTGTGCCTTACTATTTTGTAAAAGTCCCTAATAGTTTAAAACTTAACCATAATGTTCATCGGACAATCATTTAGATACATTGTTGCATGCATTCGCTTATTAAAATGTCTTTTTGTTTACAGCGAAAAAAGGTTTGATACATTTTATTTTTCATACTTGCACAGTTGTTTACACCAATTTCAACATTATTTAAAGGTTTTTATACACCATATTTAAGTTCTTTCTGGCAAAAACTAGTAGTCACTGTCGAGTAATAATTGTTTTTGTGTTTATTAAGCCGCACATTTGCACAGCTGTGAAATAATTGTTATTATAATTCTTCTCTTAGCCTTCAACATCAGTTTGAGAATTAAGAATACCTTTTGGTTTTCATTATTTCTTGGATCCATTTTTTTTTTTTATGTAATCTTTCTATTCATACTTTTCTTTCAAATGTATATTTCAGACTATGTTATATTAATTATAGTTTTCTCTCTGCTAATTTTGCATTCAGAAAGTCACATGTACATGATAGATAAACTTAGCACTTCATAGTAATTAGTTTCTAATTAATAAACAATTTATTTCTGATGTCTGCTCTATTATAACTATAAATTTATTTTGGGTAATATTAAGAATCTAGATCCCTTTATATTTCTTGAACAAAGCACTAAAAGAGTTCAAAATGACATGGTCATTGAGCCTGTTACCCCAAATGAGATAGTAAAAATAGTAAATGGTATGGAAAATAAGAAATCATGTGGCTATGACGACATTCCAATAGCAGTAATTAAAGAAAATGTAGACATGTTAGCTGAACCTTTGGCTATCTTTTACAATAAATGCATTTCAGAAGGTATCTTTCCGGAACAGTTCAAAATAGCAAAAATTATCCCACTTCACAAAAAGGGCTCTAAAACAGATCCAAAAAACTATAGACCTATCTCTTTGCTCCCTATTCTGTCCAAAATTTTTGAAAAAATTATTAAGAGTAGACTTGTAGTTCATCTAAATTTAAACAAGGTTTTGCACTTGAGACAATTTGGATACCAAAAAAATGTCGGAACAGGGGACGCTATATATACATTGGTGGAAGATATTGTTACTAAATTGAATAGGAAAAAGAGGGTAGCTGGCATTTTCCTTGATTTAAGCTCCGCCTTTGATACAATTGACCACAAATTACTCATTGCAAAATTGGAGCATTACGGTGTGAGAGGTAAAACTTTACAGCTTTTGTCTTCATATTTAAGAAACAGGAAAATGTATGTGGATATTAGTAATATGCAAGCTAATGGTAATACAAATTATAATAAGTCTTCTATGCAAGATATAGTAGCGGGCGTACCCCAAGGATCGATTTTGGGCCCTATTTTATTTATATTATTTACAAATGATTTAATTAATTACATTAATAAAATATTTCCTGACACACAGCTGACAGTTTTTGCAGATGACACCAACGCAATAGTTGAAGCTAACGACATAAAAGAGCTTACTGCAAAGGTTAATGCAGTGTTAACAGGTTTTAAATCTTGGTTTGAAAGTAACAAGCTCATAATTAACACTGAAAAAACCAAAATAATGATATTTAGTACAACCGCTCGTAATAAAGACAGCATGACGATCGCACTTAGTGAAGTTAAAATTGACATAGTTAATGAGGTAAAGTTTCTAGGAATATACATTGACAAATATTTGAATTGGAAAAGGGAATTGCAAGCCATTGATTCGTATATTTCCTCAGCGTGCTATGCCTTACGCAGTCTTAGGGATGAAATAGACATAAAACACCTTAAAATGGTATACTATGCTTTAATAGAATCAAGGTTGAGATATAGTATTCAGTTCTGGGGGAATAGCTTTAAATATAACTGCCAGAGAGCCTTTATACTCCAAAAGAGAGCCATACGAACCATGGTCCGGAAATCGCAAATAGAGAGCTGTCGCCCGCACTTCATAAATTTAAATATTCTTACTGTGCCCAGCCTCTATGTTTTAGTATTGTTGGTGAATTTTAAAAAATACCTGCATAAGTATGAAACAGATGAGGAGAGACAGTTGAGGGAAAGTACGCGCAGGAAAGACTTTAAAAACAAGTTAATACCCCAACTTCATATTGTTCAACATAGTCCTCAATATCAAGCAGTCCGGATTTTTAACAGGTTGCCATTGGATTTAAAAACTATAATTTACAAGAGCTCATTTAAGTCAACACTTAAAGCGTTCCTATTGAAGAAATGTCTGTATTCTATAGACGACGACATATCCACGTTTTAAAATTTGATTAGTTAATACCGACCGAATAATATTAGTTAATAGAGACCGAATAATATTAGTATGTAGTTAGCTTGTAATGTTATTGAATTTTATTGTTAATGTATTTTCTTTTTATTTTTTTCTTTTATCTTATATGATTTATTGTATTATGAATGTGTTAGTTTTATGATTTTTACTGATTTCAAACACAATGTGAATTGTTCCTGAATAAAATGAATTTGAATTTGAATTATTAAAG
This sequence comes from Apamea sordens, assembly GCA_945859715.1. Classification (NCBI taxonomy): domain Eukaryota; kingdom Metazoa; phylum Arthropoda; class Insecta; order Lepidoptera; family Noctuidae; genus Apamea; species Apamea sordens. The sequence goes on along the minus strand of OX243998.1, from coordinate 15,775,376 downwards.
TTATGCCTCAATGTCTCACAGCAGCTAAAATATTTTATTCTTATTCATTTATACAATGTACAGTCACAAGCACTAATATGTATGTCAACACTTGGAAACTTTCAATAGAGATTTTTGCATGAAGTAACGAAAACAACAATGAAATACAACACATTGCAAAAACCTTTGGGTTCGAAAATGCTATGTGCATGCGTAGCAACATAAAATTTCATTAAAAAATAAAGGAGTAAATCGCTTTTGAATAAAGCCAAGTGCATAGATACTTATGCTTGTGACTTTGCACAAGGTTAAGGCTAAAATTTAACAGTAGATGACCTATGATCAGTACTTTAGGGTGCAGCAAGTATTATCACATTTAACTTTTAGTTAAGTTATGCTTAAAGTTAACATACTTCTTGGTTAAAGCCTTCTTTTTACAACTACTTTGAAAAAAAAAACTCAGTTCTTTAACATGCTCTGAACTAGGTGGGTTCAGTTGGGTAGCATTGGGATCACCTGCCTAGCCTCTTTCCAACTATGTTGGGGTCAGCTTCCAGTTTAACCAGATGCAGCTGAATACTAGTAACATGGAGCAACTGCCTATCTAACCTCCACAGCACAGTTACTGGGTAATATGATTGCATTTGGATAATCTTCCAACTTCTGATTACTCTTCCTCAATGTTTCCTGTTAATTTCATTATTTTAAACTATAATTAATCTCAATGAAGCTTATTGCTGCAATGCCAGCTTTCCCAGTATTAGTTTTCTTTAACCTTCCACTAGTATTAAGACAAACAAGTCAAAACAATTTTGTCTTTTGTAGCCAAAACAGGTTTGTCTTTTGTAGCCAAAACAGGTTTGTCTTTTGTAGACAAAGCAGTTTTATTTTCAGTCAAAACAACACTAGTCGATTTTCAATTTGATTAATCTAAAACTGATTAAAATTCAAGTTGTAGCCGCACTGTCACCATGTGATTTCATAGAGCACACACTGATTTAAAACAGTCTTGACTCTGGGTACTGTCCCCTCGCTTGACAGTATTTCAGAACAATAATATTTAAAACAATACATTATTAATTGATTATTTATTAATAGTACCCTCCGTGAGACGGTCAGTAGCATCAATGCGTTGCACTTGCAGGCCTTCCTTGAGTAGCTGGGGTAGGTAAAAAAATACGGGCACCAGCCTGTATTTCCTACCTTTTGCCTAATTGAATCAATTATTTCAATACACAATATGTGACAGATCAACGAAATAATGTAATGTAAAATTTTACTTCTTATAGTGGAAAAAAACTATTAATCTTATTTTTAATTACATTTAACAATAAAGATATCTTATCTCAGCTAACAACTTAAAAGATTATAAAATTGCCATGAGATATGTATGACTTTAGGTAGAAGTTACATTAATAGAATAGAATAGAATACTCTTTATTGTACACCATACAAATAAATAAAATAATAATTATTATTATTTTTTATTATAATAATTATAATTTTTTATGAGAAAAAAAAAGAACTAGGTACAGTGCAAACTTAGTGCACACTTACAAGTTACAACATGAGGACTATTATTATTGTTAAATACGTGTAAAAAACGATTTTCGAACTTTGGTCCTTCGAGGGCTGGTTAAATGCATACGTGTGTGGGAAAAGAGTTCCTGAAAGGATTTGTGGGTGGCCTGCGCCCCGTGGTTTTACCCGCATAAGTTTCGATCCCGTGGGAATATCGGGATAAAAAGTATCCAATATGTTAATCCTGGTTACAAACCATCTGTGTGCCAAATTTAATCCAAATCCATTCAGTAGTTTTTGCGTGAAAGAGTAACAAACATCCATCCATCCATACAAATTTTCACGTTTATAATATTAGTAGGATTCCAAATAAACATCCTCTCGCCAATAGTTTAATCGTTTTAATCATAACATTTACGTCATACAAAAGTTAAAGAATAGTCCTGTCGACCGAAAATGCCTATCGCCCCAGAGTCCTAAGAAATATCTCCCCATTCTGGTACCCTTATCACAGCAATAATAATTTAGGATCGGATCCGAACAATGAAATATTATGTAAACTTTCATTATGTTTTTATTCAACACTACGCTGCTAGTGTTCTAAATATGTGCCGCGTCTTATCAATGTGGAGAGATTTGTTCCGGGCAGATCTAGGAACGAATGATTAGTGTAGATTGTATTGAATTCAACGATATATTGAAATATTGCTTTTGAATTATTACCGTATTTAAAGTGTGGCGGCATCTACTCGTATATCGCCACAAGCGAACTACGTATCACACTGATGTCACGAAAATCCTACATTGCGCAAGCAGTTTACCGCGTAACTAGCATTATATACAACGTCCCGACATGAATCGTCGGGCAGTTGCCCACCAGGCACGACACCCGTCAACGACAATTTCACACCCTATTCCTCATAACTCTATAAAAACGTGGCATTTAACTACTTACAAAATGTTCTTCTTGATGGTACTTTTAATGTCATGGCTGCCTTCGAAATTATAGGCACATCACACATAATTGTGACTTCAACTTGACCCCTAAGTTTGGCAACGCAACGGCAATTCCCTCGACAAGTTGCAAGTGTATTGACTACTTTCCATCAGGTGGACCGCCTGTTGTCTTTTATCTAAATCGGTCACAGTATTTTTAAGATCTTCACTTGACCAGAGGGTGGGTATTCTTTCCTAAATTTTCGGCCAAACCTGCGTGACCAAAGCGACTGCGAAGCGGGAGCGTCAACAACGCGAAACTAAACGTGAACACCTGCGCGACTACAGTGGTCGCGTAGGTGTGCAAGGCGCCATAGATAAACACGAGCAGTGTTCGCCGCGCGACTGACGTTCCCGCTTCGCAGTCGCTTTGGTTGCGCAGGTTTAGCCGAAGGTTTAATTTGTATTCTGGCTCAATAGATTTTTGAAAACCACTAAAATACTCCGAAGGCGATGAATAGCAGAATCCTTTAGGCCTCATATCAAACGCAATCCATTTGCCGCACGTCGTACGTCATCCGAAATTCCATAAAATATGTGAATGACACATAATTAAAATAGGCACGGGAATTTACCTCAAAGTACAAAGTCCACTACCACTGTTCAATTCGATAAAGTTCTGTTAACACCTCGGTAAACGAGAAAATGAACATGCTCTAAATACGTAATGCGCTTCTAATCTGTTTGTCAAGTGTGGCATTATGGTCGTTCACGTTTGTAGACGGGTGTGAATTGTCGACGTAAGCAGAAAACTATCTTTAGAATTTTCTTGTGATTTGTGTGTCACAGCTTCATTCTCGTTCATTTCCGTATCCCAATTCTTTGGAGACGGCGAAGCATGTCATGTTTTTCCTTTCATACTATAACCTCCTGCCGTCTCAGTAAACCCAGTTTCTTTTTGTGTGAGTCTAGGAACTATTGTTTGATTTTCTTTTGTTTGTTTTTCGAAATGTGACAAGCAGTGGGGTGGTCCCATCAATTGGTAAACTATAGGCGTAACTCCGTAACGCCCTTTGTGAAACTTTTTTCTTTCCGTGAAAAACTACGGTTTATAATTCGACGTGGCGCACGCTCGACAGTGTTGTATTGTATGAAACACTATTGAAGCTTCTTGACAGACACGTTTTTTTTCGGCGCGGTTTATACGCCGCCGTTTGTAGGCACGTTTCGTCAGTGTTGTATGGATCACTATGGAAGCTTGCCGACGGACACGTTTTTTCATGTAAAGAAATCGTGCCGTGTACAAAGGATCTGATAGGAGGCACAGATTGTTCGCCGTATCTAGGAGTCGAACCGTAGCTCGACCCCAGTCTCCACACGCACACCTCGCACACTCTGCGCTCAATGCTCTCCAGCCGATCGATTCTGCAAAAATCTCACCGTGAAAAGCTAGGTGAAGTGAGCTTAGAGTGAGCTGTGTATCCCTAGCATTAGTTGGAATGACAGCTCACTCCACGTTCACTTCACATGAGTTTTCACGGTGAGATGGTTACAGAATCGCACTGCTGCACGCTAAGCCTGGCCTGGCCTGACTGTGATACTCGTATGTTCGCGGAAGAATGGAAGAAGATCTTGCCAGTATGTCTGAACTCTGAAATATTGTGAGATGAGCCTATGACTATACCCGACGGTAGTAGTATACTTTTTGTTATTGTGTTTAACTTTAGCTAATGTGATATTGATCTTGACCGTTTCATGTTAAATAAATTAGGTAGTTTCATACGTATGACAAATTGCCTATAAGCATAATGCAATTTGATAGAATGGCAATTGTTAAGTTGAAATGACTTTACAATACGCCTGACCACGCTCAATTGACTGTGATGTCATATAATATCCAGAGGATTGTCCCTCCGATCGGTTCTGGTCCATTTCAAACTTTGCTTTTCGATTGGGTGCTAAATTGGAAGTTTTTTTTTCCTTTATAAAGTAACACAATTGTTAATACTTTATTCACATTACAATCTAGCCTATTAGCTAATATGTAATAATTTAAATATAACTTAAACTAAGTAATTATAAAATTAAGAAGTCGTCCAATAACGCCTTTCTTATTCACTAAGTTAAAGGGAAGACACTTGATTCACGTGTTTTTTATGAGATAAATTGGAAGTGAAGCCAATAAAGTGATTCGGGGATCCCTTTGTTGTGTTACTGGGTCCTATTTCCTATTGTCATCTTTATCCCGTATCGGATTACTGTGTAAGTCTTCTCTCTATTGTGCGATTCATAATCATCTGATCCTTACTGAGCTATTTTCTGGAAGAAAATATCTATTGAGAATATCAGGTATTGAGATATCATTTATCTCCGTCGTTCATTGCTAGAGCTAATTACGACTTTTCCATTTTTTAAATTAATTTTTTCATTTTTTATATTGACAATGGGCTCACTCTTGACCTCAATCCAGCCCAGAGGCAGGGATGAGATCTACGGTGAAACGAGCTTGTCCAGAAGAAGTCTATTCACTCACGCCTTGAAGAGATTCGGGTTGTATGAACTCGGGAATTATTTCTATTTCATCAGTCACGATCTTTTCTTTAATTACACCTTCCACATGCAACAAAATTACACTGGGCTATATCATATTACACTCCCTGGAATCTGGACACAGTTGGTTCAAGTCCAAGGGCCCATTACATCAATCGATTAAACCTATTATTAAAGCAGTCTAGAAAAACTACTACCATAGAATTTCTTCCACAGCCTGTAATCGAGACACGCACGTGCGTATTTGTCAACATGCAAACGCCATGATGTATACGATAATTACAGAAAAAAATATCTGTTCCCCAGATTTTATTGGGTTATGTCAACATACATGGAGCAGCTGATTTTTATTACCATTTCATATATTTTAGTCCCATAGTAAAAGTTGTCCCCTTGAGAGGTTTTCAGTTATTTCAATTACATCTTGTATTGACCTATTTAAAATTCGCAAGCACACCAGTTTTCTAGACCACTCCACATATTTCCAATGTCTTATTTTATTTTTACAATCGGCCAGCTATGTTTTCCATTTAATTTGTTCCATAGACGAGTGGCCCACTTTCACTGGTTCTGCTATAGCCTTACTATAACTGTCACTATGCGTTAAACTGTGCGTTGTGCGGTTGTGTTGTGTAGCTATGAAAGAATTTGTAAGTATTTTTTTTCTAATATTAGGGATATTTTGTGCAAATTTTCTGTAAGTTTAAAAAGTTTGGATCTTGTGAAATAGGAATGTGAGGAAACGGTAAAATGCGTTCCATTCCAATTGCCAGTTTGTGTTAAGTGATTGTGAATAATGCCGCTTTTGGTAACATGTGGTTTTAGTGTGATTTTGTGAAATTGAACAGTTTCAGAATAGCTCATCAACCAGGACCTAAGTGTTGGAAATAGTTGAATGTTTAATCGTTTCAAAAATTAATTAAAACCTGCCCTTTTTGTGTCAAACCGGAATATTGCAACTTGTTACAACTATTTCGTCATTTGTCCTCCTGCGGATTACCTATCAAAAACTCTAACGCATCATGAAGCTCCACCATTCTTCAAACATGACATTAACTAGACCACATACCCAAACATCCATTACTATCGCCCATTATTCATTCACTATCTTCCTGTAGCACATTACTCGTAGGTGTAATCTAGATAGACACCATTCACTAGGTCATTAACAAGGCCAAAGTCACGGCCACGGCTAGAGCCGACGGCTATAGTCCGACAAACATAGTTGTAAATTTAATGGCGGCGCTGCTAGCCAAGGGAGCTGTCAAAAAGCTGTCAAATCCAGTACATTTCTTGTTAGTTCCTAATTTCACCACATGCTTGAATATAGTGTTGGTGTATGACAAGGCAGTGACGTCGGTAGCGTTGTTTTTCGCGCCAGACGTGTCTGGTTAGATTTCTGCACCTGTTTTTTTTTAAGTTTGATAGAAAGAATTATATTTTATCAGAAAAATAACGATTGATCTATTTGTATGATAAATGAGACTCGGGAAGGAATCAATCAGTGTTGAATTTCGTCCCTCATTTTTCATCAAATAAATATTTTATCAATTTGATTCAATCCATCATGATCATGTTTCCTTTAACCCACTTTATTTTGGGTATTTTTTAATGCAATCTACTGCTGAATTAAGATCTCTTCCGAATTGCGTCATACATTCAGTTCACCCATTTGATAGTCTTCCTAACTGCTTGATAGCCTTCGAAAGAATGGATTGCCATAACATTAGCTTAAACGGGATGCTAATAATTCCTCGTCTGAGGATTTCGCTTGTATTTTCCATTTGGCTTCTGTTTTACGCTTTAAATTTTATAGTGATGCAAGGTATTAATGATTTGTTATGATTTCTACATGCGCAGTACTTACGTGTTAGGATCAAAGGTGCCCCATTAAAGAGTTGTCTATCTCTTACATTTGTTACGGAGAAAGCTGAATTGCAGCTTATTTCTGAAGTAGCTGTAAATTAGTATATTTAAAATCAAAATGGCATTCGTGGGTCTTTAATTGTAATAGCTGAAATAGCTGATTCTTTTCATCATTTCCAAGTTCACAGCAGACACCAAGGACGACAGTTTTTTTTATTTTTTACCGTAAATTTAATATAGGTAAGTTGTAAATGATTGAAACAAGAAACAGCCATTATTAAGTTGCGTACGCGCAGAACGGTACAATTACAGTTAGAGAACAAAGGACGCGAAACGATCTAAAAGGGAAAGTTTTGCCTTAAGGTTGAGTTGGGTGAGGTCGTGATTACCGTACTTATTCTAAGCATAAAGCTTGGTGGAGTTCTTTATAAATGCTTTCTGAGAATGAACTGTACACAAGCTAATCCTACTAATATTATAAACGCAATAGTTTGTATGGATGGATGGATGTTTGTTACTCTTTCACGCAAAAAAGACTGAACGGATTTGGATGAAATTTGGCACACAGATAGTTTATAACCAGGATTAGCACATAGAATACTTTTTATCCCGAAATTTCCATGGGATCGAAACTTATGAGGGTGAAACCGCGGGGCGCAGCTAGTAACACCATAAAATAATCTTGAGCGGTAAGAAGATATGTGTCAGTGTGACCAACATCGATAGAAGGTTTACCAAGGGCCCACTTAACCAAAACATAGCTTTACCCATTTTTGCCTTTTCTTATATCCGTACTTTTCTTTATTGTTTTTATATTGTTTGAGCCTAGTAAATGGCTACTGACTTCTTTTATCCGATTTGTTCATTTTGCTCTGCCTCAATTTAACTTTAGTTTTGGATTATGGTACCCTAAGCAACAAGATAACATTAACGATGATGATTAATTTCCCTCAATCACTTTGGATCTAACTCAATTTTTGAGTTAAGCTCGCCTTTGTACATGGACTGTATAAAATATATATTTTGCGTACAATAAAAAAATTAAGAATTTAGAAGATATTTAGCCCGTAGCGCTGCGACATTTAATTTTTAAATGGCGTAGCATCATGCTGAGATAGGAGCCTTTTGTCCTCATATAGGACTTTCTGTTTTATTTTTCCTTTTGTTGCTTTTTTTTAAATATAATTTGGCTTTTTTATTTTTGATTGTGTTTAGTTTAGTTTTATGATCTTCCTTTACGAGTCGCAATAAATATTTTTTCTTTCTTTCTTTCATAATTTTCAAGTTAGTGCTCCGAAAGCCCAGGGTGCTTGCTCTTCACATATACATTGAAATATCGTCTCTCGTGGAGGCTATTTTAATAACTAAATGGTAAAAACATACTAATGTAATATAATTCATGTTCTAAATCTATTTAACAGTTGGCCTCGCAACGTAGGACTCTTAACGAACCACGTTTATTACTATGACGTCAGACCTTACCCATCGTTACAATAATATATTATACCTTCATTGTTTGTTGTTGTCAATAATAATAGAACTTCTTCATTGTCTGTGGCTGATGAATGTCGAAAATATAAAGGAACTAGCTTCTGCCCGCGGCTTCGCCCGCGTGGATGTCGGAAATTTACCCACGGGAACGTGCTAACAGGATAAAATGTATGTGCTTCCCCAGAATGCCATCTATGTCGCGGGCCCTTTGTGGCTAATTACAATAGAAAACCAATTGTGTCTCATTAGTGGTGATTAAGAGGGTACCTATACATGATATCTTTACCTAAGTACCTAACTAATTTAAAAAAAAAACTCAATAACAGAAAATTAAATACCTACCTACCTAAATAAACCTATTTCTGATGATAACTAATCTAAACTCAATAAATAAGCAAAATCCCTAAAAACTAATATCTATACGAATGACTAAACCTACCTAACAGTATTATAAAATAACCTACGGTCACTACGTACACTATCAAATATACTACCTATACTTTAAAATTAAAATCTATACCTACGACTCATATAAAAATAAACCTAAATAACTCTAAAAACTAAAAGGAATAAAAATGAACTCCACTGCGGGTGACCCAACCTACGACAAACTTAGTATTTGCGGTTGGTACAGTACAGACAGTGGTAATCGGGTATAGGGATCGAACCGCAAAATTAAGTTTGTTTTTTATTGTATATACTTTTCCGGGATAAAAAGTACCCAGTGTGGTGCCCAGGATATTAAAGAATAATTATACCAAGTTTCATCGTAATCGAACCGGTAGTTTTTGCGTGATGCCTGAACAAACAGACAGACAGACAGACAGACAGAAAGACAGACAGACAGACAAAATTTTTTTTAATCACATTTTTGGGTTCGGTGTCGGTCAAGTAACACCCCCTGCCATTTATTTTTTGGATATTTTAAATGTACAGAATTTTCACTTCTACAGATTTATTATAAGTATAGCTTCTGCCCGCGGCTTCGCCCGCGTGGATGTCGGAAATTATCCCACGGGGACGTGCAAACAGGATAAAATGTATGTGTTTCCGCAGGATGCCATCTATCTCTATGCCAAATCAGAAGTTCAGTGGTTTAGGCGTGAAAATGTAACATACAGTTTCAAGTTCAAATCCTCCCCTTAAAAACTGAATAACCCCTTTTTGTCCCGTCAGTGGTAAATTTTCGACAACTTTACATACTTATTACAGGGATATTATTATTATTAATTATTTTCTGTCAAAAGCATCAATACTGAGTTTCGAGTTACTCGGATCGCGCATTAAATTTCTTCCACACAAACTTAACACCCCTATATCCCCCTTTGAGGAGTAGTTTTGAAAAACTTGTAATGATAAACTTTATTACTTACTTAGGCAAGTATTCTTGCCAAGTTTCAAGTTTATTAACTAAATGAATAAGATTTTTCATATAAACTGTATCCCCCGCTTTTCACCCCCACATGGGGTGGAATTTTGAAAAATCGTTTGGGTTTATTCATAACTTGACTCAAAGATTATTTATACCAATGTTCGAGTTAATCAAGCCACGCATTATAATCCTCCCTTGTAAAATTAACTACCCCTTTTCAACCCGTTAGGGGTAGATTTTCGAAAAACCCTGATACATGTTACTCTTTATTTTTGGTCTTAAGTATAAACACTGAGTTTCGAGTTAATCGGACCGCGCATTCAAATTATTCCACACAAACTTCAACACCCCTTTATCCCCCTTTGAGGGGTAGTTTTGAAAAACTTATAATAATAAACTTTATTACTTACTTAGGCGAGTATTCTTGAAAAGTTTCAAGTTTATTAACCTAATGAAGAAGATTTCTCATATAAACTGTATCCCCGCTTTTCACCCCCACAGGGGTGGAATTAAAAAAAAATAGTTTGGGATGTATTCATAACTTGACTCAAAGATTATTTATACTAATTTTCGAGTTAATCAAGCCATGCAGTAAAATCCTCCCCTGAAAAATTGACTACCCCATTTCAGCCCGTCAGGGGTAGATTTTCAAAAAACCCTGGTACACATTATTCTTTACTTTCAATATTAGGTATAAATACTGAGTTTCGAGTAAATCGGACTGCGCGCTAAAATTCTTCCATACAAACTTTGAAATCCCCCAATCCCTTATTGGGGGGTAGTTTAGAAGAAAAAAAACTGACAATCTTCATAATTTATTTAGATAAGTATTCGTGCCAAGTTTCAAGTTTATTAACTCAAGGAATAAGATTTTTCATACAAACGAATTCCCCCCTTTTCACCCTCTTAGGGGTGGAATTTCGAAAAATCCTGTCTTAGTGGATGCCTACTCTTCACGAAGAACACACCCTCCAAATTTCATGTCTCTAGGACCAGCGGTTTAGGCTGTGCGTTGATCTATCAGTCAGTCAGTCAGTCAGTCAGTCAGTCAGTCAGTCAGTCAGGACTTTGAATTTTATATACATATATAGATATTAGAAAATCTTCGATCACTTAGGGATAGAGACATGTTTTTGCTTGTGCTTATTTATACAATTTGTTTTATTTTTAACTTTGTTTAGTTTAGTTATGATCCTGTACGAGTCGCAATAAATACTTTTTCTTTCTTTCTTTCTTTCTAAAGCATATGCTTTTAACCTTATTTTTCCAATAGACAAGTTCAGTTTTTTTCTTTTACTTGAGCCCCCATTTTTTTTACTTACCATCTGTCGTGAATGTAAAACAGCTATTGCCACGATTATATTTAAAACTGTACTATTATATAGTCGTTAGATAGGATATATAATTTTCTCTCGAGTCTTCTACTGCCTCCCTGAAAGTCTCAAACGGCCACGAGGGGGCGTTATCGCCCAAGTTAAGAACCTATGTGCTGCTAGAGTTTGTCCGAAAAAAATCTACCATCAAATCTACTTCTGCCAGGATTGTAGTTTAATATGATCCAGCCAGTCCCTTGGTCCCCCAGCGACGCCTTAAGCCGTGGTCCGTACCCCGCAGGGGATGCCCTTAGCGTGTAGTCGCTTAGTTTATAAGTTTTATACCCTGGCTGGAGGTCTTAATTTATTGAGGCACCCACAGGAGAGTCTGGTTAAGCAACCGACCACCGTGCGAGATACGATACAAAAAAAAAAATTGAATACTACCCATCAAACCAGCCTATAAAAAAAATGCATTGATTGGCGTAAGCTATCGAACAGTCATGTGTGTGTCACTTCTAAATATTTTATGAACGTTTCGATCCATTGGGGATTGCACATACTTATTGCCTCCACTGCCATTAAACTTGAGTTTGTGTTGTTGACTCCCGTTATAGGCGACGGAATATTTTCAAAGATTTTTTTTAATGGTCTGTTAGTAGCCCTTTATCCCCACTGTATATAGGTCTCACCTCCTCCCAAACGTCTTTTTACGATTTCTTCTTTGATTCAATGAATTTGCTTACTTTATAGATAGAATACTCATTGTACACCATATAAATTACAAATATGGCTGGCAGAAAGAGCGGTCTCCTAGCTCAAAGCGATCTTTAATTATTCCACTTTTATGGTGGTTTTGAATCGGTAAATGACAGTCAAACTGATGCTTTCAAAACCAGTTAATAACATAAACTTTATCGTATTTCCAGGAGTTTGGAGACGTGCCTGAATCGGAGAAGGCAACGAGCGAGGAGTACTCCGTTGCCAAGTGGCTGAAGGCCAACGTGCCCACAAAGAAGACCAAGTTCTTGAACCATCACGTGGAGTATTTTACTGGTAAGTCCTTGTACTAAACATTCGAAGACATATTTCATCTACCACCCCGCACTGGGGACTCCCTGTCGCAAAGAGAAGACCAGAGTCTGCGGCGAAAACATTCATCATCAGACTTCAGCATAGGCCTCTCGAATTGCACGCATCTCGATTCTCTCATCCAGCTGCAACTAGCCACCCTGCGCTCGATGTGGAATCATTATAGGCTCATTATTTGTGAAACCATTTATCCTACTGGAATGGAAGTGCTCGTGGTCTCTGCCCACCTGTTATTTATTGTACCCTCGACTGTCTAGGAAACGCAGGAACTGTAGTATATCCGTGGGCTGTTGTGTTAAGGCTATGAAAGAGACTTTTTGTTGGCTTTCTTCTAAATTCAAAAACTGTAAATGCGTTTATTGCACTCCAACTCCTGTATTGCGAAGACCAGAATGCAATCTAAATTCTCGCCGTAGAGATAATTCTATCCACAAATTACCAAAACGTGCCTACCAAAAAATAAAACTATATTTAAAATGGAAATATTTATAAAATTTCCAACATGTCGGTGGCGTATTGCCAAGCTACGTCGCTGCATTTCCTTTATGTTTTGGCGCGTGTTTTCTCTCCGAAGAGCCGAACTTCCGCTGTAATAATAATTATGAACCTTTTAAAATATCGAACGAATTCCGACGGGTTTCTATTTTGAATTTTTACGAGTTTATTTTTAACGATGTGTTGTTCTTAAAAAGGAGTAGGATTACCCGATCTTTGTGGGATTGTGGGTGTCGTAAAAGGCGAGCATAAGTTTATATCGAGTGGATGGGTAGTGAAGTCCTTCTATTTGCTTGTGCCTGAATACTGCCTTCACTAAAGCAGTGATGGCCAGTACTAACGGACCAGTTCACAAGTTGGTAGGTTCGAAACCAGGTAGGCGGCATGCACTTTACGTTACGCAGAATTGCACAACGTAAAGTTCATGGAAAAGAAGTCTAGCACCCCTACTCTCAAAATGATGTTGGAGAACGAAATATCGTGAGGAAACCGGCATGTCCTAGGACCAACCCGCACTGGCCCGCGTGATAAAAAAGAGGTCTGTGTCCCAGCAACTTTAATGTCAACGAGATAATGATTAAAATAGCTTAACAAAATGATATATAATGCCGGTGGCTCCGACAACGTTGGGTGGGTTTACCTTAACTTCTTGTCTGATTAGCTCATATAAATTTAATAAACCTTACTATTACAGGCAGAGGGTCATAATTCGTTTGTTTTTAGGGTGGGTCAGATAATGTTGACAACAGACTGTACATTATAGGTCGATAGGTCGGTGTTATTCTTACGCGAACACCAAAAGCTTTCGGTGAAATCGTAGATAAGTAACAATTTTTAAAAAGAACGGTTATTTATCAAGAAATCCCTTCCATCATCAAAACAAATCTATTTTTATGTAATAATTCGCGATCAATTGAACATTTGGACGTCCGACCTTCACTGCGTCCACGGCCACGGTCACGGTCAGTTCACTCACGAGTGGCGATCGTGGCTGCTACAAAGGGCAGAAGACATCGATTAAATGAACAGTTAACTTATTTTTAACTTTTGACTATAAGTAGGGCTCTTTGTGAATATCTAATGCTGTTCCATATGTTTTGACCGCGTAGGTATTAGTAGGCACTTTTCTATGAAACAGGAGATTTTTCTTTTAGAATCATGTTCTGAATCCATGTTATAGGCTTCACGTCGATGTCCCTGCCACCCTGTATAATAAATTTCATTCTTTAAGTAGTATCCTTCGATCAGTAATAGTACTAGATTCCCGATACATAAGCGCTTCAAAAACGGCCCGAAAAATAAGACCACAAATACTTTTGTGGTCTTATTTCAAATTAGTATGTTTTTAACCTTATTACTTAGACTTTAAGTTTCATTTTAGAATAAATTACTGAAAATTTAAAAATAGAATGATTTTATTTTCAAGGGACATTTTAAATATATTTTGCAATGGTAATTAAACTTTATGTTTAAGCATTAAGGTTTATAATAAACTGAAGTTGTTAATATTATTAAACTTTTTTCTATGAAATGTAGATGTTTACGTGTGTGCAAACGTGGCCACTTGAACGACTGATTTTTCTTCCTGATCCTTAATATAGTACTATTATTGATCGATGGTAGTATCAATTCATTATTAAAAAAACTTATTATAAGTGTAAATTACCAATATAAGTAGGTTCAGGAATGTAGGTCAGTACGATTGTCGTAGGCATTTTATTACCTCTATAGTAACAGGTTCCTACCTACTGTCGGGTCAATGACCCCTGACGTATCACAATGCCTAGCCTAGAAAGATCGATTTAAGTCGATAGTGGAAATTCAATCTGAAATCGATTTAGCAATTTTATTACAAACCAATATTAGTACATTTATGCTTTTTATTTATTTAAACTTTTCGCACACAAAAAAGGTACAAAGGCGGACTTAACTTGATTAGCAATTGAAAATACTGTTGGAGCTGCTGAAGATTTTAATATACTTTTTTTTGCATTATATAAATTCAATCTCCTAGTATTGTATAATTGTATAGCACATGTGTGACTACTATGTACATACTATAAAGCTACCATTTACTGGGTTCGTCTTTCACTGACTTGAATGTGCCCTGGCAGCAGAGAGTATGTCATGCTCACTCAAATGTCTCGCTGATGGTGGCGCATGTGTTGGATCATTTAGCTCCCTTCAAAATGGTTGAGCTGAATGGTGCTAATCCATGCGTCATGTTCGTGAACGGGCGCCGTCAGTAGGGACTGGTCATCTCTTTGCTGCCATGGCTTATTTTAATTGTTTTTATTTTTTTTTTTACTTTTCATTACGGACGCTTTTAACGTTCTGCATCTTTCTCACATGACATGACTGATGTAACCAATACTTTGTAACCATATTATTTTGATTTAAAAGAGTGTCCACGAAGTTTCTTGTCCGTTCTTCTCCATAGGTACCTACGCTTTGGAATGGGCAACTAGCTTCATTTTTCTGACTGACCGACCCCTTGACAATTCAAAAGTGCCTCTAATTGGTTTAATTGAAATAAATACTTTGAGTTCGAGTTTGAGCTTAATGCCTTAAGCATTCTCTACCAGGCAACCAAGGGTGGTGAAAAGATATATGTATATTATATTCCTCATTCATTATTTATAGGCACAAAAGCGGTGGACGCACTGCTGACATCAAAATGGGCGACGGGCAAGAACCCAGTGTTCACGACCAGGCACGAAGTCACAGACTACCTACACACAATGTTGCTACACAAATTGTTTCACAGAGCTAAGAAGGTATGTGTAAAACTTTTTTAAACAATATTATAATCATCAACTGCCTCGCCATTTCCCAACAATGACGATGCAGCTGAATACCAGTATTTTACATGGAGCTACTACCTATCTGACCCACACAACCCAGGTAATACGATACCACTTAATAAAATAAGTGATAGACATAATTTTAATACTAGAAATAAAGATAAATTAGATCAACCTTTTTTCAGATTTTCTAAAGTACATACATCTTTTATGGGGTACTGTGTTAAATGTTACAACAAAATACCTTGTGATATATTGCAATTAAATGAAAGAAAATTTAAAACTTATATCAAAATTTCACTTTGTAAGCAAGGATATTACAAATTAGAGGATTATATCCAAGATAAGAATGCTTGGAAACATGCTGGTCCTGCTCCATAGGACAATCTCTAGAGTCTAGACAAAATCAAACTGGTTGCTAATGTAATTGTATAATTTATTCTTTTTTTTATTCTCTTTGACATTAGATTTACATTCTGTAATTACTTAAAGTCACACCCGGACTTATTACTCCTTATTTATTTATGAAAATAGTCTACTTTTGGAATGTTTGTAAATATGTGAGCACCATGTATCTATCACCTAGTCAATTTATATGTCATGGTTTCATAAATTCATTTTAATTCTTTTACCTATTGTGGTATAGTAATTTTATTTTTAGGTGCATCGTCTTCACATATAATTATATAATTAATGTATGCAAAGTATTGTAAAACATTTTTAAAAGAGTAACGGTGGAGTTTCTTGCCCATTCTTCTCCATACGAAAACTACCTTTTGGAAGGGGCGACTAGAATCAATTTTATTTTAATTTTAATTTTGACGTTCAAAAGTGCCTTTAATGTGCCTATTTGAAATAAATGATTTGACTTTGACACTTGGCTGCATTGGCTGTCAGACTTTCGGGCTTCTGACCCGTCACGATTGTCGAAGATCCACGAATGACCACTGTCATTCGTGGATCTTCGACAATCGTGACGGTCCGATCGACGATCCGATGACCCTGGTCCCTGGGTATCTCTTTTGGCGACTGTACACTTACAGTCACCAAAAGAGATAAGTAACCAGGGTCATCGGATATGGTTGAAGTTTAGTAAGAAACCGATGGATGTTTTCGAATGAAATTTAATTAGATAAATTAACTGTTTGTTTTCTTTTAATTAAATTAAAGGAGATCATTCAGGTTTCATACAAAGTTGCGCCCAAAATCGAAAGGCCGGCCAACGGAAAAGGATGTTTTAATCCGTTTGGAACATCATCCTAAGCATTTGGTACTATGACACCAAAGCGGTAGAATCATCATATTATAAGCAGCTACATAAGTTCGAAATAAATGTAAATATATCATCTAAGTATGTACAGACGCCAGCACATCAAGCTACTACAATCTGTCAAATTTCTTTAATAGATTTTCAACTTTATCGCTAAAGGATTAAGGTTCATGGTTGATTGGGAAAATTTGACAGTTTCAGGTAGCTTGACATGCTGGCGTCTGTACGTGGACTTATTTAGTTGGTCATTATAAACTTTTTTGCCATAATTCTGTAAGTGTGGCTGTAATATTAAAAAAAAAAACGTTAAGTTCTATTTTCCGCTTAGATTATGAGTTTAAGTATATTTGTGTTCTATGTTTTGCAAGTTTCTCGCAAATAAAACAATGGCAAACATTTTTTTAATACTCATCATCATTTCTGCCGAAAGACGCCAATTGCTGGACATAGGCCTCCCCCAAGCACCTCCACTTCGACCGGTTCTGTACTTCTCGCATCCAACGGGTTCCTGCGGCCTTCACAAGGTCGTCGGTCCACCTTGTGGGAGGCCTTCCAACGCTACGTCTTCCGGTACGCGGTCGCCACTCCAGAACCTTTCAGCCCCATCGGCCATCTGTTCTGCGAGCAATGTAACCTGCCCACTGCAACTTAAGTTTGGCAATTCTTCGGGCTATGTCGGTTACCTTGGTTCTCCTGCGGATCTTTTCATTTCTGATTCGATGACGCAGGGAAACTCCAAGCATAGCCCTCTCCATTGTGCTTTGGGTGACTTTAGGCCTTCTAATAAGGCCCATTGTGAGCGACCACGTTTCAGTGCCTTATGTCGTTTCACTGGCAACACGCACTGGTCAAAGACTCGTCTTGAGACACTGCGGTATGTGGGACGAGAAGATATTGCGTAGCTTCCCGAACGCTGCCCAGCCGAGTCGAATTCGACGATTGACCTCTTTCTCGAAGATGGACCTACCCAACTGGACAGTTTGTCCTAAGTAACCATACTCGTCCACGACTTCGAGTGTAGTGTCTCTAATCTTCATGAGAGTGGGTGTTACAGTGTTACATTTGACATGACCTTCGTTTTGTCCATGTTCATTTTAAGACCCACTCTTTCGGAGGTTCTACTGAGGTCATCGAGCATTGTACTGAGGTCCTTCATAGTCTCAGCCATGACTACGATATCGACGGCAAACCAAAGGTGAGTTATGTACTCGCCATTGATGGTAATGCCAGCCCCTTCCCAGTCCAGTACCTTGAAGACATCCTCCAGTCCAACGGTCCAGTTTCGGAGAGATAACGTCTCCCTGTCTCACACCTCGCTGCAGAAGGATAAGTTTCGAGGTCTGATCCTGGAGTCGGACTAACATAGTGGTGTTTTTGTACAGACACTTCAGCCCCTCGCACTTCAGCAACTTCTTAATACTATTTTCAATTATATTATTAATACTATTTATAAGGTCGAACTAGAATATCTTCCAACTCTATAGCTGGAGAGCGTCTCGCATTGGTTTATACTGTGCGCAGGTTAAAAACCACGCTACGCACATTACGTGGGAACAACATCCTACTGTCCTCTTTCCAATATTGCATGTGCAATAGTAGTGGCTGACTGCATTTTGACCCTCCAATGTCCTGTCAAAAGACACATAAACATAATAGCTTTTAGCAGTGACGTGCCGGGGGTTTAAGTCTTCCTCGAAAAACGACAACATTTTCTCCTAGCTCCCAGTAGGCTTAGATAACTAACCTGTAGTAAAAAATGTCTAGAATGACTCAATAGACTTAACCATGTGTGTACTCAAATGATATATTTACATTTATGTTTAGGTCAAATGTACTACTGATTTTTGAACTTATAGTATAGCCGCTACAATAATGGTTCCACAGTTTTGGTGCCATAGTACCAAATGCTTAAAATGATGTCCCAAACAGATTAAATACTTCTTTTTTTACTGGCCGGCTCTTTTTCGATTTTAGGCCTAATATGAATGGTCTCCTTTCATTCGAAAACATCCATCGGTTTCTTACTAAACTTCAACTATATCTGACGACCCTGGTTACTTATCTCCTTTGGTGACCTTACAAACACGTTGTGGAGTTGTGTGTAAGCGCAGGAGCTCTCGGTATCATCCAAGACAATGGCGAAATCGGAAATATGTGCTATGTGCTGACGCTACTCGTTTACACATATACAGAGTGTTTGTGCACTTAGTTACCACAAGAAAAGTGCGTGTCATTTCGAGAGATGGAAATACTGTATCAAAAAACTTTTAAGAAAAAGAATGCCGTTCGATCATTCATGCTAATTCTAAAAAATCAATCATTATGAACATTGCGTCTTAAACTACGCAATCTACTTACAAAGTTTAATGTCTGGGCTTGGTAAGAAGTTTGACTCCATTACTGATAAGGTAGATAATGATGCAAAACATGTGTTCATGCATTAATTTGGGTAGTACAACTCACTGATAATATTTTACCACGTGTTCGTTTTACTTATCTGGGGTTAAGGTCGTTTCAAATCGTTCATTATTGAATGAATGATAATGTAATCAGAAATGTCAGTGATTTAAATGTTTGACGGCACGGTTGGCGCAGTGGTTAAGCGATTGACTGCTGCGCTGCGTGTCGCGGGTTCGATTCCCGCACGGAACAAATATTTGTATGACCTACATGTATTTGTTCCGAGTCTGGGTGTTTTTCTATCTATAATATGTATGTATTTACAACAAAAAAAAATGTATATAAGTAGTTTATCAGCCATCTTGTTACCATAACACAAGCATTAGGTTGCTTAGCTTGGGACTAGATGGCGCTGTGTGAAATGTCCAGGGATATTATTATTATTATTAAATGTATCAATAGCAAAGTTTATTTTTTTCCTTATTAACTGTTCTTTTTCGAAAAAAAAAAGTGTTAAGTAAGTCTCTAGAATGCTCGTTTTTTTTCCTTATGACGCAATAACCTACTAAGATATGAGAAGGCTAATTCTAGTAATTTAAAACGTTCAATATCTAGTTGCAGTCTCATCTCGGCGACAAACAAATGTCAAAAACTTGTCAAAATGTAGGGAAATTAGAGATCGAGACTGAAATCAGATTGTGAACGTTCTTAAAATTACAAGAATTGTCCCTAAGATCTATCAAATAATTCAAGTAGCAAGTGTGCAATATTACCTATGGCAGTGTTTCGGATTCGCGATATCGAAGACTAGCCCGTTGCCGGAACTTCTGCGATCCAGGATAGTAACTATGTCCTTCTCCATGTCGTGGTCTACCCATGTGCCAAATTTCATCCAAATCCGTTCAGCCTTTTTAACGTGAAAACGTAACAAAAATACATACAAAAAATCAAATCTTTTCTTTTTAGAATATTAGTATAGACATTTTTTTTGTTACGCTATACTGTCCCACTGCTGAGCAAAGGCCTCCTCCAAAACCTAGACATACAACAAAAAAAATACATTATTTCTGTGATTATGTGTGTGTGATCAGAAAAACTTAATATTTATATCGCGTTGTTTGTTCCATTTTTCAGGTGCCTGTGACCGAACAAGAGTTGAAAGGGAAATCTAAGAAGAAGGAATTGGAGAAATCAAGTAAAAGTGGAGATGAGAAAGATGGAGAGAAGAGCCAGGCTAGTGCCTGCGAAGGGAAGGTAAAGAAACAATACTAATGCTTGTTTCATCATAGACCTTGTAGCGTTATCTACAACGCCACATGCTAACTACGAGTCATACTGACGTCACGAAAATCCTGCACCGCGAAAGCAGAGTTTACCGCGCAATTAGCATATATACAACAGCCCGACATCATTCGTCGGGCAGTTGCCCGCCAGACACAACACCCGTCTGGTCGGAGGATCCTCCCTTTCCTAGGGAGGATGAGTGAACTTTACACCTCTATAACCTCATCCATCGCTTTCCATCAGGCATGATCGAGGTCAAGAAAGAGAAGATCAAGGTCTAGAAAATCCTTACCTCATTTTTATGTCCACACGATCATTGTCCATTCCAAGGTTGCCTGAAAGAGATCGCAGAAAGCGATAAAGCCGCCTATTGTATGAAGTGTAGTATCTATTGTTGTAGTGTTAATTGTATATTTTGTTATGTATTTTCTGTTGTACAGACCAGCACATCAAGCTACCCGAAACTGTCAAATTTTCCCAATTAACCTTGAACCTAATGCTTTAGCGATAAAGTTGAAAATATATTAAAGAAATTTGACAGATTGTAGTAGCTTGATATGCTGGCGTCCGTACAATACAGTATAAGATAAATGAAATCTTAAGGAAATGAGCAGTTCTTTGAAACATCATGAATAAATATAAGAGATTCTTATTGATAAAATACTAGAAAAATCCAGATCTTGAGAATAGGCAGATACTATAGAATGCCACGTGCTGCGATCCTTACATACTTCATCATCTGCCTAGCTTTTTCCCAACTATGTTGGGGTCGGCTTCCAGTCTAACCGGATGCAGCTGAATACCAGTATTTTACATGGAGCGGCTGCCTATCTGACCTCCATAATCCAGTTACTGGGTAATACGATGCCCCTTAGTAAGACTGGTTGTCAGACTTTCGGGCTACTGACGACCCGTAACGACTGTTAAAGATGACCAACGGTTTAACGTGCTTTCCGAGACACGGAAGGGTATGTGAAGATGTCACCCCATCCACGGACCAACCGCGGCAAGCGTAGCTTAACTTGATAGATCGACCCGTGCGGCTGTTATTACTTAGCCACAAGCCCCTCCCAACCTTACATACTTCTTTTGCTTTATTAACATTATTCATATGAATGTTTTTAAACAAATTTTCCAGGACACAAAAGACGTTAAAGAAAAAGAGAAGAAGAAACGCAAGATACGTCTCGAGATGCACATGGACCAGGTGTTCCTAGACACCCTAGACGCCTACGTGTGGATATACGACCCCAAGCCGTGGTACTACTGGCTGTGCGGCATACTGGTGGTCGTGGGCACCATCACTGTGTGCATGTTCCCGCTGTGGCCGGCTACTGTCAGGTAACCTTGCTTTTGTACACGAAGAAATAGAAATTGGGATCAAGTCAGGAGGGCTTGCTGGAATTGTGGTAAAATTCTAGTCGCAGCTACAATATTGTTACAGTATTTTTATCTCACAAAGCGACGCGCGCTTTACTTATGGTAACCAAGTGTACAACTACGCTGTGAATGTGTGCGTGAAGACGAGTTGCGTCAGCACATAACATTAACATACATTACCGACTTTTGCCATTGCCTGCGCTTATTTATATATCTCATATTATCGCCCTCTCGTGATAGTATTCGTCGAGGATTAATTTGATGCTCAAAGTATACACCGTTAAATTTTGATCGTTTTAATCCTTAAAAAGGGTCATTGCACTCATCATTATGAACAACTTTTACTGCGGGACCAATCCTGAAATCGTGAAAAAAAAAACACTTGGTCCATACATTGTGTCGAGTTATGCAAAGCTAAGGATCAAATGATATTTTTTTTTTCACGATTTCTGGTTTGGTCCCGTAGTAAAAGTTGTTCATAATGATGAGTACAATGACCCCTTTTAAGGATTAAAATTCGATCAAAATTGAACAGTGTATACCATAATCTCCCAGAAAACAGACGTGCTCTAGCACTTGTTTTTTCGTATTATTATTTTTCAACTTTGAAAACCTACAATGCATTTAATTTGATTGTGTTTTAAATTCGACTTTTGAGAGGAAATCTATGAAAAAGACATTTTTTTTCAAACTCTTGCTAATATTTCTTCTCTTCGCATTCCAGAAAGGGCGTTTACTACCTAAGTATCGCAGCCGCCGCGTTCCTGGTCACAATTATCGGCCTGACAATACTGCGAGTGGTGGTGTTCTGTCTCGTGTGGATGCTGACTCTGTCGCGTCATCATCTGTGGCTGCTGCCTAACCTCACAGAGGATGTCGGCTTCTTCGCATCATTCTGGCCGCTGTACAAAGTGAGTTACTATTTTTTCTTAAGTACAGTCACCAAAGGAGATAACCAGGCTCGTCGGATGTAGTTTAAGTTTAGGAAGAAACTGTTGGATGTTTTCAAGAATTTTCTCTCATCTCTTAATTAAATTGCAAACTATAGTTTTGTATAATTTAGAAGCATTTTTGAAAATTCTGTAAATGTAAGAACCATGGATCCGTTTTTTATGATATTTTGATGTTGACTTGAAAGAGCATGGCAGTTGAGAATATGTCATGCTCACTTAAATGTCTCACTGGTGGTGGCGCGTGTGTTGGATCATTCGGTTCCCTACGAAATGGTTGAGCTGGGTGGTGCTGATCCACGCGTCATGTTCGTGAACGGGCGCCATCTGTTGAGACTGGTCATTTCTTAACTGCCAGGGCTTATTTCTAATTTTATATTTTTAATTTTATATTTTAATTTGTTTCTTTACATTGTTCTCACATATAGAAGCAATAAGAATAATGTAACCAGGATTTTGTAAAAATGTCTTGATTTAAAAGAGTGTCCGTGGAGTTTCTTGCCCGTTCTTCTCCATAGAGATCTACGCTTTGGAATGGGCAACTAGCTTCAACTTTCTGACTAACTGACCGACTATTTAATTTTGACAATTCAAAAGTGCCTGTAAATGGTTTAATTGAAATAAATGATTTGAGTTTGAGTTTGAGTTTTCCATTTTTTTTTTTGGAACGAAGTTCCTTATCGCGCGTTGCGAAAGGGGGCTAGACGGAAAAAATTAAGACCAAAAGTTGGAACGACACTTTTTGCTATAGTTGTAAGCCGTGCGGCGTGCGCGTGTTTCTCTGTCTGTCTCTCTCTCTTATAGAAAGCAAGCCAGTTATACTTTGTTCCATCCGGGTGTCCCTTGACACCTCTCCAAGTTTTTTATTATTATTCGCAAGTAGGTTGTGTATTTTGTGAACTGCACACACATTATTATTTCGAAGACATATGACATCTACCAACTCGCACTGGGCCCGCGTGGTGGATTACGACCCAATCATTCTCACAGAGAGGAGGCCTGTGTCCCAGCAGTGGGAACATTATAAGCTTATTAATATTATGAACAATACGACAATGAATTAATAGGGGCCCGTGACTAAATAATAACAGCCGCACAGGTCGATCGGTCAGGTTAAGCTACGCTTGCCGCGGTTGGTCTGTGGATGGGTGATCATCTTTACATACTGAGACTGAGACCCCTCCGTGCCTCGGAAAGCACGTTAAGCCGTTGGTCCCGGCTGTCATTCGTGGATCTTTGACAGTCGTTACGGGTAGTCAGAAGCCCGAAAGTCTGACAACCAGTCTTACCAAGGGGTATCGTATTACCCAGTAACTGGGTTGTGGTGGTCAGATAGGCCGTCGCTCCATGTAAAATACTGGTATTCAGCTGCATCCGGTTAGACTGGAAGCCGACCCCAACATAGTTGGGTAAAGGCTAGGCAGATGATGACGACAATGAATTAATAATACCCAATTTCTAACTCACTCTCATTCACTTCTCAGTACGAGTACCGCCCCGGTTCCGACGCCGACAAGGCATCGAAGAACAAGAAGAAGCGCAAGAAAGACAAGCTATCTGATGATGAAGGGGAGAAGACGCCGCTGCTCGAGGAGAAGCAAGAAGAGGAGGAGCCTCGCGTAGAACAAGTCGAGACTAGCGAGGATACCGCTGTGGAGACCAAGTGAGTTACATAACTTAACATCATACCTGTATACCCCGAAGAGACTAGCAGAGGTGTACCTATATTCCAGCTACATTTCGTCAGTTATGTTTAAAGTCCCATGTAATAGAGCCTATTTGCTTCAACCGGGCAGAAATCTTTTGTCCGGGCTGCTACTGAGTAATTCCAGACGGAAAAACTCAACAACACTTAGCCTGGCCCGGGTATCAAACCCAGAATCTCATGTTCAGCAGTAGCCACCAGCACTACCACCAACATTCGCCCGCAGCTTCATCTCCGTGGCCTATCCTACAAGATGTGCATTTTTTCGTAATAGCCTGTTATTCTCCGGCTCATAAACTACCTCTATGCATAAAATCACGTTGAGCCGTTGCTCAGTTGCTGCGTTAAAGAAAGACAAACTCATATATTATGTACACCGTTTAATTTTGATCGTTTTAATCCTTAAAAGGGGTCATTGTACTCATCATTATGAACAACTTTTACTACGGGACCAACTCTGAAATTGTGAAAAAAAAATTGTTGATCCATAGATTTATGTTCGCATAACTCGACATAATGTATGGATCAACAGATTTTTTTTTTGTTGCTTTATGGCTAGAAAGCTAGAGAGGGGGTGACTACCGAGATGACGACTAATAGAGATGTATGAAAGAAAAAAACATACAGCGCCGACCCCGGAGAATGATGACGATGATGATGATTCATTCATTCTAAACTCACATAAACACCTCTTTTTCAGGTCCGAACAAGACACATCAACGCCACCAGCCGACAAGCAATCCGAATCCGAATCGGAGAACAGCCAGCGTTCGTCAACGGATCGAGACTTTGAGATCGTAGAGCCGGCTGACGTGGAGCCAGACAAGGAGGATAACGCGTAAGGGGGAGAGGGGAATACGGAGTTCAGTGTGGGTGCGTTTGTATGGATGAATGGGGGAAAAGTTACGCAAAAATGCGTAAAATTTGAGATATTCGAAATGTTGTCTTCAGGGACTGGAAAATGTTAAGGAATCAATAAAGAGGTTGATCTCTTCCGGCCTTATTACAAAACAAGATACATCTTCAGACCCAAGTTGCCACCATGGAGCAGTTTTTGTATTTTGAATCTTATTCCGACTGTGTTTAAGTTCTTACAGAAACTAACTTGCCAGTTGTCAATTCTGTATTTAGAACTTTATTACCTCAGTCGTAAGGTTCGATATACAAAATTGGCTGGATTTTTGTAATAAGACGGTTTGAGTTTTTGTAAAGTAAAAAGTACCTTTTCTTTTTTATTCATAAAATGATAAGCCATTTTGAAGACGAGGTGTGTGCCTGCGCAGTAGCTAGGTTAAAAAGTGCGCAGAAAAGGGATGTATCTAACCGTCTTCAAAAAAGGTGGTTATTTCATTCGTCACTTAGCAACAACGCACACGTATTTTTTTGCGAATTGTAAATTTGCAAGTATCTTCGTAAATTGATTTAAATGCGTACTACGTATATAATGTATGCAATATTTAAATTGTGTCTTCCATACTCTCATACAATAATATGATATGACGTAGTATTTACATGATTATGTAGTATATTTATGAAGACAATATATACTAATATGAACGTAGGATCTTCCAATCAAGTTTTTGTAGCTCATCGATTTTGCGTATACTACATATCCGTTCATATATTTTTTTATCGCACCATCCCTTGTTGGGTATATTTCAGTCTCGAAGTTAATTAATCTCGTGCCAGAGTGTATATCTATGTGACTCGTTTTATTTGCATTTATTAGGTAAATATAACTTTAATAAATATTTTTTTGTTCTTATTCTTTACCATATATTTTTATGTAAAGACGTTACAAACGTTACCCTGTCGTAACTTTAATAATTCATTAAAAAAAAAATATAGAAAAAAGGACGTTCAGTTTTTCTCGAACTTGGAATATTTCCATTTTTCTTTATATAAAAAGCTAATTTGGACTATACGAACATTTATTATACAAAAAATAACCGAATCGGTCCAGCCGTCCTGAAGTGATGCGCTTACTAACGAACAGCATTTCATTTTTATTTAAGAGTATGCAGAATATGATATGATATTATCGTCTTTCTACAGACTTATTTACTGATACTCAAAATGCTCTCTGCTCCCTCTTATGCTGGCTTCCTATTACTTCAACATCACCCTATGCTGGACATAGGCCTCTCCTATTGCAGCTGCTACCAGACATCCTGCGGAGATCGTCGCTCCACCAAGCCTGAGTGCGTTCTACCTTACGTTTGCCGATTCGTGGTCTCTTATTACTTACCGATGATTTATAGTTAAAAATACCAAGGTTATACTCATAAAAAGTGTCTCTAGCTGGTTTAGACTACCATTTAGTTAAAAAGTTTTTTTTTTTTTAAATAGTCCGGAACCTTTATATCTTTTTTTTAATATTAGTAGTTTTTATATATAAAAGTTAACTCTGGCACCTACATTTTATCCATCTAATATTATAAAAACAATAACTTCCATTTTTTAATACTCTATGCTACCCTAAAAGGGCCTTATAAAATGGAATCCATACAAAGTACCCACATGAAACTCTAAATATCTGAGACTGTAGACAGTTAGGTTATATTAGGTTTAAATTCCGAGTATTTCCTTATGGGTATTGTCATTTATCCAATGTTTTAAGATGTGTGCTAAAACAAGCGAAATAATGCGTGGTACACTCTTGTTCGGGACGCCTTTAATCGGCACAGCCGAGCGATAAAAATCAATTGCAACATGCTAGTGAAGGTAGATGTCGAACGATCATCACGAGCCTAGTTTAGTAATTGCTTCGGGTCGGCATGGTTCATCGAAAACTGCCGAATCGAATGTTGAATGAAACACGAACAAGAGTGTAGCACCTAACGCATTTGGTTAGTAGTAAAAAACTAGCTAATGTTTCACTAACTGGGGACTTAGTCCAATTTGAATACCAGAAAAACGGTAATACCAAATATTCTATTCAAAGATCTGAGGTGAAACAAAATTAAAAATGACGCTGCTGTCAACTGATTTTGTTAACTACAGCAAAGAGGTTCGATTTAATAATAATATTTATTAATAATAAATTATAATGTAGTAGTAATAATAATAATTACAGCTTATAATATCAACGCAAGCTCAAAATTATAATTTTAGATTCTTTTGCTAGGTAACAAAATCAGTTTACACTTAAATTTAAAACTCGATTTACATAATATTATTATATAACATTCTTATTTCGCTCTCTCGATGTAAATGTACTGAGAACGAATGAGAACTGAATAGAGGATTGACAATTTGAAGGGAAGTTTGTGACGTAATAATAAATTGATTTTAGACGAATTATTTTGATTCCTTCCGATTACCGAACGAAGATTGCCGAAGGCAAACTCAAAACGAATATGAATGGAAAAAACGCAGTCGAATTCTGCAGATCGTTGCACGGTTTTTCTTTCTTCCAAACATTCAAGGAGCCACGTTTTTCCGCTTAGATTTGGCTCTAGACTTACGTTTCCAACTCGGGCGCAAGATCGTCGAAGTAAGACGGAAACCCCCGAGTACGATGTATTCTCATCTTCGGCAAACCTCGGTAATCTTCGGCTCCGTAATACAGGAGGAAACTGCGCCGTAATTTGTGCAATTATGTTTTATTTTTGCATACATTTTATTGATGTTTGTTATGTCCGTCGGGCTTTGTAATTCGGACCGATTATGACGGATTGATACACGAAAATGATCTTTATTATTGTTGCTTTAAAACTATTTTCGATTGAAAAGTAAATTTTTATCACTCATGTAAATCTTTTTCCTTAATTCATAATTCTTGGTGCATCATTACAATACATTCCGATTCTTATCAACATTACATAATCATCATATTTCTACTACGTCTTCCGTGTTCACAATTATTTTTCCATAGGTACACATCAACTAATGAGATAAAATTCAAACAACAAAATTGACTTGAGTGATGGGACATCACCCGGCCGTAACTAGAAATATCGAGCTTTAGACCAAGTCTTTCTATACCTACCGTTGTTTCAGACTCTCATACAGTAAGCTTCAAAAAGATGTATACGTGAACATTTTATTGTAACCTTTGTTCCGTAACGAAAATGTCTGAGACATTTGTAAGATAACATTGCTTGAGGCGGCTGATTGTACCTGTGCGACAGTCTTTTTCTTTTGGTCCCTATGTCATATCTACGCTTTAGTACTGCGCATGCGCACAAGCGGTTATAGAACTGTTAACGCTCTTTCAGTCATATCACCTGATCATAAATAATTTTTAATTTAACACCTTATTGTATGAATTATTTTCGTGTATCAAACCGGTCTATCCGGCTCCTTAATATTTTGGTGCTGTCTACAAAGTGAATAATTAATATTTATTTCGCGAAGTAATTACGCGACATTTTCGATTTTTGTGCATTTTTTCCACAAATACAATTTTGTGTTTTTTGTAAATACGCTGGCGCTCGTAAGAAGATCTAATGATGTAAATGACGAAGTGTATCATGTTAATCAACGGTATTTCAATAAAATGATACTCTTTTTATATGGGTTTTATTTATTTATTTACATAAAATAGCTTATATTATGTATTTGTACATTATTGATCTTAAAGATAACACATTACAGTTAAAATAATCAATTATTCTACATTTTATGGAATTGAAATGGCATAGAAGTGATTAACGCCAACGACACAAATATGTGACAAAAAATGCGGTGCACTTTTATCACGAAATAAACAATTAGATCATTTTGGAATCCCTATTCTTTTTGTAGGCATTTGCGGTGAAATTGTGGCTTGGCGTGGAGGGCACGCGCGTGCGTTTATGCTCTGGCGTTCAAAAGGTTAAAAACATGAACATTAAAAAGTAATTAAGTAATATAAAATGTCTAAGAAAAAAAGTTCAGTTTATAGGTTGCCACGTTTCTCTTGTTCCAGCTCTATAGATTCGAATAGTGTCTTGAAGTTTCCGGCACCGAAACCCTGGAAAAAACATTCATTTAAGTACCTATTTGAAAATAATAATATGTCTAAAAGTTTAGTCATTCAGTTATAAAAACACACTGAGCAACAAGGAATAGAATTGGAAACTTGGTCTTCTTTGCATAACCAGGGACACGACCCGGTGGTCATCATCTATTTATTTTTTTACCTTTGGATGCATTTGTGCCCCATACAATCCCAGATTATTGGAGAATGATCCAGTCAGGTGCCACACTCCCCCCCTCCCCTCTCGGTCTCTGGCTGCCTATCCTAATGCTCGTAACATTACTTCGATCTTCTAACACCAGCCGATCTATTTTGTAAAAAATTCATCGTGAAAACTTAGTTGAAGTGAGTTGAAAATAGTTCGTTTGTTTTGTTTTTTTTTTAATGTTGCCCCATACCACACTAGGAATTACTCCTGTATCGCGGGTGCGCTTACAAACATTTAAACTCTCATACACAAACAGCCAAACCTGGAACAACTACCTGTAGGCAATACAAATATTTGTTCCGTGCGGGAATCGAACTCGCGACACGCAGCGCAGCAGTCGATCGCTTAGCCACTGCGCCAATCGTAAGAATGACAGCTCACTTCACCTAAGTTTTCACGATGAGATTTTTACTGAATTGACTGACAGAAATCCTACAGTCAATTGATTGGTCAAAAGGTTTTGATAGCTCGAAATTACTCACATTATGATTCCTCCTCTGTATAACTTCTAAGAACAGCGTAGGCCTATCTTGAGTATTCTTGGTGAAGATCTGCAGCAGATACCCGTCATCATCATAGTCTATGAGGATGTTGAGTCGCTCCAATATGTCTATGCTTTCGGCTACCTTCACCTTGCTCTGTTGGAGCTGCTCACGAATGAGTTTGTAGTACTTTGAAGGTATGGAGAGGAATTCTACGCCGCGGGCTCTGAGTTTCTCGATCTGTGACAAAAAAATTCTCTTGAATTTTTTTATAAATCAAACACATCGTACCTTAAAATTAAATACAACTTTAAATTAAAGACCAACTCACTATCCTGCGTGACAGTTTGGAAAAACTGAGATCGTTGTGAAGATCGTCGCTCGGCCTAGCCTGAGGGAATCCTACGCGACGGATTAGGAATGGGCCAGTGAATTTCTTCAATCGCCTATTTTACTCGGACTAGTAATATTTCCAGTAGTTAAACCATTTTTAACCGACTTCAAAAAGGAGGAGGTTCTCAATTCGTCGGTGTTTTTTTTTTTGTGTTTGTTACGCGATTACTCCGCCAATTGTGGACCGATTTTCAAAATTCTTTTTTTGTTCGAAAGGAGATACTTCTGAAGTGGTCCCATAGAAATTTCGACAAGATCTGATGATGAGTTTCGGAGACAGACAACGGAACTCTTCAATAAATGCCAGCAAATCAACGGCTATTGCTGCTATCGCTTATGTATGTATTGTTTACGCAATCACACAACATAACGTCACGCCTGTACGCTCTAAAGGGGTACACAGATGTGCTCAGTTTACCACGGTACACCCTCATTTCTGTCAAAGTTGTTATTGGGGTACCTCTAATCTTGTAAGTATATATACGAATTTGTGTGCGGTAGGTACAACTAAAAAGTGAAAAATAAAAACTTTTTTGAAAAAAAAAACAACCGACTTCCAAAAACGACACTACAAACTGAAAAATAACTTTAATTTCGGAAGTCGGTGGCAAATAACGAAAATGCGAACCCATCGACACCGACTTCCTGTACTAAGGCTACTTCAAATCTCAGGAACGGTAGTTCTACTTACTGGGAAGAAACAACACATACATCCATACTAATATCATAAAGTGAAAGTTACTCTTGTCTTTATATTATTACCTTTTCACGCCTCAATGGCTGAACGGATTTGGATGAAATTTGGCACATTTTTTTATCGCGTTATTAAGATACCGTGGAATAATATCCGACCTCCACGCTAGTGAAGCTTCGGTTAAAAGCTAGTTTTTCCAATAAAATATTATATAAACTTGTAGGTAATAAACCATGGTGTCCTACTGGAGATCTCGGCTTCAAAAACAAAAGAGCCTCTACTTACAGCAGTAATAATATCCTCAGTATTAAGAGCGATGTGCTGCACGCCGGCTCCTCCGTGGTACTCCACATACTCCTGGATCTGGCTCTTTCTCTTGCCGGCTGCTGGCTCATTGATTGGCATCTTAACCGTCTCCTCATAGTTGGCCATCACTATGGAGCGGAGGGCTGAGTACTCTGTGCAGACTTGCTTGTCGTCTACTGACCAGAACCTAGGGAGAAATAGAAGAGGAGTTAGTCGGTGCCTACTTCTTGTAAATCAAAAAGGTACTTCATTGCGATTAAAACGTAATCAAGTGTAGCTTCCAACATATGAAGGTTTTCGCAGGAAGTAGCTACTTCTGTATGAACTAATCTCTTGGGATAATTCCATAATAAACCTACTGATATAGGTCATTTATGAGATCCATGTCTAACCTTAGCTGAGTCTTTTTAGTATACCTACTTCATTCTTGTCTAACTATGGCAGTTAAGTTCAAATTTAACGAAAATATTTAGATTTCCCATTCCATTTACTATTTGGTGCGAAGATATAGATGAAAGGTTTCTTACCTGTGGAACTGTAGACATCTTTCATACCAAGAGGCAGCTTCCTCCATACCACCATCAGGCTGGTTGCCCACCACGTGGTCTATGAAGTTGATCTCTACTTTTGGCCTATTATAAAAAAAAAATTAAAGCATTTTAAATGCGTCCAACGAGAAGGAGACCAGAGTGTTGACTCGTCCAATCTTTTTATGATTACTTACAGGAATTTATTGATGGGATCATTAGACAACAGCTGATATCCAGGCAGGAAAGATCCCCGATATTTGGATCTGTCCACTAATGTGTGAGTATTGTCTCCGTACTGTGGACGAATCAAAATAAACCAAGTTCCATTAAAAAAACCTCAAGAAGGCAGTCAGTAGATTATCTAGATTCCAAGAGCGGCAGTGGGCACAAATCTCTGGGTTTGACGGCACGGTTGGCGCGCTGCGCTGCGTGTCGCGGGTTCGATTCCCGCACGGAACAAATATTTGTATGACCTACATGTATTTGTTCCGAGTCTGGGTGTTTTTCTATCTATAATATGTATGTATTTACAAAAAAAAATGTATATAAGTAGTTTATCAGCCATCTTGTTACCATAACACAAGCATTAGGTTGCTTAGCTTGGGACTAGATGGCGCTGTGTGAAATGTCCAGGGATATTTATTTATTTATTTATCTAGTCTTCTGTCAGCAACAGGTAAATTCTTGATTGGAAAACCATATAACACTGCCTAACTTTGGAATCGAATCGCGTATCCAACGCTCAGCCTCATAATCAGCCTAAAATGTTCCCACTGCTGGAACTGAGAGAGGGAGTGGACCATAATCCACCACGCGGGCCCGGTGCGGGTTGGTAGATGTCACATGTCTTAGAATTTTTGGTTCTAGGACATGCCGGTTTTCTCACGATGTTTTCCTTCACCGTTTTGAGAGCAGTGGTGATGAAATAATGTACACAAAGTAAAGGGACTGTCTGGGTTCGAACCTACGACCTTATAACACGTAAGTCACGGCCGTTTCCACTGGGCCACCACTGGTCTCGCTCAGCAGTGTGACCATAAAACTGTCGAGGAAGTAATTACTTACTATTTACTATATAGTTAAACACCTTGTTTCAGGTTTCAAATACTTACTTAAAACCTATTTTGGGTGCCAATTATAACCTTGTAGTGTGAATAATTATACCACCTTATACAATTACCTACATATAGGTACCCACTTTCTTTTGTTTAAGTAGCGATAAAGATTTGAATTCAATTATTACCTACTAAGAAGATAAGAAATAGTTCTGTATTTTATTAAACATCTTTCTTCAAGTTTTTAAAAACTCATCATTTGTATCTAATAATAGGTAGGTATGTTGAAAAAAAGAAGAAGCTGCGGCTCGATTCTGTAAAAATCTCACCGTGAAAAGTTAGGTTAAGTGAGCTGTCAATAGTGTCAATCCCTAGCATTAGTTGAAATGACAGCTCACTCCACGCTCACTTCAACTAAGTTTTCACGGTGAGATGGTTACAGAATCGCACGGCTTTTTACCGTCTTAATAGTAGCCAGCCTAACAACGCCATACTCGTCTTCCTCTTGCCACAAGTCCTTGATGATCACAGCACCCTGTTTCCTGGCGTACTCCAGAATGAAGTCGAGGTTCTCCACTTGGAAGGCGACGTCCTTTACGAAGTCGCCGTGGTAAGCGACTTCGTTGGCGAAGTCGGTTTCTTCGGGCTGGTATTGAGCTTCGAAGACGAATATGATCTGTAAGAAGAAAGGATAAATATTATAATATTCACATAGTATAAGTAGTGGTTAAAAATATATAAAACGTCATTCAGCATTCTCCTGGCCCTATCCCGGTTTATTTGTGGTCGCTGAAACATGTCTTTTTCTTCCATACTTCTCTATTAGTCGTCATCTCGGTAGTCAACCCCTTTCTAACCATTCACAAATTCCATCCATCGTTTCTTTGGTCTTCCCCTACTCTTATAGCCATCGACATTCATACTCAAAACTCAAAACATTTTCCTCAGTTCTCCGTAACACATCCCTACCATGACAACGGATTTCCACACAACTTTTCAGCTATCAGTTCCACTCCAAAAATATATAAAACTTATTACAAAAAAAAAAATAAGATACTTCAAAAAAACTACCTAGGTACAGAGGTAAAAATAACTTTA
Organism: Apamea sordens; assembly: GCA_945859715.1. NCBI lineage: Eukaryota > Metazoa > Arthropoda > Insecta > Lepidoptera > Noctuidae > Apamea > Apamea sordens. The sequence goes on along the minus strand of OX243998.1, from coordinate 15,741,239 downwards.
GTGTCCGAAGTCGGTGGCAATTAAAAAAAAAACTAATGACTAAGGCCTGATATTTCTATAATAGTTATCTGGCGTTAAAAAAATCAGCCCTTAGACTTCTATTTCTATAATACTCGAAATCCGTTAAAGACCTTGCCTTTCAAAATATTAGAATTAATTTAAGAACACGAAATTCAAAAACAAACTACTATCAACTTCTAAGGTTAATTTTTCGTTATCGACCCGTAACGACTGTCAAAGATCCACGAATGGCAGCCGGTGCTTTCCGAGGCGAGAATAGGCTATTTTCCTAATAAATTCTAATTAGTCCGTCAGTTAGATTATCAAAAAATATTGAACCCGTATTTTTTCTTTTGTCAATTATATAAAAAATGATGAATACATTTTTGCAAGCAAGTGACGTCACGACCCCCCACTCCCAAATTTTGACGCGCTTTATCTTTGTTTTTTTGTTGGATTGACAAAAAAAAAATACGTGTCCATTATTTTTCGATAATCTAACTGACGGACTAAAATAATAATAATTTTTTTACCCAGGCAGACTACCCTATTCTCGACATCAAAAATGAAAATAGAACCGGATAGTTCTTTTTCAAGTTTCTAGCCCTACTATCTACTAAAAGCCTTCAAACGACGCAAATAACATAGAGAACACAATAAGTTACTATCGTTATGCCTACAACCAGTATTTCGTACTAATAAATTCCGATAGAGGCTCGTCTAATCATAATACCTGTTTACCTTATTCATTCTGACGGCGTAAGAAGCTGTTTTTCTCGAACCAGTCTCCAATCCGCTGTAGGCCAGAGGTTCGAAGCCAAATCGCGTTACATAGTAGCTGGCAGCCTGTGATATAAGCAAAAAAATAATAATTATATGAATTAAAAAACAAAGCAACACAAATAAACTGCTGAACACTGAATTTCATCGAACGATACGCCAACGACCGGCAGAACTAAAACCTAATTTTAAAGAATAATTTTGAAATTTTGACAGTTATTTCATAAAAAAACTGTCAAACGTCAATTTAACTCCTCGAATAAAGTTATCAGATGATTGAAAAATCAATACCAGCCTATTACTGACGCACTGCAGAGCAAAGGCTTCTCATACAAAGAAGGCACGAGTATTGATGAAATTATTTCTTATGCACAATTTTATTTAATTGTGGTGACACTTAAATAAAATTTTGCATAAGAAATAATTTATTACTGTGGTCTCGTTAGCACCCTTTGGTTAAAGAACCCTTGAAAATTGTGAAGTAGAAAACTCACCTGTTTGGCGTTGGACACCCAGAATGTGAGATGATCGAAAGCTAGGAACCGCCCAGCCTCAGGTTTTCTACCCTTGTCTGTGTAGGTAGTCTGAAAAATAAATATTTTGATAATAATTTTTAAGTACAAAAACAAACAATTCCGCATGGGCACCATAATATCTCTAATTACATACATAAACTTACGCCTTCTTCCCATGGCTGGGGATAGGCAGAATCTACAGAACGCCACCTGAAACGAGGCAAAAGGAGTACCTATGTAAGCATAGGTACTCCATTTACCTCGTTTACGTTCATACTCATCTGCCTAGCCTTTTCCCAACTATGTTAGGGTCAGCTTGTAGTCTAACTGGATGCCATAATACCTACATAATTATACCTATATCAATTAGAGGTGTGGTGCCTAAATTACTACATTGGAGTTGTTTGCTTCTACTTAGCTGAAAAGTTGGAGTTGAATTCGAGAAATATTGAAAGGCACTGCGAAATTCTAAAATTTTCTATATCGTTCTACGACAAAAATCTTATGCCCAGTCAGTAATAAACTGGGACTGCGTTAGTTCATTGATAAATTGAACTTATTTTTAAGTTTATTGTCCAAATTCGATAAACAGATTAATTATATAAAGTTATGTAAACTAGACACAATTGTCTACTTACCATTGTAGCTCCTCAAAACAATATAACAAAGAAAAATTAAATAACACTAGAATGCGAGTGTAGTTGTATCAAGCACTGTTTTTAGACTAAAACGTAGCGGAACTAACCGGTGCTTTTATTGAAGCGAGAAAATATTGACTCCATAATGTAGGTTTCAAGAAAACAAGAAAAAAGTTAGGCTGCGTTTACAAGGGGTAACATATTTTCATTAACATCTATTCGAGGAGACTATCAGACAGTGTGATTCTGAAAAAAAGTGATCGAGTTATCTAATGCCGGTTATGGGTAGATTGGTGAATTGTAACATGAAATGTAACACACGTTGAAACATATTTGCCTAGTTTTGTGTAACATTTAGGAAGTTCCTTAAACTATAAGCCTAAATTAATGATGCAGCTTTTCATTATGCACTTAGTATTAAAACAGCACACCATGCTTGCCTACAATGCCGACAACACTAACAAGAGACGGAATGATCTGGTATGCATGTCTAATGCAGCCTCAAAACATGTCTTTGTAGAAAGATTTAGGTACCTATAACATTCTTAGGTCCATTCCTGTACAATAGATTAAATAGAAAACTAAGTATCTATAATCTAAATTCCTATACTTAGCTGTTAAAAAATTATACTTAATTATTTAGTAACCAACAGTTATGCACAGATAGAAGACCTACTTATTGTCTGCAAATAAAACTGCTAACACGCTATTTTACTTTTATTTACCTAAGTTTTAATTTAGTTTTTACGTTATACGCATTGTTAATTTATTATACTTCTTAGCCTAAAGCACAGGTTCAACCTAGTTCAGGCAAATTAGCAACTGTGCGCTATTTTTAATTTTTAAGGTAATCAATGTAAAATGTGTTCGCTTTTTATAAATAAACGATTTATTATTATTATATAATGAATCGACGAATCCTTTGAATTTTAGGCAGAGAGTGCGTAGCTTTTTAAAACGCTGATGATTTTACACCTACATGCTAGATAATAGGACACCGATTTCTGTGTCTTTGTAGTTTTTATAGGTGGAATTTGTTAGTTGGTCTAAACCCCTGAACCACTGGTGGTCTACTTTGATCACAGAGCCAAATACCTACCTAAAGAAGAAAAAGAGAAGATTGGATTCTCCAATAAACTCCTAAGCTTTCCCAAGATTGAGCAAATTAAAGCTAATGTCCTCAGTGTGAACAAGAGCCAACCTTACGTTACCGAAGTACCTACGTTGTCGCAGTCTCCTACTTGACGCGGGCGAGCCTCCGTCGGTCGCACAGTGTTACCAAAATGTTATTGTAGACAAAATTCGATGATCTAAAGATACCCAGACTCCTTTAAAAGAATCCTATTTTCCCGGATTTCCAATACCTACACAACTTAAATATTTCCTAACTATCGACTATGCACAGACAGAAATCTTACTTATTGTCTGCAAATAGAACTGCTAACGTGCTATTTTACTTTTATTTACCTAAGTTTTAATTTAGTTTTTACGTTATAGGTACTCATTGTTAATTTATTCCATTAAGTATGTATTTATGCACTTTCTCCTGACTACTTCAGACAAATTAGCACCTGTTCGCTATTTTAATTGTTAAGGTATTCATTGCAAATGTATCCCCTTTTTATAAATAAACGATTTTTTATTATTAACTAGATAAATATTTTATTTGCATTTTCTATTTATCAGATTGTGTCAGGAATTGAGGATATAAATGGTATTTGAATTTCAGTGCAATATAATTGGTACAAAAAGTAAATTTAGTAAAAGGTGGGATGAAATAACATAAAATATTTATAACTTTTTCTGAAATGGTGTTAAGAATTTGAAATATTACATATCGTCACACACAACTGTCTTTAAGTTACTCCCAGTAAATACAGTATGGAAGGTAAGTAAAAGATGGGACATACTTTAAGGGACGCTTCCGAATCTATAATATGAAAAAAAATAATCAACTGTTCTATACGAAAGTGCAATACTATCAGAGAAAAAAAGAGATAAAAGTGCAAATCAAACTATTTAGAACAGCAGTTTTTTTTTTCATATTTCAGAGTTTATTCCGTAGAAAAAGGGGTTCATTTTATTGAGTAGCTACTACACCTATGTAGTATGTCCTTTCTTTACCCACCACCGAGGACTACTATAGGTACCTACTATCGCTAAAATCTATATCTGACCACCGTGAGGACTATTCCTGCTTGCAGCGCACATTATTAGTAGAGTCTAAAAAGGCTCCTCTTTTGTTTTACTTACGGACGCAGCTGTGGTCATCATGTGCATGGGATTTTGTTTTCAAAATGGTCAGATATATACATTTTGGCGATAGTACCTACGTTAAAAGTGACGGAGTATGCATTTATTAAAGGCTACTGCGTAACAAACAAAATACCTAGTTATGACGTTATTTGTTTACAAAACAACAAACAGGGACCTTGTTTACCATTCCCTTACGGCATACCATACCTCACAACAAAACATTATATAGTTATATGTACATTTACTTACTATTTTGTCCACAAGTTAAGCCCACTGCGCAAATCACGCGATAAACAAAATGCAAATGTGATTGGATATAGAAAACTGGATTTCGAAGCAAGTTAAGCACAGAGGCGGGGTGAAGCGTCATCAATTCATGAGTAGCCTAGTCACCTACCTACTGAGACAGAGGAGCATACCGTAGGTTCATTGATAAGAAAAATGAGGGTTTTCTTTGGAAAATGCACTATTTTGGTATAACTGATAGTATTTAGGAGATACATTATTCCCAGGGTAGGTGTAAATTCGATGAAAATCTGAAATAAGTACCTACCTAGTAAAACTCTTTAATTCCAAGGATAACATGAAATTTATAAAATACAATAAGTTACTTACTGAAGTAATAATAATAAAGTTATTAGGTTATTGTGTGGAAAATTTGAATAAAGGCGCTTCAAATAACTTTACGCGAAACTGGCTCTATTTTTGAAATCAAAAACTTGCAGTTAAAAACATGAACCCCAAAAAGGGCACATGTATTTTTTTAAGTAAACATCTGGTTTTGTACGGTACTAATAGCAGATAGGTACTCTAGGAATCTGGGAACAATTTATATTTGGTACAAAAGTTAAGGGCACAACCAAATTGTGATTTATATAAAAAAAAAGAAAACCGGTCACTTATTAAACTTACCGTGTATTCGCCAGCATTACCTAACAGAAATACTTTATTATCTTTCCTATAAACAGTTACTCAACAAAACATATAGCGCGAACAGCGACTTAATATATCTGTTGAATATATTTTTTACGGCAGCAGTCTCTACCCCACGTTAGTAGCAGCCGGAGTCCGGTACGGGTCGGTCGGCCATTTTAAATATTAGCCACTCATTCTATATTACAAAATGTTGTGCAATCGATTTTATTTTATGATTCTAGAATTTTCCATGACATTTTTAAAGGTGAAAATTTTAAAAATAAATTGTGGCGATGATTTGAAAAGGTTTGTTGCTATGTGCGTCATTTGCGGGCGCGCATAATAGGTTGTCTGAAAAATTTGCAATTAGAAAGATGCCTAATTTCTGTCACTGTATCAGAAAATAGAGTCAATTATTGAGAACTAGCTTCTGCCCGCGGCTTCGCCCGCATGGATGTCGGAAATTATCCCACGGGAACGTGCTAACAGGATAAAATGTATGTGCTTCCCGAGGATTCCATCTAGGTATCTCGCGGGCTCTTTGTGGCTAATTACAATAGAAAACCAATTGTGTCTCATTAGTGGTGATTAAGAGGGTACCTATATGATATCTTTACCTACCTAACGAATTTAAAAAAAAAACTCTTTACCAGAAAATAAAATACCTACCTACCTAAATAAACCTATTTCTGATGATAACTAATCTAAACTCAATAAATAAGCGAAATCCCTAAAAACTAATATATAGTAATTTTCAGCAAAACATTCTCATTCACTCAAGCGGATATATACGAATGACTAATCCTACCTAACCGTATTATAAAATAACCTACGGTCACTACGTACACTATCAAATATACTACCTACCTATACTTTAAAATTAAAATCTATATCTACGACTTATAAAAATAAACCTAAATAACTCTAAAAACTAAAAGGAATAAAAAGGTCGCACTGAAAAGCACGGTTTAGAATTGCAAGTAAGTACCTATCAGTTAAAATAAGAATAAGAACGAACGCTTGCCACTCGACACGTCCGTTCAAATCAAAGTTCAAAAAATGTAATGCCATAGATAAGGATAAGTACTAACGTAATGGGCGCGCGGCCGCGCGCCACGCGTGTGCTGCGAACGGTGCAAGCCAAATTCAACCTTCAGCACTACATTTAGAGCATAACTTAGGGACACTGCACACGGCTAAGATACTGTGACGTAACCTACGACAAACTTATTATTTGTGGTTGGTCCAGTAATCGGGTCTAGGGATCGAACCGCAAAATTAAGTTTGTTTTTTATTGTATACTAGCTTCTGCCCGCGGCTTCGCCCGCGTGGATGTCGGAAATTTACCCACGGGGGAACGTGCTAACAGGACCAAATGTATGTGTTTCCCCAGAATGCCATCTATGTCGCGGGCCCTTTGTGGCTAATTACAATAGAAAACCAATTGTGTCTCATTAGTGGTGATTAAGAGATATGATATGTTTACCTAAGTACCTAACTAATTTAAAAAAAAAAACTCAATAACAGAAAATTAAATACTACCTACCTAAATAAACCCATTTCTGATGATAACTAATCTAAACTCAATAAATAAGCAAAATCCCTAAAAACTAATATCTATACGAATGACTAAACACTAAACCTACCTAACAATATTATAAAATAACCTACGGTCACTACGTACACTATCAAATATACTACCTATACTTTAAAATTAAAATCTATACCTACGACTCATATAAAAATAAACCTAAATAACTCTAAAAACTAAAAGGAATAAAAATGAACTCCACTGCGGGTGACCCAACCTACGACAAACTTAGTATTTGCGGTTGGTACAGTACAGACAGTGGTAATCGGGTATAGGGATCGAACCGCAAAATTAAGTTTGTTTTTTATTGTATATAATTTTCCGGGATAAAAAGTACCCAGTGTGGTGCCCAGGATATTAAAGAATAATGATACCAAGTTTCATCGTAATCGAACCGGTAGTTTTTGCGTGATGCCTGAACAAACAGACAGACAGACAGACAGACAAAAATTTTTTTAATCACATTTTTGGGTTCGGTGTCGGTCAAGTAACACCCCCTGCCATTTATTTTTTGGATATTTTCAATGTACAGAATTTTCACTTCTACAGATTTATTATAAGTATAGATACTTTTCTGGGACAAAAAGTACCCTGTGTTGTGCCCAGGATATTAAAGAATAATTATACCAAGTTTCATCGTAATCGAACCGGTAGTTTTTGCGTGATGCCTGAACAAACAGACAGACAGACAGACAAAAAATTTTTTAATCACATTTTTGGGTTCGGTGTCGGTCTAGTAACACCCCCTGCTATTTATTTTTTTTATATTTTCAATGTACAGAATTTTCACTTCTACAGATTTATTATAAGTATAGATAAAAAAACCTGTGTAGCCTAATTCCATAGGTAACATACTTTCAAATCACAATCCAAGGTTTGAAAAATTAATTTGGTCAATAATGTAAATAATGTCAAAATGAAAAGCAATTACCACGCAGATCTATTTAATATAGTATCTCACAGCTGCACATAGTTTTCCATTAATTTAGGCCAAAACCTCGCTTCCCCCTAGCTTCTTTCGCTTTCAGTGGAATTAAGAAGCTTCATCGATGTTGCTCTCGAATAAAGTCATAAAATATATCAGTCTCGACGGCTTCGCATATGAAGCTCAATTTGCAATCGACAGATATTTTTTATTCATGGAATAAAATTGACATCTGACAGTTTTTGTATGGAAGAACTAATTATTCCTCCGATAAAATTAACTGGCGTTGGAAAAATCACCCTAAATATAACTCTTGTCTCTTCTCAACGAATAAGTTTATTTATCTAGTAAACCTATATTTAATTTGTAGAAAAAAAAAAAAAAGAATAGAATGGTTATATATTTTAATGCAAAAAGGTTAACAAGCAAATTAATTAAATTTAATTTATTTATTTATTCTTCAGAATGCTTACAGTCTAATATATAGGTTAATAATGTACAGTAATTGTACAATATTTACCTATATATTATTAATTAAAACAATAATGCTACATATTGTACCTATTTTTTACAAAAAATCAAAACGAAATTTCAAATTTATATCAAGCCGCATCATTCTTCTTCGCTTCTTCAGAGTCGTCGTTCTTAATTGCCTTGCTCTCCAGCAGTTCAATTGCTTCGAACACCCACTTGTAGTTCATGGCACCGAAACCCTGAGAATGCACCAAATTATTTTATTACTAGCTTCTGCCCGCGGCTTCGCCCGCGTGGATGTCGGAAATTATCCCACGGGAACGTGCTAACAGGATAAAATGTATGTGCTTCCCCAGAATGCCATCTATCTCGCGGGCCCTTTGTGGCTAATAACAATAGAAAACCAATTGTGTCTCATTAGTGGTGATTAAGAGGGTACCTATATGATATCTTTACCTAAGTACCTACCTAATTAAAAAAAAAACTCAATAACAGAAAATTAAATACCTACCTAAATAAACCTATTTCTGATGATAACTAATCTAAACTCAATAAATAAGCAAAATCCCTAAAAACTATACGAATGACTAATCCTACCTAACAGTATTATAAAATAACCTACGGTCACTACGTACACTATCCAATATACTACCTATACTTTAAAATTAAAATCTATACCTACGACTTACATGATAATAAACCTAAATAACTCTAAAAACTAAAAGGAATAAAAATGAACTCCACTGCGGGTGACGTAACCTACGACAAACTTATTATTTGCGGTTGACCCAGTAATGGGTCTAGGGATCGAACCGCAAAATTAAGTTTGTTTTTTATTGTATATACTTTTCCGGGATAAAAAGTACCCAGTGTGGTGCCCAGGATATTAAAGAATAATTATACCAAGTTTCATCGTAATCGAACCGGTAGTTTTTGCGTGATGCCTGAACAAACAGACAGACAGACAGACAAAAAATTTTTTAATCACATTTTTGGGTTCGGTGTCGGTCTAGTAACACCCCCTGCCATTTATTTTTTTGATATTTTCAATGTACAGAATTTTCACTTCTACAGATTTATTATAAGTATAGAATAGATAAACTACGAAAATTACACTTGCTTGGATATCCGATAACTTTTGTTGCAAACATTTTTTAAACCCCTCAATGCCAGCGGGGTAATTACGTCATCATCAAACTCAAACTATTTATTTCAAAATATAAACCAATTACAGGCACTTTTGAATTGTCAAAGTCGGTCAGTCAAAAAGATGAAGCTAGTTGCCCATTCCAAAGCGTAGGTACCTATGGAGAAGAACGGGCAAGAAACTCCATCATCATCTGCCTAGCCTTTTCCCAACTATGTTGGGGTCGGCTGCCAGTCTAACCGGATGCAGCTGAATACCAGTATTCTACATGGAGCGACTGTCTATCTGACCTCCACAACCCAGTCACTGGGTAATACGATACCCCTTGGTAAGACTGGTTGTCACACTTTCGGGCTTCTGACGACCCGTAACGACTGTCAAAGATCCACGAATGACAGCCGGGACCAACGGCTTAACGTGCTTTCCGAGGCACGGAGAGTCTTGGTTTGTGAAAATGGTCACCCATCCACGGACCAACCGCGGCAAGAGTAGCTTAACCTGATCGATCGACCCGTGCGGCTGTTAGTACTTAGCCACAAGCATTGCGTAACACTATCAATAGCAATGGGATTCATTTTGACAGTTCAAGAACATTCGTTGCGTTTTTACTTTGTTGAGCAGATGCATTTTTCGAACATATAAAGCAATGGATTACCAATATCTTTCAAAACGATTCAGTTTGAGACTATTAGTGTGTTACGCAATTACGATGCAGGGTTAATAGTAATAATTTTGTTGAAGGTTGTAGTGTAGCTGTTGCTAATGTTGTAGAATTTGTTTTATCTTAATGCAGTTGAAATTGGGTAAACCAAAACATTGCCTGAAAACACACGTTATGATAACGTGAATCAATTTAATTATGTACCTAGGTATCTAAGCAATGTTGTAACTTGTAAGCAAATGTACATCAGACACCAAAATTATTTAAGTAGGTACATGTAAGTAGGTAAGATAGCCCTTTGAGCCAGTTTTTGTGATCCAAGCTGCGCACAATAGACATCTCTTGAAAAAGGATGTTCAGGGTCCAAAAAATATTGTTTAAGTACTGTAAGTTCTGTAACTACTACTTAGTTGATTTGTTTACTGTAAGTTCTGTAATAACAAAGTTACAAACCCTATGATTCCTTCTCTGAATAATTTCAATGAACAGCGTCGGCCGCGCCTGCAGGTGCTTAGTGAAACCCTGCAGCATATAGCCTCGTTCGTCGAAGTCGATCAGAATGGAACCCTCCTGCAACGCTTCGATGCTCTCGGCGACTTTGACTGGGCTGTGCTTCAGTTTCTCTCTGATCAAGTCGTAGTACGTCGGGGGCATTCCCAGTATGTCGGCGCCACGGGCTTTTAAGTTTCGCATCTGTAGGGTTAAAATAAATATTGTTAGGCAAGGGTAGGCTACAAAATTAAACGATCGTAGCTGTGAAATTTAGTTGTGCTAAATAATAATTATGGTTTTGAATAGGTACAACAAGGTTCTCAGAAATATGTTCAAGATTAACATATAATATATTTTTCATACCACTTGCTCAAAAAAGTGACATTCTATGCCACAAAAAGCGAACATAACAATAGTCATTTTTAATCTGTTAAAAACAGGGAAAGAAAATTGTACTGCATTTCATTCATCCTCTAGGGGGAGAATGTGATTTAAATTTGGAATACTTACCGAAATTTATACTGAACTACATCTGTTACACCATTGAGTTTGTATATAAAGCACTAGCTTCTGCCCGCGGCTTCGCCCGCGTGGATGTCGGAAATTATCCCATGGGAACGTGCTATCAGGATAAAATGTATGTGCTTCCCCAGGATGCCATCTATCTCTATGCCAAATCAGAAGTTCAGTGGTTTAGGCGTGAAAATGTAACATACAGTTTCAAGTTCAAATCCTCCCCTTAAAAACTGAATTACCCCTTTTTGTCCGTCAGTGGTAAATTTTCGACAACTTTACATACTTATTATTAATTATTTTCCTGTAAAAGTATCAATACTGAGTTTCGAGTTACTCGGACCGCGCATTCAATTTCTTCCACACAAACTTAACACCCCTATATCCCCCTTTGAGGGGTAGTTTTTGAAAAACTTATAATGATAAACTTTATTACTTACTTAGGCAAGTATTCTTGCCAAATTTCAAGTTTATTAACTAAATGAATAAGATTTTTCATATAAACTGTATGCCCCGCTTTTCACCCCCACAGGGGTGGAATTTTGAAAAATCGTTTGGGATTATTCATAACTTGATTCAAAGATTATTTATACCAATTCAAGCCACGCATTATAATCCTCCCTTGTAAAATTAACTACCCCCTTTTCAACCCGTTAGGGGTAGATTTTCGAAAACCCCTGATACATGTTACTCTTTATTTTTGGTCTTAAGTATAAACACTGAGTTTCGAGTTAATCGAACCGCGCATTCAAATTATTCCACACAAACTTCAACACCCCTATATCCCCCTTTGAGGGGTATTAGTTTTGAAAAACTTATAATGATAAACTTTATTACTTACTTAGGCGATCAGTATTCTTGAAAAGTTTCAAGCTTATTAACCTAATGAAGAAGATTTTTCATATAAACTGTATCCCCGCTTTTCACCCCCACAGGGGTGGAATTTAAAAAAATCGTTTGGGATGTATTCATAACTTGACTCAAAGATTATTTATACTAATTTTCGAGTTAATCAAGGCATGCAGTAAAATCCTCCCCTAAAAAATTGACTACCCCATTTCAGCCCGTCAGGGGTAGATTTTCAAAAAACCCTGATACACATTATTCTTCACATTCAATATTAGGTATAAATACTGAGTTTCGAGTAAATCGGACTGCGCGCTAAAATTCTTCCATACAAACTTTGAAACCCCCCAATCCCTTATTAGGGGGTAGTTTAGAAAAAAAAAACTGACAATCTTCATAATTTATTTAGATAAGTATTCGTGCCAAGTTTCAAGTTTATTAACTCAAGGAATAAGATTTTTCATACAAACGAATTAACCCCTTTTCACCCTCTTTGGGGTAGAATTTCGAAAAACCCTTTCTTAGTGGATGCCTACTCTTCACGAAGAACACACCCTCCAAATTTCATGTCTCCATGACCAGCGGTTTAGGCTGTGCGTTGATCTATCAGTCAGTCAGTCAATCAGTCAGTCAGTCAGTCAGTCAGGACTTTGAATTTTATATATATAGATTATACATCTTTTTGAAAAAGGAATACGCATTTATTATGCAGTTATGATTATTAAATAAAATTACGAAAACCGACGAGGCCGTATGAGCTTGATGCCTTTGCTTTTCCGACAAAAAAATATTAGTCTAGGAATTTGCCGCGTTTTTGTTTTCTTCAAATACATAAACGTTAAGTTTATTTTTTCGCAAATGGTACGAAAAGTAGAGTATTTTCCTCGGTGATAAAGCTGTCTTAGTCTTGGGTGAACTTAAATCCCTCGCTACACTCAGGACTCGTCTTAAATCCCTCGCTTCGCTCGTGATTTCAGTTTTTAACACCCTCGCTACGCTCGGGAGTAAACCGCGAGTCCTTCGTTACGCTCGCGATTGAAATCGTCACCCGCGACAGAAGACACTGCTTTATCCCCTTGGTTAATAATCTACTATTTTCCGCCGTGTCAAACTGTATAGATTTGGCTAAAAAATTGTTTGAGACAAGCCTATTTGGCTCTTGTCAGCGTCTTAACTCTTTAGGAATAATTGGCGTATATATAATTATTATGTTAGGTGTCCAAATAGAAAAATGAACTCACTGTAGCAACAATATCATCGGTGTATAGAGCAATATGCTCAACTCCAGAGGTTCCGAGACTCTTCACGAACTCAGTGGCTTTGCTTGTCCTCAACCCTTTTGCTGGTTCATTCATGGACAGCTGAAAAACACGTCATACAGAATTACTGCCATTCTAATTATTGATGCTGATGTAGCGACAAAAGAAACAATTACTGACCAAAACTAGTTTGTGTTCTGTGAATCCTTATCAGAGGTACACCCTGTGATCTTTCAGAAGTGGTAGACTCACTTCTGTGATCTTTCAGAAGTGGTAGACTCACTTCTGTGATCTTTCAGAAGTGCGTAGACTCACTTCTTAAAGATCAGATCACAAGTATATTTACCGGCACGTAAGTTGGCAAGAGATTTTTTAGTGGGGGAAGTTCGCGCACGTACAATATCATACATGCACGAACTCCCCCCACTACAAAATCAGTTGACAACTTACGTGCCGGTAACTATTCTCGTAGGTTCGTACTTCCTACAAGTTGAATATGGGCCGATCCCGGCGGCACTGCAATGCCGGGCCGACCCGTGACGGGAGTGGAGCGAGCCCCGAACATCCCGTCAGCTTACAAAAATCAGTTTAATATACTGGTCCCTCAGTGAGGGAACTTTCAGATATTAAGCTGAAAAGAACAGATACTACACTTTGATCTTAGCCAAAAGGCCGAGAAGCGATACCGTATAAACATAAATCGGGGAGGGTCATTCAATCGCGGAGAATCTTGACACCGCGATTCAGAAAAACGCGTCATCAGCGCAACGCCATCTATCGGTCACGTGTAACTACTACTACCGTACTATCGTAGGTATAGTCTCCTCTTCACATTCAATAAAACAACACTCACGAGAACGTTTTCATCCCTGTTGATTACTGATGCGGACTTGATACAGGAATACTTAGTAATATCATGTTTGTAGTCAACACACCAGAATCTGGTAATGAAAAAAAACAATTTATAAGACAAACCAGGCAATAATGCAAAAGGTTTCGTGATCTTATTTATACTAACTGTAATCACATATCTATTTCATAGCATGTAAGGTTTTTCTATTCTCACCTGTGCATATTCAAATTTTTTTCATACCACGTCCAGGAATCCTCAAGTGTTCCATCAGCCATGTTGCCTTCTACATGGTCTATGAACATCAGATTAGTTGCGGGTCTGGAAATAACAAAACAGTACTCTGATAGAACCCATATCCATACTATAAAATCATTAGCCAATAGTCAATTTAGTTTTATACTTTTAGCGATCTATGGGTTCAAAATCCAGTCCGTCGGGTATCAGTGACTTTTGCATTATTTAGAACAGCGCCATCTAGTTTTGACTTTTACAAATGGTGGATGAATAAATGTAACCAATGTCCCTAATTGAAACGATCCCCTATTCCTGTCATAGACTAATATATATAAAATTCCTGTTCTTCGCGTTGTGAAGGGCAGTAGCCGCAGTAGGCCAGTAGCCTATGTTTAAAAATAACAAAAGTATCCAATTGTGTTTTACGCTCATTGTTATTCATTAGTTACAATTCTTATGACATGTTGCGTACTTACTTATATTTTAAACTGTGATTAGGTGGAAGGTGAAATTAGATGTAAGCGTCAGGACCCCTGGACCAAGAGAGATATTTGATGTTTAGAAAATACCAAAATTTACTACCTTTTTGCTACTATTTGATACCTAACTTTAAATATTTAGTACCTCAACTGATAGCGAAAAAACACGTAAAGAAAGTGGTCAGCCATTCTGACATCAGGATGTCTGGACCATTTTTTTTTTCATAGGTTGAGACAACACACCTAATTTATCTCTTTGTAAATATTTACTACCTTTTTAGTACCTCAACATATATTTTTTTCAAATTTTTTTGGCAGTCCAGAAAAATGCTACGCATGAAAGATTGCACCAATAGAGATATTTGATGTTTAGAAAATACCAAAATTTACTACCTTTTTGCTACTATTTGATACCTAACTTCAAATATTTAGTACCTAGACTGACAGCGAAAAAACACGTAAAGAAAGTGGTCAGCCATTCTGACATCAGGACGTCTGGACCATTTTTTTTTTCATAGTTCGAGACAACATAACTAATTTATCTCTTTGTAAATATTTACTACCTTTTTAGTACCTCAAACATATATTAACATATATTTTTTTCAAATATTTTTCGCATTCCAGAAAAATGCTACGCAAGAAACTTTGTTAGTTATGTATATTCTCCCTCACACACACACACAACACACAACAACACGGACACACAAACAAACATTACAGAATAAGCAATAATATTATTAATTATTATTAAAAAAAAATTATGTAAAATCCTAATGTCCGTAAGGATTGAGGAGCCACATCAGATTTTTTAAATCTGATTTCACCATTATTTAGCAGCAATGTAGCTGATTTTGCAGCACGAATTCTAGATTTAGCAGCAAAATATATCACTAGTTATATTAATGCAAAAGTGGCTCCTCAATCTAAACATCTGAATTGAGGAGCCACCTGGAACTCGTTAAGTAATAGATGAATATTTTTGAAAATTTGGTATCATTTAGCAGCAATTGTGCATATTACCTTCTAAAAATTTAGCTTCTGTAGCGCTAAAATGAAAGAAAGTACAACACTTTTAGTATGGCTCCTCAATCTAAACTCAAGAGGTGAATTTCTATTGGATGTGAGCGATCAATTAATATATTCGACATAATGATCATTTAGCAGGTGTTGTGTTTGTTTTTGCAGTATAGGAATGAAATAGTAAAACTGTTTAAATTTTCTAGAAGAACGCATTTTCTTTGGCTCCTCAATCCTGACGTTCTAATTATATATGTTTGACTGTAGCCACCTGAGATCTCAACGGAATCTAAAGCCAGAGATACTAACATTTAGCAGAAATGTCTGCTAAATATATCTGCACAGTTCAGCAATGTACATACTTTGGATTCTGAAAAAACAATACTTAACTATTTTCTTGTAAATTCAGTGTGAAGGGTGACCATATTTTACTCGTATTATTGAAACCAGGATAGTCATTTATTAAATTTATATTTTCATAACAGGTTATATCTATCGTACCTACGATTTGGTTATTTAGCAATCAATTTCGCTATAAGTTATAGAATGTGTCATTTTGTGTATATCACCGTCAGGAGAAGCACTGATCAGCCAATATTCATTCATTAATACGAGTAAAATATGGTCACCCTTCACACTGAATTTACAAGAAAATAGTTAAGTATTGTTTTTTTCAGAATCCAAAGTATGTACATTGCTGAACTGTGCAGATATATTTAGCAGACATTTCTGCTAAATGTTAGTATATCTGGCTTTAGATTCCGTTGAGATCTCAGGTGGCTACAGTCAAACATATATAATTAGAACGACAGGATTGAGGAGCCAAAGAAAATGCGTTCTTCTTGAAAATTTAAACAGTTTTACTATTTTATTCCTATACTGCAAAAACAAACACAACACCTGCTAAATGATCATTATGTCGAATATATTAATTGATCGCTCACATCCAATAGAAATTCACCTCTTGAGTTTAGATTGTGGAGCCATACTAAAAGTGTTGTACTTTCTTTCATTTTAGCGCTACAGAAGCTAAATTTTTAGAAGGTAATATGCACAATTGCTGCTAAATGATACCAAATTTTCAAAAATATTCATCTATTACTTAACGAGTTCCAGGTGGCTCCTCAATTCAGACGTTTAGATTGAGGAGCCACTATTGCATTAATATAACTAGTGATATATTTTGCTGCTAAATCTAGAATTCTTGCTGCAAAATCAGCTACATTGCTGCTAAATAATGGTGAGATCAAATTTAAAAAATCTGATGTGGCTCCTCAATCCTTACGGACATAAATCCTAAACCTGTCCTGTAAACCTACACTGTGAAGTGAGGCCCCCTCCTAAAATTTGTATGCTTGTTTTGTTTCTCTAAATCTTGTTACATTCTGTAATCTTCTTGTTATTTTTTAAAGTTTTTTATCACCTCCCTCCATATACCGTAAGTACAAAGAGACCTTCACAGTAGCCCGCGAAATTCAAATTTTCGTACGTTTTTTGCAATTTGCAAGATGTCATGAAATCCTGACATTTGATAGCAATACTAACATAGGGATTTGTATTACTGATTGTAATGATTATAATTATGTAAGTACATGTTTTTACAGTCGCGAATTATACTTTAATCAACGCACACCCGGACACTGAGCGGCACATTGCAAAAAACGTACGAAAATTTTAATTTCACCGGCTAACGTGAAGGTTCCCCCTTAATACTTATGCCATGTAAATAGATAAATTGTCACTTTATTAATAGAAATATCATCATACATCAATTAATCATAAATAAGCTTGACTTCCGCAAATCTTGTTATCACTATAGTTAGTTGGTCTCTCATACTGCAACAAAGTTTTTGCCCGTAACATAAACATTCAGAACACTAATCTGACGACGGTATACTTTTTATTTCCAAAAATATTCGTGGGTACCGTATAAATTATTTCTTAAAAACTACCTACCCTCATATTGGTTGGTAATAAAATCCATTATGTATAAAAATCTTTCATGCGTAGCACTTTTCTGGAATGCGAAAAATATTTGAAAAAAATATATGTTGAGGTACTAAAAAGGTAGTAAATATTTACAAAGAGATAAATTAGTTATGTTGTCTCGAACTATGAAAAAAAAAATGGTCCAGACGTCCTGATGTCAGAATGGCTGACCACTTTCTTTACGTGTTTTTTCGCTGTCAGTCTAGGTACTAAATATTTGAAGTTAGGTATCAAATAGTAGCAAAAAGGTAGTAAATTTTGGTATTTTCTAAACATCAAATATCTCTATTGGTGCAATCTTTCATGCGTAGCATTTTTCTGGACTGTCAAAAAAATTTGAAAAAAATATATGTTGAGGTACTAAAAAGGTAGTAAATATTTACAAAGAGATAAATTAGGTGTGTTGTCTCAACCTATGAAAAAAAAAATGGTCCAGACATCCTGATGTCAGAATGGCTGACCACTTTCTTTACGTGTTTTTTCGCTATCAGTTGAGGTACTAAATATTTAAAGTTAGGTATCAAATAGTAGCAAAAAGGTAGTAAATTTTGGTATTTTCTAAACATCAAATATCTCTCTTGGTCCAGGGGTCCTGACGCTTACAAATTAGATAACACATAAAATCAGTATCTCCCTACCCTATAGTAGAAATTATTATGAAAATGCTAATGTTTATTACAATGTTATAATTTTATTGATGCTTGAATTGTTAATGACAAAATTACTTTTAAATTGAAAAAATAAATAAATAACAAAGTTTTATACCTACCTACTTGCATTCCTTTGTTTATTGCAATGCAAAATGAATTACAAAACAGCAAAAATATTAATTATTTTATGAAAAAACAAATCAAGTATCTTGACTTGGCCCGCGAGGTTGTCGACATGTGGCATGTGGACTCAGCAATCATTGTGCCGATAGTCGTGACAGCCAGTAGCCTCGACCAACACCTGAGGAGGCTCTCGTTGGGCAGCTGGATCAAGTGCTTGATTCAGAAAGCGGTACTTCTGGACACGGCTCGCATTGTCAGGAAGTTCCTCTCTCTGGAGCCCTGACCGCCGGTAGCTTGGACCCTGTTCCCGATACCGGTGGGCTACTATTTTTTATATTTTTAAATGTTTTTTTATCCTTTTGTTTATAAAAATATTTAAAAATGTAATTTGCAATTATTTAAATGAAATAAAGGAGATAAAATGTTAAGCAATTATCTGCATCCTAATTACGTGATACACTATCAATCTCAATAATTTTGAAGGATAATGCTACCTAATCCATTGCTCTATACGTTCGAAAAATTTGTCTGCTTAACAACGTTAATAGCGCAATGAATCTTGTGGAACTGTTACTCTGTTAAGTACGCAATCACCACACTGTAGGTAGATACTTACAATGACTTGTTCAAGATATCATCTTCCAAAGGGTCATACCCCGGCAGCAATATTCCTTTATACTTGCTTCGGTCTATGAGCGTGTGCGTGTTGTCTCCATACTGAAACACAACCCTATATTGAATTAAACTGAACGTAAAATGGACTACAACAAAGGCCACAAAAATGTAATACTTAAACCTAATAAAAAAAACTATATTTCCTGCAGAACCTAATTCTTTACTATTGCATAAAAACATCTAAGAATCCTAATCATCACAAATAAACTGTCCAATGAAAGTATTGGACATACCTACGTAGGTACTAGGTACGGTTAGCGACAAAAATTGATTAACAAGTTTTTTTTTTTAAATTTTACCTATCTAATCTCTATTGTATCTTGTTTTTATCATAAATATTTTTTAATCTTCTGAATGATTTAAATATTTAGATGGGGGTAACTCCGGACGAATGTTAATTCTGTTTCGATTTTAATTAAAATAGCTGGCTAAAATACGATGGCGATTTTTTTAAACACCTTCTCATCATCATATTTCAGCCAATTTACACAAACCTAACCTTCCTAAGGAATCCTTCCGTCCATTGGTGAAAACCGTATGATAATCCAGTAGTTTTTGAGTTTAACGCGTTCAGAAAGACAGGTAGACGCGGCTGGCGTACTTTGTTTTATAATATGAAGTGATTTTCAAATCTTACCGTCCTCAACACGGCGTACCTCACAACCCCAAGTTTGTCTGCCTCCTCAGTTACATCCTTAACGATCTCTGCTCCACCCTCCTTAGCCCTTCGGACGAGCTCGTCCAGATCCTGTACTTCAAAAGCCACATCCTTTACGAAGTCACCGTGGGCTATTATGTCCTTGGTTAACTCGCCTTCAGGAGCAGTCGGTGACTCGAATATTATTTTGATCTGTTTAAAAGGGGTTGGGAAAGAACTTAAGGTATTATGGCGGTTTCATACCATCATGATTACAGTGTAAGAGAGAGACGGAGCTATATCTACATGACCATGACCGATAGCACCATCCCTTTTTCGCACTGGAATCATGATGTCATTAATGTTAAGTAATATGGATCAACATGGGTACAAATAATTTTGAAAATTGAGCATATTATTATCGCCTGGTTTTTAGAATGAAAATCCACTCAAAATTTGATAATAAATTGGCAAGCGCTCGTAAACTGTGGTTGACTGAATTATTAACAGCCAATCGGATCATTCCAAGGTAGCCCGCGAAATTCAAATTTTCTTATCAGTACCAATTTGCTGGTCAGTACTAAGTTCGTTGATTAAAATATGATTCGCGGCCGTAACAAATATGTATTTACAGAATTATAATCATTAAAGTCATCAACACAACTCTCTAAGATTAAGTAATGCTATTGAATGAATGACTATTTCATGAAATCTTGACATTATAGGATTATGCTTACTTAACAAGTTGTATTACTGATTGTAATGATTATAATTCTGTAAATATATTTGTTACGGCCGCGAATCATATTTTAATCAACATACAACTTAGTACAGTACTAACTAGCAAATTGCAAAAAAACGTAAGAAAATTTGAATTTCGCGGGCTACCTTGGAGCATCCACCATAACTTGCGTTTAATTTTGACACGTCGATAGTTTTCGTTCCAGAAACCGGGGGTGTAGGTAAGTAACAGTAGGTTTGTAGTGCGTAAAGATAAAAATGACTTGCACTGGAGTGAAAATTCTTAAGTAGGCATCATGTACAGTGGGCTGCAAAAGTTTTGCAGGTGAGTTTACATATTATACCTACACTAGCTTCTGCCCGCGACTTCGTCCGCGTAGATTTCGGATTTGTGACAGGATTGCGTATCTCAAAAGGAAATCAAAATAACCCATAAAAATACAAAATATTTTTTTTTAAAGTAAATAGAAGAAGATGTATTTTTTAAACTTTGCGAAAAATGAAATCAAAATAACCCAAAAGATACATAATAATTTTTTTTTAAATAAATAGAAGTAAGAAGATGATTTTTTTAAACTGCGAAAATTATGAAAACTTTATAACACTATACAGATCATGGATGTGATGTAAATAGTTATATTATGACTTGATTTTTGATTTTGTAAACTTATTCCTGCACGTGCACGGCCTTGGTGACGCCCACTTCGCAACGGGCCGTGCAGCAGAAATCGTAATATTTTAATTTTGCCATAACATCAAAACCAAACGACCAATTTTAATCATTCAAGAACCAAATATTATCTACATAAACTGTACTTACTGATGAAATAATTTATTTTGATAAGGATGAATAGCATGAGTAAAATAAATGCGTATAAATGTAGTCCAAAAAAATTCAAGATTTTTAAATAAAAAAATGATTGTTGTGCCTCACTCGACATAGATAGGTATAGTGTGTCGCGGACTTTTTTGTAGATATTTATAAGATCTACAATTAATTTGAACATTTTATGGTTCTATCTTTTATAGTTTAGGCAGCGTACGCAAAATAAGTAACTTTTCTGGTTGATTTTTTACACCTTGTGTCCGAAAAACCCAAATATCTTACGGAACCCTATTTTTTTCCAAAATAAAATTTAGTCTATGTTACTCATGGATAATGTAGCTTTCGAATAGTGAAAGAATTTTTTAAATCGGTTTAGTAGTTTTTGAGCCTATTCATTACAAACAAACAAACAAAGTTTTCCTCTTTATAATATTAGTATAGAAGTATAGATATATCATCTACACCTTGGGCAGTCGGCATTGCTACCAACCAAGACTGACTTTTATTACATATTTTCAGAACCTCATGAGTAACAAGCAGGAGAATGATATGGCAAGAAATCCTAGATAGTCCAAATACACTCAGAAATGGTGATAAATGATGAAAAAAAAATGGAAATATATTTACTACTTTCATAAAGATTGGTCCTTGGCAGCTCTGTCTGGATAGAGAGAAGTGGAAAGAGAGTAGGGATGCCTTTGCCCAGCAGTGGGACATGAACGACTAATAAATATATATGCATATATATGTCGGAGTTATTCGTTTATTCGGAACGCCAGCGCCATCTCGTAGCGCTAGACAGAGTCTAGCCTGAGTTCGTGGAGGTGGACGGAGAACTACAGCGATAAGAACGGTGTGAGCAGGGCTCTCGGGATCATCGAAACATTGAACTTCGTACGAACCAGATGTGGTTTGAAATTGACTCGCGTTCCGTATCGTTGAGTGTGTGATTCGCTAGTGTGACTGATTTGTTCGTGAATTGTAATCTAATTTGAACTGCAAACCGTTTTACTATTGCGCTTAACCAATACTACCCATAGTACGCCCACAGTAATTAAAATATGCCTGATGTTAACGAGAGACAGACATACCTTCTCCGTCATATATATATATATAAACACACGATACAATAGTAAGCTATTATCATTTAGATCATGTCAATATGAGAGATTAGGAGTAAGTACGATAAACTCATACCTGATTTAATTTCACAGCATAGGACTGTACCGGTCTTGTTTCCGTTGCTTCACGTACTGCCAAAGGCTTGAAGCCAAGGCGGGTTACGAAATAATTTGAAGCCTAGAAAGATAAAATATCCTATCAGTTATTATTATTTTTCTTCTCCATCCAGTCATTAGATGATCAGCATTATTAAAGAACAAAATTCCATACAACGGCGGACTTTAAAATTCATTGATAAATGATTTTATTTCTAGCTTTTTTTTTTTCTTTTTTTTTTGCTGCATCCGGTTAGTCTGGCTGAAAATACTAGGCAGATGATGATGAAATGATTTTATTTCTGTAAGAAGGTTTATACGTCAATCATATTAGATGAGGTCGGGGTTTCCATTCCAGATAGGAAACCCTGACTGAGTAGTCAGATAGACTACTCTGAGAAGAAAGGCCAAAACAAACTCAGAGGACAGTCTCTTTTAAAGTCCAGACATAGTCTTGGACTCTTTTATTAGTTCTGCTACTCGATACTAGATGGCGCTAGTGGTAACTAATTTCACCATGTACCAGGCATTAATTGTGGCGCGCAACGCTAAACATATTAAAAAAAATGTTTGTTTGTACTCACAGTTTTAGCATTCGCCACCCAAAACACGAGATGATCAAAGTTCAAAACATGGCCCTCTGCCCGATTGTGATTATTTTCCCCTTGAGTCATTTTGATCTGAAACAAATGCAGGCGTCACTTTTATATTCTAACTTTTTCGTTACCAACTCTTTTATTAATTATGACTGTATTGCAGGCTTTTTGAAGAATGAGAACCGTTATGCATACCGATTTTGCATTGAATTCTTTATATACGAGGAATTGCTTGAAGTACCTAAATTAATTATAGAATACAATTCTAGGTTGAATTACCTCTGAGACCATTGATTATACGTTTATAGAAACTTGTGTCAGTCCCTGTGTCTGTGTCTGCATTCTAATTTAGTATTTATTCGTTTTTAGGCTTGGATTGTACATTTATCTCTGTTGATGGTAAGCGAGGATAAGGTCGACGATAGTGAACACTTGCCTAGTAGTAGCTTTTTCATTCGGAACTTGCATTGGCTCCCAGGTAATGGCGAAAACTTGAATCTTTGCGAATTTCTTATCCTTAGTGGCAAGTTAAGAAAAAAGCTTTTCGAATTTCTGACTTAAGTTATTGAAGTCTTCCGTGTAAACAAGCTAGTTTTTTTTCGAATTTTCATTTTAAACGCGTTTTGTAATCAAAATATCATACAATGGCTAAGTGAATATCTAAGTAGATATTACTTAAATATTTTGTGACATTTATTTCCACCAGTCTATCTAGCTAGACGTAAAAAGACTATAAATCAAAATGTCGAAGGAAGTAACTCATTGGTTCCAGAATTTATTAGTTTAAGCCAAGCAACACCGGTAGCAAAACCTAGCTAGACACGATACGTGAGATGAATAAATAAATTGACCCAAGGGCAATTAGGAGTAATATTGCGCAGCGTATAATTAATATTATTCTATAGGCATACTTTGTAGTATGGAAGTATTAATCTGTTGTATACCTTGACAAAATATTAAATCAATTCAACAGTAGGTAATATGTGATATTGTTGTATTGATTACCTATTTTATTTACAGTACTTTATTATAAATTAAATTAATATATTAGATTTCAGAGTGAAGAAAAGAGGCGGGGAAAAAACGTAATTATTTATGGCTAAAAAACGCCGGAAGAAAACGACGGAAGTAAATTTGTTGATCGGACATTCGGACCTACCGCGCTGGGTAGAAGTTTGGAATCCTCACGATGAGCCCTTGCATAAGATACCCACATACCCATACTTTTTTTTTTTTTTAATGTTATAAACTAGCGCTTGACTGCGATCCCGCCTGATGGAAAGCAGAGATGCAATCGTTGATGGTAAGCGCACTAATTTATTATGAGCCTATTCACTCTAGCCTTGAAAACACCCAAATTATAATCGGACGGGAAGACCGCTGCAGGCAAATTGTTCCAGTCCTTTGATGTATGCGGTATAAACGACGAGGCAAAACGCTTCGTCCGGATCGCGGCGGTGTCAACAACGTAGGTAAGGGTGGATACTCGCCGTACGACGGGTTGTCCGATGATAGAACGGTGACGGCGGAATTAAATCATGTAATTCCCGCGCACACTCTCCAGAATGTATCCTGTAGAATACCGAAAGGCTGGCTACCTTACGCCTGTGCTCCAGGCTTTGTAGATTGGTCTTAACCAAATCTGGATCACCAATTAGCCACTTAGAGCATAAAAAAAAACGAGTTGCACTCCGGGAGTGCCGGCAGAATTGAAACTTGAATATTAACGTTGTGCATTTTTGATATTTTGTAATGCGGTCTACTCTCCCTCCGTCTTACGAATTTTCGATCAGGTCACGTGCCCTGACGCGAGTTTAACATTTTTTACCCATCACAACAAAAGTGCACAACGCCGCTAAAGAAGTTTTCACTTCAAAAATATTTTTATTCCATTGATTAAATGTCATCTTACGGTCACCATATTTATTTAAGTTTTCGAAAAACCGCTGACAGGGGACAATATGTCAATCATTAAGATACACCCAACCGCTACGAGGGAATAAAGAATCATAATAACATTCCCTAAAGCTATGGGAAAATTCATAAAAAAAAGGCCTTAAAGCAATTCTTGTCTAACCGAGTTGTAAAAGCATGGAATAGGCTCCCGATAAAATCCCGTGCACATGATGACCACAGCTGCGTCCGTAAGTAAAACAAAAGAGGATCAGCAGGCAAGCAGGAATAGTGCTTACGGTGGTCAGATATAGATTTTGGCGATATTACATGCAAAGCTACGCGCGATAAACACAACCTTCTTTGCCATCAGAGTACTTAAAATAATAGAGAGCCTAGCTAGACCAATGGTTATCCATTTCAAAGCGTTTCAAATGATTTTACAACGACTATATCAACTGGATTGATATAAGCTTTTCGGTAGCATAATTCTATCCAATACATTGGCGCCGATTCCCTTGTTCACAAACTAAACTAAATTTAAGTTCAATGCATCTTTTTCTTTCTATTTAATTTAGAAAAGGACAAAAGATCAATATTAGTTTAGTCCTGTCAAATTAGTCAGCGCCTAACGTAAATTGACGTATTTTTAGTAGCCATGTTTTTAATCATGTCTATGGAATATCTTAATTTGACAGGACTAAACTAATATTTTATCTTCTGTCCTTTCCTTAATGAAATAGAAAGAAAGAGATGCACAGAACTTAAATTTAGTTTAGTTTGTGAACAAGGGAATCAGCGCCATTGTTTACTTTTCCTGTAACGCCACTTTGTCTACAGTCCTGCCATCAAGAGATTGCGTTCCTGTCACCTGCCAGTGCGCCAATTCTAGTAGCTAATAAAGATCAAATTCCCAAAACACATATGAAACTGACATGATGTCAAGAACGCATTCTTTCGTCGGCCGTACAGTAGGCTATCTTTGCTTAGTTCTGGGATAGTAAAAATTTACAAACACTCACCTGTTCGATTAATGCACCTTGGTCAAAAACTTACACACAAGTGGACTTTTTTAAAAGACTCCGTTAATTTATAAGATTTCTTCTGCACTAATTGCCTAATAATTTTTAATATTTTATTAATAACCACAAATAATAAAAACATTACAAATAAATTATGACATGTTTATACCTTTGTAAATACATGACTTTTTAAAGCATTTAATATCATAGGAATAAAGTCGAATATCCTATGATTAGGTGTATCTATATTTAGAGTAAGATTCTTCATAGATAAGATCCGATATTTCTCAAAGCAGTCGTTATATTTTTAAATGTCGAAATGTTTCCGCTAAATAATTGCTATTTCGAAGGCAATAATATTTCGGTTCCCTGTGACAAGTTTGGTACCTAGCAAGTTTTGTGACATAAATAGCTAGTAGGTATTTCTCGCTGGTTTTTAAATTGAATAGGTCATTAAGGGCTTGTACCTAATAGTTCAGTTGAAATTCATATTTTGCCTCCACTTCCCCGCGCCATGTATCAATCTATCCCGCTCGCACTCAAATCAAATCAAATCAAAAGTCATTTATTCAAATTAGGCTGAGAATCAGCACTTTTCGAACGTCAAAATTACAAAAGACAGTCACTGATCACTGATTGAACAGAGGGGCAATTCTCGTAATTTTAAGTACGTTCACAGTTTGATCTCAGTCTCAATCTGTCAAAAATACCTACGTCTAATTTCCCTACATTTTGACAAGTTTTTGACATTTGTTTGTCGCCGAGATGAGACTGCGACTAGATTTTGAACGTTTTAAATTACGAGAATTGGCCTTCTGAGCACTGTCGAACTGATTCAGTTAGGGTGAACTAAACTGTTGATGGACGTAGGCTTTTATGATCATATTATTATACGAAATCGATGTCTTCTGTATGGAATAAAATGGAAATATATTGAAAGTTAAATTATTCATTAGTACATTATAAATTAGCTAGCAAATTGTCAATTTATAATGTAGGTACTAATGAATAATTTAGCTAATTTACCAAGGTAACATACGTACAGAGGGGCAATTCTCCTAATTTTAAGAACGTTCACAGTCAGCAGGTCAATTCTTGTAATTTAAAACGATCAAAATCTAGTCGCAGTCTCATCTCTGCGACAAACAAATGTCAAAAACTTGTCAAAAGTAGGTAGGGAAATTAGAAGTATTTTTTGACAGAGTGAGACAGATCAGACTGGGAACGTTCTTAAAATTACGAGAATTACCCCTCTGATCTCAGTCTGCCAAAATTACCTCAAATTTACATACATTTTTGACAAGTATTTGACATTGATTGTCGCTGAGATGAGATTGCGACTAGATTTTGAACGTTTTTAATTACGGGAATTGGCATTCTGATGTCCAACAAATAATAGGAAATCATCGTCCATCTTGTAAAATACGAACGCGCGATGACAACTCTATATCTAATATAGTGTTGTAAAAACTCTCAAATTGATCGATCAGTTGACAACTCTCAAATTCGTTGTCAAAGAGACATGTACCTACTTCTACAAGTAGGTACTTTTGACTCTATCGAGACCTTGGGGCCTAAAAAGGCCACTTTGGCAAAATCATAATAGGATTACAATATGAATCATATTAAAAATCGTAAAATGGTCACAAACTGACAATTCATAATATGATCTGTGTGCAATTCATATCACAATGAAATAACACATAACATTTAACACACATAAAGAACTGTAGAAATAAAAAATAAAAATCCAATTTGATTAATAAAAACTGTAAGTAATGAAAAAACCGATAAAATAGCGGTTTTAATTTTTTACAAGCGGTAATGTTTACACCAAACATGAAATGAAAAAAATTAGAGGAATTGCTAATGATTTGCTGGGAATTCAGGAAATGAATAGCTTTTAGAGGTATTTAGTGGCATTTTTAGGCCCCCTGATCTGTTTTGGAGTCGCTGCATTGAACTAAACATATCCATGTAAAGGGGTGAGAGAAGGGACGTAATTTCCCCGAAATTGTTTTCTAATATTATTGGAGGATGTATTTAAGACGCTGAACTGGAAAGGACGCGGCATTAACATCAACGGCGAGTACATCTCACACTTAATATTTGCAAATGACATTATCATAGCGGCTGAATCGCTGCATGACTTGTAGCAGATGCTGTACAGCCTAGTTGATTCATACGCATTGGTCTCCGGATGGACTTGGACAAAACCCAGTTTATGTTCAACAATTGCTGTCAATGTTAATGCTTTCAAGGTTGTCCGAGAATACTACCTACGGAAAATTCTGCAGTTTGGTACTTAAGAACAATTTTGAGAGGTTAACAAAAGAATTTAGCTGGGCTGGGCAGCGTTTAGGAAGCTTCACCGAGTCTTCTCGTTGAGTATTTCACTTTCACAAGACTAAGATTTTCAATCAGTGCGTCTTGCCTTTTATGACTTACGGATCCTGTTTGCACAAACAGCAAAGGACATTGCTCTGCGCCCATGCATTGTTCGCCCTGGAACCAAGAGCATCGGAAAATTATATGTTGAATTATAGATCATTAGTAAACTCCTATAAGATCTTATTTGTATAGCGGACTAGCTGCAGAATAGATTTATTTCAAAAAAAGTATCAGATTTGGAGGTTATAATCAAACCATAACAACGAATTTATGGTATAACTTTTCATAGCTCCGAGTGATTTTTAAGAAACTGAAAAACAATATTATAAACATAATACATTTAGCTATTTTTATAGATATTTAGGTAGTTACTTATCTATGCAGTTTTTTTCTAAAGCATAAGTGTATAATTAGTATCATTCCGACCTTTAAATGCATAGAATCTAATTAACATTTATGTACCTGTATTCTTAGCATTGGTTTTGGAGTGAGATAAAATTTTTGTGTGTATTAATGTAAAAATAGAAACAGTGCCATGTTATCGTTTGAGCGGTACACAGTCCCGAAAATCACAGCCAGGTAAGTCGTTTTTGTAAGCAACCAGAGATCGTTAAAATAGCCAAGTCGTAATATTCAATACAATAAGAGCAATCGACGCAGTGAGAGCATAATGTTAGGTGAGAGACTGACAACCACCATTTAGTCACGTCAAAAATAGGGGTGGCAAACTCGATACGATTTATCGATATTCCCTAAGATTTACTATGGCCATACGTTACAGTACTTTTGTTTTACGATAATATTAATATCATTACAACTAAGACAATGTCCTACTTTTTCTTATAATAAAACTCTTCCATACTTGTAATAATATTAATACTTACATAAAAACATCTTGGTTTTTTTGAAGAATATATTTATAATGTAGGTATAGTAACGACTGCGGCGAAGCCCAAAAGGAGGGTTATTTAAATTAATTGTCGTAAATAGTCGTTTACGTTTATACTTTAAAATGTTCATTTTGGCATGCAGCTAATATACTAAAATAGACAATTAATTATCGTGTATGTCCGATATTTCTTGTGCACAGGGCGATTCCGTACAATGTCCTTTTCACACCAAAAATAAAAGTCGATTCCCAGCAATTAGTTTTGTGCTATGTTACTTAGTTTGATGACGGCTATGGGCCTTTTTACACCTTTTTTTTTGTGTGGGAAATCATCATCTTCTTCCCATGCACTCTTGCTCCGTACCGCTTGGACCAGGGCCGGACGCGAGAGATCGCCGCCACGAGGACGCGGCGGTGCTCCGCCCAAGCCGGGCAGACCTCCACCGTATGCTCCCACCGTGTCCTCCAGGCGATCCACATAGTGCTGCACCCTGAAATTTCCTCCCGCCTTATCCTGAACAGGAACCTCCCGAAATAACCGAGCTGCCGGCTGATCCGAGGATACCGCACTGTCTCCGCTGAGGCGGCGAGCCTCCTTGCCGGATTGCCGCCATGGGATCTGGAGGCCAAAGTCCTCGCCCACATAATTATGGGAGTGGCGAGAGGAGGCAAAACGCCGGGGCGTAACTCCGCTGCCACGAGAAATCACGGTACAGCGGACAGAGGTCCGGCGAGATCTCATAGCGACATGGAGAGTGCGATTGTAGCAACCCAGTGCTGGGCACGCCACAATTGCGGTGATAAGTCCCCTGTTTGAGGAGTGGCTAGAGAGGCGCCATGGCGCCGTCACCTTTCGCCTGACGCAGGTCCTCATCGGACACGGTTGTTTCGGGAGGTTCCTGTTCAGGATAAAGCGGGAGGAAACGCCAGGGTGTCACCACTATGTGAATCGCACGGAGGACACGGTGGAGCATACGGTGAAGGTCTGCCCGGCTTGGGCGGGGCACCGCCGTGTTCTCGTGGCGGCGATCTCTCGCGTCCGGCCCTGGTCTAGGCCATGGTACGGAGCGAGAGTGCATGGGAGGCCGTCACCTCCTTTTGCGAAGCAGTAATGCTCGCGAAGGAGGAGGCGGAGCGCGTGAGGGAGTGGCAATCACTGCGCACTCACGCCCCTAGTCGCCGCAGGAGACGCCCCGGACGGGAGTCAACAGCCGACTCCCGGCCACCGTAGGCGCGGGCTTGCGGGCGGCGAGCAATGGGCAGCTCGCCGCCCGGTAAGGACCAGGCCTGGGTCGAAGGCACGTTGTGTTCCACGCTCGCCTCAAAGAGATGTCAGCACGAACTGACTGGGTCCACTAGGGCCGATGCCTGCCAGGGCTGCGGGTTGTTCGAAAGAGATACCGTGGCCCTGGCACAGGCAACTGAAGGAGCACGGGTGGGTTTTAGTCAGTAAAAGTTTGACACGCCCTTCCGCTCAGCCTCACAAACCTGGCAACTTCGTAAATATAAATGCATGGGACCGTCAGTAGGTCCTTGACGGGTTCGATTCCCAGGGCGGGCAGTCGTGACTGCTTAGCGTAGGTCCTTCCTGGGTTCAAGTCCCGGCTCGGGCAGTCGACTACTTAGCGTAGTTCCTTCCTGGGTTCGATTCCTGGGTCGGGGTAATTGAGTGCTCAAGCCAGGTTACCCCTGTAGGGTATACAGGCCAACAGGCATAATGTTATATTAGGAATTCAACAAAAACAACAGCATCCAGTAATAAAATAATTTCATTTTATTTCATTTATTTATACACATACATTATATTTACATAGACTGCAGATATATTCATTACATTATGGAGTATTTTGTTTATTTGCACCTATGTATATTCTACAAGAGTAGGTAAGGCACCTTAGGGAAGCTTCATTTATTTGACAATCTCTGTTGTATGGTCGAGAAAGAAATATTTATGTATAATGTAACTAACATGGGTATCTAACGCACGGGGGTATACAGTGTATCAGAAAGGTGTGAACATTATCAACTGTCCCATAGAAAACTTACCTACTTGACCCAAATGTATGGGACGGCTGATAATTTTAAAATTATTAAGTGTCCCATAGAAAACTTCGATACCTACTCAACTCAAATGTATGGGACTGCTGATAATTTTAAAATTATTAACTGTCCCATAGAAAACTTCAATACCTACTCAACTCAAATGTATGGGACTGCTGATAATTTTAAAATTATTAACTGCCTCATAGAAAAGTTAATTTCCTACTCGACCCAAATTTATGGGACTGCTGATAATTTTAAAATTATTAACCGTCCCATAGAAAAGTTAATTTCCTACTCGACCCAAATTTATGGGACTGCTGATAATTTTAAAATTATTAACCGTCCCATAGAAAACTTCAATAACTAGTCGACTTAAATGTATGGGATGGCTGATAATTTTAAAATTATTAGCTGTCTCTTAGAAAACTTCAATAACTAGTCGACGGCTAAGTATTTTTTTGGGATTACAATGTTGGTCCCATGGAGAAAGTAGTTCGGTTTGATGATGTGTACCCATACCCTTTGACCACACCTTACTGATACATGCTGTTTATATGTATGTAAGTATATTATGCTTACTGTATTGGTTCGTTTTTTATTATAAAAACGGCTTGTATGTCACGATTCTTGAGAAGACTAAAGACAAATTGATTCAAGGTAGCAGGGTTGATTCAGGGCGACAAGCAAACTGAAACCATGAATTCAGCACATGATTCTAGACCCCTAACGTAGAATGTTTTCGTTGGTTATAAAGAAAACAGCTGTTTCATACAAAAGTGACTAGTAGTATCTACGCGGTCAAAATGTACGGCAGAGCTTAAAAACCAACGAAAAATTTCAACGCAGGTGTGTTCAAAATCGTGTAAGTAGTGAATCCATTGTAACAGGTTGTGCGTCAATGTACCTACCATCCTGTATGTAAAAGCTTCTAATTATTGAAAAGAGATATAAAGAGATTAATACTATATGAAAAAACATTGTAAAGGATATGTTTGCAATAGGCAGTTATATAAATAAATATTTAAGTAATCTAAACTAAAAGATGAGTTTTTTTAAATAGATATGGGTACATCTTAAGTAAAGGCAGTTTGAAGAGAGCTATATTAGATACATAAGCGGTATTTATTATGACTGTATGTGCGTTAGATAAAACCTAAAATCCAAATCCAAAATGTATATGCCCAAATCATAAGCTAAATATTTACACATAAAAACATAATTTTCCAAAATATAACATTACCTTACAGTAATCGACCATTAGTGAAATCTATTTAGAGTTTACATAAAAATGTACACAGTAATAGTATATGCTAAAAATCAGATAAAAAAAGACTAGGAAATACTCCAAATGGATTTCACATTCAGAAACTGTCCTTAACAACATTATAACAGGTAACAAACTTAACATTATATATACAAAAATACAAATCATTTACATTATACATAGAAGGAAATGCATGCAGAAATTATAAAGTGATAATTGATAATATAAATAACTAAACAAAAATTGTCTATATTTTTTGTGAATAATATTGCGGTTTACATTATTTTTAAGTAATAAATTGATTTATCTTTACATGATTTAACGTTTTTCCAAATCTAATTTCACTTTATAAAAGTGCATGAAACACGAAAAATAGGCAGTTGGTTATAATGTAATTTTGAACACAGACTCAAAAATGCCCCGAAAAATTCAATGTTCACAAAGTGCTTTTACAATAATTGACATACTTTTACAAGATGGTAATTCTTTCAACACATGGCTTGAATGGTAATTTTGGTAATTCATTTCACTCTCTTGGTAACTAACATTCGTTACAAAAGTTACCGGCTTACAACTAAAAAGATACATTTACAAAGATATAGAGGAACACAAAGCTCTTAAAAGAAATATAATTATTATAAAATTAAATATACAATGTGGTAAATTTGGTATACCCGCGGGTCGTTCCGTGTAGTGGGGGATTTAATTGTATAAATCTGAGATCAATTTTACGAAATTAGATTCATAAAAATTATGCCCGTTTCGCCAATTTTTTTGTACGATGGTTTTACGTATACTGCGTTTTGTTTAACCAATCAAATCTTCTTACTATAAAGGTCGGTTGACACCAAACGAGCCAATGAACCCACTCCTGTTTGTACAAACAGGGATATTCAGCATTCTTTCATTGGTCTATCCATACTAAAATGTCAAGAATATCAAGTAAAGAATGCTGTTGTTCCATGTTCGTTTGGTCTAAACCCGCCTTTAAGGAGTCGGCTCTCCAGATTCATCCGCTTATTAATATATTCCTGAATAAACACAGTCAATTGAACAAGAATATCGTTAAGGCATTGGAAATCCATAACGATCTATTCAACTATTGTCCCATCTACGGAACTACGGCAAGTCTTGAAATCAACAGATAAAATGCTCGTAATTAAATATCAGATTACAAATAAAGCGCTAACAGAAAGTAATGTTCGATGCTAATTCGAGCCAGCGCTTAGAATTATTGACTTTGGCAGCAAAACGCAGCATTTGTAGTCGTACGAAGCTTCTAATAATAGTGACGGGAGGCGATCAGTCGTTTTTAAAACCTAAACATACATACAAACCAATTTACACTCACTCAAATGTTACTTCAATCTATTTCGTATTCAGGAATTATGCACAACCTTTTTAGTGATATATTTTTTCTGTCATTCTTACATATTTTCCGACGGTATGTTTTGACATTTTTGTGTTAAGTTTCCAATTCCAGTCTTAGACCTTGAGGACGGCAATGAAAATACGGTAAATACATTTAAACTGGCCATAAAAATCTAAGCTACAGGGGCCAATGTTGTATGAAGAAAATCGAATTTTCATTACCGCCGAAAGCACGTATATGCAAAAATCCTTGTGACCAGATAAAAAATCCAGTACAGTCCCGTTTCAAATTCGTAATTATAATACAAATCCATTTTTAAAAGCTTCATTCTTTGCACAGCTAATTAACCACAATAATAACTTCAGAAAACTAATTTTTGCCAAGCAATTATTTTCAGGAACACAAAGATTTGCCAGCTCTTAAAAACACATATTGCACTAAAAAAATCCACGTTTGTTTTTTCTTTCACAACACTCAAGTCCATCCATTCCACGGCACAACCCGCCTTAGAGATTCTTCCTCGTCCTATCTACCGTTGGATATCACAGAGTTGCTGACTGTCGACCAGTTGGGCCCTTTCGACCGCGACCAGGCAGCCACCGGGTGCGACCAGGAGAGGGGCTGAGGGCGTCCCTACCCACACCTTTTTGACGTCATCTGTTGTATGTTGAGCTAGTGGTGACATGTAGCCGCCTCTGAAAAAGTGGAAATTAACTAATTAGTCTCATGGTTTAGTGAAGTGGCCTTGGTTTATCTTACAGCTAGTGACAAATCTACTATTGTGATTAACGCTGTCTGTAATGTTCTAGATAGATAGGTCTGTGCTATTGCTTGTTATCCGATACGGTCTGAATTACGGTACCGCCTCTGCTAAACAGTCCGACTAGAATGTATATCTCTTTAAGCACCAGTTACTTAACATCACGTTTGTATTGCAATAAGGGTTAGGGAGATAAAGATAGTCTCACATTTCGCCAGTATCCATGAGGTAGGAACTATTAACTAAAGGACCAGCCAAACAAGACAAGACCAATCCAGACTCCAGGGTGCTACAGTTAAACTCCATGTGGGAAAATGAAATAATATTTGTCCCGACCTGGGGATCGAACCCGGGCCCATGTTCAACAGCCGCGCTTGCTACCATAAAACAAACGAAACAGTCGAAGCATTAAATACTTTCTTTCATTTTCAGCAAGCTGCACTCCCGCTTCGAAGAACAGCCCCATCAGCTGATACCATTTACAAAACATCATCAAAACCTACCTAAGTTTCCTGTCAGCATGTAACAAAGCGTCTGCCTTCAGCAGCCGTACTGCCACAGCTACCAAGAGGAACAGGATCAGCGCCCCGCAGACTGGCACGGCGATGGTGGCCGCTTTAAACCACACCTCGCCATTGTAGTTGGCGCCACGTTCACTGGCCACTGTCTGACCTTCTGGAAGAAAGGAGAAGTTGAGGGTAAGAAATGTGTAATAGAAGCATTTGAATCATTAAACCGTAAAACGATGAAATCATTTAAAAAAAATTGAATTGAACATGAGTAATTCCATAAATTTTCATAATTTCCTTTAGGTCCTGCTAGTCTGAACCTAGTGCCTGTTTCATGTAACCTCTGTCATCTGATCCTGGAAATTGCAAATCGCATGATGAAACGGAAATGTTCTTTTCCTCAAAAACGTGACGTTTCTTTACTTCTTGTTGTCCATAAAGACCAAATATACAGACTAAATCGAGTCCTATTCCTGATGCGATTTAATTATTTTTTTTGATTCATACTTCAAAATCATAAGACATTAAAAAATGGTTGCAAAAATCTCCAGACCATGGAATTACATTCAATATCTTGCTAGATGTCAATGGCTAAACTTACACAATTTAAAACCATTAACAAACCAATTCAATGCCGTAATCTGTATTACAAATCATTACAATTGCCTCAAAGTACTGAACAGCAAGTAACATATCTTGTACCCGGAATGACAAACCGATGTCCACCGTCAGAGCACAAACTTAGCACATTTATCAACGCCCACCCTTCAGTGATGTTATCTTCAGCAGCTATAACTGGAACGTTATCAATACAATGGACAGGCGAGCAAAGAGATTAGTTCATACATGCTGCTAACTTGCAAGTACTTTTGAACAATGTTGTGAGTGTGCTGAATGAAGAGGAATGAAACGCATGTAACTAATAAAGAGATGAATATGCAGTCCTGTCAGTTGTTTTAGCTCTGACTGCAACCTACTAGAAATTCTATTAGAACGAGATCATAAAGATTACTGTGATTTTGGACATATATACAAAATCAGAGGTAAAATTAATAACGGTGAAAGGACTGTAAATATTGACAGATGATGAGGAAGAGCAAGACCAAAGAAAAGATGGATGGATTGTGTGAGGAATGATAAGAAAGAAAAAGGAGTGAATAATAGCGTGACAGAAAAAAATGAAGAAAAAACGTGTTGCGCCGACCCCAAGTAACATTGGACAAGCGCTGGAAGATGATGATGTGAGTCATGTGAGTGTGCTGGGTTGCTGAGTAGTCAAGTCTTTTACATCACTCTCTAAGCGTGAAAAGATATACGCACACAATTCAAATGAATATTGGCAGTGTAGTAGAAATATATTTTTGCCTGTATATGAAACTATTTGTTCGACTGTACTACGAAACTGCGAATTGTAACATTAATTATGTTGCAATCGGCTTCTGCGAAAATGCGTGGACTGTGTTGGAGTGACAGAAGTTTTATTTTGAACGATTTATTGCAGTTCAGATAACTTCATTGTGTATCTTTGGATTGGTTCCGTAATCAATCAATCAAGTTGGCCTATCGTGGCGCCTCTTGCTTCTGTAGTGTCTAAACTTAGAATAACTTAGCTTGTTATCTGTTGTGTCAGTCATCCTTTTATACGAGGTTGGCGACCTAGCAGTCTGTTTTAATATAGTGCGAGACACCGATAAAAAAAAAAAAAAATTTAAAGGTATCGTTTCGCCGGTTTCGGGCGAGTAAATTCGTGCGAATCGACTAGTAAACCTTAAAATGATGTTGTTACGTTCATTGACCATTATCAGATTTACAGTTAAAATGGTGAAGATTGCGCCGTATATTTACACATCGTTATTGATTCAATTTTATTAGCCCACACACGTAAACAGTAGACACTAATTTGCGATATCATGCAGTGATAAAAAATCAAGGAGCTTGCGGGCAAAATTGATGACAGTGAGGCAGAAAATGATTATGTAGACTCGAAGTCAGAATTTATTCTGAAGAACACGATGGTCCATTTGGAGGCTTTATGTGAAGCAATCAGCAATTATAGAGATACTAGCTGCGCCCCGCGGTTTCACCCGCATAAGTTTCGATCCCGTGGGAATATCGGGATAAAAATATATATATATATAGATAAGGTATCCTATGTGTTAATCCTGGTTATAAACTATCTGTGTGCCAAATTTCATTCAAATCCGTTCAGTAGTTTTGGCGTGAAAGAGTAACAAACAAACATCCATACAAACTGTCGCGTTTATAATACATATTAGTAGGAAGTAGGATTGATTCTAGTTGTAAAGCTATTTAGGAACTTAATCTCATTAACTCATCTCACTGTTTTAACTCATCGAAGAAGATATAGCTTTTCGAGACATTTATTAAATAGGATAGGTACGTTCTTTTAAGCATTTGTTGTAATCTCACTAATATTATAAAGGCAAAAGTTTGTTAGTGAGTGTGTGTGTAGGTATGTATGTTTGTCACTTTTTCACGCTCATACGGCTGGACCAATTTTGATGAAATTTGGTACGGACGTAGCTGACGCATGTTAATCCAGGGTTAACATAAAGGATACTTTTTATCCCGATCTTCCCACGGGATCGATACTTATGCGGGTGAAACCGCGGGGCGCAGCTAGTCTTAATATAACAATGAAATAATCGATTAAAAGAAAAATTAACACCCCTGTTCAAATCTCACAGTTGACACATTCCGAAAACGCAGCGCAAGCGCAACACAACCAGTAAAACGACTGTTATGTCTGCATGATCACACGCAGGTTCGTATGGTAGCCTACCAGGAACACAATGCAGTCACTTTTTTAGATCCAATGGATTGAGTATAGTGTCATATATGACATTCTTTCGACAATTGATACGGCTGCTATTGTTCTAAATGTATTGTAGGCAGTTTTTATCTCGTATAGAATTGGCATTAACTTTTAATTACCTGGAAGGTGGCAAGTGCAAATTTGAAACGTCATGTGACTTCCTAGAAAGCTGTAGACACAACATTTTATTATTTATTTATATTTATTGAGTTTCTTGCCCATTCTTCTCCATACGAAAACTACCTTTTGGAAGGGGCGACTAGAATTAATTCTATGTTATGGTCATTTAAAAGTGCCTTTTATGTGCCTATTTGAAATAAATGCTTTGACTCTATAAATATAAAGAGTTATTAAATTAACACATATATACAGCATTAACACAAAATCTTTGTCATAATATAGATCTCGCATCTATCTAAATTGTAGGAAAGCACGGTTCTATCAATTAGCGAACTAGTGCTTTGTAAAAAAAAATACCTACTTATATTAAAAAATTATAAACATCAAATAATACTCTGCTGGGGAGTTTGTTGCGCCACTTCTTCTTCCCAGCGATAGCACTAGGAAGTGGTGAAGGGCGGGCGTTTTTGGGGGACTGTCTTTTGTAATTTTGACGTTCGAAAAGTGCGGATTCTCAGCCTAATTTGAATAAATGACTTTTGTTTTTTTTTATTTTGAATAAAAAACAATAAAAAAATATTGAAGACGACGTCATAGCTAACAAAATATTCTGGGTTTATTGTTCAAAATGTTGGCTGAATTAAAGTAGGTATTTGCATACCTAATTCAATAGGAAACGATGAACAAACAAAGTCGAACAGGACATAAAAATCTAGAGCGATCGGTATCGTGAGAATTGATACTAACCGAAATACTAATAGACGTAAAAAACACCGTTATTTATCTGAAGACTACATTCCTAAGATCCGAGACCATGGGAACGAAATAAAACCAAACACAACAGCATTCTACAAGCCAAATCTATCAACGATTCACGAACAGCTAAACTTATAATTTCATCAAAATTGATATTCAATTGTTTTAACAATCGCTCAATCATCCGATAAATGCGACAATTTTCACACTTTCGCCTGTCGATACGATTGGCGATTCATATGCAACGTGACGAATTGCTAAATACGTAGACACTATGAGCGACTAAAGTAAATAAATAAACATGAGCGATTTTTCACTTCAGTTTGGTAGCAATTATTTCTTAATGGCAAAGATTAGAAGTGAAAATTGTCGTTTTTCTACGTCAAATAAACGCAACATGGCCTTCCATGTTGCGTTTATTTGACATAGATTTTCACTTGAAAACAATGGTGTTGAAAATCAATTTTAAACTCATGCGCTTCGCTCACCATCTCTACAAAATGAATCTCCATTCTTAAAAACAATAACGTAAAATAGCAAACAATGCTAGAAGAAACTATTCTTGCCAATTCATAAGAACAGGCGTTTGATCATGCTAGGTACAATTATGATTAATCATGAACAATAACAATAGGTACCATACCATAAACATGGACGTAAGACAAAGCCCTAAATAATTCGTATCAATGAACACCACTCCAGAATGTGATGACGATGATATGCTAGTAGATGAGATGACCTAGCACAATATTGAATTACACAAGTGATCTCATTCGTTCCGTTCATAAATAGTTATTCATATCAACCCGTTGATACTGCAGAACAAGAGGCTCTTAAAAAACGTTAAAAAATACCCCATTAATCGCCGCGATTGGACAACGGATTATAGTTATCGTACAAAAAGATGCTCATCTGCTTGATATAGCTACCAAAGTTCATTAGTCGAACACCAAAGAAAGCTATCCTTTGTATAGGAGCAAAAATCACTCCTAAGATGCGGTCACCGAAACAGGTCCCTGGCTATTTATAACAGGCGATTAACAGTTTATTACGGCACGAACAGAAGTAAACTTTAATACTATAGGTTTAAGATTTAGTTCAGCTTGTCACAACAAAAGTTAATTCCAACAAAGGAACATAAGCTGAAACAATTGCGCATCGCAATCACGGCCGCGGGCGAAATCCATTATGGCAAGGAAACTAGCCCAGATCTGTAATGGTAATCTTCTACTCGTTATTATTAAAACATTCAAGATATTTGTCTGCTGATTCAATTATTTTCACTTGAAGGACGTCATTCCACTATATTTGAAATTATGTTGATGTTATTTATTGAGATTCCGATAAATATATCGTCACTTTAGGTAACTCTTCAAGAAAATCTAACTCCTAAAATTTCTAACATACAAATAGCCGACAAAAATTCAGTTTAGTTACTGAATTTTGTCGGCTATTTGTATGTTAGGAATTTTATGTTACCTGGTGTGGGCGAAATCGCGTGCAGATCTTAGTATCCATTATAGTTACACTATTAATACAAACCCCGAGGCGTTAGGAGGGAAAATTTATACCGCATTACAATTTGTTGAATAATCAAACGATGTTGCGTGGATTGCACTTGATTAGACCAACGCTGGAGGCGAGGATTTAAATCGTACCGATCCAAAATGTCGTGGAAACAGAGTTAATGAAGATTAAGAGGATCCTGTAGTTTGATATGATGAATAGGTTTAATTTGAAATTGCAATCGATGATACGGAATTGGTTCAATCAGTTGAGGGATTCCGGGACATTCTTGGTGTAATTAATGTTGAAGAGAATACAGTTTGTAAAACAAAAGATTCCTCAGCCTCTGTAGAACATAAGGATGGAGATAACTTACTTGATTTAACAGTGACACATCATTGTGTTAGAAATGAAATAGGTTCTGCTATAAGTGTACCAATATAATTGATTTCTATTTTTAGAGTACTGAATCTAGATGTCACGGAGCATAGCGCAAAAAAGTCGTCAAAGTAAAAAGGAGACATTGAACCGTCTCAAGTATTTTCAACTCATTGCGATACCAGTCATAAGTCATAAGATTGCACAAAACAACGATTAATTACTCAACATTCTGAAACAAGCAATATCTGCTACACTTGAAAATCAGTAAACCTCTGACGTAATGCTGCAAGTATAGTCCAAGAGCTGACTCATGCGCTGTTTACTTTAGATACGGACTCCGCTAGAATAATATCTTTGTTCGAGGAAACTGTTGCGGGATGAATTTCATTGAAATTACAACATGTTTGAGTAAACGCGGTGAGAACTGAGAATGTTTATAATATAATATGCGAAGATGAGGTGAAAACGTCATGGAAAATTGTGTAGGATTATGAAGGAAAAGCATTGTATGGAAGTTACGAGAAACTTTGTCTGGATAATGATCAAGTTGTGGTATGTAATCTGGTAACTGTTGGAGAATCTTAAGATGACACTCTCTCTATGACTTGAGAAGAAGACTGTCAAATAATGGATTCAGAGAGTTAGTGACTTATTGATAGGCAAGTTGTCTGATTCTTAAGTCGCTAGAACTTTTAATTATCCCATAAACACTGCTTTACTTTGTCGTAACCTTAAACAAAATTTAAATAAGGCGCTATATACAACTTTATGGTATCATAAACAAATCGTTTAATACATTATAAAATAATGAATGACAAACGGTAGGAGAAATCGTTGCTCAACAAACTACCTGTGATTTAATACTGACTTCAACTGAAATATACATAGAACCAGCATTATCACTTTTAATAGCTTGTCAATTCAAAGAATTGAATTATTTATTACGTCCCTAAGGTATGAACACACTCAGTATCGCATGCACTGCAGTTTTGGTTCAACAGTTTAGTCATTTGCAGCTGTTGACTCTGGAGTTGAACTGCAGCCTTATCGCGTAACACACTATTAATCTTAATCTGAATGATTTTGAAGGATATTGCTAGTCCATTGCTTCATATGTTCGAAAAATGTGTCTGCTCAATAACATAAATAACGCAATGAATGTTGTTGAACTGTCGAAATGAAACCCGTTTCTATTGAAAGTGTGTTAGGCAATTACACCGCTGGACTACATCGGATTTCGATCAAATTCGTGTTTTTTTTTGTTGATCAAAGACAAAGGCTCCTTTTTAGGGTTCCGTAGCCAAATGGCAACGGAACCCTTATGGATTCGTCATGTCTGTCTGTCCGTCCGTATGTCACAGCCGCTTTTTTCCGAAACTATAAGAGCTATACTGTTGAAACTTGGTAAGTAGATGTATTCTGTGAACCGCATTAAGATTTTCACACAAAAATAGGAAAAAAAAACAATTAATTTTGGGGGTCCCCATACTTAGAACTGAAACTCAAATTTTTTTTTTTCATCAAACCCATACGTGTGGGGTATCTATGGATAGGTCTTCAAAAATGATATTGAGGTTTCTAATATCATTTTTTTCTAAACTGAATAGTTTGCGCGAGAGACACTTCCAAAGTGGTAAAATGTGTGTCCCCCCCCCCTGTAACTTCTAAAATAAGAGAATGATAAAACTAAAAAAAATATATGATGTACATTACCATATAAACTTCCACCGAAAATTGGTTTGAACGAGATCTAGTGAGTAGTTTTTTTTTAATACGTCATAAATCGTAACGTAACGGAACCCTTCATGGGCGAGTCCGACTCGCACTTGGCCGGTTTTTAAGTTTCTCTACTGTCTTTCCTAAGCTTTATCGCTTCGCTAGAGGCATCATCATCTACTAGCCTTTTCCCAACTATGTTGGTGTCGCCTCCCTAGAGTCAGATTGTTTAAAAATCTTCACTACTACTTTGTCTTATGCAGTTTCTTCAGCCAGAGATTTACCATTCTCAAAATCTTATATAACTTCTACAGTATTTGTTCTGTGCAATAATTAACCTGCTGCTTTTTTATGACCACAATAATTTGCAAAGACGTGTAACAAAAGCACTACCGCAATGTTTTGTACAAAGAATAATAACATTAATAATAACATATACACGACGAGTCATGCGCACGCGACGCTAAATTGTCTGCGTTGAATCTGTGCTCACCTTTAGGACTTGTTCGGTTCTGTTTGACACGGAATTACTGCAACTGGTTTAGATATAATCTGCCTGAGAAGTCGCGACTTCGTAAGTCTTTGAGTCAATCAATTTTATATTCAAAGTTCCGAAGCATGAAATTCTTGAGAAAGAGGGATTATGAGATTTTCTAGTTTGTTTGGCGAAGGAAAATGTATTTCATCATGCATTGTCCACTTGGTAGTTTTATCTTTATTACTTCATCTTTCTTTATTTTTGAAACATTTTCCGAGTTTCCCTTTTTCGAGTTCCGTACCCAAAGGGTAAAAACGGGACCCTACTACTAAGACTTCGCTGT
Organism: Apamea sordens; assembly: GCA_945859715.1. Taxonomy (NCBI): domain Eukaryota; kingdom Metazoa; phylum Arthropoda; class Insecta; order Lepidoptera; family Noctuidae; genus Apamea; species Apamea sordens. The sequence continues at coordinate 15,697,911 of OX243998.1, read as the reverse complement.
CTGTCCGTCCGTTTGTCTGTCACCAGCCTGTATCTCAAGAACCGCGATAGCTATACAGTTGAAATTTTCACAAATTATGTCTGTTGCTGCTACAACAACAAATACTAAAAACAAAATAAAATAAATGTTTAAGCAGGGCTCCCATACAACAAACGCGATTTTTTTGCCAATTTTTGCTCGATATTAATAATGGCAACAGGTAGGCACTTGAAATATTTACAAAATACTCAGTTGTATTTTTACTTTAATAATAAATAATAAAATTAAAATAAAATAAATATTTAAGGGGGGCTCCCATACAACTGACGTGATTTTTATAGATAATGGTACCGAATCCTTCGTGCGCGAGTCCAACTCACACTTGGCCGGTTTTTTAGAAATACAATATTTCTGGCCTAGCTAAGATATGTAAATCTACATTTGTTAATATAATCAAACACTATTCTAACACCTAACCTGCTCAATAATTCACGCGTTTTCACGATACTACCTTTTCCTTGAGCCTATGGAGATTTTAATTTCTAAACAGCCTGTTTGTCTTGTTATACAGGCTGGTATATTTATTTATTCATCATGTTTGCTTGAATACGTTATTCGATACAATTTACGACTGCAATAATATTGTATCAATATAATTGGATTACCGGCAGTGTTTAGATGCTATTTATGTTTATTGTACTGATAGTTTTCGTATTCATTTATTGTTTGAACGTTGTATTGTTAGTTATATTGGTACGAATTAAACGTACAGTTTTACTGTTAGTTTTGTTAGGTTTACGGCCTTCCTCATCGATGTTTTGTGTGTTATTGTCAGATGTATGTTGTGTTACTTTTATACCTTTTTTAGCTGCGCCTCGCTTTTTCACTCCTCGATCCTCGTCATGATCATTGCCATAGTCTACCTACATATGTGCCAAAGTGCGTGTGCAAAATCCGTTCAGCCATTTTAGCCAAAAAAACATACAAAAAATCTTTCCTCTTTATAATATTAGTTTAGATAATTTTCGTACAGCAAATAATTTCGTATATGCAATCCAATTATCGTAAAAGGTAAAAGTATATACGTCAGACTTTACTTCAATTAAAACACTGACTCCACTAACCTATTAACCAACCCTTTAAAGGCTACTTACTATCCCCCATAATTAAACTTCTGATTAATGTATTCCTAAAAAAACTGCACGAACACTTTACGATCCATTCATTTCAATTACATTACGGCAGGATACAAAGGCTGCCGTTTATATCTTCCAATTGTTCTTTATTATCCTCAACCAGTTTCGAATTCACCTGCCTTCAGAATTAAAAACGACAGCCTATTCATTATCCTACTGGCTCAACTTCAACGTTTTGCAGTTCTGTAAGAATTAACTATGTGCCCTATATATACTGTGGTCTGATCTGGTAGATCTGCTGCAGGTGAACGTGTGTTAGGTTTCGATTGCCTACAATCAATGTATACTATTGAAAAAGGATTTGGTTGCACTGGATCTTAAACGATTCCTATCTTGATATTACGTATGCAATCTTCTAAATGCAGGTTTGTTACAGTCTCGATTATCATTGAGATAAGCGTAATCGATTCTGCGGAGTTATGAATAGGAACATAGAGAAAACTGTGTCTATTCAATAGTAATGTTTATAATCTATGAATTCCATCTTTGTGTACGTGTTGTGGATTATACATAACATTACAGTTTAGCCTTAGGATTATACATTTTATCGCTTCATTAGCGCCTAGTGGCTATATGTGCATTACTGTTTTTAAGGTCTTGAGTTTATCTTTAGGTTCTTTATTGAAAATCGTGAAAATTTTCTGTCTAAGTAAATAACTTGTTTTGACACATTGCTGAAAAACCATTTGTTTACCATAGCAATTCACTATGTTTTTCTAAGAGCATCTTAGAGATTGCAAGATGATGATTGGAAAGCGATTTCTAAGAAATCAAGAGCTGATACGCAACTATTGCTGGTTATAAAACTGAGTCCAATATAAATGAATATGTAAAAGAAACAGGACTTACCAAATTCATTACTAGTAAGGTTGAGCCTTGCTCTAGCAAGGGGACTATCTTCATGGTTGCAGAGGTCCCTGAAGCAACACAGCAGTAAGGAGTGCTCTGATGAAGGTGGTGGACCTCCAGACCCTGGCGAGTTCTGGCATCGGGATAAAGCTTCTTCTTCCCTGGAAACAGTAGAAAATAACATGAGATTTTTGGTAACATCGGAGAAATGAATTGGTCTGTTCAGTCGAATCTAGTTAAAATAGAAGTTGTTAATATTCATGGGGAAATGATTTCAGATAAATATAGTAACAAATCCTTTTAGTGCATCGTTATCATTGACAGCCTGTTCCACCCACTGCTAAGTAATCTGAGTAAAGGCCTTCCTTATAGCCCATAATAATCATAATTGCAAATGAACAGAAATTCTCGATAGTTTTAAGGAAGAACTAACAACTGTTCCAGTACGTTTTAAAACTGCCAATAAATCAGCTGATATGAACATTGAACATCCTTCCATAGATCAAACCAGTTCCTTGCTCCTGTCTTTTACCCATCCCCACAAAAAGAGGTTGTCTCAACAAACGAGTTATGAACAAAGAAAATAATAAAGCTTATCGTTATTGAATTCAGAACTTGAACATTAAATGGTGAATTTTTTGCTGAATGCGAATTCATTTCGAGTTCACTTGATTCAATGGTATTGAGGCAAAAAGTTCTGTGGTTAGCCTCGGCCTGTACTTGCTACTTATTGCGTTGATAAGGAAAAAAACCTGCAATTTGTGTCTTTATGTTGGGCCGAGTAATTGATTGACATTGTAGGTCTCAGTGAATTAAGGTTTTAATTGAATGAAGGCAACATAACATATCGAAGACCACATATGTGAGCTCCTGAGCTCATATTTATGGTGTTCGATATATTGTGTGTGTTATTTTGGGTTTTTGTAGAGCAGGGAAGAATTTGCTTTAATGCTGTAATGTGAGCTCATAGTTGTTTATTGTAAGCGACGCAACTAGAGTAAGAACTTATTGACTTTTTTTTTATAATATTTCAAATACTTTTCCTTTTTTAACCGTCAAATTGATGTGCACTTGTTTTCACTCTGTCATCGTGGTTGAAAACCCAACCCAATGTACTAATTTTCCTTTTATTTTGTCATTAAAGTTGTTTATTTATTTTCGTTATTTATCTGTCATTTTCTTCCACTTTCATCCGGCTCGAAGGACCAACAGCGTTTTCAAAAGGAGAAGGAAGTAACTACGAAAACCTAAATATCATTAGAATTATCTTTGGGTATCAACCTACATACATAGTTGTAACTAGGATAACATAACATTAAGATGATAGTTTGAATTTAAACGGACAAGATACGACGTTGATGAATTCGCGACGAATAAAAGCACTGCAGGCCATTTTGAATCACTTGACAAAATGTCCTCGCATTCTCTCTCAGTGTGATCCACATCAAGACACAGTAAGTCATGACATTACGCACCTCCCAGATTGTTGACTTACGCAACAGTTTAAAGTGCCAACTGGGTATGCCAACTGATCGATACGATCATTTTGTTTTGTTACACTTTGATTTAGAGCTTCGACGACTTGATGGTACCAATTACTTGGATTTTTGTTTTGTTATCTGTACCAGCTGTGTGGGGCTTAATTAAAAACGACAGAGGAAGCGACGGGATGACATGTTCGGACTTGGGGTATATGCAACATAATCATTATCCACAGCCCGACTTCAGTCACTGCTGGGCATAGCATAGGCCTCTCTTTTCTGGTGCCATCCCCGCTCCTGAGCCACCCTCATCCAGGCTATGCCCGCGATGGCAACAATGACGTCAATTGCAACAATGGGTATATGCATAAGTGTATATGCATACCGTCTTATTTAATGAGTTAGTTAACCTATGACAAATCACCAAAGAATACGTCGTAAAAATCCAAGAAAATAAATGAATATATTCACATGAGATTAATGTAGCTTTTCATTAACAAAGCACTAGTAATTATTATAAAAAATGCACAAAAAATATCATATTAAGTCGATAATCGTGATGAATAGTTAACGATTAGATTTGTTGCTATTTAGATAAAGTCTGTTAATGATTCAACTTCTAATGACTTTTAAGATTAAATGTTGATTCTTTAATGATGTTAGAGGAACTTTTATCGAAATGAATATTAACGGTCGTCAAGTGTTTTTTGGATGTCCAAGGCTGATAAAAAACAAGGAAGTTGAGAGTTCAGGGATAGCAGTAGATAAAAGGATACATTTTATAGAATTAAAAATAATATTGGCGCCGATTCCCTTTTTCACAAACTATACTAAATTTAAGTTCAGAGGACAGAAACTAAATATTAGTTTAGTCCTGTCAAATTAGTCACCGCCTGACGTAAATTGACGTATTTTTAGTAGCCATGTTTTTATCTAAACTTGCTATGGAGTGTCTTAATTTGACAGGACTAAACTACGCCGACCCACGCGCGCGTCTGTCGCGCGGACGTAAAAATATCGCGGTAGATTTTATTGCGCACTGGATTTTTAACTCTTGGTTTTGAGCCCAGCGTTGAGAATCCAACAAACCGCATCCCAGCGCGTCAAAAAACACGATTGGATTTTCAACTCTCAGCGCTATACAGTGCGTAGAAAATGCAGTGCGCAAAAAAAAAATCGCCGCAGGTAAAACACGTCTGGGCAAACCTGGGCTTAGGTGCCTTACGCAATGACGCAAAATAATATCAAAATGTACCTAAATATTCATGAGTACGGTTGACCACTGTCCAAAGCACCTTATCATCATTTACCATCACATTCTCACGTAATATGCAGAACGCACACCAATTCCCATTTTAGTCAACATTTTTCAAAGGCTTTTTATAATAAAGACATGAAGATTTGTGTACTTTAGCATCTCGGCGTGGACAGCGCGGCCAGATAATAACGTTGCGTCGATGGAATACAAATCATTAGTTTACTGGTGAACCTTACTTGACTTCATGCTTTTGTTTGTCAACGCACGCACACACACGTACAAACAATACTTTACGCGGGGTTCGGAGGGAAGTAAGGGGGACTAGCTTACGATGACCACTTACTGTTCGTGTAAACGATGGTTGTGTATGTGTGGGTTCGGTAGCTGATGTCTAAGTAGTTAAAACTTTATCACAGAATTCAAACTGTGTCGCAAACAAATCACGGCTTATGTTCTCACGGAGTCACCAAAATTTACATAAAATTAAAATTTACCAGTACTTAAGCACATTTCTTTTGAATATTGAAGAGACATTTGATGTATTAGGGTGAGCATTTAACATACAAAACGGCTTCTTGTTTGAATAAATCTCGCGTGTTTGAACTCTGCCCTTTTTCAATTTACAAGCTCTTGGAATTTTCTAATCTTGTACGATTTTACTTGATGTTTATTATCGTGTGAGAGTTTATAGGGCAAGGGTATTGAGTACTTTGATAAAGGCGGGAAAATCGTTGAGAATTGACGCTTGAGTGGATAAGGTTTGTGTTCTTGTAATAGTTGCGTTTACATAGAAACTAGATACGTAAAGTGGGAACAATTTATACTGAAATAATAGCCGATACAAATGTTGAATTGAAATGATTGTTGTATTTGCCAATAACACTGGAATTGCTGCTTGCATTTCAATCAAACAAATCACTTAGCATACCTTGAGCATTTAAGCAGAACATATCTAGACTCATCATCATCATCATTTTAGACGAAAGACGTCCAGTGATGGAATTAGGCCTCCCCCAAGCACCTTTGTGCTTGTCATTTGGGGTGGGGAAGTTTACTACAATTGCCACGCATGGCAGGCGGGTTGGCGATCGCAGTATGGTTAAAATGCATGCAGAGAACGCTGCAGCCCATTCTCTAGTAAGTCCCTTAGTCGCCTTTTACGACACCCACGGGAGGTAGAGACATTATCTAGACTACTTAATTGAATTAAGGAAGCCAATCGTAGATATACGTTAGAACTACTAATAAACCTCAATGTCGAACAAGCCCTGTTTTTTACATTTCTATGAACAAGCCCTTGAGAAAACAAGTTTAGAAGTAACACGCAGTCGCTAACAGCCTTCAATAAAAAATTAACATTAACAGCCTCATCTTAATGAGCATCTTTACAAGTCAGCATAACTGTCACTTCGTCATTATCAAATTTCGCTCAATCTTCTCTCCGATGACTATAATCTTCGACTATATTAATTTGGAAGATGTTCCGTTTCTCACGGGAACGAAGTAGAATTTTATTAGAAGAACTTCGTCAATTTGAATAATTTAAAAGATTGAGCCAGCGATCTTTGTTTTGTCGATTGGAAACATATTTGCAGAAACGATTAGTTGCTCGTAGGAGTCGTAGGTCCAATTAAAATTTTGTAAAACTGGTAGAGTTGTTAAATTTTTTGTTGATTAAACTGTTATGTAAGGCTGCCAGGTGTATGCGTGATGATTTTTTATCGGAGCTTCTTTAAGTACTGTTATTGATAGCATAACTTGATGGCGTAACGATGGTTATAACATTGTTAGTGTTGCAATGTTTTGCTTCACCCATTGTAATATAAACCGCGGAAGTGCTGTAAAATTTTCACGTAAAGCGCTTTGCTGCATATTTGAACTTTAAAATACATGTGGTGTCTTATATTACTGGATCGGGAGAGTTTGCTTACAGTCTTGAGGCCGAAATATTCGGTTATCTTCCATCATTATTCAAGCAAGTTTATGGTTTTGGATTAGGATCTATGTATAACTAAATTGAGTGTCCCTTACTAATCTGTCTACGTAAATATGCGATGTCTATATCTGGTCATTCACAGCCTCCAGGAAAAATAAATTAATGACCAATGGCTATTAGAAAAACAAACTACAAGCGACAATTAACACACGATTGCAAATTCAAAGCCACGGCTTCTGGTTCAACTATGCATATGTATTCATACGGAAAACCCGTACATTGTTCCCGTCAAGCAATCACTAAGCATTGCTGCCACGTTCATAAGTACACAAATAAGGATTTAGGATGTGTGTAGATACCTTAACTTATGCAAATCTGCGTCTAGGTCAATCAGACAATCGGGCGTTACTGTATGGTTGTATATGTCATAAACATTTTTGGTCTATCTGAACCAGCCGAAATGGAAATCGATTGTCATGGGCATGTGATGCGGAGAAAAGAGGGACATGTCGTAAGGAAATTTTCAAGGATGAATGTGGATATAATATGAGGGAGGCTCAAAGAAATGACGTATAGAGGAAAGATGATATGGCTACAAAGGGGGTGGATACTGAGATGACTGCTGACAGAGATTATACCTATAGGAAAGAAGAAAACAAAAAAATTGGGAGAAGTGCTGTGGACAAAGGCACACATTGGTAAAAGTTTAGAATTTGTCAAAATCTTAAATGTTTCACCGTTCACTACCAAGCGATTAAACTTCATTCGCTTAGCTGATATGTAATGGTATGGTGATTTTAATCTAATCCCCCCTCAAAACACCACGTGATGATTTCAACACGAGATGGGTCTTAAAGGGATATTTTGTACCCAACTACCATGCGTAAACTGGACTAAAACTATATTTTAAAGAAAATATAATTCTATGCAGTTTTATTTCTTCGCTTACTAAACATTCAGTTGTTAGAAGATACCAAGACCCATAATTTTTAAATCTAGCACCCCAAGCTCTTTTAAATTTCTTATAACTAAAATTCTAAGCATTTCATTCTACCAAGGCACTCCAGACGATCGATTCTGTAAAAATCTCACCGTGAAAAGTTAGGTGAAGTGAGCTTAGAGTGAGCTGTCAATAGAGTCAATCCATAGCAATAGTTAGAATGACAGCTCACTCCACGCTCACTTCACCTAAGTTTTCACGTTGAGATGGTTACAGAGTCGCACTGCAGTTTATTTTGTCTTTCACGCCTTCCCAGCACCTTCTATGTACCCTCATAAAATAATTCTACGCGATAAAAACACGATAAAACAGCAGCACTAGTTTACGGCTACTCGTTTGCGGGATCATAAACTAACGTTTTAATTCAAAGAATAAATTAAACACTTTCTTCACAACGCGAATATCATCTACATACATTACACGCTCTTCTAACGACGTTGATAAGAAAAAAACTAATTGAAGTGTAAAATGTGGAAATGATTAACACAATTCATCTTAGTTAATAGACGATAGTAATGATGTAAACTAATTAGCAGTCAGCAGAATTCAGATAGCAACTAAAACATAACAAGGAGATAAGGCACCGGGCAAATATATGTATAATGAGTGAAACTATAAATAAATACAATCAGTTGAAAGCCAATTAAGATTTAATCTCTCAGCGCATCGTGGACTGGTTTTTGGATCAGATTTTCTTTTTAATAATGCAATATTAGCTGAAGATGTACGAAGATAGTTGTTGATGATTTTAGGGCTGACTAATTAAGATTACGGCTACGTTGCCGCCAAAAGAAAAGATGGTGAGAATAAAAAAGAACTAAAGACTAGCTTTATTAAGGTAAATAATTGGTTCCTTATACTCAAAACCAATGAAGGCATAATAAAGAAGGTTAAAGTTTGAATAAATAATTCTGAATCAACTCAAATCATCCACTGTTCACGAAGAAACCTTATCTGTACCAGTTATTGTAAAGTCACATTGACATCAAAGCGTTTAACAATCGAGAGTTTAAACAATAAATAAACAAACAAGTATAAATTACGTATTTAGAAGCAGATAACAATATAATCTGTTGTAATACTATAGTAGCTGAAACAAAGAACAAGTTGAGATGACATACAAAGAACCTGGATTGTTGACATGCAACTGACCCATCTAGATAATTCCATACCGATATCAATGATTGCAGTTGATGACGATAAAAAAGTTGATTCTAAGAACAAAGCCTAGAGGAGACATTCTATTCATTCGTCTCTCCAATCAAATTTGAACTTTATTGGTCAATGATAGGCTGTGATTTTGAAGGAAAGTACAGCATAGTCCGGGTCGGCGTCCGCGCAGCACTATCTAGCCTGACCCGCGCCTCAACCCCAGCAGAGTCACCCTTATCTTAACAAACGAGAACATCAAACCGACATCACTCAACCGCACTTTATATACACAATAAACAAGTCAAACGAGAATTAATTACCGATAAAATAAGCGAATATCAATTTGAATTCTATGGAAATCTTAACGAAGCGGACACGGCGATCGTTAGCGAAGATAATGGCAGAGATTGCCAAAAAGGAGCAAAAATTATTTAAAGTAAATAAAAGTGGGCATGCGGCAGACAGCAACCGGTTCGGTGAACGCGGCCCGGGCCGATCCGAATAAGATAATCAACTGAGCGGGTAATTTCAGTGTATAAAAACATAGTGGAGTCTGCCTTGCCTTCGCCGGTATAATTAATAAACCGAGGTGAACATACCGTGCGCCATATAAAAAAGATACGACGATTACTTAATGTTGTACTGTTGTTAAATAAACAGACGGTTTTATTGATGGAAATGATGTTCACGTTTTCCTTTTCTATGAATAGGTGGAAGAAACATAAGAAGGAGACGCTTTGATCTTAGTAGAAAGGGCTCACACAGCTTTCCAATTATGAGTAAATACCACCGGTACAATATCATGTATACATACGAACACTGATTCCGTAAATACTAAAGTCCCAATGTCCTCAATCAAATCTATAACTGTGTCGTTACGTTACATCTATGATCATGATGAAAGCGGCAGTCATTTCGAAACCATAGATAAATTGATTGAAGAGACTCGTACGCAACGATAGAGCCCATACACTAGCATGATAAGCAGTATTGATGGATGACAATGCACCTCACATGATGACTAACAAAAGAATAATTAATTCCTCGATGAAATTCAAAAAGGTACTGCCGCCGTATCTTAGGAAATGTATCGTAATTACTTTCTAAATAGATGAGAAAATGTCAATAGATAGGATTAAGATTGTGATTAATTATTGGTGGATGAGAGTGAGTAATACATTGTAGATTTAGCCCAAATAAATTTAGAATCGGAAATAGAATCGATCGCTGTATAAAGTTTTTTGCCTAGTAATGTAAGTATTTTCAATACAAAGGCAGGAATAGAAAGAAAGGACCCAGTTATAACTAGTAGAAGAGACCACACCTGAAAAGGACATTAGTTAGAAATACCAAACAATTCTCAAGTAGATACAAAAGATAAAGAGTAAAGTGACAATGATTTAAGTGAGACCTGTATGCAAATTACAGTAGCAGGTAAATTAATACTACCTAGATCTTTGTTAACGACTTAATGTAATTTTACACCGGCTTTAGTTATCAAATAAATTTCAGTTAATGCATTGCGCGGGAGCAAGCCAACGACTAATTTGTTAAATCATGTACCTTTTTGTAAAGGGTTGACATTTAAGCGATGGGCAGCATACTAATTAGAATCGCAATTAGAAATGATAAAATCTCCTGTCCCTCTTTAGGAATGTTGTTGGAACGTTCTTTAGGTTTTTGTCGGCTACATCTTGTTAAATGTCGAAATCGACGGACGAATCTTGGATTTAATTTACAACATTAGTTAAAATTAAGTTTATATCCAATGATTCTAATTATATATCAATTTGTTTCGTGCTTGCTAAATTATCGTGGAATTGAACATATACCTACTTTATGATTAGATCATAAACGGTATGACTAAAAATTAGTTTTTGATAAACCTGACCGAAGATGATGACCCTACTGTTTAAAAACATGTTTATCTTTATTGACAAGGCTACTCAGTATGCGTACATAGATTATTTATGGATCAAAATCTAGAATTTTCCGTAATACTCTCAAATAAATATAATATCACCCGGTTAATATTCTGCGTATAATATGGAAAACAAATCATTGGTTTGTTTCAGTAGGTACCTACATTACACTAATACAATGTTATGTAGATGATACCGATAGAGGAAAGATATATATTGAAACAGGTACATATGCCAATGCGACATTAAATTGCAAAATATTGTGAAATGAAGAAAGCAAATATTGATAAACAAAGCAACATATCAGAAGGTAAAACAAAAGTAAATGAATCAACAAAAGAAACAGGAGTTCGTGGCGCCCACAATATACACAGCTGTAAAGTTGAACTATAAAGCTGTGTCAATTTTGATCAAAGATTTTTCTGACTAGAACTGGTAGCAGCGAAGCCTTCTTAACAATCCTCCATGAGGAATGAGATCTAATTAATAGAATAAGATCTAATTTGCAATATATTTGTGGATCATTTGTGCTATATATCGTTTTGATTCTTCTTCTCTCTATCACTCAACCTGTCTGCCAACTGACAGTGAAATCCTACGTATGCGTAATTTATTAAAAACAATATTTAAACATAAAATACATACGTATCAGCCAAGTGATGCAGGCATCCGTGTCTGGCGTGGTGCGTGCGTCGTGGCGCGGGCAGTTCACTGTAGCATCCCCCGCTGCGCGCAGACCGGCACATGTACCCCGTACCCACGCATTGTGCCGTGTTGCAGTAACATCTCACTCCTGCGTCACCGTCGTTTGAATCTGGAACGAAGAAAAAAAAGTTAGCAAAGAGGTTGGCTATAAACCAAACGAAAGCTGCCAGTGATGCCATTGTTTTCATTTTTGATAATATGTATTAAAAGTTGGACGTAAACGCTGTAGAGCAAATAGATTTTACAGTGCGCATATTGTTTTAAAATAACAATCGCTGAAATAATAACATTTTGCAGCATAGAACAATTGAAATGTGATGCATTAGAACATTTTCAATTTAATTTCATAGCATATAATATCAACAGTCATTACGGAAAGGTAAACACGAAAGTAAACAACGGAAAGTAAATATTCACGTGTATTTTAAAGCAGAATTCTATTCATAAAATTGAAAATATATTAAGTGTACACCGATAAATTGAAACAGGAAACGGTTGCGAATTGCGAATGCAAAAGGAAATGCATTATAGGCAGTGTATCCAATCGCAAATATCGACACCGTGGCGCCTTTTGGTGTCGTAAACTTTGATGGCGTTCGATTTGCCGTGCCTACGTCCTTACCTATAAATCCTAGGATTTTACCGTCATGGACGCATTCATCCGTCATTTCTTACTTTACAGGAACCTAAACATTAGAATCACACAGGAATTCTTAAACAAAATTCTTGTATCCGACTACTGTATTCCTGAAAGCGTCGCGGTGAATCATACAAACGTTTTTGACTAGAAAAAACTTCCCTTTCATCTTAAATCGACGACAAGCCGATGAACCAGTAAAAATAACATACAGCTGGTACGTGGCGCGTATCGTGTATGAATAATGCGCATGTCATACTCCACGGGCCCCTACATAAATATCCTCACAAACGGCCAGCCTCCGACCGCATTCAATGTAAATGCTTCGGCTCCAGACGATGAAACAAAACAAAATTAATTTCAGAGGGACGCCGCTTTATTTGCTCTCGACAACGGAGGAAAACTTAAGGAGACCCCCCTTGATGTCCGGCATCTTTAGGATATCTTTTTCGTTCACAGAATCGTGTATTTTTTAACCCTAATATTTGAATGATTAGTGAGTTGTCCGGTGCTCAGGCGCATCGACGGGACATCGATTAAGAATCTCGATAAAAACGATGCTAACCGACAACGTCCAGCTAATCACGTTTTAAAGGGGTCATTAAAAATTTATTGAAATAAACGAACGGATTTATTATTCCCTAAACGTCGCCGTCCAATGATTCGAAAAAGTTCAGTAAAACGGTAATGAGTCGGTCGTCTCCGAATTCACAAAGAAATTGCAGAATTCCGTCCGTGCTCAAACCGGCAGATGAAGTCGCGAGCGAATGCGAAACCGCAATAAATAAAACAATTAAAGAATAAAATACCAACGTAAAAAAGCAAAACGGTTTGCGCGCCGTTAATAGCTAAACCTTTGGAGCAACAGCAGGGGAAATTGGAAACTTTTAATAGCGAACTTTAATAGCTTTGCACGCAGAATTGCATCCATTAATTGCACTTTGCAGCTCGCAATGCATTTATTATGAAATCGAGATTCTATTACGGTCGTTAATTTAATGTTGTTTGTCTTATAGTTCCACGATACAGGCCATTTTATAGTTCAATTGTAGGATGGTAATTCATTATTGATGAACCTTTATGCATTTGTACTTAACACAACTCATCACCTCTCATTAGCAGCCATCAATGCCTCGAACATTATGTTCGACGGATGCCATTAGACCGGCTTTACAATCAATTTCGAGTCAAAAATGGAGGCACAAATAGAACACCGAAGGATAAGGTAAATAAAAAACAAATAAACAAAAGAGAAAAGGGTCCCGGCATGTTATTTGGTATTGATAAATGGCCCTCCGGAGATGTGGGAGAGAAGGATGGAGCGGGGCCAGAACGAGATAGCTTTACTAATGATCATGAAGGCAGGATGCATTCAAAGATAAAAGAAAGTGCTTCTTATCTTTTCCCAAGTTTGGTTTCTTTTCTTTAATGTATAAAAGCAGCTTTATAGGAATTGTTAAGTGCATAGGCGCCAATTCTTCACGGTGCATTGAGTCAGAAAGCGGTGCTTCACGCTTGGAAGATTTTGTTTGGACATCCGAGCATTTACGGAGGGTCTGGCGCAATCGGTCACCCTCTGTCACGTGGCACAGTAAACGAGGTGTTAATTTCCTAGTTTCCTCTTTGTTTGCCGCACTAATTGAGAACCGTAAAAGGGATTTTTCGGATGCTTGAAATAAGTGGAATGCACTTAACGAAGAAGCTTTTTATGGAAGCCGATCTCACAAACAGGAAAAGCTTTCGGAATCGGTTCTTTTGGATCAAAAGAATTGCTGAATGCATTTGCGATAAAGACTTATTTAAAAGAGTAAATATTTAACATTGGAGCGATCGCATCGCGACACGGGAGCCGGTTTGGGTAAATCGCGATTGAAATGTTCTCGTCGCGAGCCGCTGCGGTGGAACAGATCTTTATAATAAGATAACTTTAACGCCGCTTCGTTTGCCACGTACGTCCCTTCAATTTCATTACAGATGGTCGCAACGAGACGTCTATTCGGAGTATCAAGTTCCAAGCCCATTTCTTCAGTACATTTCGCTCATTTCAGATGAGAGATTCAATTTAGATCTGCCGCTTAGATAGTGCTAAACTTAACTCTCAACAGAAATAGTAAGCTATTTCAGTTGGTTTATCTGCATTGTTCCGAAGGAAGTGGTTTTACAGTTTTATCGATGTTGTGTTTACTGGAATTAAATGATGGCCGATAACTTTCACAGCACCAGAATTCGATGGGAATCAAAACTATTCAAGTTTTTATTAGCTCTTCGTTGTTAGATTGTAATCATTAGTAAGCATTAGACGTTTATGCCTAAGATGCTCTGGGGAGACGTAATTAAACATACAGTTTCTGTTAAAAACGCCGGAATGGGCATCTGATGGTAATAGCGCCTAACTAATGTTGCGACAACGGCTTTCTCCTGGCGTTCACACGCTGTCCGACTCCGTTTTATCTAGTACTTTATTACGTTAATAATGATTGTGGCGCGAGCCGCAGCCGGTTTCTCTGCTATTCAGATTGGAGCTAACATAACAGGCTTTATGCTGATTGGATGACGCGGAAAAAGCAAGGCTGCTTTGCGGCCTTGTTGTCGCATTCCGATGTCCGCTATTTGAAACTATTTATTGGCTGTCAATTTGGACCGTTTGATTTGTGGCTACTGACGTGACCGCGCGGGCCGCGGCCATCGCAACAACCCAACAACTATTCTCTATTCAACAACTATTAATATGGCGAGACGCCGTCAGCGTCTTAAGTATAGGTGGTGCAGTGGCTTGGAATGCTAAACAGGCGCTCGAGGCAAAGTGTAATAACTATGGACATAGTTAATTTATATTAGAAGAAGATTCCGGTTTATTATTTTGCATCAGCGGTCGCGATCGAATCACGACTCATCCTCTAATTGCACTCGCTGAATTATCTTCCGTAATGGATGTCCTCGTCGGTACGTAATTATCCAATGCGGCGCCAGTAATCTGGCCGGGCCGCGGGCAATTTCCATCGGAATGCGAGTCGAGGGAGGCCTGACTGTGGGTCGAGTAGCGTTTCTGCAGCTATCTCGTGCTGAGATCGAACCTCTAAAGCCGCTTAATGCTGCTGCACCTTGACAAATCGCACCGATAATCTCGCGTTCCAAATCGAGAGATTCATGAGCTTTCCGCGGAGCGCGCTCTTCTGAAGGCGGTTTAGAGAGCGTTTTATCAAAGATAGCGGTACCTTGATACACCACGTCGAATAGTGTCGACGAACTAGCGATAAATAAATGCAAACGTTATTATAGAGAGCGGTCCGCGGCGCCAAAGGCCTATCTGTTGCAGCTCGAGCGGGATCACTTCCTCGGAAAATTGCTCATTGGCACGTTAGTCGACGCACCCCGGCTCGTTCTCGTGTTTACTACTAAATACAATTCACCTGACAGCCATTTATTACAGTTTAGTTCCTTGTTGAGTTTACATGGTGATGTAATTCGATAGAGTCATTCGATTAACATTAGTTTAGAATAACTCTTGGGGTCCGCGTCGCTTTCGCATAGATAATAATGGAAATGAGCTCGACGATCGGTCTCGGATTTCGGACTGTCGTGTTTCGTTTCTAATCTTTATTACAATGGTGTAGAGATGTCAATCGGTCGGTAGTTGTGCTGGATCTAAGTATAGGAACGACGTTTATCAGTCATTCCGTACACGTCCCGCCGCCGTCGAGGTTATCGAGGCGCTTTCACGCCACTCGAATAACATTTGAATAATGAAATGCGTTCGTCGAACTCCTAAAAGTGCAAAACGAAGCTAGCGCCGACACGGGCGTAACGTGCCACCTGTTCGCCGATGAATACGAGTATTCATCGCCTCGTTAAGTCACAATGGGCCACAGAAGGCCGACTACCTGATCTTTTTTCTCTCTTTATCCAATCCTCACGAGCAAGACCTTTATCCGTTTCGAATGGGCTTCGATAGCCGCGGTGCCCCAATTCGATTGTGTAGGCGACGTAAATGTCACAGCGACAATGCTCATCGTTTAGAGCCCTCGACTCGGGACGATTGTCGTCTTAAATCATAACAGCTCTCAATCATCTGATAGCCCATTACGTGGACGCGTGCCGACTTACCGTAAACATTTCAACTCTTTGTGTGCATTCCCATACGGTAGTGTAAAAGTTTTCATTAGAGATTTACCGTTTCAATTTATTGTGTAAACATCGGTGGATGTTTGTCGCAGTGTCAACAATTCGGGACAGGTGTTTAGCGACATAGGTGGTAAGGTGACAAGTGAAGTTTTAACATGTTGCAACAACGGTGTTGTTTTAAAACGTGTGAAAATTTTAACACCTTCGCTGTAGGGAGCGATCGGTTCGTTGACTTGCTACATATAATGCAAGACGAGATTGGAACGTAACACAAAAAGCTTAATCAATATTTCAACAGCGGCCGCATTCCGCACTTATCCGAGCAGCGCTTGGCTTTCGATTTAATTAGATCGTGAAAAAAGCTATATGAGATGTTATCTCGCGTTGTAACAAGACATTTCTTGTTTTGAGCTCGCGTGTATGGGAAATTATTGCAGCCACTAATCTTGTGCACACGACGTTATAAATTATGCGCATTAAATATGTATTTATGCATATCGGCGGCGCTTTCAGTCACATTTCCTTACTTCACGCCACTTCGTAAGCTGCTGTTACCTTAACATTTATAAACATCAAAGGGCTATTTGTGTTCGCAGAACTTATGAGGTAATCATAGACATTCGTAACTCAAGAGCCGAGAATTTCGCAAAATTACCACACACATCATAAAATCAAAGTTTCCAGCTGCGTGTTTAGGCTAATCTCAGAGATTACTTGATGGATTATAGTTTGGCTTTCAACAGCACTAAGAGCGTGACTAACTATAAGATTATTATTATGTACGAGTCGCAAGATGGAAAAAGTAATTCAAAAGTCTATTTGAAAAGCATGGACCTGCTTTCAGGTACCATTTATCAGATGTTGGAAGAAATAGAACTCGTAGATGAACAGTGGCGTTGCGAATTCGCTTATAATCTGAATGGAGTTCGCAGGGAGAAATCATTGGTGTCGTTTTATTGATTTGGTTTTTTGGACTATTAGGGTTTCTAGGTTTCTAGGACGGTTTTAGAGGCTTCCTGCAAATCACTTAGCCATTTCCAGATGATAAGGTTTTCTCAATTAGAAAAGGCAGCTGGGAAACACTGGATGCGGAAGACAGAGAACAGGCTGCGATAAGCCGACTTGATGGACGTCATATAGAGGAAGCACTAGGTCTAGCAAAACACATGGGTTCTGTAACGGGTTATTATATCATATCTGAAATGGAATGCGCTTGGAGAATTTCTCCGGATCGCCGGTGGCACGGTGAAAGAAGTAGGGGCCGGAATGCGGTCGTGCGTTCTGTGTTGGGACGCGGAATTCACACCGTTACCACTTGTACTTAGTCACTTGTGCTAGTTGCGAATGGGTTTGATTCGAGGTTAGAATTTTGGTGTGTCAGAGATCTGTTCGGTCGAGTATCTCCGGAGTTTCTAGCCAGTGTTTTAGGACATTGGATTGACAATTTGTAGCTTTGCTTTCAAATTAAGTCCAGAAAAAAATTCAGAGAAACTAAGAATCCATTGTGGATTTAGATCACAAAGTGAATGTAGAATAGATGCGGATGTTTGAAGACTGAATGGTCTATCACAACTTGCGGGAGGTCTTCAGACATGGCCTGATTAGGATCGGTGAAAGGTTCGCATTCTATTTCAATTTCAAGTGATTCTAACTATGTTAGTCATGAACACCTTTCCAAATACCCGCATAGCAACAAAACAAATGACATTCTAATTTTATTTCTAACCAAAACTCATCAACTTTATTTCGAACAATTTGAACGTCGCGCATATAAAATTCAGTACCTACTATTAGCTGATTTATTACCATACGGGGGCATAGCAACTAGTTCATAGTGATTCATAGTCCTGCTTGTTATTCCACACATGTCAACTTCATGATTTGACGTGCTTTTTGCACCAGCCCGTATATTTTATGCTGGCAGCGGCGGCATCTGAATATACAGTGGTATTTATGCGGTACGGCAAGGATTATACTCCTTGTGTAGTGGATGCAAATCTGTTGGACAGTTGGTTTTGTCCAGGATATACATATTCTTGGAATATTTATGAAGTAACAACAGGCTTTAGGTTTTTCTCATCATTACATCATACAGTTTGATCCATAGACTATACACTTATAAACTGAGAGTTTGATCTACCAAAGGGTTTTTGTGCTAAACGACTATATCCAGTGTAAGCGTTTCTTAGTCAGAATGGCTCTTATATCGTCATACGCAGGACAAAATAATGCACGATCAATATCCATCACTATTTTTTATCGATGTATTGGCAATGTATCGTGGTAAATTAGTTCCCATTTTGTGTGTCAAGCCTATTCTTTGACTACGTTCGGGGTTGGCTCTCTGCAATTTCCCTAATAAACTTCATGGGTCTTACCAACCGTTGTTAACTCTGGTTTTCCCTCAAATATCACGTCTACAACTCGTAATTAACTAGATTATAAACCAGTAGTAGTCGTTGCGGTATTTTCATTTGTCTCAGCCGCCTAGCGTGCCGCGACGCAAGACTAGCAACTAAACAGTTACACATGACTTACACGACATATCACGTTACATTCGGCTTTAATATTATCTTTAACATAGATTTTTGTGAAAATTATACCTTTGGGCGTGGTAAATCGGTTATGATAGAGATTAGTGAGAGAGAAGCCCACCGGGAATGCTTGAGAAGACATTCAGCCTGGATTTTGTAGATGAAGGACCTGGTGAATATCGTAACATAAACTTGATTGGAATGACAAGGAGTTTACCTAGTAATCGTCACATTGGTATCTACAATCCCCGTGACTAAGCTACTTATTAAGACTGCAAATCATATCAAAAATCATTTATCAAGTTAGGAATCAGCACTTTTCAAACGCCAAAATTACATAACACAGTCCCCCAAAACGCTCGCCCTGCACGACTTCTAGTGCTTTAGCTGGGAAGAAGTGGCGCAACAAACTCCTGCAAAATGAAATACCTAGCCAAACAGGCCACTATGTATAATGTATATTATCTAGTACAAATTTTTGGAATGTGCCAACCACATCAGAAACTTTCTAATCTAATCTAATGCCGCGTTCTCATTGCAAGTCTGCTGCACTCAACTGAATTGAACACAACCATTCTGCTACCACAACATTTATCACAGAACATTTCTCTAAATTCTACGTCATAGGTTCTCAACCTTATTTTGACCAACGCACTTTGAGAAAATATATTTTTCTAGATTCGCGACAGGTAAACAAAGAATTTGGGGGGCTCCCAATTTCTTTGTTTATCTGTCGCAAATCTGAAACAGCTATTGCCACAATTACGAGTATATTTAAATCTGTAATATTATTTAGTCGTAAGGTAGGATATATAATTGTCTCTGGGTTTTCTACTGCCCCCCTGAAAGCCTCAAACGCTCACGAGGGGGCGTTATCGCCCAAGTTGAGAACCTATGTTACCTAATACAATCCTAACTGGACTGGACAATTCAATCGTCCTGATCAATGACCGAAAGAGTTTCTCGACATTTACAATATATTTAAGTGCTAAATAGAAACACTACATAAATTACTAAAGCTATTTATACATGGTTTATACACGCCTAGTGCGTTCAGTTAGCGGTGCGTTCAAAGGAATGCATGGCGATCGAGCAATGAGCATGCTCTTTATGTGTGCAAATGCAAGAGATCATTATTTAAACGCTGATGAACTTTAATGTACGAATATGTAATATGAGAAGAGTTATATGGGGGGCTCGTGGCTAAATAATAACAGCCGCAGCCGAAGGTTAAACTACGCTTGCCGAGGTCGGTCCGTGGATGGATGACCACTCAATTCATATCGAGACCCCTCCGTGGCTCGGAAAGGACGTTAAACCGTTGGTCACTGTCATTCGAAGACCAAAAGCCTGATAACCAGTTTTACCCAGGTAATCGTTTTACCAAGCAACTGGGTTGTTAAGGTCAGAGTCGCAAAGAGACGCAGTCGCTCCATGTGAAATACTGGTATTCAGCTGCATCCGGTTGGACTGGAAGCCAACCCCATCATAGTTGGGAAAAAGACAGATTGAAAACCTCATATTGTTAACTGTTTCAACCTCGTTGGAGTAGTGGTCGTTCAAGCGCTGCTAAGCATGAGGTCCTGGGTTCAATTCCCAGGTCGGGAAAAGTGTTATAGGGTCTTTCCATCAGGAATTTCTGAGGAGCAGACCGGCGTCTAGATTCGTGTCTGGTTGCTGGCAATAGGATTGCCCCTTATTACATGTTACTTTAACATAACTGGCGTAATGCGGGTGTACAGTCACGAGCACCAATATGTCAACTCTTGGCAACTTTCAATTGTGATTTTTTCGTGAAATAACGAATGCAACATTGAAATACGACACATTACATAAACGTATGGGTTCGACAATGCTATGCTCGTAACAACATAAAATTCCATTAAAAAAATAAAGGAGTAAATCGCTTTTGAAAAAGGCGGAGTGTATACATACTTTTGCTCGTGACTGTACTAGGTACACTTCTACCTTACACTTCGGGGATTACAGTCGTAATGTTATGTGTTTCGTGTTAACATAGTGAATGTCCCAAGGGAGTTCAAGTGGCATTTTGATTTATTTTAACGTTAATTATTACAAGGTGTCGTGCGTTGTCCACTATGAAAATGTCAGGGAAACTTTATGATAGTTTCTTAGAACAACTTTGTGTTGAAGGAGTATGAATGATGCGTTTCTAAAGCCGTAATCAAACCGTGCCATACGGCATCGTGCGCACGAGCGTCTGTGCAAATGCGCATTTCACGCGCAGTTTTTTTTTACAGTAGGTAAAAAAAAAAACAGATAGAGTAGGTATACAGGTGGTTGTTTTTTTTTATTTATTTATTCTAGCTTGTCCCACTGTTGAGCAAAGGCCTACCCCAAATCAGTACAGACATCCTTTTATGGAGCCACCATTATGGTGGTTGTTGCTTCTGATACGTTATATTTTTCTGTGGTTGCATATTAGAAAATCAAAACTTTCCTGAGCAAATTTCAAAAGAACAACGTACAAATCAACAAAGTTTAAAATAACGATGGTCAATTGATCAAAAGTTCAGCTGACCAAAGTCTGGAATATCAATGTTTAAATTATTTATTACACTATTCTATTATGCAACCTTTTCTGTCGGTTTTAGCTCAATCCTGTATCTTTCAGAGGAGAAATTTAAACTGACCTACGATTATTTCACAAAACCAGCGTTTTTGCTAGCTATACATAACTAATTAATTACGTCAATACTTTAATCAATTTGTAGCAAGAAATCGTGATCATATCAAAGCAATCGATCATCGCAAAAATCGATATCATATCATTAATCGTTCACTTTAAATCGATATCACCATTTTGTTTGATCCAACAGTATTCACGATTCATTTATTAAGACTTCGAATCGATTAATGAAGCTTAAAACAATATTTTGTAGAATTCAACTTTATTTATAGCGGATGAGAAAATTACAAAGTTAATCTAACGTTAATTTAGGAATAATTGTTGAATTTTGAACTTTATTGCTATCGTGATAAGATGTTATGTTCAGTTTTGTAACGTGTATTTTTTTCCAGGTGAGAAGGTCGGTGGCCACATGTTATGCAGTTATATTTTGAAACAAGTTATTTATCTTTAAACTGTTTACTTATTAGTTTCGTTAAGAACGTGACAATCGATTACTAATTCGATTATGATAATGCAAGCCTCAGGCGTTACGTCGTAAGTAATTTTAATTCTAAAGTTAATGAAACTTTGACAAATTGGCCAAAACTACGTAGTTTTTGATTTATTTGATGCAACTGGAAAGAGGATGAGTTAGGTAAATTATTGGTTTTGATAATTAAATTTAGAGGCAAGACATTTATAAATTAACTGAACTGACCCCTCCGTCGATCTTTGACAGTCGTTACGGGTAGTCAGAAGCCAGAAAGTCTGACAACCAGTCTTACCAAGGGATATCGTATTACCAGTAACTGGGTTGTGGAGGTCAGATAGGCAGTCGCTCCATGTAAAATACTGGTATTCAGCTGCATCCGGTTAGACTGGAAGCCAACCCCAACATAGTTGGGAAAAGGCTAGGCAGATGATGATGATGACATTTATAATATACTAGCTTCCACCCGCGACTCCGTTCGCGTGAAATTTCTTGTTCTCCTTAACTATCCCGTCGCATCGCGTCGTCTGCCGTCGCTATTACTCCGGTTTCGCGTAGCTTTCTTTCTGACTTTTTTGTTTTGCTCGGCTCTTAAGTTGCCTAGCGTGATATTAAATAGCCTTCCTCAAGGATCAAATGCAAAAAGATTGTTTCAAATCCAACTGGTAGTTCCAGAGATTAGCGCGTTCAAACAAACAAGCTCTTAAGCTTGGCACCCTTTTTTTTTTTTTCTCAGGTTGGGAGATCTTCCAATGACCCCTCCCGCTCTGGGTGGAGCAGAAGGGAGTGTCAGACGCTTACTGACTAAAACCCACCCGTGTTCCTTCCTTAGCCCTTTATGTTCCAGGGCAGCGGTAACCCTTTCGGACGATCCCGCTACTCTGGCAGGCTTCGGCCCTATCGGGCCCTGTCAATCTTGCTGATATCTCTTTGAGGCAGCTTGGCACCCTTCCTCAAGGATCAAATGCAAAAAGATTGTTTCAAATCCAACTGGTAGTTCCAGAGATTAGCGCGTTCAAACAAACAAACTCTTAAGCTTTATTATTAGTATAGATTTAGATAGAATATGTAAAATATTAATGAGACCTCATATTCAATATTCAAAATTATAGTTTCGCATAAAAAAGACATAAATTTTAAAAAGAAATGTTCTCTACCTATTCCAATTTTATATTCTAGACTTTCTAGTGACGTCACAAGGTCGCTAGTCGTCCTCGGTCCGGCCAGGTCAAAAGCCTGGCAGCATTCTGGTACATGACACATGACGTCATCAATACCAGCATGGCAACAGTAAAATCGTGGCCATTTTATTTAGAAAAACATTTTTAGTAGCATGTTTCGTAGCGTAAACCAGTCTTTTTATGACTACTTTCCTTTAGAATTTAATCTCGATGTAATTACATTACCATACCAACTGATTAATTCAATTGATTAGCAGACGGACTATTTCTTAGAAAACTTTTAGTATCTTTTGTTTGGGTTATTATTTTGAATTTTGAAAAAAATTCTGTGTAAATTAATTTTCGGGGGTAACTTTTCTGATTCACGGCGTTATTTCAATTATTTTTGTCAACTTCCTTATAAATGGTTTTTAGTGAGATAATTGTCAACAATGACAAGGGTATATTTATCTAATGAAGAGTCAAAAACGACCACAAAAGAACCAGTCACACAAAAAGCAACTTAAATAAAGCAAGAATTAAAGTTAATAATAATATAAAATTTAGAAGACCTCATTGAAGAAGAAAATCTTCAAATTCATATAAAACCCTACTACACTATTATTGCAATGTCCACTGTTAACATCTCCCAAAAGATTATCAAAAATATTCATAGCATAATATCACGCCCAAATTCCCCGAAGGCATTTTACTATGCCGAAGGGTTAGGCTTACCTACAGTCCCTACCTACACCCACATTTCGCCAGTTATGCTTAAGTCCCATGTTGCAGGGGGTGAGCCTTATTGCCATCAACACAAATCCAGACTCCGTGTTGCTACTCAGAAATACCAGATGAAAAAATCAATAATAGGTACTTTGCCCGACCCGGGAATCGAACCCAGGCAAAAAAAGTTCTATCGAAAATTTCCACAATAAGTACCAAATGCCCCCCACAACATCTGTCAACGACCTCCACAAATCCACAAAAAAGCCCTAGTCTAAATCTAGACAGCACGACGACGTCATCGCCTAAACTTAGAAAACTAAAACTACTCAAAAGTGGTTCTCAGCGACGGAAATTAACACAATCAGCGGTGGCCATAAAAAGAGCGTCTGGTGCCGCTAACTAGCTCAAACATACACAAGCATACGTATGTACTTACAAACGAGGGACTTAACTGCTGGCACTCGGTAGAAACAAACAACATCTTGGGTTATAACTACTAATATTTAAACAGACGATAGTGCATCTGTTGGTCCGAGGTAAAGGCGGTAGCGGGAGCGGGGATTAAACTTGTTAGGGTGAGCTTGTGAAGTTGTAGATTGGTTATTGGACTGAATTGGCTTGAACTGTGTATCTTGAAGGTGGTTTAGGTTACGGTATTAGAACTTTCTGTTAAGTCAATGACTGCCACCGCTGTCACACGGTGTCCGCCAACAACAGATATTGTGTCTCTTGTCTGGCAGTCAACGTGTTAAAACGGCTGGTAGGTATACAATAACAAATAATATTAACTAATTCTATTTTCACATTTTCATCAAGAAAGAAGAACAAAGACACAAAGATATGGATAGCGAAAGCTTGATGACTCTATGCCGTGAATTCTGAAGCTTTTCAAGAACGAATACAGTTTCGTTTCTACTGTTATTTTTATGGAGTGATATTAAAATCGCTATACGCGCATGACTTGCACGCCACCCTAAGTGAAACGTGCAGTGTACACGGTATAGAGAGGCGCCGATGACAGCGATGTGTGGTCCCGGTACCGGACACGGCGGGGCACCAGTACCGAATATTGTTTTTATTAACTAATAACTTTTATTGCCCAACAGCGAGGAACGCATTTCAAATTAAAAACCTTCGATTATAAAGTATTGAGGAGTTGAATACGTGGTTTGTTTTTTTTTTTTAATTTTGTCTCGAGATTTTATCGGAGCCTGTCATGATTAAAAATGCAAGCCCGAATGAAAATAATTAATCCCACTCAATGCTAAAATGTATTTATCGTAAGCCACATCATATTATGTCAAACATGACACAAATTTTTCTGAACACGATTCAGAAATTTTTAATCAAGTCAAGTAACTAAAATATCTCCTTACTGACCGCAAATATTCTCACAATAAGTTCCACGCCTTGTAATACACTCCACCACAAATTGTTTGAACTAAAAAGAAATCAGTCTCCGTGCATAAGCATCTGTTTGCTCGAAGAAAATTGTAGTGCAATCTTGCGCAATCATTGAGGGAGCTTTGTGCTCCGACCGCGTTCGGGTGAAATCGGCAATTATCGGACGAAACGATTATTTGCCGAAGGGACGCCGAACACGACCGTTGTCGTGCCGACAGAACCGCCCCAGGCAAGAGCTTTTGAAGATTTGTTTTATTTAACAAATGAATGATTACTTTAATAACGTGTGGTCGGACTTTGAGTGAGGATGAAAGTGGACCGCAGGATAGATAGGATAAGGATGCAAAGCAGACAGCAACGTTTAATTCTAGCTTAGCATCTGAAGGAGAGATTTTAGACGATGAATATACAAACAAACAAATATGCATAGCTGACTGAATACTTACTTAAGAGAAAGACGAGCCAAGCCATGTAAATGGAACAACGTTTCGCATCTTCAATTTAATAAATAAACATAAGTAAAGTTAAACCATTCGTAATGACAAAGCGAAAACTAGTGTCCGACCAAAGGTTCGGTTTTGGCCGAAACTAGTACACGAGCCGAAAGTTCGGTTACAGTTTCAGCTGAAAATCATGTTTCGGTCGGACACAAGCAAAAACACAAGTCAGACAACACATTTAATTTATTAGCGTAATTACAAACTCAATTAACGCCCCATCATAAAAACTAAATGTTGATATGAGAAAACAAATGACACACGCAAGCGAGAGACGCCAAGACAAATCGATTACCAATAATGTTGATGAAATATGTGATTATAACAAGCTAACTACAGACATTAGTCCTCGTATAGGCGCCATGTACGACAGAGAGCCATTTTTAGTCTATTTCAAACTGATTAGTGTTGTTGAGCTTTGAGAAAACGACTAACTGCTAACGACTGAAATTACTGAACTGGCAAACTGACTGCAATTACGGGTTCTGACGGCAGATCTCGAGTAATTTTACTGCAAAAGCTGTGCTCTAAACAATGACTATCGTGAGACTAGTTAGTCCATTTCTTGGAAATTGTTGCGTTCTCTCGTTGAGTTATAGTTTTCAATCATTTGTTACAATGTAAGTACGTGCAGTCTCCGTTTAAAGTAATGCACTTTTCTTGGAAAGGCGATTGATTTAATGATCTTCGAAGTGTTTTAGAAATTGAATCGCTTAATTACACAGTACGTGAAGACGGTAAAACCAGACTAATTAATTGAAAAGCTTCGCATCTAATTGAATATGATATTTCTTCAACCGAGGAGAAAGTAATACGAATAGCAGTACATGAAGAAAATACTCAACCACATAATTTTGGTTTCCGATGCAAGAAGCACAGGTGCAAATTGCAACTACAATTTTATTATAAACCTGACATAATATTGCAAGGTACTTATAGCTATATATAATATATATATAATGAAGTCGGCAATATTCTGCACAAAATAGCTTATTTTTATACAGCGCCATTATAGAGCAATTTCAATACACTATGCGACTTTATCATTACTTGCGTCATTACTGTACTTATAGGATATTTTTAATAACAAAATGGATATTTTTTGCGGTTACACTATCAACTTTGTTTTGTTTTTATTTATAACAATGACTCATTTAATGCCTAAGACTGCTACTAGGTTCCATAAGTCATTTGAAGGATAAATAAAGGATGTTGAATAAAAAATAATAATTAAAGTTATCTTTTAAACAATTAATATATTGACAATAGAGTAATTTTAAAGGAATAGATGAGGAATTTTCTAGTAGTTCCGGTTTCGGCCAAAACTGAATTAGATGCCGAAATTCACTCGCAGTTTCGGCATCCGGGTAGGAGAAAGGAAAAATGTTCTGCCAAAAAACGGTGATTGAAGACTTAATAAGAACTGTATATACAAAATTCCGCTATTTCATAAAAGAATAGGCGAGTTCAACGGACTGCAGTCATTTTGAAGCTCAGTGTGTCATAGCAAGATTTCGTTATAAATGCATTTAATTATTATTTATTATTATAATATTTATTTCGGACAATGTCCTGAACAAGTCCTGAACTATTACAAAATTAAAATCAAATAAAGCATTAAAATTAATCAAAAAACAAAAATTAGACAGACATTACATTATCATAATTAAAAATAATCAAATAATAAAAATACACATAATCAATTTTAATGATCGCAATATTTTATAAGAACTGAAGCAAATGCTTTATGTGTCTAGATTATATATGAAAGTAATATTAGAAAATATATAACATTATATTAATATACCGCATTAACGCTGCAGCTAAGAATTAAGTATTGCCAATTTACGTCGGCATTTTCTGAAGCAAGTGCTAGATATAATCATGGATTTTTATTTATACCTTCTAATTATATGCGAGCGAAGCAGCTGCGGCATCGAATCAATTACGCATCATTTCACGATAAATTAACTTGGTACCGGTACAGGTGATATTTACTATCGAGACTGGCGCCATGTAGACAGCTGAACGCGTATTACGCACCGGTCCAAGGCCCACATACGACAAGCTTGCGACAGCTCATTTCCAACGGATGCGAGTTCACAGACAATTACCTCTAAAAATGCAACCCTACTTATTTTTAGGAAATGACATAAAATCGTTCACAGGCTCGTCTTCCAAACCATTAGGCAACAGACCTATGATTTGACGGACTAACGAAGGAGCCGTAAAATTCCTCCTATAATCACCGTGGACCGCTCCCAATGCGCGGGAGGGGGGTTGATTACAGGGTAACCGCCCACTGTCGGCCGCGAGAATCCGACCGCGACGAACAACGAAATGTCTTAAAACAATAATACACAGTCGGGACTTTATACCCTTTTATAAATCGTCGAGGACCAGAATAAGGTTGTTAGCGCGTTCATCTGAACAGTGACGTGTAACTTTTGAATTATAGACGGACACGATTTCGCTTAGCTCTATAATTGTAAGGGCTTCTAATATTCGATGATTGCGTGCCGCATCGTTGCGTGTTCGTTTTATGTATTTCATTATTCTTTGTCTAGCTAGTGTTCGTGGAACTGGACTCTAGGTAGTAATCAGGAATAAATTCGGTATTTTATTTGCCATTTAGCTAATTAGCTTCAGATAATCTTATTTTAACCGTTGCATTAGAAACATTCCTGAATGAAATAAAATGAGAAAATAAATGGAAATTGCTGTTGCAGCGCTTTCTATTGAGCATTCTAAAACATCTTTGCTTCCTTTTATAATTTGCTGTTTGTATAAGAATTTCAGATTTTATTGCCGTGGAAATAAGGTTGATATTACAGGGTGTGAAGGTAACTAGACATTATTTATAGGTAAACGGCCAATTCCCCCGGAACGCTTCGCTAATTGACATTAAATGCTAGTCGTTTGTCATTCGTGTTCTTGAGTTGGTATCGTCACGTAACTGAGAATTAAACTAAAATGTAGTATTTTTTTTAACACTGTATTAAATCATTAGTTATAGCGTGAAGAGATTGCTTGGCTTCTGGTAACACACACGTGAGATTAGACCTTCAGGAGTATCTAGATGAAAATATTCATTGTTTCATAGTTATAACTATAAAATAACAAGGAACTAAAACGCATCCCATTCGAAATTTTTGTTTTTGTAACTTTTCTATTCTACCAAACTTCCCTATAATTTTCGGCCAATTTGGCATCACCCAACCTTTATAGAGGGCCGCGTGTTTGATACCAATTTTTGGTCTCGATCTCAAATTGGGTTTTAATCGACGGATGTAGGTCGGCTATAATTTCTAGTCGAGAAATGATATTTCGAAGACATATGGCCGGTACGATTATTATTTTAATGTGAAGGCGGAAAATAGGGTCTCTGATATCTTTATGCGGTTCTATAATGAATGACAGATGCCGAACTGGTATTTTACTTTTTATTACGCGATAAGCATGTGGCTTAATTATACAGGACAGCCAATGACTGGGAGGTGGAATTTATATTCGTAATTCCTGTATTAAGTGCTTATGGATGAGGTAAATGTAAACTACCTTCAATAATATCATGTAAATTCATTTTATTATAATTTCCTTTCTAAGAATGAATATTTTGAAAATGTAAAACACATTGCGTATGCGAAAACATGGACGTTAATTAACTGAACGTTTGAAGCTGTAAATTTTAATTAACTAAGTGCAAACTACTTAACACCAATGTGAACATTATTACCAAGAGAATTGGTATCTGAATGGGTATCACGTTTCATTAGCAACATGTTTTAGGGATGTATAAATGGCAGCGAGATATAACTCAATTTGATAACGCTTCTTGGAACATAGTAGTTAATTTCTATGTTTTGACATTTATGTACTTGTCAACCATTTACACAAAGAGAAGGGCTTTTTCTCATCTGTCTTAAGGTTGGTAGTTCTAAGTGTTTGTCTTTGTAGAACACTTAGAAGAACTGTTCAATCTTTTTTGATAAGAATAGTTAAGAGTATAATTTTGCGGTCAGGATTCAGGGTAATATTTTCTCACATCCCGATAATTATTTGTCCAGCCTACATAAATACATACATTTGATCCCAGTCTGAATGTTTGTACAAATGATTAATGCATGTAATGGCACATATGACCACGACAAAGGGAATCCCAGTATATTTTAGAAATATTTATTCATTGCAACAAAACAATACGAATTATTTTATATGCGTGCCTTCTTAAAATAGCTAGACAAATAATAAAGTGTTAGCACACGAACGTTCTTCACATATAATTATAATATAACTTACAAGCTTAATATAGTTTACAAGCTTACTATGATTGAATTAAAGCCCGCTGTTCGCGTGGGTGGCAAAAAATGGCCCAACTTTGTTTTAATGGCCGCTAGCTACACATTAGATGATTAGCCTATTAATTTCATATAAAACTATTAATATAATCGTGTAATTGATGATCTTTGGTGATAGCAGTTAGTTAAGGTTCAGTGAGAAAGTGTGAATTTGTTGCCCTGAGCAAATTCACATATGTGAATGTTTTGATTTGACGGCGTCGATGATCGATTTGGCTTTTTTTTTTTATTTTTTTTATTGACAATGGGCTCACTCTTGACCTCAATCCAGCCCAGAGGCAGGGATGAGATCTACGGTGGAACGAGCTTGCCCAGAAGAAGCCTATTCACTCTCGGCTTTGATGATTTATATCATTTATTTACTTAAGGATTAAGTTATGTCAAAGATAGCTTTTGTATTTCAAGAAACCTTTCCGAAAATGCTGAGAATGTAAAAAAAAAACTGGATAAGGAAAACCGGGTTGACGTGAACTAAAACAAGTTTTTTTTTCTATTATTAAAATTATGTCAACATTATATAGATATTATGTATTATAGCAGTCTTAAAAATCTCATAGTTAATCGATTTAATAGTACGTAGTCAAAAATAACTTAGTTTTTCTCAGAGAACCTCTCCTTAAGCAAGCTGAGCAAACATTATCTTCATTCATTAGCTTATTTATTCAAACGAGACAGATGGATATATGGAACACATTAGACACCATGAGAAAAAAAAAACTTATTAATTAGAGCTGTCTCCTCATGATATATTGTTATGGAAATTTGCATTTTATTATAATGTGAAATGAAGCAAGATTTGATAATCGGTATCAATTTGTTACTAGAATTTAATCTGTTGCTCATCTCTAGCGTCATATTTTATTGGTTTGAGTACCGTTAAATATAGTAATTAGCTAGTAGAAATTAATGGTTAGTATGTATTACTGAAGTAGATAATACAGCAAATGATGGAATTTAACTTTTCACAGTCCCATTTAAGTAGCTCCTGAAAGATGTGATAGATTCGCAAAGATATATAAAAGATAAAAATATATTTGTTTTACAAGACGAATTGTAAGTTCGTGATTTGAACGCAACAAATATCGAACCGGACCGTCCAACCACTGAGCCGTCTTTAACAAATCAATTAAGGGCGAAGTCCGTTCGTAAAGAAAGGATCATAAAAACAATTCAGAGGCCTCTAATTGTCCCGTCTGTCTGTCTGTACTAATGAACACATGTTGATAGACCACTCGACTATAATAAAAGATAAAGTGAACGTTTAAGTTTTAAAATCGACCACCATTTTGGAGTTTAAACGAACTCTTTATGATCGGAAACGTTAAATGAACTTGATTTCCGTACACGACTTGTTATAAAATAATAAATTTTGTAACAACATGTCTGGTTGTGGTTTAATATCAACAGTCTATAATAAAGTTGATTGTGGAGACGTTTAATTAAAATAAAACAACTTTAATCTTTTTTCACGAAGACTGACTTAAAACTTTCTAATTCCTGCATGGATTACGGAAAGTAAATAAAACTTAATCGCTATCAAAATTAATTCAACTAATTCAAGAATGCACAACGAACCATTCCAAAAATTTCCTTAATAACGTATCTACCAGGAGAATCACTTCACGAAAATATTTTTATTAGGCCGAAACCGTTCATCGTCAAACCGAAACTTTAACGATGAGATAATGTTAAACTGACGACTGTTACTATCATACGTCAAGTCATCGTAAAACGCAATTTTCACAAGCATATGTTCAGTAAAGAGTACTAAAGCGCTAAGTGTCTGTCGCAAGCGCTACTGAATGCGTTAGTCGCTGCGAAATGACAGACAAACGACAGACAGACAAAGATGGATTTACGAGCGTCCTATTGACCTGAGATTAAAACTGTTAGTTCGGTTTTTGAGTCGCCCAGCCAAGATAACAGAACGAGGTAATAAATTATGTTCAGTACTTAGGCAAGCTAGCAGCTTTAATAATCATATTTCAGACATACCAGTTTTGACGGGCGAACCTTATAAGGTATTTTATCGACTGGAAAAGTGGATATAGTAAACATTATTTTAGAAATTACGGATAATTATTATTAATTTATTGCACAAGCATGTGGGGCGTACATAGCCGCATTTCAAATTACATTTATCTTAAAGCCGAAACCAACACTTGGTATCTGGTCTCGACTAATTGGTCACCTCTATTTCGAAATAAAACTTAAATAGTACCGAGCTCGTAAATTTTTTAGCAGTAAAAAATTAAATGAATATTTACTGCATATTTTTAGCATTTCAAATACACAATACATTTTAAAATACCCATATAAAATTATTAGCTGCTTAAGCGTGCGGCGCTTCATTCGTGGAACGCGTAAATAAAATGCGTAAACAATGGGAATTAGAATCAATATGCGCATAACGCGCATACTCAGAGCTGTGTGAGTCATTCGATTATAGCGCCGTGATATAACACTTTAAGTACCGAAAACCGACCAAGTTCAAACAGCATTATTAAATATTAATATACTATTTATTACTGGCGATTCTCAGTAGATTTGCTTAAAACGGATGTCGATTTCGACAATGAGTAATTGTGTTGATATCTAAGACAATTAAATTAAGCAATTGTTATTATGTTAACAAGTTGGTAGTATAATGCGTTTATCAAAGGTCATTGAATACTCTTGTTGGTAACAACAACAACAGTATTCAATGACCTTTGATCTGCGCTAAATAGATTTGACTTAATAAGAATTGTCGTAGACATTACGAGGTGTTGTAATTGCTCATCATATGTATTTGTTCCGAGTCTGGGTGTTTTTCTATCTATTATAATATGTATGTATTTACAACAAAAAAAATGTATATAAGTAGTTTATCAGCCATCTTGTTACCATAACACAAGCATTAGGTTGCTTAGCTTGGGAATAGATGGCGCTGTGTGAAATGTCCAGGGATATTATTATTATTATTATTTTGGTAAACTTTTGTTTCTTAGCTCTTCAGCTAGTTTAAGCTACATTAACGGGCCCAAGCCAAGTCAATGTAGCGTGTGTGTGGTGTTTTTTTTTTTTAAGAAGAATTAATTATGAGGAGTGATTTCATTTTATTTTGATTACTATTATTATTATTATATGTATTATTGTGAATCTTTAACGCACACACAAACAATTATTGCGTAAAACACTAACATTATTAGTAGCAATGGCTTTCATTTTAACAGTTCAACAACATAAATTGCGTTACTTACGTTGATGCGCCGACATGAAGCAATAGATTAGCAATATCTTTCAAATCCATCCAGATTAGGATTGATCGTGTGTTACGCCATCTTTGAACTTTATGTCATGCAAAGTTACTCATCGTTAAGCAAATTGCATACAACTAAAAAGTGGACAATAACCCCAGGTAATAAATTAAAAGTAATTGTAAAGACTTGCCACGATTTGTTACTAAAACCTACGCACTGCCATTTGTAAAGTATACAGCTTGCGATAATGGCCACTAAAATATATTATCGCCAATAAAACCTAACTATTAACAATATTTACACCTAGTACTAAATATTTGTCGCCTAAATCATTAATTGTGATCTATATTTCTAAACGCGGAGGCGCCAACGAATTTAGTACAAATTAACCACTATCAATAAACTAAATTCATTTAAACTCCAATAGATTACATAAATCATAAGCAAATTAATATTAATTTACTTGGCAAATAGAAAACGATTTCTATCGCTAAATTCGACGCTAGTGCCGTCCTGTGCATTCAATTTTGCAAATAAACATCGATAAAAATCTTAGAGATCGCGTTTTGGCATGTCATCGATGCGATAGCGATCATTATAAGCGACAGTGGCGCCAAAAACGGTCGCGCAATGAGGTCACCGGTGGCGTCGAGCCAAGTGCATATAAAACGAGTCACGGCCCGCCGCTCCGACGCCAATGACTGAAGTTTTTATCGATACTTTGATAACCATACCTAATTATAAAAGCGAACATAAATTAAAACTAGAAGTTACAGTAAGCGCGCCAAACAAACCTTGGATTTTGTTTAACGAAATGTAATTGATTTAAGTGAAGTTATTGTAAACATCTCACGGATATTTCAATAGAACGTAACTCAAATGCTTGTGGGGATAATGGCTCGGTTCCAAAACCAATTTTGCCACAGTGTATTAGCGTTTCAGCTAATAACTTTTCACCTCCGCATTTGTGTGACAACTTTGATGCATTGAAACATTATAAAGATGGTTTTATTGCATTCATATTGTCAATGTTTAGATTTTTAAATTAATCACGTGAACTAAAACCTATTGCAGTGGCAGACGGCCAAAGAACAGTGGCGCCAACGTTGCGGACAATTACAGATATAGGAGCTGCGTAATATGAGCTGCAAAATAAAACTGTGATGATTAATGCCACACCACTGTACTAATGACCGTCATAAAGTACGTATGACGGAAAATAGTATTTACAATTTAAATTGCGAAACATTAAATGCTCTTGTTTATCATCATAACAAATAGCTTGTAGATAAATTGTAAACGCGTAAGATAAAAAATCTGCAGTTACAAAAAGGCTCGCCGACTGGTGAAACAATTATCACGTCGGCTAGTGAAAAAGACAATAGTGATGCGCGTGCAGTGTTGCTAATCGTCGATCGAGACAGGCGCCGTGCCGCAGCCCTGGAATGAGGTCGGCAGGCGACAAGCCAAGCGCGACCAACCGACTGCATTATGTATCGATAAATGCACAATCCCTACAAATAACTATCAATATTTAATGCCTTTATAGCGCCAAATACATGTCACATTATTTCTCCTTCTATTTAATGTTTCTATTCAACTATGAATCTCATGATCTACTTTGAAAACAACACGACCGCCAGCTGACATTTAACTTCGAGCATATAACATAAACAGAACATGCTACTCGATACGTCAATAATATTGTCACCGAAACTAGCAACAACGTATTGTGTGCAGTCGAAATCGTTCCGATTATTATGACTGGCGGGTTTATCGACACAATATGTAACGTCACTAGCGGATGCGCGGCGCCTCGTGCGGTGGCGCCGGAGTTTCGCAAACAATGCAACGTGTCCTATCCACTGTCGCTTTAGAAAAAAGCTGATTGTTAATTGTTATGCTAATAAATGATGGTAATCGTACATTTTTGCATGTGCACAAAAACTCATTGTGAGATGCAACAGAACGCGGTAAATTATAAGCTCAGTACATTGTGATTTATAAGCTTGTGCAAAACAACAATGGAAAATGACAAAGAGCCTATTGTATGTCGTGTTTGTGCAAATAAGTTTTAAAACCTGACTGTTTTTTGTGATTTGATTTGTGAACCTAAGTATTTACTTGACTCAACATCACGCCTGTAATTCCCGAAAGGTTAGGCAGCGGTGTAGATACACCGCTGCCTAACCTTTCGGGAATTACAGGCGTGATGTGATGATAGTACGACCACATTTCGCTAGTTATGTGTAATAGGGACGCGAGCTTATTGCCATCAACCGGCTCAAAAGTTGTTGTATATATTTTTTTTCTTGATAATACTAAAGTAAATACTTAGGAGGTACTTAGTGCCTAAGTATTTATTTTAGCATAATATCAAGAAAAAAATATTATGACGAACACCTATGACGACAAAGGATTAAGGAGTCTGAATCGGAAATATAGCATCAAATCAGATGAGATAGCGATAAAAATCAATTGTCAGGTCATTGTACTTTACCCATCCAGTCAGACATACTTGAGATAAGACGGCCATGACACTTACCTGAAATAAAAAGAAAGTTTTTATTAGAAAATGATAAAAAATAAAGAGAAAGGATTGTCATCATGTTTTTGGCGACCAGTCTATAGATGTACCTACTTGTGACCTGAATAAACAGCTATCGTCAAGAACATATCGAAATCTAGATTATTTCCTGAAACTAGTCTCAAACTTCAATAACTTAGCACTATTCCCACAATGATATCATTAAAGCGAAATATTGCTAGCGCAGCGGAGCGTACACGTCATAATTATGATAAGATTTACAGGCATGCCTGCTATCGGTGATAAATACATAATATTATAGGATCCTTTAATGAAGGTAGACTTCATTGAGGTTAAGAGCTTTTCTATCATCATCATCTGCCTAGCCTTTTCCCAACTATGTTGCGGTTGGCTTCCAGTCTAACCGGATGCAGCTGAGTACCAGAAGAGCTTTTCTATATCACTGCTATTTTATTAGCAGTACTTAAAAATAAATAAAAAAACTTAATAGAAGTGCTTGAAATTGTGGTTTAAGTTTTTTTTTGCTGAAGTTTCGCCAGCAAAATTTCAGCTTTATAGAGTAGAGAAAGTCTGAACAAACCATGGATGGACTGTGTGAAAGAAGATATGGCTATGGGAGTGACTACCGAGATGACGACTATACAGGGTGGCATACATCGACGCACCAACTGTAACCATGGATTCAGCACATGAGTTTAGATCCCAAAGCGTCGAAACATTTCGTCGGTTATTAAAAAAAAATATTGCTGTTCCATACATTTTGACCGCGTAGGTATTGCACTTTTTTAAGAAACAGAAGATTTTTTTTATAAAAAAATTTCGACGCTATGTGGTCTAGAATCATGTGCTGAATCCATGGTTACAGTTTGCGCGTCGATGTCCCTGCCACCCTGTATATTATGTAGAGAAGTGTGGATGAAAAAGATACGTTGCACCGACCCGACGCCAAATAGGCAAGAGAATGATAACCTCGTCTCAGTCAGAAGTTAACAAGAGAATCCAGAAAAGAAAAAATCTTGAGTGGTGTCAAGGGACACCCGGATGGAACGAAGTATAACTGGCTTGCTTTCTATATGAGAGAGAGAGAGACAGACAGAGAAACACGCGCACGCCGCACCGTTTACAACTAGATAAAGCAAAAAATGTCGTTCCAACTTTTGATCTTAATTTTTTTTGTCTAGCCCCCTTTCGCAACGCGCGATAAGGAACTTCGTTCCAAAAACGTTTATTTGTGGTAAACATGACGCATAAAAAGAACACAACAAAAAAAAGTAAGTAATCGTACAATGACACTAGTACGTTTACTCTTTAGCTGTCATCTCTGTGGTACTGACCTGCCGTACATTGATATTTGATTACCTAGCATCTTATCATGACATCTCATGCCAAACCGTGGTGAAAAGATAAGCCAGTCAGTAATGACTGCATGTCCAGGGTAGGTGTAACCAAACAAATCAGCCTATAGCAATCCACTGCTAGTCATAGGCCTCTCCCAGGCTGCGCCACAACACCCTGTCCTCCGCCTTCCGCATCCAGTCTGTCCAGCCCGACCATTTTAAGATCGTCGGTCCATCACAAAGGAGAGATAGGTAAGGTGAGCCTGAAGTGAGCTGTCATTCCACCTGATGCTAGAGATTGACACTATTGACAACTCACTTCGCCTAAGTTTCCACGGTGAGATTACAGAACCGACCAGCTGCAGTATTTTTTCTCGACTCGTAACGTAGTATGTAGTTGTGTCAATAAATAATTGAAACGACCAGCTTCATAAAAAGTTTACGCATAGAACAAGTTTTTTTTATAACATTTAAGTATCCGTTTTATAATAATTAAGCCTCTATAAGATAGGATTTAATATCTCGTAAATTGCTATAGGTAAATCCTCTGTATAATTATACGAAAATTATAGTTATTATACGATGAGTAAGTTAACTTGTGGCTCGTAAAGATACGAGTTATATTCATGTAATAATTCCAAATGTCAACAGGTATATAAAACATATTTACAGTTTTACGTAATGTCTATCGTACATAGGTTCATTCAATATCTTTATGTACTTATTAGCTGCGCCCCGCGGTTACACCCGCATAAGGTTCGATCCCGTGGGAATATCGGGATAAAAAAATCCTATGTGTTAATCCTGGTTATAAACTATCTGCGTGCCAAATTTCATCCAAATCCGTTCACTAGTTTTGGCGTGAAAGAGTAACATACATCCATCCATCCCTACAAACTTTCGCAGTTATTACTTAGCGTGTGACGCGATTACCCCGCTGGAAAAGCGGGGTAATCGCGTAACACACTAATAATTGTAATGCCTTTCATTTTGAAAAATCGACAACATTCATTGCGCTAGCAGACGAATTTTTAACGGATTTATACGCACACTATCATTATCTGATCACCAGTCTATTAGGGATGTCAGTAATAGTTTATCTGGCGCCAATAGTCTACTTGGGGTGCTCAATGAAGGGGCAAATAGAAATGCGATCAGCCCTTACCCTTGAACATGTAAATTTTGAAGGAATTTCATTTTCATTTAGTTTAGTTTTTTGATGTAGATACGACACTTTCACTCGGTTCATGTCATGGGGGTCATGATAACCAACCTGCTCAATCTGCTGAAGACACCCACTTTCTCTCGAAGAGAGGAGGCCTGTGTCCCAGCAGAGGGAACATTATAGGCTGGTTAAGCTTATGCTAAAGTAGAGTTTGACAAGTTCTCAACTTCAAATTCTCAATTCAGAACCAGCGGGGTAATTGCGTAACCAACCACCATCAACCATACCAACCATTGCGCGACCATAATGTACCATATACTCGGAAATAATTTTTTTATTATTATTATTATTAAAAACAGTACCTAGCAATGGCTTTCATTTTGACAGTTCAACAACATTCATTGCGTTATTTACGTTGTTGAGCAGACAATTTTTTTTCGAACATATGAAGCAATGGATTAGCAATATCCTTCAAAATGATTCAGATTGTGATTTATAGTGTGTTACGCAATTAGGGTAGTAAAGATTAAATCATTAGACTATAGAACATTTTGCAGTACCTACGAGAATTGCCTGACTCATATTCGCTAGCAACGTGCAGACGCCAGCAGGTCAAGCTACCCGAAACTGTCAAATTTTCCCAATCAACCGTGAACCTTAATGCTTTACTGATAAAGTTGAAAATCTATTAAAGAAATTTGACAGATTGTAGTAGCTTGATGTGCTGGCGTCTGTACATAGTTCAAATACTAACTTTTGACCATCTGTACTATTGCCAAATACCAAACAGTGCTTTGGCAACACTTGTACTGTTCAATACAAAATGTGTGGATTGATGCGTCATTGCGTGTTTTCCGAAGTATCTTTTCCATTCTATCTTTCACTGTTTCGAAGTGCTGGCGACAGAACTTTTGTGACGTAATGATTTACCTGGGAGAGTTCAATCCAATCCATCCTTGAGCAATTTGCCAAGCCGTTTTCCAACTATGTTAGGGTCGACTTCCAGTCTAACCGGATGCAGCTGAATACCAGTATTTTACATGAAGCGACTGCCTATTTGACCTCTACAACCCAGTTACTGGGTAATACGTACCCCTTGGTAAGACTGGTTGTCAGACTTTCGGGCTACTGACGACCCGTAACGACTGCCCAAAGATCCACGAAAGACAGCCGGGTCCAAAGGCTAAATAGTCTTGATATGTAAAAATGGTCACCCATCTACGGACCAACCGCGGCAACCGTAGCTTAACCTAATCGATAGACCCGTGAGTCTAGAAATCCTTAACATATTGTGTTAGAAAACAAGTTTTTTATTAATGGAATTCATTTTCTCTGTTTTTGTGTAATTTTTAGGGTTCCGTACACTAAGGGTAAAAACGGGACCCTATTACTAAGACTCCGTTGTCTGTCCGTCCGTCTAGCGTCTGTCCGTCGGTCTGTCTGTCACCAGGTTGTATCTCAAGAACCGCGATAGCTAGACAGTTGAAATTTTCACAAATTATGTATTTCTGTTGCCGCTATAACAACAAATATTAAAAACAAAATAGAATAAATATTTAAGGGGGGCTCCCATACAACCAACGCGATTTTTTGGCCCTTTTTTGCTCGATATCAATAATGGCAACAGGTAGGCACTTGAAATATTCACAAAATACTCAGTTGTATTTTTACTTTAATAATAAATAATAAAATAAATATTTAAGCGCTCCCATACAACAGACGTGATTTTTATAGATAATGGTACGGAACCCTTCGTGCGCTAGTCCGACTCGCACTTGGCCGGTTATTATATTAGCCTAGTATTATATATTACATATAAATCTTTGAAAAAATCTGTAACAGAAACATATTGTAATACAAAACGTAACTCCGTCTACCAATCTCCTGGTAAAAACAAATGCGGTGTGGTGTAGGAGCATACTGTATACAAAAGCGATGCGTACGCGCAAGTAGCAGTTATGTTTATTGTTGCAGCCGGCATAATATAAAACTTATAAACAACGATCCGATTTACAAGCCACTGTCCGTTATAAATAAACATATGGATGGTAGCGTCAGCAAACAAAACTATTTAATGAATTCATACATACATAATTATTATTTTGTAAAAAAACAAACACTTTTTTTTGTGGTCGAAATGTGAATTTTATGCGGCTTATCACCGGTAAAATGCAGGTATGCATATCAACATATAAAAGTGGTTTTATTGGAATTTATTCGTCAAGGTTATTATGTAAAACCGACCAGTTATTTTTAAAAATAAATAAAAACCATTATCTTTAGCTACTTACATTTGACCTTACAAAATAAGGAAAACTATGAGGTTTATTTTAATATTCGTCGTACATTTTCCCTACCCATTCATTTCAATTATAGGAATGTACCTACTCGTACTTATGTAGTTTTAATCTCAATGGTAATAACCAAAAACAAAAGTCTGCCATAAAAAATAATTTTAACCTACTGACGGTACACTACAAAACTTTTTCAGTTTACATCCACATCTGTCGCCACGCGCCGCTTACGCATGTAACATCACCAATCACAGACGATCCCTCCCCCTCCTCTTAACCCACATAAATGAAGACAATTAAAGAGCAACGGTACCAAACTTGAAAGGTCAACTTACACTGGCGATACAAGACCCCAGTTTTGGTGTAACGCCGCCTCCCGTCTCTAGAATGTTCTATTTGAAGGCGATATCCCACCGAGTCTAAAAATATATAGCTATTTATTCTTAAAAACGTATTTAGTATGATAGTTTCGACTACCAAAGATTTGTCGTTGAAGAAACTCATATTATCTCTCTTTGGGTGTCAATTTGTTGCTTCCTCCATTTGCAAACGTATGAGTCACTTGGCATTAAGCGTACCTATCTAAGTTTAAATCGTAAAATCTAAGGTTTAAGATTATTATTCTCTGATATTAGAAATTCAATTAATCAAAACAACGCGTTGAAATTAACGCTACAAACATAATGACAGGCAATAACTTCTAGCTCCCAAAGGAAACCAGTTTACATAACACTGTCCGTTTTCCAAAGCCATAGATCAAAACAAACAATGTTTGAAACAAAACAAGTACTATGTAAACTAATTTAGGTCACAAGGTTGGCTTAGCAAAATATGGGCGCCAGGTCGAGGCCAACAGTCGCGAGCTGCGGTTAACTGTGCAAACGCGTGTGAACACCTTTTACAACAATCTTCGCTATTCCCCATCATAATTTGACGAGGTTATAATTGAGAGAATTTCACCCGAGTTTCCCACAGTAAAATATAGTCACGCGATATTTAATTTAACAAAACCCGGCAACACGACGCCGCGCTGCGCCCACGCCTCCGCAAGCTTCTGCCAATCGCAAATAAGAAATATAAACGACAACAATAGTCGCAAACTAGAGAATTACGCGGGTCGTATATATAAAATACGAATAAATTACGGCTTTAATGAATAAATTATGACTACAACGTGGTGCGCCGCGGGAAAAAATAGCGCTCTAAGTGCGGCGCCGGCGCCAGCGGCGGCGCAAGGATAAGCCTTGCACGCGCACACCTCATCCGCAAATAGCCTGAGTAAACAGACAAGAATATACCTTAATGCACAAACATAAAGCTCTAATTAAAACAAGTAACGGTTGGAAATACGACATTGCAAGACAAACAACGAATTCTGAATGCGCTCATGCGACCGTAGCGAGTCATTACGATACTTTGAAAGTGTTACTCTATAAAAACAAACCAAACTACACTCTAATCCTGTGATATAAAGTCTCTATCGCAATCGATTACGTACTCGGAAATGTGCTCTATCCTTGTCTTCGAGCATAGAAGGAAGTGAGATGGAAGGAGCAAAAAATATATCCGCGAGCGCAGCGTTC
Organism: Apamea sordens; assembly: GCA_945859715.1. Taxonomy (NCBI): domain Eukaryota; kingdom Metazoa; phylum Arthropoda; class Insecta; order Lepidoptera; family Noctuidae; genus Apamea; species Apamea sordens. The sequence goes on along the minus strand of OX243998.1, from coordinate 15,655,701 downwards.
CCGTTCGTTTTGACACGTTACATGAAGCAAGCGAAGTGATAAATATCTTAGTTCGGACAGATGCCCTGGCTAGTACGTAAATTCAATTTAATGCAACTCCCAGCGACAACGCGGAAGCCGAGACGGCTTTAGATACGAACATAAAGTAGGCGTGTGAGAACCGACAGTCGAGCACCCAAATCTTGTGGACAAACCACTTGAAAACTCCACTGCGGATGAACAAAAGACACTTAAAAGTATACTTACACAAAACTAAACAAACACATTAGAAGATGTCCTGGGAAAATCTTCAGTTAAAAGCTGTTGCAATGTAACTTTGTTTGAGTTTATATACATATTTAAATCCGCAGCAGGTGCGGTTGAAAGAAGAAAAACATAAATTCCGATTCGATAACAGATGTTGGCCAGCCGTCGACCAAACTTGATGTAAACGTTCATTATTTGGAGCATAACGCTTTATGTAACCTCAAATAATCCGAGGAGTCAGCTAACAAAACAAATGATGTAATTTTTATCAGGCAAGAAAGAAATCTCCAACTCACAATCAAATCGTAAGACAAATAAGCGACCGTGCCAGTGTTATCAAATAGAACCCACGCTCATAATCTCGAAGGTGCCCAAACCTCTTAAGTGCCATCCTGCGGCCGAGTTTTATTATCTCGGGTCTTGAGGCACCGCTATCTTCGGATGTTGTCCTTATTCCACAAAAACTACAAAACCTTATCAACGTACACGAACCTCGACTTAAGGCGGTCCCTATTTTTACTCGTTCGACGAAGCTTTTAACCGTATCGGAGCGGTCCCAACCCCGCCGAGATTTATAACCGTCTGGTTCGATTTACAGGTCGGCGGAAGTCTACATTAGGTAACGGAAACCTGTGAGTGCTCCCAATAAGTAATTTTAGACGGTAAAAGCCGAGCGACATTGCAATCGAGAGCCACTTCGAGATAATTGAAGTGGAGGGCGTAAACATCGAGAGTATAGGATGAGAGTTCAAAAGGATCCTTTAAATGCTCCCTTTTAGCCAGGATGAAAATAGGAACAATTATTATTGGATGATAAAAGCTGCACCTCTTAGTCATATCTTCTGTATAAATAGTTCAGGATGCAATTAGAGACCACAAAAGTAGGGAACACTAATTTAGAATTGTATGAGAACCGTTCCAATTGGTTGCTCTTAACTTGATTGAAGATAGCGAGGCCGAGCTCTTGAAGTTCCATTAGGGGTAATGAGTGTCCAAGGAATGTCAAGTGACACTGTATGATGGAGTGGCGTGAGGAGCGCCGCTGACAGGTACACGATGAGTCAGCGACAAACATAGCACAAAGAGCCAACAAAGGGAACGAAACAATGTGGACGAAATACCGTAAGAAACTTTAAAACATTAATGTGGTGAAACATCAGCTACAAGTCTTATTATAGCGGTTCTAAAGATATACGCAACATTATTTGCAGCGACAACGGTGAGCTCGTGTAGGCAGGTAAGCAATTAACAAGTCGAGTAAAGCATAGAAATTGGCGGCAACAGTAAATGGGGATAATTTACTAGATCTAGTACTAAGCTTTCGAGACTCGGTGGACTATTAATCACTTACACCGACACGCTAATGGCGAGTACACTGTAATTAACTTCCCGACCACACGAAGCAGATCCAGAAACAATATTTCAAATGGACGTAAGGCCACTTGAGAAAGGCAAAAAGCTCCAGGTAGATTTTATGTTTAGAAATTGCTTAAGAAAAAATCGCCACCCTTGTTTGGCAAATATGCGCAGGTAGAGTGTACCTGTCGGGACTGGTCGAGAACAAAAGGGGCTCCTAGAGGCGTCAGAGTTAATGGCAGTATGATACAGTGTGGGCGACTAAGTCAATTAGGCCATCCGTCGCCGCCATTCCCGGAATGTCGCCGACAAATGACTGAATACGATAAGACGCTAAGACAAGAGCGTCTGAGAGTCCTTTTTGCCCTTTTTGCTCGCGCCCACCTTTGCCGTTTCTGATAACAGCACCTTTTCTTAATTGAGTTTCTGTGTCCAGTGATTCTTTATCACCGAATCCCATTAGGGGCTTGACATGGGCCACTAAGTTTATCGGTACAATTAAGTGCGCATAATCTCGCGTCTGGAAACAAGCGTTTTTATTATTGCCGAATTATTCTTGAGTTGATAACATTATGAATTAAAGTACGATTTTATTGCTGTTTATTGCTTTCGTGGCGGAGTCATGAGAAGTAATAAATAACGCAATAGAATCTTATATACCACACGTATTAACATATCGTGATCTGAGAATTGTAAATTTCCCCGAATAGTGTTGTTGGTTTCCTGAGAATACTCGTATTTGTGTCGACAAAGCTGTAAGGTGTATCGTGAACAGCATTCGCATGCAATTGATATTTCTGTCGATAGCTGCGCATCCGCTGCGTAATTGATAAAACGAAACAACAAATTGTGTTTTAGCATTGACTTCTGAACAACAGCAGCGTGTAACAGCCGTAAAAGAGAGATAACGCTGTGACTCACGAGTGCAAGTGCTTTCGTCCCCTTTATGCTTAGTATGTCGTGGTGTTCCACGTTTCCGTTATTCTTTTTGATTTTGATTTTCCAGATGCCACCGCTCTGTAGTCACGGCTTGAATCTTGATCTCGTTTTGGAACTGAAATAATTTGATGTTCTTGGCTCACATTCAAGAGCATCAGTATTTTTAATTCAAATAGTGTACTTCGATTATACAATTGTTTAAATCAACGAAACATTGGGGGTTCTTGGTTTGTAGTTTTTAATGAATGTGGTCGTTAAATGTTCGTGAGATAGGAGGTTTTATATTAGAGTTGTGGAGGGAATGTAACCGGTAATACTTACAGTAATTATAGAAGGCAATAAACCTTCTTGCGGCTATATTGTTGCCGGGTATTGAAGATGCAATCTGCGTAGTCACTGGCATTTGACCCGGGACTATTGCGTTCATATAGATATTAATTTATTTTCTATTAGATTTTGAAATCGGTTTTCTCATATGAAATGAGGTAAATTGTACATGATTAAATTACCAATTATACTTGCTTTATGATTTGGGTCTCTTAGGTTGAAAAGGGTGATTGATTTGCGCTTTCTAGAGGATTGTATCCATTGCCTACATTTATCATAATTTCGCGATTTTTTGTCTTCTTTAAAGAAGCTTGAGATTTATCTTGATTGTTTGAGATTGTTGACGTATCTTGTCTAAGTAAATTATAATTATGTAGGTACCTAATGGCGCCAAACACAGGAAATCCTAGTGCAGGGCTATGGCGGAGCGTTCGATGTTATTATTTATTAATAATAACTTATGAATTTATGATACCTTCATAATGTAAGTATCACAGTCACGCAACCGTTTTCAAGATTGTAGGCAGCTGTTGTACTATTATAATAGGCCAAGACAGCGATTATATACAAATAGTGGATAATATATGGAATTATACAAATTCAGTATTATTGCGAGAGGTATTTGCGACTATTGCTCGTTTTTCGATACTTATAGGAAATATCTTTGTGGAGGAGTTTTTTTTTTTACAATACGTTCCGCCTCGACTACGGCAAAGTCAAAAGGAAGGTTTATGATTTTAGCAGTAGCAGTATATGTAAATATGTTTGTAATTCCGTGTGCTCCACCGTAGCGCCTAAAACAATAGGCCAATTTTGATGAATGAGATATCAATAGATTCGTAACTATGGTCCGGCAACTAAGGATGCACACATAGAAATGTTCCTTAGATGGAAATTAATGCGAGAATAATATTTTCTGCGCTACATAATTACTGCTTTCTCTTTCCCGTAAGTAAGTACGTGCGTTTGCTTGCAAACATACTTAAATAACTACGCTGCAAGAACTCGCTGTCACATTTAAAACAGGACCTCGACCAAAAGTGACGTTAAAAAAACTTCTTCAAGTGACGACACTAAAGTCTTTGACCACACAAAAACCAAACATGAACACTCAAAAACTGGCTCCATATTTATTTGTTCAATACACTATGAAACAATAGTTACAAGAAGTTTCTGCCTCGTCAGCGCCGGCGCATTAAAATATTTTTAAGGGCCTTCCCACTCGGCCCTTTTATTGTTTTTCTATCGGATCAAATAAGGCTGTTGTTATTATAATTGAAACTGCATCGATTTCTATTTGAGTTCTTGTCTCTGGTAGTTTTTTTGGGGATGACGTTTAGAACATCTGTGGTCTAATCGGGCCACGATTCTCTTTAGAAATGTTGATTGAAATTCCTTAAATCATAATTACATCTTTTAATAACATCATGCCGCGAGCCGCATATTTTGATGATACTTTATTTTTTATTTTTATAATAACCAACTTATATTAACAGTTTGCACCACACACAAGTTATTAGTTAATATTAGTAATTAAATTACAAATGTCATACAATCATCAAATTTTGATGAAATTAAATGAAATGAAACAAACGAATGAATGAACTATTGAAACATCAATGATATTGATGTTTAAATAGTTATTGGTAGTAATTTGAATACTTATTATACTATTCATTAAAAAAAAAAAACTTGAATATTTTAACAATCTCATCTCTGCTATTTTCTCAGCAGGATATGATGTTTTGCATCTATAATACCGCATTTAGAACTTAATGTATCTTTAATGGCGGTTTTTAAGTTTGCCGTCAAAGAAATCAACGCTAAAGAATTCTGAAGTTGTTTACTTAAATATTATCTTGAGAGAAAGTCCCGTTACTTGTATGAAATTGTACTAAATGCAATTTTGACATCAATAAACTGGTATTATATTTGCATACCGGGCGTCATTGACGTGCGCCGGCGCCAGAGTTATACCTATTCACGCCGTAAAAGTACGTTATGTACTCTATACCATAGTAGTCGCGGTATATAAGGTGGCTCTCCGACGAATACGGAATGTTGTCTATTTGTTCAAGTGGCATCTGCCGCATATATTTACATAAGGACATAGTACATGAAGTTTGCTTTAGCTAGCTAATGTTTGCAAATACGCGACTTGTTTGATTTGAAATTAGGTAGAGCCATGTTGTGAATCTTATTTGGAATTAGCTTAATGTTTGAACACGTTTTATTAACGCAACATTTAGATTAACTGCTGTATTAAGCCACCGGCACATTACTGTGTTGTGTTGTGTCGTGACGCGGAATACACCAATCAAACGTATCTGTTCAGAGCTACGTCAAATCACAACGAGTTTTGATTGGTTAAAACTGCGTCAGAAGGCGACACAACACACCCCGACAAAATAATGTGAACCTAGCTTTATGCTTAGCTCGTTATCATTTTACGTGCGATTAAACACAGAGGAAAATTTTATCGGTTTAAAACACACCAACTCAGCGTTTCCGATTAGCACAGTTGAAAATACGCATTTCCTTTGCCACAAATATTTTTAAGCTATTAACAAAATTACATAGATTGCTGTGTTTCCTAATATGTACTGCTGAACGATTAAGAGGTAAACATAATTATGGACAATTATAGAAATCGCGAGATAATTAATGCAAATATCGTCCGGCGCCTCGCCTACATACTCTTGGCTACTGCATTTACAGACAGACATACATACAGGCGTGGGTGTTGTCGTAATTGTAAAAGGGAAAATCGTCCGCACAATGGGCTGTTTCAACTAGCCTCATCGGACAAACAAGACTACACCAAACTAGTTTTTAGGGTTCCGCTTCCGTACCCAATGACAACGGGACAATATTACTAAGCCTCCGTCCGTCCGGCTGTCTGTCAGCGGTCTGTACCTCTTGAACCGTAATAGGAAGACAGTTGAAATTTTCACTGTGTGTATTTCTATTGCCGTATGTTATTATTTGTGGTTATAGCGGCAATAATAGCCGCTATAAAAATAGAAATATTGCCGCTATAACCACAAATAATAACATTAAAAATTAAAAGGGGTCAATACAAGAAACGCGTTTTTTCGGCGTTCTTGCCTTGTCGTACGGAACCTTTCGTGTACGAGTCCGAGTCGCACTTGGCCGGTTTTTTATAAATACGCGATCTTAGTAGTCTACCAAAATAATATAATAAACAGGTTTTCAACTCTTTAAGTCGAGTAATTGCCACACACGGAGATGTACATTGTCGGAATGCAATAAAATATATTGTAGGAAGGTAATATTAAATTCGACATCTAAAGCGTTACGTAACATCGGCAAATCGTATATTTTTACGACCAAAATAACAATGACTTGTTTTTCCTATTATGTTTCAGATAGAAATAAAACGATCCAACTACAAAGTTATGCTGCAAAAGATAGCTTTACAAAGAAACCCATAATCAGCCTATAATTTTCCTACTGGTGGGACTCAGGCTTCCTCTCTTCGAAAGGGAGTGGGCTGTAATCTACCACGCGGGCCCAGTGCGGGTTGGTAGATGTCACATGTGTTCGAATGTTTGCCTCTAGGACATGCCGGTTTCTTCACGATGGTATCATTCACCGTCTTGAGAGCAGTGGTGATAAAATTATTTACTTACACAAAGTAAAACGCCTGCCTGAGTTCGAACCCGGGACCTACAACTCTACAAGTCGGAGCTGTTACCACTGGGCAAAGAAACCCTGTATTTCAGCATTGAGCAGCTAATCTCGTAGATCTAAGACACTTACTTATATGTATATACTTTCACAAAAACAGGACTATAAAGCCAGTCAGACAGAAAAAGTTATATCAGCAGCTTTTTTGATCCAGACATACTGACAAATATTTGTTCAGAACGACTCGTCCAATTTGCAAGTTACCAAATAAGTCCGTTTGCCGGCAACCGGCTTAATAACGAAGACCCCTGAAATCCTGATCCTATGTGTATTAAAGGGGCCTTTTAAAACTGGCCACATGATCTACAAGTCCTCTATAAGGCAAGACATCTGTGTAAATTGTCGGCGACGCATGTTCGATAAAACGAATCATAATTTCAAAATCATGTCAAGCTAATTAATGCACCTTATTATCAATTAACGGTTGGTTCATTGTATTTGACACATATTTTATTGGTATTTTTACACATAATTGATGTAGGTGTGGATTTGACAGGGCAGCAACGTGTTAATTCTACAACTACAACTACAAACCAGAATTTGATTGGCCACCCACACAATGACACGTTGAATTATGGTTTTCAAGGTTTAATGAATAAAATATTTATGGAAACATCGTCAATATGAGAATTTGGAAATTTAATGATGTTTTGGTGTTAAGATAGACATCTGCTTACGTTCTCGCTTAATTGAAGGTAAGCCCGGAATACACATGCCTGTAACTTGCACAAAAGTATGCAAGTAGCTTGCTAGCTTGTGTGCCATATTCACCAATCAAGTTGTTATGGCACACGGCATGCAAGCTACTTGCATACTTTTGTGCAAGTTACAGACATGTGTATTCCGGGCTTTGTATGTGCGTTCGGAATGAATAACTGAATGTCTATGGCAGGCAAGCCTTTACTGCTTTTTTGTACCTACTACAATAATCTTAATGGTGTTTAGGATGTTCGTCAATCTACAAGCAGATCTGAAAATATCATATACCGCACTGAATTTCCCGGAAAATCTTGGCAAGGTAGTTCAGATAACTTTTTTCACGGAAATTCATTGCCTTGTGCGCAAAGTGTTACTAATTTTACGCGGAATCCGAACGGAATCTAACAACGATAAGACAACGCTTTGCACGTACGCTTTCAAGATAAACAAAAGTAGTTCAACAGGTAAAGATTTGACAGCATCCGCGTAGCCAGGGGTATGAGAACTAGGAGATTAGGTGTACCTATTGAGATCGGAACCATATCTAGAATTTTGACAGCTGACTCACCAGTCAGTAGCCAAAATTCTAGATTAGAAAGTCACCAGACATGGAGATGCCTGGTGACCTTCACAGTACTAGAGAGGATCTATGGGTACCAATTTTCCGCAGGTTTGGACTGCCTTTTCGTTGCCCACGATATCGTTATCAAAAAACCTGCCTATAGCCAGGGGAGATTGAGATCGAAACCAAATCTTGACTTTTGCTTCAGTAGTCAAAATTCAAAATTTATTAGGTCTAGTCAGAAAACCAGACCAGATAAATCTTGAATTTGACTAACGACTAGAGAGGTTCTATGCGACCTAAGCCAGTTTTGTTTCCTTTCGTTTCCCAAAAATCCGCTATCGAAAAACCTGCCCGAATTCGAATCCTGGCAACCCAATACCCACGTTAAACAGTCATGAATCTTCCAAACAAACGATATGTAAACACAAAGTTTGCGGTATTTGCTCCAGTTCCCCCACACCTCTATACACTTTCATTGAATAATGGCTGACCACCCACGGGAGCAATAAATATTTATAACGGAGTATTTCGAAGAATGTGATACTTCCGTGCGAACGAGCCAAGCGCATACAGGCTTGGTACATGTAGTGATGACGAAAATATTCGCACACCAACCGAAATTGAGACTGATGTTCCATTGAGTAACGATAGGATTCCAGTTTGAAACGGTCCAAAATAAGACTTCGGTATGTAGTCAAATAGAACGGCTTATTAATCGATTCGCACCAATTTACTCGCCCGAAAAGTGCGAATCGTAATTTTTTTTATTTTTTTTATTGACAAGCTTCACTCTTGACCTCAATCCAGCCCAGAGGCAGGGATGAGATCTACGGTGGAACGAGCTTGCCCAGAAGAAGCCTATTCACTCTCGCCTTGAAGAGATTTGTAAATAACATTATTTTTCTACAGGCGACTTGCACGAAGTTAATTTATTTGTAGGCGAGACGCGAGACGACCACAACGAGTACTTTAGTAAATTAACTCGCCTATAATAGAAAAAAATATATTATTTAAAAGTGACGATTCTCTCGTTTCGGGCGAGTAAATTCGTGCGAATTGACTAATAAGCCTAGAAAACTACTTTAATGAAACAAAAGTCAGCTGCCAAAAGTATTGATCGATCAAGTCAAGATCGCAGTCAAGCACTGACTTATATCATTAAAAAAAAAAGTACATTACATATATTATCCTTTATGAACATTATGACAAAGTTGGGAAAAGATTCGCCGTTTATTTCAAGGGAAGCTTAGAACAATATGCCTTTTAATTACTTTTAATCCCAAGATTATAATTCATAACAGCTTGTAACGATCTCTCGATGTTTTTAATATGGCCTTTGTTCTGTTAAAATATCTTAACAACAAAACACTAACAAAAAATCTTTCAACCAATTCAAAACTCAACACGCAAGTCTCAACAACAACTCAACTCCATGTACTTAATACCGGTTTCTAATCATTCCTATCCGTTAGACAAGGTTTATTTTTAATACCTAATTGATATTCAATAATGAGGGACCACCAAGTTGCGCCGGCGCAATAAATCACCCGTCAAGGAAGGCCATGTTGCTTGCTGACTTGCTAACTACTTTGCATTGCTAGTTGACGGCGTATCGATCAAGCTTAGCTAAACACAGAATAGACAACGGCATAAAATATTTGTGATGTCTGATAACAAAGTACCAGGTTTAGCTTTAAATCAAGTTGTATGGTCGTTATAGCAAACTGCCAGTGTCAAAAATACAGATGCCATTTTGAATTTCTCGATGTTCATACAGTTTAACAAATTGAAAATTGAACCATCTCCCTGCCAGGGTAGCGGGAACATCCGAAAGGGTTTACCGCTGCCCTGGAACATAAAGGGCTAAGGAAGGAACACGGGTGGGTTTTAGTCAGTAAGAGTCTGACACTCCCTCCTGCTCCACCCAGAGCGGGAGGAGTCATTTGATGATTTCCCATCCTCAAAAAAAAAAAAAAAACCATCTCGGAACGCTGAATCATTCTTGTACCTAATTATATGACTTGATAGATAAAATCGAAGCATACTAGAACGTCTGTCAGTTTTAAAACTAGCTACTCAAATGTCTAGACAGCAGTCAGCGTCTAGACGCCCATATGTGGTAGACTTTTGATGGACAACGTATTTGTATCCTCTGTATTTACATAACCATACATTTAATCACACTTGTGATGCTTGACGGGTACCTACAGCAGATTGGATTTGTGTAAGAAGCAATACTCGAAACCGCGTACGGAATAATTATATAATATGCGCAAAGGAAAAATTCTAGAAAAATTATTTCGAAAAGCAAGTCTAAAGGCTGCTGTTGCATGGTGTTTCGACAAAGTAACTACACATAACATTACTTAATGTTAGTAAACAGCAAAAGCAAATAACGCCAAAATGTTTGCTTATAAACTTGAATTGAGTAGAACATAAAGTTGCAGCTGCGATGTGAAATTTGACGTCAGAGAAAGCAATATACTCCGCTGAACGTCGAAACGAATGTCTGAAAGGTGCGTCATGCAATACTTCTTCTTTTAATAGACTTGTGTTTACGAGTAAATAGTTTTATAGCTAAGGCTTTGCGTCGAAGTGTGTTATACAGTCACCTTCGTCGGCGAGTGGCAAAGTCGCCACACGCATACATATGGCCTGCTTAGCAATTGCATTGCAACAACACCGTGACATGCTGGATTAATGCTCTATTTGCACGGCCGCGGCCCTGACAGACGTCGACTTAATGTTTCCATAGCGCCTGTACTCAAATGTCAATTTACTTTTATGAGGAGTGTTCGGCAATACACAGAAAAACCCGCATCTAATTACGAATAACGAAAACAGAGATCAAGTCATTTTAATTATGGAGTTAATTAATTGTAAGGGCAGCGACGCATGACGTTCGGGTCACGTCGCGGTTGGAGTGTGAATGGCTGAAAACCGCGGATTGTCGGCGCAGGCGCCGCTGGCGCCACACTTCCGGCATGTAGCGGAAGTCAGCTGCAACTGTCGTTCGTTATGCACTACTAGCCCTGTTGTATTTCAACCCGTATCAGTTTACCTGTATAATTTGTCGGCTACTGGTCACAATATTGGCTAACAAAACTTGCTTACACCTGTGTGACTGCCATTGTTCAGTCATAAATAAATTTACATCGCATTTTAAAGCAAAATTACAGTAGGCAGCCTATTTCAAAATGAACATCAAGGGGCTGATGGAATGACCATAATAATGAAGTGACGTTTGGTTCCGCCTCCGTGTCCTCAGCCAAAACTAAATATAGAGCAAAGATTCACTTGTTCAAGATGATTTCATGAGAAAAATCTTTAAGTATTCTGATGCAGTAATTCGCGGAAGACCCTTGGCCCCATTAAATTTCGAGTAACAATTCTTTGTTGGCTTGTCGCATGACGCATACAGTCAAACACACGCATCTATTTCGTATAGCTAACACCACTCGCTAGCGCCATTGTTTGAACGAGTATTAAAGACCTAATAATCAGAATTAGCTTTTGTGTGCATTTAACAGTAATAAATTATGTACATATTTACTTGACTAAGGCGAACCCAAAGGCCAAAAGGATTATTCTGTTGGCAGAGTTGGGATTAAGTGACATACAGTATAAGCCTGTCTGAGATTTATACCGTACAAAGGCGTAGACTGCGTGGAGTATTTATCTTTCAGATCAAAAAAGGCTTTTTGGGAATCCTAGATCATTAATTTTCGAGAAGAACTAGTTAACTTTCGAAGAACAAATTGGTCACTATTCACACCTTTTTGCAAGCGCAGAGGAAAAGCCTCCTTCTTCCCTAGTTCATAAGGCGTACACGAAAGATTACTTGCGTAATCAGCCTTTACTGTTCCTACTGCCGGGACACAGCCCCAGCAGTCTCGACATTCATAGCGATTGCTTTACGACCGAATTCGGTCGCAAAGTCCCGAATTGACAGGTGAAATGTATGGAGTGATAGGACTTTGCGACCGAATTCGGTCGTAAAGCGATCGCTATGAATGTCGAGTCTGCAGGGGCAGGCCACCTCTCAATGAGAGGGAGTGGGCCGTAATCCATCACGCGGTCCCAGTGCGGCAATATAACTTAGTTCAACTCAACCAGTGTTTAATGCCGTAAACACCAGTTTTGACCTCATAAATGCATAGTTCGCCATTTAACTATAACAAATCCAAATACAACAGCTTGATTACACAATTAACGAGCGTTGCAAATGTCTGCCGATTGGACTTGGATTGTTTCATTTAGTTATGCTAAAGTTTTTTGTCCATTCATAGGCTCAGAGCGAAGAGAACAAGCCATGACTGAGTGGAGAATTTCTGATTTCTTTCGCCTCGATTTTGTATTGATTTTTGATTACGGTGAGAATGATGTATGTAATTTTGTCTAGTCTTTGGAGGCTGTTGCTAGGCAATGGCCTCTCTCAAGAGCTGTCTTTCATGAATGTACTTATCAACGTACCATACATTCATAAACTTACAGCTTCTCATGGGGTTACGCAGAAACTACAGAACGCCACCTGCTACAATCCTTACACCTTTTGCTTTTCAACATCATCATCTGCCTAGCCTTTTCCCAACTACTTTGGGGTCGGCTTCCAGTCTAAGCGGATGCAGTTGAATACCAGTATACTTTTCAACAATTGTTTTAGATTCAGTTGTCTTGCGTAGCACATCTTTGACTTTATCAGATTCAATTCGTAGGTCATCATTTCTAGGTCCTCCAATTTCATTTCCATGTTACTTGCCTTATCGTTCCGGATCATAGTCTATGCCACGTAATTCTAGTACAACTCTATGAGCGACTCATTCTTTACCACTGAAATATGACTCATCACGTTTATGTCCCCTAGCAACCCGCTTATCTCGAACATCTTTACTCGCAAGTTATCTAAAGCAAATAAACATAAAGGTTATATCCTGCACAATTTAAATACGCAGGTGCATTTAATGCCATCTGTCTACGCTCCCTTTTGACGAATGTTACATATAGGCAGCAATAAAAAGCTTTACTTATGACATCCCGAGGGCTCAATAGGCCCTCTGTGCCCCCTTCGAAACTGAAACCGACCTTGGCTGTACCGAGTAAGGTTCAGAATCGGATGTGGTTCGTTTATCAAGTGATCACCGCGTCTAGTATTTTGGCGCCAGACAACGGTTAACCGGTCTCAACTACCCTTCGTCTGCTATGAGCAATAGCTAGTTAATTGTACTTATACATGCGACCGGAATTTCGGGGGTCGTGAGTCATGACGTCATCTCACCTATGATGCATTTGAAAGTTGCTTACCTGAAAACAAACAAAACAAGTTTTTGAGATTTTGAAATGGATTCTCCTTACTTACACTTAATCCTATTTAAAAGTAATAGCGGGGAACAGTAAATGCGAATGATGGGAACGTTTTTTGTAACGGCAGTTCTAAAAGGAAGGATCCGCTAATGGAACCGGCAATGGTGTTCCCTGTTTGTACTTAATATACCGTCTACGTGCTTATAGACATGTACGCATTATCCAGGCACTCTTATGAAGGAAATGTGCTGTACGTTTAGTATTCGCAGTTATACTTTAATATAATATAATTGTAAGTTCAAGGCGCGGTCTCTCCAATTTACTTTTGGTTGATATGTTTTTAGTCTCCCAAAAAATGCAATTAAGTCATCGTCCAACTGCGGATTGAATGTAACAATATTTTTTGTCTTTCATTTAAGTTGTTAAGTAGTACGAAGTGAAGCCATTTACTTCCATCCCAAATCCCAACATACTCGTCCAAACATCTCTGGTTTTCGTCACATCCATAGTTTACCCGAAGTAAACCACTTGAGTCCCAAATCCGTGCTTTACAAAAAGTCGAGCATGTGGCGACGCGCCGGGAGACGGGCGCCGCTGACGTCATGGGAATCCACCCGTGAATTACTAATGAGTCGCTCTGGGGGCCGGGGAATAGACAGGGCACAGAAGTTCCTTACCAAGTGAGGTATTTAAATGAAATAAACGTGTAACTAGTAACGCAAGAGATCCATGATAATTCTGCTGCTGTGATAGGCCGCCATAACTTGACAGTGACAGAACAGTTGACATAAACATATCCTATAAGGTGGCGAGGTAAGAAATCCATGGACACAGGAATTCATAGGATACAAGACGAAATGATGAATCCTAGTGCATTCAGAGTTCGAGAGAGTTCTAGTCCTCCAAATCCAGATACCAAGTTACCGTGGTGGTGGTTGGTTAGGTACTCCAGGTTTTCGTGATATTTTAAGACTAGAAGCATTAAACCATAGATACCTATGGTTGGATGACCGAATCGAGAATCTACTTGTACCTAACTAAATGTTTCTGTTATTTCTTCCTTTAATTTCGTGTTTTTTGTCCTGTGGCTAAATAATAACAGCCGCACAGGTCGATCGGTCAGGTTAAGCTACGCTTGCCGCGGTTGGTCTGTGGATGGGTGACCATCTTTACATACCGAGATCCGAGACCCCTCCGTGCCTCGGAAAGCACGTTAAGCCTTTGGTCCCAGCTGTCATTCGTGGATCTTTGACAGTCGTTACGGGTAGTCAGAAGCCCGAAAGACTGACAACCAGTCTTACCAAGGCGTATCGTATTACCCAGGAACTGGGTTGTGGAGGTCAGATAGGCAGTCGCTCCATGTAAAATACTGATATTCAGCTGCATCCGGTTAGACTGAAACCCGACCCCAACATAGTTGGGAAAAGGCTAGGCAGATGATGACTTTCGTGTTTTTTGTCCAGCAAGGCAGACTACGGGAAAGTCTGTTTTCAGGATAAAAATGTCAAAACATTTTATGAAAAGGTGTGTGTGAAGCTGTAGTATACAGCGTATATATCAGAAAGGTGTGGTCAAAATAATCAGTCGTCCCAGTTGAAGTTTTGTATGGCACGACTGATATTTTTTTCGCAATATAAATATGTACGATGTTGATCCCACGGAGAAAGTTGTTCAGTTTGATGGCCTGTACCCTTAATTTTGATCACTCCTTTCTAACACACGCTGCATATGGAAATCTCAGGATTTCAGGGTGGGTCTTCGGCATTCTCTTGCTTCGTGTAAGCCATGCGTTGTCCTGCGACATTTTGTTGTGTCTATTCCCCTTAATTACCAACTTCAATTCCCCTTAATTGCCTTTCTAGCCGATAGACATTTTTTTAACGCTGGAACGTGTAATGCATTTATTAATTAAGTACGGAAGTGAATATTAGTCCCCGTTCCCTTTGTAAAAATGGAACTTATACCACACATTTTACGATTCCCCATATTTTGTTTATTGCAGTTTTGCTTTGTTCTAAAATTCGGAGATGGCAACCAAGTTATTTTTGACCTTTGAATAGTGGTATTCTTTCTCTTATGATGCAGTGCGTTTAGATTTTTTTTCTTTATAATGGTTGACGTTTAAAGCCATTTTCAAACAGCGTTAAAAGCTATTAACCTCGCAACGCTTATTGTTAGCCCACAATGGAACGTAAAACGCAGAAACTTCCTTTCTACTTTCATTAAACGGTACACGCATACAATACAACCTTTTTGTCATCAGCCGATCGTTGAACTGGATTCCTAATTAATAAATAAATAATCATTTATTTCAGGAAGTTATGCCCATATTAAGTAGTAGTAGTAGTTAATTAATGACGCGAGGATTCTTTGTAGCCTAAAAATAATTAAGCATCAAAAATTCTGAAATTCTGCATTATGAGGTTTAGTTTACGGCGTATTCAAAATTCAAACGGAAGAATCGATTACCAAATTCAAATTTTGAATGAAGATGAATGAATTTTTGAAACTCAGTATTCGTTCAGCGCCATATTGGTTTTCTCTCTTACTAGTGTTGTTCTTTTGTTTGCTTGTAGTCCCTTATTAAACGCAATTTTACATGTAAAAACTGCTTATTACGATCTATGTATTTCATGACGATTTTACGGTAGGCGCATCGCTTTCACTGTAATCAACGACTTCTATAACAATGGAAGCGTGTAATCAGCAGTTACGTCACAAAGTTGCAAGTTATGCCTGTTTAATGCAATGATTGCATACGTTGACATCAGTCGTACGAATCCTTTCATACATTGAAACTAAATTACTGTATTGTTGCTGTTGTGTGAGCTTCTGCTGGAAATATAACATTGTATCAAGAAAGCGAATCCGTGCCTCGGAAAGCACGTTTAGTTAAGCCGTTGGTCTCGGTCCCGGCTGTCATTCGAAGATCTTTGACAGTCGTTACGGGTTGTCAGAAGCCTGAAAGTCTGACAACCAGTCTCACCAAGGGGTATCGTGTTACCCAGTAACTGAGTCGTAGAGGTCAGTCGCTCCATGTAAAATACTGCTATTCAGCTGCATCCGGTTGGACTGGATGCCGACCCCAACATGGTTGGGTAAAGGCTACACAGATGATGATCAAGAAAGCGAATAGTTCTGAATTAAATTATTATGGTTTCCAATTCTTTAGCTTTGTAGACCAGAATGTTGGGTACTTTTACTCAATCTACCAACAAACATTGTATTAAGTATTAGGTAAGTATGTAGTTTATATTAAACACGAGAAACTGCTTAGAGATTAAATAGTAAAGACGCCAGCACATCAAGCTACCCGAAGCTGTCAAATTTTCCCAATCAACCTTGAACCTTAAAGCTTTAGCGATAAAGTTGAAAATCTATTAAAGAAATTTGACAGATTGTAGTAGCTTGAATTGCTGGCGTCTGTACAACAATCTTAATTCCTTGATTGTAAAGTGTATTGATTAAAGATTACTTTTGGTCTAGACAAAGCGCACCACTTGGGTGGGTGTTAACTAAACCACATCAACAATAATCTTTGATAATGTCACAATATATCTAATTATTATATTATGTAGTGCATTCAACCGATTCTGATGGCGCCAAGTCTGCCCCTTATCTGATCTATCGATACCTTATCGATTTAATGACGTCATCAACTGTCAATCCCTCGAACATTGCTGATACGTAATCGTAAGTACGACGACGATATCATGCAATATCGTAGCTGAGAATGCGATAATCTAGCGCATCCGTTTTCACGGGAAGACCCCAACTTATTTGTTTTTTACGTTTTATTTCAATTAATTTCACCAGAGAACATGCACAACTAAAAGCACAGTAACTGAGAAAATACAGAAAAAAATCTCTTTGAGAGGAGAAAAGTGTAAAGTTTCGAGTGATGTTAATTATAATTATTTTAAGATTGAAACTGCATTTCTTCTACTTCTACAATAAAAAAAACTCGTCACAAAGAGCGAGCTCTACTTCTAATCGTGTGTGTGTAAATTTTATTGGACCAAAACTTCGCCACAACGTCGGTGGCAGCGTAGAGATCACAATGGATGCATTTTTTGGGGCACGGAGGGCAGGGTGTTGTCATAGTTTGCGCTACAACTTCAGATCCACACCCTGCTGCCGTCTACTAAAAGTTAAGGAACCCACCTACCTCCTATTGGGTGAAGTCAAGGATGGTGCAAGATCTTGGTGTTATAGAACAACATTAGTACCTAGGTATTAAATATACACTCGAACCTTTAAAAATAAAATCATATTTTGTTCTACAATCTGACACTGACCTGCAAATTGCAAAAAAAAAAAAAACAAGAAAATTTGGATTTCGCGGGCTAATAATAATAATGGGTTGTTTATTTCGGACCATTGATCCATATAGTGTTAGTAAAATCTTAACCTATTGTTAGTACATATGATGCGTGCATAAAAATAAAAACGCCACCATGGCGCTTTCCCATTACAACTGTACAGGTTTTAATGGATCTACTCAGGGACAAAACTGTCTTCCTTCCCACTAAAACGTGTATCCAATAGCATACCCATTACCTACGAAGCATAGAAAAATTAATTACCGTCTTCACTAAACAACACGTCTTTACCGGGACCAATGAACGAATGAAACAATACGTATTGTTTAGCCATTGTTTTGGATTTAGAAGCCACTCGAAATGTCGTTAGTGTCTACGGTTCTTTTATGAAGTAAACGATCCTTTCTCAGGTAAGGCAGAGACAATTAAAAAGCTGTCAAGTATCTATGGAGTGGTGAGGAATGAAAGGAACGAACTTTGCGAAGGATTCGTTTTTAGAATTGCATAAAATATGTTAGATACTTATAAGGTCTTGAATATAAATAGTTTCTCATATTTTGCTCCTGGTTTTATGAAAGTTAGGTAAGTAGGTAGTCTGTTTCTAGACATTGCATGGATACATACCTGACTAGCTTGGTATGATAACTACTTTTTGCCTAGTAACTGAAGTAGTTGATTAGCTAAGTGAATGCAAATTAGGCACTCATTTAAAGTACGTAGGTAACTAATAATGAGCGGTCGCTAACGTAAACAAATAAGAACACTAGGTACCTAGTAGGTGAGTATTTACTTAAATTAGTGGTAACTTACAAGTAAGTACCGAGGTCCGCTCATTAGTTTAATAACATAATAAATCTATTTATTAGCGATCAATAAATAATACAAGTAATTTAGCGTTAAAACTGTTGATGTTACACATAATAATATATTAGTGAACTACTAAGATAACGCTTGAACCAGCAAAAGCGTAGGTAGTTCTTTTTTTTACGAAGCGTTTTAGTAGTGAAGGGATTTTTATAGTTAGTATCGTAGGTAGGTATCTAATAAATGAACGCGTTTCAACGTTATTACAAGCTTTTATTTAACTTGCGATGTATGTATGTATGTAATATGTTTGTTCGGGTGGACTCTTGCAACTAGGGTTACCAGATGGAAAATTGAAAAGTCCTGACAAAAATCCTGATTTCCATAGAAACGTCCTGAGATTTTGTCGCAAACGTAATTTAAAACTCTGTGGAAAAATCAGTTATTGGTTTTGTGCACATAAATTGATTCCAACTCTAAAAATATGTTGATGTTATTTACGTTGATTTGTGAATATACCTATCCAAAGAAGAAACAATTATATATTTTTCTATAAGTAGTTTCTTTCTAATAAAAAAAAATAATATAAATCTGTATTTTATTGAAAATCGAAAAATCCTGAGATTTCCAAAATCCGGCCGCAATCCTGTTAGCAGCCTAAAAATCCTGAAATCTCAGGACAAATCCTGAGATATGGTAACCCTACTTGCAACTCAATTTTGAAGCAGATATCTTCAACCGATTGAGCTGAAATTTTGCATGCATGTGTAAATCGGATGACAATGCAAAATTATTATCACATGGAGCTGATCTGATGATGGAACCGGAAGGTGGCGAGTTGGTGGTGGTTAAACGACACAACCCGAGACACATCGAGTTTGGGCTCGTATGAGTCGTCTTGACGAGTACTTTGGTGCTAGATGGTAACCAGGGTCCGATGATGCAGCTGGAAGATGGCCATAGGAACTCGGTAATTAAACGACATAACCCCATCGAGTTTGGGCTCGTTTGATTCGTCTTGACGAGTACTTTGGTGCTAGATGGTAACAAGGGACTAAAGATGAACAGGTAGCTTGTTCAAAAAGCTTGTTAATAAAAAGGTTTTTTTTTTCTTTAATTTTTTTATTCTATACTATATTATTTATTAGTATTTACGAAGCCCCAAATATACCCACATGCTCGTCGCTGTATTCACAAAACAATAGCAAGAGTAGGTAGGTACCATAACACGTAGGCAATGTTTTTAAGCATAGAAATAAACGTCGCTTGAAGATAATTTACCTGACAATCCGAGGTCTGTGGATTCCGAAGAGGCCTCGCTCGATGCTGCTGACAACTGGTACAAAACCAACAGAAAACACACGCAAACATTGACCACCGCCATGGCCGTCTCAATTACTTCTTATTGTTACTAATAAACACTATACAGTCACCATAACGACTATTGTATACAGGCTAAACCATTCCTAAGGCACTAATTTCAAGTCATCACCAAAATATCTGGAGTACTACTAAAAATATCACTAAGATTACTATTATTACGTTATATGTATTTAGCACAGTTACTGTTATTTACACATGGATGTTATCACTTTAACGTTTGTTTGTGGCACTATACTTTAATAATTTATAACGCACGTGAATTTTATAAAAATATTGAACACGCGTTCACGATTGTCAATAACGCACGAGCGCAGCCCACTCACAATAGCGACCAAAGCTCGACTGACTGAATGAATGAAAGGAACGATGCGATGAGCGAGCAAGCGGATCAGTTCGCCAGTGAGTAGGGATGTGAACGAAGTGATTAGATTATCGACTTGAATAATTTCACTACAATTTATTTTGCTGCAGTTTTTGCGGTCATAAAATTGAATTATTATTGTGTTGGTTGATTAACTATCACTTTGTTTGAAAAAAAAGAGAAAGAAAGATCTGTGACAGCGTTTTTATTTTAAATATAATATTCGTTTCGTTCATAAGCAACCAGATTTTAAAAAAAAACATAATATTCTGTTTTTAACTTCATCCTCAGACCATACTTTCGTACTTTCCCAATGCAAAATGACTTTCATGTAGAAATAAGTAATATTAAGACGCATCGATAATCGATAAAATTATTATTATTCCAACACTTCTTGTCCCATGTAGAAGAAAGCGTGCATTAGTACTGTCAGTTTAATTCGTTTTAAACCATAATCCTTTGCATTAAGATGCATATTTGTATACAGAAATATGTAAATAAAGCTGAAAATAATTGCAGTTCACAGGCGCCACTTTTTGCGGTCGGTCGGCGCTAGAGTAGCCGGCCGCGTGGCGCGCATTCTTTGTATTTACAGAAGAAAAAAGATTATAAAAGAAAAAGACCTGCAACTTTCTACGACAATAAAATAATAGTTGCAAATAAATTGTTAGTTTAATGTTTTTTAATTTTTATTTGGTTTTGTTTTTGAAAACGTTGGGAATGGCTGGTTAAAAGTCAATTAAGTAGGTTGACCCAATGATATATAAACTATACGTCATTGGGTTGACCGATGTCTATTTACCAGTAACTAGTTCGGTACCTATCCAGGTATTATTATTAGGAACTTCTTATATTAGGTACATAAGTAGGTACCTAAGTAATATCATTACCTACCTCAAAAAAGGTCTACCTACTTAAACAGTAGTAACCAGGCAGGGTCGTCGGATATACGTGAAGTTTAGCAAGAAACCGATGGATATTTTCTAATAAAATTAAATTAATAGAAAACAAACAGTTCAATAAGTACCTATCAAATTAATCATGATTTCATCCATCCCACCCTAATTGCGTAACACAGAATCAAACACAATCTGAATCATTTTGAAGGATAGGTATTGCCAATCCATTGCTTCCTAAGTTCAAAAAAAAATGTCTGCTCAGCAACGCAAATAACGCAATGAAAGACAGTTCAACAAACTGTCAAAATGAAACGCATTGCTATGATAATGTCTTACGCAATTACCCCGCAGATTTCTTACTAAACTTCAATTAGTGGGTACAGACGCCGCGGGTCAAGCTACCCGAAACTGTCAAATTTTCCCAATCAGCCATGAACCTTAATGTTTTAGCGATAAAGTTGAAATCTATTATAGAAATTTGTGACAGATTGTAGTAGCTTGATGTGCTGGCGTCTGTACCTACCTATTTATTTTGTTACTGTGCATGAAATATAATATGGTACACTTTTTTTTTAGCCTATATGGTGTTCCACTCCCACAGCTGGACAATTTTCTTCCAAATTTGCCTATCTTGTACGATCTCTGGCCATATTGGCCCTGCAAATGATATTAGATGGTCACACCTTCGCCTTGGTCTACCTCGACTCGACGGCTATGTCCTGCCTCAGGCGTTCGCATGGTGCAGGACATCGCCGTTGAGGTAGATGGGACTCTTAAGAGGATATATGCGGGTGGAAAGACTTTTGAAAATTAGGTATTTGAAGAAACTATCGCTGTCGTTCTGTCTCGCTATCTCTCGTCTATTCGTGCGATAAGGACAACTGCAGATCCGACTGAATAGCCTAAGTAAAAAGTCACATTTTCGAGGTTTGGCTCTCGCCTTTTTTTTCCACCAATATTGAACCAATTTAAAAGATATTTTATAAACTGGATAAGAAGGATATATACTGTGTCACCATGTTTTCCTTTTTTCATGAATAGTTGTCAAATTTGTACCCTAGGCCTCTGTTAACAGCGGTCTAAATAGGCAATTTTGAGCATTTTTTGAGGGTTCTAGTGCTTATAAAAATAATGTATTATCAAAAAGGGACATACAAGTAACTAACATTTATTATTCTGTAAAAACAAGCGAGAGCGTCTCTATAGAAAAAACACCACCCGGATTTCCTCTTAATACCTAATCTTTAATATTTAAAATCTTATAGGAATGAACCTAATCAGTCCTACTGTACCTAAATCGTAAGTTCCTTATTTCCCTGTCATCATAGAAAGACCAAATAAAGGTAGAGACACATAATAAATAAACCCGTGCACGCATTAAAAAAAGGAACGCGATCTAAAGCCGCGCACACACAAGGTGGAAAAAACAACGAATCTCATGCAACGATGCCTTTGTTTGAGGGCGGAATGTGCAGCAATGGGTCCCGTTGTAAGCCTGGCTTTAGGGCTGACAGCCGGCATTAAAGTAGTTATTGTGGATAATCAACCACTTTTGGGATAACCTATATGATGAAGTAACCCACTTCATCATCAGCATATAGCAGTCCACTGCTGGACATAGACCTCTCCTATTGCACGCCATTCAACTCGATTTTCGGCAACTCTCATCCAGCTGCTACCAGCCATCCTGCGAAGATCGTGGCTCCACCTAGGCTGAGGGCGTCCCACCTTACTTCACCCACTTACCATAGTCGAAAGGACTTGCTCACAGTAAGAAAAAATAAAAAGATACTTAATTTAACTCGAGTATGTAGATGACGCGCTCTTTACTTGTGATAACCAATACAAACACACTGTGAATTTGCCTAAGTTACTCCGTATAACATTTAATAAGCTATCTTCCAGTGAAAGTCCAGTCAAAATCGGTCCAACCGTTTCGGAGATTACTTAACCGAAACAAACAGACAGACAGACAAAAATCTTAAAAATTGTTTTTTGTTATAAGTACATACCGTAATACTTTCATATGCATTTAATAAAAAGCTGTTATTTTGACATTAAGTACAAACAGACACTTCAAATTTATTTATTTGTATACTTATGTTCTGGCTGATTTTTCCAATGCCAGATAATTTTATCGGAGGAATAATTTTGGATTTTTGACAGTTCTTCCATACAAAAAGTGTCAGACGTTTATTTTATTCCGCGAATAAAACTTAGCTGTAGATTGAAAAATCAGTCCTTAGAAGAAGATAATTTATACTTAGATTACTTACGCCTGTCAACCCTACATAAGGTCCATGCATATTAATAAACTCATAATGACTCTTTCTCCTGCTCGCTACATGTTTAAAATACATAAACGTTTTGAATTTATAACATACCGATATACACTGCAAGGGTTTAACTCACAATAATTACTTTATCTTCAAGCTGTCTACGTTTAGGGCAGTAAACAGAGCTTCAAGTGACTGACAGACTTTAAATATTACTGACTTATTTTTCACCTAACTATTTGTTAAAGATAAGTAAAAAAAGATTTTCTGAATTAATTCTATATTTATACCTAACACACTATCAGCAGTAGCAATGAGTTTCATTTTTACAGTTCAACAACATTCATTCCGTTATTTACGTTGTTGAGTAATTCTTTTGTCCTAAACCACACCCCAGTATTGAGGCGAACAACAAAAAAAAAAAAACAAATTCAAATTCAATTCAAATTCATTAATTCGTGAACACAGGGTAGGTACATACAGAAGGTGTTAGAATACATATATAAGATCCGAGCTGTGCCCCGCCAAAAGGCATACAAAATTTCATAGGTAATAACAATAATAATACAACAATAATCAAAATGAACAAAATTATTTAGTATGCCATAACTTGAGAAAAGATTGAATTTAGTCATTATAATTAAAATTTGTCATTTAAATCTTCTTTTATAATAATACAACAATAATCATCACAAATCGATTGCCATTTTTGCGACAATTGATTTTTATGTAATATAGATTGATGCATAATATTAGTTAGAGCTATGTTATTATTACCTGTCTATGACGCATAGTCAAACAGTAAAAACAAAAAAAAAACATGGCGCCTTTCTCAGAGACACTCAAGCAAGACACCGCACTTTTTAAAAATATCGTTGAAAAAGATCGGCATTGTTAATTAAATTACAGTCTCCTTCAAAATGAGTCAAGATGCGAAACAAATCTCTTTTGTTAATGTCGTAGTCAAAAACTTTATTATTACGGTTATCGCCACTTAGACACAATATTTTAAAGACAAAAGCATTTTTCGAGCTTCTCGTTGTAAACGTTAATTACCTGATAGAAATTCTCGGAAGGCCACCTTTTTTATTTGGGCCAGTGAGTGAGCGATTTGGATAAACTGCTCAGTCATTCACTCAATGTTTCATTTAAGGGGGAGGCGCCCGGGTTGCCTGCGAAATTCAAATTTTCTTACGTTTTTTGCAATTTGCAGGTCAGTGTCACATTATACGTTGAACAAAATATGATTCACGACCGTAACAACTATATAGGTACCTATGTATTTACAGAATTATAATCATTAAAATCATCATACAACCCTCTACGTTCATTTCACCCATCGATCACTAATAAAGAACCGATGATTTCACCATATTGAATGACTATTTCATGGAATCAATATTGCGTAGCTACCACACTCCCAATCACAATCTTCTTCATTTTCACAATTAAACGACATTCATTGCTTCATTGACGTTGTCGAAACACTCGAGAAGATTTTTTAAAAATAATTATGTCAATCGATTATGATTGGGTTGGGAGGACAAAGGGGATTGTGATTTTAAGTGAATTAGTGCAGTATCAGAATAAGACCTCTATACATAGAACCGTAGGTTATGTATTTCGATAGAAAGCGCTCGTTGAAGTTTGGTTGCAAGAAGTGTTTATTAACGTTCTTTAAAGTTCCATCATTGACTTCTTAAAAAGCACCTAGGTGCTTCCGCTCCTGCTGATCTATTCTGTATTTAAATCTCACCGCGAAAAGTTAGGTGAAGTGAGCTTGATGTGAGCTGTCAATAGTGTTAACCCCTAGCATCAGGGGGAATCACACTCACTCTCACTTCATTTATGTTATCACGGTGAGATAGACCGGCTGCTCTGCTTCTATTACCGCTCTTTTCATAGCCACAACAGATGGCGCCGAGCCCAATCCCTTATCGAATCAAGATAACATAAAAAAAGTTGCCGCTGAACAAACAATACCAAGTTCTAATGCTTGGGAGGTGCAATAAACTGACAGACAGACCTACTATTTGTTTTAAGTTGGTTCCGTAAGTTGTGTTATTATCTGTGACAGGTGACAGAAGTAGATTGTAGCTTTAAGGCTCCCGCAGACAAGCGCGATGGCGACGAGACTCAAGTATAAATGCGTGCCTATATGCGTAAATAACGCAATGTATGTTGTCGAACTGTCAAAATACACGTACTTACACATACACATATGACATACTTATAGGCTAGTACTTGGTAGTATACTAGTATATAAAATGGGAGCATCTGTAGCCGAACTAGGACGAGTAGGACGAGTCCTGTATACAGCGCCAGACCCGTCAAAAAATGAAATGAAGCCATTGCTTCTTTCCTATACATATCTATGGTGTTACGCAATTACCCCGCAGGAGAGCGTAAGACAGTAGGTTCCTAGGTAGGGTTGATAAATTAAAATCACCGTTATTACTAAGATTTAGAATAGAATAGAATATTCTCTATTATGTACACTATATAAATTAAAGACATAAATATTACAAAGGGTGACACAATGGGCGGTCTTATCGCTAAGAGCGATCTTCTTTGGATAGATTAAAAAGGGGAAGGAGAGATTTGTCTCTCCTTCCTTCCTAAATGGTACACCACAGACTACCTACAGTATTTGTACTGTAGGTAGTCTGTGGTGTACCATTTACATCCTACTTCCCATTAATATTATAAACGTGAAACTTTGTATGGATAGATGGATGGATGGATGGATGTTTGTTACTCTTTCACGCAAAAACTGCAGAACGGATTTGGATGAAATTTGGTACACAGCTGGTTTATAACCAGGATTAACATATAGGATACTTTTTATCCCGATATTCCCTCGGGATCGAAACTTAGGCGGGTGAAACCGCGGGGCGCAGCTAGTAATACAATAAATATACATAATGGTATATTATACTAATCTAAATAAATGATTTTTGATTTTTTTTTCCTTTCCTAGATACACACGACGTCATAATAATATCAAGCATTATCATTCCAGTTTTAGCTAACCTCGCATTGTATAGTCTTTTCGTACAGACGCCAGCAGGTCAAGCTACTCGAAACTGTCAAATTTTCCCAATCAACCTTGAACCTTAATGCTTTAGGGATAAAGTTGAAAATCTATTACAGAAATTTGACAGATTGTAGTAGCTTGATGTGCTGGCGTCTGTCCATACAATGAGAAGTCAGCTTAAACTGGGAATGTAGGTATAGCTTGATAATAATATGTCGTCGTGCGTTCTGGGTTTTGTTGACACATGGTAGCCGATTGTTGTAACTGTAAGTACTCTTATCGAGTGAGCACGGACTTGTCTTGACAAGTCCAAACTTGATTTAATTCTGTTCGGCCTCTGAACAAAATTACGTTACAGTTTATTTTTAGTTACGTAATAGCCGATAACAATGAACCACCTATGCAATGAACGCTTTCTTAGCAAGTTTATTATACTAGCTTAATTTTGGTCATTCATCATCATCATTTGCTTAGGTAACCTTTTTACATTTTGTCCTAGCCTTTTCCCCTATGTTGGGGTCGACTTTCAGAGTAACCAGCTGAGTACCTATATTTTACATGGAGCGACTGCCTATCTGACCTCCACAACCTAGTTACTGGGTAATATGAAACGAATAGGCTGGTTGTCAGACTTTCGGGCTTCTGACGACCCGTAACGACTGTCAAATCCACGAATGACAACCGGGACCAACAGCTTAACGTGCTTTCCGAGGCACGGAGGGGTCTTGGTATGTAAAGGTGGTCATTCATCGACGGACCAACTGCGGCCAGCGTAGCTTAACCTGATCGATCGACCCTTTCGGCTGTTATTACCTACTTAGCCACACCACAGGTATAACATAAAAAGTTTCAAATAAAATGAAACAACAGTTTTACATTACCAATAATTATCGTGGATTCATGGAGATAGAACGGTATCGCGTAGGTATATTATAATCTGCAATAAGTCAATCGTCTGTAATCGTTTTTTTTGCCTTTTCGCGCCGACAGGCGCTGTGCAGGCGCAACAAAAAGGTACTTACGATAATTTGATTGATCGCTGTATTGAGCCAGCCTTCAGTCTTGTATTAAGGGCCTTACTCTCGTTTAGTACCGTAATACGGTCACTTTATGAAGAATATTTCTCATTAACGGCTTGATTAAAAGATCTGTAAAAAATATATGTTTGCTATAGATTCATGAACAACATTTCTGTAGAAGGATTTTTTCGTATGGCTAATACTTTTGCCTTAAAAAAATATTTACCAACACGCTATTTTTTTCTGATATTCGATATTACTTCTAAACGGCTTTGATGTTTGGAAATATTTTTACACTGAAAAATCGATGGTTAGAGGTACTACAGATTTGTCTTAGCTTATGTAAATCAATTAACATTTGCAAAGGAAATGTCCCCACTTTGAGATCGAGCTTCAGAGGGGCTCTGCGCGGGCGCGGGCGGCAGTCGTGCGTTAGCATTGAGACGGGATGGCTGTGTCGCTCGCTGCTACGCTCCGGCTATCGACCGACTATGCGCGTCTGTCTGTGTTAGTGCAAATATTTACGAACGAATTGTATCAGTGTGCGTTTATTGACTAGCTTGCTGCAGATGGCCCATTTCTATTGTGCGCGTGGACGCTTACGAATACTTACGATAGTAATACAAGTAGTCATAATATCTAAACTAATATTAAAATGAGAAAAGATTGGATTTGATCAAAATAAAAGTCCAAGATGGCGGCTGCGAAAATTTTCAAGTTTTTCATCATGGGTGTCGTTTTCATATTTTTCGAGGGTAACAAAACCGATAGTGAGGTCAAAATAAAAATCCAAAATGGCGGCTGCAAAAATTTTCAAATATTTCATCATGGGTGTCGTTTTCATGCTTTTCGGGGGTGATAAAGCCGCTAGTGAGGTCAAAATAAAAATCTAAAATGGCGGCTGCGAAAATTTTCAAATATTTTATCATGGGTGTCGTTTTCATGCTTTTCGGGGGTGATAAAGCCGCTAGTGAGGTCAAAATAAAAATCTAAAATGGCGGCTGCGAAAATTTTCAAATATTTCATCATGGCTGTCCTTTTCATGCTTTTCGGGGGTGATAAAGCCGCTAGTGAGGTCAAAATAAAAATCTAAAATGGCGGCTGCAAAAATTTTCAAATTTTTCATCATGGGTGTCGTTTTTATGCTTTTCGGGGGTGATAAAGCCGCTAGTGAGGTCAAAATAAAAATCCAAAATGACGGTTGCGAAAATTTTCTAATTTTTCATCATGGGTGTCGTTTTCATGGTTTTTGAGGCTGCTGAAGCCAATAGTGAGGTCAAAATGAAAATCTAAGATGGCGGGTGTGAAAATTTTCAGAATTTTCGTCATGGGTGTCGTTTTTATGCTTTTCGGGGGTGTTAAAGCCGCTAGTGAGGTCAAAATAAAAATCCAAAATGACGGTTGCGAAAATTTTCAAATTTTTCATCATGGGTGTCGTTTTCATGGTTTTTAAGTCTGCTGAAGCCAATAGTGAGGTCAAAATGAAAATCTAAGATGGCGGGTGCGAAAATTTTCAGAATTTTCGTCATGGGTGTCGTTTTCATACTTTTCGAGGGTGATCAAGCCGATAGTGAGGTCAAAATAAAAATCCAAAATGGCGGCTGCGAAAATTTTCAAACTTTTCGTCAGTGATGTCATTTTCATACTTTTCGAGGGTGATAAAGCCGATAGTGAAGTCAAAATAAAAATCCAAAATGGTGGTTGCGAAAATTTTCAAATTTTTCATCATGGGTGTCGTTTTCATGCTTTTCGGGATTGATAAAGCCGATAGTGAGGTCAAAATAAAAATCCAAAATGGCGGCTGCAAAAATTTTCAATTATTTCATCATGGGTGTTGTTCTCCCACTTTTCGAGGGTGATAAAGCCGATAATGAGGTCAAAATAAAAATCCAAAATGGCGGCTACAAAAATTTTCAAATATTTCATCATGGGTGTCATTTTCATAGTTTTCGAGGGTACTACAGCCGATAGTGAGCTCACAATGTAAATCCAAGATGGCGGCTACAAAAAATTGTTTTTTTTGTAAATCATACATAAGGGACTTCGAATAACCTATGTTATTCCGATCAAACTAAAATTTACTAATTATTACTTGATTTTAGGTACACGATACTTATTTGACAATAATATACTTAGTGTGATGAGTTGCCAAATAAACAATGTTATTTATCACGAGACCGCATGAGTGAGTGAGTGAGTGAGTGACAGATAGATTGCAAAAACAATATCCTATACGGTTAAGACACAAGAAATGCGTTTCCGTGAATACTGTATCATTGTGTATTAAAATTCAATTGATTTAATACAGATAACTTATTATTGAAAGATTATCTATTTATCCAGTTCTTTATTTAGATATTTAAGAAGGAAAATTAGTTTTATATGTAACCAACACCTCAAATTGATGACTGAATAATTAGTTACAACTAAAACTAAATTTTTGAAGCCGCCATTTTGGATTTTTATTTTGACCTCACTATTGGCTTTATCACTCTGGAATAGTCTGGAAAACCACGAAAACGACACTTATGAAGCAAAATTCCAAATTTATCGCAGCCGCCATTTTGGATTTTCATTTTGACCTCACTATTGGCTCCAGCACCCTCGAAAACCACGAAAACGACACCCATGACGAATATTTTGAAAAGTTTTGCAGCCGCCATCCTGGATTTTCATTTTGACTTTATAATCGGCTCCAGCAGCCTCGAAAACCACGAAAATGACACCCATGACGAAAATTTTGAAAATTTTCGCACCCGCCATCTTAGATTTTCATTTTGATCTCACTATTGGCTTCAGCAGCCTCGAAAACCACGAAAATGACACCCATGACGAAAATTTTGAAAAGTTTTGCAGCCGCCATCTTGGATTTTCATTTTGACTTTATAATCGGCTCCAGCACCCTCGAAAACCACGAAAATGACACCGATGACGAAAATTTTGAAAATTCTCGCCCGCCATCTTAGATTTTCATTTTGACCTCACTATTGGCTTCAGCAGCCTCGAAAACCACGAAAATAACACCCATGACGAAAATTTAGAAAAGTTTTGTAGCCGTCATCCTGGATTTTCATTTTGACTTTATAATCGGCTCCAGCACCCTCGAAAACCACGAAAATGACACCCATGACGAGGTTTATCTACTAAACGGCCGTAGGTAATTATTTCAAGGTCACTGCCGAAACTATAACATCGTTCGATTGGCTACGGAACCCTAAAATGCTATTTAGGTACAGTGCTAAAAGTTTATTACTGATTTATAATAATTCAAATTGGTGAAACAGGATCACTTTTTTTATAAAATCTCATTTTTATGTAATAAATCCTCCTACCTACAGTATGCAAATAAAATGATATTCGATTCCTAAGAAAATACTCGAAATAATTTTTTAAGTTTTAACCCCGCAGGAACTAAGTTCTGATTTTAAATAAAATCGAAATTTCTAAATAAAAAATGCTTAAAATATACGTAAACTACGTATCAATCTATACAAAATATATCAGACTTGCATCCGCAATTCCCTTCTGGAATCGTAGGCAAAAATAGCGACCTGCGGGCGGCATGTCTGTGCCTCTGCATACTCTTTGATCGTCATTTTAGTTCAGCGCGCCACCGCGCGCGTTTTACGTTTTCGGGAGTAGAGGGTTTAGCTCCGCCCACATGCACAAGGTCAGCGAGCCCTATATACACCTTAAGAGAGAACAGTGGTTCTAAACCTTATGCTAGGTAACCGCGGTAACCTTAAAAGGAAGTGGTACCGCTGCAGACGGTACCACTTCCTTCCTCTGGAGATGAGGCGTTATATTGGAGATATGAGTTTACTGTTAGGTATTGCAAATGGCCACATTGACTGTCCTGAACTCGTTGCTAATCCGTCATTACGCACGAATCTGTTAGGATTACGTCAACGGCCAATATTAAATGTACCTTTCGCAATGACTAACAATACGCGGAATGTTTTCTCAATAAGAAGTGCACTTAGTTTCAATAGGCTTCCTTGGGACCTTAATGTCGACTTGTTTTGCACCAGTGTATCGACCTTTTTTTTTTTTTTTTGAGGATGGGAAATCATCAAATGACTCCTCCCGCTCTGGGTGGAGCAGAAGGGAGTGTCAGACTTTTACTGACTAAAACCCACCCGTGTTCCTTCCTTAGCCCTTTATGTTCCAGGGCAGCGGTAAACCCTTTCGGATGGTCCCGCTACCCTGGCAGGGTGATTTTTTAGAGAGGTTGTCTTCCTCGCAGCCCGAGCCTCAGTGGCCCGGGCCCCCGGTCCTGAACCCAGGATTACGGTTTGGCCGGCGGCTGGCATAACCAACCACCGCCCCTACGTCCCCACGCTGCCGCCGGATACCGGACAGACGCAGCGCAGATATGGACTTCCTCCACAGCGGCGCGAACCGCCCCCCCCCCAGTATACGCCCACTCACCTTCCTCTGTAAGCAGAGGGGGAGTAGGCGTCTATAGCCCGGTTCCCTTCAACGACCATCGAGGATGATCGGTGATTGGAACCGTGCCCTTCCCCGTGTGTTGAAGATTAGCCGCCGGCCCCAAGTGCCCACCAAAACCTGGTGGACACCTGGAGCCGACGTTGCCCAGGGTGCGCCACGAGGAGGCTCTTCAACATGCACCCCACCAGTGTATTAAGACGGCTTTTGGCACAGTCTTTTTTCTTGGATAGTTAACTTATCTACTCTTAGCTAATTATATTACTTTTGTGAACTTTCTTTTTATCGACTTTTTTCCTTAACTATGAGTGAAGGCTTGTTATTAGCAATTTTTTTTATATTACATTCTTTATTTCATTGGTTTGTTAGTCTGTAAGCCTTCTTTAAAATATAATAAATAAATAACCCAACAGCACCTTATTGGGATAGATAAGAATAAAGATCACTGTGATTTGGATAGTGATGCAAAATCAGGGGCCTTATTCTCTATGACACAAGAACGAAACCGCGCGACATGAACGCGAGATTGGCGGGATTAGCTCAGGGATTGGCGTAGTTTCGGGTAAGGAATCAGTGAATTAGGGCCCAAATAACTGTGAAAGGACCGAACTCCGGTAGCTCGTCATCTGTCACTGGAAAGTTTTGAAGAGTTGTTGTAATACAAAATAGGCAGTAGGTACTTCCACGGGCATAAAAGCTCTTAGTAAATTTTGCAATCGCGCGTTCGTATTTCCGAAGATAGACGATGATTGCCGAAGCGAATACTTTTCTTGGGCACTCGGTATTTTTTTTTTATCTCCGTGGAAACGACGTTTTTTCATATCGGAAATAACGCTCGCCGGCTTTCCAATTGTTGATCGCTGTTACTTGGCTATTTAGTATTTTTAGGACTCAATCTACACAGCTGTCGTTGTCCTCTGCTGGCCGTTGACACAAGCCTCTCCCAGGCTGCGCCACAGCACTCTGTCCTCCGCCTTCCGCATCCAGTTTCCGCATTTTAATTATTAGGACTGACTTTCATAAAACTCTGAAAACTTTATATTAAAATTGTCCTTAAAATCACTGTTTTTACTTGAGTAAGTGTCGTACTCACTTATACATATTACTTGTTTTATTTATTTCTATTTTGGACGGCATTATTGTTGTTATCTTATGACACACAGAGCCACGAGCGTCACAATTTAGAACTAAAATCTACAATCTGACGTTTCATTTCATAATTACATGCCGAAGATGCCTCACTGCGATACCTCGCGGTCGCGGCACGGTAATAATATTGCCGTGGTCGCGGTTCACCTCCATGCATGCCAATTCACACACACGCCCATGCCGAAGGATACCTCAATGCGATACATCGCGGGCTGCTAAGGGGCTTACCTCGATGCCTGGCATGTGCGTGCGTGTCTATTAGAATGCATTTGTTTTACATGGCGGTGACATCGAGGTAGCGAGCTAAACCCTTAATACCCTTTTTTTTTTTTTTTATGAGGATGGGAAATCATCAAATGACTAATGAGGAGGGAGTGTCAGACTTTTACTGACTAAAACCCACCCGTGTTCCTTCCTTAGCCCTTTATGTTCCAGGGCAGCGGTAAACCCTTTCGGATGTTCCCGCTACCCACCCTTAATACCCTTAGGCAACTATTCTGCTGGTTGTACACACGGCTACACATCAAGCTATGCAAAACCAGTATTGGCTGACCGTTCATTGTGAGAAAATATCATACAAAGTGAGACCAAGACAAACTGGTTTTGTGTAGCTTGACGTGTAGCCGTCTGTACTATAACTACTAAAGTTTGAGTAACCCTGGCTCATCCCGAATCGAAGATAAACAAAACAAAAGCAAGCCCTAAAACAAACATGGTGGTTTTGAACAAAAAGACGATCAGGAGGATGACTTCCAAACACGCGCTCCGGGCGAGCCGTCATCATAATTCCGGTTTGCTTGAGTTAAATTGACTTTAAAATACTGTCCGTTGCTTGGCATTTCTTGGTAAAGTTCATGATGATGTGGTAAATTAGTTACTTTATTATATTAGTTACAAAATGATGTAGCGTAAATGGCTTATTTATTTGCGAGACCGTTGACTGATTTTATCATCGGTAGGTATTTAATTTTATTCCATAACCCAGTAACTGGAAAGTCAGATAGGCTGTCAGGATACAAATACTGGTACTCAGCTGTATCCAGCAGGGTACCTAATAGCGTAACACACGAACAGTAGCAATTGGTTCCATTTTGACAATTCAACAACATTCATTACGTTATTTACGTTGTTGACAAATTTTTCAAACATTATGAAGCAATGGATTAGCAATATCCTTCACCTTCAAAATGATTCAAATTGAGATTTATAGTGTGTAAGCTCGGCCAAAGAGTTCTCACTTCGTAGTTTTAGTTGCCGTCGACGAACAAGATAATTAAAATACGCCAATTGATAGAGATATTAGTGTCGAATAATTACTAACAAATAATATAAAGAATAAAAAAAAAACATAGCTGTACATACCTAACTTGCACCACATGCGAGTTAGGTACAGCTATTTTATTTATTTTGTTGTGAACGGTGTTAACAGGCCCTATAACACAAAACTTTTTATGTCTGCAATTCTACAAAATAGTTCAATTGTAGAAAAAAAAAAATCATAACAGAAATTACAAATCTATTTGAGTTACAATATTTTAGACTTCATCTGCCTAGCCTTTTCCCAACTATATTGGGGTCGGCTTCCAGTCTAACTGGATGCAGCTGAATTCCAGTATTTTACATGGAGCGACTGCCTATCTGACCTCCACAACCCAGTTACTGGGTAATACGATAACCCTTGGTAAAACTGGTTGTCAGACTTTCGGGTCTGACTACCGGTAATGACTATCAAGGACCCAGGAATGACAGCCGGGACCAATGGCCGAAGCACTATCACTACAATTTACATATTTGTAAGGATTTTCCATTACAATTATTGAGCTTTGTGGTACGCGTACTTGTAAGATCTAAAAAGTAGTCAATTGTTATTGTAAAGTTTTGAGGTATAGGGCCCCGCGGGGTAGCTGCGTAACATACTATCAGTAGCAACAGCAGTAGCAGTAGCTTTGACAGTTCAACAACATTCATTGCGTTATTTACGTAGTTGAGTACACAATTTTTTCGAAAATCGAATGCAATCTAATTCAAATTGATTCAGATTTGTGATTGATAGTGTGTTACGCAATTCAGGTGCTTAGTTGAGTAGACAATTTTTCGAAAATGGCTTTCCTTTTGACAGTTAAAAAACATTCATTGCGTTATTTCAGTAGTTGAGTAGGCAATATTTTCGATAATCTAATGCAATCTCGTTCAATTTGATTTAGTCTTGTGATTGATAGTGTGTTACGCAATTCAGGTGCTTAGTTGAGTAGACATTTTTTTCTAAAATGGTTTTCTTTTTGACAGTTCAACAACATTCATTGCGTTATTTATGTAGTTGGGTAGGCATTTTTTTCGAAAATCTAATGCCATCTAATTCAAATTGATTCAGATTGTGACTGATAGTGTGTTACGCAATTAAGGTAGTGGTCGTCTATTGTAATGTTTAGTTTTGTCCGTAATTATTGTTCGATTCCAATAAGTTTCTGTTTTTTTTCTGGGTAGCGTAGGTTCAACCTGCCTAATATCTATTTGGTTCAGGAAATTTTCTTCGTCTGTATTTATAAGAGTTCGAGAAACTATGTCGGTATCGGAGCTACTATTTAGGAATATATTAATTGTTGTGGGCGTGTTTGTAGTTCTGTCAGAGATGTGAATATTTTTATGTTGAGTGCATAGTATTTGATTAGACACACTAACAGCTAATTAGGTGATGCGTGTATATCAACTTGGACATAATTAATCTGTTCAGTCGATTCTTAAAGCAGTTCAGTGTGCGAGCCGTCAAAACATTTTCCGGCACCCTAATTGCGTAACACACGATCAATTGTGTTACGCAATTAGGGTGCGGGAGCCTATATTCCATGCTGTTACAACTCGGTTAGACAAGAATTGCGTCAAGGGATTTTTCATGAATTTTCCCATAGTAGGGAATGCCCACGCAAATGTATGTTCGCATTCTTGAATCTGAATGTCTTTTTTCTCCCAGGACATCTTAGGAATTGTTAAAGTTTTTCGAATATTCTAAGAATTACGAAAATATTACGAATATTTCAAGTTTTATTTGAATTAAACAATTTTTATCATTCGTTCTTTACGCAAAATCGTTCACTACCCCAACACTATTAGTTTTAGTACTTATGGTATCATTTTTGAACTGTCAAGTTACTGAATACAATTAAAAGGCGAAGTATAGTTGAGTACTTTTTAAAAACTTAGTGTGGAGCAGTGGAGGGGTTGGCTTTGATATCGTTTGGCAGGATTTGAGGGGTAAAAGTGGTTAAAGCCGGTAGGGCTTGGGTCCCCGATTATAACGCTACCACTCTTATTACAAGGTAATGCATATTTTTCGAGAAATTAATGAAAAATGTTTCTAACCTCAAATCAGGTAAATAGTGAAAACGGAATGTTAAAATGGGCGATTGACAACCAAATCTGTTTCATAATATTGTATAAGGTGCAAAATGATGCGAAAACGAACGCAAAACGGAACGTAAAAAAAAAACTATGATAAGTGTCACTGTCAAGTGTCACTGTCATTCGTTTTGTTCATTCCGTTTCTCCTCGAGAAAGGTTCTTTTATAAAGACAATTAATTATAATAACCGAACAAATATTAGTTTTAGTTGGGTGGTTTCAAAGTTTGTATGGAAGAATTTTAACGCGCAGTCCGATTTACTCGAAACAGCATTTATACCTAAGATAAAATGCAAAGAATAGTGTGTATCAGGGTTTCTCGAA
Source organism: Apamea sordens (assembly GCA_945859715.1). NCBI lineage: Eukaryota > Metazoa > Arthropoda > Insecta > Lepidoptera > Noctuidae > Apamea > Apamea sordens. The sequence goes on along the minus strand of OX243998.1, from coordinate 15,619,139 downwards.
AATCTACCCCTGACGGGCTGAAGGGGTAGTCAATTTTACAGGGGGGGATCTTACAGAGCGGCTTGATTAACTCGAAAATTGGTATAAATAATCTTTGAGTCAAGTTCATCCTGGGAAAGCACATACATTTTTTCCGACATCCACGCGGGCGAAGCCGCGGGCAGAAGCTAGTATATAAAATATACTAGCTTCAAGTTTATTAACCTATGGAATAAGATTTTTCATATAAAGTGTATCCCCCGCTTTTCACCCCCAAAGGGGTGGAATTTTGAAAAATCGTTGGGATTATTCATAACTTGACTCACTAACTAACTTCACTAACACACGTCTTCGTCACTTGACTAACTTGACTAATTTTCGAGTTAATCAAGCCATGCAGTAAAATCCTCCCCTGAAAAATTGACTACCCCATTTCAGCCCATCAGGGGTAGATTTTTAAAAAACCCTGATACACATTATTCTTTACTTTCAACATTAGGTATAAATACTGAGTATCGAGTAAATCGGACTGCGCGCTAAAATTCTTCCATACAAATTTTGAAACCCCCCAATCCCTTATTAGGGGGTAGTTTAGAAGAAAAAAAAACTGACAATCTTCATAATTTATTTAGATAAGTATTCGTGCCAAGTTTCAAGTTTATTAACTCAAGGAATAAGATTTTTCATACAAACGAATTCCCCCTTTTAGCCCTCTTAGGGGTGGAATTTCGAATAAACCTTTCTTAGTGGACGCTTACTCCTCAAGAAGAACACACCCTCCAAATTTCATGTCTCTAGGACCAGCGGTTTAGACTGTGCGTTGATCTATCAGTCAGTCAGGACTTTGAATGTTATATATATAGATAGATAAGTAGATACTTTTCCGGGATAAAAAGTACCCGGTGTGGTGCCCAGGATATTAAAGAATAATTATACCAAGTTTCATCGTAATCGAACTGGTCGTTTTTGCGTGATGCCTGAACAAACAGACAGAAAGACAGACAAAAATTTTTTTAATCACATTTTTGGGTTCGGTGTCGGTCTAGTAACACCCAGCCATTTCTTTTTTTGATATTTTCAATGTACAGAATTTTCACTTCTACAGATTTATTATATGTATATATATAGATAGAAGATATAGATATAGAATAGATAAAAGAAAGTCGTGTTAGTTACACTATTTATAACTCAAGAACGGCTGAACCGATTTGGCTGAAAATTGGTGGGGAGGTAGCTTAGAACCAGGAGACGGACATAGGATACATTTTTTTTATTAATTCTTTTATTTACTTATAGGAGTAGGGTAGGAGGTAGAAGTAGGGTAGGACTAGGGTAGGAGTAGGGTAGGACTAGGGTAGGAGTAGTGTAGGAGTAGGATAGGAGTAGGGTAGGGTTTAGGACACCACGCGAACGAAGTAGCACCGGGCAGCTAGAAATAATTTATATGGCAAAACAACGTTTGCCGAGTCAGCTAGTAACATATAAAAGAAAGTCGTGTTAGTTACACTATTTATTACTCAAGAACGGCTGAACCGATTTGACTGAAAATTGGTGGGGAGGTAGCTTGGAACCAGAAGACGGACATAGGATACTTTTTATTAATTTTTTATTTGTTTTTAATTTAATTCTATTATTTACTTATAGGAGTAGGGTAGGGGGTAGGACACCACGCGAACGAAGTAGCGCCGAGCAGCTAGAAATAATTTATATGGCAAAACAACGTTTGCCGGGTCAGCTAGTTTTCATCTAAAACCAAGTTACACTAACATTCTATTCTATTCAAAACAATATAAAAAATAATCTTAATGAACAAAAATGTTATTCGAGATCTAATAGTACAAATAAATTTAAGCCAACAAATTAGTCGTACACCCCCGTTTTCAAAGAATTACCTAGGAGAATTACCCAGGAGAATTACCTAGGAGAATTACCCAGGAGAATTACCCAGGAGAATTACCTAGGAGAATTACCCAGGAGAATTACCTAGGAGAATTACCCAGGAGAATTACCCAGGAGAATTACCTAGGAGAATTACCCAGGAGAATTACCTAGGAGAATTACCCAGGAGAATTACCCAGGAGAATTACCCTGGAGAATTACCCAGGAGAATTACCCAGGAGAATCACCCAGGCGAATTACCCAGGAGAATTGTCGTGATCGTCCCCAGGCCTCGGCCTCGGCCTACCATTTGGTTTTGAAGTCGTTTCTGGTTCTATATCCTCTGAGCTACCATCGATCGGATCGTTATTGCTGCCGTTATCATTTTCAATTTCTTCATTATCTTCAGTATCTTCATATGAAGGATTATGAGGAACCTCATATTCCTCCTTTTCCTCATTTTCCTCATCGTCTTCATCCCCATCATTACTCTGTTCCTCATAACCAGGGTCACTTCCACTTGCGTCCTCGTTACCATCTCCTGAATCATTTTGCTCTATGTGTTTAGGAAAGGGCGTGACTGGCTCACCATCAGCATCTGGTGGTTCTGGGCTAGTTAAGTACCCCGGTGGGAATTCTGGGTTGAAATCCGAGGGGAACGTCCCCGTCCAAATCAAACTTTCATCCCAGCCGTCCTCCACATTACAACCACGATAAAATCCTATCATAAAAGGCATACAAGCTATATTAGGCTTTGTGCTGCGTTTTTTATATGGCGGAAACTTTGTTACAACAGATGATTGAGAGGTAGGTGGGCCTTTTTCTAGAATAACTTTGACGATGCTGACTGGGACCCAGTGGCCGGGCATTTCGGCTTCTATTGGATTTTGGATGTATACCAATGGGTCTTTATCAGGATTCGGCCAGCGCCCACCTACGGTGACCGCCACCAAGCATAATGTTAATGCTGTGGAGATCACCAGAGTCACTGAAAAAAAGCAGCACATGAAGTTTTCTATTGCGAATTTTACATTATAGGTACTCACTAGATTTTCCCGCGGCTTCGCCCGCGTGGATGTCGGAAAATATCTCAAGGGAACGTACTAGCGGGATTAATAGTACCCTTTGTGTTAATCCAGGTTATAAACTATGTGGGTGCCAAAGGAGATGTTTCAAAATGTATGGAGCCCCGGCCAGGTCTTTGTACACCATACAAAAAAATGGGGAAACATAATTAAAACAGTTTTCAATCAACCAATTACTAGAAATTGGCTTTGTTTGGTAGTAAAGCACAAGAATGTACACTTGAAATTGCAACACACAACAAAAACCCGTCATGGCGGTAAGCTCTCATGTTGATTGATTATTGACGTTTGATATGTTTATTTCTGTCTTAATACATTGTCAAAGAGAATCACTACGTTACCGTACTTTTAGTTTGACAAGATGTGACAGTAGACTGTTCACGATTTATGATCAATGGTCGATCTATGGTATACCGTCATTGTTTTTTAGCCACAGAGTACCTAAATTGGCGAGACGCCATATTGAAAGTCGATAAAAATAATTGATAAATATCAAATGATTACAAGAAAAATATGCAATTTATCTGTATTTTTCCCCGAATTCCTGGGATTTTTCGCGATTTTTCGAGGTACTGTACATATACTGGGCCTGTTTTGAAACATCTCCTTTATCCACCACTTTACTACTTATAATATCATTGCCTTTATCCGTTAAACCCTTTCAGCCGTTTTTGTGCCAATCCCGAACATACATCTAGAATTCTAGACAAACAGACAAACGGATGAAAATTCTAAAAACTATATTCTCGGATCACGTAGCAATTTCACTATTTTTTTTCAAAAATGTTCAATTAACAATTTTGACTACGTTACTATTTTGTTATATGTATAGAATATCTTTGAGCGGATTCCTGCAGCCTTCACCAGGTCATCGGTTCAACACAAGTTGGAGAAGGCCTTCCAACGTCTTCCGGTACGCGGTCGCCATTCCAAAACCACTCGGCCCCATCGGCCATCTGTTCTGTAATTCTTCAGATTATGCCGGTTGCCTTGGTTTTTCTACGTATCTCTGCATTTCTCCTCTTTCTCAGGGAAACCCTAACTCTAACCTAACTTTAGGTGACTTTTAGTCTTCTAATGAGCGATTGTGAGCGACCACGTTTCAGTACCATAGGCCGTAGGCATCCGCTGGATGCGAGAAACACAGAACCGGTTGCTAAGGAGGACCTTTGCTACAAACACATTTTTTTTTGTTTTTGAAAATGTTGCCCCTCACTAGGCATTTCTCCTGTATCGTTGCTGCGTTTACAAACATTTAAACTCACATACACAAACAACCAGACCCGGAACAACTACCTGTAGGAATTACAAATATTTGTTCCGTGCGGGAGTCGAACCCGCGACACGCAGCGCAGCAGTCGATCGCTCAGCCACTGCGCCAACCGTGTCGTCAAAGTTGAAGTTTATTAAGAAACCGATGGGTGTTTTCGAATGAAATTTAGTTTTATAAATTAACTGTTTGTTTTCTATTAATTAAATAAAATTTTATCCGAAAACATCAATCCGTTTCTTACTAAACTTCAACTATACTATATCCGACGACCCTGGTCACTACTTATCTCCTTACTACTACTGGTACTTATCTCCTTTGGTGACTGTACACACGGCTACACATCAAGCTATACAAAACCAGTTTGTCTTGGCCTCACTTTGTATGATATTTTCTCACAATGAACGGTCAGCCAATACTGGTTTTGCATAGCTTGATGTGTAGCCGTGTGTACAGAGCACACCACCCGTCCTGTCTCATCTCTTAAGGAGCAAGTTAACAAAATCAAAAACAATAATGACTTACTTTCTTCTAAATGATCATGATCATGTAAAAACTTAAAATTTTCTCTTTAATATTTTCGTATTGACATTGTTCAATCATAGTTTTTGCTTTATAGTTTTTCCTATCAGAAGTTTTAAATGAAAAGTTAATTGGACGTGACCATGTGAATTTTTATTAATATACTGTAGTAGCTGATGTAAATTTTTCAAGCAATTTCGAGTGTAGTCCATGCAGTCACTACGCATTCAAGGAAGTCACATCATCATCTGCCTAGCCTTTTCCCAACTATGTTGGGGTCGGCTTCCAGTCTAACCGGATGCAGCTGAATACCAGTATTTTACATGGTGTGACCTCCACAACCCATCTACTTAAATTGGTATACCCTATTGGTATAATACTGGTTGTCAGACTTTCGGGCTTCAGACGACCCGTAACGACTGTCAAAAATTCACGAACGAAAGGCAGGTTCAACGGCTTAACGTGCTTCCCGAAGCACGAAGGGGTATTGGTATATAAAGATAGTCACCCATCCACGGACCAACCGCGGCAAGCGTAGCTTAACCTGGCCGATCAACCCGTGCGGCTGGTATTACTTTACCACAAGCCCCTTGTACATTCATTCACATCACATTCCAATGTACAGACGCCAGCACATCAAGCTACCCAAAACTGACAAATTTTCCCAATCAACCTTGAACATTAATGCTTTAGCGATAAAGTTGAAAATCTATTAAAGAAATTTGACAGATAGTAGTAGTTGATATGTTGGCGTCTGTACATTCGACACTATAGTGTCTTTAAAAATAAAACAAATTTCATAATTATTATACACGTGTACTGTACACATAGGGTGACAATCAATAATAACAATAAAAATATTCAGTCTTTACAAGGGTCACCGATCAAGACGACCGTTGGCGTCCGCCATATTGAAGTCAATATCTCTTATGCCTTCTAGCTCGTCTTCGGACGGCGGGAAAACACAATCCAAGTCAACATATAACTGCTTTTGAACTGTCAATTTGTCCACGATTCCGGAGAAAGTTGGCCTGTCTGTGGGATTTTCGGACCAGCATTCCACCATCAGCTGGTACAGCCTGGGCGAGGCTCGGGCTGGCTTCGGGAGACGGCCACCTCCGGTCAGAAATGAAGGTACATGGTGGTTACTGAGCTCGGCGTATGGGAAGCCTCCTGAAATGTATGTTAAGTGAAATTAGAATTATTTAAGACACAGCACCGCCCGCGAAATCTTTCGCGTCGATTATGAATTTTTCCTTATTTTCAACACTTCTTTAAAAGGTAATTTTCGTAATTTATTTATTATTACAATATTTATTTATTTAGAAATATAAAGAAAAAAATACAAACATCCGAATTGAGAACGGACGACGGAACGAGTCGGTTAAAAAAAAAACAGAATCCTAATTCAGTCACTATCAATCACAATCAGAATCATTTTGAAGGATATTTGCTAATCCATTGCTTCATATGCTCGAAAAATTTGTCTGCTCAACAACGTAAATAACGCAATTAATGTTGTTGAACTGTCAAAATGAAAGCCATTGCTACTTATAGTGTATTACGCAATCACCCCGCAGGTCTATCCCTCTACCCCCCCGCAGGTCTACTCGGAGACGGGAGACCATTTGCACTTTATCGACGGAAATAAGAAAGAAGGTGCTTACATTCACTTTCTTAAAGTAGTTATGTCCTTCATTTACCTCCCTTTCTTGTATACAAAATCTTACATGAGTTACGCGAATAGATAGATTAAGAAATGAGTATTATGTATTTAAGTGGATGTCTGAAAGTGACACCGGTGACTGAAAAAAAGTTGTGTGGAAATCGGTTGAGAAAAGTTTTGAGCAACAATCTGATGGCTATAAGAGTAGGGGAAGACCAAGGAAATGATGGATGGACTGTGTGAAAGGGGATATGGCTAGAAAGAGGGTGGCTACTTATAGCTATCGAGATGACGACTAATAGAGAAGTATGGAAGAAAGCGATAAGTTGCGCCGACCCCAAATAAATGCGATAAGGGTAAGATAGAGATTACGATGCTGATAATCTTACCTAAAGTAGCAATCTCCCACAGTAGCACCGCGAATGCCCATACATCGCTGGCTCCGCAGTACTGGGAATGTAAGATGGCTTCAGGAGCAAGCCACCGTAGTGGTACCGGCCTGGATCTCGTGTGAACGTATACACCGGACCTGGAGAGACCGAAATCGGCCACTTTAAGAAGACCAGCGCCGTCCACCAGGATGTTCCGGGCTGCCAGGTCTCTGGAAATTGTTAAAGGTTTGCAGTTAGAATTAGATTTTCAATTAAGCCCAGCGGGGTAATTACGTAACACACCATCAGTAGCAATGGTTTTGACAGTTCAACAACATTTATTGCGCTATTTACATTGTTGAGCAGACAAATTTTTCGAACATGTGAAGCAATGGATTAGCAATATCCTTCAAAATTATGTTACGAGTTACGCAATTAGGGTGTAGGTACACAGGGGCGATTTTTTAACGAAACGATTTATTTGTCGCGCACTTGATTTTCAACTCTGCGGTGTTGAGCCGAGCTTTGAAAATCCAACAGAAGCACTGTTGGATCCAGAACCAGCGCGTCAAAAATATACTGGTGGTGGAAAGATTAGCCAGATGGCAAGGTGATAGTAGAGCTGATTGTCTTGCCCCCCAAGTAACACACTTTCAATCACAGTCCGAAGAATTTTGAACGAAATTGCTAATTACCATTGCTTCATATGTTCGTAAACTTGACTGTTCAACAACGTAAAATAACGCGATGAATGTTGTTGAATTGTCATAATGGCAGGGATTGAAAAAAAAAAAAAAAAAAAAAAAGGGATTGCCATTGTAAATGTTTTACGCGATTACCCCGCAGGATGCGCCAGACGTAGATATTTATTTCATATGCTTCAGGGAAGCTAGTACAGTCAACAGCAAAAGTAGATGATCAAAATCAGAAATTCAATACTAATGAACGGAGTTCGCGTCAGAACTGTGTGGCGTCGAAGTGATTCAAAAGTATGTGATAGTAAATTATACCAAACATTTACTACTAGTACAGCTGCCATATAGCTGCGAACTCCGTTCATTAGTATAGAATTTCTGATTTTGATCACCTACTTTTGCTGTTGACTGTACCTAATAAATTGCAGGTTGCTGAAATGCCTGCATTGTCTCTCTAGTTCCAGATTTTTATTTCCAATCAATGCTGCCAGCACCCTAATTGCGTAAACACACTATCAACAACGATCTGAATCATTTTGAAGGATATTGCTGATCCATTGCTTTCTATGTTCGTAAACTTGTCTGTTCAACAACGTAAAAAACGCGATGAATGTTGTTGAATTGTCAAAAATGAAAACCATTGCTAGTGTTAGTGTGCTTATTGCTTTTTCCAACATTGTTTGAAATACGCCCAATTCTGGTTAAATTCCTTATTACAAATAGAAGCACGATCAATTTATTAATTTACATAATTAAGCACAGGAATAAAATAATGATACTTACACCCTCTATGTTCGCTATCAAAATTGACTTTTATAAAGAAAGAAAAAAAAGGATAAATACGTTTATTGGCATTACACAAAATGAATACACATATATGAAAACTATAAAAACAGAAAACAAATAAACTCTTTTTTTTCTTATAGTTTCACCAAATTCTCTTTCACGAGATTCTTAGTACTCAAAAGTTATTTGGCCGGCACCCTAATTAGACTAATTACGTAATACACTGTCAATCTGAATAATTTTGAAGGATATTGCTAATCCATTGCATCATATATGTTAGAAAAAAATGTGTGCTCAACAACGTAAATAACGCAATAAATGTTATTGAACGGTCAAAATTAAAGCCATTCCTACTGTTCCTAGTGTGGTACGCAGTTACCCCGCTGTTTATATTACGTATTATTAATCACACCAACAAAGTTGTGAAATAATCCGTTGTTTGGATGAATATTTACGCATGCACAGTACCTATTAATTTTACCGATCGTAAAAATAAGTTTGTATTTCATAGTATTTCTCTAAACAGCTTTGGAAAACAAAGTTAATATGGAATGTTTGTAAATATGTTAGCACCATGTATGTATCTATCTCATAGTGAATTTATATGTCATGGTTTCATTAATTCATTTTAATTCTTTTACCTATTGTGGTATAGTAATTTTATTTTTAGGTGCATCGTCTTCACATATAATTATATAATTAATGTATGCAATATATTGTAAAACATTTTGAAAGAGTAACGGTGGAGTTTCTTGCTCATTCTTCTCCATACGAAAACTACCTTTTTGAAGGGGCGACTAGAATCAATTTTATTTTAATTTTATTTTTGACGTTCAAAAGTGCCTTTTATGTGCCTAGTTGATTGAAATAAATGATTTGACTTTGACTTTGATTAATGCGGTTGTAACAGAAAATATCGCATATCTCAAAAACTATTGACTTTACTAAAATTGTCACTTAGAAACATCATTATTTTTTATTATGGAATCTGACGACCCCCACACGCATTGGTTTGGGCATACATAACCCATAGGTAAGGTACCCATACTTTATTGTACACCGTAAAAATACATAGACTAAAAAAAATACATAAAACACTACAAAATATACAATGGGCGGCCGTTGGCCGTTCTACCGTTGTGATAGAATTGAAATTTTTGGCAAGTCGGATGATTCGCCAGCCTTGAAGTTTGTCGGCTCTTCGCAACGGTTGCTAAGCAACACCAAAAGCTGGTTGTTCAGTCGAATCATCTACAATCGAACTTTGCCAACATTTTTACACAAGCTTTTATTTAACTTGTAATACGATAAAGTTTACGTACCTATACCTATCCAACATAATTTGTCAAAGAGATCAGTCAAATAACTGAAGCATTAACATTCTACACGAAATACATAAGTAAGAGAAGATCGTATTCGGTCTTTTGGCAAACAACAAAAGTAAACGAAATTGATAAATAACTACAGACAAACAGCAAAAGTAATCGCAATTGATAAGTTTTTTTTCGGAATAAACAACAAATTGGAAACGCCTACGCGAAAAAAGTAACCACATATCAGGCTGAAAGATATTGCTATAACATTATTGGCAGGAGTAGTGCCCAATTTTCTTCATGACAAATACGGAATTATTTCGTTTTTGGTCTCTATGATCGAAAATAAACATTAATAGAAAATATAAGGATACTCCAATAAACATGTGTATTCATCATTTCAACAATAGATTTTGCGATAATTTCCAATTACATAACTGGTTGAATGGAATTCATCGGCAGCTATCCAATTAACTGATAGCTATTTTCATTCAACGTTTAGATAAATATTTCATTGTTGAATTGAATTTAACAAAATAAATAAAGGTAATAATGTGAGATAGAATAACATCAAACAGGATTATTTGGTTTGTAATCTGAGTGCCAAATTGTGGCGTTTTACGTTTTAAATAAAATATATCTGGGGCTCGAGCGCCCCGGGAAAATGGCTGTTGACGGGCAGAGTTCGCGGAAAAGGTCGGTATTTTCCCCGTACCGTAACCGACCTGCGCGTTGGATGTTTTGAATTCCTAGGGCACGCCTTATGGATTGGAGTTTTCCATTAATTTAATGGCAACATGTGGCCTTTTTAACCGACTTCATAAAAGGAGGAGGTTCGCAATTCGACTGTATTTTTTTAAATGTTTGTTACCTCAGACTTTTCGACTGGGTGAGCCGATTTTGATGATTCTTTTTTTTATTTGAAAGCTGGTGATCCCCGTGTGGTCCCATTTTTTTTCAATTTGGTCTAGTTCTGACAATGGCATCCATGAGAAAATATAAATATAATAAGTCTTAAATTTTCACAACTAAAAAGTGAAAGATAATAAAAACTTTAATAAAAAAAAAAAAAACACTACAAGATGAAAAAATAATTTCGGAAGTCGGTGGCAAAAAACGAAATTACAGAAACGTGTCGTTGGGTTCGCATTTTCGTTGTTTTCCACGACTTCCGAAATTAAAGTTATTTTTCACTTTGTAGGGGAGAGTGGTACAAAATGATCCCCCTAAGGGAAAATAGATATAAAAAGTACATAGACAATGAATTTTGTGAAATTAATAAGTTTTATGTAAGGCTAGTATATCGGCCTCTAATTTAGTAAGAGTAGAATACATTTCTATTCACAAGATTTATTATTATTTAAGTTTTTGTCAAGCTACAGTAAAGGATCGTTTTGTACACCCGGGTGTCTAAAATGATCCCTGGCGTTGGGGTAATATGATCCCTGGGATCATTTAACCCCGCTATCAAAGTTAGGTAAAATTAAAAATTAAATTTCAAGTAAAAGTGGTTTATTTTAGCAAAAATGTAAACCTTACAAGTACAAACATTTTGTTATAAAACTAAACTATGTTTCTAATAATTAAATCTTTTCACTCCAATTTTGGCGCGTAGTTTTTCTTACGTAATTCCGCGGCATTGTTCCTGAAATAAAAGAGAATCAGCGGTGCTATTCTGTAAAAAGATCACCGTGATAACCTAGGTGAAGTGAGATTAAAGTGAGCTGTCATTCCACCTGAGACTAGGGATTGACACTATTGATAGCTCACTTCACTTAAGTTTTCACGGTGAATAGCATTACAGATAAGTTACTGATGTAATTTTATATAAAAACACAACATCTATTATTGATAGTTGTTATTGTAATTAACTAAGTTATTGTTAACCAGTTCATTAAAAACGAATTGTAAAATTATTACAATCAATAAACATAACAATGTGGGTAAAGGGATCATTTTGCCCCCCTACGAGAGGATCGTTTTACCCCAAATGCATAACTCTATAAAAACATCAAATCATAACCTCATGGTATTCATTTACAACAATCGATCATTGCTAATTATATTGTTAGTTAACATTGGAAACTAACGCAAACACTCCTATTACATTATAATTACTTAAACTCAAACAACATCATATTGAATTATTGCTTACCTTACATCAAAACACACTATTTTTATTTTGTTTCAATAAAATCTTCCGTAATGCTCACACCGCCTTGACACTTTGACTGAATGCTAAAACCACTGTGGCGAAGACTATTTTCACTCAAACAACTAGATTGCGCTACTAATTTCGGTAAAACAGTAGATAATCGTTTTACCCCGAGGGATCGTTTTGTACCACTCTCCCCTACCTAGTGTCTTTTTTGGAAGTCAGTTGTTTTTTTTTGCTAAAAATTTTTTATTTTTCACTTTTAAGTTGTAATTTTTACCAGTACCTAATTTTGGTTTAAAAACCCAAACTACTGAACCCTTTTTAATGAAATTTCTATGGGACCAATTTGAAAGTATATCCTTACTAATAAAAAAAGATTTTTGCAAATCGGCTTACAAATAATGGAGTTCTGAGGTAACAAACATAAAAAAAATACAGTCGAATTCAGAAATTCCTTATTTTTTGAAGTCGATTAAAAACCAAGACACCCGACTTCCGAAATGAAAGTTATTTCCGAAATGAGAGTAATGTTTTTTGGGAAGTCAGCTGTTTTTTTTAAAGAAAGTTTTTATTTTGTTATGTAAATTACCAATTTACTTAATTATTTACTGAATTATGTACTGAAATTATTTAATTTAACTATAATATAAAGCATAATTATGTTTATAGTTTTGGGAAAGGATATTCGTTTTCAATTAGGTACAAACGCCAGCGTCAAGCTACTCGAAACTGTCAATTTTTCCCAATCAACCTTGAACCTTAATGATTTAGCGATAAAGTTGAAAATCTATTAAAGAAATTTGACAGCTTGATGTGCAGCTGGCGTCTGTACATCTTGTTTTCAGTTGAGGTTATATGCAGACACAGGATATGTGAAAGAATTTTATAAATAAAATCAGCAGTGGGAACCTACTTACATTAATTCAGTAATGTCTAATATGAAACCCGTAACTATTCCCGTAACTTAACCTTTTAAGGCAACTTTTCTGTAACTCAGATATAGGATAGGTACTGTACCAAGCTACCGTTATTTATTACGAAGTTAATCTAAAAGTTAGGTACATTTTAATAGTGTTTGTACTGTATTACTTTAACTTAATTATATTATGCGAATAAGTTTACTTAGTTTTCTGTTACTAATAACATAATATTGTTTATATTTTTACCACGCATCCAGTCTTTCCCTATAGTCCCAGCCAACTTCTTTAGGTCGTCCGAAATTTTTGGGTACGAAATGAATTATGTCCTTTTGTTACCTATTTTAATAAAATTCATAACTATCTGCTTATGAAATAGATAGATAAATCTACGTTATTAAAACCTACGGTTTGTGTGTAAAATAATCCAATTATACTTATTTTATTTTCAAAAGTATGTACCTAGCTTATTATGTTACCTAGGTACTAACCTAATTTGGTGTTTGCAAAAATGTTAAGGTTTATTTTATTTATTTATTTGGTTTTATTTTTCATTCTGGGTCTATGTCTAGCAGTGGACACTGCTGGACTAGTAACTATTTAGTAATCTGTGGCTGGACACAGGTCCACCTGTGGACTTCTTTGGCCTCTCGCCCACGGCGACTTTTTGTAGCGATGCTGTCGCATCATCAGCATCGCTACTAACGCGCGTTAGTCGCATTTGCAACGCGTTACAGAAGCGATGCCAATGCGCTACAGCATCGCGACTGTATCGATGCAAACGCGCGACCGTGTCGGACGACATCGGGGAGAGAACGGAGTGAGGGTGGCCCGTTAGTGGAGAACCGAGCATCAGTGCCAATTGCATCGCGACAGAAGCGCGACAGTATCGCGTTTGCATCACGACTGAGAATCGTGGTGTGGGCGAGGGTAAATAGCTAGCGACTGCATCGCGACTATATCGATGTGAACGCGCGACAGCATCGTTACAAAAAGTCGCCGGCCTTTCGGCTGAAGTGAAGACGATGGTGACGATTTGATTTTAATATGTCCATAGCCAATGGTGACCTCTAAACATCTGGTAGGCCGAAGGCATTTATCATCCAATAAAAAAGTAATGCATGATGGAAGCTCACCTGTGTGTTATCCCTCTCTCCTCCAAATGCCTCATTCCAAGCGCGACTTGCAGTGCATATTCCCGCATAGTTCCGCCGTCTAGCTGCAGGGCAGGTTCAGCTACATAATGGTCCTTTTTCTTATCACAATCTATATACAATTTGCAATCACCATCCGACAGAGCTGGGTCCGAATCACTGAGGTTCGTGTACTCGGCTGTAAAAGAAAAAAATATCGAAATGACATATTGCACACTACACTGTATTGTTGACTTGGGTGGGCTAAGATGTACACGTATTTCGCACCCCTATATTTCACCAGTTATGTTAAAGTCCCATGTCATAGGAGGCGAGCAAACTGCCATCGACTGGTCACAGATCCAGACTCCATGATGCTCCTAAGAAGTTCCCAATATGAAAATATTCCCTATGAAAACTGAAAAAGCCAATAATACATTGTTCACTGGGGATCGAACCCATGAATGACCTCACAGTTAGTAGTCTAGATGACTTGAAGACACCAACGAGATACTCTTGCGAATCTGGTATTTAGCGATTCTAGTATTAAGCTTATGAGCCTCAATATTACTAACAGTTTATTATTGAAGGACCTTGACATCGTTAAATACACGTTGAAATAGGAATAAACGAGTGTGTGCTGAATAAATTTTATCCGATTGATTTGGTATACACCCACATTATCAGTAAATTCTGTTTGGATATAAGCTCCTGACAAAATATTTTGATTAAAAGGCTTCCAATAAATATTGCTCACAGAAAATGAACAGGCGTTTTAGATAGAATAGAAAACCATATTAATTTATTGTTTCTGTTGGTGGTGAACAAATAAAGTGTTTTTACTGTCAATTAGGTAATGTAAAACTGAAAGGCGAATAAAAAAGAAAACAAGAGATTGGCCAATCAGGATCTCGCCCCTCACTCGCCTACCTACTCTTTGACAGAATTAGTTTTTTTTTAAATAAAAAATTCTTAAACACAATGAAAATTAAAACTATACCAACTTCGATGGTATAGTTTTAATTTTCATTGTATGTGTGTATATTTCGTGTTATATTTTGTAAATAAAAAACGTGAAAAGAAGTTTGAAAAAAGGCTCGAGATCTCGCGAGGTGGAGGTTGCATTCCCCTAGACTCATAGGCATAAAGGAACGGTAATGATTAAAAACTTACAGACTGCCTCAGACGGCCTTTCCTGCGAGCTGTCAATCCTCCTAGTAACATTGGAGACCTGACTGTCTTTCCGCCTCCCCCTCGCTGCTCGCAGGAGTGACAGCAGGTCCCCTCTTGGTGCATGTTCCAACAGGGCGATAAGCGGTGCCCGTCTTGTACAACACGCTACCAATCGTATCACGTGTTTGTGTGAGCCGACGTGTTTGAGCATCACAATCTCGCGGAGAAAGTCTTGAACTTCTTCTTCTGATACGTCTTCTGTGAAAGAGAAGAGATGAGGGTTACTTATCTAAGATGGTAGGATACCTTATGCATAATAAGCCTATAATGTTCCCACTGTTGGGACACACGCCTCCTCTCGGTGAGAGGAACTAGGCCATAATCCACTACGTGGACCCAGTGTGGGTTGGTAGATGACACGTGTCTCCGGATTTTTGGTTTTAGGACATGCCGGTGATGAAATAATTTACACAAAGTAAAGCGCCTGTCTGGGTTCGAACCTGCGATCTACAACTCGTAAGTCGTACCTACTACTGCTCCTGTAGTGGTCGCTCGGATTTTTCGGTCGATTCAGTGGTTGGTGGTGGTTGGTTGGTTTGGTAGATTCATGGATCAACTTTTTTTTTTTGGTAGATTCAGATTACTGGCTAAAGTAAAAACCAGTTTAATTTTATTTTAACAAATTAATTCGAGTGAAGATTTATTTTGTTTTAATTGCGTGAGTGTTCTGTAATATCTAGTCTATTTACATAACTAATTCATTTTATCACAATTGAGAGATCAACGCGGCAAACGACGGAAAAACGTAGAACGGCCACATGTTTATATTGAACTTAAGTACGCGGAACTAAGTATGTGCGCCTAATTCTAATTAATTACATAGGCGTTTAAAAATAGTTGGTTGGTTTATTTTTATCTTTGAACCTGGGCTCGCGTTTGATCACGTTGAGATGGCCAGCCGATCTATTCTGCAAAAAAATCACTCACTTCACCTAGATTTTTGCTAACTTCACCTAAGTTATCATGGTGAGATTTTTACAGAATAGATCGAAATATGGATTGAAATATCCAAATTAAGTAACAAAAATTGATCATTTCAGTTGTAGCGGTATCTACAACGCTACATGCGAACAACGCGTCATACTGACGTCACCCAAATCCTGCATCTCGCAAGCATAGTTTACCGCGCAATTAGCATATATACAAACTTCCCTATTCATCAGTCGTGGGGCAATTGCCCGCCAGACACAACACCCGACTGTTTGGATGATCCTCCCTTTTCTATAGAGTATGAGTGAACTTTACACCCTGTTCCTCATACCTCTATACAGTCATTAGTCGACTTGTGTGACATTTATGCCCAGTTTCTGGAACGAAAATTAACTGTTATGTGTAATTATGTATATTGTAATGTCATCATCTGTCTAGCTTTTTCCCAACCATGTTGGGGTCGGCATCCAGTCTAACCGAATGCAGCTGAGTACCATTATTTTACTAGGAGCGACTACCTACTATATGAACTTCACCACAACACAGTTACTGAGTAAAACGATACCCCTTGGTAAGACTGGTTGTCAGACGTTTGGGCATTGACTATCAGTAATGACTGTTAAAGATCTACAAATGACAGCCAGGACTAACGGCTTAACGTGCATTCCGATGCACGGAGAGGTCTCGACATGTAATGGATGGTCACTCATCCAGGGTCCGATCTCGGTAAGCGTAGCTTCAACATCGATTGACCCGTGCGGCTGTTATTATCAGTGATAGGAATAGGTAGTGCCTATTTGCCTAAACTTCGAAGAACAGAGACAAGAAACGGAGACTTCCTTAGGACTACATTTTTTCCGGGACATCTGTCCCGAAATTTGGGACAACACTTTTAAATACATTAAAAAAATATGTTATTTGGAATAAGTAATTCGTCTATATTATCCCGAATTTCGGGACAGATGTCCCGGAAAAAAATTAGTCCTAAGGAAGTCTCCGTTTCTTGTCTCTGTTCTTCGAAGTTTAGGCAAATAGGCACTACCTATTCCTATCACTGGTTATTATTTAGCCACGAGCCCTCAAGTTTCATAATTCTGGTTTCCGCAAACATAGGAAATTTGAAAGAACAGATGATCCCTTGCAAGCAATTTGAGTAAAATTACACGTTTCTATATAATATTATCTAAGAAATAACTTGTACCAAGCAGTTCAAGAGTGCATCCATGAATATTACGGATTGCCGACTTTCATTTCCTAGACGTGTTTATGTAATCATTTATAATTGAGCATGCGAAATTAACTAAACATTTTGCTTGTCTTTGCCGACAAATAGTGTTGTGCTTTTTTATTTTCCAGTTGACTATAAATTGTTGAGAGTGATTATGTAGTCACTACTAATGGATTTTTTTGGTTTTTTGCATAGTTAATTTTGTGTTAAACAATGAAGTAAAAATCTAAAAACGAGAAAATAAAAAATAAAAATCATAAACACAGGGAAGCACGGACATCGAACCCCAAACTGTATCAGCATTTGTATGAAACAGCTGTTCTTTTTATGATAACCGATGAAGAATTTTAACGCTGGAGTTCCGGAATCATGTGCTGAATCTATGGTAACAGTTCGCGCGTCGATGCCCCTGGAACCATAAACATATTACCTACCCCGCAACAACGAGGTTCTTGACCAAATTTAAAAATAATTTTCTTTTTTATTTTCTTCTACTGAAAGTAAGCGATATTGCACGTTTACTCCTATTTATTATTTAATTTTATAGGTACCATCTACCACATAGGTAATCGGTAAGGTCATGTCAATGTAACAATTTGAATTTGACAGCGCATTTAATTCAAGTGTATTTGTACTGATGTTTGGTTACCTACACATCCTAACTTCTAGTGAAAGTATTTCACAATTTCAATCGATATTATACTACATAGTATTTACTAAGTAAACACACTGAAGTTTCTTATAGAGCGCTTGGCACACCTCGCCATGTTTACAAGTAGTACACACTTTATACGACAGATGGCGCCACTTACTACTGTGGTCGAGACATTCACATTACACGGTTTTACGATTTATTTCTAAACTAGCGACCCACCCCTGTTCGCACGGTTTTTACGACTTTACAAAACATCGAGACTTCTTTATTAATTGTAAGTAAAATACAAGTACATACCTACAAATAAACCTTTTCGGATAAAATTTATTTATTTAATCTTTTCGCACACAAAACGGTCTACAAAGGCGGACTATTCTCTACCAGTTAACCAAGGGTGGTGAAGAGATTAGATATCAGGTGCTTTGGTTGAGTCGAACAAAGAAAAAAAAAACTATTAAAATTATTTTAATTCTCTTACGTATATGGTGGTGATGGTGTAAAATTCATTAAAATCCGTTGCGTAGGCACGAAAAACCGAAAACCGACACAAAAAGCGACTTTAATTTATAAATGTATGTTCAATCAAGTTAGCTCTTCCTTTTATGTGTTTTAGTAATCTAAGATCGTATGGACGTTTAATTATTCCTCCAGATCATATTTCGGCCGATCTTATCGCTAGCCTTCGGCGCTATCGCTATGCCCACGCACAATGGCCCACCTGAAGGACTAAGTGCGGAAACCAAATCCGTAACATAGAACACAGCCTTCGGCGCGGGAGTCTATAGTGCACAACTGTGTGCGCAGATACAGCCGATCGATTCTGTAAAAAACTCACCGTGAAAAGTTAGGTGAAGTGAGCTTAGAGTGAGCTGTGAATAGTGTCAATCCCTATCATTAGTTGGAATGACAGCTCACTCCACGCTCACTTCACCTACGTTTTCACGGTGAGATAGTTACAGAATCGCACTGCAGGTGCACACCCTCTTGCCGCACTTTCATAGTCCGATGGGACGGTAATCCGACACGACCGGGGAGAGACGTAGGACACGGTGGTATCGTACCGCCAATTATCAAACTCCGGGCTGTTAACTTAGAAATTCCTAACGGAAAAACTTAATATGACTTTGTCCGACCTGGGTATATATCGAACCCAAGGCCGTATGCTTAGCAGCAGCGCATGCGACCACAAGACCAACGACGACGGCAGAACGGCGATTTATACGTATTTAATGTGTAAACAACACGGTTGGTGGAATGTAAAGTGATTGCCCATTATTTTCCTCAAATATTTACGGTAAGCACACGAATCATGTCGTCTTTCATTATGTCTGTAGAAAGAGGGAAATTACTAATAGCGCCCGGGCCTATTGACCAGTAACGTGTTGTTTGGCAAATACCAATAGTAACTTGTTAAACATCTTCAGTGTCACTCCAAAGAAAAAGCTCATATGCTCGTAATAAAACATCAAACTTTTTTTTACAGCAACATTCCTTTGGGGCTCAAGCAAGTATTATGATAGTACTTCAACTTCCCCGGAAAGGCTCGTGGCTAAAAAATAACAGCTGTACGGGTTGGTCGAAGGTTACGCGAGACCCCTTCATGCCTAGGAAAGCACGTTAAGCCGTTGGTCCCGGCTGTAATTCGTAGATAGTTGTTACGGGTGGTCAGAAGCCCAAAAGTCTGACAAATAATATGATAATATCCCTGGACATTTCACACAGCGCCATCTAGTCCCAAGCTAAGCAACCTAATGCTTGTGTTATGGTAACAAGATGGCTGATAAACTACTTATATACATTTTTTTTTTTTTTTGTAAATACATACATATTATAGATAGAAAAACACCCAGACTCGGAACAAATACATGTAGGTCATACAAATATTTGTTCCGTGCGGGAATCGAACCCGCGACACGCAGCGCAGCAGTCAATCGCTTAACCACTGCGCCAACCGTGCCGTCAAAAAATAGTGTGACCAAGGGGTATCGTGTTACCCTGTTACAGGGTTGTGGAGGGCAGATTGGCTGTCACTCTATGTGAAACACTGCTGCTGCTGCATCCGGTTAGACTAGAAGCCGACCGACCCCAACATATTTGAGAAAACGCTGTGCTGATTGATTCATAGTACTTCCCAGGAAAAGTACACAATACCTAACTCCCTGAAAAGCTATGAAAGGCTGTAAAAAGTGCTGTACATTATAAGTGCTCGTAACTCACACACACACCCTCACACACCACACACATCTCACATAAAAAATAGTAGCTATTGGCCTTATTACCTGTAAGCATCTTAGCGGCAACTGTAATAGTCTCTCCTCCTGGCTTATCGAGTTGAGCAGCATGCACCCTGCCGAATGCTCCACTGCCTATGAGGGACCCAAGGTGCACCCGCGATCTGCTCACCTCCCATTCATCACCACCGTCTTCATCAATCTGTAGCAATAATGTGTCAGAAAGAAATGGTTAAAGTGAAATAATCAGCTATAGCATAATCAACCTATAATGTTCCAACTCCTGGAACACAGGCCTCCTCTCGGTGAGAGGGAGTGGGCCGTAATCCACCACGCGGGTCCAGTGCGGGTTAGTAGATGTCACATGTCTTCGATATTTTGGTTCTAGTACATGCCGGTGGTCCTCACGATGTTTTCCCACCGTTTTGAGAGCAGTGGTCATGAAATAATTTACACAAAGTAAAATGCCTGCTTGGGTTCGAGCCCCCGACCTACAACTCGTAAGTCACGGCCGTTACCACTGGACCACCACTGCTTTTCAATTATAATTCTTCTCATAAAGTACAATGCTACAAGGTTATTTTGGCGCGTGGGCAAAATTGGGACTAAGTAACGACGCCATCTTGGTTTTGTCAATAATAATAATATCCCTGGACATTTTCACACAGCGCCATCTAGTCCCAAGCTAAGCAACCTAATGCTTGTGTTATGGTAACAAGATGGCTGATTAACTACTTATATACATATTTTTTTTGTAAATACATACATATTATAGATGGAAAATACAGTTTCACATACAATACAGTTTCTGTGATACAATTTAACAAATGTTTACCAACATCGCTGCAACAGCTCTGTCAATGTTATTCAGGCGCCAATATATCCTTGTAGCACTGTACCTACAATGAACTTTGGCTTATTAGTCGATCTGCACGAATATACTCGCCCAAAACGGGTGAATCGTCACTTTTAAATAATATTATGTTTTCTATAAGCGACTCGCACGAAGTTAGTTTAAAAAGTTAAAGTATAGAAAAAAAGACACTAGCGCACAGAAGTAACAAGAGTTCGCCGATTGACGATTTGCCTATATATATGGACTATGTATAGTCAGGGAGATTAATGGTTTATCAAATAAAAACACTACGTCAGTTTGCTGTGTTATAGGCATTTCATAGGGCTGTCAAAGAAAGACAGTTGTTATTTGAATATACGGACAATTCAAGTGGGCAATAATAATAATAATATTCCTGGACATTTCACACAGCGCCATCTAGTCCCAAGCTAAGCAACCTAATGCTTGTGTTATGATAATAAGATGGCTGATAAACTACTTATATACATTTTTTTTTGTAAATACATACATATTATAGATAGAAAAACACCCAGACTCAGAACAAATACATGTAGGACTTACAAATATTTGTTCTGTGCGGGAATCGAACCCGCGACACGCAGCGCAGCAGTCCGATCGCTCAGCCACTGCGCTAACCGTGTTGTATGAATTTGATAAATCATTATCTTTGACTTGATACAATGCGGTGTATCCAATATTGGGCCATATTTTTCCAAAACATACCATTCCACCATACCAATAGGGTTCTGTATCATATTAAATATACATAATTTTACCTCAAATTCCTTTTGTGTGTACAACGGGCTCTCTTCCATCTGGCCTCGCACCGGAGTTTCATTATTTCTGCAGACAAAAAAGGTTGTTTAATATTTTGGCTCTGTTCGCTGGTTTTATAAATGTTTCTTTTTTAAAACGGACGTATGGTTGTTCTCAAGTTAAAAAATTATTGTCACCAATAGTAAGACATGGCGCACACTATGCGACATGTCATGACAGCTCGGCGACTAGACGCAACCACAAACTGTGGCCGAGTTGGTTTAAGGCTCCGCACATCTTTGGCATCGACTAGACGCATGGTGCTCGCGCACACCCGATGACAGACACATGCGACCATAGACTATTATTTAGAAATGAGACATGCGACCGGCCAACACGACCGACACTCTCGAATATTCAAAAAAATGATCGCTTCCTGCATAGCGTGTGTCGTTACGATTAATCGCAGATGCAACGACAGTTCTGTGTATAATCGCAGCGACAAGACGCAGAGTTTATGCTGGCAGTAAAGAAAAAGGACTAGAGCAATAATACTAATGGGTTTTAACGAGCTTGGTGTCACCGTTAAAGATTGGCCCGGACGAAAAGGGATCAAACGCGGGACAATCAATAACCAAAAAAAAAAAAAAAATGGAGGCTTTTTTCCTATGAAACATTTGCAGGATTCTCAGATAAGTACGGGAGGCAATGGATAAGATTAAAACATAGAGGAAGATATTTAAGAAGGTAGAACGCAAGCCAGTAGGGCGACGATTTTTTTTCGCGATTTTCAACTCTCTGTTTAGCGCCGAGAGTTGAAAATCCAATATCGTGTTATTTTGACGCGCTGGGACGCGCTCTGTTGTATTCTAAATGCTAGGCTTAACACCGAAAGTTGAAAATCCAGTGCTCGATATTTTTTCATCCGTGCGAATGTGGGCTAAGTCTCAGAAATGAGAAAGGTTCAAGCCTTCACAACATCCCCGAGCTCATTTTATCTAAATTAAACCATCCGTACCGGAACTACATACTCTTAATTAATTGAGAAATACCGTAAGTAAAATCTTAATCGCCGTACCTTAAACAATAGAATGTGCTTACAAACAAAATTAATTATAAATTCACCTTCACTACTTGGCGATTCCACACGGACGTTGCCAATACGTTGCGTCGACGCTGCGACGACTGAACGGTAACGTAATTCTATATAATATGAAAAGGGGCCATGCATGCCACACGGTGCGTTTATTATCCCAATCCAGACTGTCCCTTGCTGCCCAGCGACGCCCTAAGCCGAGGTCCGTCCGGTGGGGGGCCCGTAGCGTGTAGTCGCTTAGTTTTTTAAGCCTTGGCTGGAGGCCTTAATTTATTGAGGCATCTACAGGCCAGTCCAGTTAAGCAGATGATAATCCCCTAGGTTGAACTGCGAGATGCCATTTAAAAAAAACACGTAACGGTTAAAACGACGTGCGCATTGGACAAGGGGCCAGAGAGACGAAACCGGGAGGGGTGCTAAGGTGAGACGATGGAGCGTAGCGCAGTATATTTTAGAATATCGAAGATGGACGTCGACGTCGTCGACGTCGGGATAAGCTGCGATGCGTTACGTTATCGCAGCGCTCGTGTGGCACTCATTGCGTCGAAATCACTGCGCTGCGACGACGCAACGCAACGCATTGGCAACACCCGTGTGGCATCACTCTTATTTGAATACAACAAATCTTATTGTTTAAGAGTATTCTATGGAGTAACAGTTTTAAGAATCTACGTAAAACAGCGGGGTAATTACGTAACACACTAATAGTAGTAATGACTTTAATTTTGACAGTTCAACAACATTCATTGCGTTATTTACGTGCTGAGCAGACAAATTATTCGAACATATGAAGCAACGGATTAGCAGTATTCTTCAAAATCATTCAGATTGTGACTTATAGTGTGTTACGCAATTAGGGTGCTGATTGGTAGTGTCTGTTTGTTTCGTTATAAAAATCTCATCGGGCTAGTGTTGTTCTTGCGTCACTATGGGGCAAGCGGTACCGAATCTATCTCTTCACGCAATAATGCGTGGTAGTGTTGGGATTTGCGTTAATTTTATTTGTCGATGACTTCATACGTATCGATAGTATACTGTTTGAGATTGTCATGTGTTTTGGTTTCGGAGTAAACTATAGAAATTTTCGGATGAATAATAATATTAGTTAGAAGTTAATACTTAGGATATCGCTGTTGCTTCACTATGTAAGTATAACAATAACTTTTCTAAAGTAACAATGACCATGGAATGACTTCACTACAATTACATTACGTTTCATAAGTAGATTTAAAGATTCATGGAAGCTTTGTAGACTAAGAAAATATTGCTGAATTTTGGGCCATGATAAGTCAATAAAAACATTATGACATTATCTATCCAATTTTTATTGCCTTACACACATATTAATCAAGCTATAATTACAACCAATAATGACATCGATTAGGCACAATAAAAGTTACGTAATTTTGTTTGCCGTCAACCAGAAATATCGATAAAAGAAAATTATCTTTACATCACTAGAGGGTCATATGTCGTAGGTCGACTCTTGCGCGTATATGGATACTCACAGTGACGTAATATTTACGTAAATTGTAACGTACTCTACGTCCGCATGCGTATTATCTACAAACTTATATAAGGAACCAAAAAAAAGAAAAAATTGCTAGGAAAATACTTCGGAGAAATCTATTTTTAGCAGCAAATGTAAGTTTATAAGGTGTCAAAGGTGATTTGTCTATTGATTTTAAAGTGTTTTTGAAATTAGAACCATATTTCATTGAAGCTAAGGCATAAAAAGGCAATTACCATGTTGTATAGACCAATGGTTTTACAAGACAGACGAAATTAATGTTTTCTAGTACCTAAGTTTATCAATTTGTCAGTTTTATTAAAACTCTGATGGTTTGTCATTAATATTGTGTTTTCTACCGGTTTATTGTTTAAAATATACGTAGAAG
Source organism: Apamea sordens (assembly GCA_945859715.1). Taxonomy (NCBI): domain Eukaryota; kingdom Metazoa; phylum Arthropoda; class Insecta; order Lepidoptera; family Noctuidae; genus Apamea; species Apamea sordens. The sequence continues at coordinate 15,594,483 of OX243998.1, read as the reverse complement.
GTAGAGGTAGTATAGGTAGTATAGTAGGAAGGTATGGTATGGTCATTACGACAGTCCAAAAGTAGCCCACGACCTAACGTACATACTTATTTGTCAAACGTTTTTAAGTTAAATGTAAACTATCGGTTTGGACTCTCTGGTAAAAGTGTTAATCCAAACTTACTTTCAGAAATAGACCCATTATCCGCCTAGCCTTTTCCCAACAATGTCGGGGTCAGCTTCTAGCGACTGCCTATCTGACCTCCACAATCCAGTTAGGTACTGGGTAATACGATACCCCTTGGTAAGACTGATTATCAGACTTTCGGGCTACTGACGACCTTTAAAGACTGTCAAAGATCCACGAATGACAACCGGGGCCAACGGCTTAACGTATTTTCCAAGGCACGAGGGGATCTTGGTATGTGAAGATGATCACTCATCCACTGAACAACCGCGGCAAGCGTAGCTTAACCTGATCGATCGACCTGTGTGGCTGTTACTACTTTGCCACAAAAAGACCCATCTGTCATTAATGCGTCCCGATCCTCTTCACTTCTATCACAAAATTCACACACGTCATCCATTATTACCCTTTTAAATAAAAAGGACCAATCCCACTTACTTTACAACCATTCAAATAAATTATAATTAAAGCAGATTCAGCCCTAATACCTAAAAGGGAACCTGTTTAGAATATTAAATAACGGTTACTAAGTAAGGTCTATCAAATTAAAAATGGATGGTAATATTAGCCGAAGGTCAGGTACAGGCGCAGGAGCGGGTCGTGGGGGTCATGCATGACCCCTCTCCAAAATCATTCAAGCTGTCGAGAGTCAGAATGATTTACTTGCATTACTAACTTAAAACTGTACTTGAGTCACTCACGGAAACCCCGATGTCATATACAAAAACATTAAGAACATAGGGAGACATATTTTTACTTTAAAAAGCCTGTTATAAAATATAGAATCTAAGATGCAAGAGCGAGCGAAGCAAACTCGGGATATTGGGCACCTCGCTCGTACGAGTACGTATGGTTTGAAAGGCTTGCTTTAACAGGAGTTTAAGCTTTTCGTCATAATACGATAAAGTAAGTTCTCTTTCTGTATGATGGTTAAAAGAAAACAGACTATTCAAGGTGGGGTGCTAAAATTTTCAGGCTCACTTCCCTCGCTCTTGCGATCTATATTCTAATTCCTAGTCTTTTTGGAATAATCGTAAGAAAATCGAACCTATCCGAGAGCGTGCAAAATTTTTGAGTACGCTTCGCTCGCTCTTGCATTCTACATTCTGACAATTGCTTTTTGGGGTTGCCTGCATGAGTCGACAATGTAACTCCTATTTCTGCTTGAAATTATAAAACAAAACCTAAACAAACCGAGCCTGGTTATTAAAATTTTCGAGCTCGCTTCGCTCGCTCTCCCCACTCTACGAAATCTACCGTTCCAATTTGGCAGCTTTATAAAGTAACCCCCCCCCCCATGTAATGCTGCGTCCCTGACTAGCATGCATAAGTAATTTAAAGCTGGAGAAGTACATGAATCTTAACCAACGAGTAGATTTACCACCCTTAAAATATTCTTCGGCAGTCGGCACCCGTGGTGCCCCCCCCCCAAAATCTTGGGCTGTGACCGCGCCTGGTCAGGTAGTCAGGTCAGAGCGATTTATGCAAAGAGTAGAATAACTAAGTATTGTTTATTTATTTTATTATATATTTCTTGTTTATATCTCATTTTTTCTATCTATAATATGTATGTATTTACAAAAACAAAAAAAATGTATATAAGTAGTTTATCAGCCAACTTGTTTCCATAACACAAGCATTAGGTTGCTTAGCTTGGGACTAGATGGCGCTGCGTGAAATGTCCAGGGATATTATTATTATTATACCCAGCTCTGCTCCTGCCGATCGATTCTGTAAAAATCTCACCGTGAAAAGTTACGTGAAATAAGCTTAGAGTGAGCTGTCAATAGTCTCAATCCCTAGCATTAGTTGGAATGACAGCTCACTCCACGCTCACTTCACTTAAGTTTTCACGGCGATGTTTTTACAGAATAGCACAACTGGTAGCCGTCAATCAAAGTTGTTTGAGCTTGAAGTAACAAATAATTAAACGAATTTATATCTGGGTGTCTGGGTGGTCTGGGTGTTTTTCTATATATAATATGTATGTATTTACAAAAAAAAAATGTATATAAGTAGTTTATCAGCCATCTTGTTACCATAACACAAGCATTAGGTTCCTTAGCTTGGGACTAGATGGCGCTGTGTGAAATGTCCAGGGATATTATTATTATATCGTTACCAAAACCTTGAATTTGATAGTAATAGAAGCAGAATCTGTTAAGTAAATTATAGTTTGTACCGTAGTTTGCGATGGTCTAGTGGTGTTATGACTATTTCATGAAATAGGATTATAATAGGATGAATAGGATTGTATGAACTTAGAGGGTGATTGATGATTTTATTTATTACGGTCGTGAATCATATCTTAATGAACATACAACCTGAAATTGACCTGCAGATTGCAAAAAAACGTAAATAAATTTGAGTTTCGCGGGCTACCTTTGATATTCAGTCGTATCAGTTTGGATAAAACACTGTCTACAAAATTATTGAGAAAATACTAAAAAAGTTTCTATAAAAGGTTGGTTGTTTTGATTCAACTAAATAGACACGTGTAAATAGATACGCGAGTAGATACACGTGGCGTCCAACAATAATACATTCGTAGGTACAGTCACGAGCAAAAATATGTATACACTCGGCTTTATTCAAAAGCGATTTTACTCCTTTATTTTTTAATGAAATATAATGCTGTTACGAACATAGCATTTGCGAACCCATAGGTTTTTGTGATGTGTCGTATTTCAATGTTGCTTTCGTTATTTCATGAAAAAATCGCAATTGAAAGTTGCTAAGTGTTGACATATTGGTGCTCGTGACTGTACAGGCCCTATTCAAATATAAAAATAATAAAACACCAAAAACTTATTTCCTCTGAAAAATAAGTAAATGTTCAAGAGATCCTATACATATATTTCAATTTCGGCGTGATCACGAGTTTGTATTGTGTAACAAAATTAATACAAGGCTTCGGTTATGAAAAAAAAAAAAAAAAAATCACACGTAAACATTTCCTTATGAGGGTACTTTTAGACAAACTGGCTGTTGCCCGGGACTTCGTCTGCGATCTAGGATAAAAAGTAGCCGATCTGTTGCTCCAGGAGCTGCGCTACCTAATTGTCTTTCATAATGATCAGTTCAGTGGTATAAGCGTGAAAGGGTAACAGACAGAACAAGAAACAGAGTTACTTTGGCTTTTATAATATTGGTATTGATGATTTACGTAAGTACTAGCTGCGTCCCGCGGTTTCACCCGCACAAGTTTCGATCCCGTAGAAATATCAGGATAAATGTGTGTTAATCCTGGTTATAAACTATCTGTGTGTCAAATTTCATCCAAATCCGTTCAGTAGTTTTTGCGTGAAAGAGTAACAAACATCCATCCATCCATACAAACTTTTTCAGTACAAAACTGAAGGTACATACTTTCTACTTATTATTTAGCCACCTATATTTAGCATTGTACCAATTATCATGAATTAGTAGGTTCATTAAAAGAGTTCCTTATCTTTTTTTCCATATTATGTGAATTGGCTCACGTGCGAAGATTAAGAACAATATCGTCCTATAGGAATATCGGCAAAGAGGATTGGTGATCACAGTTCGCTGTGGAGCAGGCAGGAAGACACAATGATCAAACTGCTGATACATTTTGTAAAAATCTCACCCTGTAAACTTAGGTGAAGTGTAGTTATCATTCCATCTGCAGTGCGATTCTGTAACCATTTCACCGTGAAAACTTAGGTGAAGTGACCGTGGAGTGAGCTGTCATTCCAAATAATGCTAGGGATTGACACTACTGACAACTCACGTCAAGCTCACTTCACTTGAGTTTTCACAGTGAGATTTTTACAGAATCGACCGGCTGATGCTAGGGATTGATACTATTGATAGCTCACTTCACCTAAGTTTTCACGGTGATATTTTTACGAAATAGATGGGTAGATGGAATGACAGCTAACTTCAGCGGAACCTCACTTCACCTAAGTTCCTAAGTTTTACAGAAGAGATCGGCTGGTCGTAATTCCTTAGTTGATAAGAATGGGTTAAACGTATTCTTGGCATGACAACATCACAAGAGGAGACATCGTCATTTGAATATTCGTTCTACGCCTTAGATCTGCCGTCATCCGCTGATTTGTATGCAACGTCGTTCACGATGTAAGTTTCCTAGATGAAAGCAAAACTAGTGAAGAAGTTGTATGCAACTGGGGCTATAAACGCGCCTCACCTACGACTATTTATTTACGAGCTCTTAATCCTTAGTCAGGAACCGAGTTCTCTTTCTATCAAATTGCATCATGATGGGTTAGGAATAAGCATGCAGAATGACTCACTGTTGCATTCAATGAGGATAACCGTACCATAGACCTGCAGTGCGATTCTGTAACCATCTCACCGTGAAAACTTAGGTGAAGTGAGCGTGGAGTGAGCTGTCATTCCAAATAATGCTAGGGATTGACACTAGTGACAACTCACATCAAGCTCACTTCACTTGAGTTTTCACGGTGAGATTTTTACAGAATCGACCGGCAGTGCGATTCTGTAACCATACTCACCGTGAAAACTTAGGTGAAGTGAGCGTGGACTGAGCTGTTATTCCAAATAATGCTAGGGATTGACACTACTGACAACTCACATCAAGCTCACTTCACTTGAGTTTTCACGGTGAGATTTTTACAGAATCGACCGGCAGTGCGATTCTGTAACCATACTCACCGTGAAAACTTAGGTGAAGTGAGCGTGGACTGAGCTGTTATTCCAAATAATGCTAGGGATTGACACTACTGACAACTCACATCAAGCTCACTTCACTTGAGTTTTCACGGTGAGATTTTTACAGAATCGACCGGCTGCCTGCGTGGGTTCGAACTCAGACAGGTGCTTTACTTTGTGTAAACAATTTCATCACCACTACTCTCAAAACGGTGAAGGACCGGTATGTAATAGAAACCGAAAATTCTAAGACATGTGACATCTACCAACTCTCACTGGGCCCCCGTGGTAGATAGCCCACTCCCTCTCAAATAGAGGATGCCTGTGTACCAGCAGTGGACACTTTGTAGGCTGATTATGCTTATGCAGTACTATTTCTAATTTCCTGGTTGATTTTAGAGTCTATGAAGAAACACAGTACTAGACAACCAACGATTGATTTGTATGCAAGCACCATGAACATTTCTAATCATTCGTCTAAACCGAGCATAGATTACACGTTGCACCACCATTACCAATTACCGTTCGTTCCACCCATAGATTAAAAGAAATAACAACTTATCTGATTGCATAACCGCTCGTATACCAGACCAGTCTGTGAATCCTTGTATTCCATTTCCATTTACGCGACCGGTCGGTAGAACTATCTAGATCAGTATCGACAGCTCGTCGCCAGTCACTTGCCCTTTGACTTAACGCATCGTGGTTTAAATAGAACGTTTAAGGGATAAGGGGATAGCGTTTGGCTGAAATAGTGGTGTCCATTAAATTTTATATGTGTAGTTAGTAAAAAAAAAACTTGAGAGGTGTCAAGGGACACCCGGATGGAACAAAATATAACTGGCTTGCTTTCTATAAGAGAGAGAGAGACAGACAGAGAAACACGCGCACGCCACACGGCTTACAACTATAGCAAAAAGTGTCGTTCCAACTTTTGGTCTTAATTTTTTCCGTCTAGCCTCCTTTCGCAACGCGCGATAAGGAACTTCGTTCCAAAAGTGTTTGTTAGTATTTTGTAACAGAACAGACAGCTGTGCTGCTGGAGAGTTTGTTGCGCCACTTCTTCTCCCCAGCGAAAGCATTAGGAAGTGGTGAAGGGCGGGAGTTTTGGGGGACTGTCTTTTGCAATTTTGACGTTCGAAAATTGCTGATTCTCAGTCTGGTTTGAATAAATGACTTTTGATTTTTTCACAGAAATACATAAGAAATAAAGTGGAAAAATTAAGTGGTTAGTTAATTTACTATCAACTTCAACTGTTTAAGACGATCATCATCATAATCATCATTTCAGACGAAAGACGTCCACTGCTAGACAAAGGCCACAAGCAACGCCACTTAGACCAGTTCTGTGCTTCTCGCATCCAGCGGATTCCTACGGCCTTTACAAGGTCGTCGGTCCACCTGGTGGGGAGGCCCTCTAAAGCTACGTCTTACGGTACGCGGTTGCCACTCCAGAACCTTTCGACCCCACCAGCCATCTGTTCTGTTTTAGACCATTAGGATGACCAAGACCAGGATAAATAGTCACAGTCATGTGTCCGTAAGAAACCACAACAATAAAATGGTTACCACGGCAAATTGACGTAATGTGGCAATCTGCTAAACAATTCCTTTCCTTGACTATACATAAATATTTATGAGGACATTAAACGCTTATCTGGCTTTCTTACACAGGCAATGACTCTATATGTAACTTCAAAAAGATGTAAGTCTGTGTCGGTAAGCTAGAAAAAAAACCACCAAAGAGATAATTGTCCCAGTTTTCTTCGCACGGCGCGGGCGCAGTGCAAAAGACTTCAACGAAGTGTCGTTTTTCCGTACATACATGAATGAAAAAAGCGAACTAGACCAAACGACATTTATGGCCAAGTCGGTAAAATGTTGACTGAAGATGGATCCTGGGGTCGCCTAAAGTGGTATTGGGTTATTCGATAATCTATTTTTCTGTAGCAGTCCGGAGTCTGCATTTGTGCTTGTTTGCGATTGCCTTCAATCGGACAAAAATTTAGACTTCCTCAATTTGTTGATACTTCAAATTAACTGTTGAAATGAGGGTGTACTGTGTATTACATATACGTCTATTCGCGTAGGTACGGTCTTACCTAACCGAATCTACCCCACTGTCGTGATACTATATACATAAAAAAAAATTATTGCAATTACATACATACAAATTAAAAACACATTAATTGGAGATCACCTTAGCAAGAAGATGCTTGTGTTAGGTGAACTCCGCTCTTCCACTTATCATGATAATAAGTATGCAATTGAAAACAAAAAACAGAAAAATAAAGTGAAAAGAAAAATACAAAAAAAAAAGGAGCGCACTTGTGTAGTGTATGCGAGTGTGTGTGTGTGGGTGTGTGTGTAATAGTGTGATTATACGTATGTACATAAAAAACATTCGTCTTCTTTCGGGGTAGGAAGAAACTACAGAACGCCACCTGATATGATCCTTACATAGGTACTTCTTTGGTCTCATTATTACGTCCATATGTCATAATTATTATATTATATATCTTCGTTTTCACCATCACCACTGCTGCCAAATCTCTAATTAATTTGATACACTTAAACGAAGTCAGCTTACAAATTGTACCACCCACAAACAAGTGACAGCTTAAAGATTACGCATGCGGAGTCGTGAACGCGAGAATCAGAATCAGCTTCTTGACCATTTTAGGTGAACGCTTACGTTAAGGGCAATCGTTTCGTAATAGCTAGCTTTGTTTGTGAAAGGCTATGATTTCTTCATTAAGAACAGATTCAAGAGGATTTGTTGTGAGTTCGTATAAGTGATTTGTTAATACGATTCGTTTTGATGGTTATTAATTTATTATTGTGCCTGACGCATATTGAAATGTTTTTACTTACTTTTGCATAGTGATTGTACCACTCTTTTAGCCTGGTGTGGGACGTAATATTAATAAAAACACCTTCCAATATATAAATAAAAGGATAATAAACGTATTATTGAAATCCTTAGAACGGCCTTTCCTTTGGTGTTCCTCCTTTAACCCTAACAGGGCCCTGTATTTTTATTGACTTGGCAAATTATTCAAATATTATATTATTGTTTAGGTTGTTTCAGGATGCTATAGCTGTACTGAGTCGTTAGAAGTGAGAAAAAGAGTTAACAGGTTTTAGAGAAGTCTATCTCCTTAATAAGTGTTTTAGGGCTGATTTTTCAATCAACATATATTTTTATTCATGGAATAAAATTGACGTCTGACAGTTTCGATATGGACGAACTGCCAAAAATTCAACATTATTCCTCGGATAAAGTTATCTGGCGTTGGAAAAATAAGTCGTTAGTTCTGTAACAATTGACTGATGTGGCTTCAAATTTTGGTTGAAAAAATTAAATCATTATTACGAGTATATTGGTTTCGTCTTTAAATCCTTGTATAAGTACATTTTTAACCGACTTCTAAAAAAGGCGGTGGCAAACAACGAAAATGCGAACCCAACGACACCGACTTCCGAAATTAAAGTTATTTTTCACTTTGTAGTGTCGTTTTTGGAAGTCGGTTGATTTTTTTTTGCAAAAATGGTTTTATTAATAAGAATATCTAAGTATTTTTAATGGGACACACTTCTATGCTACGATTTCTGAATTTCTCGGAAAAACTAAATTTATTACCCTGACACCTAGGCGCTATTAACAAGAGCCGTGCCGAGCCGAACAGTGGCCTCGACTCTCATTCACAGGGTTGTTGGTTCAAATCCGGGCAAGTAGATACTAATAGGACTTTTTCAATTCATATCATCATCTGGATATAATATTATACTTTCTGAGTTTCTCTTGGACATTACTGACATCGGTGAAGGAAAAACATCGTGAGGAAACTAGGGGGCCTACTCCGAAGTGCAAAGTGCGAATGTTCGGATCGGACCGACATATGGCCGAACCGAATATTATTGAAAAATGCGAAAAAAGTTCGGATCGGCTCAGTTGGGTTGGGACCATAGTCAATATTCGAAAGAGTGTAGGAGTGTAGGATCGGAACCGACCGAACCAAATAGTAACTTTGTAGCAGGAAATGGCCGAACATTTGGCCGATACTACTTCAGAGTAGACCTCCTGGACTTACCTATAGTTAATATGAGTCTGAAATCCCCAACCCGTCTTGAGCAAGCAGTGATCAATGCTCGTGCCTTCTCTGTGTGAGAAGAAGCCTTTACTCTGCAGTGGGACTGGTATCCTACTAATATTTTAAACGTGAAAGTTTGTATGGATGGATGGATGGATGGATGTTACTCTTTCACGCAAAAACTACTAAACCGATTTGGATGAAATTTGGCACACAGATGGTTTATAACCAGGATTAACATATAAAATACTTTTCAGCCCCATATTCCCACGGGACCGAAACTTATGCGGGTGAAACCGCTGGGCGCAGCTAGTAATATTATAATTTCGAAAGTAACTCTGTCTATATGTAACCTTTTTGCACCTAAACCTCTGAACAGATTTCGATAAAATTTGGCAAGGAGATAGATAGCATCCTTGGGTAGGACATAAGCTTATTTTGTCCAGGTAGCACGTTCCCGTGGGATAATTTCCGACATCACGCGGGCAAAGACGCAAGCAGAGACAGTTGTTAATAAAAAATAAATATTAATTTACGTTTAACTTTCAAATTCAGTCGAAACATCCGTCTTCAGTTTTCCTTATGTATATTGACTTTTCAAATTCAGTAGTGTTAAATAATTCCATTAAGAGATTACGACTGGGTACTTATTATGACTACTATACTCGTACAATTCGAAATTAGGTACATCATTAACACATGCATTGCAATGCATTACGTTTTATGTTGTTAGTATTGACAAGTCGTTAATGCGAAGATCACGAATATTAGTCGTTTTCCTAAGTTGAAAGGCACGATGCATCTCGGTTAAGAAGATGGTATTACGTTTTTATGAAGCCAAGTGTTACGAAAATTATGAAACGGAAGAGATTATACAGTAGGAAAGTCTATCCCGGCTGTCATTCTTGAATATTTGACAGCTGTTACGGGTCGTCGGAAGACCGAAAGTCTGAACCAGTCTTACCAAGGGTTATCGTATTACCCAGTAACTGGGTTGTGGAGGTCAGATAGGCAGTCGCTCCATGTAAAATACTGGTATTTAGCTGCATCCGGTTAGACTGGAAGCTTACCTCAACAAAGTTGGCAAAAGGCTAGGCAGATGGATTGAAAGCAACCTGCACTTGATAGCAATCGTTCGACCTGTTCCATCGTTCGTGATATGTCGTGTTTCTGGTTATATTGAAAGCGCTACCGTATCACCTTCGTGACCTATAGAAAACATGTCTTTTGCAACAGTTTGATATTATCATCGATACTGCTGTCTATACTGAGAGACAGATTTCATCGCATAAGAACAAGTAACATTATGAACAACTTAATGACAGGTTTACAAGATAAATAAACATTTTAAGCAGTAGTTATCATTCATTATTTGTTTGTTTTATGGTCATAAAACAAGCAAATAATTTCTTGAGTTTAATTGATATTAATTTTAATTAATTTAAAGATGTAAATGTTTTCCAAAGATTTTAATGAATTTATTTTACAATTTGATTATGCAATTTAGTTAGAATACTCGTAGTATTATTGTGGCATGTATTTTATTCTTTGGTTACTAACATAATTTTTAAGTATACTAACATAAATATGGATCTGTGTCTGACTTAAATTAATATAAAATACAATAATAAAAGGCTATAAAGGCTCCTGTAGGCAGGCACGATGTGAAGGTGCAACACGATTCTGGTAGAGCAATTTCCATGAAGTTTTCATAGAAACTGTTCTAATAGAGTCGCGTCGCGATGTCGCATTGTGTCTGTCTGCGGGAGCCTTAATGGTTATGCTCTACGTTTTATAGTTTGACCAAAACCGCTGTACCGCGCTTTCGGTATGTGTGCGGCGGACGGGGGGCAGTGCAGGCCGCTCATTCGTCATCGCTCACGGCGTCCCTCCCCCCGCCTCGCCGCGCATTCCTCCCGCCTCGCCGCGCATTACTAAGGCGCGGTACAGCAGTTTCGGTCAAACTATAGAAAAAATTCAGAAAGATATTTTATTTTACACTGAATAAAAAAAAGACATGTTGCGCCGTCCCTAAATAAATTGGGATAAGGGCAGGAGAATGATTTTATTTTACACTGGATTTGAATGTGTGCGCGATTGGTGGCAATAGGCTAGCCTCGAACCTAAACGCCATAACTGGCAAAAAAAAGTTACTATAAGTCCTCCTTATAGCACCTCTGTCGAACCCTTCGGGGAACAAGGCGTGATATTGTATTGTATTGTCATCGATCCGTCATACGTGTACAAATTTTCAAGTTAATCGGACTTCTTGAAGTTGGTCAAAATTACCTTGAAAGATTCCGTTACATATGTAGGTAGGTACTATGGAGGGCTAGACGAGCCCTCCGAGGTACCGGGAGGAATCAAACACAGTGATCCCTTTTATATTTATATTTTCTAGAAGGTTTTCACATCTTATCGTCTAATTGTCACTTCTTCTTCTCGAACCATCTCTTTGACACTCGCTTGAACATTCGAATGACATCCGCGCTAAATTACATCCGGCCTGCAACATATGAGGTTGCCTTCGGCAGACAAGCCTCTACAGTACAGTTTGTTATGTTAAGTTATGAAAATAATAAAAACAGCTCGTAATTTCAATTTCGAAGTGATCCCGATTGAGCACCTATTTTTTGGGCACCTATGCATTGAGCACCAAACGGTAAAGGTGGTCAAACGGGAACAAAAAATATTTGACTTTATTTCCCATTTCGCACCTAACGATGCGGTAGCTTCTAGGGCCTAGGGATTGGGTGTATAATAAATCATATCGATAAAAATCAGCAGTTTTATTGCAGAATGTTATAATTTATTAAAAACATTTACTTATTCACAATCAATAACAACAAGTCAATGGGCTAAAGAAATCGGAGAATCCTTCAACACTATCATAAAAGTTATAAATACCTAACATAACACATTAAAAAAAAAACATGGATATCCTCCATTAATAAAGTGTGATTGAAATCGTATTATTACGTGATTTATCGAAGGTTACGTCAAAAGCTTTCTATAGGGAAATATACATTTGTGTATTATTTTATTTTAATAAAAAGCGGCCAAGTGCGGGTCGGTCTCGCACACGAAGAGTTCCGTACCATCGCATCGTACAATATTTAGCACCACATTTTTTTTTAAATTCTTTAGAATAAAAAGGCAACACGTGTCTTGTATACAATTTTAAATATTCAATTTTATTTATTTTTAATATTTGGTGTTACGTTTATCCAAACTATCCAAACTATAATATTATTATTATATTATTATTTATTATTTAAATTATTTATTATTTATTATTATTATAATATTATAAATGCGAAAGTAACTCTGTCTGTCTGTCTGTCTGTCTTTGCCTCACGCCTAAACTACTGAACCGATTTGTGTGAAATTTGGTACAGACATAGTTTGGAACTTGAGAATGGACATAGGATAGTTTTTATTACAAAAAATAAAAAATAAAATAAAATTTATTCCGGACATACAGCGCCATCTATTGGTCAAGAGTCGGTGTCATCTATTGGTGAAGTCACTATTCCACGCGAACGAAGTCGCGGGCAAAAGCTAGTATTTAATATTTTCACGGCGAAGGTGGTGTGACGATCTAGCGAGGTTTGCAGTGTCAACATGGCCAGAGATTGCTCAAGGCAGGGAGATTTGGAAGAAAAAAGGGGAGGCTTTTGCCCAGCTGACACAAAAAAAATTGTTATAGTGGCCATGGTAGTACACAGTACACACTCTGTGAAAATTTTCAAGTGTCTCTCTATTACTATTCAAAAGATACAGCCTTGTGACAAACGGACGGACAACGTTGCCATAGTAATAGGGTCCCGTTGGCACCCTCTGGGTACGGAACCCAAAAAATGTGAAATTGTCAGGCAATGAGAAATTGTATGATAATGCCGAATCCGTCATATGAAAGCCTTTCGTGGTATGACGTAACACTCCGGCGGGTTTCCCTCGATTGTCTGGTCACCATGTTAACGGATGGACAGATTAATATAAATTGTTTTTTTGTTTAATTCAATTATTAAGTTATATACACATATATATAACATACATGACGTGTAAAAATAAATCAGGTGATCCATAGATTTATGTTCGCATAACTCGACATAATGTATGGATCAACTGATTTTTTTTCACGATTTCAGGGTTGGTCCCGTAGTAAAAGTTATTCACAATGACCCCTTTTAAGGATTAAAACGATCAATATTTAACGGTGTATTTGGAATGAATAAGGATTTACGTTATTTTACGTTTGTTACATTTATTTAAATTACACAAATATAGTACCTATTCGCTGGAGCAGAGGTTGGTTGATAGTAAATACTGAATATCTACATAAACTCACGCTTTTTTCAGATGAAGGTAGGCAGAAGCTACAGAACGCCACCTGCAACGAAGCTTACACACTCCTTTCCTTATCGTACATACATCACTGTCAATAGAGCGTAGATACAATAAAGGTTTTCTTTCATAGATTAATACAAGACTAACCCTTTTTGTAATACGTAGCACTTAATTTTAAGGCAGAGTGAAAGCGTTTAAAAAAACAAACCTACTATTACAAGAGGAATGAAAGAACAACACGCAATGGAGGACCTGTTCCAGGTCGAGCTCTTTGACAAATCCTGTAGGATTAAATAAAGTAGCAACTCATGTAAGATGTAAAAGGTATTATTGTAGTCGCTACAACTTTGGTGAATATGAGACAGTGCTGTTGATACTATCGTATCTGTAACGAAACGGAGAAAAAATCCTACACAAAGTAGATATTCTCTGTAAACTGCTCGAATGCCTACACAGGTATTGTTCATTTTAGGCTGCAGGTAGGTAACTAGCAGCCATATTTATAAATTTAATATGACACAAATCAGAGGGGCAATTCTCGTAATTTTAAGAACGTTCACAGTCTGATCTCAGTCTCAATCTGTCAAAAATACCTCTAATTTCCCTACAGTTTTGACAAGTTTTTGACATTTGTTTGTCGCCGAGACGAGACTGCGACTAGATTTTGACCTTTTAAATTACGAGCATTGGCCTTCAGATTAAAGTCAAAGTGAAATATTTTAATCAAGGTAAACCATTTGCTCAAACACACGATCAATCGGAATCTGAATCATTTTGAAGCAAATTGCTAATCCACTGCTTCATAAGTTCGAAAAATTTGTCTGCTCAACGCGTAAATAACGCAATGAATGTTGTTGAACTGTCAAAATGAAACTGATTCCGATTGATCGTGTGTTACGCAATTAGGGTGCAAGTCTTGTTCATTTTAAGCTATAGGTAGACAAGCAGGCATATTTAATAATAAAAATACGGGACAATTCCTATCAAAGTCAAACCATTTACTTTCAATCAGACCAATAAAAGACACATTTTTACCTAAAGAGTACCTAAAGAAAGGGAATATCTCATTTATCCGAGTACTAGAGTATGTTCACCCTACTCACAGCATCGATATTTACCGAGCGTATTATTTGTCGTCATTACTTCCAATGTAAATGCTCGACACCCTGTTGAACTTATCAACAGGTTCCTGTCGAATTGTATGGAAATCGATATTCGAAACGCCGCGTTCGACCGTCGATGTGGACACACCCTAAATCTGGACATTTATAGTATTGTATTTACGATTGCAGTGACCTGGGCTATAAACTTTCTGGGGTATTTAAGATTCGTTTTTATAAGGGCCCGAATACACGAACCACAACTACACAACCTACAACCTCAACGACTATACGTGGACGGGTGCTAGCATAATTAGCCTATAATGTTCCCACTGCTGGGACACAGGCCTCCTCTCGGTGAAAGGGAGTGGGCTGTAATCCACCACGCGGGCCCAGTGCGGGTTGGTTGATGTCACATGTCTTAGAATTTTTGGTTCTAGGACATGCGGATTTCCTCACGATGATTTCCTTCACCGGTTGGAGAGCATTGGTGATGAAGTAATTTACAAAAAATAAAGCGTCTGTCGGTGTTCGCACCTACGACCTACAACTCGTAAGGCGCGATCGTTATCACTGGCCACTTCTGCTCTCACACCACACCATATTCAGCGACAAAATGTAGGTATACAGTAGTTATGTGTATATTATTAGTGTCACTGGAACTTCTTGCAGTTGCGTTGCGGTTGCGTGTCCAAGGAGCGGGAACATTATACGATTATGATGTGGTGTGGTTGTGGTTCGTGTGAACGGGCCCTAAGTGTGAGGACTTTTTGGGTTTCATATTATCACTTGCTGTCGATAAATGGAAGTCGATAAAAGGTGTCGAGAGATTTTGGGTGTGTCTGAAATATGGTGCGTATTGTTAAATACAATGCATTTGTAAGGAATGAGGTTTGGGGCGTACACACGGCTACACGTCAAGCTATACAAAACCAGTTTGTCTTGGCCTCACTTTGTATGATATTTTCTCACAATGAACGGTCAGCTAATACTGGTTTTGCATAGCTTGATGTGTAGCCGTGTGTACATTAAGCAACCTTTGACAGGACAGTAGCACATGATGTCTCATGTCTCGCCTTTTTCAGGATTGAAATAACAGAAAAACGTGCGGTTTGTGACTTATTTGGAACTTTGGGACGGTGTAGATATATTGCTTTACTATCTTTAGATATATTAGTAAAAATAAATTCTACCCTCATTCAAGTGATTTATGGTAAAGCGAGCCTATTACAATTTATAGACCACAAATCGAGACTCCGGTCTGGAACTAAGAATTTATTATTGGATTAACCAGACTAGAAGCCTGTAATTTAGAATTCTTTATTAGAAAAACCAGATAACCAGACCTGAGGATCAAACCGTTGCTCTTGCTAACTAGCAGCCAGTCTTATTCTCTTCAAAGTATTCATTGCAATTAAAAGTGTCAATTGTACGAGTAATTAAATTGCGACAGCTTCGAGTTGCATTATCAATATCGTCCATTGGTTCCTGTGACAGCAATAGTCTCAATAACATATTACACATAACATAACACCACGCCTTTAACCCTCGAAGGGATAAGTTAGTAGAGGTGTACCTGTGTACTACGCCCACATTGCGCCAGTTTTGTTCACCTCACACTTAATAGGAGGCGAGATAACGGGAACAAATCCAGACTCAGAGCTGCAACTGAGAAATTCTTAAGAGCGTTTACAACGTAAGGCATTTTATACAAACTTCAAGTCCTTGTTTTTCGAAATGCATGAACCGATTTTAATGAAACTTCCTACGTATAAGCAGGATATATAGGTCTAAAAACTTAGTAAAGAACATTTTCGAAATGTCTTATTTAAAAAAAGATAATTAGAAATCTCTGTTTCTATGGAAAATTTAAAATCGATTGAATTTAGCTGTAACACTATTTTTCGAAAATGTTCTCAATTAACTTTTTAGACCGTAGGAAGTTTCATTAAAATCGGTTCATGCATTTCGAAAAACAAGGACTTGAAAGTTTGTATGAAATGCCGTACTTTGTAAACCCAATAACATGTAGCGGTATCTACAACGCCACATGCGAACAACGTGTCATACTGACGTCACGCAAATCCTGCATCTCGCAAGCAGAATTTACCGCGCATATAGAAACTTCCCAACATCAATCGTTGGACAATTGCGGGCAATTGCCCGCCGGACACAACACGCATCTGGTCGGAGGATCGTCCTTTTTCTATAGAGTATGAGTGAACTTTACACCCTGTTCCTCATACCTCTATAAACACTTTGCCCAACCTGGTTGTCCAACCCAGGACCTCATACTCAGCACTTCAACAGTAGAGCTTGCGACCACTAGACTAACGAGGCAGTCAACCAATCAGGAAGTCAGTCTTAATAATGTTACTATCATCATCTGCCTTGCCTTTTCCCAACTAAC
This sequence comes from Apamea sordens, assembly GCA_945859715.1. NCBI lineage: Eukaryota > Metazoa > Arthropoda > Insecta > Lepidoptera > Noctuidae > Apamea > Apamea sordens. Next base: position 15,577,704 of record OX243998.1, on the reverse strand, counting down.
TCATCTAGTTGATGAGTTAGTTGAATCATCTAGTTGTTGAGTTCTCATCTAATATGATTGACGTGTAAAAGTGTTTGTACAAACCTACTTACAAAAATAAATCATTTATCATGTTGGGGTCGGCTTCCAGTCTAACCGGATGCAGCTGGATATTAGTATTTTACATGAAGCGACTGCCTATCTGACCTCCACGACTCGGTTACTTGAGTAATACGATACACCTTGGTAAGACTTTCGGGCTACCGACGGCCCGTAACGACTGTCAAAGATCCACAAATGACAGCCGGGCTTAGCATGCTTTCCGAGGCACAGAGGGGTCTTGGTACATGAAGATGGTCACCCATCCACGGACAAACCTTGGCAAGCGTAGCTTAACCTGATCGATCAACCCGTGCGGCTGTTATTACTTAGCCACAAGCCCCTCTTAATAATCTAACTAAACACGACGTAATATTGGTGCAATACCTTTTCTACTCTCAATATCCTTTTAAAAGTCCTGCAACACTCATAGCCCTTACATAAACAGTCAATTTAGTTGCGTGTGCGCCTGCCACGTGATACTTCTCAGACAGACACCGGACTTTCATCGTGACTAAGTCTTTACGTCATCCTGGGTTATTGAAATAACGAGATCAATAAGGATGTGAGTGTATACTTACTGGAAACGTTGCGATTGAACCTAGTGTTGAAGGGCCTGTGAATCTATTGTTGTGTAATCTTGTTTGAATATCGGCTGTATGAATCACTTGGCATTACATCCTGAATTACCGTCAAACGGGGTGAATCGGGCCATTTAATTTACTATCATGTACACTGTACAGTACGGTAATAAAAACTGTAAGTACAATGTACAGCTACAGTGTTTTTATTACCGTACTAGCAGCGCCCCGCGGTTCCACCCGCATAAGTTTTAATCCCGTAGAAATTCGTTTATTTCTAAATCCGTACGGGAATTTTCGCGTGAAAGAGGAACAAACATCCATCTATCTAGCCATCCTCACAAACTTTCGCGTTTATAATATTAGTAGAATTGTACATGAAATAGTTAAGCCAACATCAGCAGTATCAATATCACGAAAACGAAAATACTATTAATAAAATAAACAGTAATATAAAACAGACACTATTAAATAACCGTCGCGTGCCGTGTCTTTATAAAAGCCAAGTTAATAAAACAGTACAAGCAAAGTTCCTTCAATTAAGAAAGCCAGCCAATCCGGAAGGTTCACTCGTAAAGGGGCTATTCCACTAGGCTACATTCAGTCATCTGAAATAGTCGTCTTTTTAGGAAGAAGGGGAGGGAATTTCTACCTCTCTCTCAGAGGAAAGAGAGGCCTTTGCCCAGCAGTGGGCCATTAATAGCTAATAAAAAAGGGTATATTTCAAAAGCTACACACGCATACAGCCGTACACACTATACTAAATTACTTACTGTATCCATCTGCAGATAATGATGGCGATGATTTTAATTCTGTTAGTAGACTTTTTTATACGTCAATTAATAATAATAATAATATCCCTGGACATTTCACACAGCGCCATCTAGTCCCAAGCTAAGCAACCTAATGCTTTGTGTTATGGTAACAAGATGGCTGATAAACTACTTATATACATTTTTTTTTTGTAAATACATACATATTATAGATAGAAAAACACCCAGACTCGGAACAAATACATGTAGGTCATACAAATATTTGTTCCGTGCGGGAATCGAACCCGCGACACGCAGCGCAGCAGTCAATCGCTTAACCACTGCGCCAACCGTGCAATAATTAAAAAATTGAGAAGTAATGCCTAAACAAAATGAGACAGAAACGAGATTAATTCTAATTAAATTACTTTTAAGGAGGCATACCTACTTGCTGAATGTGATGATAACACTTGTTTGAATTCAGTAACTGATTCAATTAGACTACTAAATTCAGCCTAGTGGCACAGCCCCTTTATCCAACCAATCCGGAAGGATAGCTTGTTACGTGGAAATCCGGTGCCGAGCACACGCGAAGCATTGTTGATCTTGTCACATGAACTGTGGGACATTCATCTTGATAAATATACACGCACACAGAGAAAGGATTGTGGTATAGATGGTTGTGTGTGTGTTTCTTTGTGATGTGTGTGAGTGTGTGGTGTTGGGTGCAAGCAAAGGGAGAGTTGAATGTAGAACATGTTTTTGATTGCGTAGATTTAGAATAATGATATGATAAGTCTTATTGATGGCGTGCGATTGGAGATACGGTCTATGGCTAGCAATGAAATGGTTGCTAATAGGTCAATGACCTTGGTGATGATGCAGCCTTGTTATAATAATGACTAAGCAACAATTTTATTGTTGATTCTTTATAAAAAATCCCGCTCTGTCATTTTAACTGCAATTTATCGTGCGCTACAGTGGTACAAGATCACATCACAAGACTTCATAGGAGCTAGAACTAGGAAACCTACATCTTATGGCATCATGGACATGAACATGACATGGATATTTGTAACACCAGGACATAGGAATGATAGACTTTGGAGAGAAAGTTGAAGAGTCATCGGCACCCAAACAATCCGATTACGAACAGCAGTGCTGCTGGTGTTAAAACTTATCATCTCATCTGCCTAGCCTTTTCCCAACTATGTTGGGGTCGGCTTCCAGTCTAACCGGATGCAGCTGAATACCAGTATTTTACATTGAGCGACTGCCTATCTGACCTCCACAACCCAGTTACTGGGTAATACGATACCCCTTGGTAAGACTGGTTGTCAGACTTTGGGGCTTCTGACTACCCGTAACGACTGTCAAAGATCCACGATCCACTGTCTAAATGCCGGGACCAACGGCTTAAAGTGCTTTCCGAGGCACGGAGGGGTCTCGGTATGTAAAGATGGTCACCCATCCACAGACCAACCGCGGCAAGCGTAGCTTAACCTGACCGATCGACCTGTGCGGCTGTTATTATTTAGCCACGAAAACTTATAAAAATTATAAAAGAAGCCATTGTTTGAATAAGACATTATTGTAGGCGTGATCCCATGTTTGCTCGATTTTCAACTCTCGGCGCTAAGCTGTGCGTTGAAAATGCAGTGCGCCAAGAAATCGCTTTGAAATAAATATCTCAAATTCAGTACTGCTTTGATGCAGTCAAAGCAAATTCAGTATTGCTTTGACTGCATGTTTTGGGACACAGAGGGCAGGATAGGAGGTGGAGCATGGTTTGTGACATAGCTCCACAATCACACCCTACTGCCGTTCTATCAAGGTATCCCCACTTTGCCAGGTTGGACATACATCTTCCCATTATTAAATCTTCTGGGAAGATGTAAGATTATAAGATATCCTATCCTACTAATATTATAAAATAATGTGAAAGTTTATATGGATGGATGGATGGATGTTTGTTACTCTTTCACGCAAAAAGTACTTACCTAACGGATTTGGATGAAATTTGGTACACAGATAGTTTATAATCAGGAATAACACATAGCATACTTTTTATCTCGATATGTTCACGGGATCAAAACTTATGCGGGTGAATCCGCGGGGCGCAGCTAGTAGATTATAAGATTCCTCTACGCTGCCACCGACATCGACGTGGATGTGGTAAAGTTTTGTGAAACCAAGATTTAAAATACAGTCGTGCCAGCGTCACGACGAAGAAGAAGTACTTTTTTTTTTTTTTTTTTGAGTTTGGGAAATCATCAAATTACCTCTCCCGCTCTGGGTGGAGCAGAAGGGAGTGTCAGACTCTTACTGACTAAAACCCACCCGTGTTCCTTCCTTAGCCCTTTATGTTCCAGGGCAGCGGTAACCCTTTCGGACGATCCCGCTACAAGAAGAAGTACTGCTTTTTAATTAGCGAAAACGTCGTATCTATTCCGGTACCAAGGTTCGTAGGAGCCCAGTAGTAATATTTCCCCCAAACGAGCTTTCAAAAGAATCTCTTCTACGCCTTTTTATTATTTGTTATAAAACTTAGAGTTTCATATTTAACCGCAAATCCTCATATTAATTTGCCCAAGAGGTCAGTGTTATCATTTTACCTCGTTTGTTTCGATTAAGCAATATTATTTAAATCAAATTCTCGTTTAGAAACGACCAGAAATGGTGAAAGAAACCATTTGCTTATCGCCTTGCTTAAATTTTTATTGAAATTAGGTTCTTACTAATGTAAATTTTGCTCTAGTGTTGTTTACAAATAATTTGCATAGTTTTTTTTTATTACTTTCAATTGTTACGTATACCTCATCATCATCTACTTAGCTTTTTCTCTATGTTGGGGTCGGCTTCCAGTCTAGCCGGATGCAGCTAAGTACCAGTATTTTACATCGAGCGACTGCCCATCTGACCTCGACAACCCAGTTACTGGGTAATACGATACCCCTTGGTAAGACTGGCTGCCATGCGTTCGGGCTAAAAGATATAAAATGCTGTTTAGCATTAAAAACGTAGTCATCTATCAGACAGACTCTATTACAGTTGGTTTATAATTAGTTACTACTAAAATTACTAAAGAGGAAGTCTTGTAATTTTCACAATGTGAAAAAACCCTCGTTAATAAACAAAGATGAGAAAAGACTTGTAATTACTTTCGGTAGTAATTAACTAATTATAGTAATAAAAGGTAATTGTGTAATAGTCCAGACCGTATTTCGGCAATGGCGGCTAATCTCAACGGAGACTAACCTTCGGCGCGGGATATATCATAATACAAGTGTGTGCAAAGACACAAGTGCACTCTCTCTACCCTCTCATAGTCCGATGGGACGGCAATCCGTCACGACCGGAGAGAGATCAGAGGGGCAATTCTCGTAATTACGTTCGCAGAAGAACGTTCACAGTCTGATCTGACGGCACGGTTGGCGCAGTGGTTAAGCGATTGACTGCTGCGCTGCGTGTCGCGGGTTCGATTCCCGCACGGAACAAATATTTGTATGACCTAATGTATTTGTTCCGAGTCTGGGTGTTTTTCTATCTATAATATGTATGTATTTACAAAAAAAAAAAAGTATATAAGTAGTTTATCAGCCATCTTGTTACCATAACACAAGCATTAGGTTGCTTAGGTTGGGTCTAGATGGCGCTGTGTGAAATGTCCAGGGATATTATTATTATCTTAGTCTCAATCTGTCAAAAATACTTACGTCTAATTACCCTACATTTTGACAAGTTTTTGACATTTGTTTGGCGCCGAGATGAGACTGCGACTAGATTTTGTTCGTTTTGAATTACGAGAATTGGCCTTCTGGTGCAAGACCACGTGGTTTCCGAGGCCGAGGGTTACACACCGCCAACTTCCAAACTTCGGGGTGTTATTAAGAAATTCTTAATGGTAAAACCCGATAACGCTTTGGCCGACCTGGGAAACGAAACCAGGACCTTACGCTCAGCTTGCGACCAAGAAATCCCGCTAGCCCGTGGGTGTAATAGGACTCAAGGGGATGTTACTTTAGATACTTACCTAAGATTCAAAGCTAATACAAGGCTTATTAGGTAAGGATAATAAGTCTTGGTAAGTCTGACAACCAGTCTTACCAAGGGGTATCGTATTACCCAGTAACTGGGTTGTGGCGGTCAGATAGGCAGTCGCTCCATGTAAAATACTGGTATTCAGCTGCATCCGGTTAGACTGGAAGCCGACCCCGACATAGTTGGGAAAAAGGCTAGGCAGATAATGATGATGATTAGGTAAGGATAATAATTAGTTTGTCAAGGTAAACTAATTATCCAAAAACCCTGCTGAAAAAAGTTTCAGCAGGATAATCGAAGGGCAATTAATGAAAGAAAATGTTTCTGAAAGTCTACATACACACATACACAATCAGCCTATAATGTTCCCACTGCTGGGACACAGGGGGTCTACTCCGAAGTAGTATCGGCCAAATGTTCGGCCGTTTCCTGCTACGAAGTTACTATTTGGTTCGGTCGGTTCCGATCCTACACTCCTACACTCTTTCGAATATTGACTATGGTCCCGACCCAACTGAGCCGAACCGAACTTTTTTCGCATTTTTTAATAATATCCGGTTCGGCCATGTGTCGGTCCGATCCGAACATTCGCACTTTGCACTTCGGAGTAGGCCCCCAGGCCTCCTCTCTTCGAGATGGAGTGGGCTCAGTGGACTGTCCTGTAATGTACCACGCAGGCCTAGTGCGGGTTGGATGATATAGGTATCTGAAAGAATATTATAATGTTGTGAAAATTCGACACCAATAATAATATTTAGGTAATCTTACTATCGGATAATATCTCGAATCTTTTATTTAAAAATTCCAAAACACTCCTATAACTGAATGGACCCATCTGCATCTGTTTAACACAAATTTATATAATTAATTACATTAGACAATAAAGTTTAAAGCTCAGTGAGTGTATTTTAATGATTTCTAAATCATTTGCATTAAATTTCCATTAATAACAGCGTATTCAATTCAAAATTATTCGTTTAATTTCTAAATCTCAAATTTTGAAATTAAATTCTGACCACAAATATTTACTATTTTGTTAAATATGCAAATCAATAACAATTCGATAAAAGCCAAACGCATTTTTGTATCTAAAAAAAAGGAATATAAAGGAACGAAAAAAAAAATGATGATTTTATGAATGATATTTGAATTAAAAATCTATATAAATAAAAATGAATCACCGAAATGTATGTACGCGGATAACTTCGGATCGACTGCACCACATTGGATAATTCTTTTTTTTTGTGTTTGTTATTGTCAGGACAAGGTTTGAATAGAAGAAAAAAAGATAAGATACTTATTATCCCGATATTCCCACTGGATCGAAACTTATGCGGGTGAAACCGCGGGGCGTTTATGTAAAGTTATGGAACAGCAAAGTAAATGTCATACATAACAAAGTTCAAATTCTATTGCAACCAAAAACTTATTAGGACCTTTTTGTTACAAATGGTCACTCAAAAATCAACTTAGAATATATTTCACTAAAGGAGATAATTGATTAAGGCTCAATTAACACTGCCGTGAAACGGACTACTTAGAAGCGCTTTTTTTTTGTACAAAGTATAATGAACTTTATGTCAAAAGAGTAACGTACAAATTAGATACACAGATATGCACAGGTCGCGCATCTTCTGGAGAATTATCGCGCATTCTCGGGAATGCCGGCAGTAATAAGCTCGTATCTAGTTTGTACGTTAGACATTTGACATAAAGTTCATTTTGCTATGTATAATATCGCTACCAAAACTCGCTTCCAGTCCGTTCCGCGGCAGTGTAAATATTGAGCCTTAGTGGCGATGGAATGTACATTATCTGAGATTATGAATATATGATCTACTGTAATTATAACTTGCACAAATCTATGAGTAAACTCAACATTCTCCTAAAAAAAGTTAGAAACTGTAGGTACCTATTTCGGGTATTTCTCATCTCGCATAACCCAAATGACCAAACAAAATTCCTCAGTATGAACAATCTTTGTTGAAACAAACAACAGTTGTATGTGTGTGTGTGTATCACACAACTTCGACCACCAAAAGAGATAGAACAATAGAAATGTATTTGTAGTGGTTTGAGTTAATGTCATTACTTTACGGAGTTGTCGTTAGTCTAGTGGTCGCCAGCGCTACTGCTGAGTATGAGTTCCTAAGTTCGATTCCCGGGCAAATTTTTACTGGCTTATTCCATCTGAAGTTTCTCAGTAGCAGTCCGGAGTAAGGATTTATGCCTGGTTGATGACAATAGGCTCCCCCTATTACAGTCACCAGCACCAATATGTCAACACTTGGCAACTTTCAATTGCGATTTTTTCGTGAAATAACGAATGCAGCGTTGAAATACGACACATTACATAAAAACCTATGGGTTCGAAAATGCTATGTTCATAACAACATAAAATCTCATTTAAAAATAAAGGAGTAAATCGCTTTTGAATAGAGCTATGTAGTATACATACTTTTGCTCGTGACTGTACTTACATGGGGCTTAAATATAACTGTGGAAATGTGGGTGTATTATACAAAGTGTAATAGACTAAAGGCATCTGGCACCAGGCCCAAGGTCCTGAAAGTAGTTTGTTCATAATTGAGTACTGAATCGATTTCAGTAACTTTTAATATAGGTTATTTTTTTTTTTAAATAAATGATTTTTCCATACGGTCAGTATATAACTGAATGAGCCAAAGGAAATTAAATCATATTTCAAGGCAATAAGATTCAATTTTAAATACATAGTGTTAGGGTCAACACGATTTTCTTATTAATAATAATAGTTGGCTTTAAAAAAATATGAATAGAATAGAATAGAATTTTATTTTGCAAATATGGGTAATACATAATAGTTCTTAAGATTGATGAGTGATTGAGTGATTGATTGGTGGGTGTTTCGTTCATTGCTTTAATTCAATACTCTAATCGGGGTGTATGAGGTCTTGCGTTAATAATTATGTTACAATCATGTTGTATATCACCTGGTAACCCTGCCCAACCCTTAGGGGTTTACAGTTATGTAATATTATGTTGAGGGAATGTCATTCTGTCTACAGTCTATATGTTGCTAGGTATGAAAGCATCATAATGATGGGTCAAAAGCAGGTCAACTGCAGAGATCTGCTTACGCAACGACGAAACTAGAAGCAAACTAAGAATTTCCTGCTTGCAAAATTTTAGATTTGTAAAGTACGGCAGTGTGTGTAGGTACGTATGGCGTAATGAATTTACATTCCAATACAAAACAACTTTTAATTTAATGTACTTTTAGGGTACCGACCTTCGTTTATCCGTCAAATTAAAAATAACCAAGAATATAGAAAAGCAATTTCCTTTTAAATTTAATATAATTAATGCGAAACCGTGTCTTGGAAAGCACGTTAAGCCGTAGGTGCCGGCTGTCAATCGTAGACTGACAGTAGTTTGTGTTTTTGTGTAGATTTCAATAAAACATCCCGTAATTCTGTTATTGGAACGAAGTCCCTTATCGCGCGTTGCGAAAAGGGGCTAGACGGAAAAAATTAAGACCAAAAGTTGGAACGACACTTTTTGCTATAGTTGTAAGCCGTGCGGCGTGCGCGTGTTTCTCTGTCTCTCTCTCTCTCTCTCTCTCTTATAGAAAGCAAGTTATACTTCGTTCCATCCGGATGTCCCTTGACACCTCTCAAGTTTTTATTTTTCTAGTAGGTTATATAAGAAATACATAACATACAAACATAACACAATCACTCTATAATGTTCCCACTAAGAGGACACATGCCTACTTTCTTTGAGAAGGAGTGGGCTGGGCTGTGGCGAGCCCAGTGCGGGTGGGTGGTTCATCAAAAATAACTAGCTAAAAATGTTTTATTAAAGTTATTTATCATTATCATCATTCCATTCCGAAATCTCACCTCCTTCCCTTCCCCCTTTTTCTGCCATAAATGATAAATGATTTTATTTTGTAAATAGGTTTGTACAAACACTTTTACACGTCAATCATATTTTAAAACTAGATGAGGTCGGCGTTTCCTATCTGACTAGTTTGAGAAGAAAGGCCGAAACAAACTCAGAGGTCACAGTCTCTTTTAAAGTCCAGACATAATCTTTGGTCATAATTCCTGGTTTCATGGTTTTTATATGAACCTACGTAAAAAATTTCCAGACGTACTTACAATTTCCTTTTAATCTTGAAAAAAGGTAAAACAAAAAGATGATCACTTTTCTTGTCCATGCCGCTCTTTGTTAATTACCGCTAGGAATGCTAAGTATAGTCTGCAAATTACTCGTCCACTCTCTACCCGTCTGTTTATAAATCTTGTAACGTAATAAAACACTTGATTATCAACTTTATAAATCTCTTTTCTCTTTCTCCGTGCGATGGAAACTAAGTGCTTATGTCAAACGATGACACGTAATGTATAGACTGATAGTAAGTAATATATAATCTTAACAAGTTGACTGCCAGACAAGCGACACAATAGAAAATGTATTGTTGGAGGTCACCGGTGACCGCGGTGGCAGTCTTAATATACAGGTTGGCAGGAGCCAGGGTCGCGGGTTGTTCGAAAGAGTTACCGTGGCCCCTCGCATAGGCAACTGAAGGAACACGGGTGGGTTTTAGTCAGTAAAAGTCTTACATCACAGTCCGCTACGCCCAGAGCGGGAGAAGTTATCTGATGACTTCCCACCCAAATGAAAGGGTTTCAAGAACATCGACGCGCAGCCTGTTGCCATGGATTCAGTACATGACTCTAAACCTCGTGTTGAATTTTTTTTTGGGTTATTAAAAAAAAAATTGCCGTTCATACATTTTGACCGCGCACTTTTCCATGGAACAGCTGTGGTTTTTTTGATAACCGTCGAAACTTTTTTACGGCAGGGGTCTAGAATAGTGTGGAGGCGGCGACGCTCGCAACTTCTAAACGTGCCCGTGGCCAGAACCAATATACTGGCGAAAGCACCCCTTTTTTTTGAGGATGGGAATCATCAAATGACCCCTCCCGCTCTGGGTGGAGCGGAAGGGAGTGTAAGGTCCGTTTTGACATTTAAGAATGCGTTCTTGACCCGACATCAATCGTCGGGCAGTAGCCCACCAGACACAACACTCGTTTGGTCGAAGGATCCTCCCTTTTCTACGAACGATGAGTGAACTTTACAGCCTGTTCCTCATACCACCATATACGAGTACACTAGTATATGGATAATATTATTAATATGATATTACTAGTATGTTCGGTAGTTACTAAACTACCTGCTATACTAGTAATATCTATTAATACCAGTCTTGTGGTGTCTTTATGTTGCTGTAAATTATATTCTCATTCAAATCTGTACTGTTAGGTTTACCACAACAAATAGGTGTTTACGTTGAAGATTACATATTCTTACCACTAAATTATTGGATTTCTAACTTTATGGAGCCTTATTATAGAAAAATGAGCCTCTGCCTGCGACTACGTCTGCGTGGACTTGTTTCATCTGCCTAGCCTTTCCCCAATTATGTTGGGGTCGGCTTCCGGTCTAACCGGATGCAGTTGAATACCAGTATTTTATATGGAGCGTCTGCCTATGTGACCTCCACAAACCAGTTACTGGGTAATACGATACCCTTTGGTAAAACTGGTTGTCAGACTGTCGGTCTTCTGACTGCACGTAAAGACTGTCAAAGATCCACGAATGACAGCCGGGACCAACTGCTTAACGTGCTTTCCGAGGCACGGAGAGGTTTCGGTATTTAAAGATGGTGACCCATCTACGGACCAACCGCAGCAAGCGTAGACCAACCGTAGCTTGACCTGATCGATCGACCTCTGTGGCTGTTAAAACTTAGCCACAAGCCCCCTTTTTAACATAAATTGGGGATACAGGGATATAAAGCGGAACTAGGAAACAGAAGTGGTTAAGAAAATACGAAGTCACATAGTTTTCCGGAACAATCTCATTGTCGTGTACAAACTTAGCGCGTAAGTTTCTCTTCGTGGAATGCCTAAAGTTAACGACCTAGGTATTTCACTCTTGAACATTGATTGTAAAAGCGATTAGCACTTAGGAAGGCGTTTAGGTTGTTTTTCAAGACCGGATCAGATGGTTTGGAATGGAATAAACCACGATTTTTTCCATTCCAAACAATCAGACCCAGTCTCCTAGAAAAAAAAAAATTTTTTTGTTCTATTTATAAACTTGGGACAAAATCTGCCTTTCAATACTGTGGTATTGAAAGGCAGACTGTGTCCCTAATTTAAAAATATAAGTTGTTTCTGGAACTTGAAATTATTGATAAACTAGATTTTGCCAGCGGCTTCGCGTGGGATGTCGGCAATTATCCCACGGGAACATACCGGGATAAAAAGTATCCTATGTATTAACCCAAAAGTAAGTGTTAATAAAGTAAGTAAGTATATATAAATATAATCCAGGTTATAACAATTGTTGATGCCCAGTTTCTTATCCAACTTTTTTATACATATACATGTAAATATTATTTTAAGTCTGTTAGCTTATTTTATGGTTATAAACTATCTGTGTACCAAATATATCTGTGTGTCTTAAGTCTAAATCCGTCCAGGGGCTGCAGTTTCGACATTCATAGCGATCCCGGATTGACAGGTGTAACGTATGGAGTGACAGGACTTTGCGACCGAATTCGGTCGTAAAGCGATCGCTATGAATGTCGAGACAGCAGCACCAGGACCCTAATTCAGTATGACCACTTAAAGATTCCTTACTTCGAAACCACGTCAATTCCTTATTTAGTTAATATAGAGAATACGCAGATGTCGTGATTCGACATCTGCGTATTCTCTATATTAACGTACTAGCTGCGCCCCGCGGTTTCACCCGCATTAGTTTCGATTCCGAGGGAATATCGGGATAAAAAGTACCCTGTATTTTAATCCTGGTTATAAACCATCTATGTGCCAAATTTCATCCAAATCCGTTCAGTAGTTTTTGCGTGAAAGAGTCACAAACATCCATCCATAAAAACTTTCACGTTTATAATATTTGTAGGATAGGATTCTCTATGACACAATGACGGGGTTTGAACTGTCAAAATACATGTTTTCCGTACGGTTGACAATGCGATTCCTTGCTGTAAACTAGACACGATGTTGACGTGTTGTGCACGTGGTTAGATTACGCGGGGAATGATACAGAATTGGGACCCAGAAGGTTTTGCGTGATTGAGTAACAAACAACCAAACATACAAACTTTCACATTACAATATTAGTAGGTTGACTTTGGAGAATTACAATAAAGTTATGAAACGGGAACCATTTTTTTAATTTTCTGAAAACAAAAAGGGGTAGGGAGGGTCTTCTGACTTTGACGTGGCTTTAATTAAGGCTAAGTAATTAAAAACCTTTCAGGTACAGTTACGAGCATAAGTATGTATATACTTGGCTTTATTCAAAAGTGATTTACTCCTTTATTTTTGAAATTTATGTTGCTACGAACATAGTATTTTCACACACAACATAGTATGTTGTTTTTGTTATTTCACGCAAAAATCGCTATTGAAAAAAATAAAGTTTCCAAGTGTTGACATATTAGTGCACGTGACTGTACCTATTCGAGTACCGTGTACCGAGATAATATTTATATAATCCTACATTAGTAGGATTATGTACAAACTTTCACGTTTATAATATTAATTATAAACGTAGAAGTTTATGGATGAATGGATGCTTGTTACTCTTTCACGCAAAAACTGCTGAACGGATTTAGATGAAATTGGGTACACAGATTGTTTATAACCAGGATTAACATATAGGATAAGATAAGATAAGATAATATTTATTTTGTAAAACATGAGTACAGTATGAAGGTCTTATAATTAATATGAAGTGGCTACATGTTTTGCCATTTATGGCATACAAAATTAGTTGGACTAGACCATACAAAACAAAAAGAGAGAGAAACAAAAATTACAATGTCAAAATTAAAATTAAATTGAAATAACAACGTCAAAATTTAAATTTATTGTGAGTAAGATATACAGAAGGAAAAAGAAAAAAAAAACAAATTAATACGCACAATCAGAATTTTTTACATTCAAAATACTCATATCGTTTAAAAATTCATCTACGCTGTAGGATAATTTTTATCCCGATATTCCCACGGGATCGAAACTTATGCGGGTGAAACCGCGGGGCAGAGCTAGTATTACATATTATTAAAGGAAAAGCGCCAGAGTAACCCGCGAAATGTTTATTTTAATTTTCTTACGTTTTTTTGCAATTTGCAGGTCAGTATCAGGTTGTACGAGTATGTTGAACAAAATACGATTCGCAACCGTAACAAGTATGTATTTACAGAATTATATTAATTAAAATCATCAAAAATCATTATCATCATTGATTTATTTTATAATTGAAGATGGCTTACATTTTTCTGAAAGTACGATGGCACAGACTATCTTCCTAACTCTTATAGATTAGTTCCGAAGAAATCATCATCGGTAATTCGCTTCATTAGTAAATGACTGAGTTGATTTTCTATTAATTAAGATTCTAGTACGAATGCAGCTTGTGTATGCAGGAAACTGCGGGGTCATTGCGTAACACACTAATAGTAGCAATGGCTTCGATTTTGACAGTTCAACAACATTCATTGCGTTATTTATGTTGTTAAGCAGACACATTTTTCGAACTTATGAAGCAATGGATTAGCAATCAAAAAGTAACAAAATCCTTTACAATCTATTACAGATTGTGGTTGAAAATGTGTTAAGCAATTAGCATGATCTCTGATCCTAGGTGCAGTTTCCTTTCTTAAGATTTACGTGGTTACAGTTACAATATTTTTGTCATTTCGTACATATTACAAGCGGCATTTTAGTACCGGCAAGCGTAGTGAGGGAGGCCCCCAGGTATGGACCGACAACATTAATAATATAATAATAATATAATATAATATCCCTGGACATTTCACACAGCGCCATCTAGTCCCAAGCTAAGCAACCTAATGCTTGTGTTATGGTAACAAGATGGCTGATAAATTAAGAAAGTGACTGCGATAAACAGGATGCGGAGGGCGAGGGATGAGGAAAGGCGGAGGACAGGGTGTTGTGTCCTGGAAGAGGCCTATGTCCAGCAGTGGACTGTGATAGGCAGTGTTGATTGTACATATCATAAGGCGTGTTATTATGTTATGTGTGTGTAAATTCTCTAGATTCTTTAGATCCAGACGCACTGCGGGATACTACCCCTATTTGGTTAATATACCATATATACGCACTAAGCGCTTCTCGTCATCTTTTCTGATGCGCACAGCTAAGGAGTGGAATCGTCTGCCTGCGTCTGCATTCCCGAGTTCATACAACCCGAATCTCTTCAAGGCAAGAGTGAATAGGCTTCTTCTGGGCAAGCTCGTTCCACCGTAGATCTCATCCCTGCCTCTGGGCTGGATCGAGGGCAAGAGTAAGCCCATTGTCAATTTTAAAAAAAATCCTTCAGAAACTAGTAAATAATAAAGAAAAAGAAAAAAAATACATTTATTTAACATAACAGTCCAAAAGACACACACACACCAGATACATACATCAGATAGCAACTAATAAAAAAACAAATAGAAAGTATAAAGACCGATGTAAGAAATTAGCAGGAAAGTGTGCCTCACGGCTGCACCAAAAAAAGTTCAGTTCAGCAAAAATGCCAGACAATAGTGCCTGACGCTGGTTTTCAACTGAACCTTATGTGTGAGGTGATGGATGTAAATCAGTTTTACACTGCAACTTGACGTGTTTATGCATATTTAAATAAGATAAATAGGATAAAAAAAACTTTTTTGCAAAAAAAATCAACCGACTTCCAAAAACGACACTACAAAGTGAAAAATAACTTTAATTTCGGAAGTCGGTGTCGTTGGGTTCACACTTTCGTTGTTTGCCACCGACTTCCGAAATTAAAGTTATTTTTCACTTTGTAGTGTCGTTTTTGGAAGTCGGTTGATTTTTTTTGCAAAAAAGTTTTTATTTTTCACTTTTAAGTTGTAATTTTTACCAGTAATTTTGATTTAAAAACCAAACTACTGAACCGTTTTTGATGAAATTTCTATGGGACCATTTGGGAAGTATACCCTTTCCAACAAAAAAAGAATTTTTCAAATCGGTCGGCAAGCGAAAGATTTATGCACGAATAAACATTAAAAAAAAAAAAATACAAACATCCGAATTGAGAACCTCCTCCTTTTTTAGAAGTCGGTTAAAAATAGAAGAGTAATAAGAATTTTGACGAATATCAACCTTGCTGTCTGGCAATTTTTCTAAATAGGTATACGACTCTTAAAGCTCGTGCCAACACGAGATGATAGTGCAGTTAGATAGTGCAAATTGAATTAGAAAAGGTTAGTTTACTGACATTTAGAACTAAACTGTTGCTAATTCTATAAGCTGTGAAATTATTGTGCTTGCGCAGTAATTTATTAGGTGTTGTTACCTGTGATTAAGATCTTTATATAAGTGAAAATGTGAGCAATCTTGTATTGGTTTTTCGCCATTTTTGGTATATTTTTGTTTATCTGAATGGAAGATATTGTTAGTATGTCTGGAGAGTTGTGTAAGAAGCGAGATTTTGCGAAAAATAAAACTTGAGAGGTGTCAAGGGACACCCGGATGGAACGAAGTATAACTGGCTTGCTTTCTATAAGAGAGAGAGAGAGAGACCGACAGAGAAACACGCGCACGCCGCACGGCTTACAAATATAGCAAAAAGTGTCGTTCCAACTTTTGGTCTTAATTTTTTCCGTCTAACCCCCTTTCGCAACGCGCGATAAGGAACTTTGTTCCACAAATCTGCTGCTCCATACATTTATGTTCACATCAACCATCTAGCTAGATGGACCATCATCATCATAATCAGCCTATATTATTCCCTCCTCTTCTCTTCTAAAGGGAGTGGGCTAAAATCTACCACGCGTGCCCAGTGCGGGTAGATGTCACATGTCTTCAAATTTCTGGGGGTCTACTCCGAAGTAGTATCGGCCGCATGTTCGGCCGTTTTCTGCTACAAAGTTACTATATTTGGTTCGGTCGGTTCCGATCCTACACTCCTACACTCTTTCGAATATTGACTATGGTCCCGACTCAACTGAGCCGATCCGAACTTTTTTCACATTTTTCAATAATATTCGGTTTGGCCATGTGTCGGTCCAATCCGAACATTCGCACTTTGCACTTTGGAGTAGGCCCCCAGGTTCTAAGATATGTCGGTTTCCTCACGATGATGCCTAGCTAGATGGAACACGACAAAATTATTTAGAGAACAGCGATTTTCCTCCTCAGTCATCGTTAATAGCTGCTGAGCCATAATCATAACGTTGGTTATTATCCAACTACCCACCATCATTATTCAATAATTTTCCTTACC
This sequence comes from Apamea sordens, assembly GCA_945859715.1. NCBI lineage: Eukaryota > Metazoa > Arthropoda > Insecta > Lepidoptera > Noctuidae > Apamea > Apamea sordens. Next base: position 15,560,912 of record OX243998.1, on the reverse strand, counting down.
CATACATAACATTATCTGCTTAGAACGTTCCCAGCAGTGAAAACATTATAGGCTTAACACACTTGACATTCTGCATCTTGAAGAAGAGTTGCTTTACTCCCGAATTCTCAAGAGAGTAGTCTCTTCGAAAGGGAGTGAGATCCACCACGCGGGCCCAGTGCGGGTTGAGTGATGTCTCATATCTTCGAATTTTTGGTTCTAGGACATGCCGGTTTCCTCAGGATGTTTTAATTAACCATTTTGAGAGCAGTGGTGTGATGACATAATTTACACAAAGTAAAATGCCTAAGTTAGTTACATAATTACACAAAGTAAAACGCCTAAGTTAAGTTAGACTAAGTTCAAACCAAGTTCTAAGTTCAACTTAGTAGTAACTTAGTCGCGACCATTGGGAACCACTGCTTTAATTATCTTATTTCCCTTACCCGTAATTTCTGAATTAATTAAGATTACCTCTTCACTAATGAGTGTCTATCAAAAACCTTTTCAAACTTTAATGATGCGTTCAGTTTTTATGAAGCAATGTTCAATTTTATTTTATATTTTACGCATCTCAAATATAATACGCTTTGTCAAACTTTAAGGTCAAATGCAACAAACATTATAATTTTTGTGCGCGTTATGCTATCATTACATTTTGATGTGCAATTTCACAATACGTGTTGATCTTTTAGTTCAAATGACCTAGAAAAATCTTCAGCGAGTTGACATTTTGGAAACGAGGTCAATCTTTCAGTGTGGTTTTTAGACTTCGGGTCCTTGAATGGTGGTTATGCCTGAATGTATCGTTTTTTAATTCAAAAGCAATATTGGTAAATTGAAGTCATGGTACAATAATCAGGAGGAGAAGGAGTGCGCAGGAGACGCCCTGGGCGTCGAGAATCGAGAGCCGATTCTCGGCTACCGTAGACTCGGGCTTGCGGACAGCAAGCAATGGGTAGCACGCCGTTCGGCAAGGACCAGCCCCGGGTCGACGGCGCGTTGTGATCCACGCACGCCTCAACACAAAGTGACGGGGTCCGCTAGGGCCGATGCCTGCCAGGGTCGTGGGTTGTTCGAGAGAGATACCTTGACCCCGGGCAAAAGGCTGAAGGAACACGGGTGGGTTTTAGTCAGTAAAAGTCTAACACAAAGAGCGTGAGAAGTTATATAAAGATTTACCACCCAAAAAAAAAGGGTAGAATAATCAGCCTATAATGTTCCCACTGCTGGGCTACTGGCCTCCTCTCCTCGAGACGGACTAGGCTATAATCTGACGGCACGGTTGGCGCAGTGGTTAAGCGATTGACTGCTGCGCTGCGTGTCGCGGGTTCGATTCCCGCACGGAACAAATATTTGTATGACCTACATGTATTTGTTCCGAGTCTGGGTGTTTTTCTATCTATAATATGTATGTATTTACAAAAAAAAAATGTATATAAGTAGTTTATCAGCCATCTTGTTACCATAACACAAGCATTAGGTTGCTTAGCTTGGGACTAGATGGCGCTGTGTGAAATGTCCAGGGATATTATTATTATTATTATCTACCACGACGGCCCAGTACGGGTTGATAGTAAAGGGTAGGGTGGGCAAGGTTAGAATGATTTGTATGTATTATCTTGGTAAAAGAATCAAAATCAAAAGTCATTTATTCAAATTAGGCTGAGAATCAGCACTTTTCGAACGTCAAAATTACAAAAGTCAATCCCCCAAAAACGCCCGCCCTTCACCACTTCCTAGTGCTATCGCTGGGAAGAAGAAGTGGCGCAACAAACTCCCCAGAAGCACAGCTGTCTGTTCAGTTAGAAAATACTTGATAATTGATTGAATACAATACTAGGCGTTAAGTAATTAACATTACAAGGCACATAACATAAAATGAAATTACTTGCAATATGTCAGCTAGCCACGTCAATATACCAACAAATATAATAAAAACTATAAAAGCTGAAAAATAATTAATTAAAATGTAAATAAAAACTTACTACCTAAATAAAAGCCTCCAGGTATAAAGGGCGTGACAGCTTACATATTTATATGTAAGCTGTCACGCCCTTTGAAAATTATGAATATAACGAGATTTTATAAGCCTGTAGTGAAACCCACTGTAGGATACAGGCAAGACCAACTTATAGGGAGGGAGCAAGCAATGATCAACACGTCTTGGCGAATCATCATCAGCCTACAGTAGTCCACTGCTGAACACATGCCTCTCCAATAGCACCCTGCAAAAATCGACGCCCTAAGGCTAGGCCCTAGGGCGTCCTACATTACCTACGTTTACCGATTCGCGGTCTCCACTCAAGAACACGTCTACCCCAACGGTCATCGGTTCTACTGCGAATATGGCCGGCCCATTGCCACTTCAGCTTGCTAATTCTGTGAGCTATGTCGAAAACTAGTGGTTCTCTACCGGAACATCTCATTCTGGGTTCTGTTCCTCAAAGAGACTCCAAGCATAGCTCGTTCCAAAACTCGTTGAGTGACATAGATTTTATAAATCAGCCGTACTGTGAGTGTTTACGTTTCGGCTCCGTAAGTCATAATTTACGAATGGCGGGTTCTAATAACACTTGACATTTTGCACCGTGAATAAGAGGTGCTTTCCTCCCGAATTCTCAATTGACATTTAACATCCTCTCATGACAATATCTTAGCCCCTAAAGTGACAGAAACATCGCGATAAATTAACGAAGAGAGAGCATTGGTGGTGGAGAGCGGCCCGTGGCTAAATAATAACAGCCGCACAGGTCGATCGGTCAGGTTAAGCTACGCTTGCCGTGGTTGGTCTGTGGATGGGTGACCATCTTTACATACCGAGACCCCTCCGTGCCTCGGAAAGCACGTTAAGCCGTTGGTCCCGGCTGTCATTCGTGGATCTTTGACCATCGTTACGGGTAGTCAGAAGCCCGAAAGTCTGACAACCAGTCTTACCAAGGGGTATCGTATTACCCAGTAACTGGGTTGTGGAGGTCAGATAGGCAGTCGCTCTATGTAAAATACTGGTATTCAGCTGCATCCGGTTAGACTGGAAGCCGACCCCAACATAGTTGGGAAAAGGCTAGGCAGATGATGATGAGAGCATTGGTGGCCGTGACTTACGAGTTGTAGGTCGTAGGTTCGAACCCCAACAGGCGCTTTACTTTGCGTAAATTACTTCATCAGCACTGCTCTCAAAAACATCTACCAACCCGCATTGGGCTGGCATGGTAGATTACAGCCCACTCCCTCTCGAAGAGAGGAGACCTGAGTCCCAGCAGTGGGAATATTATAGCCTGATTATGCTTAACGATCATTCAAAATTGAGCTGTGAATGTGGAAAATAGGTATATCAAATTAAAAAGTTCCTACATACGACATTGAGCTAACCCACTTCACTTCAGTGGTCTAAACTGCAGTGCGATTCTGGAACCATCTCACCGTGAAAACTTAGGTGAAGTGAGCGTGGAGTGAGCTGTCATTCCAACTAATGCTAAGGGACTGACACTATTGACAGCTCACTCTAAGCTCACTTCACTAACTTTTCACGGTGAGATTTTTACAGAATCGATCGGCTGGCGTTGACTTCTCCGCTTCCTAGATTAGATGTATCTAAGAACCGACTCAATAAACCTCCAAGTTATTACCAAGCCACAAACAACATGGAATAGGTACTCTAGGAAGTATGTTTACAGTCAAATAAACTATTGATGGATTGACCGCGTCATCCCCACAAAAGTTACGTAACCACTCAGCAGGGTTCAATAGAAGTAAATGTCTAGTACTTACTTTATCTGTAACTATTAAGACTTTATCTGGTACTAAGGCTATTAATAAAGCCGAGGCTAAAGGCGATTATGGCCGTATTGACAGGCTGTTAGTCTATGGCATAGAGCGGTTAAATAGATAGAGGCATTCTATTCAACTATGTCACTATGCATCTGTCCCACTAATATTATAAACGCGAAAGTTTGTATGGATGAATGGATGCTTGTTACTCATTCACGCCAAAACTACTGAACAGATATGGATGAAATTTGGCACACAGATAGTTTATAACCAGATTTTACACATACAATACTATTATCTCGATATTCCCACGGGATCAAAAATTATGGTGTAACCGCGGGGCGCAGCTAGTATAATGTAAAGTCGGCGTCAGTTTGAAAGCACGTAGGTATCTCGAAAACTACTGAACGCATTTTATTTCAGTTTTCAACAATAAATAGATTTTCTCTCAGTGAGAAGAGTCAGAAGGTTTCTTTTATCAAGGCGAGTCATTTAGTGACTACTGAGGTACCTATTCTTAATTAAAAGTCATCATCTGCTTAGCCTTCTCCCAACTATGTTGGGGTCGGCTTCCAGTCTAACCGGATGTATCTGAGTACCAGTATTTTACATGGAACGACTGCCTATCTGAGCTTCAGAACCCAGTTACTTACGGGTAATACGAAACCCCTTGGTAAGACAACAGTCCAGGTTGCCAAATTACCATTGCTGGGGTGATGGTGAGGATGCAAGCTGCAGAATATTTTTCATTTCAAGAAAATACTTTTAATTGACGACACGGTTGGCGTAGTGGCTGAGCGATCGACTGCGGCGCTGCGTGTCGCGGGTTCGATTCCCGCACGGAACAAATATTTGTATTACCTACAGGTAGTTGTTCCGGGTCTGGCTGTTTGTGTATGTGAGTTTAAATGTTTGTAAACGCACCCACGATACAGGAGTAATTCCTAGTGTGGGGCAAGGTTTTATAAAAAAAAAAAAATACGAATACATCTGGTCATAATCATTATTTGATAGGTCTAATCATTTTCAGAATGTGTTGTCTTGCTTCTAAAACCTATTGGCACAAATCACTTAAAAAATAAGGTAGCTCCTTATTCCTTGTGACCTAGATAACATAAAACACACAACACGCCTGTTTTCCCCAAGGGTTGGCAAGAGGTGTGCCTATCAACAACCACATTTTGCTAGTTATAGTTTAAATGCCATGTAACAGAGAGTGAGCCTATTGGCATCAACCGCAGCGTACCATCCACACTTAGTTGATATCCCGACGAGTCTTACTCATTGCTTCTCCTCCTCGTTTATTATGCGCACAGCCAAAGTGTGGAGCTCTTTGCTGTGTTCCCTCCCAACATTTAACCCGTCTGCTTTCAAAACAAGAGATGCATCTTCTGGGCAAGATCGTTCCATCATAGACCTCATCCATCGCATTCCATCAGGCGCGATCGAGGTTAAGAGCGGGCCCATTTAGTAATAACTGCTGGGGAGTTTGTTGCGCCACTTCTTCTTCCCAGCGATAGCACTGGGAAGTGGTGAAGGGCGGGCGTTTTTGGGGGACTGTCTTTTGTAATTTTGACATTCGAAAAGTGCTGATTCTCAGCCTAATTTGAATGAAAGACTTTTGATTTGATTTTTTTATTTAAAAAAAAAACCGGGTCCACATTCAGGCTTGTGACCTCTATTCATTTCATGGACTCTGTGGTTGTAATTAACGAGGTACAAACTACAAACTTCCAGTATCACATGTAGCCTGCAATTGACTTAGAACACGCGGGTTGATAAGCCATTTACTAAGTCTACTTCTAATATGGAAGCTAAGTATTATATCAAGGCCACATAATGTTATCCGAGGAATAATTTTGAATTTTTGACAGATTTTCCATACAAAATCTGTCAGACGTCCATTTTATTTCCGGAATAAAAATTATCTGTCGATTGAAAAATCAGCCCTATAGCTATGAGAATGTAGGCCTATATTTCTGTAGGTTCTTTTTTACATCAATGGTAAACTAAATAATAGATAATATATGGGTTTGTTTGCAACTGTGTTTTATTCAAGTCCATGACTCTTTACAGACACTGGCTTGTGGCTAAATAATAACAGCTGTACGAAGGTTAAGCTACGCTTGCCGCGGTCGGTTCGTGGATGGGTGAGCATCCATTACCTATTGAGAACCCTCTGTGGGTCCCTCATTCGTAGATCTTTGACAGTCGCTACGGGTAGTCAGAAGCCCAAAAGTCCATGTTACCAATGGGTATCGTGTTACCCAGTAACTGGGGTCTGGAGGTGAGATAGCAGTCGTGCCATGTAAAATACTGGTATTCAGCTGCATCCGCTTAGACTGGAAGCTGACCCCAATGTAGTTGGGAAAAACTTAGGCAGATTCAGACTCTTTATAGATATTTATTATTTAGCGATCCCGAAGTAGTATCGGCCGAATGTTCGGCCGTTTCCTGCTACGAAGTTACTATTTGGCTCGGTCGGTTCTGATCCTACACTCCTAACCTCTTTCGAATATTGAATAAGGTCCGACCCAACTGAGCCGATCCGAACTTTTTTCGCATTTTTCAATAATTTTTACCTACTCCCGAAAGAATTTTGAAGTAAAAACTGTTACAGCCCAACTTATAATTTTAAGCATTATCAGCATAATATGTCTATTTGAAGTAAGAGACATAAAACAAGAAAACTAACGGAACAATAACGATTCAAAAACCAATAAAAAAACCTGTTTGAATGTGAAGGACATTTCATTCCCTCTTCTGAAACCGAAGAAATCCTTTTCCGTTTCACCTTTTGACAGATTTGCGATCCATTAAATTGACGTTTTTCACACCTTTGCCATCGGAGATCGTCATTTGTCTAATGACCTGCCAAAAAATTTTAAACAACCAAAATTCCCACTGGCCAGTAATTAATAAATGAAGCGAAGCGAAAAACAAAAGGTTCAATCTACGTACTTGAACCCATCGTAACGTAATTATTAGTAGCTAAGGGAGGGCGCCCACTAGCAACTTATTGACCAGCAACTTTTATGTCTCTGTCGCTGGCTCCTCGCCGAGATTTGGACGATGCGCACACAGGAGAAACGCTACATTTTCGCATAATTTTGCCGCATTCATGGATTTCGAAGAGACGTTCGTGGTCTGTGCGCTTGTTCTAAGAAACCGAAGACGATAAACCCGCGACAAAAATGTCTCCCAGCTGTCGTGTCGCTACTTGCGCGCACCTAAATACAAACCCGTAGATTTGATGTGAGAGACAAATTTGTTGCGGAGACAAAAGTTGCTCGTGGGCGCCTTCCTTAAACCGATAAAACTTTTGTATAAAGAAATAATCCAATATTAGGTAACATTGACCTTGGATTGGTTGGAATAATAAACAGAGTGACCTTGACTTTTAGACAACATAATTTACAAATAGTTACAAAATTTAACCTTGGAAGGGCGTTTATTTAAATCAGATTCTTGTGTTAGATTTTTAAATAGAAGCTGACCCTCGTTTGTTAATCGTCCACGTAGACTATCGTTTGTTCTGTAGCGTTATAAGAGTTCTTTGACATGTGGAATCCTTGTGTAGCATACATAGAATAATTTGCCTATAATGTTCCCACTGCTGGGACACAGGCCTCCTCTCTGTGAGAGGGAGCGGGCCGTAATCCACCACGCGGGCCCAGTGCGTGTTGGTGGATGTCAAATGTCTTAATTTTTTTTGGTTCTAGGACATGTCGGTTTCCTCACGATGTTTTCCTTCACCGTTTTGAGAGCGGTGTTGACGAAATAATTTACACAAAGTAAAGTACCTGTCTGGGTTCTAGACATTAGCGCGTTTGCAAACAAACTGTTCAGCTTTATTATTAGTGTAGATTTACTAACTACCGTCAAGATTTTTTTAGTAGCAGCCGGGAGGTTTTAGTTCCTTTATGGCAATAGTCACTTCCGCTATTAAATGGGACTTCAACATACTGGTGAAATGTGAGTGAACTATAGGTACCTGGTACTCGTAGTAAAGTTCCTATGAAGGAGAATGGGCAAGAAACTCTATGGACCTTCCTTCTTTACATAAGAGTCTTGAGAGTCCTGCTGACCTCACCTCGGAAAATCCGCATAAACATATTACCCAACACGGCTACTTAGTATAATCTGCGCTTACTACAAGTTTTTGCGCTGGCCCCAGACCCTCGGATGACATAATGTGAAAGGTTATAACTTTTCCCGGTAGGTACCATCGGCTGTGCGATTAATGGTCGACGTAACGAAGGGTTCCGGGTTCAAAGCCTGACTGTTGCTAATTTATGGGGAACGGGAGATTGTGGTTCGTGTGAAATGAATGTAATTATTTTTAACTGTTTCTACTTTGTTGTTCGAAACAAATAGATTTGTTACGGTTGATTACGTATGTACGTAACTTATTCAACGTTGAGTCTGGTATTGGCTAGACAGAGGCGTGTACTAATACATTAATAATATCTTTCTTTGCTAGGTTTCTGTACCTCGAAAGGGAAAAACGGAACCCTTATAGGATCACTTTGTTGTCTGTCTCAAGTCTCAAGAACGCGTGGAGGTATCAAGCTGGAATTTATATCAAATACTCAGGTCTACTGATCCTTGGAGCTGTGAAAAAATCAAACTTCTAAGCCAACGCAATCAAAAGATACAGCCGTTTATGCCGCAAATTTTCGACACTCGCAAGGGAATCAAAACCTACAGGGTACTTCCCGTGAACTCAGAATCTTGAAATTTGGTACGAAGCAACGTCTTATAGCACAGATAAAGGAAAAATTGCGAAAATCGTAAATTTTTAGTTACATACCTACAAATTTGTACCGGTTTTTTTTTAAATACAGCCAGTTTAAGTCCCATACGTAATTATAATAGTTTTGTTTTCTTTTTTGAGTCATCATCAGTTACCCGCGACCACTCGCTAAGCAAGCACGTACTTTGCTTTGACTGCTACGCACTTCGCACGACCTGTACGCAACTACCTTCGCGCCACATTCGGCCAGTCTTTTTGTTAGGGGTTCTAAACATTTTACTCATCCTCAAATTTTGTGGTCAAGTATGATGAAGTGTGCCAGCTGCAACTCTGACTTTAACGATGGCGTCCAGTGTGCCTCATGCAAGCGGGATCTCGATTTTGGCTGCGCTAGCATCACGGAGGGCGGGTGGAGGAAACTGGGGGCTGACCGAAGGGCGGCATGGAAGTGCCCGAAGTGCCGAATTTCCTCACCGTCACCGACCCCTTCCCCGTCGCCAGTACCAACACCTGAACCGGCGTCTCTAGAAACGATCCTTATTGAGATTCGCGAGCTCAAGGTTCAATTGGCTGGCCTCCCGACGCTGTCTGATGATGTCAAATGCATAAAAGAGGAATTCAAAGAACTCAGAGCCAGTTGTGAATTCAATGGTAAACGACTGGATGATTTCTCCGTCAAACTTGCTAGCATTGAGACTAGGGTCGCTGGCCTGGAGCATCTTCAGGAATCTATTGGCTCTCTTCAATCTGACGTCGACTTGATTAAATCGGAGCTGTCCGCAAGCGATCAGAGATCAAGGCTGAACAATGTGGAAATCAAGGGTATTCCCCTGAAAAAGGATGAAAATCTGTTCGCTATCCTGGAGAATATCAGTCAAAAGGTTAATTTTACGTTTCCCAAAACCCAGATCAACTACATATCTAGGGTTCCTTTGTTCAACACTAAGGACAAGTCCATTGTGGTTAACTTTTTAAACAGATATGTCAAGGAGGATTTTGTTGCGGCTGCACGCTCTTTCAAGACGTTGTCGGCCCATGACCTTGGATTTACAGGCCAATCGAACCGGGTTTACGTGAATGATCACCTCAGCCCTGACTCCAAAAAGTTGTTGAATAAAACCCGAATGATAGCAAAGGAAAAGGAGTATAAGCACGTATGGGTAAAACACGGAAAGATCCATGTCCGCAGGCAAGAAGGGTCGGCTGTCCTTGTGATATCTAAGGAGAAAGATTTAAACAAGCTAATTTAGTGTGGTGCATCCTTCCGTTATTATTATTTTATCGTAAATTGTCTAGAAGTAAATTCCTTTTTTATTATGTACTAACAGCCGCAGCTGTTTATCTTTTGAATTGTTGTAAAGGGTTCGGCATCTCTGATGTGCTCGAAGCTTCGACACCTCGCTTTTGTATTCACATATGGGCCTTTTGTTTCTCTTATCGCGCTGTTCTATTCATTAGAACATTTCAATCTATGCTTTTCTCGCTCGCACTTATTATTGAGTCTAATTACTGCTTGCTTACTCGCACAATTACCTGTGATTTTGCTGCGTTTTTTGTGCCGTTTAACTTGTGTTTGTACCTATTTACCCTACTTGTTGGATTATTCGTTATTATTTTATTTTATACATATCGTAAGAGCTGTGATCATCTATTATCCGTAAATATTGTCTCGAATATTGCAGTCATGAGTCTTTTAGTGTTTTGTTACATATGTGGTTGTTATTGTGGTGTTAATTATGCTGCTTCAACTAATATTATTTATCTATGGCTATAAATGACAATAGGAAACTACAAGTTTATTATCAGAATGTTCGTGGGCTCCGTACCAAAACCGAATCCTTCTTTCGCCAACTGTGTCTATGTTCATATGATGTGATTGTTTTAACGGAAACTTGGTTAGTTGACGGCATTTCGAACTCGGAGTTATTTGGTGATCAATATATTGTGTGGCGTCGCGACCGGGATTACGATCTCACAGGTCAGTCTCGTGGAGGTGGAGTCTTGATAGCTGTCCGTAAGTGTATTTCCGCGGTTCCCCAACCAGTATTTCAATCCTCAGCGGAAGACTTGTGGGTAACTCTTAGTGTTCGTCAGCCTAGCACAAGAAACTACCTCAAATTGAATGTTTGTGTCATCTACCTATGTAAACAGAACCGTGGTTTTTCTTTTTCCGATCAGCTGTCAAACTTTCTCCATAGCTTAAGTAGTACAGTTTTAAACAATCCGACTGATAAATATCTAGTTATTGGCGATTTTAACCTGAGTGGAATTCTGTGGCAATTAAATAACAACACATTATTACCTGTAAATATTTGTAGTTGCGACGAGTTCACACTAACAGATGAATTGCGGATTTTGGGGCTGAATCAATACAATGGAGTGTTAAACGAATATGGTAAAATTCTTGATTTAGTTTTATGTAATGAAATGGTCGCGGTGTGTGAATGTTTGTTACCCTTATCACCTGTTGATAAGTATCATCCGGCTCTCTGTATTGAAATAAACTTTGCTGAGTACACCTACTTAACTCCCGCTCCCTTTACTCGGTATCTTTATGGTAAGGCTGACTTCGCGGCCATTAATAGGGAAATAGCAGCTATCGACTGGGCGAACGTATTTATGGATATGTCGCTTAACGACGCCGTAGAATACTTCTATGCTACTATAGCGGATCTTCAAAATAGGTTTGTTCCCGCTAAGACAGTTTTTTACAGCTCGTACCCTATTTGGTACAGCCCGGCACTTAAACGGTTGATTAAGGAGAAGGCTAAATATCTCCGTAAATTTAAGACGTATGGCAGACTTTCTGACGAGGCAACCTTTAAACATCTACGTGAGCGGGTTAATAAACTTGAAGCGGATTGCTACGCCAGCTATTTAGCAGAAACCGAAGCCTCAATCGAAAAAAATCCTAAACGCTTTTGGAGCTTTGTGAAGCAGCGGTCTAAGTCAAATGCAATACCCAGTTTCCTTAAATATGGTGATGTGACGGTTTCCACCCCAGAGTCTATTTGTAATGCATTTTCTTCCCACTTTTATTCCACTTTTCTAGATCCTACTAATGATGTGTCTGCAAATTTTTGTCCTCCCCCAACTGCTATAAATTCTGTAATACCCTCGGATATCCACACAATTGAGATTGACCTAAATGTTATAGTTAAATTAATAAGTCAAACTGATCCGTTTAAATCTGCTGGTCCGGACCACTTATCACCTAAATTACTGCTTGGATGTGCTAAAGCCATCGCCTTGCCAGTATCTCTTTTATTCAAAAAATCGCTCTCTTCAAGTTCTGTTCCCCAAATCTGGAAGTCAGCCTTTATAACTCCGGTACATAAAAAGGGGCACAAAAATGAGATAATTAATTACAGACCTATCTCCAAACTGTGCATATTAGCAAAAGTTTTTGAGAGGGTTATTTACGACCAAGTTTATGCAGCACTGAGTCAATCTTTTAGCCCCTCTCAGCACGGTTTTCTTAAGGGTCGTTCAACTGTATCAAACCTGGCTTTGCTCAATGACTTTTTAACCGACAGAATGGATAATGGGGCACAGGTCGATGTCGTTTACACTGACTACAGTAAGGCTTTCGATAGAATCGACCACAACATTCTCATAACCAAGCTTCTCAATAATGGTATCAGAGGAGATTTACTACGTTGGTTTACCTCATACCTTGAAAATAGATCTCAAGCTGTAGTTATCAGTAACTACATGTCGAGCTGGGTTTCAGCTCCCAGTGGTGTTCCTCAAGGCTCCTTAATGGGTCCGTTACTTTTTATTATTTATGTTAGCGACATCGACTCGTGTTTCCACAACTCAAATTTACTATGTTTCGCTGACGATATGAAGATTTTCTCTGCAATATCATCAGATGACGACATGGATGCTCTTCAAAGTGACCTGGCGCGATTGGATGAGTATTGTTTAATCAATAAGCTTGATTTAAACCCTGCTAAATGTTCAGTAATCTCGTTTAGCAGAAAACGCATCCCTCTCCCTACAACGTATATACTTAAAGGGCAGCTATTACAGAGGTGTGACGGTGTGCGGGACCTAGGTGTTTTTCACGATTCAAAACTCTTATTTAACGTGCACATTGAGCAAATAGTAGCAAAAGCTTCGAAGTCACTGGGTTTTGTCATGAGACTCGCTGGGTGTTTCAAGAAGGCCAAAACCCTTAAGATTCTCTATTGCTCTTTTGTAAGAAGTCATCTTGAATATGCATCACAAATTTGGAACCCATGCTATGGCAAATACATAAATCGTATTGAGAGTATCCAAAAAAGATTTATTCGTTTTCTTTGTTTTCGGCTACGTGTACCATATCATTCTGATAACTACTTAAATCTCTGCAAGAAGTTTCATTTACAGCCACTTTTAGATCGTCGCCGACTTGCTGATTGCACTTTTCTTTTGAAAATCTTAAATAACGAAATTGACTGTCCTGATCTCCTGCATAAATTGCATTTCAATGTCCCCCAGAGATCAGTTAGATTTAATCCACCTATCTCCATTCCTTTTTCCTCATCCAACTATAGGCAAAACTCATACATGGTGCGAGCGAGCAAGGACTATAATATTCTATGTAAGGAGTTCTTTTTTGACCCATTTATCACCAAAGCCCATTCTGCACGCACTCGGTTGAATGCCAACTTTTTTAACAGCGCGTAATACTTTATTATTTATTTTATTTTTAAGTTCAGTTTTTCCCCATGTCACTAAAGCCTAACATGGCGTCTGAATGTATTTGATACTTACTGCTTGTTTTTTAATTCATTGTATTTGTACTTTTATCGTGCTTGCTACTTAGTTGTTAGTGATCCTAAGATTTCTATTACCTTCTCTGTGTCTACTCGTGAGAACCTGTAATTGGCTCTGTGTCGCTACAATATTGTTATTAATTTGGTTTAGCTGTTGGTTCTCCTACCTTTAAATAAATAAATAAATAAATAAATCATTATTATTTTGCCTTGATTCCAATTTATTTGTGGTCGGAGCAACATGTCTTCTTCTTCCATACTTCTCTATTAGTCGTCATCTCGGTAGTCAGCCCCTTTTTAACCATATCATCATTCACACAGTCCATCCATCGTTTCTTTGGTCTTCCCCTACTCTTATAGCCATCGACATTCATACTCAAAACTTTCCTCATGACATTTCCCTCATTCTTCCGTATAACATAACCATGACAACCGATTTCCACACAACTTTTTATTATCAGTGCCCACTTTCAGACTTCCTATATCCTACTAATGTTATAAACGTGAAAGTTTGTATGGATGGATGTTTGTTACTCTTTCACTCAAAAACTACTGAACGGGTTTGGTTGAAATTGGGTACACAGATTGTTTATAACCAGGATTAACACATAGGATTCTTTTTATCTTGATATTCCCACGGGATCGAAACTTATGCGGGTGAAACCGCGGGGCGCAGCTAGTATATGTTTGCAATACATACAAGCTGTTGTTTTGCATCCTCGTCTTTCCGGAGGCTGTTATGAAAGACATAAATAAATAATCAAATAAAATTACGATCCCTGGTAAATAATGAATACATAGGTACTTGTTTTTTTAGTTATTTCAGTTTGATAGTATTTCAGAATACAACACTTACAAAGAACACAATCGCGTTATGGTATCGTATAAGCGGTCGCGGTTTTATGTGTGTGTAAAAGGGTAGTTACAGTGCAGTCTCACACAGGTCGCATTTTAAAATGCGTGTCCTACACATGCCAATTTCCGAAAATTAGAAAATAAAACCAGCTTATTTTATTATTGATTCGTGTCGAGAGTCAGTAGCATAGTTACCTCCTTGAATTTGACGAGGATGCAAAACGACACCTTGTAATGACAAGGCGAGTTTAATTTCCCTAACATTTCGCAAAATGATGCTTCAAAAGATGCTTCGACATTTATTTTTTAAATGTCGAAGCATCATGCTGAGATAGGAGCCTTTTGGCCTCGTATAGGACTTTCTGTTTTCTTTCCTTTTGTTACTTTTTTATACAATTTGTTTTATTTTTATTTTTAACTTCTTTAGTTTATGATCCTGTACGAGTCGCAATAAATACTTTTTCTTTCAAAATAATTATAAAAAGCGAACCGGACTCCGGGCTGCAACTGAAAAATTTGTAGCGATATCTACAACGCCACATGCGAACAACGCGTCATACTGACGTCACGCAAATCCTGTATCTCGCAAGCAGAGTTTACTGCACAATTAGCATAGTATACAAACTTCCCAATATCAATCTTTGGGCAGTTGCCCGCCAGACACCACACCCGTCTGGTCGGAGGATCCTCCCTTTTCTATGGAGGATGAGTGAACTTTACACCCTGTACTTACCTCATATCTCTATAAAATCCTAATAGTAAACCCCAAAATATTGTAACAAATATTTGACTTAGCAATAAAATTCTTTTGCTACCTAAATAGCTTAGTAATAAATATTAACAACAAAGTTTCTAAGTAAATAACCCGAAAACGATGACACTTCAATTCACCTTTCACATTGCTCATGAACTGCGCACACGCAGCAGTGACATCGAAAATGACAAGCAATTTCTTACTTACTTTCAAATAAATGCATAGCTTATGTATGCGTCTTCAAAAGTATAAGTACTTGAACTTGACTATTAAGAAAAATATCTTCGTTTGGTAGGTCTGACAACCAGTCTTATCAAGGGGTTTCGTATTACCCAGTAACTGGGTTGTGGAGGTCAGATAGGCAGTCGTTCCTTGCAAAATACTGGTATTCAGCTGCATCCGGTTAGACTGGAAGCCGACCCCAATATAGTTGGGAAAAGCTAGGCAGCTGATGATGATGATCTTCGTTTGGTAGGTACTGTAAAGAGCTGATGAGCTCTTCAAGGAATCGGGAGCGGGGAGGAATAAATTAAACCACGGTTTAAAACGTATGTTCAACAATAAATTATCCCTAGAAATCATTCTACGTGTTTTTGCATCTGTTCCATTTGACTTGTCAGCCAAATCTGACGCCTAATCTCTTCTAATCTTAAACTAACTTCATGTTTTTCTCATATTTCATGCCAATAACTTTTAACAGACTCGCGGAGGTTGCATGTAAGCACCAATAGGCTATAGTTTCGACAGTATAGTATGACAAGAATTTAAGTAAATATTTTTCAAGTCTCAATATATTTTTTTAACTAGTTATCGTGGATTAATTAAAAGCAATTGGCCTGTAATTAATTTGTATTTAAGATATGCCACCGACCTCGATCAAGAACGGCCTAGTAACTACACGATGTAATTACAAGAAATGAATGAAAAACTGGCCGGAGATTACATTTTTATTTAGAAGTAGAAATAATTGAATACTCGTGCCGTACGTACCTACCTAGGTACCAATAATGTTTTTTTTTTATATTAATAGTAACTTCTGACTTTGTCCTCGTGAAATTTCTTGTTTAAATATAAAATATTGTAATATACCGTAACTTTCCATTAGTGAAAGAATTTACGGAATCGGATCAGCGTATTAGTAGATCCAGAGATTACCCACCCCCTACATACGTACTCACAAATGTTACCACTTTATACTTCCGTTTGGGTCTGAATCTTGTCAGATGAATCCGAAATAAATCAGTCAATCAAATCAGCCTATCGCAGTCCACCGCTGGACATAGGCCTCTCCCATGCTGCGTCACAACACCCTGTCCTCCGCCGTCCGCATCGAGTCTCTCCCAGTCACCTTTTTGAGGTCATCTGGCCATCGGTCCTTCGACAAACATAGTCCACTGCCACTTCAGCTTGCTTACTCTGCAAGTTATGTCGGTGACTCCGGTTCTTTTCCGGATAACTTCGTTTCTGATTGTATCCTTCAAAGAACTCTGAGCATAAAATAAATGCGTATGTAAAATCGAAAACGTATTCATTAACATAAAATCTCTTTCGAAAGTTACAATAAAAAAAGAAACGAGCCTCATAAAAAAACAAGATCACTAAAACACAAAACAGCTGATGTCCGTGGGAATTCCCGAGATTCATTATCACATATTACATAACATCGTCCATTAAAAGAACAAAAATTAATGAAACTGCAACTATTGTCCAGTGAACTCCAAAAGCGGAACAAAAGGATGGCATTATGCAATAAGGTTAAACGAAGTAAGAACGAAGACTGCCGAGAGCGTACTCGATAAGCTCAATCATTATTTTGACATTTTTGACTGATCATTAATTTGCAAACAATACGAAAAAAATGGCCAAGTGCAAATCGTACCTTAGTGATAGTGTTCAGTACCGTATTTGGTTATTTATTTGGTCGGGACGTCTAGTAGTTACAAAGAAGGTTTTACTTAATGCAAAGCTGAAATAAAATTGCTTATAATAAATTCAGAACAGAACACGATGACGACAGATTTTTTAAGTCCTGCGGGGTAGTTGTGTACACACTAACAGTAGGAATGTCTTTCATTTTGCAACAACATTCATTGCGATATTTACGAGTACCTTGTTGAGCAGACATTTTTTTCAAACATATGAAGAAATGGATTAGAAATATTCTTCAAAATTATTCAGATTATTATTAATAGTGTGTTGATAGTTGGTTGATAGTTTTCGACTTTCATTATTTTGGCTCATTCAGCACCTCTTTTTTACGGTTATTATTCAAACTGAATGATCCTTTTTTTTTGCGGATGGGAAATCAAATGACGGTTCCCGCTCTGGGTGGAGCGGAAGGGAGTGTCAGACTCTTACTGACTAAAACCCACCCGTGTTCCTTCCTTAGCCCTTTATGTTCCAGGGCAGCGGTAACCCTTTCGGACGATCCCACTACCCCGGCATCCTTTTCTTGGGTTGAAGTATCAATTTTGCAGGATATTTTTATGCGCTTTTTTTAATATAAGAATTGTTTTTGTGAAAGTCGCCCGTGACCAACAGACAAATGAAGACCGAAACTATTTTATATGTTTTCTTTTAGTTTCTTTTCTACGGACCCCTAAAGGGGACGGACTATAAGTGAGTGAGTGAGTTATGTACCGCAGTCATTATTAAACAAAAGGCGTAGTGTAGCTATTGTTTTGAATTACAACAGGTTATTGAGTTACTGAACATTTCACAGAGCCATTGGTCACTCGTAATTGTGAAACTTTTCATTTTTAAAAACACTAATATGTAAAAGTAAGTATTTCTAATTACTTGCAAATGTCGAAATAGGCTTCACAAACGATCAATTAGCAAGGCTTTTTGAGTTTTTGTATACGTTTTGTTTTGCTCCTATGTGACTAAAATAAATGACAACGTAATACATTGCATATAATTGCATACTTTGTAAGTTCCTCATGTAAGTACCTGTCCTACTAAACCTTTATGTACAGACACCAGCACATCAAGCTACTACAATCTGTCAAATTTCTTTAATAGATTTTCAACTTTATCGCTAACGCATTAAGGTTCAAGATTGATTGGGAAAATTTGACAGTTTTGGGTAGCGTGACCTGCTGGCGTCTGTACCAAAATATATTACGTACTAAATAATAAAGCTGAAGGATATGTTTTTTGAACGCGTTAATCTCTGGAACTATAGTTTGACCAAAACCGCTGTACCGCGCCTTCGATATGTGCGCGGCGAGACGGGAGAGCAGTGCAGGTCGCTCATTCGTCATCGTTCACGGCGTCCCGCCCCCCGCCTCGCCGCGTATTCCTCCCGCCTCGCCGCGCATTCCTAAGGCGCGGTACAGCAGTTTCGGTCAAACTATACCAGTTGGATTTTAAAAATTCTTTTTGCATTTGATAGCCCAGTTTTTGAGAAAGGCTTTAGACTACATGACATCACGCTAAGACCATTAGGAGCGGAGCTAAAATGGAAAAGAACGGTAAGCAAAAACGAAGCATTAGGCGGGTAATGCGATGCGACGGGGTGGGTCGGAGGAAAAGAAATTTAAAGAAAGAAAGAAAAAGTATTTATTGGGACTCGTACAGGAAGATCATAAAACTAAACTAAACACAATAAAAAAAAAACAAATTATATAAAAAAAAACAAAAAGAAAAATGAAACAGAAAGTCCTATGCGAGGCCAAAGGGCTCCTATCTCAGCATGATGCTACAACATTTAAAAAAATAAAGGTCGCAGCGCTGGTATTCTGATAGGCTGATATTAACGAAAACGAAGTCGCGGGCCAACGCTAAGCTATCCAGGGATATTATTATTAAATTAATGCCAGATTTCTGTATATTAAAGAAATTCTCCTTTTGCATACTTATTGCCACATTTTTATCGGAAAACTAGGTTAATCCTATCCGCTTTTGATGTACCTATGAGAGATTCTACAATCTAAAGCCTGCTATGCATGTTAACCAATATACAACCGGTAAATCGTCGGCATCGGTCGTAAAACGGTTATTACATGTGTATACCAACAGCCGGTCGATTCTGTAAAAATCTCACCGTGAAAACTCAAGTGAAGTGAGCTTGATGTGAGTTGTCAGTAGTGTTAATCCCTAACATTATTTGGAATGACAGATCACTCCACGCTCACTTCACCTAAGTTTTCACGGTGAGATGGTTACAGAATCGCACTGCAGGTGACATACATATAGTAATCAGCCTGTAATGTTCCCACTGCTGGGACACAGGCTTCCTCTCTGTGTGAAGGAGTGGGCTGTGGTAGATACCACGCGAACCCAGTGTGGGTAGGTAGACGTCAAATGTCTTCGAATTTTTAGTTCTAGGACATGCCGATTTCCCCACAATATTTTCCAGACTGTTTTGAGAGCAGTGGTCATGACGACCCAGAGCTCGTAAGTCGAAGCCATTACCACTGGACCACTTTCTGGTCAGTGACAAACGTATGTATACCATTATACATGGAGGTGACAGACGTGTATGTCAACATACAACTCTTTTTCCGCACATTAGATAGCATTGTCTCACACAGCTATTAACATAATTACTTAATACGTGAACACAATACACTTGATTCTAGCTCACTGTTTGCTTGTTTAGTAACGTGAACTATCAATCAGATAAAAATACTTCAATTTACGCCAGGCGCTGACTAATTTGACAGGACTACACAATGATTATAATACGTCATTGGTACTACAAATCAAGTTAAAGGATAAATAATGATTCAGCCTTAGTTTTACAACACAGATTAGTAGGAGTTGGTAATTGACGAGAGGATTAAGGATGATGGATAAGAGACTACTGTCAATGATGACATGTTCAATATGTTCGTGAGTTAGTGGTCTCGAGTAGTCTGCCTCAAGTCGTTGCTTCGGGGTTGTCACTTTTCGTAGATTTAAGATTTTGTACCCGGGTGAAGGCAATTGGCTCACCACATATGGGACTTAAAAATAATAGGCTAGTTTCCTAAAAAAATCTAAATAGTCCGTCAGTTAGATCATCAAAAAAAATTGGACCCGTATTTCTTCTTTTGTCAATTATATAAAAAATGGTGAAGATATCGCCCGTTAAAGTTCCGCGTGACGTCACGCCTTGCTACACTTTTTAGCATGGCGTGACGTCACGACCTCCACTCCCAAATTTTGGCGCGCTTTATCTTTGTCATTTTTTGTTTGATTGACAAAAGAAAAAATACGTGTCCATTATTTTTCGATAATCTAACTGACGGACTAAATATAATAATTATTTTTTTTACAGGAAACTACCCTATTGGCGAAATGTAGTTGTACAGACGCCAGCAGGTTAAGCTACCCGAAACTGTCAAATTTTCCCAATCAACCTTGAACCTTAAAGTTTTAGAGATAAAGTTGAAAATCTATTAAAGAAATTTGACTGAGTGTAGTAGCTTGATGTGCTGGCTGTACTATGGGTGCACTACTGTCTAGTCCTCCGAGGAATACAGATGTAATGTTATGTATACAGTACGTATGACATATTTTTAAACTATGATGCAAGCCTAATGATGACCCAGTAAAATGACTAACTTCAACAAATTAAAAATAGAAACTGAAGTTCAGTGACATTAACAAAAGTCAATTGTAAGTGAATTCCGCAAAGATGGAAACAAGATATATGAAATAATTCTCAGCGATGACATAATGCCTGTAAGATTGCGTTTAATTTTATTGGTCTCTTTGTTTTAATGGAATTGTGTTGAACTAACGGTTACGTATATATTTTGCATGAGTCAGAGCAAAAAATCAGGTAATTAGACGATGTCTGCAGCATGATAGCGTGCACAAACTGTCGCTGAAAGAATTGTCTGGCGGAATTACGTAGTTCTACAATGTGGTTTCACACATTTGATAAGCTCTATAAAACAGATAGGTTGTGTGGTTCAGGATCTGTTTTTTAGATGCAATTGGTTGCTTTCGATCGACACTTTCCTGCAATGACTCAAAAACAATATGACCTGCCGATCGATTCTGTAAAAATCTCACCGTGAAAAGTTAGGTGAAGTGAGCTTAGAGTGAGCTGTAAATAGTGTCAACCCATAGCAATAGTTGGAATGACAGCTCACTCCACGCACACTTCACCTAAGTTTTCACGGTGAGATGGTTACAGAATCGCACTGCTTTAAAAGAAAACTATTTTTGAAATAGTGTCTGGACAAAACAAGCAAGCAGTTCTGAACAAAACCGCATCATTAACATAGATCTAGCTATTTGTCAACCAGCAATAGCAATAGTTTTTAATAATAAATTCTGGCATGTACTAAGAATTAATCAACTCAGCTTATTACGGTCCACTGTTGGACATAGGCTCACCCTGTCCTCCGCCTTCCGCATCCAGTCTACCCCAGCCACCTTCTTTAGGTCGTCCGTCCATTCAGTCGTCCCACACTACGCATGTACAATCTATAGATATTGAAAAACATCACAGACGTCATTAACAATTTCCGCAAGAATTTCTTTGACTTTGAACTCAATTTCATGTTTCTACCGCTACAAAACAAAACTCATCAGATATCAAAGCCAACATTACCATTGCCACAAAGGTTCGTTGCGCTACGTACGGAACGCTAACAACCTCCTATACCACAAATGAACATGTATGATGTAGTACTACGGGTATTGTTTGGAACTAGCGAAAGTACTGGCGCGAGTTCACTTCACTCTCACTATCGAGACGGGCCGCAGACTAGTAAACACACACAATTTTGAGATCCGCGTCGAATCTTCATTACATACAACTTTCATCCTTAACTTATAAGTATAGAGTTTAAATTCAAATGCAGCTATGATAAAAATAATTAAATTATCATAAATAGCTAGTAATATTTATATTCTTGGTGATCTCTCGAATAAGTCTTGTCTGCGGTTTCATTAATTGATTTTTTTTGTCGAAATTGTACTCGAAGTTGTTTTTTTTTTTAAGAAAAAAGAACCAAGAGAAAGTAATAAAAAGAAATGGATACCGCCTAAGTATCGATGGATAAATAAAAAGTTTAATGATCGTGATTCACTGTGTTTTAGATAAGGGGAATTTAAAATCTTAAACAGCGTTTCGAGATATTGTTTGTATGATTTTTTGTACTGATTATATTACGCGAGGTCGTAGACATCATAACACTATGACTCATTCAAGTATAGTGGTTTTTTTTTTATTAAACTGGATTTATGAAATCTTGACCTATTTAGTGATGTCATATGTTTTTACGCGAATCTTATATTGTAACTTCATTTAGAACGATAATTTTTTCCAGCTAATTGTAGGTTTTTCAAAATCCTTTGAACATTTTAAAGGGCAATAATTTATCTCGAGGAGCTGGTGGTCTATTGGTAACAGCCCCGGCTTACGAGTTGTAGGTCGTGGGTTTAGAACCCAGGCAGGCACTTTACTTTGTGTAAATAATTTCATCACCACTACTCTCAAACGGTGAAGGAAAACATCGTGAGGAAACCGGCATGTCCTAGAACCAAAAATTCGAAGACATGTGACGTCTACCAACCCGCATTGAGCCCGCGTGGTAGATTACAGACCACTTCCTCTAGAAGAGATAAGGCCTGTGTCCCAGCAGTGGGAACATTATAGGCAGATTATGCTAATTCATCCCGTGTCTGCAAATTAGCCCAAATAATAATAATAAAATTTATTTCCCAAAAAACTTAGTTCTATGTTACATAACCAGTTTAGCAGTAGTTATATACTAATAAATGGATTTAGCTTCTGTAACCGAACTAGGTAAATGCCTGTATTTCGGTTAACAGTGCCATTCCCCCGAATATTTTTAAAATAATGCTAACAAACACAAAGGACTGGTCGTACAATTTTTATATGATTATAATACGTGTAGAACTATTTTTATGCTAAATTTTTTATAAATACATGTTTCTTTTTTGGAAATATTCCCAAAGTTTCGATTAAAAATATCCCCAAGGCAAGGAATTATTATAAGTTGGTCTAATTTAGTTATATCAACTTTGTCCAATTTTAAACTAATTTCCAACATGTCAATCAGCAGTAAATTTCCAGCTCGTGGTAAATTGTTACCTCAGTAAAGTGATTTATTACACCCAGCTGTAGTCTACTGCAACTTACTGGTTGACAAATAGCTAGATCTATGTTAATGATGCGGTTTTGTTCAGAACTGCTTGCTTGTTTTGTCCAGACACTATTTCAAAAATAGTTTTCTTTTAAAGCAGTGCGATTCTGTAACCATCTCACCGTGAAAACTTAGGTGAAGTGTGCGTGGAGTGAGCTGTCATTCCAATTAATGCTAAGGATTGACACTACTGACAACTCATATCAAGCTCACTTCACTTGAGTTTTCACGGTGAGATTTTTACAGAATCGACCGGCTGGATATCATTTTAAGCAGTACGCCAAATCTCACAAAACCTGTGCTAGGTGACCAAATTAAAACTTAAATATATGAAAATAAATATGAAAGGCCTGTGTGAGGAAAGTTTTGAGTATGAATGTGGATGGCCATAAGAGTAGAGAAAGACCAAAGAAACGATGAATGACTGCGTGAAAGATGACGTGACTAGAATGGGGGTGACTACCGAGACGACGACTAATAGAGAAGTATGGAAGAGAAAGACATGTTGCCTGAAATAAATAGATACAAAAGAGAGATGAGGGTAGGATAATGATGATGCTGATAATTTTAGGCAGTAGTCCAAAAACAGAAACCCAAAATTACCTAAATGAAAACTCAGAAATCATTACAAACATCAGTATTATTATAATCCTACTTGAGTGTGGGAAAGAGATGGAGCTACTTCCGAAAATTTATATCCCAAAGAAAACTAGAAGTATCTAAATTAAAACTTTGAAAATGACTAATCTGAAAGGTCTGTAATTTTAAATAGAAAATATATTTCTTTACTAGCTGCGCACAGCGGTTTCACCCGCATAAATCCGCATATCGGGATAAAAAGTATTCTATGTGTTAATCCTGGTTATTCACTATATATGTGTGCCAAATTTGATCTGAATCCGTTTAGTGGTTTTTGCGTGAAAGAGTATCAAACAGTCATCCGTCCTTATAAACTTTCGCGTTTATAATACGTAAGTATTAGTAGAATTTGAAGATTCTAAAGAGTTAAATCATATAGAATGAAATGCAAAAACAAAGCTCTCTTTCAACAAACATCGAAAAATTCCAAACTTCGTGATCACTGAGAAACGAAATGTCCAAGTTGAAATCGTCGATCATCAGTTGCCTCATGATCGATGGATCTATCGACGAAGGCGTGACTGAGTGTAGTAAGTATACGACAAGACTTGAGAGCTGTGCCTAATAGGGCTGTGATATAATGCTTAATGTAGAGCGGTCTTGACCGGGTGCCACAGAGTAGAAAATATATGTAGTTGAACTGTTTTGTTGTTGTTGTTGTATTGTTTTTTTATAATTTCACGTAGACTTCTTTGTAAAGCAGATTATTGTTATTGTGTTTTTCTATTAGGAATTCCTTAGTAGCACCCGGAGTTTGGGAGTAGGCGGTGTGCCCCGGAAAGCTCGCTCCGGTCGTGTCGGATTGCCGTCCCATCGGACTATGAGAGTGAAGGAATTGGGAGTTCACCTGTGTCTGCACACATTCTTGTGCACTATAATACGGGAGATATTATACAGGGTGTTATTGGCAGCCCTCCACAAAAACACAGGATTGATTCAGCTCCTTATTCTGAATCATATCCCACTGGAAATTTTCTCAGGAAAAAAAAAAATTATGCCGTTTTTTCTGCTGATATTCCTTTATTTCAATGTAAAATTACGTTCTCTGTATGCAACACTCCATTTATGTAAATAAAACAGCTGAAAACAGCCTCGCTCAAGCTCGCTGCGCTGCCGTCCGCTACGTGCGTTTTGCCACGGTAACGATACGTTGCGTGTGAGGTAATAAAACAAATCTGGTTTTTTGGATTCCCTTAATGTTCCTGAAAGAATTACATGTACCGGTCATCTTAATATGATGTACTGAAGCCACCTTATCAGTTTGCGGAGGGCTGTCAATAACACCCTGTATTTCACAAGCATGCTGAAGGCTAGTCTCCGTTGAGATTAGCTACCATGGCCAAAATATGGTCTGGACGTCTATAAAGCAGGTTGACAAGAAGCGTCAGGGTGGATCTAATAGACTAGACTTGTAACAAGTATTAATTGTACAGTCACCAAAAGAGATAAGTAACCAGTGTCGTCGGATATAGTTGAAGTTTAGTAAGAAACAAAATGGATTTTTCTGAATGAAATTTAATTTGGTAATAAACTGTTTGTTTTCTATTAATTAAATTAAATTTTATTCGAAAACAACTATCGGTTTCTTACTAAACTACAACTATATCCAACGACCCTGGGGGCCTACTCCGAAGTGCAAAGTGCGAATGTTCGGATCGGACCGACACAATGGCCGAGCCGAATATTATTGAAAAAAGTTCGGATTGGCTCAGTTGGGTCGGGACCATAGTCAATATTTGAAAGAGTGTAGGAGTGTAGGATCGGAACCGACTGAACCAAATAAGTAGTCACTTCGTAGCAGGAAACGGCCGAACATTCGGCCGATACTACTTCGGAGTAGACCCCCAGATTCTTATCTCCTTTGGTGACCGTAATAGTCATAAGAAAACATTAGGATTAATTTCATTAGATAATAATACGCATTACAGGTATGACTTTTTATCGTTTCAGAATCAGCATGGGCCATAAATAAGCCTTGCAAAACATTTATCAATACACCATGATTAATCTTATATACGCATACCTACCTATCAGAAAGAGGATTCCCGCAATCACTTGTAATCTTCCTATAAAAAAGTTAACATGAACTTGTCCCACTGCATCTAAGTATACTGTGACCGATTGGAACAGTCATGGTGATTAATGGGCAGCATCCGTCGGTTGCGACTGCGACCGCTCGCATTACATAGGTACGGCAACCAGTAGCATAGTTATTGCACGTTGTAAATTATGCAATAACTCTGCAATTATGATCGGTTGTCTTTTGTTAGTACACTTGGGGCTGATTTTTCAATCATCTGATAAGTGATAACTTTATTCGAGGAATAATTTTGAAATTTTGACAGATATTTCATACAAAAACTGTCAAACGTCAATTTTATTCCTCGAATAAAAGTTATCTGGCGATAGAACAACCAGCCCTTATTTGAATATACTGAGTCCATAATAATTATTAACTGTTTCCGTGATTCAAGGAGAAGACAAGGGGCTTAAAATTAGATTCTCATCAATCATACTGTAGGAAAAAATATCGATAGTTTAGGTTCAGTCAGATTTCCGTGCCTCGGAAAGCACGTTAATCTGTTGGTCCCTGCTGTCATTAGTGCCCGAAATTCTGCCAACCAGTCTCACCAAGGGGTATCGTATTACACAGTTACTGGGTTGTAGAAGTCAGATAGGCAGTCGCTCCATGTAAAAAACTGGTATCCGGTTAGACTGGAAGGCGACCTCACCGTAGTTCGGAAAAAGTTAGGCAGATGAATTAGGTCAGATTTCAGAAAAAAAATTGGATTTTAAATGATTCAGGAGCACATTGTTATAAAATGATGATACTAGAAAAGATTCGATGAATAACTATAATAAATTAGTAGGCACCGAACTCTTTAATACCATTTTCTTTTATTTATTTATTTAAACTTTCGCACAAAAAGCGCGCGGCGGACTTAATGCCTTTCTTTTATATTTCAGAATCCTATGCTGCATGTAACGTTGTCTTTCAAATCGAGTGTTATTAGAATTTACTTCAAAAATTGATCTACTTACAAAAAAACATAAATACGAGTACATTATGTTCTCACCTGCAAGTTTGTTTCATTTCAAAGTTTACATTCAACCAAAAAGTTCAAATAAACATTTACTACGTTTTTATTTTTAAACAAGAAAATATTGACTTAATATACATACATAATATAAGCTAATAGACTTAGGGCGATTTTTCCAACGCCCCATTATCGCAGGAATCATTTTGAATTTTTGCCAGTTCTTCCATACAAAATCTTTCAGACGACAATTTTATTTCACGATTATAAAGAATCGGTCGATTGAAAAATTTGCCCTTAAAATAATAATATGTACAGACGCCAGCTGCAGGTCAAGCTACCCGAAACTGTCAAATTTTCCCAATCAACCTTTAACCTTAATGCTTAAGCGATAAAGTTGAAAATCTATTAAAGTAATTTGACAGATTGTAGTAGCTTGATGTGCTGACGTCTGTACAACAAAACAGGGGTAAAGAATCAATAGGGCATCAAAAAATTCGTCCGAATCGCTGAAGTAAAAGTTCTAGAAGTAAATATAGTATTATAAACCACTTCTAATCAAGTTGCAACGCACTACCTACCATTTTATAGCCTATAAAGTCAGACCATTAACAAATTCACAGTATACACTTTATTTCACGACCTATTTCATGATATCATGCAACCAGGAGTTGGCAATAGACCAATTAATCCATAAAATGTGACTGGTGAAATGGCTCTAAGCTAACTGGACTCAAAAAGAAAAACCGACATAATGCGTGTTGGAGCACGTACTATCGCCAAAATCTAGTATATCTCCGTAAGGACTATTCCTGCTTGCAGCGCATATTATTAGTCGACCTAAAAATGATCCTCTTTTGTTTTACTTACATCATGTGCAAGGGATTTTGTTTTCAAAATGGTCAGAGGGCTTTGGCGATCAGTGAAGGGTTTCGTAGTTGGGGTGAATATTTAAGTTTTGGCAATTTGTCTAACAGAATTTTAAAACAAGCATGTTTAAAGTGAAGAAGAAGTGCCAATTTTTAACACCTTGTGCGTTCTAGAAACCCGAGAGTGAAAATTAAAATGACAGTGACATCAATGTAAAAAATAAAATAGATTTTAGATTATGTCATCGGTTACAATAAATAATTTTTTTTTTATCTACACCTGCGAGGTTTGACCGTAATCTGAGAAATTTCTATCATTCTATAAGCCAAAGTGCATGCTAATAAATTTCAAGATATATTTAAAAAAACTTAAAAAACTGACACTAAAAATTAATCTGGTGAATTCTGGTGTATCATCGTTTAAATTTAATCTGCGAGAATTCTACCAATAGGTATTAAGGTGCTGCAAATTGACAATGACGTCCAATTACCTACAAATTAATATGCATCTGGACTAAGTATGTCATCGTTTACATTTAATGTGCGATTTTAATCGATATTAAGGCGCTGCAAATTGCACATGCCAATAATAAATTTCACAACAAAATGTAAAATAATCTGACACTGGCATCAATTTAATAATTAATATGCATCCTGACTATAGTATATACTATAGGATTATATCATCGTTTAGCCCCAATTAGATGATGCGAGTGTCTTGCCTGTGTCATACAATAAAATTAAAGCAACAAACTTACAACTTTCATTGTTGCCTCAACTTGTAGTATAGGTACCCACGGGAAATTAAATTACACCGTGTAGGTAATTGAGGCTTTACTCTCAATCTGCGAGTTTTCAACAAATTTTAAGGCACTGCAAATTGCACATTATCAATAAATCACAACAAAATAAAAATAAAAAAAATCTGACACTGACATCAATTTTAGTAACATGCATTTAGACAAGGTATGTCATCGTTTACATCTCGCGACCCTATTTCGATAAGTCAGCTCATACATAAGTGTCAGTTCTCGGTCAAGTCATACAAGTCCCATAGAAGTCCATACAGTCCTAACTGAACCAGTAAAAAACAAATGAGCATATAATTAAAGTAATTGCAGAGTATTAAAATAAAGTGTTTTTTGTGAATCGCTGCATGAGAAGTAACAGATTGTTGATCTCATGGCATTTGGTAATATCATGGGAAGTAAGATACGGATTATGTCTTTCCGTGAGAAAATACCGAAATAAATGCTTGGTAACATCTTGAAGAAAGAGGGGGAAAATAGGCTTTATGGTGTAAAAAAATACGTTTGTTAAGAAAACTTTGAAGATGGTAATGTGTTTGTCAGATCAATCATTATTGAGAACATTGCCAATAGTTCAAAAGAAAAAGAAATATTTGGTGATGGTGATAAAGAAATATTTAAAAATGCAAATGACCAAAATGACGATAAATTAATCAGGCTTATTCAAGAAATTTTCGAAACCGAACTTTCGAACCGAACCGTTTCGAAAATAATCTTCATCGTCAATTTCGTTCAAATATTTACACATATGTAAGTTGGACATCTGACCAGTCACCTCTTAATATCGGCACGTTCACTTTCCACACAATATGATGCAGCCACTATAATGACTTGCCCAAACACGGCGCGGACGTACACGGAAGTTGCGAAAGCCACCATATGTTATAAATATTCAGCTAAAACATGTTTTCGTTCCGTGTCATCATTCTTGTGTAATAGTTTAAATATCCTCGCGTAAATCGCCTTTTTGCGCATGAGTGGCTCGTTATTGCTATCCCGAATACTGTTGTTGTTATGTCAGAAGATGCTACCATTAACTATGGTGACGTCAGAGGTTGTGTTAGCTAGTAGTTGAGGCTAAAAGGGAAAATATGAGAATACACCCAAATGTCAAGGTTTACGCAACAGCATTGTGAAGAACTGCAATAGATGTGTGTTACGCAATGAAATATTTAGCGAAACTCTCTTATTTTCTATATAGATGTGGCAAACAACTTCTTTCTGAGTGCATGATGCAACTGAGGTCACGCTGTCCCGCTGTTGCGCAACATCGCCCACTTCGGAGAAAACACCACTTTCTACCATACACCTGTTTATGTAGCGTGTTAATGATATTGACATGTTAAAATGTGTGCTTTGTGGGTGAATGGCATTTTGAAATTTAAATTTTAAGCTCGGATGGAGCTGTGTTTGTTGGTTTAACCTTGCAGTGTGTCTTGAGTATATGGTGTTGTTGTAAAGGGATAGATGAAGATAGATGAGAATGAAAGTGGTAAATTTGTTTAAAACTTTTTATGCAAAAATAAGAATTTATAATACAACTAAAATTATAGTACATTAAAATTACTATTTACATAAATACATTTAGGCACCGTAATTTTTTCTCTACTTATAACTAGGTTTGTCGCCGGCAGAGCAGGTATCACAATTGCGCGCGCCCGTTGCGCCGTTTAGTAAGGGCCGGACTGGCCGGGGGGGCCGTACGATGAGCTGACACCGCCGCCTGAGCCGCCATGACCGCCACCGATGGAGCCTCCGTGACCACCACCGATGGAGCCACCGTGACCGCCGCCGATGCCGCCAATTCCACCGCCGATAGAACCACCGCCGAGACCGCCGCCAATGCTACCGCCGCCGAGACCGCCGCCGAGACCGCCGCCCAGACCGCCGCCCAGACCGCCGCCCAGACCGCCGCCGAGACCACCGCCGAGACCACCGCCGAGACCAGAGCCGCCTCCGATAGAGCCACCACCGTCCTTCTGGGTCTTGTACTTGATGAAGTAAACTTCGGGCTTTGAGGGCTGAGTGGGAGCCGCGGTGGGGATGGTGATGTCGGGCTGTTCGTCGGGTTTCTTGACCAACACGTAGACGAGGGTCTTCTCTTCGTTCTGGGCTTGAGCGGGGATGATGGGTGCGACGGGTGCGGGAGGAGCGGGGGCCTTGATGAAGATGATCTTGTAGTGCTTCTGGGGTACACCGCCGCCGCTGACGATCTGGGGACGCTGTTCTTCAGGTTCTGGGGGTGGGACATGGACGTAGATGTGCTTCTGCACGATAGCGCCGCCGCCGAAGCCGCCGCCGCCGCCGCCGCCGCCGCCGAAACCGGCGCCTCCTCCGAAGCCGGAGCCTCCGCCGAAGCCGGAGCCGCCGCCGAAGCCGCCGCCGCCGCCGCCGCCGCCAGATGAGAATCCACCAGAGAAGCCTCCAGAGGAGAATCCTCCTGAGGAGAAGCCGCCGCCACCGCCGCCGCCACCGCCGAGGCCTCCGAAGCTGCTGGAGCTCAGACCACCAGAGGAGAATCCTCCACCGTGGCCGCCACCAATGCCGCCTCCGAGACCACCGAGGCCGCCATGTCCACCGCCACCGCCTCCTCCAGGGGCGCTGTAACTGTATCCCGCCTCGGGCCTAGCCGAGCCGAGTGCCGCAACGGCAGCTAATACCTGCGGCAGAAAATTCACTTTTAAACAACACTTTTACAAACATTTTTATCGATTGCTCGGCTGTATTGATCGATGATGATCATCGAGAGATGCACTCGATGAATAGAGCCGAGCGATCGGAGCACTAAACAATCCAATGAGGAAGCACAGTGCGCGGTCACAGGAGCGGGGGTCAATACACAGGTCACAAGTCACTTTCACTGCACGAATACCTACCAAGAACGCTTTCATGTTGACTCACGGAGGTGTCGTGGTTGTGTGATGCTCTGTACCAGCGACCGTTGGTTTATATACTGGTGGATCGGCGACGCCTCTCTCCCGGGCTCTTCCTAACATTCGGCCTTCGGGCCATACGAGAATTATGATTTTAATGACACCCGTCCAATTCTTCTTTAGTGAAAACAATGTGGATCTTGTACGGCTATTGGACACTTTCACAGGCTTGACTATGGTAATAATTGATATGTCAACAGAGAATTCGATGTGACATATTAATTTGCTATTGTTATTGATGTATCCTATTGTTCAGGCTTATCTGTGAGGTGTAAAAATGTTCCATGGAATATTTCACTAAGCACTTGTCTCATCGTAGAGGTAACATTCATTCAACTTTTTCTTTAAGTAAAATGTTTGGATTTGTTCTTTGATTACGGAACTAGATAGTTTCCTTGTTTTAGTAGTTTTTGTGTCACTGAGATTACTGAGTTTCTTGAGACTCTGATCTGAATACATTACGGCCATTACGTTCTTTACAAATTGTGATCGGTAGTATTTCTAATGGATGTTTTCGGTGCCGAAGTAATATTTTTATCATTAAAAAAATCTTGAAACAAAAATAACTTGTACGAAATGAGATGAAAAATTCACGTAAAAATACTTACGTATTGCTTAACTTTTCAACTTCGTAAATCCATTGTTGTAAATTATGATTCGCTTTCCATTATAGTGTTATATTCTCTAACCATGTCTTGACGGTTTGTAAAATATGTCGATTTGCTTATTATTAATTTTAAGAAAACATTTTTTTTTTATTGAAAACTCGTAGGTATTTTGAACACCCCTAGCTATTATAATGACGTTAAATTTAATATAAATCAGGGTTCCACTCGAAGGTCACGATACCGTACGGTTACTGTTATAATTTCCCTAGTGGAAACTTCGCGGAGATTCATAACGTTCGTTCGTCTACAATTAGGTCAAACAAATTCCGATTACGTAATTATTAATTCCTTCCCTTCATCAATAAAGATTTTTTCTAGACTTTAAAAATTGGCGATTGTAATGTTAATTAGATTGAATTCGAGATGAGAGCTTGGTGAGTGGTGATCTGTCACACACAGGGTATCCCAGCGTCGCAAATTTCTCACAAAGGATCATATTTTTTGCATTTTTGTTAAAACGTTATCTATGTGAATCTTTGTAAGAGAGAAAAAAAAAAGATTTATAAAATAATTATAGTGGGTATCCAATTACGCAATATTATGCTACATCTGGGGGGCAATTCTCGTAATTTTAAGAACGTTCACAGTCTGATCTCAGTCTCAATCTGACAAAAAATACTTCTAATTTCCCTACATTTTGACAAGTTTTTGACATTTGTTTGTCGCCGAGATGAGACTGCGACTAGATTTTGAAAGTTTTAAATTACGGGAATACGGGCCCAGGACTCTTTGAGGACCAAACAAACGCCTAAAAAACTCCATCTCAAAAACCGCTGGACCAATTCCAGTGAAACTTTTCCCAAACGATACCATCAGTTAATGTCAGAGGTCAAGTTATTGCGATATGACATAACGCAGACATCGCAATAACAATAAAAAAAAAACAACTATCTCTATGGAACAGTAACATAACTTGCTGTTACAAATATGTTTATGTTTTAGTTTTACGACTACAGTTTATAATAATAATAATAATATCCCTGGACATTTCACACAGCGCCATCTAGTCCCAAGCTAAGCAACCTAATGCTTGAGTTATGGTAACAAGATGGCTGATAAACTACTTATATACATTTTTTTTTTTGTAAATACATACATATTATAGATAGAAAAACATTCATACAAATATTTGTTCCGTGCGGGAATCGAACCCGCGACACGCAGCGCAGCAGTCAATCGCTTAACCACTGCGCCAACCGTGCCGTCAATAGACTATACAATTTGACTATATTATTAAATATTATTATAATTAAATCCTGTGATGCCACTGCACAGCAAAGGCATTCTTTCCACTTCTCTCTGCTTAAAGCTACTAAGGACCAGTTCTGGTCTTCAACCAGAACTGGTCCTTAGAGTCCAGCTGATCCCACCACCTCCGTCTGGGTCTGCTGCGATATCGCTTGCCGTTAAGAGGGACCCATTGGGTCGTAAGTTTGGCCCATTGGTGGTCTGACATGCGGCAGATGTGTCCAGCACCCAATTTGACTACATCTCTATAATTAGAAGATTATGGAGTCTATGGATGGTTTGTTTATTTTCTAGCGGCCTACCCCTGCAAGGGTGCAATGGCATCATGACAAAACATCTAGATTTCTGGGCTAAATCATCCCAGCAGTGGGAATGTTATAGGCTGAATATGCTATGCCATGTTATGTAGGTATTATAATATACACCTCCCAGAATAAATTCTTTAAATAACGGTGAAAAAAAAAACATTTTGCAGTTTAGAAGAAGTAAGCAGTCACACAGACACACACGAAAAGCGACTTTGTTCTTTATTATGTAAAGTCGGTTCACAGACGATTGCATAAACAACTAGATCCGGGAATTTTGCTACGGTATGGTCACGGGAATTGAACCTGCTACCTGAAGGTATGAAATTAAACGTTTAGCCACTACGGTATAGCGCCTACAAATATGTCATATGTTTGACCTACAGATAGTTGTTGATTGTTTGGCCTTGTGAGGTATTTGTATCCCAAAATACAGTAAAAATCCTAATGACGTATTTTTAAATGAGATTGCACCATAACACCTTGATAAGGCCAAAAATTGTGAATTAAGGCATTGTAACACATATAGCACCCGTTTTCATTGCTTTCACCTAGGCTATTATTACATTGCTCTTGAAAACAGGGTCTTTAGGTATGTCTTTTGTGGAAATCTTGACATTACTATTTTTATCTTTAATTTTTTTTTTATTATGCAATGTGTATAACATCACATCGCACGGAGGGGCTTGTGGCTAAGTAATAACAGCCGCACGGGTCGATCGATCAGGTTAAGCTACGCTTGCTGCGGTTGGTCCGTGAATGGGTGACAATTTTCACATACCAAGACCCCTCCGTGCTTCGGAAAGCACATTAAGCCGTTGGTCCCGGCCATCATTCGTGGATCTTTGACAGTCATTACGGGTCGTCAGTAGCCCGAAAGTCTGACAACCAGTCTTACCAAGGGGTATCGTATTAACCCAGTAACTGGGTTGTGGAGGTCAGATAGGCAGTCGCTCCATGTAAAATACTGGTATTCAGGTGCATCCGGTTGGACTAGAGGCCGACCCCAACATGGTTGGGAAAAGGCTAGGCAGATGATGAATGTGTATAACATCACGCCAGTTTTTCCAGAGGGGTTAGACAGATGTGTGCATATAGTACACCAAGATTTGGCGAATTATGTTTCAGTTCTTTGTAACAGGGGGTGAGCTTATTGCCATCAACCACGGACTAATCCTGATAGAAAAACATATTATTTTCTCTTCAACCTATATTTAAATCTATACTAATATTATATAAAAGATAAAATTTGTGAGTTTGTGTGCAGGTGGTAATCTTTAGAACTACAGATGCGATTCCAAAAATTCTTTCACCAATGTGAAGCTACAGTATTGTCGAGTGTCATAGGATATATTTGTAATTAAAACAAGAAATATCACGCAGACAAAGTCAGGAGCAAAAGCTAGTCATAGATAAAAACAAAATATAATTCTAAAGTTGTTCTAAGGAATAGCACAGATCCAAATCGGTCACTCATAAAAACAGCGCTATCATGACCGTTGTAAACTATTACACCTACCCGTCTCCTTTATGTAAAGTCATGAAGATATAATGACCCGACCTGCCTTTCCAAGTTATTGACTTTCTCATCTCTTAT
Organism: Apamea sordens; assembly: GCA_945859715.1. Lineage (NCBI taxonomy): Eukaryota > Metazoa > Arthropoda > Insecta > Lepidoptera > Noctuidae > Apamea > Apamea sordens. The sequence goes on along the minus strand of OX243998.1, from coordinate 15,525,814 downwards.
GTGTTCCGGTCATATAACAGGCAGTATACAGGTATATACTTTATGCATAGTTTTGCATATGAGACGGCTACCGTTTTTTGTTCGGACTGCGAAGGTGGGATATGTTTTTCTTGGTTGTCTATGTATGGTGCGGTTGTGGTAAAGATGGTGCCACCCATGAAGGTAAGTACCTAGATGTTTTTTGTGTGAGCTCAGACTCAGGAGCAAGATGATGCTTTATATAGAGATAATAGACTGATTTTGGAAGAATCTGTCCATGAAAAAATTTAAATGTATATATTTAAGGTTGTTTTCAAGAGGATAGGTAAAATGATTCTTCCTGGTAGTCGTTTAATCGTCAATTCGTTTGCCAATCCATGGTTGTTATTTCAACAATATAACCCCAATATGTATACTCTATCTTATTTTCTATTTTTGTAAAACCGCTTTTGAAAGCGTTAATCTACCGAGTCAAAGATCCTAAATAATTTGCATCGGTATTCAAGACCTTCAAACTAGAGCCAGCTACATAGGTTGGTTCACGACAAAACCGGGAATTATGGTACATCAGTACATGGATGATAGTGTATCGGCCTGAAAATTATACTGACTGCCTCGTTGGTCACAAGCGCTACTACTGAGTTTAAGGTCCTGAGTTCGATTCTCGGGTCGGGTAAACTGTTATTTGGATTTTCCGACTGGAATTTCTCAGTAGCAGCCTGGATTCTTGAATTGCGCCCAATTGATGGCAATAGAGTCACCCCCTATTACATGCTTCTGCCTGACCCTTCGAGCAATACAGTCGTGATGATATGTTATGTTTAATTATCCTACTCCGAGCCAAAGATCATCTCATACATAACAGGACTCAGTATAGTACCCCGGAAAACCTCTTTTACTACGAGGTTTACTACTTACTACTTACGACTAATAAAGACTATTATAGTATTATGGTTCCACATAAACCAGTCCCATACCCAGTTCATTCTCACAACAATACTATATTGCGTTAGCAACAGTCTATAATTAGCGCTGGTCATAAACGCATTGTCTATGTCTATGGTCGCCATTAATAACCCCATTGTCAATCTACATTGTTACCGATGCGGTGAGGCAATCTACTGATTACTTTCTCTTGCTTATCTTATCTGGTATCTTGTTGGATGTGATAAGTATGGGTTGATGTTGTCGATTTGTTTGATATGTGCCCTCAGGGCTGTGTCGAATGACGATGGATTAATGACCCTTCGTGTGGGTCAACAAGCGTAGTAAAAGTTTTTGTACCTACACTGGTACGTCATACTGACAAGAGAATAATGATGATGATGATGCACCTCATACTAAAACACCCTGATTCTTTAAGGGTTGCAACTGTTTTTATCTCAGGTTTGTCTCAGATTGGCCAATGACATTCCGGTTAGGATAACTGACCAGGAAGCGCCGCGCGTCAGACGTATCAAATCATTTTCATTTGTGGAGGCTTTTTGAATGCAGCAAACCCATGATCTTATTACTGGTTTATTGAAACAGCCCTATGTAATAAATCATAGGCTTTTAAATAAGTAATTTCCAATAAAACCACTACAATCTACATAATAGAGGCGAAATTAACAGTTAATATATATACCACACTGCTATTGGCTTACATCTAATTGATGCATCACTTTCGCTATACATATAGTATCAAAATTGCTCATAAACGACTTGAATGACAGGAAAAAGGCAAAATAATTCAATTACAATACGATTCCAAGTCAAATTGTCATAAATCGCCCATGTGAGAGGATTTCACAGTGATGTAACGACCGTCGACCTCGCGATGTAAAATTAAAAGAGAATGCGATTATGATTTGATAAAACCGCAGAGATTTGCACTATAACATTGCGAAACGGTACAATTTGAAGAATACTGTGTGAATAAAATAAAAAGAAACATATCGGCGAAGCTCAGTCGGGTGTGGGCTGTGTTGGTAGTCGGATCTCGGCATTTTTTTAATACATTATGGGTACTCTAGTGAGAGTTCCCATGGTAGTAGTAGGTGGGCAGAATTACTTTAGGGACGTGCCAAAGCCACAGGAAGGGTTGAAGGGCACCGTAGCATACTAGCGGTGATCCTGGAACCCCTCCAAATGAGCTACGGACTGATATCATATCGGGGCACCTTAGAGAATATACCATTATCCTGGCAAAAATTAGGCCATGCCTAGAGCGTCAAAGGGGTACTGCCATAGAATAAGAAAGTATTCTTATGGTATTCGTATAGTCGCGAAGTCTTATCGCTATCACCATGGTTAGGGTAATTTCATCGCTCCACTGACAGTTCGTTGAAGGGCTTGGTCGATGTTGGTCCGTGGATCCATTACACACCGAGACCCCTCCGTACCTCGGAAAGCACTTAAAGCCGTTGGTCCCCGGCTGTCATTCGTAGATCTTTAACGGTCGTTACGGGTTGTCAGAAGCCAGAAAGTCTGACCACCAGTCTTACCAAGAGGTATCGTGTTACCCAGTAGGTTGTGGAGGTCAGAGAGCTAATCGCTCTATGTAATCCTGGTTAGCTGCATCCGCTTAGACTGGAAGCAGATTGTGTGCCTTAAATCAAGATGCAGGTTCATAATGTTATTAGAACTAGTAGTATGCTTTGAAACAAATCGTCTTGTAGACCTATACAATAACCGCCAATTACGCAAAAGCCGCCCGAAGCCTTCCTATGCATACACAACCAACGATGCTGATCAGCTCTTCTGTATTCGGTGTGACCGGGTTTTCAAGACCAAATTTGGTTTTGCTAGTCATCAGAGAGCTCACGAAAGGAAAGAGAAGTAGCCAGGGTCGCTGTCGCCGGATACGGTGAAGAGGACTATATATATAGAACTAGTTATAAAGGAGGTTTAGAAATACCGAAGTATAGGTCTGCAAGCAAGCACTCTTGCACTTACAGTACTCAGCCTCGAGAGCTGCTAAATACTTAGAAACGTAAACAATGGTACGCAACTACTGAAAACAAACCGTTGCACGAGATACTTCGTGAGTTTCAAGATGTATTGAGTAACATTACTTAATGGCATGAGCATAATCAGCTCTCACAGAAAAGGCCTCTTTTCTGTGAGAGGGATCCATCTCGCGGGTCCAGTGCGGATTGGTAGCTGTCACATGCCTTCGAATTTTTGGTTCTAGGACATGCCGGTTTTCTCACGATGTTTTCCTTCACCGTTTTCGAGAGCAGTGGTGATGAAATAATTTACACAAAGTAAAGCGCCTGTCTAGGTTCTAACCTACGACATACAACTCGTAAGTCACAGCTGTTACCACTGGGCCAATACTGCACTCATTATGTTCTATGAATGAGTACAAATTAGCAGTGCATTTCAACTTCTGCCCTGCTATAAGAGCTGTTCTGAGCTGGACCAAAAGATTTTTGCCCAGTGTGCGCAACATATAAAATTGCCTGTATATGGACTGGCCTGAATTTAGCCATCGCAAACTTGCCAACAAGTAAATAAGTTAATTATTTCAGAGTTTTAAATTATTTTCCTGGTATATTTTAATATCAAGTGGAAACTGCTCGTCTAATTTGTATATACATTCTTAAGATTATTATTGACCACAGTTCATCAACATCTGCGTAGCCTTTTCCGAACAATGTTGGGGTCGGCTTCCAGTCTAACCGGATGCAGCTGAATACCAGTATTTACACGGAGCACACACCCCACATACCACACCGCCTGTCCGTCCACGTTCGTTATTGACCACAGCTATTGAGATATTATCCTAAAATATAGATTTGTGTTACATTTTAGAATTTCGTTTCTCATTGTACTATTGAAGAATTGAGAATTTGGTGAGTTGAGAGTTTATTAAATTAAGATCCTGGTGAATTGAGAATCGGGTAAGTTGAGAAACCGGTTAATTGATAATCTGGTGGGTTAAGAATCTGGTGAATTGAGAATTTGGTAAACTGCTCATGAGCCTTAACCGACAAAAGAGGACAAAACTTTTTGGCAGAGAGCAAAAAAGAAATCGAATGCAAAAAACATATCATTAAAATAATTTGAGATAATAAATTACATATTCATGCAATCTTCAAATTAATAATGTATGTCTATAATAGATAGCCTTAAGGCTAGTAGAAAAGAGACAGTTCTGATATCAATAATGCACGTAGAAATAATAAAAACCGCATTAAATGAGTGGAATGATTAATGAATGTGTAGGAGAAAGAAGGAAAGAACTTGTTTTATTTTGTTGTTAACGTATTTAAATAATAAACAAGATCCTCCTTTGGTTTACTTTTACCAAAATAGTGTTTTATTATTTCTCAGCTTTTTTTAGGGTTCCGTACCTCGAAAGGAAAAAACGGAAACATAAAGGATTACTTTGTTGTCCGTCCGTGCGTCCGTCTGTCTGTCTGTCAAGACCCTTTTTCTCAGGAACGCGTAGAGGTATCAAGTTGGAATTTATATCAAATACTCAGGTCTACTGACGCTTGGAGCTGTGAACAAATCAAACTTCTAAGCCAACGCAATCAAAAGATACGGCCGTTTACGCCGCAAAATTTCCGCAAATTTTCAACACTCGCAAAGGAAACAAAACCTACAGGGTACTTCCTGTGAACTCAGAATCTTGAAATTTGGTACGAAGCAACGTCTTATAGCACAGATAAAGCAACCTACAAAGTACGGAACCCTCGGTGCGCGAGTCTGACTCGCACTTGACCGGTTTTTTTGACTTCGTGCGTCGCTGGTCTTGTGAATGCAAGCGCTACTGCTGAGTATGAGCTCCTGGATTCGATTACTAGGTCGGGTAAAGGGTCCATCTTGAATTTCTCAGTTACAGCCGGAGTCTGGATATGTGCTCTGTAGATGGCAATATTACATGGGAGTTAAACATAACTGGCGAAATATAGGTATACTGTAGGTACACCACTGCCTAACCCTTCAGGGTAAGCAGGCGTGATGTTGTGTTGGTTCCTAAAATTTTCTGATAACTTACTCTCTATACTTCTTAGCATGACCATTACTTTGCAAATAATTATAGAAACGCTTTCATTTCATACAAAGGTTTTAAGGCTAGGTCAAAAATCTGACCTAGAAGGCCATAATGCCAGCCAAAGATTGTCACAATACTATAGGTACTCGATCTTCTTCCAGAATCCAACTTCATAACATCATCGACGACGGTCCCATTTTATGTCCAGGAAAATCACTGTCCATTCTAAGGTTGCTTGGAAGAGATCGCAGTAATGCGATAATGCCGCCCATTGTATATTTTGTAGTGTTTAATGTATTTTTTATGTTATGTATTTTTGTGGTGTACAATAAAGTATACAGGGTGTCAGGGACATTGACGCGCAAACTGTAACCATGGATTCAGCACATAAGACTAGACCCCATAGCGCCGAAATTTTTCGTCGGTTATTAAAAAGAAATATTGCTGTTATAATAATATTTCTCCCGACCTGGGAATCGAACCCTGGACCTCATGTTTCCAACTTCCTTGTTTATTAATCGACCGTCACTCTGACTGGGGCGTCCAACATTGCTTTTGCAAAAGTAATGTACATAATGAGTAAATAATATAACTATATTATTTACTCATTATGTAACCGTTACTTTGTCACATTGGTTTAAGTGACATGTCCAATGGTTACTAGTGTACTTTACTTAAACAACTTCCGTTCAAACTAACCTTTTAGTTAAACAAATGCGTTACGTGTAACTGCTACCGGATTTAATGTTATTTTCTATTTTTACGTTTGCTTACTAAACGTTTCACAGTTTATTTTGTTAGTAATTTGTATGAGATTATTTTTGAAGCACTGATTCATATCTACATCCTTATAGTATAGCGAGGCATCGACGCGCAAACTGTAACCATGAACATGATTCTACGCAGAAATTTTTCGCCAGTAAAAAAAAATTGCTGTTTCATAGACCAGTTATGCCTACGCGATCAAAATGTATGGAACAGCTCCTTTTTTTTTTAATAACCGTCGAAAATTTTCAACTATACGAGTATACTGACTTCGTGGTAACAGGTTGCGCGTCGATCTCCCTGCACATTAAGCTATACATAACCAGTATAAGCTGTCATCTGATTGTACGAAAAACCTATACAATGTGAGGTCAGCTCAAACTGGAAATGTATAGCTTGATGTGTAGCCGTGTGTACATATAAGTTGATGAATTTTGATTTTAGTCATTTGTCAAATTGAGGTTAATTTTATAACCTCAATCTTCGTCGATGATTTTTCAATTTTAATTTGATAATGTTATTCAAAATATAGTTGTTGGATAAAGTGGAGAGATTTAAGTTTGAAAGTTTCTTAATACTGAATGTGTTACTAATTCCTTTTAGTGAGTAATTGCGTAAGAATTTAACCTGAACAGGGTTTGTTTACACTATCATGACATACTTTTACAACAGACTATATGTAGATGTAGAAATGCATATCGATCAATTATAAAGTATCTTAAAGAATAACTTACTTAATAAGATCTCGATCAAATTAGTGAGTAATTGCGTAAGAATTTAACCTGAACAGGGTTTGTTTACACTATCATGACATACTTTTACAACAGACTATATGTAGATGTAGAAATGCATATCGATCAATTATAAAGTATCTTAAAGAATAACTTACTTAATAAGATCTCGATCAAATATTTTGTCGTGTTCCTTATACTAATGAATCCAAGAAAATTAGGAGTTTACTTCAGAAAAACATGACTAAAAGGAGGGGAGAAAATTATTTGCATGTAATAATAATAAATAATAATAGCCCTGGACATTTCACACAGCGCCATCTAGTCTAAGCAACCTAATGCTTGTGTTATGGTAACAAGATGGCTGATAAACTACTTATATACATTTTTTTTTGTAAATACATACATATTATAGATAGAAAAACACCCAGACTCGGAACAAATACATGTATTTGTTCCGAGAGGACTTACAAATATTTGTTCTGTGCGGGAATCGAACCCGCGACACGCAGCGCAGCAGTCCGATCGCTCAGCCACTGCGCTAACCGTGTTGTCAATGTATTCCGACTACAGTCGAAACAAGGACGAAATAATAATGAAGCTATCTATGTAGTGCTTACTTTGGGTTTCCACAACCTGTTGCATACTGGGAGGTACTCGTGGCTGAATAATAACAGCCGCACATCTATTGAAAGTTAAGCTACGCTTGCCGAGGTGGGGCCGGAGATGGGTGACCGTTTATTACGAGACCCCTCCGTGCCTTGGAGCACGTTAAGATTTTTAACAGTACGGTTACGGGTAGTCAAATGCCCGAAAGTCTGACAACCAGTCTTACCAAGGGGTATCGTGTTACCCAGTAACTGGGTTGTGGAGGTCAGATAGGCAGTCACTCCATGTAAAATACTGCTACTCAGCTGCATCTGATAAGACTAGAAGCCGACACCAACATAGTTAATAATAATAATAATATCCCTGGACATTTCACACAGCGCCATCTAGTCCCAAGCTAAGCAACCTAATGCTTGTGTTATGGTAACAAGATGGCTGATAAACTACTTACATACATTTTTTTTTTTGTAAATACATACATATTATAGATAGAAAAACACCCAGACTCAGAACAAATACATGTAGGACTTACAAATATTTGTTCTGTGCGGGAATCGAACCCGCGACACGCAGCGCAGCAGTCCGATCGCTCAGCCACTGCGCTAACCGTGTTGTCAGAAGTTGTTGAAGTTGGGAGAAGGCTATACAGATGATGGACCTGTTGCATACTGATTGTTATCGAACCAACCTGTTGCTGCTTTTGTTTCACGCTCTTTCATTTGGCTCCAATAGGATAGTTGCCTGGGTAAAAAAATAATAATTATATTTAGTCCGTCAGTTAGATTATCGAAAAATAATGGAGACGTATTTTTTCTTTTGTCAAGCAAACAAAAAATGATAAAGATAAAGCGCGTCAAAATTTGGGAGTGGGGGTCGTGACGTGACTTGCTTGCAAAAGTGTCGCAAGCAAGTGACGTCACGCGGAACTTTAACGGGCGATAGCTTCATCATTTTTTAACTAATACCCCGACCCCTTTTGTTGAACTACACTGGAGCACGGTAAAAATTAAGCGTGATTTATTGAATTTGAGAGAGGGGTTCGTGGCTAAATGATAAGTCGTAAGATGTCTGGTGACCATCCATTACATATGGAGACCCCTTGTCTCGAAAAGCATGTTAAGCAGTTGGTTCCACCTGTCATGCAGATCTTTGACAGTCGTTATGGGTAGGCAGAACCTAAACCGTCTTATTACAAAACGAAATCTAACTTTAGTTCTAGCCTAAACTATTGAGCCAGTACTTGTATTTCGAACTTTATTTCGATTTAGGCAAAGTTCTTATTACTAAAATGACAACTTAGCACCGAACTAAGCTGTCATTTTTGTATAAAGAACTCTATTTCTATAACAGTTGGGTTCTTAATTCAATTACTGGGCCAGTGGTTTAAACCTGATCGAAAGAAAAACCTTGTTTTGTAATAAGGGGGCAAAAGTTTGGCAGATTGATTGATTTATATGCATGTGACAGTCAACTTTAGGGTGGTATAGGAATTAGGAGGTCCACTGTAGGTGCTAAAACTTGCATCTTTTGACGTTCACAAGCCAATTATCATCATCATCTGCCTTACCTTTTCTCAACTATGTTCGGGTCAGCTTCCAGTCTAACCGGATGCAGCTGAATACCAGTATTTTACACGGAGCGACTGCCTATCTGACCTCCACAATCCAGTTACTGGGTAATACGATACTCCTTGGTAAGATTGGTTGTCAGATTTTCGAGCTTCTGACGACCCATAACGACTGTCAAAGATTCAAGAATGACATCCGGGAACAACGGCTTAACGTGCTTTCCGAGGCACGGAGGGGTCTTGGTATGTAAAGATGGTCACCCATCCACGGACCTGATCGATCGACCCGTGCGGCTGTTATTACTTACCCACAAGCCAATCATCAAAGTAAAATCATTAAAGCTCCCGCAGAAAGGCGCGACGCGACGCTGCTCTAGTAGAACCATTTCTATGAAAACTTTACGAAATTGTGTACCAGAATCGCGTCGCCACGTCGCGTCGCGTCAGTCTGCGGAGCCTTTAATCCCATATTAATTTAACATAATTTATAACTAATACATATTGACAAAATAAGGTCGTAAAGTAAACATCTGCTGTTAAACGTGACCTTTGCATAATTACATACTATACTCATTAGAGATTATAAAATAAACAAGTGGAAGCGAATACTTATGATGAATCCAATTAAAATAAAGCGGCACAAAACTTTTCATACTTTTAATTAACCATCGATTTTTAAACTCAATTAACTCCGTGAAAGGTAAAACTCGAAGGACTTGTCACGAACTAAATATTCAACTATTTAAGGTCGAATTCCAACAAACTTTTATACCTAGTATATGTCTTATCCAGTAAATCAATTTTGAATTTTTGACAGTTTTTTCATACAAAAAGGGTGTAAATTTTTTGTTCACACGATAAGACTTATTTATAGAGCAGTGGTGGCCCAGTGGTAACGGCTGCTACTTACGAGTTGTAGGTCATAGGTTCGAACCCAGACAGGCGTTTTACTTTGTGTAAATTATCACCACTGCTCTCAAAACGGCGAAGGAAAACATCGTGAGGAAACCGGCATGTCCTAGAACAAAAAATTCGAAGACATGTGACATCTCCCAAACCCCACTGAGCCCGCGTGGTGGATTACGGCCCACTCCCTCTCATAGAGAGGAGGCCTGTATCCCAGCGGTGAGAACATTATACAGTGTGTAACGGAAGGGGGGTATCGACCCTGAAGGAGGTGAATGTGCTCATGAAACTCAACAAATTTCCCCAAAGAACATAGGTCGAAATATGAAAAAAAAATTTGGCCCCCCATAGTAAATCAGTCAGCTGGTAGTCAGTTTTGTAAGGGAGGGCCAAATTTTTTTTTCATATTTCGACCTATGTTCTTTGGGGGAAAGTTGTTGAGTTTCATGAGCACATTCACCTCCTTCAGGGTTGATACCCCCCTTCCGTTACACGCTGTATAGGCTGATTATGATACATTTATGTACTAGGTAGGTATAAAACCTTGGTCGAATTCACCAAAATTAAGCATGTAATATCTTATACATATGTATGTAAAGTTATTTTATTTCAAAAAATTGTAAAATCATTATGATCTTTGAACTCGGACACTTGACCTTAATACTGGTGTTGCATCGAACGATACGAGATGATGTGCTGTCATAATATTCGAGTCTTCGCGTCTGTGATTGGTCGAAAGAAGAGATGGGTACTGTGATGACATGGTTTGGTTTTCCCTGGTCCATCCATACTAATATAGTATTAAAATTAACCTGTCTAGCCGTTTCCCAACTATGTTGGAGCTTCCAGTCTAACCGGATGCAGCTGAATTTTAATTTAATATTAACAACGTTCGAAAACATCTACATCTTTTTAGTAAGATAAGTGACAGGCATAACTTTAACACTAGGAATAGGAACAAACTAGATCAACCGAGCTTCAGATTGTCTAAAGTAAAAACTTCTTTTATGGGGTACTGTGTAAAATTTTATAATAAAATACCACTCGATATTCTTCAACTAAATGAGAAGAAATTTAAAACATGCATTAAACGCACACTATGTAGACAAGCATATTATAAGTATTTAGTAGATAAAAATGCTTGGCTTAATGCTGGTCCTGCTCCACAGGCAGTTGGGCTTACAAGTTGATCACAATTTCAATATTTGGAAGAGATGCTTCCCCTTTTTGTTTTTTTTTTAGTGTTTATTTTAGTTAATCAGGATTAATTTTTAATACTTCAGTATTAAATACCTCTTCATGATTGGTAGTAATTTTTTTCTCTCTCATCTCTTAATTAAATTGCAAACTATAGTTTTGTATAAGTTAGAAGCATTTTTGAAAATTTTGTAAATGTAAGAACCATGGATCCGTTTTTTATGATATTTTGATGTTGACTTGAAAGAGCATGGCAGTTGAGAATACGTCATGCTCACTTAAATATCTCACTGGTGGTGGCGCGTGTGTTGGATCATTCGGTTCCCTACGAAATGGTTGAGCTGGGTGGTGCTGATCCACGCGTCATGTTCGTGAACGGGCGCCATCTGTTGAGACTGGTCATCTCTTAACTGCCAGAGCTTATTTTTAATTTTATATTTTTAATTTTATATTTTTAATTTTATATTTTAATTTGTTTCTTTACATTGTCCTCACATATAGAAGCAATAAGAATAATGTAACCAGGATTTTGTAAAAATGTCTTGATTTAAAAGAGTGTCCGTGGAGTTTCTTGCCCGTTCTTCTCCATAGAGATCTACGCTTTGTAATGGGCAACTAGCTTCAACTTTCTGACTAACTGACCGACTATTTAATTTTGACAATTCAAAAGTGCCTGTAAATGGTTTAATTGAAATAAATGATTTGAGTTTGAGTTTGAGTTCTACGTAATACGAAGACGCCGCCATGCCATAGTGCCACCGTGTTGTCAACAAGCTTCCATAGTGATCCATATAACACTGACGACCGTGCCTACACACGGCGAATAAAGCGTAGTTCTTCACGGCAAGAAAAACGTGTGTGAACAAAGGGCTTACAAATAATTATGTACGGGGTTTGCACACTTAGTGTGGGGATCTCCAATATAATTGCCAGATATGTAAACTGATAATTTAATTGCTATAATCTTTAAATCCATAAATCCATCACAAACACTCACTTTTAATTGACCTCCAGCAATGCTCTTACATCCAAGCAAGCCGCTCGAGAGGCCGAGACCGTTCGCTCATTCGCTGTCATATCCACCGGAATGGCGGACAGATAATCATTATTTATTTCAAATGTCTGGTCTACAAAGTACCTACACATATCAAAGAGCATAGAGAGAGCACTGGTGGCTCAGTGGTAACGGGTGCTACTCACGAGTTGTAGGTCGTAGATTCGGCCAGACAGGAATGACCGATCTGCCATATAAAAGGTTCTGTTGTGCCTTGCGAAAATGGTTAATACAGGCTTCGATCAATAATAGTACTAGATTCCCGATAAGCGCTTCAAAAACGGCCCGAAAAATAAGACCACAAATACTTTTGTCACACACTACTTTTGACCACAAAATCTCTTACTGTATTATTATATAGCTAGCCGTGAAAAACTATAATTGGCTTCATGTTTCTTATTCCAGTACCTATATTTATTGTATTTATGTAAAGCTGTTGGTTTTCCATGAGATAAATAAATAAATAAATCTAGAGTGAACCAGACTGCAGACTACTGAGAATTTCCCGATAAAAAATTGGATCGAACTCAGACCTCCAAGTTCAACAATCGCGTTTAATGTTTCCACTATCCATTCTGTTAAAATAGATTTATCTGTAATATACTAAGATTATAAAGCAGTAAAACTGTACAAAAGAGCCCATAACGCCATCATTATGGCTACCTTATAAGGTTAAACCCCTTCTCATTTCTATAAATATTTCCTAGACAGTCGTATACAATTACAGTCATCTACAATTTATTTCCTCCTTTTAAAACTGACTATCTATTTCACTCTATAGTCGTCGCGTTTTAGCATTGCACTAGCGGTTATTGACCCTCATTGACCCACCTACATATTCTGTCTCTCTCTTTGCCTAGCTTTATCCCATTTCATTTGGGGTCGGCTCTCCTCGTCATTCTTCGCCAGATGTTTCGGTTCTGGGTCGTCGAGTCATTCACTTGGGTTTGCTTCAGGTCGTTGTTGAGTACAGACATCTAAGTGGAAAAGGGTCTATCTCACTTCTTTGGACCTGAATAACCATCACACACCCAGCCACATACATATTCTAGCATTTTTTATTTCAAAAAGTCTGTTAACGTCCCAATCCATATGTATCGTGAGCTTCAACATGATCCAATATCGAAAAACCATACATAGTACATTGTTTGAGTTCCTACGGAGAGATATTGGGGAATGGGTAATGACCGCTAGTACCATGCTAAAACGAGCCAACTATAGTATTGAGATGATCATAATCTGAACAATCAGAATGCTGGACGGTTGTATGTTACGTATATAAGACTATTACCTAATGTATAGATCATGTAAATAGTGGTTATGTGTGCTGAATGAGATTGTGTGTCGTTTTGTATATTTCTTTCTATCTGTCTAGCTGGGTCATTTAGCTTAACAACAGTGTTGAGTGTTAGATGTATTGTTCTGGTTGTAAATTGTTGTAATTGGAATAATTAAGTATGGTAAGGAAAAAGGTGAGCCAATTATGCTCATATTTTTCCTTCGCAATACTTGATATCGTTTTAACCGACTTCTAAAAAAGGAGGAGGTTCTCAATTCGGATGTTTGTATTTTTTTTTTTTATGTTTGTTCGCGCATAACTCCGTCGCTTGCTAACCGATTTGAAAAATTCTTTTTTTGTTGGAAAGGGTATACTTCCCAAATGGTCTCATATAAATTTCGACAAGATCTGATGATGAGTTTCGGAGACAGACAACGGAACTCTTCAATAAATGCCAGCAAATCAACGGCTATTGCTGCTATCGCTTATGTATGTATTGTTTGCGCAATCACACAACATAACGTCACGCCTGTACGCTCTAAACGGGTGTATACGCAGATGTGTCCAGTATACCACGGTACACCCTCATTTCTGTCAAAGTTGTTATTGGGGTACCTCTAGGGATTAGAGGTACCCCAATACAACTAAAAAGTGAAAAATAAAAGCTTTTTTACAAAAAAAAAACAACCGACTTCCAAGAAAAAACACTTCAAAGAGAAAAATAACTTTAATTTCGGAAGTCGGTGTCAAACAACGAAAATGCGAACCCAACGACACCGACTTCCGAAATTAAAGTTGTTTTTCACTAGAACGAATAGAGATTGGTGTTTAAATTTCTGAAATTCAGAAATCTGTTTAGGAAATCCTAAAGACAGTATCTCTAAACCAGCTGCAAAATGGTGGCTCGAATTAGATTTCAAAATGGCTAATTATATGTCTCGCTACAATAGGTAGACTTAGTAAAAATATCTAGATGAAGATACCTATAGAACCTCGCTCCTAACCAATGCCCTGACACATAGCGTTCAATGCGGGTTGGTAGAAGTAAAGTGCCTGCGGGTTCGGACCTACGACCTACAATTCGTAAGTTGGGGCCACCACTACTCAGCAGTGCGATTCTGTAACCATCTCACCGTGAAAACTTAGGTGAAGTGAGCGTGGAGTGAGCTGTCATTCCTACTAATGCTAGAGATTGACACTATTGACAGCACACTCTAAGCTCACTTCACCTAACTTTTCACGGTGAGATCTTTACAGCAGTGCGATTCTGTAACCATCTCACCGTGAAAACTTAGGTGAAGTGAGCGTGGAGTGAGCTGTCATTCCTACTAATGCTAGAGATTGACACTATTGACAGCACACTCTAAGCTCACTTCACCTAACTTTTCACGGTGAGATCTTTACAGCAGTGCGATTCTGTAACCATCTCACCGTGAAAACTTAGGTGAAGTGAGCGTGGAGTGAGCTGTCATTCCTACTAATGCTAGAGATTGACACTATTGACAGCACACTCTAAGCTCATTTCACCTAACTTTTCACGGTGAGATTTTTACAGAATCGCTCGGCTGATACGTAAGTGAGGCCTAAATGAAAATCTTACTAGGTGGTCGATTTGTAACAACCTTAGTGATGGGGCAAGAATGAATCATTCATTTATATAACAGAAATCGGATGTCATCATATAAGGTAAAGTACGTGCAATCTACAAGACCGTCTTACCTTATAAGTACTAATTAGGTTCAGCAGTACCTACTCGAGTCATCCCACGAGCCTTAGATAAAATGAATTCATTTATAACGCGATCAAATATTTATGAGAAATCCAAGATGCGATTCGGAATGATGAAAATGTGAAGTCGGTCGACATTATGGATTTGGAGTGGTTGCAAATATGATTATGGGCTTTGATACATTTGTAACTGTAGTACATTTTTGGTTCGTTTTATGTAATAATTGTTTACTTTTGCAAGTTTAGAATTTTTACGTGTAGTGTAGGTTATTTTTGGTGATCTAGTCTAGATGATGTCTTCGAAGGTTTGGTTCTAGGACATGGGTTTCCTGACGATGTTTTCCTTCACCGGTTTGAGAGCAGAGGTGATGAATTAATTATTTACACAAAGTAAGGCTGGGTTTGAAACCACGACCTACAACTCGCAAATTAGAGCCGTAACCACTGCTCTCCTGCTGGATATCTATAGGCCTCTCTCAAATTGATGACCTAAACCCACTAGAAAGCTATGTGCTAAAGCTTTAAACACACTATAAGCGGCTGCTCTTATAAAACCACTGTGTGAAATATATACGAATCTGTATCTCGTAAGACGAGCACTTTAAAGGTAAACCGTGGGAGTATTATCACTGCCTAATCGAAGACACATGTATTTACGTCCTGCTCATATATTTCTCAGTTACATAAAGGTACAAAGACACATCCGCGTGTAGAACCGATTATGGTAATCGTAACATTGTATCATTCGACTTAACTGTTCGACTGAAAATAATCAAATGGTTGAACGATATAGATCTTGTGTGTGGGTAATGTGATATGATTCAATTGGAAACGAGTTAGTTAATATTTTTTATAAGCTTTTATATATAACTTGCGATGTACACATGTATGTATGTATGTTTGGAGGCATGAGGAACAGGGTGTAAAGTTCACTCATCCTCCATAGAAAAGGGAGGATCCTCCGACCAGACGGGTGTTGTGTCTGGTGGGCTATTGCCCAACGATTGATGTTGGGAAATCGTATCTATGCTAATTGCGCGGTAAACTCTGCTTGCGAGATGCAGGATTTGCGTGACGTCAGTATGACGTGTTGTTCGCATGTGGATACCGCTACATATGTATGGTCTGGTGGACTCTTGCAACTCAATTTTGAAGCAGATATCTTGAACCGATTTTTATATTACAACTAGCGGACCCGGCAGACGTCGTCCTGCCCGGAAAAGTAGCGCCCCCTACCGGGTGCAATTGTGTTTTCAAACCATCCAGGAACCCATTGAAATATACACACAAAATTTCATCCAAATCGGTCCTGCCGTTTAGGAGGAGTTAGCTGACAAACACTCGTACAGAACAACTAAATATACGAGTATTAAGAAGATATACAATCTGTAACTGAATTAATGCACATTATAAAAGTAGTTTGTTCAGAATCGTTTACCTATTGAGTCAATTTATGTAATTTTTAATATACTTAGATATTTTTTTATCCCAAAAATAATCAAAACTACTTAAAACTAATGTAACACTTCCGCTGTACAGTCAAAACCAACTAAAATAGTCTACTACTGTAGACGTTTATAGGTGTTTTTTAAGGAAAACATTTTGATGAAACCGCCATGTCCTAGAACCAAAAATTAGAAGACATGACGTGATATCTACCAACCCGCACTGGGCCCTCGTTGTGGACTACGGCCCACTCCCTCTCACCGAGAGGAGGCCTGTATCCCACCAGTGGGCACATTGTAGGTTGATTATGCGTCATGTGAACGTACGACCATTAGGCGGACAAAACCTAGTCTATTTATAATCGAGTAGTAAATCTATAAGACTTACATAAATCTCGTAACTAAGCACAGTGAGAACCAATCTCGAGTCGAAACCCTTACCATAGACATATTCCTATCACATAAACAATAAAATTCATTGTATTAACATGCATTTGCATGTTCACAATCGTTCCCATCCGTGTTGCCAGCACACAAAAACTTATTACGTTACGTTACGCGATGCCTTAGAGAAACTTCAAAAGTGAGTAATCGTAGAAATAGCTACTACATACTATGAGTTAATCTTCTATTTCTATCAGATTTCTATGCGTAAGCGCACCCCGTCATACGTGATAGTTCATTCAAAGTGCGTACGATTCGCGGTAGGCCTACGGAGATCAAATTAGCGTTGGGTGTTGCCAGCATATAAATTTGACGTTACGTCACTAGTTATCGGAACTCTGTAAGGAGTTTATGGTTGTGAATTGGACCTCTTATGTGGACTTGAATTGTTTTCTCAATATAAACAAGGATGATGAAATAATTAGAGCAAGGTTGCTTTCAAGTGGCAATATTTTTCGCTTTTGAATTGTTATTAAATTGTTTAATAAAATATTTTTAAAGCAATGACGGCATAACCTTCTGTTACATAACCAAAAAGGGTATCGTAAAATGATTCCGTGTTGTTCCCAAAAAAGTAAGAAGGTAGATATTTGAGCTAAATATTAATCTTGTGAAAATCTGAAAAGTTTGCTGATATTTTCAGGGTGATAATTTTCAGGGGTGATAATGATAATTTTCAGGGTCAGATATCTTGCAGTGTGCGTGATAATTGATTTTTTTTAATTTTTATTCAAATAAACTTAATCAGAACTTGAGTTATTTGAATATTGATTTATTCATTTAGGTTATTTAACTTCTTTGTTAAATGCCAACTTCAAAATAATTCACAAAATCTATACATTTTTTGTTTAGCCCATACTGTCCCAGTGCTGGGCAAAGGCCTCCAAAAACCTTCCAGGAGCTCTTTTCACCTCGAATACAAATCAAACAAATACATCTATCGAGGTTCTCGTTAGGCGGTTGGATCAAGGGCCTGATTCAGAAGGCAGTACTCCTCGATACGGTATCTTAGACCCGCTCCCCACACCGGCGGATCACTATTTTTTTTAGTATTTTTAAATGGAATACAAAATATAATATAAAGCAAATCGATTCTTATACTATTAAAAAAATATTGACTATTACGATAACATCGACTTGTGTTTGCGCAAATTTTCCTAGCCTAGTTGTTATAACAGTTCGTATAATAACTTAGGCAAACTTTGAAATAACATCGGGTCAAATCTCTGGAGAAATTTCGGTCGAGAAAACTAAACTAATAAAACTTTCCAGAACATTAGAAGGCATTGAGTGCCTTTTGGGGTTACCATATAAAATTGTTAAATACATTATAAGAATCCATTTCTGTCGATATTGATTATTTATCTTTCCATTTACCGGAGTTACCGACATAGCTTGCAGAGTAAGCAAGCTGAAGAGGCAGTGGGCTGGCCATGTTTTTCGAAGGACCGATGGTCGGTGGAGCAGACGAGTCCTGGAGTGGAGGCTATCGGCGAGCGTAGTGTGGGATGCCCCCCAGCTAGATGGACCGACGACCTTCGGAAGGTGGCTGGGATAGACTGGATGCGGAAAGTGGAGTGGAGGGTGTTGTGGCGCAGTCTGGAAGAGGCCTTTGTCTAGCAGTGGACTGCGATAGGCTGAGTTGATTGATCTCTGCATTTGATAGCCTCCACTTAATAACCAATACCACACTTTTTAATCTACGATTGGCACACCCTGGAGAGATAGCGTCGCTACCACCTTGCTGAGTTGCAAGCGACAAGAAACAGAAGAAAAAGTAAAGATCTGACGACACGGTTGGCGCAGAGGCTGATCGACTGCTGCGCTGCGTGTCACGGTTGCGATTCCCGCACGGAACAAATAATTGTATTGCCTACAGGGGTACTTGTTCCGGGTCTGGCTGTTTGTGTATGTGAGTTTAAATGTTTGTAAACGCACCCACGATACAGGAGTAATTCCCAGTGTAGGTCAACATTATTAAAAAAAAAAAA
Source organism: Apamea sordens (assembly GCA_945859715.1). Taxonomy (NCBI): domain Eukaryota; kingdom Metazoa; phylum Arthropoda; class Insecta; order Lepidoptera; family Noctuidae; genus Apamea; species Apamea sordens. Next base: position 15,507,132 of record OX243998.1, on the reverse strand, counting down.
ATATTAATACTCATTTTCTGTCTCTCAAGGATTAAGTGAAATTATCTCTCTCAAGTAATACCTGTAACTTCAGAAGTGATTAAAGAGTGCTCAATACAACCCCAACGAATTCCAGAATCTATGATTACAATTTGATCAAACAATGTAATCAAGTGTTAGATAACTACTCAATCAATCCGATCGGCAAGTGGTATTGGTTTCAAGTAATTATTGCTTAGCGGTATTTTACGTGGGAGCTCAATGTCAACCGCCATAAATGTGGTTTACAGGGTGATGTAAAAGGGATGTGATGATAAAGGGGAGGGAAGGGAAAGGGGGGGAACCAAAAGGACTTCAAATGAAGCTACTGATAATGATCGTCGCAATTACACCTTACCTTATCTTTTGATACCTTATTTTGAGATTATTATTTAAATGGTAATACAATATAGTGTTTTCCAGCTTTAAGAGCTTCCTGAGGCACCAGACATCAATGTGTAATGAACGGTCACCCATCAACTGTATGACCTTAACAAACGCAGCATAACCTTACCAATCGATCCGCGCGTTAGTTATTTAAGACACAGAAATTTGATTTATTTCTGCAAAAAATTTGCATGCCTGTCATCACACCGGAACATTTCCAACCGACAAACTAGAAAAACTAGTTCTTTCTAAACGTAGGAAATTGAACTCTCCCAAAAATGGGCAACGACCGAACGTTGCGCAACTGTTGGGCTGCTAACCATTCGATTGCGAGTAAGCAACGCAATGGTACCCATTATAATTGCCGTCTAATTCTTAGTTGCTTCATACTCCTATGTTTGTTTGACGTCTACAACGATGGATGATTTTGTATGGATTGTAGCAAATTGTTAACTGCTATGATAGTGTAGCAATTAAAATAAGACGATCACTTCCATGCGTTTAACGTAGGTATCAGGCCTAAGGCCATTGAGAAATGGCATAATAATAATATAATAATATCCCTGGACATTTCACACAGCGCCATCTAGTCCCAAGCTAAGCAACCTAATGCTTGTGTTATGGTAACAAGATGGCTGATAAACTACTTATATACATTTTTTTTTTTTGTAAATACATACATATTATAGATAGAAAAACACCCAGACTCGGAACAAATACATGTAGGTCATACAAATATTTGTTCCGTGCGGGAATCGAACCCGCGACACGCAGCGCAGCAGTCAATCTCTTAACCACTGCGCCAACCGTGCCGTCATACGGCATGAATGGGTATGAGAATACAGGGAGGGAAGGGCAGCAGCGGAGACCCAAGGGTAGCGGCTCCGACTTACGAGAGGCAGGCTCTTTACTTTGAGTAAATAATTGCATCACTACTGCTCTCAAAACGGGGAAGGATAACATCGTAAGGAAACCAGCATGTCCTAAAACCAACAATTTGAAGACATGTGACATCTACCAATCCGTACAGGGCCTGTGTGGTAGATTACAGCCCACGTACTCTCGAAGAAAGCTAGGAGGCCTGTGGCCCAGTGGTGGGAATATTATTAGCTGATTATGTAATGGTATGTCAATCATGGCTTAGCTATAAATGTAGATAATTTTTTTTTTACATGAAACGAATGTGGGCGACAGGAATCGCCAATTCTGTATTGAATCTTTAAAATAAATGTTGAGAAGATGGAGAGAGAAAAGAAAAACTTTATACATAATATATAAGTACATTAAAGAAACGGTAGATAAGTTTTTGTTGGTTCATTGATCCAATTCAAGTCCTACGAAGAACTTTTCCCACTGAGTTGAAAAGTTCTTCGTAGTCGATTTTCGATTTCTCCCGTTACTAACATATAGAACCACTGTTTAGACCGTTACCATAAAAATATTTGTATAATACGAGAGTCACATCTATCAATCTGTGTAGCCTTTTCCCAACTATATTGCGGTTGGCTTCCTGTCTAACCAGATGCAACTGAATACCATTTTACATGAAGTGACTGCCTATCAGATCTCCACAACCCAGTAACTGGGTAATATGATACCAATTGGCAAGACTGGTTGTCAAAATTTCGACTTTTTGACTACCCGTAACGCGAGAGCCGCATGCTGCATGTAAAATTCGACCCGTCCAAGAAATCTCCTGAATTCCTAATATCTACAAGAACAAGAACGGTATCTTAAAACCCTTTAATAATCTGTCTAAACATGTGGGTTACAATAGAAGAAAATTAAAAGTCTTAAACGCTTGACAACAGTCGCCTTACTGACCCGCATGTTATCTGCGTGGGAATCAGTAACCTCACATCAGTAGACAATGCTAACCCATATATGTAGACAAAACGTTGCGTGCTTTTTAAAAGTGATTACACACATACGCGTACTAAAAATAAACGCTTAGCTGACTTGTGTTGCTACGTAATACTGTGGTAGATACACCCAACATGTAATTTAATGCTGTACTTGAAATTGACTAAGGTTTTATTCAGTTACAACTTAGATTTTTTGGGCCCGAATCCCTATACAAATTGTTCCATGTCCTTGAAAGCTTTGGAGTCGCAGCGTTCGCGTGTTGTCCTTTGATTAATTTGTATGTGGCGTTAGTGAGGACTCCTTCTAAGCTTTGCGATTGCGTTTCAACTTTTGCAGGACTCTTACAAAACCAAAGGGATTTTTAGTGCATTGCTAATTTTTAACACCAACTGTCTGACTACAATTTCACCTCGTTAAGAACGAACTCAAAAAAATGTTATGAATAAAAAAACCGTGATATAGTATTTTAGTATTCTGTAGTCGGCACTTAAGTTCGGCTTGAACCAAATGAATAGAAAAAAGTTTCGCATCAAATTGCAGTGTCATGATTTCAAAAAGGTCAAAAAGAAAGGTGAAAGGTGTTCCATTCATCATTATTTAATTTTATATTTGTGATTTACTGTGATGAAGGTGCGAATTGTACATTTCTTTAGACAGTATAGTAATCATAGATCTACAGGAAATTAGGTTGCTATCTATGGTTTGGTTTAACTAATGATAGACATAAATGAGATAGGCAGTCGCTCCACGTAAAATACTGCCATCCAGCTGCATCCGGATAGACTAGACGCCAACCCCAAAAATAATTGGGAAAAGTCTAGGCAGATGATTTATTTATTTATTTATCCTCACACATGATGAGTCAGAAATGAGATAGTTTGGACGATTGTAAGTCAATCAAGCCAAAATAGCTGAACAGAATTGGAAATTCTACTCGAGAACAGACATAGGATACTTTCTATCCTATTTAGGGTCCCTACTAAGTCCATGAAGGTCCCTTTTGACCTCTTACTTTCTGCAGGATTAAAGAAAGTGATCTTAGTGACCCTTCTCATACTGATCCATGTAACTGGAGAAACCTCGACACCTGTCATACAGGATGTCCTAGTTCAGGAGTTGAGACCTCATTGTTGTAACGTGTACTGAAGTTTTAGAAATACTATTATAGTCTAAGACCCCGTGTCTTACCCTCACAAGAAAGGGCTCTCCATTGTAACAAAGGCCATGCGTGTGGGCAACAAATCAGAAGCATACAAATAGAAACCGGTTAATAGGTAATAAGTGATAGTGAAGAAGAGATTGTGCGTGTAGCTATAACGATTAGTAAATATGTAAGTAGCTTCTCTGGAGGCTATATACTGTAGACATTTTACTTATCAATTTGAGGCTGTCTGTATTTCATGCCGTGTTATAAAAATTTGGCACTTATGTTTGCCATCGTGGTGAAAGGATTAGCCAATCGACGGAAGTCGATTGCCCCGGGTGCGCCGGACGTGACTAAAGGTCGGTCGGGGTCGGGTACGTCACTCGGGGAGGCTCCTTTCATACTGACGTCTTGATCCTGATCCTGACCTACGGTGTGTATGTGGTGTCTCTCCACAGAAAATGGCTCACATCCCATCTTGTACCGCATCCTGCACACGTGAAGACCTAATGGTTGCGTCGGCGAAAGCTATCCGCGTTGCTGAATTTTGGGCAAAACAAATTAAAAAATATATATATATTTTTCCCATCGACACGCTAAGAAAAAGGTAAATATTTGGCAGTCAGGAAGATTGGTAGCTGGACTGACCCTTCAAGGTCCTGCGAACTCAGTTACCTACTTACATAATAATTATCTTCGCTCTTGGATCAATACTTAAGATCTTTCTTCTTTTCGTGTCGATGGTATCAGGTTTGAGCCCAGTAGGTGGCAACGTTTACTGCAGCACCAGTGGAATTCTTTGGGACATCCGAGGTGCAGGTGAACGGGCACTTAAGACACTCCAGCAAGTGATGCGTGGTAAAAAGCAAGCAATTTTAAAATCTCCGTCAATCAATCAATTCAGTCTATCGCAGTCCTGTGCTGGAGGCACAGACACACTATTGTTGTCTGAAACATTAATTTTTATTTAATTATTTTTGTATTTTATGTTTCACGAACTGTGTCCAAATAAACTTTTTTTCTTTCTTTCTTCTTTCGCCCAGGCTGCACCACAACACCCTGTTCTTCGCCTTCCGCATCCAGTCCGTCCCAGCTACCTTCTTTAGGTCGTCCGTCTATCTAGCTGGCGGGCGTCCCACACTACGCTTGCCGATACGACGTGGTCTCCACTCCAGGACTCGTCTGCTCCACCGGCCATCTGTCCTTCGACAAACATGGTTTAGTAGCAATTGTGATTTTAGCCATCAATTCTTAAACCGTTCATCAACCACTGCAACATCTCCAACGGCTTTATTCAGTTGTTTCCTTTTCCAGAAACATCTCAAACCGAAAGGCAGTCGACTTGATAAATTCGCAACATCTCAGCATTACATGTCTACCTCTTAAACATTCGATTATAGCCGCTTCGAAACCTAACATATGTAGTATTGCACGGCATGCCATAATAATTACACGCGCTTAATTTTCTTACGATGTCTGCTTATCACGTGAGGGGAGAGACGTGAAATTATGTAATTAAAGTAAGTATTTTTATAATCCCTCGAAATGTTGAATAGATTTGCCTTTGGCAGTTTTTTTTTAAAGAAATGACGGAATTCAACGATGGTGGTGTGATAAGGGTCTTTGAAGTTTTTAATTTACATCTGTGTGTAGCCAATGTAGCAGGTGTTAAAAAGTATGATGATGGTGAGACTCGTATGATAGCTTCCCGGCCAAAAGAAGCCTTATCTAGAACATGGTTTTAGTAACTAATTTTAGTAGAGGTCGGTATCCCACAGGAACTTACTACCTACATAGAAAGTATCCTATGTCATAACTCAGAGATCATGGTGCCTTTCGACGAAACTCGAAAAGATAACTGACAGACAGAGTTACTTTCGCATTTATAGTAATAGGCTGAATGATTGATTCAAACCTCTCCATCTAGTAACAAAACCTGAATACCCCACATTATCGTGAAAATCGATTCCCAAGATAGCAAATGATCTCAGAACTTCACGAAGATTGATGAACATATAAACTCAAACGCAAGCAACATGCCCCAATAGGTCAGGCTATACTGTGTTCGCGATTAATTTACCAGACATGTACACAAGTAGGTATATGTTTTTGGAAAATATATTTATAGAAAATAACAATAATACCCTACTTGGCCTGATATAGTGGTGATAGATCGATTAGCGCGCCGCACAATGATTGTGGATGTTACCGTGCCACATGAAGAGAATCTCGTGTAAGCTGAGAAAGAGAAACCAATTAAATACATGTGGAATGTGAGCTCGGCTGTCACTGTGCCGATAGACGTTTCTGCCAATAGCCTGATGGTCAAAGCCTCGATCAACATTTCTCGAGGTTCTCGTCAGGCGGTTGGATCAAGGGCCTGATTCAGAAGGCCTCCTTGATACGGTTCGCATTGTGAGGAGGTTCCGGTCTCTGGAGCCCTAACTACCGGTAGCTCGGACCCTGCTCCCGATACCTGCGGTCTACTATTTTTAATATTTTTTTTTAATATTTAAAAATGTATTTTACCCACTGTTTTCAGTGGGTAAAATACATTTTTTAGAATCAAATCATTTTTTAAAAACAAATGTTTTTTACACACACAAAATGTATTTTATTTTAGTTGCGCTCAAATTCAAATATTTGTATGCCTTTGCAATAATTAAATCATCATTATAAAATCAGCTGACTGTTATGTATTCGCGGACGAATGGAAGACGATTATGCCAGCCTGAAGTTCCTTGAGATGTGTGTATGAATATTTTGATTATAATTTTTGACTTATATAATTGGCTGATTGACGTTTTATGTTAAAGTACAATAAAATAAATTAAACTTAATTTACACTCAAATAAGGTTACTAATCGTTTGAGTGGAAATAACATTGACGACACGGTTGGCGCAGTGGTTAAGAGATTGACTGCTGCGCTGCGTGTCGCGGGTTCGATTCCCGCACGGAACAAATATTTGTATGACCTACAAGTAGTTGCTCCGGGTCTGGCTGTTTGTGTATGTGAGTTTAAATGTTTGTAAACGCACCCACGATACAGGAGAAAGTCCTAGTGTGGGGCAACGTTTTCTAAAAAAGATAAAAGAAGAAAGAACATAAATTTGGAAGCGAGGATTTGAAAAGACTACATGCGTCATGTCATTACAGCTTAAGGTTTACAACACAAATGTAATGTAATGCACATAATATATGGTATACAAACGCTTATGTAATAAGATTATGGCGTAATATATTCAATTTCAAGCCAATGATATGTAACGAATACGGTAACTTGTGAGATGTGAACTTAGAAGGTAGTTACTGGACTTAGGGCTAGAGAAATGTGGGTTTCCATTGCACTTAGGACGAATAATCTCAACTTATATTATAAGGAGGTAAATTTTGTTTGTTTTTTTTTTTTTTTTTTTTTATTGACATTGGGCTCACTCTTGACCTCAATCCAGCCCAGAGGCAGGGATGAGATCTACGGTGGAACGAGCTTGCCCAGAAGAAGCCTATTCACTCTCGCCTTGAAGAGATTCGGGTTGTATGAACTCGGGAATGCAGACGCAGGCAGACGGTTCCACTCCTTAGCTGTGCGCATCAGAAAAGATGACGAGAAGCGCTTAGTGCGTATATATGTTTACATGTTTGTAAGAGGTAATCTCAGGAAGTTCTGATCCGATTACAAAGTTATTTCACTGATAGAAAGCCGTACTACTGCCCAGTGCCGTAGGATATGCACGTGGACGAAGTCGCGTGCAGAAGCTGGGTTTTCATTACTAGCTAAGAGAGTAAGGAGTACGGAGTGGTCCTTCCACCTCTCTCTGTCCAGAGCTGCCAAGGACCAATCTTTCATCATCATCTGCCTAGCCTTTTCCCAACTATGTTGGGGTCGGCTTCCAGTCTAACCGGATGCAGCTGAATACCAGTATTTTACATGGAGCGACTGCCTATCTGACCTCCACAACCCAGTTACTGGGTAATACGATACCCCTTGGTAAGACTGGTTGTCAGACTTTCGGGCTTCTGACTACCCGTAACGACTGTCAAAGATCCACGAATGACAGCCGGGACCAACGGCTTAACGTGCTTTCCGAGGCACGGAGGGGTCTCAGTATGTAAAGATGGTCACCCATCCACAGACCAACCGCGGCAAGCGTAGCTTAACCTGACCGATCGACCTGTGCGGCTGTTATTATTTAGCCACGGAACCCTCACAAGGACCAATCTTTATTAACTTTATTTATTTTATTTTTTTATTAAAGGAGTCTAGCTCGTCTTGCCATCTCCGTCTGGGCCTGCTGCGATGTCGTATGTTTCGTTGTTTCTTCAAGCAAAGAGAGGAAACCTATTTATTGCATAATATTTTACTTTATTGCAAAAATCCGCTCTAACGGCTCAATTAAGCTACTGAGAAATTCCCAATGTCCCAATAACACTTTAACCGGGTATCGAACCTGGGAACCCATGCTCAGCAGTCGCGCTTACGACTACGAGACCAACGGGGCAGTTCTCAATAAAATGATAAGGTACCAAAATAAAACGAATTTCGTATGTATTGAAGAAAGTGCGTATAAAATGTCAACTGTGTATGGTCAATGGAAATAATTAAATAGTCAACTTTCTTCGGGACGTGAAATTTTTTTTTCAAGTTTCGTCGGCCAGTAACTGGGAGCCAATTAGCGTACCGTGTCGAGTGTCTGAGCGACCTTTAGGCTGGCTACAGATATGCCAGTTGAAAGTCTGAATTGCCCTTTTCTTTAGACTGTATTTCGTGTAGTGACGTAAAGACTGCCGTGCCTGCACTGAACTGTTCAAACTATGGTTAAAAAATGATTACCTAATTCAAAAAGTTCCTAACAATATTTCTGCATGGATCTGGCATATAAGTATGCTTCTGTTTGAGGATAACTATGGGTCTGTTTATAAATATTGTAACAAAATATAAAACGTTTCATTACAAAATGAGTCTAACAGTCAGTTTTTTTATTTCGAACCTTATTCTATCAGATTTAAAGTTTTAAATACAAAATTGACAACTTAGACTCGGACTTAAAATCACTTTTTGTATTTAGTACTTTAGAAACGATGAAATAAAGTTCAATATTTAAAAATGGCTCGACATTGCGAAACTTGGTCTAAAGATTAATCTTGTGTCGTAATAAGGCATATAATCCCCTGGCACTTTAGTTGGCTTCCACCATTGATATATAAATATATTAGAAATATAATTTTATATATCAATGGCTTCGACCAAAACTGACGTGAACTCAAGGGAAAAAGCATCAGTAAAAGGTACGGGCAAGGGCAGTGTGGGCAGTGGTCAACCCAGACTTACGAGTTGTAGGTCATGGGTTCGAACCCCGACAGGCGCTTTACTTTTTGTAATTTATTTCAAACCTATTTATGAGAGAGAGCAAACCTATTTATTGCATAATATTTTACTTTATTGCAAAAATCCGCTCTAACGGAAATCCGGTAATTCTGCTAAAAGGTCTGTGCTTTCTATTTACGGATTCAAGCATATATCCAAGTTTCCACACAAGGTTTCCTATGTATTTTGTCAGGGTTGTACTATTTATTCATAAATAGAGCAGTGGTGGCCCAGTGGTAACTTATGAGTTGTATATCGTGGGTTCGAACCTAGAGAGACGCTTTACTTTGTGTAAATTATTTCATCACCATTACTCTCAAAAACGATGAAGAAAAACATCGTGAGGAAACCAGCATGTCCTAGGACCAAAAATTCGAAGACATGTGACATCTACTAACCCGCACTGGGTCCGCGTGGTGGATTGCGGCCCATTCCCTCTCACAGAGAGGAGGCCTGTGTCCCAGCAGTGGGAACGTTATAGGCTGATTATGTAAGAACAGGGTAGGTAGCTAACGGCTTGCTAGAACCGATGAGTTTGTAGCCCGCTTTATATGTATAAACCATAAGTGCCGGCCACTCATTTGCCGGCACGGCACGGCATGGCATGGCAAAGGATTTTATTACTAATCAAGTAATTTTGAATCTTATTTCAATGAGTTTAGAGTTCATGTTACTTTATTTCGATGCCACGATGCCGTGACGTGCCGCGGGATGCTGCGGTATGACGATTCATGCCGTTTCATTCCACGGGTTGCATCTCGCGAGGCGTATGGACCGAGACTCATTTGTCTCTCTTCATCTTCAGCTAGATGTGCTATTAATACGCGGCATGCCACGGGGAACCACGGGATGCCACGGCATGCCACGGCACGCCGCGGCATGCCGAAGCACAACCTGCCATCCCACGGAACGCCGCGGGATGCCGCAGCACAATCTGCCGGTCATGCCGTGCCATGCCGGCAGTGAGCGCCGGCCCTTACGCTACGCACATAATTATGACGCCGTCCATAATATTTATACCACGTTTTGAAGAATTCTCAATAACAGCGTAAGCAAATGCTACCAAATATTACGAAACACTCCCAAACTAAATAGAAAGCAGAATGTTCTGCGTCTCCTAACATTTGTCACTCTTATCTAGATTTTTTATCGTATCTATTATTCATTGTTCTTAGTTTCCTAGGCTATAAATTTTGTAATTATAGAGTCATTAATTTACTTTTGCTGTGGAGTTTATCGTGCATTTTTATCGTGACTTTTGACTTTTGAGACAACTATTCATTTTACATGCATCCATGAACAGTCACGATCAAGAGTAAATACGAGTACACTCGGCTTTATTCAAAAGCGATTTACTCCTTTATTTTTGAATGAAATTTTATGTTGTTACGAACATAGCACGATTTAGAATCCATAGGTTTCTGTAATGTGTCGTATTTTAACGCTGCATTCGTTATTTCACGAAAAAATCGCAATTGAAAGTTGCCAAGTGTTGACATATTGGTGCTCGTGACTGAACAATAACTGTAAATCGTTATATGCTGTAATCTATTACTGACCTGTTAATTATAGAGTCATTAATTTACTTTTGCTGTGGAGTTTATCGTGCATTTATATCGTGAACTTTTGATTCAATTATTAATTTTACATACATCCAAGAACAATTACTGTAAATCGTTACATGCTGTGATCCACGAGGGTCTGTTATACATATCTTAAACCGGATTAAATAAATGAAACACAAATTCCTGTAAAATTAATACCAGATAGAGAAGCCGACCGGAGCTATGCTATCCGGATGTGACATACGACTTAAGTGAGACAATTTTGGGCACAAAAAAAAAACACAATTTTGAAATACAAACACCCGGTTTCTGATTTGAGAATTTGAAATAGAAAAATTGTCAAACTTATATCAATTCCTTCAATGTTATCCGCAAAATACAAAAATTCTTTTTGCACAAAAATTTTGAATATCGCGGGCTTAATGCAATGAATTGAAAACGTGTGTGAATTGTGAATCACTTAGCTTTTGGAGCAGATTCAAATTCCTTTTGACCGTATACTTTCAACTAAAATCGCCAACAAACGACGGTTACAGTGGAAACGAATATAATCTTGCGTAAGTTCATGGTTGGTCCGTTCTCGTTTGCGCGTGAGTACGCGGTCCCACGCCCGGGAGCCGTAAATTAAATATTTTGTAACGAATCCGCTCCGTAGGTAGGCGTGACCGGGCGTAGTATCACTGTTTTGTAGTGTGAAAAGTTACTGTTAGTTTTGGTAACACTTAAATCGCGTTACCTTTGTTTTGGGGAATGATAATTGGAGCAAATAAATTAGTTGGACTTAAAGTCGATTATTTAATCTTCAGATAACTTTTGTGAAATTAAATTGGCTGTTTGTGTATGTGACTTTAAATGTTTGTAAACGCACCCACGACACAGGAGAAATTCCTAGTGTGGGGCAACGTTTTTTAAAAAGGGGAAAAAAAAAAAATCTAATACTTTTCTTCTTTTCGTGTCGATAGTACTCTTCTCTGATATTTTATATTGTTTGAGCCCAGTAGGTAGGTGGCGACGTTAATTGCGGCATCAGTGGCAGGTGAACGGGCACTTAGGGCACTCCAGCAACTAGGGCATGGTCTGATTAGAGGCACCGCACTCGCACTGGGTATTGGATGGGTCAGTGATCCCCCATTTCGACAAATTGTGTCGGCAGCGCCCTACTTAGGTACGAAATATTTTTCTCATGGAAATACACATTTTTTGTTCATTCATTCATTGTTTTAATGCGACGATAAAAAAATTGTATTTCCAGAACAATAATCATTAAAATCAATATTATCAATACAAATCCCTAAGTTAGAATTGACCTCACGTCATGATTTTACGAACTAGTCATTCTATAGGCTAATTTGAACTTAGAGACTTGTATTGATGATTTTAATTGTCTTGCATAGGGTCGCAGCATAATGCTGAGCGATAGCCGTTTTGCGTGGATGTGACGCATATCAATCATTACTTATTGTTTTTTTCTTTATTTTGTTTTTATGTTCTTTTTTGTGTCATGTTTACCGCAAATAAACGTATTTTCTTTCTTTCTTTTTTTAATGATTATAATTTCATGAATAGCTACATATGTTTTACGGTCGCGAATCATATTTTGATTAACATGCAACCTGACACTGGCCTGTAAATCACATATTAAAAAAATATATAATTTCGCGTGCTGCCTTGGCGCTTTCGCCTTCAGGGCCTGTACTACCATTTTTTTTTGGGTGGGAAATCATCAAATGACCTCTCCCGCTCTGGGCTGAGCGGAAGGGCGTGTCAGACTTTTACTGACTAAAACCCACCCGTGTTCCTTCAGTTGCCTGTGCCAGGGGCCACGGTATCTCTTTCGAACAATCCGCAGCCCCGGCGGCATCGGCCCTAGCGGACCCCGTCAGTTCGTGCTGACGGCCTGTACTACCTAAAATTGCGATTATCTTAGCATTAATGGCTGTAGTTTCAACAATACTGCAGTATTCACTTTGTAATTAATATACAATAAAGACGAGGACTACTGCGAGGTGTCGTCTGTTTTGAAAACACAATTGCATACAATTTTCTCGATACAAAGAAATCTCAAAGTTACCTCTAAACCGAACAATAAAAGAATAATAATGAATTAAAATTTTCAAATTAGGTCATGAAACTTTGCAGGCTAATCGAACTATGCATAAAGCAGGTGTCATCTGTTAGTTTTTATTTTTTAATCGTTACATTTAACGTAGACGACAAAGATGCTATATTTTGATTATAAATGAGAGGTTTTGCATAGTTTCTGATAATAGTACTATTATAATTTAAGCATTATAAGCGCCATCGTTACCCACATTAGCAATTTATGTGTCAAATGCCAACTTATTGTAGGATCCATTTTCGCTTCGCTCGCTCTAAATGAATATTTCATAATAATATAATCATCCCACGCATGTCTCTCCTACTACGTAAGTTAGTTAACTTATTACACGCCTAATGTATTTTGAGAACCTTCTAAATTGAATTAACTTTGCTATTATAATTAAGTAATAAACGTGGTAGGTACTAGATCTTAGATAATATATTACTACTACTTTACATTATTAAATCAATCATCATCTGCCTAGCCTTTTCCCAACTACGTTGGGGTCGGCTTCCAGTCTAACCGGATGCAGCTGAATACCAGTATTTTACATGGAGCGACTGTCTATCTGACCCCCACAACCCAGTTACTGGGTAATACAATATCCCTTGGCAAGACTGGCTGTCAGACTTTCGGGCTTCTGACTGCCCGTAACGACTGTCAAAGATCCATGAATGACAGCCGGGATCAACCACTTAACGTCCTTTCCGAGGCACGGAGGGGTCTCGGTATGTAAAGATGGTCACCCATCCACAGACCAACCGCGGCAAGCGTATCTCTTCATATTTACACGGTGAGAAATCACAGTAATTTAATTTATTAGGAAGAAGGCACAAATATGATTAGCCTCTTGGGTCAATGATCAATACATTCCTGTTATTTACTACCCGACTGTGTGTCTGCAACCTGTTTATTAGGTACGGCTCTTGCAGGCTGCATGAGGCATAAGGCAGGCTCACACTACACGTAACGCTCGTTCAGTAGCCGTCACAATCAGCTGTCAGTCGGTGGTTGATTTTTGGAACGAAGTTCCTTATCGCGCGTTGCGAAAGGGGGCTAGACGGAAAAAATTAAGACCAAAAGTTGGAACGACACTTTTTGCTATACTAGTTGTAAGCCGTGCGGCGTGCGCGTGTTTCTCTGTCTGTCTCTCTCTCTCTCTCTTATAGAAAGCAAGCCAGTTATACTTCGTTCCATCCGGGTGTCCCTTGACACCTCTCAAGTGTTTTTTTCATAAATTTTGAGCTTGATGCACGCTGTCGGCGGCAGACAGTGACTACCTATAAGTTTGGTATGAACGCGACCTAGTGACACATTAGCTTCGTTCCACTGTCTGAAAACGGTGACAGTTGATATGACGTCATTCGACGGTAAACGGTAAATTGCGGACGCTATGTGGCGGCCATCGCGGTCTTAGAAAATGTGTGGTAAGCATTCGTTTGACTGTTAGTTAAATTAGTTAATTCAACATCGAATATAAAAAAAAATAACAAATAACGATCATTTCTTGCAGAGTGTCACCTGTCTAGTCAAGTCAAATTTTGTCAAATATTCCCAAAAAAAAAAAAAGGAAACATAGTCTCCAGACCGAATTTCGCCCATGGTAGCCAATCTGGGCAGAGCCATCTTCGCTGGAGAAAATACAGAGCATTTGGCAAGACACTTTGTACTTATTCTGCAAAAATCATTTTACTGTAAACCCTTTTAACCCTGCTTCCCCAAGCTACCTTTAAAAAAAATTAATCACTCCAAAAAGTAATTTTGCATCCGGCAAGAAAAAAAGCTCTTTTCTTACTCACCTTTATTTATTTCGATACCGTTAGAATTATTACGACTAGGGAAGAGTATTACAGAAGTTATTGATGTATACGTGAGCCGTGCGTGGCTCCGGTAAAGATTATGTAGTATCACGTTAATAAATATTGTGTTGTAGCGACAAGAAATGCTTAACTTTGACTTTAAATTAAATTGAAGTTAAAAGTTAAAGATAATTAAATTAAAGAAAGGAAAGTAGAAATCAATTAAAGATATATAAAAATTTACAAGATATACGGAAATAGATAGATGGAGATGGACTAAAGAGTGGATAAAATGTGTCGAGGGGGACAATCCAAACAGCGCCTAACAGTAACGGAATTTTTGTTCTGACCTGGAGGAATGAATGAAAAGGCACTGATTTAAAGAGGCAGTTGTAAATAGCGGTTTTGGTAAGTTAAAAATTATAAATGGCACGTTTAATAACTAGTTCAGCAGTTAAAACTAATCAGTAAAGTAAACAAAACTGAGTAATAAAACATAATGAAATGGATCAGTGAATAATTGAGCAGGAAAATAATTAAATGGGCGGTAAAAATTATTGAATGAGCGGTTACGTATTTAAAATGCTTGGTTTTGTATTCAAAAATATGTTTCTGGCACTCGCCGGCCGCTGTCGCGGCACCACCGCTCGCTTCGCTCGCTCGGCTCATGCATTGTGTGGTCACCTAACCTTTTTTTTTTTTTTTTTTTTTTTTTCTCGCTGAGAAATGCTTTATGCATCCCCGTCCCGCGGGGGACCGAGACGGGGTATGTGGGACTCCCTGTCGGAAAGGACAGTATACCCACTAAAACTCAGCGGTGTTCTTACAAACGCCGTAATGGGAGGGCTATGGGAAAGCAATACTTCCACGGCCCTCCCGGCGCACGCCCGCCAAGATGGTATGGCGGGCCCCGCATGCCCCCCAGGTTGGGGGGCTACGGGAATGGCCGGGAACACCTGGCCATTCCCGTCCCACAAGGTGGAGGCCTGTGCAAAACAGGCAACGGAGCCCCCGCACCCGTTGCCTGCTGGCCTCCACGCCCGCCTAAGAGGCAGGCCCCGCATGCCCCCCCGCGTTGGGGGAGCTACGGCCGCAGAGGATAGGGAGAGCGGCAACGAAACCCCGACACTCTTCCCCTGCGGCCCCGCCGCGTCCGCCATCTCACGGTGGCGGCCCCGTCAAGGCCGCGGAAGGAAGGGAGAACCCCTCCCGCCGCGGCCTCTGTCCTCAGCCGCAATGTCTCCCTCACGGGGGACATCGCGGCCCGCGTGGTCACCTAACCTAGCCTAACCTAGCTGTTTCGATGTAAAAAAGGTATATGCGTGTTACTAACCGACTAATTGATTTTTTATTACTGTCCATGTTTTACTGTCGCAATAATTAATCAACCGCCATTAAATTAAATAACTGCTCAATATGTTTTTCAACTGACCATAATAACATCTCGTATATTTAAATAACAGCTCAAAAAATTAGTTCCCGAATGAAAAAACTGTGAGTATGTATAGACGCCAGCAGGTCAAGCTACCCGAAACTGTCATTTTTTCCCAATCAACCTAGAACCTTAATGCTTTAGCGATAAAGTTGAAAATCTATTATAGAAATTTGACAAATTGTAGTAACTTGATGTGCATGGCGTCTGTACAGTATGTATACAATATTATATCCTACGTAAGTACATATGAAAAGAGTGTCTGGCTTATAAGGAAAGTCCGCTATTTTATGATATAACAGATTCTGACAATACATTACGATTTGAGACAGACGCTAAATTGTTTCATGGGTCATTGTTTTTTTGAAAGTAGGTAAATGCTATTTGTATAGAAAATTTTAGAACATGACCACCAGACAAAATAATAGTGCTAAAGGCAAAAGCATAAAGAATGCGTGGGAACTACCAGACAGAGTAAATGTTTTGTATGTCCTGAAGAACGGTCTACGATACTGTAAAGCTCAGTAAAGTAAGAAAAATAATGAAAATACGTTTATTTACGGCAAACATGACGCTGAGAATAAAACACAAAGAAGAACAAATTGGAGAAAAATATGCGTTAAATTCGTCATCATCATCTTCCTGCCCCGATCCCATGTTACTTGTGGTCGGCGCAACACGTTTTCTTCTTCCATTGTCCCCTGTCAACCGTCACGCTATCATTCATTCCCTTCTCTTTCATATCATTCCTCACACAATCCATCCATCTTTTTTTCGGCCTTCCTCTCCCTCTCCATCCATCAACATGTATATTCATCACTCTTTTAATCACATGCGTTTCGTCCATTCTCATCACATACCCATACCAAGCCAAACTTCCTCTTATATATTCATTTCTTACTTTATCCATTCTCGTCACTCTACAAATCCATCGCAACATTCTCATCTCCGCTGCATGCAATTTTTTTTCATCCATCTTCTTCTTTTTCTTATTCAGCATTCAGACCCATAAAGTACGACAGGCCTTATCACGGACTTGTAAATTTTCCCCTTTAACTTGAGGGGCATCCGTGGGTCGCAAGTTGTTCCTGTGACCTGTCGCCATTTCATCCATCCTGCGTCAAATTCGTCATCATCATTATCATTTCATAGGCCTCGCAACCTTCACCAAGTCATTAGTCTACCTCAGATAGTTAGATAGAATTTAGAATACTCTTTATTATATACCCCATACAAATTGCTGATATAAATGTAGAAATTTTACAAGAGGTGAATTTTACATCGTGAGAAAACCGGCATGTCTCTAGGACATTTCTTCAAAAATTCGAAGACATGTGGCATCTACCAACCAGCACTGGGCCTGCGTGGTAGATTACAGCCAACTCTCTCATAAAGAGACAAGGCCTGTGTCCCAGCAGTGGGAACATTGTATGCTAATTATGTACAAGAGGTGACACAATTGATGGTCTGATCTCAGTAAATTGTAAGACACCATACATCACGAAATTTCATGAATCATTCTACTCTGATAAAGATCGGCACACATTCAGATAAACATCTACGCTGTGCAATTGCACATCGCTCCATATGTAAATCACAATTACATTCCACCTTTCATCTGTACATCTAAATAACAGATTACATACACAGATTGTACAACAAATTAACTCCATTAAGAAATCAAGTAGCCTCGGACAATGCATTTGTATTTCTAAATCCGTCCCGACGCGAATAATTTCAGCGATTGGCCGTTGATCGAGAGTAGTACATCAAGGAAGCGCCTGCGCCGCTCACTGGCAGAACAAGATAGATACAGAAGGTGAGGCGTGACGTCATTGCATTCATTGCGCAATTTGAATGGATAAGACGGTCCTTGTTTCGTTGGTCAATAAATGGTATAGTATTGGGCGTGAGCGAAGGGTATGATAGATGGGGATGGCCGTGGGAGTGTCTGGGGATGACACTTCTGGTGCATAGTCTCTTAAGGATTATTAGTTGGCTGTCAAAACGGCGAAGGAAAACATCGTGAGGAAACCGACATGACCTAGAACCAAAAAAAATCGAAGACGTGTGACATTTACCAACCCGCAATGGGCCCGCGTGGTGTATTACGCCCTCTCGCCGAGAGGAGTCCTGTGTCCCAGCAGTGGGAACATTATAGGCTAATTATTCAGTCTAACCGACCAGACGTGTATCAAGCAACAACGACAATCAAAGTGGAGACTCATTGAGAATTGATAGAACATCTTTGACCGTTCTTGCTTCCCAGTCGTAAAGATTAAATGAATGCTGCTGAACATCACGGAAATTTTCTGAGGTATCTTTTTAATATGTTTTGTTATGACTACACCTTCTTTCCTTTCTCCCCTATGCCTCGAGCTTGACAGCTCTATCTACTTTCTAAAATCACAAAAACATTGAAGGCATTTCTAGTGCTTTTGAAGCAGAGATGGTGAACATTCTAACCTCTACAGGTCAAAGAATTTGACGACGAAAAAAAAAATAGAAAACATTTCTCTAGTGTGTTTAAGTTATTACTGGTCGTTCAATAAATAACTGAGTGAACATGAGTTTTCTACTCAAATACCTTTCTTGCTATTCAGTAAAAATGTCACCGTGAAAACTTAGGTTAAGTGAGCTGTCATTCACCTGATGCTTGTGATTAGCACTATAGACAACGCACTTGAAGCTCACTTCACTTCACTTTCACGGTGAGATTTTTGCCGAATAGACCGGCTGATGCTAGGGATTGACAGCTCACTTCACCTAAGTTTTCACGGTGAGATTTCTATAGAATAATTCGGCTGTAATAACATAATCAGCCGATCGATTCTGTAAAAATCTCACCGTGAAAAGTTAGGTGAAGTGAGCTTAGAGTGAGCTGTCAATTTTGTCAATCCCCAACATTAGTTGGAATGACAGCTCACTCCACGCTCACTTCACCTAAGTTCTTGTCAACATTTTTCTACGTGAAACATCTCTGTATTCATTCATCCATTCAATCATTACCGCCCCTTACTATTAAGGTATACTCGTATCACTATTATGAGTGCCCCGTTGTTCTCGTGTTCGCAAGCGCTTGGGCGTTGGGGTCCTTTTTTTTTTTTTTTTTTTCTCGCTGAGAAATGCTTTATGCATCCCCGTCTCGCGGGGGACCCAGACGGGGTATGTGGGACTCCCTGTCGGAAGGACAGTATACCCACTAAAACTCAGCGGTGTTCCTACAAACGCCGTAATGGGAGGGCTATGGGAAATCAATACTTCCACGGCCGTCCCGGCGCACGCCCGCCAAGGTGGTATGGCGGGCCCCGCATGCCCCCCAGGTTGGGGGGCTACGGGAATGGCCGGGAACACCTGGCCATTCCCGTCCCACAAGGTGGAGGCCTGTGCAAAACAGGCAACGGAGCCCCCGCACCCGTTGCCTGCTGGCCTCCACGCCCGCCTAAGAGGCAGGCCCCGCATACCCCCCCGCGTTGGGGGAGCTACGGCCGCAGAGGATAGGGAGAGCGGCAACGAAACACCGACACTCCTCTTCCCCTGCGGCCCCGCCGCGTCCGCCATCTCACGGTGGCGGCCCCGTCAAGGCCGCGGAAGGAAGGGAGAACCCCTCCCGCCGCGGCCTCTGTCCTCAGCCGCAATGTCTCCCTCACGGGGGACATCGCGGCCCGCCAACCGCCGCCGCCGCCGTGGGCCGCTACGTCCCGGGCTAAACCGCACAGCCCGGACGAGCGGCCCCCGCTGGGGTTCCTCTTAGCTTCACCGTGGCCCAGCTCGCCACGGCTACTGAGCCCCCCCGCCTCGACAATGCGGGAACCCACCGGGGGGGGGCGTTGGGGTCCTGGGTTCGATTCCCAGGTCGGACAAAGTGGTTTTCCCATTAGGAATTTCTTAGTAACAGCCCGGAATTTGGAAGTCGGTGGTGTGATAACCCCGTGGCTCGGAAAGTACGTCAAGCCTTTGGTCCTAAGCCTTATTTCTCTCCGGTCGTGGCGGATTGCCGTCCCATCGGACTATGAAATTGAGGGAAGAGGGAGTGCTCCTGTGTCTGCGCACACACTTGTCTACTATAATAAAATGGGGTTGGGTTGCAGCTGAAAATCAGCGTCAGGTGGTACTTGTGTTGTCATCTGACATTATGCTGAGCTGAGGCCCTTTTGGCATTATAATCTTTGTTTTTGTTTTTATAGTTTTAAGGTGTCATTTTGTGTAATGCCAATAAATGCATTTATCTTTCTTTCTTTTCTTTCTTTCTTTTCTTTCTTTCTTTTCTTTCTTTCTTTTCTTTCTTTCTTTTCTTTCTTTCTTTTCTTTCTTTCTTTCTTATAATATCTCCCGCGCCGAGTGCAAGTCTCCGTTGGGATTGGTCGCCATAGTCGAAATTCGGTCTGGAGGACTTTATTAATTATTTAGGTATATCACGTGCCAAAGGTTTAACAGCCCTGAATCATAACGTTGTCACATATTGGCATAATAAAAAATCGATACAGGATATCGATTGACGTGCACACCAATTTGTAATCGATTCTAATCATTCGATCAGATGTATGCGCAAAAAATGTCTGGCTGTTTTGTTTTTTATTTTTTATTTGCGTAACTTGTTGATAGTTTCTTAGTTTTGTGTGGTATAATGATTGCTTTGAGCGTATATGGCGATAGTCTATTAACTGACATGGTTTTTATTGTTACTGTTACTGTTAGCCTGCAGCATCCCACTGCTGGACAAAAGCCTCTCCCCATGACTTCCAGTTCTTTCGATCCAGGGCTAAAGTGGACCACTGGTCGTTTGATTTGTCCAGCTCGTCCCGCCAGCCTACAAGGTCTGCTGCGATGCCTTCTAGCTGTGTCAGGGCTGCACGTGGTGGTTATTTTGGTTCATAGTGTATTTGTGTTTTATCAATATATCTAGCCTAGCCTTTTCCCAACTATATTGGGGTCGGCTTCCAGTGTCACCAGAGGCTGCTGAATACCAGTATTTTACATAAAGCGACTACCTAACTGACCTCCACAACCCAGTTACTAGGTATTACGATACCCCTTGGTAAGACTGGTTGTCAGAGTTTTGGGCTTCTGACGACCCGTAACGACTGTCAAATCCACGAATGACAACCTCACCAACGGCTTAACGTGCTTTCCGAAGCACGGAGGGGTCTTGGTATGTGAAGATGGTCATCCATCCACAGACCAACCGATGCAAAATTAGCTTAACCTGATCGATCGACCCGTGCGATCTCTAACTACAAATGGCTACAAATTATAAAGCAAAAAACCGAATAAATATTAACACATTGAAATGCAACCGATTGTGCCCCTTAATCACCTCATTTCCATAAATAATGCGTCACTTTCGAAATTCCGTTAATAAAGTATCATTTAATACAACTGCACAAAAAAATTGATGCAAATTAGGATTATTCAAATTTTTTAATAAATATAACAAATCCTTTCACTTATTTTGTTATCGTAACATTCGATTCTTGTCATGAATACATATTAATATTTAGTTTTATAACCTGCAATGTCCCGGTTTTGTTAAATTCTTGTAACATCCGTTTTTAGAACGAATTTGGAATGTTAAAACCGTTGATTATTTTATCTGTAGGTATGTGGTTGTTACAGCCTGATTTATTATACAGGGTTATTGGTAAAACATGAACAACCTATCAGGACTATATTACTAACATCATAACACAACATTTAAAACAGACTGTGACCTCTGAGTTTGTTTCGGCCTTTCTTCTCAAACTAGTCAGATAGGAAACGCCGAACTCATCTAGTTTCAAAATATGATTGACGTGTAAAAGTGTTTGTACAAACCTACTTACAAAATAAAATCATTAATCATTTACATAATCAACAACTTTTGTTCTATGACTTTTATTAATTCATCAGATTTTCATACAAAAATGAAAATATTACAATTCAACGAATTGAAATTGATTGATTTTCTGTTACGAACTCTACGCAAAGCAAAAGAATGAGCTAGTTAGGTAAACAAACTGCCGTGTCTAGTACAAAATTCAGCGGAGAGGAGTAGAGAGATAGAACAACTAAATCTTAAAGATTTGTTTTTGGTAAGAGAGGAGGCCTATGTCCCAGCAGTGGGAACATTATAGGCTGATTAAGCTTGTGAATTTGTAAACTTATATATACTACCCAATGTCTACAGCTCCACAAGTGTCCTCCATCCAGATGCAAGTAATATTAGGTATCATGTCCGGAATAGGCTAGTTTCCTAAAAAAATCTAATTAGTCCGTCAGTTAGATTATCAAAAAATATTGGACCCGTATTTTTTCTTTTGTCAATTATATAAAAAAATAATGAAGATATTGCCCGTTAAAGTTCCGCGTGACGTCACGCCTTGCTACACTTTTTAGCAAGGCGTAACGTCACGACCCTCACTGCCAAATTTTGACGCGCTTTATCTTTGTCATTTTTTGTTTGATTGACAAAAGAAAAAATACACGTCCATTATTTTTCTATAATCTAACTGACGGACTAAATATAATATTTTTTTTTTTTACCCAGGAAACTACCCTATTGAATTAAAAACCTATTGTTATTTTTATTAGACATTCCGTCAAGGAAAAATTATACCGTGGGTCTCCCATCTTCTTTCATACAATGTTTAGTCCTCTCATTTGAAACCTCAGTTTTAACTCCCTAGTAGCCTCCTCCCTAGTAGCCTACCTACCTACTCAGTACAGGATCTCCGTATGTAAAGATGGTCACCCATCAACGGACCAACCGCGGCAAGCGTAGCATAACCTGATCGATCGACTCGTGCGGCTGTTATACTTAGCCACGAGCCTTTACTAACTGCACTTTTTTCCAAACAATTCTATGAAGCATGTCAAGTATCGTATACGGAACTGTTTGACCTCTGTGACCTCGTTCTTCCTTTCTCCCTAACAATGTACACGTCGAGGTATCTTTTTCCTCAAAGTCAGATGATATGCCCAAAACTTCAGATAATATAGTGTACGTCCAATGACCGAAAGAAACGTGTCCTTTCTCATCAAGTTTGTGTCGTTCGTGATCAGGAAACAAAGTTTTGTGTCATAGGTAAATTAGGTAAGTATAGAGGGGCCCGTGGCTAAATAATAACAGCCGCACAGGTCGATCGGTCAGGTTAAGCTACGCTTGCCGCGGTTGGTCTGTGGATGGGTGTCCATCTTTACATACCGAGACCCCTCCGTGCCTCGGAAAGCACGTTAAGCCGTTGGTCCCGGCTGTCATTCGTGGATCTTTGACAGTCGTTACGGGTAGTCAGAAGCCTGAAAGTCTGACAACCAGTCTTACCAAGGGGTATCGCATTACCCAGAAACTGGGTTGTGGAGGTCAGATAGGCAGTCGCTCCATGTAAAATACTGGTATTCAGCTGCATCCGGTTAGACTGGAAGCCGACCCCAACATAGTTGGGAAAAGGCTAGGCCGATGCAGCAGCTAGGAAAAGGCTAGCAGATCTTAGCAGCATAATTTGGGGGTCACCGTCTTATCTATTTTTTGTAGAATTTGTGATGAATAAATAAATAAAAATTATAAACCCACAGTGCTAGGGTGGATTTCCAAGAGTTAAGCAGATGTGTGTACGGTCTAGTTTAACTTTATACTAACTATATTTTGTAACTTATTTTATAAAACTCATATAATAAACCTTCGTACGTCGTAGCTGTATCCATTTTACTGTATGTACATAAATAATAAAATAAATAATTAATGCTTCACTGTCCGCCCGTCCGTCTGTCTGGGCTGTTTCTTTTGAACCTCTCAACCGACGGCGCCCGTTCACGAACATGACGCGTGGATCAGCACCTGCACCCAGCTCAACCATTTCGTAGGGAACCGAATGATCCAACACAGCGAAAATTAATGTAAAAAATTTAGGGAAATTAGAGGTATTTTTGACAGATTGAGACTGAGATCAGACTGAACGTTCTTAAAATTACGAGAATTGCCGCTCAGGTTTGAACCCCGGTAGACAGTTGAAACTTTCACAGAGTATGCACTACTATCGTCGCTATAACAAAAAAGAAAAAAAGTTAAAAATTAAAGGGGTCCCCATATAAAAGACGTGTTTTTTTAAATAAAAGTGATAAATTTTGTACGGTGGTAGGGAGTCCTTCGTGTGCGAGTCTGACTCGCAGTTAGCCACCTTTTTTAATTAATTTACATAAGCAGTTTCCAGCTTTGCATAAAAATGCAATATTGATTAAGATAGATTATTAATATTCTTCCATGCTGAATAAAAAACTTTGTAACAAAAACATATTTGAATAGATAATTAAAGAGTTGCATACCTATGTTCTAATCGGTTAAATTTATTATTTAAATAAAAGCTACTTTATTTCGACGTTTCACCGTATTTGTCATTGTTGCAACTTTTATTAACATACTGTGAATACCTCAAGGTGGTGTTTACATTGTTCAACTATACAGGTTGAGGTTTTATTTTAACGTAGGGTACTTGATTTAAAAGAGTGTCCGTGGAGTTTCTTGCCCGTTCTTCTCTAAAGCGATCTACGTTTTGGAATGGGCAACTAGCTTCAACTTTCTGACTAAATGACAGACTATTTAATTTTGACAATTCAAAAGTGCCTGTAAATGGTTTATTTAGGTGTTTGAGCCTTGCTTGACCTACTGTGAGATTACCCTCGAACTTTACGCGGTTGCAGTGTGTATCTACCCTCAATATTGATGATAAATTGATCAAACGTCAGTTGAATCACAAACCACACGGTGGCGACATCGCCGTCTGTCATTTGAATTATCAGTACGTCTTGAACTTTCGCAGTGAGCAGTGTTTATTAGTTTGAACAAATTTATAGTGAAATTTAAACAAAGAAATTGGAAAATATACTCAGCTTCACGTGATTATCATTCTGTAAGTATTTAATCTTTAGTTACATGTGGTGTATAAATATTAGACGAGAGATCCCTATGGTTTCTGCTCGATAGGTGAATGCCCGCTCTCTGGACGGCAGACTCACCTTTTCTCTTGGGTAAGCCCCAAATAACGAAACTATTCACACCCATGATAGTAACGGCAACTTTGCCAAAACCTAGCAGTGGAAGGCTGTGCAGTCTAACTTAACAGACCCCGTGAGTCGGCTAGTCAGACGACCGAGGTCGGCTGATCGGGCGACCGAGGTCGGCTAATCGGACGACCAGGTCGGCTGGCTGGACAACTGAGTCGGCTAATCGGACGACCAAGGTCGGCTGATCAAAATACCCAAGTCGGCTAACCAGATGACGCAGTCGGCTTACCAGCCGACAAAAAAAAAGGGGGATTTCAATTAGACTGCTTAAAAGATATTGCCCAGGGCACGCTCTAATTACCCGTAATGATTTCAGATCATGGAACGGCGCATCACTCTTGGGGAACTAACCATTTTTGAAGTTCCACCAGAGGAAGAAACAGTCTATAAGAAATTCATCAGTATTTTAGATGAATTTTACCCAGACGATTGGAGAGCATGGGAGGTAAATGATCTAACCTTTGAAGACCTATTTGGGCCGCAAATATCATCGGACGATGAAAATCGGATACGCTTTGCAATTCCGACGGTGCAACTTGCACAAGCTTTTAGCAGCGGGACTCCTTGCACACTGGGTGAAAAGACATACAGGAAAATAAAGCGGACCCTCCTGAAGTGGCCTATTGCCAGAGCAGTTATATATACACCATCGAGCACGATGAAGAAAATTCACTCGCTTGAGGGTTTTAATAGATTTTCAGAAGTTGTAAACCAGCTCAAGCCCAAACTAACGTCTAGATCAGATGCTTCCTCATTCTTAAAGTCACGTTCTAATGTTGGCGCTGAAATTCACGCATCGTCTGCTAGTTCAACGATGTCTTCTAGTAGTAGAAAGCGATCCCATAGTCCAACAGGCTCAGAGGGAGTCGGTGGTAAAATAAGGAGAGAACCTGAAGATAGCTTGATGGCCAAATTCATGAATCAACAAAACATGCTACTTGGAAAAATTTTTGAACTCTCCCATGATCAGAACCAACAACTTAAAGCAATAAAAGACCACTTGGCGGACCAACCGGCGCGTTCACCTACCCGGGAATACAACGATCAGTCTGAGGAAGAAAGCTGGCAAGCTCCAGATATTATTAACTCGGACACGGATGAGGAGCCTGAACAGACTGATGAACCATTACTGGACTTTGATCCAGAAACAAAGGAGTCAGAAGCAAAAATAAGTGCAGCTGAAGAAGACCTAGTTAAACAGGGTATTCACTGTCAGAGACTAGGTAATGATGGATGGCACAATATTCGCTACGCGGATGTCCAAAAGAAATTTCAAGCAGCACCTGTTTTCACCAACCTCAAAGTAAATAGTACTTTGGCTACAGTAACTCCATCATGGCAACTAGTAACCATTTTAGAAAAAATGGATTTATGTTTAGGTGCCATAACGCATGGACTTCTACAGCAGCGAAAGGAATTTCAAAGCATCTATCATAAAGCATCACTGGAAGTCAAATCTCATATCAGCAAAAATTTTTTATCTCATGAATCAGCTTTTCGTAAAACATCGGATGCATTATTGCAGTACACGTGTGGAAAGCGTGCCGAAGTAATTCAACATAGGAGAAACCTATACAAACCTCCTAATAAAACTCTTAATGAATTGCTGCAATCCATTCCACCCTCACCAACTCACCTCTTCGCTGAACCACAGTTGGCAGATTTGGTGAAGGAACAAGGTGGTACAAATAAATTTTTTCCCGCCGCAAATAGAAAATCAACCTATAAATACAAGGCTACAAATGATTATCAACAAAACAAGGAAAGGACCAAACCATTCGGTTCGTTTAAAAGACCGTCATTCAGAGCACCAGAACGTACGACCACTCGTACAACAGGAAGAGATAAGAGACCCTTTCATGGGAAACAGAAAACCGGAAAATCAAGATACGAAGGGAGGAAACTGTTAAAGTTGTATCTAAAATAATCGTTCATATTAGTAATCTATATTTTTACTCTGTCTACGCTATACTCTGTGATTTATTATCTGTGCCTTGTCTATTGAAGAAATATATCTTTTCAGTTCTCTTTGAATCACAACGCGATCGTTTTATTATAGGTTATGCGCCCAGATTTTTCGTTTTTAATTCTCGCAGATAAAACTTGCAAATTAGTGCTGTATAAGTTTACGCAAACTGAGAATTGTGCTAGTGAAAATGAGTTCAAACTACGTTGTGAGTGTGCCTAAGTTAAAGGGCCGTGAGAACTATGCAGAGTGGGCTTTTGCGGCGGAGAATTTTCTTGTGCTGGAAGGGACTTCTGATTGCATCCTAGAAACCAAGCCAGAAGAAGCCGCAGCAGATGCAAAAACCAGAGCAAAATTGATCCTAACGATAGATTCGTCGCTATACGTACACATCAAGGAAGTCAAGAGTACAAAGGAGTTATGGAACAAGCTCAAACAATTGTTCGATGACTCGGGATTTACTAGGCGAATCAGCTTGTTGAGAACCTTAATCTCGATCCGTCTGGAGAATTGTACATCTATGACATCGTATGTAACGCAGATTATAGAAACGAGTCAAAAATTAAGTGGAACAGGCTTCAAAATCAACGATGAGTGGGTCGGATCCTTGCTTTTGGCCGGATTATCCGAAAAATATTCGCCAATGATAATGGCGATAGAACACTCTGGAATTCAAATAACAGCCGACGCCATTAAAACAAAGCTAATGGATTTAGAGGAAGTCAGTGGCGACGTTAGCGGAGCATTTGCGAGTTTTCGCAAAAATAAGGTTGGCAGCGCTGGTGGAACCAAAGACAATATGTCAAAGTCAAAACCAAAGATAATAAAATGTTACAGATGTAAACAAACCGGCCACTATCGTAACCAGTGCACGAATATTGAGAAGGATACATCAAATACTAAAACAATTGAACGCAAACAAACGAATGCCTTTAGTGCTGTGTTCCTAAATGGCGTTTTTGCAAAGAATGATTGGTATGTTGATTCGGGAGCGAGTGCTCACTTAACCGCGAATGAAAATTGGATAAAAAATGCCTCGACCGAGCATCCTATCAAAGAAATTGTTGTAGCTAACAAAGAAAAGGTGGCTGTTAGGTGCTCAGGCGACGTGCAGATTGCTACATTGACAGATGACTGTGAATATGACGTGGTTGTTGAGGAAGTTTTGTGCGTTCCGAGCTTGACCACGAATCTCTTATCTGTAAGTCAGTTAATAACAAGAGGTAATAGAGTGCATTTCACTAATGATGGCTGTCAAATATACAATAAAGCTGACAAGTTGGTTGCCACAGCTTGTTTGATAAATGGTGTCTACAAGTTAAAAATGCCTGAAAGGTTCTTGGCTGCAGTGATGACCTCAAGTGACATGTGGCATCGCAGGTTAGGTCATCTCAATAGCAACTACCTGAATAAAATGGAGAATGCAGTGGAAGGGCTCACACTCGACAGAAGGGCTGATATTTCGAAGTCGTCGTGCATAGTGTGTTGCGAAGGCAAACAGAGTAGATTGCCTTTTCCGCAGGATGGCAGCAGAAGCAATGATCTCCTGCTGTTAGTTCACAGTGATATATGTGGGCCATTTAGCAATGTTTCTATTGGCGGCTCAAGATATTATATATTGTTTGTGGATGACTATAGCCGCATGATATACATCTACTTTCTTAAAAACAAAAGTGAAGCTCTTGATTGCTTTAAAGTTTATAAGACAGTTGTAGAGAATCAACTGAATAAGAAAATTAAGAAGTTGCGTACAGATAACGGAAAGGAATATTGCAGTAAAGAATTTGAGAAGTATCTTAGCAATTCAGGAATTATACACCAGAAGAGCAATCCATACACGCCAGAACAGAACGGACTAGCAGAACGCTGTAACCGTTCAGTGGTGGAAAAGGCAAGATGCCTGTTGTTTGACGCTGGTCTGGATAATAGTTTTTGGGCCGAAGCGGCAAATACTGCTGTATATCTTCAGAATAGGACCGTAGCATCAGCTTTAAATGGGAAAACTCCATATGAGATGTGGACATCGAGAAAACCAGATATAAGCCATTTGAGAGTCTTCGGGAGCATAGTAATGATGCATATCCCAAAAGAAAAAAGGCTGAAATGGGATAAGAAGGCTGAGAAGGGCATACTAGTAGGCTATCCAGAGGATGTAAAAGGTTATCGTATTTATATTCCTAGAACAAAAGTGATCACAACAGGTAGAGAATTCAATACAGATCCAAGAACCACAATCGCAGACTGAATCCTCTGAGGTGCATTTAGATTCAGTGGGGGACATATCAGATGACACTGAAAGTGAGGAGTACCATGATGGTGATGAAACCTATGTTCCTGATGAAGAAGAGATCTCCTCCTCTAGTGGTGAAAGTGTAGTGAGTGTAGTTAAAAAAAGGGAGTGTGTAAGGCGCAGACAGCGACCTGATAGGTATGGTTTTTCCAATGTTTGTTTCGAAAGTGATAGTACAATAGACGTCAGTGAACTCTCATTACAAGATGCGTTAAATGGACCTGAAAGAGAACAGTGGTTAGAGGCAGTGCGAGATGAGTTACAATGTTTTGAGGACAATAATGCGTGGGAACTTTCAGAAGTACCTGATAACAATACTATAGTTCAATGTAGATGGGTATTAAAAAAAAAATATGATAGTGAAAATAAAGTAAGGTTTCGTGCCAGGCTAGTCGCTAAAGGCTTTTCACAAAAACAAGGTGTAGATTATACAGAGACTTTCTCGCCTGTTGTGAGGCACACAACCCTACGTTTATTATTTTCATTGTCAGTGCAATTAGGACTTGATGTAACACATTTGGATGTAAAAACTGCTTTCCTTAATGGTGACCTGGAGGAAACCATATACATGCAGATACCAGATTGTTTTGATTCCCCAGGTAGCAAAAATAAAGTGTTAAAACTTAAGAAGGCCATTTATGGCCTAAAGCAGGCCTCAAGAGCCTGGAATAAAAAATTAGATAGTTGTTTGCTTGAATGTGGTTACAAAAAATCAAAGCTTGAACCATGTATGTATACAAAAATGAATGAAAATCGTAAAACTATTGTAACAGTTTATGTAGACGATTTTTTCATATTTTCTAATGATAACAAGGAATGTACTGATCTCAAGGAAATGTTGTCAAGTCAATTTAAAATAAAAGACTTAGGACAAGTGAAACAATGTCTAGGGATGAATGTAAAATTTGATAAGTTAGAAGGATCTGTCACCTTAAGTCAAGAAAATTATATTGATAATTTGTTGCTAAAATTTAACTTGACAGATTGCAAAACCTTTGATACTCCAATGGAACATAAATTAAATGTAAACATAGGTCAAAATGTAAATAATAAAGTACCTTACCAACAGCTTCTAGGTAGCTTAATGTACTTATCTGTCTTAACCAGACCAGACATAACTTATTCAGTTAGTTATCTAAGTCAATATAATAATTGTCATACAGATGAGCATTGGGGTTATGCAAAGAGGGTGTTGAAATATTTGAAAAAGACAAAATCTCATGGTATTAAGTATTATAATAATGGAATTTCCAATATAGAAGGTTTTGTGGATGCCGATTGGGCGAGCAATACAATAGATAGGCGGTCTTATACCGGATTTTGTTTCTTATTGTCTAATGGTGTCATATCTTGGGAGTGTAAGAAACAAAAGACTGTAGCTCTATCAAGTTGTGAAGCTGAGTATATGGGAATTTCTGAAGCTTGTAAAGAAGCTATATACTTAAGGGCTTTGCAATTTGAAGTAACTAATAAAATGTACACTTTAACATTATATAATGACAGTCAGAGTGCACAGAAGCTATCGTCAAATCCAGTATTTCACAAGAAATCTAAACACATTGATGTAAAATATCATTTTACCAGAGAATGTATTTCAAATAACATAGTTAATTTGCAGTATTTGCCAAGTTAGTTAGTTAGTTTTTACCAAGTTTAAGGCGGGACAGGTCAGTCTAAAAGTACGAAACTGGGAGCAGTTGGGAGCGCCAAAGTGTATTTTGAATATACTCGCAGGATGTAGAATATCTTTCAATCGCAAACCTCCCCTTTGTAAATTCAACAAAAAATCCTGCTCTCACTACCAAGTAAAACCATCGCCAGCAATGGCTTTAGAAATCAAGAAGCTAATTGACTGTGGAGCAGCAGTAGAAGGCAATCATAGGTCGGGTTTCTTGTCTCCGTTATTTCTGAGACAAAAAGCAGATGGCTCAAATCGCCCTATCCTGAACCTAAAACATTTAAATAATTTCCTTACTCCTCCCAAGTTTCATTTAATAAATCATAACAAGA
Organism: Apamea sordens; assembly: GCA_945859715.1. Classification (NCBI taxonomy): domain Eukaryota; kingdom Metazoa; phylum Arthropoda; class Insecta; order Lepidoptera; family Noctuidae; genus Apamea; species Apamea sordens. The sequence goes on along the minus strand of OX243998.1, from coordinate 15,476,152 downwards.
TTCCTAATTGTTTAAACCCTTTAGTAATCTAAAGGGTTTAAACAATTAGGAATCTTGTGATCAAATTCAGATCTCATGATAAAATTAGACTTGTCACAAGCCTATTTTCACCTCTCAATTACTAACTCCCATCGCAGATTTTTGGCCTTTGCATATGATGACAAAATTTTTGAGATGACTTGCTTACCGTTTGGATTAGCAACCGCTCCTTACATTTTTTCAAAAGTGACTAATTGGGTTGCTAATTATTTCAGAGAACTGGGAATCAGATCAATTGTGTATCTCGACGATTTTTTGATTATTCATTCCAATCCAAATACGCTGCATCGACAAAGTCAAATTGTTTTACAAACTCTGGAGCATCTAGGCTGGTGCATAAATTATCAGAAATCAACCCTGCGCCCAACTCAATGTTTAGAATATCTCGGAATCATCTGGAATACCAGATGCAACGTCAAGAGTCTTCCCGAACAAAAAATCCTAAAGAATTACAACCTACTAAGTCAGACATTAAAAAACCAACATTGGACATGGTGGTCAGCAAAAGTGCTACTCGGGAATATAAATTTTGCCTCTTTCACCGTACCTCTGGGCAGGCTCCACTGCCGACACATTCAAATAGCAGCAAAGCATCTCCCGAAAGAGAACCGTCACAAAAAGTTTTACCTACCTCCGATGGTAAGAGCAGAAATACTATGGTGGATAAAAAACATCAGGCGCACCTCGCCGATTCATCAAGAAAGTGCAACTACCTTTATAACAACAGATGCAGCCAAAAACGGGTGGGGGGCAACGATCAACGGCCGACCCTTGAGTGGGCGATGGACAAAGAAACAAGTGGAGTGGCACAGCAATCTAAAAGAGTTATGGACTGTTTTGAAAACACTCCAATTTGCTGGTCACAAACTACTAAACAAAACTGTCATGTTACAAACGGACAACAAATCGGTGGTTGCTTACATAACGAAAGAAGGAGGAACCAGATCCCTCAGACTGTTAGAAGCAACTCGAAAGATACTGGAGTTGGCAAGAACATACAACATAAGATTAATCGCTCGATACTTACCGGGGAAATACAATCTCTCGGCAGACAGCCTTTCGCGATCAAACAAGATGCCCGAGTGGTCCCTGAGCACGAAAATACTACAGGTAATATTCAAGAGATGGGGAACCCCGTCAGTGGATCTCTTTGCCAGTGCAGCGTCAGCAGTAGTCGACACATATGTGAGCGAGGATGCTACAGACCCATACTGCCTGTTTGTGGACGCCTTCAGCAGGCCATGGCATTTTCAACTAGGTTGGATATTTCCACCTCCAGCGATGATACCACGGGTACTCCGTCACCTAACGATAAGTTCGGGCACATACCTACTGGTGGCACCGAAGTGGGAAAGAACGTTCTGGAAAGCAGATTTGAAACAAAGAGTCCTGAGTGCCCCAATGATAATACGCAACCTGTCAGAACACCTGATAGACCTACGGTCTCTGAAGCCACCACCATTAGTGGAGGAACTTTGTTTGCAGGTTTGGAAGATTCGGGCTGGTCCCATCTAATTCGAGACTGGCCTACAAAAAGTAAAGAACAGCTAGAGGCATCGTGGCGTAAGTCTACACTAAAGACATATCGACCAGCTTGGCAACGCTGGAAAAAAAAAAAAAAATGGTCACAGGATAATAGTAGTTCTTTAAATAACCCTAAACCTGAGGATCTTGCCAGATTTTTGTACTTTCTTCATGAAAATAAAAAATTAGCTCCTAGTACTATCGCTGTACATAAGTCGGTAGTCACCACTTTTGCCAATCCTGAAAATACAGGAAAACTAAGCAATCATCCCCTCGTAAAGCAAATGCTTAAATCTATAATGCTTACCAAACCACCTTCAAATAAAAAGTTGAGTTGGAACGTAGGTCAACTAATAGACTACCTCCAAAGTTACAAAGTTGATGAGAAGAGCCTATTTCAGGTGTCGCGCCACACCGCAGCACTCTTGCTCCTGATGTCAGGTCGTCGAATTCATGACCTAACCCTGTTATCTATTGATCCATCCTCCTGTGAACTCTCTGATGATAAAGTAATATTCTGGCCCAAATTCGGATCTAAAACTGATTCCAGTACATATAGACAGTCGGGTTGGAAAATCTTACAAAATGAGAACTCAAAATTAAACGCTGTGTTGTGGATAACAAAATTGATTTCCATATCCGAACAAAGAAGAGCGGCGAACAAGACTCTTTCAAACCTATTTATCACAACCAGGGGTAAAGTAAAATCAGCTTCTCGATCAGTAATCGGGGGATGGATTCGAACCCTATTTAAAGAGGGCAAGATTGAAGGTTCTCCAGGAAGCTGTAGGGCAGCGGTGAATTCCGATATTTGGACAAGTAAAAGACTTAATTTAGACGATTTGATGAAAAGAGGTAACTGGAGGTCACCAGATACCTTCATAAAATATTATTTCAAAGAGGTAGCCTCTTATAATCACAATAGTAACAGAAGTATATCTCAGTTGTTTTGTCCTGTTTAGTTTATTAAAGCTTATTATGATTTAATTGGTTTCTAAATTTACTACCTATCCTTATGCACAGTCTGTTCAACCACACAGTACGTCTCGCCATCGCCGGCAGAATGTAAACATGTCTCACAGTAGGTCAAGCAAGGCTCAAACACCTAAATAGGACCGTTTTCCCCCTGAAGGGAAGAAAACGGATATTTAGGTTTTAGCCGAAGCTTGACCTACTAAACTTGCCGGTCTAGCCGGCGGTGAGTACTGATAATTCAAATGACAGACGGCGATGTCGCCACCGTGTGGTTTGTGATTCAACTGACGTTTGATCAATTTATCATCAATATTGAGGGTAGATACACACTGCAACCGCGTAAAGTTCGAGGGTAATCTCACAGTAGGTCAAGCTTCGGCTAAAACCTAAATATCCGTTTTCTTCCCTTCAGGGGGAAAACGGTCCTATTTGAAATAAGTGATTTGAGTTTGAGTTGAGTTTGAGTTTGATGAGATGAGATTGCGATTAGACTTTGAAAGTTTTTAATTGCGGGAATTGATCATCTGGGGACCTAAAAAGGCCACTTTGGCAGAATCATAATAGGATAACAATATAAATTGTATTAAAAATCGTAAAATGGTCACAAACTGACAATTAATAATATGATCTGTGTGCAATTCATATCACAATGAAATAACATTTAAACTGTAGAAATAAAAAACCAATTTGATTATTAAAAACTGTGATGAAAAATTTACCAATAAAATTACCTAGGGTTTTTATTTTTTTCACGCGTTTACACCAAATATGAAATGAAATTTTACGAAAATTAGAGTAATTGCTAATGATCTGCTGGGAATTCAGGTAATGAATAGCTTTTAGAGGGATTGCTTAAAGTGGCATTTTATGCCCCCTGGTCATTTAAACATAATATAAAAGTGAAATATTTTTCGTGACATCGCCAAGCGGTTGGTTGACTCTTCACGTGACCAGAAGGCTGGCCTATTTTTAGCCCAAAGAATCAGCATTGCCATCCAACGTGGTAATGCTGCCAGCCTTTTGGGCACTTATCCCATTGACAGTGATGCGGACGAATTTTTTGATGCCCAATGAGCTCCTGCCTTTTTCTATATTGTTTCGTATTATATAATTGTATATAGTATATATTAGTGTTAGTTGATATTTGTTTAACTTTAAAGTCTTAATTTACTGGTGTGTAATTAATCAATATATATAAAAGTTAACCTTAAAATATATAACAGCCGTACGGTTCGAGCAGTCAGTTCGTGGATGGGTGACCATCGTGCCGAAAGTACGTTGGTCCCTGTTGTCATTCATAAATCTTAGACAGTCGTTACGGGTAATCAGAAGTCTGACAATTAGTCTTACTTAGGGTTATCGTGTTACCCAGTAAATAGGTTGTGGATTCAGCTGCATCTGGTTAGACTGGAAGCTGACCCCAACATAGTTGGAAAAGAGCTAAGCAGGTTGATAAGTACACCTTCAAGAATCACACTGTTTATGTAACTAAATATTGCTAAAGTGAGCATTAATGTATTTGGTAGGTATCTTAAGATTACTACTATATCTTAACGTTAGAAAGTAATACGGATGGCAAATATTATGTTAGAATGGCATTTGGAGATTTCTCTTTTTAGCATAATTAATTATTATTGATTCCAAAAATTAATTACTAATTAATTATTGTGTAATAGGTTTACCATATTGATCTGTTGAGTGAAACCGCAGGTAACAGTTAGTTTATCATTTTTATCATTCTCCTGTTCTTATATGTACCAATTTATTTGGGGTCGGCGCAATATGACAACCAGTCTTACCAAGGGGTATCGTATCACCCAGTAACTGGGTTGTGGAGGTCAGAAAGGCAGTCGCTCCATGTAAAATACTGGTATTCAGCTGCATCCGGTTAGACAGGAAGACGACCCCAACATAGTTGGGAAAAGGCTACGCAGATCATGATGATGACATGTTGTATGGTGTGAAACCAAACGATTATATCACGCGTACACGCATTTAGCATTTAATATTGTTATATTTTCCCATAATCTTACGGTAAAATATAACCCCGTCTTTGCTGTCGTGCAATCAGGTAATAAAAGACTAATAATATTATCTAGTCTTTGTAAACGCAATTTGTTTCATGTGAACTATTACGAGATGTAAATAAAGGTGAACGCATTAAATGTTGTATTCAACATGTAATAGTGTTGTGACATTTTAATTTAATGTAATGCATTTTATCCATACAGTTCTGTTAGGTTAGGTTAGTACAATGTGCAGATCAAGAGTCCAGTGGAAAGAAGAGGCAATCATATCACGTGGTTTTCATATTTTATTTATCCTTTTGATAAATTCTTTTATATTTTGTAAATGTGAGGACTTTGTGGGCCTTGTAGACTTTAGATCTGTAGACCATTTTTTAGGGTTCCGTAGTCAACAAGGAACCCTTATAGGTAGTTTCGCCATGTCGTCTGTCTGTCTGTCCACGGCTTAGCTCATCAAGTTTTGAGCATTACGTTGTATGGACGGGTCCCACTGTGTGTCGTCTGTCTGTATGTCCGCTGTTTAGCTCAAAAACTATTGATACTAGAAAGTTGTAATTAAGCATGTGTATACCTACACGTTAATGACGCCGAAAAAGTGGTAAAACAATTTTTTGAAAAAAAAAACAATTATTTAGGGTACATTTCCCCTACATCTAAAGTGGGGACAATAATTTTTTTTTCGTCCTTCCCATGGTGTGGGATATCGTTGGATAGGAAAATATTAGGGGTTTGGGAAGACTGTTTTTTGATTAAGTAAACTGTTTGTGACTTATCAAGCTTTAAAGTACCAATTTTCGTTAGAGTCAAGGGTCGTCCCCCCCCTTCCAACTAAACGGTTGTAGTTAGAAATTCAAATGTCACGGCAGTAGTACCTATATATAACGAAGTTTAAAGGAAAACTATCACACTTAAGTGGGCTTTAATAGTTTACGAGTAATAGTCGACCAATTCTATTAGACTCGAAAAAAAAAATCGAACAACTCCATAGAAATGTCGATAGATGGCGCTAAGCGTCAATTATATCGCGCTATTGTTTCATTCCTAAATAAGTTTTATTAAAAAAAAAAAGTTGCTACACCGGCTATGACAAGTCTTATCCAAATCTCAAAAAAAATTAAAACTTTCCGTGCAAAATTATCGGATCTGGTGAGGATTTGTATAGGAAGTCAAATTAGGTAGGTAGTCATGTTTGGCTTTTAGTTAGAGCATGGTACGAAACTATCAGTCAGCGAATACGACCCGCACTTGGCTGTTATAAAAACTACAGAACCCTACACTGCGCGTGGCCCGACACGCACTTTACCGGTTTTTATTTTATCAAGTACCTGTTACTTGTTGACAGGCCTACGCTGTCCTCCCATCCCTACTGTAATTTGAAAACATTGTAAAAGCCAATTATTTTTAAAAGAGTACCTAACCATGGAGTTTCTTGCCGGCTCTTCTCCATAGGAAACGACCAATTGGAACCGTGCACCTAGCTTCTGACGTTTAATAAGTGCCCATGTTGGTTTATGTGAAATAAAATATTTTGAATTTAAGAACATACATACATAGACTGCTTAAAATATAATCCTTCCTTTTGGCTTCGCCGTGGTCGGGTAAAAATAAGTTTGCATGCGGATAAAATCATCTGCCTAATATGTATAAACATCGATTGCTTACAAACCTATAAATATTATGAGGTGATTATGAGTTCAATGTCAATTTAAAAAGTTTTCAGTTATTTCAATTATCCCTTGTATCCATCTATATCCACTATCCATCCACTATGAGTACCTATACATTATTCAGTCTGCCTAGAATTTTCCCAACTATGTTGGGGTCGGCTTTCAGCATAGAAATAGTAATCTATGGCTTCCAGCATAACTGAATACGTATATTTTACATGGAGCGACTGCTTATCTAACCGTCACGACCCAGTTACTAACACTGGTTACGCTGGCACGCTATTGTAAGACTGGTTGACAGACTTTAGGGCTTCTAACTTCCCGTAACGACTGTCAAAGATCTATGAATGACAGCCGGGTATATACAGGGTGGCAGCATAGACTATGACGTGCAAACTGAAAGCATGAATTCAGCACATGATTCTAGCGAATAAATGGGTGTACAGACGCCAGCAAGTCAAGCTACCCGAAACTGTCAAATTTTCCCAATCAACCTTGAACCTTAACGCTTCAGCGATAAAGTTGAAAATCTATTAAAGAAATTTTACAGATTGTAGTAGCTTGATGTGTTGGCGTCTGTACTTACATTATTGAATAATATATGTAATATGAATAACAACTCTGCTGAACCATCAATGAATACAGCCAAGACGGAGATGCATCGGAATTAATATTTAACAAACGAACACAAAGGAAGATGTAGGTAATTCTAACTTAACAACTTGTCAAAGTAAAGTGAAAGTTAAAGCGTACCCATCAATCATTCGATTGTCGGAGACAACCAACGATATATAATAAGCGGCCGCTTGTAAGCCGAGCATTTCGATCGTATCAGTTAAACACACGTTAAGTTAAACGCAGGTTAGTCGTTAATGTTAATCGTGCGTGGTGTAGATGGCTGCGTAGTCATGCTGTCAAGTTAACAATTAAGGAATGTTTTATGATGTTTATGTAATTTTAATTGTTAATCGTTAGGATTGATCGGAGTTTGGAACAATGTGGGATTAGAGTTTCTACCTAAGTATGATGTAACTAATTGTTTAACTTGAATGGTGAATTTCGTCGTTTTGCCAATTTTAAGACCGGTTAAACCACATTCGTTTTATTAAGTTCTTAGTTATGCATATTTATTCTGGCTAGAGATGTTATTTAACTGTCGCTTTTACGAGAGATTATTTTATCGCTCTCGTTCCCACGAATCATCTTTCTTCATTATCAATAATAGGTAGTATTAGTGATCTAAACTGTAGTGCAAGTGCTGACTATTTTAATGAACGCGTGAATTAAGAGTCTTTCCCTGAACATAAAGAGAATAAGTAAGACGATATTGAACGATTTCTTATTTTTTTCTGCCGGTATCCTCTCGATGTTTTCCTGCTCAAAATGGTGATGAAATTATTAACACCACTGCTCTCAAAATGGTGAAGGAAAACATTGTGCGGAAACCACAATGGGCGATACTTTATTTACATTACAATCTAGCCTATTAACTAAAAAGTAATTTAGATATAACTTAAAATTCTATCATAATCAGCCAAAAATATTCCTACTGCTGAGATCCTGGCCTCCTTTCCGTGAGAGGGAGTGGGCCGTAATCCACCACGCGGGCCCAGTGCGGGTTGGTAAATGTCACATGTTTGATGATGATGTATTCGAATTTTTGGTTCTAGAATATGCCGGCTTCCTCACGATGATTTCCTCTACCGTTTGGAGAGTACTGGTGAAGAAATAATTTATACAAAGTAAAGCCTGCTTGGGTTCGAACCCACGACCTAAAATTGGTATGTCGGGGCCGTTACCACGTGGCCACTAGTCCTCCGCAAAATGCCATTGTGGTAATGATATTGTATGTTGAAGGGTGGTAACTCTCCGGGCGTCGGGAGCCGCGTGACGACTCCCAGCCACCGTAGGCGCGGGCCTGCGGGCGGAGAGTAATGGGTAACTCACCGTCCGATCAGGACCAGGCCCGTGCCGGACGGCGTGTATGTGTTCCACCACGCGCGCCTCAAAGAGATGTCAGCAAGATTGACGGGTCCCGATAGGGCCGAAGCCTGCCAGGGTAGCGGAATCGTCCGAAAGGGTTACCGCTGCCCTGGAACATAAAGGGCTAAGGAAGGAACACGGGTGGGTTTTAGTCAGTAAGAGTCTGACACACCCAGAGCGGGAGGGGTAATTTGATGAATTCCCATCCAGAAAAAAAAAGGGTTACTCTTCAGGTGAACTCGTCTGCTGTGGAGATCTCTCTTCCCAGGGCCTTCAGTCATTAACACTTTTACCAAACGCCTCCAAACAGCACCCTAATTCCATAAAACATTTACAATCACAAACTGAATCATTTTGAAGGATATTTAGCAATATCCTTCAAAAGCCATTGCTTCATTTATGTTCGTAATTCTAGGAATTTACATTCGTTTACAAACATTTAAACTCACATACACAAACAGCCAGACCCGGAACAACCACCTGTAGGCAATACAAATATTTGTTCCGTGCGGGAATCGAAGCCACGACACGCAGCGCAGCATTCGATCGCTCAGCCACTGCGCCAACCGTGCCACCGACGTCTGCTCAGCAACGTGAATAACGCAATGAATGTTGCGGAACTGTCAAAATGAAAACCATTGAAAGAAAGAAAGAAAGAAAAAAGTATTTATTGCGACTCAACTTGCATTGCTACTGATATTGTGTCACGCTATTACCTATCCCGCAGGACTATCCTTGCAACTCCTGCCAACGAGAGGGATCTATATGATCTATCTACAGTTACCTATATGCAGTCTATGTAAGCATTACTAAATCCGACGTGACAGCATCATTTTTGGAATCAATGAGCTGGAAAATAAAAAGCAATACCTCACCAATGTGTACGCAAATAGGAAGGAGAACAAAACATATAACATATTATCATGACTTTGTTTTCCGAAGGGTTAAACAAGGTGTGCCATTAGTACACACGGCCAAACGTCAAGCTATAGAAAACCAGTTTGTCTTGGCCTCACTTTGTATGATATTTTCTCACAGTGAACGGTCAGCCAATTCTGGTCTTGCATAGCTTGATGTGTAGCCGTGTGTACACCCACATTTTGACAGTTGTGTTTAAGTTCCATGTATTACATGGAACTTGAGAGCTGAACTGGAGAGCGAGAAATACATCAACAGCTATCTCAAATGATAGTACCAGTTTTATATTATTTTATATACTTACGTAAAGAATAGGGGATTAGTTCTATTTTTGGCTACTTTGGAATTCGTTTTCTTGGTTTGTATTATATAGGCTGTTTCTCTTCATTCACTTCTTTTGAAAGTAATTCACAATTTAAATGGAAAGTGAGTTCGTTTCTATTAAGCAGATGCCAGCACATCAAGCTACTACAATCTGTCAAATTTCTTTAATAGATTTTCAACTTTATCGCTAAACCATTGAGGTTCAAGGTTGATTGGGAAATTTGACAGTTTCGGGTAGCTTGACCTTCTGGCGTCTGTACATTTAAACGGCTGAATGAATTGTCCCACATATTTGTTTTTCATAGAATTTGGTAGAGAGATAACATGATCTACAAACGGATAGATCAAAGGTAAACTGTTCATAGCGGTATCTCATCAGATGATGAGATACCGCTAAGGCTACCGAAAAGGCTAGGCAGATGCCTAGCCTTTTCCCAACTATGTTGGGGTCGGCTTACAGTCTAACCGGATGCAGCTGAATACCAGTATTTTACATGGAGCGACTACCTATCTAAGCTCCACAACCCAGTTACTGGGTAATACGATACCCCTTGGTAAGACTGGTTGTCAGACTTTCGGGCTTCTGACTACCCGTAACGACTGTCAAAGATCCACGAATGACAGCCGGGACCAACGGCTTAACGTGCTTTCCGAGGCACGGAGGGGTCTCGGTATGTAAAGATGGTCACCCATCCACAGACCAACCGCGGAAAGCGTAGCTTAACCTGACCGATTGACCTGTGCGGCTGTTACTTATTATTTTTATCTTGTTCACGACCTAGAACGTAAAAGAACTAGAGAATTCGGTGATTAATCTACACAATACAGGGAAGTCAAGTGATCTCGCGGCTTGTACACGAGATCGAATAGCATTATCAGTCTATAATGTTCCCACTGCTGGGACACAGGCCTCCTCTCTGTGAGAGGGAGTGGGCCCAGTGCGGGTTGGTAGATGTTACATGTCTTCGAGTTTTGTGTTCTAGGACATGCCGGTTTCCTCACGATGTTTTCCTTTACCGTTTGAGAGCAGTGGTGATGAAATTATTTACACAAAGTAAAGCCTGCCTGGGTTCGAACCCACAAAAAACAACTCGTAACTCGGGGCCGTTAACACTAGGTCACCACTGCTAAAATCATCATCATCATCTGCCTAGCCTTTTCCCAACTATGTTGGGGTCGGCTTCTAGTCTAACCGGATGCAGCTGAATACCAGTATTTTACATGGAGCGACTGCCTATCTGCCACCATTGCTGAAATATAGTATGTACCTACTCATAATTTGTAAACAAAAGAAATTCAAAGATATACAAGCTGTTGTTTTGCATCCTGATAAAATTTGAAAGACATACTTAAATAATCAAATAAAATTAAAATTCCCTGGTAAATAATAAATACATACTTGTTTTTTTAGTTATTTAAGGACTGATTTTTCAATCATCTGATAACTTTATTCGAAGAATAATTTTGAAATTTTGACAGTTATTTCATACAAAAACTGTCAATCGTCAATTTTATTCCTCTAATAAAAGTTATCTGGCGATTGAACATTCGGCCCTAAGTTTTGCAGTATTTCAGAATACACCACTTTCAAAGAACAGAATCGCGTTATGGTATCGTATAAGCGGCCGCGTTTTTATGTGTATGTAAAAGGGCAGTTACAGTGCGGTCTCACACAGGCCGTTTTAAAATGCACCCCAAACATGCCGATTTCCGAAAATTAAGAAAAAATTACCTGCTTATTTTATTATTGATTCGTGTCGAGAATCAGTAGTAACTACCTCCTTGAATTTGACGAGGATGCAAAACGATACCTTGTATATATGTATATATATCTACACGAAAACATACACCTACGAGATCTTGATAAAATCCATATGTTGCTAGTTTCAACTCGCTATATAACTTACAAATGGATATTGACATCAAATACTCAACTTACAGAAGTGCGCAGGACCTATCGGATAAAACTTGCCAAACATTTGCCAAGTTAATTTGCAAAAGTTTGGACAAACATTTGGCCCGGGCGTTGCCTAGCAACCCGAGATCTCCCGCACCGAGCCTATTGATTGGTTTATTCCGGTTTATTCTAATTTTATTTAGGCTAAATACTGCTTTCCTTCGCTATTGAATTTTTCATTGAGGTCGGTAAAGGTGTAGACACTTTTGCGTTTGTGTGAGTTTTATTTCAAGGAATACAAATTTTATCAAGCAGGAGTTAAATATGTAGGTACCTACCGATAAAATACGTACGAAATATCTGGATTAACTGGGCTGTACCTTTCGTTTATAATTGTATAGAAACGCTATTCGTGGCGTTAGTGGAAGATTGGCTATTTCGGTTTTTAATAAAAATTCAATTTTGTAGTCAGAAAAAAAAAATTGCACGAAACAAATTCTTCTTAAACAGCTCGAACCATCTTTACAGCTAAACGACATTAAATATACTAGGCTAAAATCAAACTCCACCATCAATATAAATTCGTCATTATTAAACAGTGATCAACGCACATTTATAAACAATTTTAAACATAAACAAACATCCAATTTGCCAAACGATTTTAAATCTTTAAATCCGTTTCCATTAGGTTGTGACATCAAATGTATTACATTCACTATTTCACAGTAAAACCGTAGATTCTCATAAAATATAATTATGCGTGTCTATCTAATTCGATTTGATCTTCAGGCAAAGATGGACATCTCAGCTGTTTCAACATAACGTTTTTTATTATAATTTGTGAGGGATCAGTCATAATTATATTGTAATCAGGTAGGTATTGCATTTTGCTATGAAAGAGGTGCTTTTTTTTTGATAACCGACGAAAAATTTCCTCGTGGAAGATGGCGAACAGCGGTTACGTGCTGCCTTGAACTCTTGCCCAGCTAGGTTTCGGGGAGACCCTCTACAGTCTCCTTAGAGATGTGCGTTACAGAGCTCCGGATAGGTCTTCTGAGAGGTAACGGTGCCCCTTCCATGTGCAGATGACCACCGGGGTGGTTTTAGTGAGGTAGAAAACCCATCTCCCTGGTTTTATCCCCAAAAACTTGGCGCCTTTTGAAGGATTCCCCCCGAAAAAAAGGTGGTCTAGAATCATGTGCTGAATTCATGGTTACAGTTTGAGCACTGGTTAAAAATGTATTCTGTAAGTATACTATAGTTTATTATTTGAGTTATTTCTCTACAGGTATAATCTTGCCAATCAGCAAGGTGGTCGCGGTGGTGGTATGCACTAACCCGCTCTGTGTCCGCGTGGTGGTTTATGGCCCACTCCTGCTCACCTAGAGAGTAGGCCTGTGTCCCAGCAGTGGGATCCTTATAGGCTGCAAGGTGCTTCCACATTATAGTAGGTAATGTCAATCATAGGATTTAAAATTATTGTAATAATAATAAAAAAGAAAGAAAGAAAAAACGTTTATTTGCGGTAAATATGAAATAAAAAAGAACATAAAAACAAAATAAAGAAAACAAACAATAAGAAATGGTTGACAATATGCGTCACATCCACGCAAAACGGCTATCGTTCAGCATTATGCTGCGACCCTATGCAAGACAGAGCCCCAGCGTTGGTTAATAAGACTTCTTATTAAATTATGTTACTAATGAGGGGCTTGTGGCTAAGTAATAACATCCGCACGGATCGATCGATCAGGCTAAGCTACGCTCGCCGCGGTTGGTCCGTAGATGGGTGACTATCTTCACATACCAAGACCTCCGTGCCTCGGAAAGTCCCGGCTGTCATTCGTGGATCTTTGACAGTCGTTACGGGTCGTCAGAAGCCCGAAAGTCTGACAAGGGGGTCATCTTATCAAGGGATATCGCATTACCCAGCAGTTAGCTGCATCCGGTTAGACTGGAAGCCGACCCTAACATAGTTGGGAAAAGGCTAGGCAGATGATGACTTTTTATTAAATTATGTCCAGATTCAGCTGTATCTCACTAACTATGCTACTCAGAACCATTACATGCAATGACCAGCTCATCTTGAAGTAATAAGCAAAAACCTTTAGTTAAAATGCCTCCTAGCTTTCAAAGTTAAACTTTCGTAGTTTTTTTAGGTGCCAAAGTTCAAAACTGTAAAAATAATTTCTGAGTAATGATTTTGCGACGGAGCGCTCAAAGTAACGGCTAGATATGTTGAAATGTCACTTGTTTCTCAAGTTTGTTACTACTTTCGTTTTGGTACTGTACTTTCTTTTTTTTGTGAACGAATTTCTTTCTATTGGTAATTCGCTGGACGGCTTAATCTTCATCTAAACATTGAAACTATGTCGTTTTTTTTATCATCATCATTTTACTGAACTTTGTCCTTAGGTAATCCTTATTTTTGTGAGTCGGTACTACAGACTGTATCTCTATTAGGGCTGGCGCCCACTGGCGGCACAGTACGGCAAGGGATTTTTATGTGACGAATAAAAATATAACTAACCTATTATGTATGACAATAAAATTGAAATTTCAATGATGATGCCAGAGGACATCGCGGCATATACCTAAGGATCGTTGCCGTTGAAATTTCAATTTTGATGTCATACTTTTAAATTCGGGGCTAAATAATAACAGCCGCACAGGTCGATCGTTCAGGTTAAGCTACGCTTGCCGCGGTAGGTCTGTGGATGGGTGACCATCTTTACATACCGAGACCCCTCCGTGCCTCGGAAAGCACGTTAAGCCGTTGGTCCCGGCTGTCATTCGTGGATCTTTGACAGTCGTTACGGGTAGTCAGAAGCCCGAAAGTCTGACAACCAGTCTTACCAAGGGGTATCGTATTACCCAGTAACTGGGTTGTGGAGGTCAGATAGGCAGTCTTTCCATGTAAAATACTGGTATTCAGCTGCATCCGGTTAGACTGGAAGCCGACCCCAACATAGTTGGGAAAAGGCTAGGCAGATGATGATTCGTCGCATAAAAATCCCGTGACGTGCCGCCAGTTGACGCAGCCCTTAGTCATCATCACAGTAATCACCACATCATCCGCACCGTATCATCTTTCACACAATTTATCCATCGTTTTTTAGTCTCACCTTCTCTTATGCCCATCCACATGCATATACAAAACTTTCCTGACGCCACGTTTCTCATTCCTCCAGATCAAGTTATTTGCCATTATCAAATTAAGTGATTAAGTTATCACATTAATTAAAAGCAAAGTATTTTTATTGCAAAATCATAAATATCGACAACATCCTTGCGAGTTCCGACATACTTACATAATTTCTGTCCTTTTACTAAGTTTCCAAAATAAAACTTGCTAATTTCGGACATGTTCAGATAGTCGTACATTTTACGAGTGCGCCCCAGTCAATGCAATTTAAACCTTACTTCAATGACATAAAGTCGTATAGGTATCGAATTCAGCTACTGTGTTTTCACTGTTACGTGGATTCGGTCAGGGCCAAGGTTTGCGCTGGACCTCGAGGGTTCAGAGTAAACACGCATTCGCAAGCTTTTTAAATATTTGCGCGTGAACAAGGTTAGTTTTTGTATTTTTAAAATCAGGGTTGCCAATCGCGGTTGCTTTTAAAAATAGTATTTTGACAAAACTGTGACAGAATAAGGTCGTAGTCGGAAAAATTGTACTTAATAAATTATTTTAAGGGGTGTTATAATCAATAAGTACTAATATTATAAAGGGGGTAACATTTGTGTAGGGGGTAATCTTTGGAACTACGTTTCCGATCCCGAAAATTCTTTCACTACAGGGTATTGCCGAGTGTCATTGAATAAATCTTTTTTTTTTTTGGTTGGGAAATCTTCATATGACTTCTCCCGCTCTGAGCGGAGCGGAAGGGCGTGTCAGACTTACTTTTACTGACTAAAACCCACCCGTGTTCCTTCAGTTGCCAATGCCAGGGGCCACGGTATCTCTTTCGAAGAACTTGCGGCCCTGGCAACAAGCCGCGGCCCTGGCAAAACAACCCGCGGCCCTGGCCCAGGATATACTTATCTTATGTTAAAACAAGAAATTTTATGCGGACGAAGTCGCAGGCAGAATTTTGGAACGAAGTTCCTTATCGCGCGTTGCGAAAGGGGGCTAGACGGAAAAAATTAAGACCAAAAGTTGGAACGACACTTTTTGCTACAGTTGTAAGCCGTGCGGCGTGCGCGTATTTATCTGTCTGTCTCTCTCTCTCTCTCTTATAGAAAGCAAGCCAGTTATACTTCGTTCCATCCGGGTGTCCCTTGACACCTCTCAAGTTTTTATTATTATTATGAGCCTGTGTTGTTCCACTGCAGGGCAAATACCTCCCTTCCCTCCTTCCACTTTTCCCGGTCTACTGCTGTTGTGGGCCAATCCTTTGAGAAGGAGTCCAGCTCATCCCGCCATCTCTTTTTGGGTCTGCCGCGCGGTCGTTTCCTGCCATTTGGGATCCACTGAGTGGTGGCTTTTGCATATTGCTGCTCCGACATGCGACAGATATGGCCGGCTCAGTTCCACCTTAGCCCAGCAGCTTATAAAAATAACAATCCCCTAGGAAAAAAAATACTTATTTTATTTCTAAGCATGCGCAGAATCTGTGATATGTTCTTTTCACATTTCTTATTGCAGCCGGAATTTCTACCACTTTTGGCGTCAAACCAAAAAAAATCTCGACATCAATTTCACCTTTTACTCATTCACAAATCTCTTATAACGGATATACCTACTTATGGCCAAGATTATTCACTACACCACTTCAGAGATAAGTTCTGAACCACAAACTGATTACCTATGCTACTTGTGCACAGTGATCAACATCTGTCACTCCTGGCTTGACGTTGAGTGAAACTTCACTCAGTTTTTATAGTCCGTTCAAAGTTATTTTTGCCTCTGATTTTGCATCACTGTCCAAATCACAGTGAACTTTATTCTCGTCGCAATAAGGTTGCTATAAGGTTGCTGCTGCTAGAGGTAAAATAACTGTGAACGGACGGTGAAAAGAAAGGCTTGAAATTGAGAAAGTAAAAAAAAGTGAAGTCATGGTTGAGGTTAAAATGTGTATTTTTTAAAAAATTACTTTAATTAAAAAAGAAACGACGACATTTTTTTACCAAATCTTTCGATCAATTCCTCATCATCATCATCATTGCAGCCTTGTTCCACCAATTGTTGAGGCTGTTGAGGCCTCCAACCTTTTGTACCCTACTTCCCTGGTCTGTGCGAGTCTTCCCGTGATGTACAGGGGGCCTAAAAAGGCCACTTTGGCAGAATCATAAATAGGATAACAATATGAATCATATTAAAAATCGTAATATGGTCATATACTGACAATAAATAATATGATCTGTGTGCAATTCATATCACAATCAAATAACATTTAAACTGTAGAAATAAAAAATATAAAACCAATTTGATTAATAAAAACTGTAATGAAAAATTTACCGATAAATTCACGGTTTTTATTTTTTTTTCATGCGGCAATGTTTACACCAAATACAAAATGAAACTTTATGAAAACTAGAGGAATTGCTAATGATCTGCTGGGAATTCAGAAAATGAATAGCTTTTAGAGGTATTGCTTATAGTGGCCTTTTTAAGTCCCCAGGTCGTCCTACCTAGCTATTACATCTATACTTATAATAAATCTGTAGAAATGAAAATTCTGTACATTGAAAATATCAAAAAAATAAATGGCAGGGGGTGTTACTTGACCGACACCGAACCCAAAAATGTGATTAAAAAAATTTTTGTCTGTCTGTCT
Organism: Apamea sordens; assembly: GCA_945859715.1. Taxonomy (NCBI): domain Eukaryota; kingdom Metazoa; phylum Arthropoda; class Insecta; order Lepidoptera; family Noctuidae; genus Apamea; species Apamea sordens. The sequence continues at coordinate 15,459,015 of OX243998.1, read as the reverse complement.
GTCTGTCTGTCTGTCGGTCTGTCTGTCTGTCTGTTTGTTCAGGCATCACGCAAAAACTACCGGTTCGATTACGATGAAACTTGGTATAATTATTCTTTAATATCCTGGGCACCACACTGGGTACTTTTTATCCCGGAAAAGTATATACAATAAAAAACAAACTTAATTTTGCGGTTCGATCCCTATACCCGATTACCACTGTCTGTACTGTACCAACCGCAAATACTAAGTTTGTCGTAGGTTGGGTCACCCGCAGTGGAGTTCATTTTTATTCCTTTTAGTTTTTAGAGTTATTTAGGTTTATTTTTATAGTCGTAGGTATAGATTTTAATTTTAAAGTATAGGTAGTATATTAATTGATAGTGTACGTAGTGACCGTAGGTTATTTTATAATACTGTTAGGTAGGTTTAGTCATTCGTATAGATATTAGTTTTTAGGGATTTTGCTTATTTATTGAGTTTAGATTAGTTATCATCAGAAATAGGTTTATTTAGGTAGGTAGGTATTTAATTTTCTGTTATTGAGTTTTTTTTTTTATTAGTTAGGTACTTAGGTAAAGATATCATATAGGTACCCTCTTAATCACCACTAATGAGACACAATTGGTTTTCTATTGTAATTAGCCACAAAGGGCCCGCGACATAGATGGCATTCTGGGGAAGCACATACATTTTATCCTGTTAGCACGTTCCCGTGGGTAAATTTCCGACATCCACGCGGGCGAAGCCGCGGGCAGAAGCTAGTTATCAAATAAAACTGATAAATTTTAATCGATGACTAAACAATTTTCGATTTAAATTTTAATAGATGACTAAATAATCGTTCGATTAAAATTTATCGGTTTTAATTGATGTTGGTTGGTGCAACATTACCGATTATATCGAAATTGTAACACAGAAACACTAGACAAATGGAATAACGATAATTGTTAAACATAATAATAATCGTTAAATCTAATAATAACAAATTCTTTTTAACAAAAACAAGTTCTTTTCTAGTCAAAAATATATGTGTGGCAGCCGTGGTAGCTCACCAGCTAAATAATAAGAAGCACCTCAGGATAGGGCAACATATCCTGAGATGCCTTGTCGCTACCTCACTAAGTGCTAGCGACAGTTTCCGAGAGCCCATTATTGAGTGTGCAAGTTACCCCATGACATTTTTTTCCGATTAAAATTAAACATTGATCAGGCAGGGACAACAGTCCTTTCATAGTTCTAGGTAACCAGTCCACTTTAGTCATCCAAACACATATTCTTAATATCTTTGTTTCCATATCCTGCAATAGTCCTACGCCAACCGGGGGTTGTCCTTAAGTGCACTTGCATAGTGTGAACAGGGATAATCGTCGGTTCGTGGCTCATTTCATTTAAAGCGTCTAACGGACCTCTGTGAGTTGGCTTTGGCCCCTCGTGCGCCTTCCAAAGGTCCGGGACCCCAGGATCTCCACAAATGGCAAGAGACGTAAAAATAATAGTAATGATTTATTTAGGTACATTAAGATTTTGTAGTCCATGAGGGACTTACAAAGTATGCATTAATATTTACATAGTGTAGGATATTTACATCGAATGGTTAGGTGAATCACTGCTCTCCTAGATCACTGAGTAATCTGTGTTTAGGAGAGACAAATCTAGCCAATAGCAGCCTCTTATCGCATTTCGCAACTTGTTTTAAATTCAAAACATAAACTTATTCATTCTGAAACTTTCACACAGACCATAAAAAGCGTCGCAACGATCCAGCAACGTACACAGTTTTTTCACAACAACTCCAAATACCAAACGCATTATTGATTAATCTAACACCTACATCACATTGTAACATTGCTATACAGAACCGAAGACTACACAATAAGACAGCCATCGATCATTACCGACCCGAACACCGAGTGTTACGTCATCAAGTTATTTTTTTCTCACCGGCCAGTGTGCCAACTTGTACGAGTAGATAATCGTGGGGCGCTCTCCACTGCAATTGCAGGATTGCGTACTAGACTGGACATAGGAGATAGAGACAGTAGTTTTACTCCGTACGAAGATTTAAAAAAGCTTCAAATCCGGGCATCGATGTGACTTTTTCAATTCATACGAGTTTATCTTAGACATTACTGGCATCGGTGAAGGAAAAACGTCGTGAAGAAACCTGGAATTGTAGTTAATGTAAGGGCCGGTTGTTTCAAATAAGGCAAGGCAATAATTTTGTACCTAATTGTAATTTGAAACAACGCTCTTTTTGGTTTGACGATAGATAGCGCTATTTTTGACATATACGCGTGCGCACGTCAAGTGGACGTTTAACAGGCTTGGTGATCAATGCTCATGCCTGCTCTGTAAGAGAAGGCCCTTGCTCTGCAGTGGGGCAATAATAGGCTGGTTTTATTGTTATTATGATACATGCAGCACTAAAATAGTGTGATGTCGCTGGGAATCCGGCTGGCTGGCTGTCCAGCAGCTGGGCTCTGGGTGTCCTCGAGTACGTATTGAGAAAGACGTTTGGGGAAACTAAGGGCTGGTATATGCAGGGGGGTGATATGGGTGATATAATTCAACGTACCTGATCCTATATACAGAGTTTTTTTTTTTTTTTCAGTATGTGAAATCATCAAATGACTCCTCCCGCTCTGGGTGGAGCAGAAGGGAGTGTCAGACTCTTACTGACTAAAACCCACCCGTGTTCCTTCCTTAGCCCTTTATGTTCCAGGGCAGCGGTAACCCTAGTTTACTTTTAAACTTGTTAAGGACCATAACGTTACGGAATACAAATTTATTTATTTGATTTACCATTTATGTACACATATATGTATAAACAGACAAGAAAAAACAGAACAGAAAAAATTGGTACAGAGGTGATGATTATTATTTATGAGGAAATAATATCTCAAAAACTTTAGCGATATACTATGGATCTAATCTGCATTCGCGATTTATTTGCCAAAAATTTAAACAAATATGAGTTTTTGGAAAACTAACTTAATACCTACACAATAAAGTTCAGTTTACGCTAAAACTTCAAAAAAAATTATAACTTTTTCAATAGTGCAAGTCACTCTGAAATCAACTTAATTTCTATTATAATAAAGTTGATGTTTGTTTAACTTGAAATAACATCAATTTGAAACATTAGTTTGAATAGACTTTAAGTATTGACATGGCCCTTCTTAAACATTTTTATTTGCTCAGGCAAGTTTACAACAATAGTGATGCAAGACTTTGTTATTTCTTTTACAAGCGGTTAAGAGAGTGAGCCTTCTTTTATTCTTACATTGTAATTTTAACCAACTTGATAGAATGTGTGAAATATCAGACTCTTATGCGAAGTGTTGGAAACGCATCTAAATTGCAATTATATTGACTTGTTAGCGTTTTTTGGAGGATGTGATTTTTGGGAAATATACGTAGTTAATAACTTTTTTTTTTGGACGGTATATCATCAAATGACCTCTCCCGCTCTGGGCTGAGCGGAAGGGCGTGTCAGACTTTTACTGACTAAAACCCACCCGTGTTCCTTCAGTTGCCTGTGCCAGGGGCCACGGTATCTCTTTCAAACAACCCGCAGCCCTGGCGGACGTAGTTTATACCTTTGGTTTTTGATATTTACTCTGTGGTCTTAGGTCATTCTCATTAGGCAAGTGAAGGTGCAAAGGAGACCTAGATGCTTCGGTGATAGTATCGAACAGTATAGTGATTGTAAGGTCAGACTGTACGGCACAGCGGGCGTTTGGGTAGCCGAACCCCCGGTGTGCCGTACAGTCTGGCCGACTTCGAGCACTGAGTGCTCAAACTTTTGAGTTTAGAAGTAGGTAGATAACTAACTACCTAAAAATAGATAATAATAATAATATAATAATAATAATAGTGTATTTCCAAAAACTTAGTACTACTTTACAATGGCAATGTGGCAGCAAATTCAGATATGGTAAAGAGATTAGGGTCTGTAGCCGAACTAGGCATAGCCTGTATTTCGGCTATCAGCACCATTCCCCTCGAGTATTTTATTACAAGAAAAGGTGCCAAGCAATAGAGGCATATAAAATTAAATCACTAGGTACTACAGAAATATAGAATAATATTTGATAAGTAGTAGATAGATTGATAAATCGTTTTTTTTATACCTAGAATATGTCTTAACTTATTCTAGGTATCTAAGTTTGGTGAAATTCGCCCTTAGTTTTTATTACTGTTGCGTTTTACCTACAGTTATGCACAAAAAAAAACGATTTATCAATCTATCTATTTCCTGAGAATAAATTTTGAATTTTTGACAGTTTTCCATAGTAGAACTGTCAGACGTCAATTGTACCTCCACAGATAAAAAATATCTGACTTTGGTAAAATCAGCCCCAAGTAAGTATATAATTTATATTACAAAACCGAGGCGAAGCCAATATACATAAAAAAGGCAAACTGCTGAATAGATAAGATTTTTTTTGAGATTGTGGGATTTTCATAAAATGTTAAGTATCATTCATATTTAAATTAAACTATTAATATAATTATTATATGAAAATATAATTATTTGTTGTCTTTGACATTGACATCTCGGGATCCTGGGGGCTCGGACCTTTAGAAGGCGTACCAGGAGCCGAAGCAAACTCGCAGAGGATCCTTAGACAATTTCAAATGAAGAGGATGCACCAACTGACGACTATCCCTCTATGCACTATACAAGTGCACTCGAGAACAACCCCCGGTTGGTGCAGAACTATAGCAAAATATGGAAACAAAATACATTGGGCTATGGGTTTGTGTGGCTATAGTGGATCGGTTACCTTGAACTATGGAAGGACTATGCCCCCTGAATTATTATAACCTATGATGTCGTTGGTATGTTGCGGTGCTCAGAAAAATATATACAAAGTAAGGTTGTTCATACTAAATTCTCATGGATTTATTATCTCAATCATACTAATCATGGACACAGAAGCAACAACATAATAAATAAATAAATAATAACGCAATATCTATCAAAAAGTTACCAAGTACCAAGTGGCAAGTACCACAAATGTCATGTGCCAGAGAGTGTAGGTGCCACCTCGCCTGATAAATACATTCGTTACGCTTTAAAAGAGGTGTGTGAAGCAACGAGGCGTCATTGGTGTCAATTCGATACTTTTAAGTGTCAGTGTCATGTGAAGTGTCTATCTTCAAAGCAAGGCCTAAGTCTAAGGTCATTCATTTAATTTAATTATTTATTTATTTTAACTTCACAAGTACTAGGAGTTCCTATTTTACAAGAGCTATCATCATTGAATCTCACGACTCACTGACGGCTCAGATCTCAAGTGACACAGACAATGTCCCACCTTCCATTCTGCGCATCAAGCCCTGTCACCTGCCGATCGATTCTGTAAAAATCTCACCGTGAATAGTTAGGTGAAGTGAGCTTAGAGTGAGCTGTCAATAGTGTCAATCCCTAGCATTAGTTGAAATGTCAGCTCACTCCACGCTCACTTCACCTAAGTTTTCACGGTGAGATGGTTACAGAATCGCACTGCAGTGCGCTTGATTATCTTGTGATGACTGAGTCTGTGAGCGGAGTTTGCGCAGCCAATTTTTGGTGGCTCGTGCAGTGCAGTGGTGGCCCAACAGTCTTACGAGTTGTATATCGTGGGTTCGAACCCAGGCAGGCGCTTTACTTTGCGTAAATAATTTCATTACCATTGCTCTCAAAACGGTGAAGGAAAGCATCGTGAAGAAACCGGCATGTCTTAGGACCAAAAATTGGAAGACATGTGACATCTACCAAATCGCGCTGGGCCCGCGTGGTGGATTACGGCCCACTCCCTCTCACAGAGAGGCGGCCTGTGTGTCAGCAGTGGGAACGTTACAGGCTGATTAATTTTAGAGATGAACACTGCTGGTTAACATCTGATATTAAATTATTGAAGAAAGTCATCTTCTTCCAAAGAAAAACCCATTTACTTTACCAGTCACAAATACATTTATCAATTTTAACCGTGACACGACCTTTGAAGAACAGTTCATTTAGGTTTTCATTCAATTCCATGATACAATGCGTCGAGTATATTAACGATACAATACAGGTCACAACCTAAACCATTCATCTACTAATTTAGGGAAATGTCATTTTACTAGTTAGTAATTGAATGGACCTGTGGGGTAATTCCGTTACACTCTATTTTGACAGTTCAACAACATTCATAGCGTTATTTATGTTGTAGAGGAGACAAACTTTTCGAACGTAATGAAGCAATGGATTAGCAATATCCTTCAAACTGATTCAGATTAAGATTACGCGCTGAATTTCCTTAAATTCAGTGCTGTAGTATTCGCGTGAAAGTCGGACATACAAACATGTACTTCGTTACGATTTCATCAAAATGGTAGGTACGGTCAGCATCAAAAGTCGGTTAACACTTTAGTTGTTTAAATCTTAATTATTGAGAAAAATATTCTTAAAAAGCTTATATTAATAAGATATTTAAGAATAATTAACTCTTTGCTATTACATGAAATAGAGAAAACCAATGTATCACATCATTTTGTATCAATTTAGATGATTTGTAAAAGTAACAGTGTTAATTGACTTTTGATGCTGACTGTACTATAAGAATAAGAATCATTTATTTTCAAAAAGTATTGGTGTTACCAGTTGTAAAAATTGGTGGTTTCATATACAGTCTATATTTTGCCTGTTGAGTGCAAACAAATACAAATAAAAATACCTATGTTCTCATATAATTTTGATAACCTAATTGCCATACTATATTATGTAGGTAAGGCTTAAAATTCGTGACCTCAGACATATTGGACGTCTCAGGATAAGCGTCTAACAACATGAACCGAGCATCTAAGTGTACTTATAGTGAAAGGTGCATACAAGATTTGATCTCAGTTCGAATGGAGACTGAATACAAATCCTTTCCGGTAAAGAAAGCGAGTTTAAGATGAACACTGATGCAATTTGGATTCACAATCGATGTGAATTTCTACTGTTCAAGAAGCACGGTAATAGGAGAGCGGGTTGTTTGTCTGCGTGCAAGGTTTAGGAGGTCATTTGTGGCTTTGTTAGTCAAATAAGCTACACCGGCCTGACCGGACGGGTGTTGTGTCTGGCGGGCAATTGCCCAACGATTCATGTTGAGAAGTTTGTATATATTATTATACTAATTGCGCGGTAAACTCTGCTTGCGAGATGCAGGATTTGCGTGACGTCAGTATGACGCGTTGTGAGCATGTGGCGTGGTAGATAAGGCTTCAAGAGGTAATGGGGTATGCCGATTAAAAGTATTGCATCAACTTGTAATAATGGCTCGATACAATAACAATAACTCTTAAAAACGTATTCATTTGTTTCTCTTTGATTAAAAGACGCTGCCTCTTTGGTTTAGTGTTCGTAAGCACTACTGCTGAGCCTGAGTTCCTGGGTTCGGTTCCCAGGTTGGGCAAAGTGTTAAAAGGTTTTTCCATCAAGAATTTCTCAATATCAGCCCGGAGTCTGGAATTGTGTCCGGTTGATTGCAATAGGGTCGCCCCCTGTTTGATAGGACCTGAACATAACTGGAGAAGTCGGTAAAAAAAAAGTAACGCTTGCTTGTTCAAACGAGGCAAGGCCTCCTCACCTCTTGAAAAAACCGGCCAAGTGCGAGTCGGACTCGCCCATGAAGGGTTCCGTTACGTTACGATTTATGACGTATTAAAAAAAAACTACTCACTAGATCTCGTTCAAACCAATTTTCGGTGGAAGTTTATATGGTAATGTACATCATATATTTTTTTTAGTTTTATCATTCTCTTATTTTAGAAGTTACAGGGGGGGACACACACATTTTACCACTTTGGAAGTGTCTCTCGCGCCGAAATTAGAAACCTCAATATCATTTTTGAAGACCTATCCATAGATACCCCACATGTATGGGTTTGATGAAAAAAAAATTTTTGAGTTTCAGTTCTAAGTATGGGGACCCCCAAAATTTATTGTTTTTTTTCTATTTTTGTGTGAAAATCTTAATGCGGTTCACAGAATACATCTACTTACCAAGTTTCAACAGTATAGCTCTTATAGTTTCGGAAAAAAGCGGCTGTGACATACGGACGGACAGACAGACAGACAGACAGACATGACGAATCCATATAATAATCATGTTCAGGCATTTTTTGATCGCACAGGTAACTACTGTTATGGTACACACGACATCAAGAAATACGAAAATATTTATGGTGATATTATGTATCCACAAAGGTTGGCTTTTGATCATGTTACCCCTGTCAAAACCAGGTGCGATATTTTATTCTATTTTCAAAGCAATTTCCTACTGAAATTGTTGTTGTAATACAACGCTGAATGTTTTCAGGAGCCTGGCTAGAATATTTTATGTAAATTCTACCATAAATAATTTCTTATTTTTAGGGTTCCGTACCTAAAGGGCGTCAACGGGACCGTATTACTAAGCTTCTGCTGTCCGTCCATCCGTCCGTCTGTCTGTCAACGGGCTGTATCTCATGAACCGTAATAGTAAAACAGTTGACATTTTTACAGAGTGTATATTTCTATTGCCGCTATAACAACAATTAATAAAAGTATTTTTTTTTTTGTATTTTTCGACGTTTTTTGTTAAGCGTTTTACGGTGGTACTAAACCCTTTGTGACCGATTCACACTTGGCCGCTTTTTTCCTCAAACTTCCAGTGATACATAATCCTAAGTTATAATTAACGCGTTTAGAACCTTGGGCGTTAATTATACTCTTGGAACTTAGAAGATGTTACCCAATCTCAAGGTGATTAAAATTAATTTCAGTATTTATAAAGCTTGCGGGTTTTTGTTACTTTCGTCATTGGCGTTATGGATTCTACGATTATCGCCTACTAGGGATGTAGCTTTTATGGTGCTTAGTGCACGATGCCCAGTAGTAAGATTTACAATATATTTAACGGGGTAATTGCGTATAGTGACAGTCACGAATCTTGAGCGCTCGGTTTAAGAGTGGCGATCGGTTTACGTATTGTAAACCTATGGTAAAAAAAAACCCGACTCTTTCATACAGTGCTCAAAATTCGTGCCGGTCACTATAACACACTTCACAGTAGCAATGCATTTCACTTTGCCAGTTCAACAATATTCATTGCGTTATTAACGTTATCTATATCAAATTTATCGAACATAATGAAGCAATGGATTAGCAATATCTTTCAAAATGGTTCAGATAGTTATTGATAATGTGTGTTACGCAATTAAGGAGCTGATTTTCATGATAACAAAGTTGATCGCTTGACGATTTTTAGTTTGTTTGTCTGTTAGCTGGTAACTGCAAGCAGACTTGCTATTATATACATACAATCACATCGTAAATATTTCCACGATATAATGTGGTTTATCTTAGGTTTCTTTAACTTAACTTATCTTTTCTGAAGGTTCATCGCAATGACGCTTTCATAAAATTTATTACTTAGACCATAAAAAGCATTTATTTCACATTCATTTCTCACACTTTGTTCTCTTGATTGGCATCCTTATCGATAAAGATCGAGATAATAAGATCGACACCTGCCCATCACTCACGCGTGAATGTCAGACTTTTCGCGCGCAATATGTCTTGATTTCATCAAGATTTCAAAATGGCGGCGCTAGTAAGTAAAGCATGACTTTAGTAAACAATCACCTGTTTAGTGGGACAGTTGCATAAAGCCTTTTAAGGGGAGTGACGTCATCGGTACGTATATAGAAAGAAAAATATTTTATTCTGTTTGTGCAGAATAAAATATTTTTCTTTTTCTATATTATGGTTATTTGCGATTAGAATGTTGATTGGTTAAATAGATGTGTCTAAAGAGTTGCAAGTCTCTCGCGTGACAGTGATCGAGTTAATTCAGTGTGTTTGAGTTTTGTATAAACTTAAGTTAGACTATTAACGCTAAAAATTGGAATAGGTATCAGTCATGGCAACGGGCATTCATCTATATTTCACGCCTTATTTAGACTTACAGTACACGTAAAAATGCCAGTAACAGTATAAGCCCCACATAATAGAAATAAAGAAAAAAAATAAAAGAAAGGAAATAAAGACACACACATACGAGCTGTTGTTTTGCATCCTCATCAAATTTCAGGAGGCTGTTATGAAAGACATAAATAATCAAATAAAATTACGATCCCTGGTAAATAATGAATACAAGTACATAATTGTTAATTTATTTAAGTTATTTAAGTTTGACAGTATTTTAAAATACACCACTTTCAAAGAACAGAATCGCGTTATGGTATCGTATTAAGCGGCCGCGTTTTTATGTGTGTGTAAAAGGGCAATTACAGCGCGGTCTTACCCAGGCCGCGTTTTAAAATGCGTGTCCTACACATGCCGAAAGTTAGAAAAAAAACTTGAGAGGTGTCAAGAGACACCCGGATGGAACGAAGTATAACACTGGCTTGCTTTCTATAAGAGAGAGAGAGAGAGACAGACAGAGAAACGCGCGCACGCCGCACGGCTTACAACTATAGCAAAAAGTGTCGTTCCAACTTTTGGTCTTAATTTTTTCCGTCTAGCCCCCTTTCGCAACGCGCGATAAGGAACTTCGTTCCAAAAACCTACTTATTTTATTTTTGATTCGTATCGAGCATCAGTAGCATAGTTACCTCCTTGAATTTGACGAGGATGCAAAACGACACCTTTTATTTTATTAGGGGCGAATATTCCTAACAAATTGTCAATGACCATGCACAAATCCAGTCTGCAACTGATAGGTACCTACTTAACTAACTAAAAAACCAAACAGCACTGCCCGATTCTTAAATCAAACCCAAGTCCTTCCGCTGAAGCAGTTGCGCGTATGACTGCTAGATTAACGAGACACTCCAACTCAACAATTACCTTCCAAAGACATATTTTCAAATTAACTCACGAACGACAGTGAAAGCAGATATTATAGTGTGTCTGTCAAAATCTAAAAATCTAAACCTGCTTCGATCCTAAGCAGCTGTTTTGTGGTCGTATATAAATAATGACTTTCTTTTTCGGTTCGTTTGCTATTATCTAGCTTGGTATCTAGGCCAGACAGATCTGTTCAGGAAGTACCTACTAATGCATATTGACTTGTGTGGATATTTCTTGCGTGACTAGACTAGAATTTTGGTTGACTTTTTGGAATGTATGTAGGTTTGAGTTACTTAATGCGGTGTTGGATCGGTGGTTTTATTATTTTCGAATCAACGGAAGTTTGGTTGATTATAAAAAAAAGTACCTGTATTGTGTACTCTGGCTTAGGAAGTCTGGCGTAGCAATTTGCTTCAAAATGATTCTGATTCCGATTGATTGTGTGTTACGCAATTAGAGTGCTGAGCTGGCTTTTGACCTTTCTGATACACACTGTATATCTTCAACAAACTCTGTAGTACATTTTCTTCCATGTGTGTGAAGACATCTAAATAAAGATCAAAGGAAGAAACTTGTATTTCCATATAACATTAATATAGTTAAGTATTCCTTTGACAGAGGCAAGTTACGACTGTTGGAGAACTTGGACAGTTGCGTGGCAGACTTTTCAATCGATACCGCGAGATACATTGTCGGGGAAAACATATTTGACGGCACGGTTGGCAGTGGTTAAGCGATTGACTACTGCGCTGCGTGTCGCGGGTTCGATTCCCGCACGGAATAAATATTTGTATAGCCTACAAGTAGTTGTTCCAGGTCTGGCTGTTTGTGTATGTGAGTTTAAATGTTTGTAAGCGCACCCACAATACAGAAGTTCCTAATGTAGGGCAACGTTTAAAAAAAAATTAAGAGAACACTAAAGAACTTTTTCTAAACAGCTGTTAATATATTTATGTATTTTCAAACTAAAATAATATACGCTGGATAAACTTCCTATACTAAAAATAACTAACTAACTAATTTTGACAACACGGTTAGCGCAGTGGCTGAGCGATCGGACTGCTGCGCTGCGTGTCGCGTGTTCGATTCCCGCACAGAACAAAATATATTTGTAAGTCCTACATGTATTTGTTCTGAGTCTGGGTGTTTTTCTATGTATAATATGTATGTATTTACAAAAAAAAAAAAATGTTTGTATGTAGTTTATCAGCCATCTTGTTACCATAACACAAGCATTAGGTTGCTTAGCTTGGGACTAGATGGCGCTGTGTGAAATGTCCAGGGATATTATTATTATTAACTAAGGAAGGAGGACCCTGGAAGGAGGACGCGTGGCCTCGCGAAATATGGAAGGAATGGAGGAAGACTATTTCCAGGAGTGGGACAGCATAGGAGAGTAAAAAAAAAGAACCTAACTAAACCTATTAACAAACTAAAATATGGCGTCAAAAAGAACCTAACTAAACCTATTAACAAACTAAAATATGGCGTCAAAAAGAACCTAACTAAACCTATTAACAAACTAAAATATGGCGTCAAAAAGAACCTAACTAAACCTATTAACAAACTAAAATATGGCGTCAAAAAGAACCTAACTAAACCTATTAACAAACTAAAATATGGCGTCAAAAAGAACCTAACTAAACCTATTAACAAACTAAAATATGGCGTCAAAAAGAACCTAACTAAACCTATTAACAAACTAAAATATGGCGTCAAAAAGAACCTAACTAAACCTATTAACAAACTAAAATATGGCGTCAAAAAAATCCTCCGCCTCGCTGTCGACTGGTAATGTATCCAAGAGACTGGCGGCATTACCACGTTGTATGGCAATGCTTAACGTCTGGTTAAGGTAAAAGCCAGCCCTTGAGTCACGGGTAGTGTCAACCAGCTATTTGGAGACTTCATTGAAGAATAATTGGATAATCATTATATCAGCCAACGATGCAAGCTGAAGTGGCAATGGGTCGGCCATATTAGCCGTAGAACCGATGACCGTTGGGGTAGACGTGTTCTTGAGTGGAGAGCCTTGTAAATCGACCAACGTAATGTAGGACACCCTCAGGTTAGGTGGAGTGACGATCTTCGCAGGGTGGCTGGTAGCAGTTGGATGTGATTTCCGAAAATCAAGGTGAATGTAATAAAATACGAGAGGCCTATGTCCAGCGGTGGACTGCTGTAGGCTGATGATGATGTCAGCCAACTCTTTGCTGATACGAACAAGACGTTTGAGTTTGAAGTTTTGAGTATGAATGTGGATGGCTATAAGAGTAGGGGAAGATCAAAAAGAATAAATACAGAAAAGGGGTGAGAATGATAGCTGCGCCAACTCCAAATAAATTGAGATAAAGCAAGAGAATGTCGATGTCTTTGCGCTGAGCGTATAATCTGCATTCGTGACATATTCGTCAAAAATGTAAACAAATATGAGTTTTTGGAAAAATAATTTTAATTCCTACACAATAAAGTTCAGGCTACGCTACAACTTCAAACATTTTTATAACTTTTTCAATAGTGCTAGTCACTCTGAAATCAACTTAATTTCTATAATAATAAAGTTGATATTTGTTTAACTTAAAATAACGTCAATTTGAAAACAGTAAAATTTTAATATAGGTATCAGGAGACGGCTTTGACGTCACGTTAAAATTATATAGTTTCGTCGACCTCAAATAACTTGGTAAGTACTGAAAATAATATCTATTTCATCTTATTTCGACCTAATAATTAAGTTTCATTAGAACATAATTTACCAATTAAGAGGTAATTACAAATTAAAATTAGCCTATCATTAAAGGCTTATTTAGCTATAGAAAATTTGCGTATTTAGTCATCTGGAATATGATAGTAATTATACCTAGGGTTTAGGGCCTGGGGTTATTAATCTCCTAAGTACGCCAGCAGGTCAAGCTACCCGAAACTGTCAAATTTTCCCAACCAACCTTGAACCTAAATGCTTTAGCGACAAAGTTGAAAATCTATTAAAGAAATTTGACAGATTGTTGTAGCTTGATGTAATGGGCGATTTCAGACTTACATTAACTCTCACCCTGCCATTACCGGGCTCAAATTAATCTAGAAATCCTGGCTACGAATTTCCTCATAGTAATAACACTTTGCCCGAGACGACTCATCATCATCTGCCTAACCTTTTCCCAACTATGTTGGGATCGGCTTCCAGTCTAACCGGATGCAGCTGAATACCAGTATTTTACATGGAGCGACTGCCTATCTGACCTCCAAAACCCAGTTACTGGGTAATACGATACCCCTTGGTAAGACTGGTTGTCAGACTTTCGGGCTTCTGACTAGCCGTAACGACTGTCAAAGATCCACGAATGACAGCCGGGACCAACGACTTAACGTGCTTTCCGAGGCACGGAGTGGTCTCGGAATGTAAAGATGGTCACCCATCCACAGACCAACCGCGGCAAGCGTAGCTTAACCTGACCGATCGACCTGTGCGGCTGTTATTATTAAGTCACGGGCCCCTCTCCACCCCTCCTCTTGCCCGAGACGACTATTGAATCCAAAAATCCTCGCCTAATCATCCCATAATATTCCCACTGTTGGGACACAAGCCTCCTCTTAGTGAGAGGGAGTGGGCCGTAATCCACCACGCGGGCCCAGTGCGGGTTGGTAGACGTGACAAATGTCTTCGAATTTTTGGTTCTAGGACATGCGGGTTTCTTCACAATGTTTTCTTTCACTGTTTTAAGAGCAGTGGTGATGAAATAATTTACACAAAGTAAAGTGCCTGCTTGGGTTCGAACCTGCGACCTACAACTCGTAAATCGCGACCGTTACCACTGGGCCACCACTGCTCTTTCGCTTGTTTGCCCTTCAGTGGGACAATAATAGGCTGCTGTTATCAATAGTAACTAGGTACTTCTGGGCTCAGGGGGCCTACTCCGAAGTGCAAAGTGCGAATGTTCGGATCGGACCGACACATGGCCAAACCAAATATTATTTAAAAATGCGAAAAAAGTTCGCATCGGCTCAGTTGGGTCGGGACCATAGTCAATATTCGAAAGAGTGTAGGAGTGTAGGATCGGAACCGACCGAACCAAATAGTAACTTCGTAGCAGGAAACGGCCGAACATTCGGCCGATACTACTTCGGAGTAGACCTCCATATAATGCTCGACTACCTTTAAGGTAGTCCCATTAGTAAACCGCTAAAGCAAATAAGTAAACCGCTAAAGCCTGATGTAATGTTATGTTATGGATTATGCACGTAACACCCATTACAAAGTTAACATGATACCGTTACGGCACGGAGGGTGTGCAGTGACCTTGCAATTGCGTAATTATCTTTGAGTTTGTTCACTGGAACAAGTTCTGATGGTCAAGACCAAGGTGTGACCGTGGAGATGAGCATGACGGCAAATAAGGCGTTAAACTTGTCTTTGGATGTGTTAATGTTCGGGTTTATGGACCCTTGTGACGTAAGCAAGTACAGGTTTTGGTTATTGTCTAAATACGGAATAATTGAATGATCATCATCTGCCTAGCCTTTTTCAAACTTTGTTGGGGTCGGCTTCCAGTCTGACCGGATGCAGCTGAGTACCAGTAGGTATTTTACATGGAGCGACGGCCTATCTGACCTCTACAACCCAGTTACTGGATAATACGATACCCCTTGGTAAGACTGGTAAATAAATACCGAATAATGGAATGTACGGAGATTTATATGCGAAGGAGGTACCTGATGAAAATTAGAAAAAAAAATGTATGGAATAAAAAATCGATCATCCTGCAACTACCTACTTAGTTTAAAAAAACTAAGCAAGTAAGACAAAAACCTTTATTGAGCACAGACGAAGGTAACAATCATTTACAATATTAATAATAATACAACTTCATTCTCAAATATGCATATTATCGTTTTGCTGCGCCAATATAGGCCTAGTTGCTAGCACAGGAGGTGGGTAGGTCCCTACAAAACTATCATCTCGAATTAAAGTTTCTTATAGCTCTTTAAGTTTTGAGTTGAGCTGCACGATTTCTGACATATGCGTGCACTGACTGGACAGGTCCTCTCCATCTGTGTGGTTCTTTCTTCAAAAGAGCATCTCAGACATCGACCTACATGGTCTTCATATGATCTGACCAAGATTATTTCTGGACTTTAAAAGAGACTGTGACGTCTGAGTTTGTTTCGGCCTGTCTTCTCAGATTAGTCAGATAGGAAACTCCGACCTCATCTAGTTTTAAAATATGATTGACGTGTAAAAGTGTTTGTACAAACCTACTTACAAAATAAAATCATTTATAAGATACGATATTATTGTTAGTTACTTTATAAGTAAATAAGGGAAAATAAAATAAGTGTCCTTATTTGTAATACTGTTTGTTCCTTTCCCACCTACTACAGACAAACCGTGAAAACGGTTTTGCGGGGCCAAGAATATTTCATAAACTTGTAAAAATAGAATAAATAAATAAAATGATTCAGACCACTTTTATCAAAAAGATTGAAAGTAAAACCTACTTTCCTGAAGTCATTCATAAAACTAGAATAAACTTACCTATTACAAAATAGACAAAAGCTGTAACATCTAGATTAGATAAGACAGTTCGTCTCAAATTCGTGAGATCTGACGCAGATAACCTAGAATTTCTGTGTCATCGCTATTTTGATCGACTATCTCAAGATTGCATGAATGATGATATCTACTGTTAGCCAAAATGTGTCGAAAATCTGATGTCAATCTGGCAATGTAACGAGTTAAATGACTTATGATGAGTCATACCGCTTTGTATGTAGGTCTTAACTGGAGCAGAGATGAGATTGTTATCTCAAGGACTAGGAGCAGTGGCGTGCATTGCACAAAGGCATATAAGCAGTGCCTACCTCGATAAATCACCATAAGCCTGTCAATTACATTTTATTGTGTTTGCCCCACAATTAAGAAACTCACTAAATTATCATACCTAACAAAACACAAAATCTTTATACAAACACGCGCGGTAGTAGGCAGTCGCCAGACGGCCTACTCGGCTCCCGTACTATTCGCACATTGTCATTGGTCTTTACTCGAACTCAAACTCAAATCATTTATTTCAATTAAACCATTTACAGGCACTTTTGAATTGTCAAAATTAAATAGTCGGTCAGTTAGTCAGAAAGTTGAAGCCAGTTGCCCAGTCCAAAGCGTAGATCTCTATGGCGAAGAACGGGCAAGACACTCCACGGACACTCTTTTAAATCAAGATATTTTTACACAATCCTGGGTACATTATTCTTATTGCTTCTATATGTGAGAACAATGTAAAGAAACAAATTAAAATATAAAATTAAAAATAAGCCCTCGTTCAAGTTAATACGACGAAATTAAATTCCTGCCTACCTATTCTGAAACGCACGCCACTGACTAGGAGTGACTCAAAATGATTCTTTATGACGGGTAAAGGTGAAAGTGTTGTTTTTCTAAATCTATGCTTATGCTAGATTTCTGAAAATCTAGCATAAGCATAGCATAATCAGCCTATAAATGTTCCCACTGCTGGGACACAGACCTTCTGTCTTCGATCGAGAGGGACTGGGTTGTAGTCTACCTCGCGGGCCCAGTACGGATTGGTAGATGTCACATGTCTTCAAACTTTTTCCTTCACCGTTTTGAGCACCCTAATTGCGTAAACACACAATCAATCGTAATCGGTTTCATTTTGACAGTTCAACAACATTCATTGCGTTACTTACGTGTTGAGCAGACAAATTTTTCGAACTTATGAAGCAATGGATTAGCAATTTGCTTCAAAATGATTCTGATTCCGATTGATTGTGTGTTACGCAATTAGGGTGCAGGGGTGATGAAATTATTTACACAGAGTAAAGTACCTGTCTGGGTTCGAACCCACCTACAACACGTAAATCACTCTCTGGAAATCTAGATGTTGTTTTATTAGTAGGGGTTGGAATACTTTTTTTTCTTTGTATCACCTGCCGTCTTAATCAAATGACTCCGAAGTTCTTCTAACATTTTTCAATTAATTAAAATTAGGTTTTTTATAAAATATAATTCTATTAATATCCTTATTTATTGACCACGAAAAAAGAAGCCGCTTTGAAATATTTTCACCGGTAGAACTCATAAAATTGAGCGCAATTAAATTTAACAGTCTTGTACCCTTGATCACTGAATCAAAAAATTACCAATAAATTCCTTTTTAATACAGAAATAGAAGGTTTTTATTGGGTATATCTATTCGCAGTCCCCAAGTGAAGAAATTATAATGTATCTACTTCTATTTTATTAGTACTTAAATTTTGTGACATTTTATGATTAATTTATTTTACTGACTTATCAATGTTTATTATTATTATGTACTTGGATTGAAGTGCCTTTAGTAATTTAGTTTTTATTTTGTAATTTACTTTTTATTTTTTAGTAAAAACTAAATTTGTAGGTACGCCCTACGGTGAAACATGTACACACGGCTACACGTCAAGCTATACAAAACCAGTTTGTCTTGGCCTCACTTTGTATGATATTTTCACACAATGAACGGTCAGCCAATACTGGTTTTGCATAGTTTGATGTGTAGCCGTGTGTACAGACGCCAGCACATCAAGCTACTACAATCTGTCAGATTTCTTTAATAGATTTTCGACTTTATTGCTAAACCATTAGGTTCAATGTTGATTGGGAAAATCTGACAGTTTCGGGTAGGTTGACCTGCTGGCGTCCGTACGTACGAAATATTAATATTGTGATATCCTGCATGCTTAATTTGCATGTATACGCATGTTTTGAGAAATAAAATTATCTTTATCTTCTAAATGATGACGAATTGGACTCACAAATGCTAAAATAATTTAATAATGCAATAAAAATATCCTTGAAAAGCTCTTGACCTAACTCTCCTTTGAGAGAAATAAGTACCTACTTGTTATTGCCCGAGGGATTCTATTACAGCCGAAGGATACTTTTGATTATTTTGAATTGGCATTTGATATGAAAACATTAGCCATGACTAGGGTTGCTAACCCTACTATATAATATGCGGGGTAATTGCGTAGCACATTATTTGTAGGAATGGCTTTAATTTTGACGGTTCAACCACATTCATTGCATTATTAACGTTAAGGAGCCGGCAAATTTTTCGAACATACTAAGCAATGGATTAGCAATGTCTTAAAAATGATTCAGATTTTGGTTGCTAGAGTGTTACGCAATTAGGGGGCTGCTCTAATAGGCCAAAATATTATAAAAAACACATACATATAGTAAGTGAAACTACTATATTTTCTTTTCATATAAAATGTAATAATTATTAGATGAGATCAGACATTTATAATATATTCGATATCATTCTATTCTAATATTATAAAGAGGTAAAATTTGTTTGTTTGTTTGTATGTCCGCTACGTAACCTCGGGAACTACCAGTCAGATTTAAAAAACTCTTAGGTATTGCATTTGATAGCCCAATTGTTGAGGAAGGTCTATCTAACATTTACGACCTAACGCTAAGACCCTTAGGAGCCGAGCAAAATTAAAAAAAAAGTCAGAAAGAACTCAAGCGAAAACGAAGTAGTAGCAAGAAATTTCACGCGGACGAAGTCGCGGGCCGAAGCTAGTTTGACATAAAGCAGTTGGTAACCCTAGTCATGAGTTCATGACTGAAGCTTTTATGTTGATAAGCTGAAAGTGAATAAGCTTTATCAAACAAATATGAAAGGTTTACGTTGGATCGTAAGAGATTGGACATGGATTTACCCGCAGGAAATCGGGAAAAAATCGAGAATCGGAAATCGGGTGATGATGATGAAGGTCAAGAGCGGAGCCCATTCAGCAAAATATTTTTTTTTTTAAAGAAAGTTTTTGGAATCTGCCAAGCCTTTTCCAACTATATTGGGGTTGGCTTCTAGTCTAACCGGATATAGATGAATACCAGTATTTTACATGGAGCAACTGCCTATCTGCCCTCCGCAACCCAGTTACTGGGTAACATGATACGCTAGCGAAACTCTACAGACATGATGAATATCATACGTACGTACGTTATGCGTGTAACTGCTACTTGTTGTTGCTCCACTAAAGTATTATAAATCAGTGCATAACTAATCAAAAGTGCCATTGAAAGTGTAAGCCTTTTAGAAGGTGCTAACTGACTTATACTTGTGACAATAATCCAGTGTTTCAGTGCATATTTTTAGAAATATAGACCAAATTAACTTTAAAAATAATCCTGCCTACCGTCAGTACCAGTGATATCTGTGCGTTGTGATTAAACGCGTAAGCGCCCCGCATTACACGGCGCTTACGACGTTCTTCTCGCGAACTCGCCAACACGACGACTCTGTATTCCGGGGCCTTTATTAGTGTGCACTTATTGGTGTACATAATTTTTGTTCCATACCGGTGGGAGGGCCTTTATTACTGTGCTGTTTGCGAACTGTGTGACTCTCAAGACTTGAACTTATAATAATAACGATGTTTCACTCGCCTAACAAAACGAGCTCTAGCCCCGATTTAAGGACTACAACGTCAGAGGCCGATCCGGGAGTTACATGCAGGAAACGTAAACAACCAGAATGCGTGTTTACTGACAACTTAAATGCGCTTGCTTCCGAGCTAAGATCGACCTTGCAGTCTTTTCGAAGCAATGTTGACTCCAGCCTGGCCGCTATCAACTCCAGCATTACTGGTATGAAAGGCGACTTAGAACTTCTCACCACGCACTCTACAGAAATTCGTAATGACATCAACTTTCTGCGTGCTGAACAGGAGGCCTTCAAGCGGCAGATGATAGCCCTGGACGGAAGGAACAAGGACTTGACTCAACGCGTCGACTCCTTGGAAGGTTCGCTTCAGTTTACCACCAATCAATGTGACGATGTTATTAAGAAGATCTCCACGCTCGAAGGCTGCTTCACCTCTGCGGAGCGTACTGATGGTCTGGTTGCTGAGCTTGAGGCTAAAATCGACACTCTGGAACAGCAAGCCAGAGCTTGTAATATTGAAGTGTGTAATGTTCCGGAGAGGCGGGGCGAGAATCTGATCACCCTTGTTGCATCAATTGGGGAAAAAATTAAATTTCCGATTACTCAAAACGATATTATTTCTATACATCGCGTGCCCCAAAAAACTTTGAATAAAGAAAGACCCAAAAATATTGTGGTTAGATTCTCCTCGGTGCCTTTTCGTGACAATGTATTAAGTGCTTACCGCTTGGCCAAGGGTTTGAAATCCGACCAGATCGGCATAACAGGTACTCCACATACCATATACGTTAACGAGCACATAACATTGAAGAAAAAGCTGTTGTTTCGCGAGTGTCGCCTTGAGGCTAATAAACACAAGTTTAAGCATTGTTGGGTTAAGCACTCTACGATTCTTGTACGCAAGACTGACATCTCAACAATATTTGCTATACGAAACATTAATGATTTTCAAAAATTTAAAATCGCCGATGACACTACTACTCAACACAATGTTTAACACATCATACGGTCCTATTATTGCAACTAATTATATTTTGCATCTTATTATAACAAAAATCAACTACATAAACTTTTCTTCGTTGTACAATCTACGTTCATGCGAGCTTAAATCGTTTTATCTTCAATTATGTCTTTGCTTTCATCATCTTTTACTTATAATACCAGGTTTAGTGGCAGCATCTTTAAATAGCCTTGCAAATTCTATATCTTTTAGCAATCATGTCATAATTTATGCCCATCTTAATGGCTGATACACTTACTATTTACTATCAGAATTGTAGGGGCATACGTGGCAAACTTCAGACAATTTATATGAATATCTTAAGTAACTCATACGACATCATTGTGTTGACGGAAACATGGCTTATACCGGATATAGCAGATTGTGAGGTTATAGATGAGCGCTATAGCGTCTTTCGTTGCGACCGAGATCGCGCGGCCACTGGTAAACGCGAGGGTGGAGGTGTTCTTGTTGCCATCTTACGAACACTTCAACCCACATATTTCACCAACATAATAGTTAACACTTTGCACACCCACATAGAACATCTGCTTATACAATTACCTAGCCGTGACCGTGCGAAACGACACTTTATCAGCGCGGTGTATATACCACCGAACACACCAGACGTCATCTATTCTGCATACTTGGACATGCTTTCGTCAATTTTAAGTAATTCCATGACACATTGTTTTTACATAATCGGAGATTTCAATCTACCGACCTTGGACTGGTCTTCCCGTGACGGTGATGCATGTGACCAGCCCCGTGTGGCCCAGTCTTTTAGTTGCAGGTATTTAGAAAATTTCATCGCTGAATTTAGCGCTACGCAATATCATAATTTTACGAACTCTAACAACCGAACATTGGATTTACTGATCTCCAATGAACACTGCCATCTTTACCAACCGAGCGATTATTTAGTACCCGTGGACCTACATCACCCTCCTTACTGTGCTGTGACTTCCCCTTACTTGAAATACTCACGGAAACACTGCCCAATCATCAAATTTAATTATAACAAGTGCAATTACGATCTTATAAAGGCAGATTTATCAGAAATTGACTGGAACGGCTTGCTTAAAATTCTACCAGCACAGGAGGCTGTAAACACATTTTATAATACCTTGTTTGGTATCATTAGAAAGCACGTCCCCCAAAAATCATACAGAACTACTAAATTCCCCATTTGGTTCACTCGACCCCTTATAAGATTATTCAAAAATAAGAACAACGCTTGGACCAAGTGGAAGGTGTACAATAATATATCTGACTATGAGCAATTTTCCCTATTTCGTCGCAGATTCAACAAAGAATGTTACCTAAGTTACTCTAACTACATAGAAACTGTTGAACAAAATGTAAACAAAAATCTCAAACACTTCTGGGGCTATGTGGCTAGTAAACGGAATAAGTCAGAAATTCCGTCCGATGTCAAATATAAAAATACTTCTAGTAGCGATCCGCGGGATGTTTGCAAACTATTCTCGAACTATTTTCAATCAGTGTATGAGCCGTCAACACTTGATGTCCATAAATGGGAACCGCCTTCTAGATTTCATAATAATAGTGATATTATCAACAATATTCATATCGAGCCTTCTAAAGTTTATAAGGAGCTAAAGTCTTTAGACCCTTCGAAAGGACCTGGACCTGATGGCATCCCTCCTTTGTTTCTCAAATGTGTTGCCGATCACTTATGTGAACCCCTACATGTGCTGTTCAATAAATGTATTAGCGAAGGCGTTTTTCCTGATGTATGGAAAATGGCTCATTTAACCCCCGTTTTTAAAAAAGGATCGAGGGATGACGTAGAGAACTACCGTCCGATCTCGATTCTGTCCGCCTTGTCGAAGCTTTTTGAGAGACTGGTTTATAACGAAATTTATCCTGCTTTACACAAGGTTATAGTCAGGGAACAGCACGGATTTGTCCAACAAAGATCTACGTATACAAATCTGCTTGTTTTTATAGATTATGTTTTTGAGAATATGGATAATCGTTTTCAAACTGATGCAGTATATACAGACTTTCAAAAAGCTTTCGACAGGGTGGATCACGAATTACTTTTACGCAAAATTGCCTTTAATGGTATTCGCGGAAATCTATTGAGATGGTTCACCTCTTACATAACAAACCGTACTCAGAAAGTTGTTATAAACGGATCCCAATCAGAGCTGATTACCGTCACATCCGGGGTTCCTCAGGGATCAATTTTGGGCCCTTTATTATTCACGTTGTTTATAAATGATATTAGTACTTGTTTCAATCATTCGAACTTTTTACTATACGCGGATGACTTGAAAGTCTACAAATCTATAAAAAGTATTGATGACTGTTTGATGCTTCAAAGTGACTTGGATCGGCTGACTAACTACTGCATCTTAAATAAACTGTCATTGAGCTTATCCAAATGCAATACGATTACTTTCACTAAAAACAAAAAGCAGCACACTTATAGCTACCATTTGCTAAATACACAATTAAAAAAAGTATACTCATTGCGTGACCTCGGTGTGGTGCTAGACTCGAAACTTCACTTTGATGCCCATGTAGACAACATTGTCAACAAAGCCCTTAAAATGTACGGTTTTGTTATGCGCAACAGCAAAGATTTCAAGCGTCCATCAACCTATAGATACTTATATATATCACTGATAAGGCCTTGTCTGGAGTTTGCTACTATCGTATGGAATCCCTATTACGCAAAATATATTGACTTGATTGAGACTGTTCAACGCAAATTCCTAAGAGCTCTGCATTATAGATGCTATCACAGCCACGTATCGTATGATGTGTTGCTTAAGAATTACAAACTGTTAACCCTAGAATCCAGAAGACTGCTTCTCGGAGCAATGTTTCTACATGGTATTGTGCATAACAAATACGATTGTTTAGACTTAATAAATAAACTTTGTTACATCGTTCCGAGGACAGTTGTGCGTAGACAAGCGCGTCCTTACCGCTTACTATCTATTAATATTAAGCACGTCTGTAATTCTAACGCTGGCTTTCGCGCTCCTCTGCGTCAACTTGTGGATTCCTACAACACTAGATTCGAAATCATTGATATTTTTAATCTAACAGCACATCAATTTAGAAAATCTGTAGTTGATTCTGTCTCGGCTTTATAATTGTTAAGTGGTGTATTTATTTCATTTCTTATATGCATATATATATATATTTTTTTTTGTTTCTGTCTATCCCATAAACATCGTTACTAAAAAGCATTAATTCTGTCATTTATCTTGCACTCATGTACTCTGTTTTTATTAATTTTTTTTTCCTCACGTAGCATCAACATACATATTAGTAATAGGTGGATAATGTTGTTGGTAGTATGATAAGTACTTTGTTTAATTAGTAGTTAATTGTATAATATTTAATTGTACTCCTGTTTTTTATCCCGAAATAAATAAATAAATAAATATAAAATAAAGAAATTAATTTGACGATTTTGCTTGTTCAACCCCGACCGCAGTTAGTGTAGTGACTTGAAATACCAGCAGTGCGATTCTGTAACCATCTCACCGTGAAAATTTAGGTGAAGTGAGCGTGGAGTGGCTGTCATTCCAACTAATGCTAGGGATTGGACACTACTGACAGCTCACTTTTTATTTGAGATTTTTACAGAATCGATCGGCTGCTTTTTATTGCGTAATGTTCACAGACGTGATTGGTATCGATATCTAAACACAAACACAAAAAAAAACAGATTTTCTTAACTCATACTTCAAGTAACAAAACCACCAGCGCTCGATGACCCCAAAAATCAAATTTTGTTTATATTCTATCGTGTTTAAATATCGATTCCTATCATGGCTGCAGTTTCGCTAGCTAATTAAATTTGACCCTGTGTAACTACTGCTACTATCTGTAATACTGGAGACAATATTGATTCAAATAAATATGCTTGGCTCCTAAATTAGCCGTTTGGGGTGGGTCTTCAGAAAGACCGATTCGTGCCATCACGGTAAAAGTCCTTTAGATTAGTCCCCTAGACTCTGCTTTACCTAGTGCTAGATGTTCAGGGCGCGCCGGGCCTTTGGGGGGATTGGGTACCGATTTCTAATGGCGCTGCCACCGACCTGCGACGCCGTTGGGGTGGCGAAGTTTTGGGCCAACATAATCGGAAATATAGTCATGCCAGCGACATGAAGAAGAATAAGACTGGAGACATCATCATCTGCATAGTCTTTTCCCAACTATGTTGAGGTCGGCTTCCAGTCTAACCGGCCGGCGATCTTCTGACATCTACAACCCAGTTAATGGGTAATACGAAACCCCTTGGTAAGACTGGTTGTCAGATTTTCGGACTTCTGATGAACCGTAACGACTGTCAAAGATCCACGAATGACAGCCGGGACTTTCCGAGTCACGGAGGATCTTGGTATGTGAAGATGGTCACCCATCCACGGACCAACCGCGGCTAGCGTAGCTTAACCTGATCGATCGACCCGTGCGGCTGTTATTACTTAGCCACAAGCCTCTCTTATAAGATTGGAAACAATAAACATAATTATATATTTTTGCTGAAGTCTTTAAGCTTAGGCATTTGCAAATAAAATAACTTCTACAACTTTTGCAAACACATTTCAAGTGTGGCTTCAAAGTCAATTATAAAATTAAAGCGTTCCTAATTCTATGCATCATTAGCCAATATCGAACAATACTCTTCGACTTTGCTTTTCATAATATCAAAGGTCAGTTTTTCGTTCGAGAATAAAGCATATTGACCCTTAGTTGAATGGTACTTGAAGGTACCAATTACGTTTATTATTTGAGTACCTATTGTAATTCTTGTACCTTTTGTACCTACTTATTTTAATTGCCCGTTCTGAGGGTGGGCTGAAATTATATTAGTGTCGTAATTCTACTATGGTAATCGGTAGGTAGGTTGATAAGTATGTACAGTCACGAGCACCAATATGTCAACACTTGGCAACTTTCAATTGCGATTTTTTCGTGAAATAACGAATGCAACTTTGAAATACGACACATTACATAAACCTATGGGTTCGAAAATGCTATGTTCGTAACAACATAAAATTTAATTCCAAAATAAAGGAGTAAATCGCATTTGAATAAAGCCGAGTGTATACATACTTTTGCTCGTGACTGTACAGTGTTGGGGAAATTAATTGGTAAACAAATTGACATCCTACGTCAATTTGCCGTGTTAACTCAAGTTGATGTGGGAGATAAAACAGCCAGGCTGAAGTAGGAGTGAGCTGGACACGTCGCGTCGTGCGAATACACACGGAGAAATGGGCGAGGATCGTTACTCACTGGACGGCTGAGGAAGGACATCGCCGACCGACGACGTAGACCACGGTGAAGGTGGTGTGACGATCTGATAAGGTTTGCAGGGCCAGCATGGCCAGATATCACACAAGACAGGGAGGCCTTTTGCCCAGCAGTGGGACACAATATAGGCTAACAAAAAAAAAAAACTTGAGAATGACAGTTGTGATTTGAATTTACGGTCACTGTAACTTGCTCATTAATTAATTTCACTGACTTTACTTTTTAACTTTGTAGAAAGATTAGCCATTATTGTTAAGATATTGAGGTGCCCACTTTAATATCTAATATCACTTTAATATTTATTCACTTTAAGATTTATTTGGGAGTATCAAAATATGACGCATAAATGATCGAATTATTTTATTGCGTTGAATTAGAAGCTTGATTTTTTTAGAGCTCCAAGGGACCGTAGATCTACGTATTAGATATTAATTTCATCTTGATACCTCCACGCGTTCCTGAGAAAAAGGGTCTTGTTAGATTGACAGACAGACGGACAACGAAATGATCCTATAAAGAAAAACAACTTTTATTTGCGACAAACATTACGCAGAGAAAGAATACTAACACAAAAAAGAATAATCTGGAAGAAAATAGGTATGCGTTGCATCCATGCAAAACGCCCATCGCTCTGCATAATGCTATAAGGGTTCAGTTTTTTCGTTTTAAGGTACGGTTAACCCTAAAAAACCTAATTTTCTAAAGAACAGCAAAATCTGAATGTCTAGTAAGTCAAGGTTTGTTTTCCGTATAATAGCTATGAAAGAAGATTTTATGTTTAAGAAAACTGCTAATCTCGACTTGATTGTCAGAATAAGATAAAATACTACTTATCAGAGATTGTCAACCTTTGGCCCGCAAATCTTTGTCGGTGAGTTAAGACCCGAAAACTTCAGTTTATTTATTCGCTAATACTCAGTACAGTTCAGTAGACAGTTCAATAGCATAATTTACTACCTAGCTTGTGCTGTACCTTTAACGACAGGCTTAAATCATTCGACAAACAGGATTTCCTTGTGGGTCTAGATATTTATTCATTGTTGCAATATATGCAGTGACATCATAATCAACCTATAATATTTCCACTGCACAAGCCTTCTCTCTGTGCGAGGGAGTGGGCCGTATTCTACCACGCGGGCCCGGTGCGGGTTGGTAGAGGTTACATGTCTTCGAATTTTTGGTTCTAGGACATGCCGGTTTCCTCACGATATTTTCTTTCACAGTTTTGAGAGCAGTGGTGATGAAAATTGTACACAAAGTAAAGCGCCTGTCTGGGTTCGAACCCTCGACCTACAACTCGTAATTCGCGCACCTAAGTTTTCACGGTGAGATTTTTACGCACCGCTATTCGCGAACATATCAAACCTACATATTTGCTAAACTGCTTGGTTAAAATCAATGAAAATATTTATAAATAGGCTTCGTTACACACCTCCTGCACCCTAATTGCGTAACACACTATCAATCACAATCTGAATCATTTTGAAGGATATTGCGAGTATAATAAGTGAAAATTCTGTACATTCAAAATATCAAAAAAATAAATGGCAGGGGGTGTTACTAGACCGACACCGAACCTAAAAATGTGATAAAAAAAATTTTTGTCTGTCTGTCTGTCTGTCGGTCTGTCTGTCTGTCTGTCTGTCTGTTTGTTCAGGCATCACGCAAAAACTACCGGTTCGATTACGATGAAACTTGGTATAATTATTCTTTAATATCCTGGGCACCACACTGGGTACTTTTTATCCCGGAAAAGTTCATACAATAAAAGACAAACTTAATTTTGCGGTTCGATCCCTAGACCCGATTACTGTACCAACCGCAAATAATAAGTTTGTCGTAGATTAGGTCACCTGCAGTGGTGTTCATTTTTACTCCTTTTAGTTTTTAGAGTTATTTCGGTTTATTTTTATATAAGTCGTAGGTATAGATTTAGGTAGTATATTTGATAGTGTACGTAGTGACCGTAGGTTATTTTATAATACTGTTAGGAAGGATTAGTCATTCGTATAGATATTAGTTTTTAGGGATTTTGCTTATTTATTGAGTTTAGATTAGTTATCATCAGAAATAGGTTTATTTAGGTAGGTAGGTATTTAATTTTCTGTTACTTATTGAGTTTTTTTTTTAATTAGGTAGGTACTTAGGTAAAGATATCATATAGGTACCCTCTTAATCACCACTAATGAGACACAATTGGTTTTCTATTGTAATTAGCCACAAAGGGCCCGCGAGATAGATGGCATTCTGGGGAAGCACATACATTTTATCCTGTTAGCACGTTCCCGTGGGTAAATTTCCGACATCCACGCGGGCGAAGCCGCGGGCAGAAGCTAGTGTTAGATAAATGTGTCTGCTCAACTACGTAGACAACGCAATGAATGTTGTTGAAATGTCAAAATTAAACCCATTGCTACTGATACTGCTGTTCGAAAAAAACGAACACAGAACATCATTATAATCAATGGAACAAGGAAAATAGTGATGGTGGAGTACGTGGGTTGATGAACGCTAATGATATCGCAAACTTGTGGCTAAGTTCTAGGCCGAGTCAATATAGATTAAATTCACACTACACTTAAAGAAGAAGAATTCGTGGGTAGGCGCTCATGGCTAAATAATAACAGCCGCACGGGTCAATCTAAAGTTAAGGTACACATCGCGGTCGGACCCCTCCGTGTCCCAGAAAGCTGTCCCGGCTGTTATTCGAAGATCTTCATTACGGGTAGTCAGAAGCTCAAAAGTCTGACAACCTAGTCTTACGGAATAGCTGATTTTGGAAACTTACTTCAAAATAGAGAAGACCTTATAAACTCGCGTGACGTAATCAGAATTAGTGTAAGCCGACCCAAAAAGGTTGAGCAGCGCTGTTAACCTGATAAATATCAAGTGGGCGATGTCTTTAAGCAATTTTGGTCAGGGGTCAAAGAGAAGGTGATCGCAAAAAAATTGGAACGTGGGTAGATAGTTTTTATCTATAGGTAGATAGGCAGTTCCATTATTTGTGTTTCATTCGGAATTGAAGAAAGGTCGGCTTAGTTTTAGGCTGTTTTTCTGTTTTGATTGTTGGAAAATTGATTCTTAAGACATGGGAATAGTAGTTTAAATGTCTAAGGGCTGAGTTTTCAATCGACCGTTAATTTTTATCTGACAGTTTTTGTATAATAATAATAATATCCCTGGACATTTCACACAGCGCCATCTAGTCCCAAGCTAAGCAACCTAATGCTTATGATAAGGTAACAAGATGGCTGATAAACTACTTATATACATTTTTTTTGTAAATACATACATATTATAGATAGAAAAACACCCAGACTCGGAACAAATACATGTAGGACTTACAAATATTTGTTCTGTGCGGGAATCGAACCCGCGACACGCAGCGCAGCAGTCCGATCGCTCAGCCACTGCGCTAACCGTGTTGTCAAAAAGAAGAACTGTCAAAAATTCAAAATTATTCCCCCGATAAAGTTATCTTTGGAAAAATCAGCCCAAAGTTATATAGAGTGATGATGGATCAACATTGAGAATACATTTTAGTTTAATAAAAGTTTTTATTGGATTACAATTTATTTATTTTTCAAAGAATGAAAGGATGCGAAACAACAGCTTGTATATGTGTGTACATAAATGGTCCTACTATAATATTATAAACGCGAAAGTTTGGATGGATGGATGGATGTTTGTTACTCTTTCACGCAAAAACTACTGAACGGAATTGGATGAACTTTGGTACACAGATAGTTTATAATCAGGATTAATACAATGGATACTTTTTATCCCGATATTCCCACGGGATCGAAACTTATGCGGGTGAAACCGCGGGACGCTAGTAAATAAATAATTTTCACACTTGAAAGAGTTACATCCAGAAAGCATTATCTCAAACTTCACTTAAAGTGTCAAGTAAAATATATTCAGGAAAACCTGTAAATATCATGAAAAAAAATATATCTTGCTTTCGGCAAACTCATTAACAAATGAGGAACGTAATATAAATTCACAGAAATCGTTTGTAATAAAACACATTAATTACCTAACTCACACACAGGGACACATCATCATTACATAATATACAATTATATCATCTAAGTTCAAACGGAGCGACCTGCACATGCCAAGAATTGTGAAAACCGTAATGTTTCCTTTCACTCACAAGCTTGAACCTAATTACGCGAGAGAGATTTAACACCTATTTTGCTGAAGTCAAAGAGCAAATTGTAATAACTATCTTTAAGTAAAGATTATACATCATTAACTTGGCGTAACATTGAGGCTTCTGGTATTCTGTTCTTAGCGAGTTCTAATTCGACGCGAACGCCATCTAGTAACGTCGTGTACAACTTTGAAAAAAAAATACAATTTATTTTGTTGACCTGATGAGCGGCTTTTGATTATACATGATCCTTAAAAAACGTTAATTTTAGTACTCAATTATATTACTTCTGTGACATACTTAGGTTTATTTGCATATATCTACTCAGCCTCTCGGCTGCATCCGGTTAGACTGGAAGCCGACCCCAGCATAGTTGGAAAAAGGCGAGGAAATGATGAGTTAGGTTTTGTATTTTGTACGTCAGTATTTCAAGATTTGTATATCAGAATTTGTCCTAAGAAAGTACCTCTTACGCATAAGCATAATCAGCGTATAATGTTCCCACTGCTCGGACACAAGCCTCCTCTCAGTGAGAGGTAGTGGGCCATAATCTACAACGTGGGCTCAGTAACAAGGGTAGGTGGATGTCACAATGTCTTCGATATTTTGGTTCTAGGACATGTCGGTTTCCTTACGATGTTTTCCTTCACCGTTTTGAGAGCAGTAGTGATGAAGTATACCTCTTTTTTTTTTTTTGAGTATGGGAAATCATCAAATGACTCCTCCCGCTCTGGGTGGAGCAGAAGGGAGTGTCAGACTCTTACTGACTAAAACCCACCCGTGTTCCTTCCTTAGCCCTTTATGTTCCAGGGCAGCGGTAACCCTTTCGGACGATCCCGCTACCTTGGCAGTGAAGTATACCTCTTAGTTACGACTGACTCGAGATAGGCGCACCTGATCTTTCGGAAACCAAAGAATATTCTATTATGTCTACTTATTCAGTACATTTTTAGAAATTCCTACTAATTGACCACAAGGCAACCTCGATAATATTTCGTATGCCTATTGAACGGCACTGACGGTTCGTTAGCGCTGAAGTGTTGTCAAAGTTTTAAAATATTAAACGTTAAAAGTATTTGCGGTCTTGTTAGCGCCGATAGTCGATACATAAAATTTATTGTAGAAGAAATACTCAAGGTTTTATTAGGGAAAAGTGAAGGAATATTGAGCAGTGGTAACCCAGTGGTAATGGCCGCGACTTACGAGTTGTAGGTCGTAGGTTCGAACCCAGGCAGGCGCTACACTTTGTGTAAATTATTTCATCACCACTGCTCTCAAAACGGTGAAGGAAAACATCGTGAGGCATGTCCTAGAAACATAAATTCAAAGACATGTGGTATTTACCAACCCGCACTGAGCCCGCGTGGTGGAATTTCGGCCCACACCCTCTCACAGAGAGGAGGCCTGTGTCCCAGCAGTGGGAACATTATAGGCTGATTATGTCGTTTAGTCCACTCTCGGTCCCTCGATCAATAATGTTTCCACTGAACCCCTAACTATAGTTTATTCTCGACTCGGATTTTCATACCAAGAACAGGCATAAGTAGGTACCTCGTCCACTTTCAACCCCTAGTTCGGTAAGTACCTAAAATTATATGTATGAAGGAATATTATGTCGGGCTGTTATCGACTAAAACCACGGGGGTAACTAACCTGAGTTTGTACGAACCTGCCGCAGAAGTCCTCTTCTTTATGTACCTACTTTCAGCGCCACCCAAAATGGGAACCGGTACTTTCACAGGGGATCTCCGAGGTCCTACGTATACTTATAATGCTAAGGACGACCAACGACGGAGCTTTGGTAGAAAAAAAAACACAATTTATTTATTCCATTAAATATTTGTTCCCAGGGGGTCTCCTAAAGATTTAGTTACGTAAAAATAAAGGGTGACATCGACACGCCAACTGTAATCATGAAATCAGCACATGATTCTAGATTCCTAGTGTAGATATTTTCGTTGGTTATCAAAAAAAACCCAACGGGTTGCACTCCGGGAGTGCCGGCAGAAGTGACTTGAATATTAACGAACTTGAATATTAACGATGTGCATTTTTGATATTTTGAAATGCGGTCTGCTCTCCCTCCGTCTTACGAATTTTCGATCAGGTCACGTGTCCTGACGCGAGCTCCGTCTTACGAATTTTCGATCAGGTCACGTGTCCTGACGCGAGCTCCGTCTTACGAATTTTCGATCAGGTAACGTGTCCTGACGCGAGTTTAACATTTTTTATCCATCACAACAAGAGTGCACAGCGCCGCTATAGAAGTTTTCACTTAAAAAATAGGCTGTTTCATAGAAAAGTCCGATACCTGCACGATCAAAATATATGGTCTAGCTCATTGTTTTTTTAAATTACCTATGAAAAATATCAATGCACGGTTCAGAATCATGTACTGAATCCATGGTAACTGGCTGTGTGTCGATGTCCCCGCCTCCCAAGCACTTAATTTATAATTATATTAATTATAATACATAATTATATTGCTAACTACAGAAACACCCTTACATCAACATCAAATGCGCTAATTATAATTACCACATTGAAAGTTCAAACTGAACTTTGACACAATCCTTGAAACTCAAAGGCAATAAGTATCTATATGTAATTGCCAAAAGCGTTTCGAAACAGTTAACTAAAACGTTTCTCTTCGACATAATGAAACTCATTCAACGTACCTATTTCAACATAATTATTATGAAGCCATATCCGGTAATGTTGGTAATAACTTATTGGTTATTGCACACTCGCATAAATTTGACAGATATATAAGCTTCTGTTATACTACTTATCGCTATTCTATATATTATTATTATTATATACTAATAATCAAGCTGAAGAGTTTGTTTGTTTGAACGCGCGAATCTCGAGAACTACCAGTCAGATTTGAGCAGTTCTTTTTGCATTTGATAGCCCAATTCTTGAGAAAGGCTATAGGCTACTTAACATCACACTAGGATCCTTAGGAGCCGTGCAGAAAGGCAAAAAAACTTGAGAGGTGTCAAGGGACACCCGGATGGAACGAAGTGTAACTGGCTTGCTTTCTATAAGAGAGAGAGAGAGAGAGACACACACAGAGAAACACGCGCACGCCGCACGGCTTACAACTATAGCAAAAAGTGTCGTTACAACTTTTGTTCTTAATTTTTTCCGTCTAGCCCCCGCAACGCGCGATAAGGAACTTCGTTCCAAAAAGTCAGAAATAACGCTAAGCGAAACGATGTAATAGCACGGGCATGGAATGCGATGCATCGGGGTGCGTCGGGAGAACCAACAACACACGAATGAACAGATTTTCAAACGGTTTTCACGAATGGATGGAGTGATTCCTGAGGAAGGTTTAAGTGTATAATTCATTAAGGCTTTATGTAAATTGGCTGAAATATGACGATGATTGTTAAGAGGGTGCACACAGGTCCACTAGCGCCACTCCTTTAAACAAATATTATCTCGTGACTGAGAAGGAATTATGAAAATCTGTTCAATCAGCGACCTCGGTAAATGTGTCTAGAATTTTCTAATACCTTTTATAAAATTTCATATTGAGACACGAAGCAACAAAATTCGATCTAAAGAAAAGCGGCCACATTCATATATGTCGTATTTAGTTGCTTCGTGTCTCAATATGAAACTTAATAAAAGGTATTAGAAAATTCTAGACACACTTACCGAGGTCGCTGATTGAACAGATTTTCATAATTCCTTCTCAGTCACGAGATAATATTTTTTTAAAGGAGTGGCGCTAGTGGACCGTTGTACAGGCTCTTAAAGATGTCGGACAAAATCATGTCGACTGGAAGCTTTACTGGCATGCGCCGCGTAAACTAATAGAGTTATATAAAAACAATGTATTACGGAATTATTCCTCATAAAAAGATCTATTAAACGTAGTAATTATACCAAAACCAAACTGACAAACTATATTCGCAACACCACACTGCGCTCCTAAACAGATTACTGACGTTGCTCAAAAAACCGATAAGCTGATGTGGGACTGGGCTGGCCACGTCTGCCGTATGCTCAATGAGCTGTGGGCCAAAATAACCACCACGTGGAGACCTGACATAGCTAGAAGGCGTCGCGGCAGTCCTCGTAATAGATGGCGGGACGAGCTGAACAAAACAAACGACCAGTGGTCCACTTTAGCCCTGGATCGAAAGAGCTGGAAGTCATGGGCCTTTGCCCA
This sequence comes from Apamea sordens, assembly GCA_945859715.1. NCBI lineage: Eukaryota > Metazoa > Arthropoda > Insecta > Lepidoptera > Noctuidae > Apamea > Apamea sordens. Next base: position 15,424,074 of record OX243998.1, on the reverse strand, counting down.
GCTGTGGGATGATGCAAGCTAACAGTAAACGTAGTAATACGTTCCCGTGGAATAATTTCCAACCTCCACATGGGCGAAGACACAGGCAAAAACTAGTAATATACACCGTGACTTTTTAGTCGTCTGACAACGGCAGCCCACTTCATGTATCCAATGACTACAATACATTCATAGCAAAAAAAATGGCATTTAAGAGAAAAAAAAAAAGAAAAAAATATTCATTATTATGATGCATAACGTAGTTGAAACATTCTGTTGCGAGCGAAGATCTATCTACTCGACTCGTGCGATGGTTAGGTATGTTCTACTGTTTGATACGTAAACATTATTAACAGGATGTTTCATAATTCTAATGTATTATTTATATTATTTATTTTTCTTTGTACCTATTATCTTAATTAATGGTAAAAAAAAACACGCCTAGAGGTATTTTATGTCGGATACATTGAGTGGACCACCTTTGTCAGACGACTAAAAAATCACGGTGTATAATAATACGGGGTTTATGATCAATCAATCTAACTTTTTTCGCAGTCTCACTATTTTGCTACGTCACTTTGAGTAACCATTGACCGTCGGAAACTCGGAATTCTACTATAAAAAAATATAACCAATACAGAAGTATGTAGAATACAAAGGATCAGCAAAAGTATGTGTTATAATGTAAAACGTTGGGAAAAAAACAATGGCATTTTCCACCACAATTCCAAGTGGTTAGTCAAATACTCGAAGCGTAGCCAAAAATTCCAACCTGGGAGACAAAATTGAAATGTCCCTTTAATTTTATTAATAAATTCGTTCAAAACCACCCATTTTGTCACCCTTTGTATATTATATTTACGTCTGTAATATGGTGTACATAATAAACAGTATTCCAAGACCATTTCAGACACCAATCTACATGGTCTTCACATGATCTGACCAAGATTATGTCTGGACTTTAAAAGAGACTTGAGTTTGTTTCGGCCTTTCTTCTCAGAGTAGTCCGATAGGAAACGCCGAACTCATCTAGTCTTAAAAAATATGATTGACATGTAAAAGTGTTTTAAATACCAACCTACCTAAGTTATGATATCCTACTAATTCCTACTTGGTAATCATTTTTATATGCCAGTGTCTTTGTTGGTTATAGTTTCCCTTTTCACGGAGCAAGTAGTCGTAGTGATTTTTCCCATTGAGATAGAGTTACATAATTAGGGGGGGTTTTTTTTTTTTTGTGGTAGGGAAATCATCAAATGACTCCTCCCGCTCTGGGTGGAGCAGGAGGGAGTGTCAGACTCTTACTGACTAAAACCCACCCGTGTTCCTCCCTTAGCCCTTTATGTTCCAGGGCAGCGGTAAACCCTTTCGGATGTTCCCGCTACCCTAGCTAGCGGGCTTTCAAATTAACAGGAACAGTGTCTGAAAAATTTATTTATTTATTTATTTCCAAATTTCGTAAATAACAACTTAACAGCTATAACGCCAATGCGATGTTACTACCCAAAAAATTCAATTAAGTATTAAAAAATCATCATAATTACAATTAAAAAAAAAAAAAAATACAATCCTAATTACATTAAAACAATTAAAAATACAATCAAAATTACAATAAAATAAAAATAAAAGCACAATTACAAATTCCTACATTACATTTTCAATGCACCTCACTGCTGCTCCTGTGAACTTCATCAGGCTACAGTGAAATATATCCACCTCAATAGATATCAAATTTAATAATCCGTTAATAATCCAAAAATATACCGTTGCTGTGGGAGTGACCACGGGAGTGAAGCAGCAGGTAAAAACTAGTAGGTACATACATACAAAAATTCACGTCTTTTTCCCATGGGGGTAAAAAGATAGCATAACATTGACCGTGTTACTTATATTCTCATTAAGTAGTCTAACATTTCACATAATTATGTGACATTGTTAAGCACGCTAACTTAACTAACGGGCATACAGTTTAAGTTAAAAGTCATTAATATTCACTTAACGAATAATCTACGTTTCACTTTTTACATACACAATCTATTAGAATGATTCTTCATACTAAACAAAGATTAAAAACTGATGCCTTTTTTCCATAGAGCTAATTACAGAACGAAAAAGGAAAACATCGTGAGGAAACCCGCATGTCCTAGAACCAAAAATTCGAAGATATGTGTCGTACCAACCCGAACTGAGCCTACGTGGTAGTTTACAGCCCACTATCGAAGATAGGAGGCCTGTGTCCCAGCAGTGGGAACATTATAGACAAAGACATTTATTTGTTGGCTCAAAGGTTGATTGTGACATAACTTTATCTACTACGATCCTTACTTACTTACTCCTTTTGCTTCGTGTAAAAGCAAGTACTTAATAAATTATCGAATTAAATAAACTGGCATTGAGCATTCCTGTTCATAATTTCAAAATCAAAGATCTTAGATCAGACAATACTGAAACATTATTACAATTACTGTTCACGGCTATTACAAACATCAGATCTAATCGCGTTACTTTAAATTAATAGGAATCCGTTTCGTTTGGCATTTGAAACTCAGAGGTGACGTCATTTGAAACAGATATGATGTTTCACCATTTCTGGACATATCATTTCATGGTGTTTTGTAATGGATTAATGATGGTCATCAGTATGCCGCATCCTTATCTTTTGGGCAGGTCCAAACTGTCAAGATTTATAGGTTTTCTTAAGTTTCTCGTGTAGACAATTTATGGTTGACAGGTTTTTTGTTAATTTATACTTATCTCGCTACGCTTAGGTGACTGAGCAGTGGTGGCTCAGTGGTGACGGTTCCGACTTACGAGTTGGAGGTCGTGGGTTCCTACCCAGGCAGACGCTTTCTTTGTGTAAATAATTTCATCACCACTGCTCTCAAAACGGTGAAGGAAAACATCGTGAGGAAACCGGCATGTCTTAGAATCAAAAATTCGAAGACATGTGACATCTACCAAACCGTACTGGGCCCGCGTGGTAGATTATTTCGAAGAGAGGAGGCCTGTGTACCAGCAGTGGGAACATTATTAACTAAGCCTTTTTTTCCTCTTTAGCTAGAACCACATGATGCTGGCAGAATAGTTGACATTGTGAGCCGATGTCGACTATGCAGCAACGACGCTGTGACAGCAGTGCAGCGAGGGGAGCCGTCGAACTATGTACTTTGTGGTAGTTAAGCGTTAGTATACCAATGCCTTGGAGAGCAAGTTTAAGTTGGTGTACATTGCCATACGAATGTCAATATAATTAGAAGTGAGTCAGATTGACTACCGTCTTAATGTTAGGATACCCTCTGTAATAGGGTAGTTTCCTGGATAAAAAAATAATAATTATATTTAGTCCGTCAGTTAGATTATCGAAAAATAATGGACACGTATTTTTTCTTTTTTCAATCAAACAAAAAATGACAAAGATAAAGCGCGTTAAAATTTGGGAGTCCCCGGGGTCGTGACGTCACTTGCAAATGTGTCGCGAGCAAGTGACGTCACGCGGAACTTTACCGGCGATATCTTCATCATTTTTTATATAATTGACAAAAGAAAAAATACGGGTTCAATATTTTTTGATAATCTAACTGACGGACTAATTAGAATTTTTTAGGAAAATAGCCTATTGAACTATAGACTGACTGCCCCGTTGTTCTTGTGGTAGTCGTGACTGCTGAGCCTCGGGCACAAAAGTTTTATAGAGTTTTTCCATTAGTAACAGAACAGCCCAGAGTTTGGAAGTTAGCGGTGTGATACCCCCGTACCTCGAAAAGCACGTTAAGAGCCTGTACAACGGTCCACTAGCGCCACTCCTTTAAAAAAACATTATCTCGTGACTGAGAAGGAATTATGAAAATCTGCTCAATCAGCGACCTCGGTAAGTGTGTCTAGAATTTTCTAATACCTTTTATTAAGTTTCATATTGAGACACGAAGCAACTAAATACGACATATAGGAATGTGGCCGCTTTTCTTTAGATCGAATTTTGTTGCTTCGTGTCTCAATATGAAATTTTATAAAAGGTATTAGAAAATTCTAGACACATTTACCGAGGTCGCTGATTGAACAGATTTTCATAATTCCTTCTCAGTCACGAGATAATATTTTTTTAAAGGAGTGGCGCTAGTGGACCTGTGTGCACCCTTTTAAGCCGTTGGCCCTGCGCCTGATCTCTCTCCGATCGTGTATTCGTGTCGGATTGCCGTCCCATCGGACAATGAGAGTGAGGGAACAGAGAGTGCACCTGTCAGCGCACATACTTGTGCACTATAATATCTCCTGCACCGAAGGCTGGTCTCTGCTGAGATTAGTCGCCAAGACCGAAATTCGGTCTGGCGGACTTTATAGTTATAATAAAAAACTTGAGAGGTGTCAAGGGACACCCGGATGGAACGAAGTTCAAAGAGAGAGAGAGAGACAGACAGAGAAACACGCGCACGCCGCACGGCTTACAACTATAGCAAAAAGTGTCGTTCCAACTTTTGGTCTTAATTTTTTCCGTCTAGCCCCCTTTCGCAACGCGCGATTCGGAACTTCGTTCCAAAAAGTCGAATTCAGGAAATGGTTAGACTGGTTGATAATGATAGATAGGTTTCTTGAGCAAAAACGCATACTACCCATGTTATGAAGAAAAAAGTAGTTCAATCAATTTAAAGACAGGTGACATTTCTCCATACAAAAACGTAGTATGTATATTTCACTCTGAGCCCAGTGTTATGAAGACGTCGATTAGTGTTAATCGCGTTATGAAAAAGGCAGCTATAAAGACTATTACAGACATAATACGTCTGGCAGTTAGTTTAGCGAGAAAATTGCTCGCGTGATTGTGTGTGGCCACGAAACTCGCGATTTGATGGCACGGTTGGCGCAGTGGTTAAGTGATTGACTGCTGCGCTGCGTGTCGGGGGTTCGATTCCCGCACAGAACAAATATTTGTATGGCCTACAAGACCATTTTCCAAGCAATTTTGTGTCGCTATGCTCCAAAGTGTGTCATGAAACAGTTCATTATTAGGTAGGTTTGTGTGGGCAAGGTAACACAAAACTAGCAATGTAGGTAAGTTACTAATTGTCTTTATCATAATCTGCCTAGCCTTTTCCCAACTATGTTGGGGTCAGCTTCAAGTCTAACCGGATGCAGCTGAAATACCAGTATTTTACATGGAGCGACTGCCCATCTGACCTCCACAACTTAGAACTAGTCCTAACTGGTTGTCAGACTTTCGTGCTTTTGACGACCCTTATCGACTTTTTTTATTTTTTTATTAGTCGTTAATGTCCCACTGCTGTGCAAGGCCTCCCTACTCCCTGCCTTAACGACTGTCAAAGAATAATAATAATTATCATAATTGTCTTTATATTAAGTGGTAATGATTTTAGAGTCCTATTAAAGTCCTTAACTAATCAATATCTAACGTCAGCATTATAATAAAAATATCTACGCTTTTTAAATCTGAACAATTTCAAAAGATTTTTGATAGATAATAAAATTAACCACAACTATGATTCCACACAATTTCACCAAAACCTTTTCCTAATCGTTTGCTTAAGAGGAAAAGCGGGTGGTGTTTTTTCTATAGAGACGCTCTCGCCTGTTTTCTTTCTGGTTAATGACCACATGGCTATGATTTTTTACAGAATAATAAATGTTAGTTACTTGTATGTCCCTATGTTTTCCTTTTTGATAATACATTTTTTTTTTGTATAAGCACTAGAATCCTCAAAAAATGCTCAAAATTGCCTATTTAGACCGCTGTTATCAGAGGCCTAAATAGGCACAAATTTGACAACTATTAATGAAAAAAGGAAAACATGGCGACACAGTATATATCCTTCTTATCCAGTTTATGAAATATCTTTTAAATTGGTCAATATTGGTGGAGAAAATAGGCGAGAGCCAAACCTCGAAAATGTGACTTTTTACTTAGGCTATTCAGTCGGATCTGCAGTTGTCCTTATCGCACGAATAAGAGGGCGATAGGCAGAGGCGAGAGGCCAGAGCAACAGCGATAGTTTCTTCAAATACCTAATTTTCAAAAGTCTTTCTGCCCGATTTCCCTATTTTCTGTATATTCCAAGTTATTCTTACAAATCGCTCCGCCCATCGCCCGCCCGCTTGCTTTAAAGCTCTAATTACCGATGCTGGTGCATTACATAATATGATTGCGGGGCAGAGCTCTATGGACTCGTAGCCCATTCTCATTTCTCATATAACACTTTACCTAATAACTTTATAAAAGGCAAAATATTAAACTTTTGTATCGAGGAAGTCATAATCTCTGAAGTCTTGCCCCTATAACCTGTATGTTCTGCCCACCATGATGTACGGTGCTGAGACGTGAAAGCTCACGCAGGAGGCTGTGAACAGGGTGAGATTGGCACAGAGTACCATGGGGCGTTCCATGCTTGGCATATGGCTTACAGATCCAAACATCGATATCCGCAGACGTACGAAGGTTTTCGATAGCGGAAAACGAGTTATGGAACTCAAATGGAGTTGGGCAGGACACCTGGCTAGAAGCAGTGATGACAGGTGGGTAAGGCAGTGACCGAGTGGCGTCCAAGACGATTTTTTTTTGTATGTGTGAGTATTTGTGAATACTTATGAAAAAAACGTCCTACGACGAAATCAAACGTAAATTCGAACGTACAACTTTCCTATAGATTTGGTTGAAATTTTTGCAACAAGCACAAAATGTTAACACCCGAATAAATTCTAGAAACAAAAGTAACGAATAAAAATTGGGATAAGGACGAGAGAATGATGACGAGGTACAAGTGTTACCACTGCCCAGCCCCTTCGCGGATACAAGCATGAAGTTAACAAGGTTACGTAAATATCCATGCGACGACTCGACGCTATAATTAGCTCAAGTAATTATAATTAGTTAGATATGATATGTAGGTTCGTGGCAATCGTGGTTTCCTTTAATTAAGAAAGTACATTACTTACATTAATTATTCAATTATTAAATTTATATGTGACGTCGTTCCGGGACTTGACGGATTGTTGTTGCCTATGGAAATTGCTCTCTGAATTTATGATTTAGTATAATATTCAGCAGATTAAAAATTTACTCGTAGGTACAAGAAAGTTTGTCAGTCGTTGTGGGTAGTCAGAAGCCAGTAGTCGAACAACCAGTCTTATCAAGGTGAATCGTGTTACCTAGTTGACATGAAACGACTGCCTATCTGACCTCCACAACCTTAGAAGTCCAAGATTGTGGAGATAGATATAAATAGAAGTCCAGATAGGCAGTCGTTTCATGGCTATTTCTTTCTTTCTTTCTTTCTTCTTTAAAATACTAACATTCAGCTACATCAGATTAGATGAAAGCCGGCCCTTAATTAGTTGGGAAGATTCTGAAGAAAGTTGTTACTTGAAAAGTGGACTATGAGAAGAATTAACATGACAACGACAAAACAAAATGCTACCTAGTCACTAACAAGCAAGAATAGTGCAGAAAAACATGCTACAAAAAATATAATAATCTAATCGTCTGAGAATATGTTCGTAGAAAGTGAATTTAAATGCGCCTGACATAGAAGAGATGATAAAATCGACCGGGGAAGCGAACCTGTTACATCGAACAATGGGCCGATAGTTTCCGCTGAGCCAATGCGATCTTTATCTTTTATGTAAGGTGTTACAGAGTAAAACAAGAGAGCAAACGTATAAATAGAATTAATGTTATTGGATGGCTTTTGTCTTGTCAGCCACGCGAGATATTTGATGTGGTAAGGTTTGGGCATGTGATGTGGAGGAATGGGGGAAATGTGAGGAAAGTTTTGAGTATGAATATAGAATACGGGAAGACCAAAGAAACTATAGATGGACTGTGTGAAAGATGATATGGCTACCACGAATGATAGTTGGGTCCAACGGTTTAACGTGCTTTCCGAGGCACGGAGGGATCTCGGTATGTAAAGATGGTCACCCATCCACAGACCAACCGCGGCAAGCGTAGCTTAACCTGATCGATTGACCTCTGCGGTAACGCTCTTTATTATTTTTTAATATTCAAAAGGAACAACAACAGACAACTACAATATAAAACATAGAAATATACAAAACGGTGAAGGAAATCATCGTGAGGAAACTGGCATGTCTTAGAACAAAAAAAAAAAATGAAGATATGTGATATCCACCAACCCGCACTGGGCCCGCGCGGAGGGTTTCGGCCAAAGGCCGCCTCTCTGTGACAGAACACTCTCACAGAGAGGAGGCCTGCGTCCCAGCAGTGGGAACATTATCGGCTGATTATGCTATGTATGCCTACTTCTATACAGGGTTATTTGACCCAGCAACCTCTTAAGAGGTCATTGTACTCATCATTATGAACAACTTTTACTATGGGACAAAAGTGAAATCGCGAAAAAAAAATCAGCTGTTCCCTACATTTATCCAAATCCAAACTAATATTATAAATGCGAAAGTAACTCTGTCTGTCTGTCTTTGCTTCACGCCTAAACTACTGAACCGATTTGTGTGAAATTTGGTACAGACATAGTTTGGAACTTGAGAATGGACATAGGATAGTTTTTATTACAAAAAATAAAATAAAAAATTAAATTAAATTTATTCCGGACATACAGCGCCATCTATTGGTCAAGAGTCGGCATCAATTCAGTACTGAAAATTCATCGGAAAAATGTAAATAAAATCTGCCGGAAGTCACTATTCCACGCGAACGAAGTCGCGGGCAAAAGCTAGTATTTGCATAACTCGTCAAAATGTAGGGAGCAGCTGATTTTTTTTTCTAGATTTCAGGTTTGGTCCTATACTAAAAGTTATTCATAATGATGAGTACAACGACCTCTTAAGAGGTTGTTGGTGTTTTACAAATAACCCTGTATATAAAATCAATAAAGCTGTAGGTACAAACTCCAGCAGTGTGATTCTGTAACCATCTCACCGTGAAAACTTAGGTGAAGTGAGCGTGGAGTGAGCTGTCATTCCAAATAATATGCTAGGGATTGACACTACTGACAACTCACATCAAGCTCACTTCACTTGAGTTTTCCCGGTGAGATTTTTACAGAATCGACCGGCAGTTCTAAAATAAAATAGACTAGTATACTTCAACGAAGATTTACATCTAAGGTTAGATCTGTCAAAAACATTCGTCGAGGTTTCTCTCTCCCGGATTATCTGAAAGCGACTGAGAGTTGAGGTGTTCAACAAAATTGTATTACTATGAACATAAAAGTTATTAAATACTAAAGTTTTCTTTTGTCAGAAATAAATTATGTTTTTGGCTTTTTGTAGTAGAAACGAGAAGAGCAAAATATTGATTGAGTTTTTGTAGGGTTTCATTATGTGCTTTTTTTCAATATATAGGAATCGATTTTCTAGGTCTGACTCGAGGCAGAAAGAAGCTTTGTTGGCATTTATTATACAAGGTGTCGTTTTGCATCCTCGTCAAATTCAAGGAGGTAACTATGCTACTGATTCTTGACACGAATCAATAATAAAATAAGTAGGTATTTTCGGAAGTCGGTATGTGTGGGACACGCATTTTAAAACGTGGCCTGTATGAGACCGCACTGTAACTACCCTTTAACACACACAAAAAACGCGGCCGCTTATACGATACCATAACGCGATTCTGTTCTTTGAAAGTGGTGTATTCTGAAATACTGTCAAACTTAAATAACTAAAAAAACAAGAATGTAGTCATTATTTACCAGGGATCGTAATTTTATATGATTATTTATGTCTTTCATAACAGCCTCCTGAAATTTGACGAGGATGCAAAACAACAGCTTGTATAGGTAAGCCTTACAAATCTAAGTGTCTGTAATGGCAACCCAACCTTTTAGGTTTAGCTGGCTTGACAACAGCAGCGGTGTTGCCAGCACAAATAAGCATATGAGTACAATGACATAAGTTTTCATGAAATAAGAGTGTAAAAAGACACAACAGGAACAAAAATAATTGCTAGGAAACGACTTTTTTTTTTGGTGTGAACTTTTGCTGGTTGCGGTGATGCGCAATGTAACGCTAAACATTGTGCTCATGAGTGCATGCAACGTTACAGGGGGGGTATTTAAAGTTGGGTTATAAAAGTAAAAACGTGTTTTCGTAAAAAAAAATGCTGTTTATTGGATGGCTCGACGTCGTAATGTAACCTACGAGATAATTATTGTTAATTTATGTTCTTTGAGAAAATAAATGTCTTTAAACCGAAAAGGGGACATTGTACTCATCATTATGATCAACTTTTACTACGGGATCAACCCTGAAATCGTGAAAAAAAATCAGTTGATCCATAGGTTTATCTATGGATCAACTGATTTTTTTGATTGATGTTTGCATAACTCGACATAATGTATGGATCAAGTGATTTTTTTTTCACGATTTCAGGGTTGGTCCCGTAGTAAAAGTTGATCATAATGATGAGTGCAATGACCCCTTTTAAGGATTAAAACGATCAAAATTTAACGGTGTATAGAGAATGAGATTAACTAGTCAATTTTCCTTATCAGGAAAAGCTAAGTGGTTATTTTTATTATCTGTGTACTTCCCCATTCCTGTCAGAACTATACAAAGCAAAACGTACCCTTTTGATGTGCGAGGTTTCTAACCCTTACACCAAACTTCCGACATAGGTACGTATAACCTTACTGATCTTTGTTTTAAAAGTTATTTTGGCTTGGCAAGTTAAATTGTGATTGATGTGATCGTAATTCGACCTTGCCTTCTTACGGGGCGTACCTAATCTAATCTACAGTTTGTTTGTATTTCCTATATGTGGGTAGTTTTATTTACTATTTTCTTTACAGTTGGGTAGATTTGGGATAGGAATGAATGTATTTATTTGATCCTGAAAGCTCTTAGTCTGTTTTTGAATGTGGGTTTTTGAATAGAGTTAACGATGAAAATAAATAAATGTGATTTTTTTAGAGTACTTTTTGAAGGCCTATTTAAGATGAACGTTCAAACACATCTATCAGCACGCATAGCATGATAACCGTAGAAACGGAAGAAACTGAAGACAGAATGACGGATTGTAGAAAGAATGAAAATAAAAATAAAATTTTTACGGCGCGATGTCAAAACCGACCAAGTGCGAGTTGGACCCTTGATCTATAAAAATCAAGTCTGTTGTATGTGGGCCCCCCTTAAATATTTATTTTATTTGTTGTAATAGCGGCAACAGAAATACATCATCTGTGAAAATTTCAACTGTCTAGCTATCACGGTTCATGAGATACAGCCTGGACAGACCGACAGACGGACAGTGGAGTCTTAGTAATAGGGTCCCGTTTTTACCCTGTGGGTAAAAACAAAACAAAGTGACAACAACAGAGAAAGTGACACGTGAATCTTCATTTTTAGGGTTCCGCCTAAAAATGAAGATTCACGTGTCATTTTGTCTAGACTAGAGATAGAAGTCATGCGTGCTGATATAGTGACGCTTTTAACTGCAAACTTGGAGAAAGAAGCAGGCAGTCAATTTTTGCGCATCCAGCGGATTGGGTCAATGATGGATGACTTGACATTGAGAGTGTAGTTCGACAAGGATGTGTCCTTGGCCCTACTTTATTCTTAACATATACATGTATATGTATCGACAGCACAATAAGTCTATAATGTTCCCACTGCTGGGACATAGGCCTCCTCTCTGTACCACGCAGGCCTAGAGCGGGTTGTTAGATGTCACATGTCTTCGAATTATTGGTTCTAGGACATATTATGTAGATTATAGGTATCGACAGCGATAGAGAGGAATTTTTCGGCGCCATATTTTAGTTTGTCAATAGTTTTAATTAAGTTAGGATATTATATTTTTATTTTATTGTTATTAATTATATTATTAGGTATTATTTATAGTGTATTTTAATTCTTAATTAATTATGATCAAATCAAGTTGAATATAATTATGAAATGTATAGGAATAAAATAACTCCCAAAAATTTACATATTATTAAAACCTTCCATTTAAAAATTACGAATATTCAAAGCTAAAGCCGATATTTTTTTTAAACATTATTTATGTAACAGCTGCCTTAACAAGCCCAACATGTCGCCTGATTGACAGACATTTTGAATAATACAAGGTAGGGAGCCGTGTTTACGTATGTGTTGTGTTAAAGCTTTGACATCAATCGAATGTCAATCATATTATGATTGGTTGACGTTTCATTTATTCGTGTCTTGTACTTAATGTGACAGAACGCAGATGTTAAACTTTTGAAGATCTTGTTAGGCAATGTTATTAGCAAAGCTGTGTATTTATTGTAAGTAATGGTTTTGCTTGAGAGTTTGTTACATCACTTTTTTTCCAGAAAATATACTCCTTGAGAAACCACACAGTTAGAAGTGAAGGCCAATTCTCGTAATTTCAAACGTTCAAAATCTAGTCGCAGTCTCATCTCGGCGACAAACAAATGTCAAAAACTTGTCAAAATGTAAAAGTGTGACAGATTGAGACCGAGATCAGAAGGCCAATTCTCGTAATTTAAAATGTTCAAAATCTAGTCGCAGTCTCATCTCGGCGACAAGCAAATGTCAAAAACTTGTCAAAATGTAGGGAAATTAGACATATTTTTGACAGATTGAGACTGAGATCAGACTGTGAACGTTCTTAAAGTTACGAGAATTGCCCCTCTGACTTTGAACGATCTTAAAATTACGAGAATTACTCCTCAGATAACGTGATAAGTTAATATTAAACGTACGCACGACGACATTACATTTACATATACATTTCCAGTATAAGCTGACTTCTCATTGTACGACAAGCCTTATACAATGCGAGGTCAGCTAAAACTTTAAATATATAGTTTGATATATCCTCGTGTGTACCTAGGTTAATCTAGTTAGTAGTAGTAACAGACACTATCTCAGCACAAAAGCCTTTTGACACTTGCCTAAATAAACAGGTTATAATTATATTACATGAGAAATAGGCTAAACAAGCCTAACCGAGATCCAATTGTGATAGTTTCGAGGGTAGGGCTCGAGACTAATTTGATTATGTATGTGTGATGAATGGTACAAAGGGAAAATAACCTAAAATATAATGTATTTAAGAGGCTGAAAACACTATAAAGAGTGACAATTTTATGTTATGTGCCTTGTAATGTTAATTACTTAACGCCTAGTATTGTATACAATCAAGTATCAAGTATTTTCTAACTGAACAGACAGCTGTGCTGCTGGGGAGTTTGTTGCGCCACTTCTTCTTCCCAGCGATAGCACTAGGAAGTGGTGAAGGGCGGGAGTTTTTGGGGGACTGTCTTTTGTAATTTTGACGTTCGAAAAGTGCTGATTCTCAGCCTAATTTGAATAAATGACTTTTGATTTGATTTGATTAAACAAATATCAAATTTAATAGAGTGAAAATTAAATTGATTTCACTTTATTTTTCCAATAACTCATATTTGTTTACATGTTTGGCAAATAAATCGCAAACGCAGATTTGGCACTACACGGTGTTAACTAGCCCTTACTGTGCAGCTTCAATCTTGTTTCTGATACCGGTAGGATAGGTACTATTTTGTATTTTGCACTTTCATATACATAGGTACATAACTTTTCGTGTCTCTCTGTATGACCGCTTTGTTCTTCTAAACTGCGCAACGCATTTTGATGCAGTTTACCGTAAACCGCATTAAAATCCGTTGCGTAAGTTGTCTAAATGATGGTGTAAACTGTTTACACCATCATTCAGAGAACTGATTCCGGAAGGATTATGTGTGTAATAAACTAGCTGCGCCACCCGGTTTCACCCGCATAAGTCTCGATCCCGTGTGAATACTGTGATAAAAAGACACACACACACACTCACTTTAACGCTAAAACGGCCGACCTGGATTAGGATCCTGGGGGCCTACTCCGAAGTGCAAAGTGCGAATGTTCGGATCGGACCGACACATGGCCGAACCGAATATTATTGAAAAATGCGAAAAAAGTTCGGATCGGCTCAGTTGGGTCGGGACCATAGTCAATATTCGAAAGAGTGTAGGAGTGTAGGATCGGAACCGACCGAACCAAATAGTAACTTCGTAGCAGGAAACGGCCGAACATTCGGCCGATACTACTTCGGAGTAGACCCCCAGGTCGGCCGTTTTAGCGTTAAAGTGTAAATCTGCTGATACAAACAAACATACACAAAAAATCAAATCATTTCTCTTTTTATAACATTAGTTTAGATTAATATTAAACTTACATATAATGAAGATATCTCGAATTTGTTTCGCTATACCCTGTCCAATAGGTAAACCGTTTTTTGACAGATGGAACTAGTGATTGCAGCAACACACAATATATTAATTGATACACGTACGGTATTATAATATCTGTAAGAAGCCATAAATAAGATAATTCAATAAGACAAGACAGTTTATATATTTATTTGATTACGCATTTTAAAGTTAACTTTTACGTAAGTAATCTGGAATATGTATGTTCTAAGACAGCTGTCAAAAAACGGTTAACCTAATGAACAGGGTTATAGTACTTTATGGCTGAAGACTTTTTTTCCTGCTATGCCAGTATCTTTGCATATTGCACATCCTTGGCTAAGGTAAAAGTTTGCATGCGAAATAAGTCACTAGCAACAAAAACTGGTCTTTTATATGTAAGGAAGGCGTACCAGTACCTACCTACGTCAACATTACTCAAACCATCAGTCTAGCCGACAATCACCATAGTTCGTAATTTGTATTCAAAAAGCATCAAATAGTCAAGATTTCTAGAAAAACACCGGCTTATGTAAGAATGACTCACTGTGCCCCGTTCAGAATAATAACAGCCAGAATAAGGAAGGAAAGTACTCGCGCCAGTAGCTAGGATGAAATAATAATGCATGCTGCGTTTAGTACGGTGATGCAGATGAGTTCGGCTTTTTGTTAAGGGGCTTTTGAATATGTGTTTGACTAATAAGTGCCTCGTAAGACCAGTAGTTCGCTGTATTTATCTCGAGTGCAGTTTTCGAAATACTAATTAGGTTGTTTTACCGGATGGAGTCAAAGACTGTGCAAGTGGTATTGGGTAAATGATACATTTTTTTTTATGTAAGTAGGTTTGTACAAACGCTTTTACACGTCAATCATATTTTAATTACTAGATAACCTCATCTAGTAATTAAAATATGATTCGGTGGTCGACGAGGAGGTCGGCGTTTCCTATCTAACTACTCAGAGAAGAAAGGCCGAAAACAACTTAGAGGTCACAGTCTCTTTTAAAGTCCAGACTATAATCTTGGTTAGATCATGTGAAGACCATGTAGAGTGGTGACGACGATGACGTTATCTATTATCTAAAGCTGATTATCAGACGCATTACTTTTCGTTTATTACTTTAAATTAATAAAAAAATAATTCGTGAGCGAACTGCGACATTGGATTTCGGCATTCCTAGTGACCATGTCGGATTGTCGCTTGTGTGCACCAATACTTTTCTAAAATTATAGAGAGGAAAGATTTGATGTTTGTATATACACCGTTAAATTTTAATCGTTTTAATTCTTAAAAGGGGTCCATGTACTCATCATTATGCACAATTACTACGGGACCAACCCTGAAAGCGTGAAAAAAAAAATCTGTTGATAATAGATTTATGTTCGCATAACTCGACATAATGTACCTATAGATCAAGTGATTTTTTTTCACGATTTCAAGGTTGGTCCCGTAGTAGAAGTTGTTCATAATGATGAGTACAATGACCTCTTTTAAGGATTGAAGCGATCAAAATTTAACGGTGTATTTATTAACAACAAAAAAAAACTGCCTATTCATAGAAAAGTGCAATACCTACGCGGTCAAAATGTACTGAACAGCAAATTTTATTAATATCGGCCGTTTTAGCGTGAAAGCGTAACAAGAAAACAAACTTACTTTCGCATTTATAATATTAGTTAGGATAAAGCTGGGCCGCTGAGTTAGGGGCCCGTGGCTAAATAATAACAGCCGCACAGGTCGATCGGTCAGGTTAAGCTACGCTTGCCGCGGTTGGTCTGTGGATGGGTGACCATCTTTACATACCGAGACCCCTCCGTGCCTCGGAAAAGCACGTTAAGCCGTTGGTCCCGGTTGTCATTCGTGGATCTTTGACAGTCGTTACGGGTAGTCAGAAGCCCGAAAGTCTGACAACCATGCAGTCTTACCAAGGGGTATCGTATTACCCAATAACTGGGTTGTGGAGGTCAGATAGGCAGTCGCTCCATGTAAAATACTGGTATTCAGGTGCATCCGGTTAGACTGGAAGCCGACCCCAACATAGTTGGGAAAAGGCTAGGCAGATGATGAGTTAGGATAAAGCTCAAGAAAGCATACAAATTTAAAAAGACACGGGGCCTTTTCTAATTTTTTAATAAGCATTAGATCCTCCTAAATATTAGAATAGCGGCTTGCGAGTCAACGATCTCTAATCTTAGAATATTTAAAGCACACCCAACTATCTCTGTTAGAAAATAATTATGCAAATGCATACAAAAATATCACTTCTAAGAAACATCAATTCATTACATATATTGATTAACGACAACGTATCATTAGAGTGCAATATTCTTTTATTTTGTTTGTAATTTAGGCAGACCTGAAAGTTTCTAATCGCTTTCTGATTGCTACTACACTCGCGAGCAATGAAAAAGTTCCAGTGACATAGCACCAAATTACTCCTAATCGGGAAAGGCTAGCTTAATGACGCCGTCTGCAATATTGAAGTACATTTAACAGCGCATCAGAATATTACCAACTAAAAACGTAAATATATTGTGTTCAAATTTTAAATTATATGTCTTAGGAGATTTAAGGTGTTTGTCGGTATTTTGTGGACCATGGAACTTTATTAATATATAATCATAGATAATCCGAGTAATGTGGATATATGTATGTCGATTCAAAACCCTTAATTTAATACGTGCTTCAATTCGAGTGGACCGGAAACTATCCGAGCTACCCCAAGCTACCCGAAACTGTCAGATTTTCCTAATCAACCTAATGCTTTAGCGATAAAGTTGAAAATCTATTAAAGAAATTTGACAGATTGTAGTAGCTTGATGTGCTGGCGTCTGTATAAAGGGCCTTAATGCCTAACAAGGTCCTCTAAATTGAAGATTAATTATTAGTGTTATCGTCCTATTTTAGAGCTTCTAAGCGGTTCTAAGCTAAGATTAGGTTACCCTCTCTCATCTAATCCGGGGTAGATGTCACAAAGGGGAGTAATGGTTGGAATAGATTATTTGATTATACGTAGCTAGATGGACGGACGACCTTGAAAAGGTGGCTGAGACAAACTGGATGCGGAAGGCGGAGGACGGTGTTGTGGCGGAGGACGGTGTTGTGGCGCAGCCTGAGAGAGGCCTATGTCCAGCAGTGGACTGCGATACGCTGAGTACATTGATTGATTCCCCACTCTAGGTATTACTCCTGTATTGTGGGTGCATTTACAAACATTAAAACTCACAAACACAAATAGCCAGACCGGAACAACTACCTGTAGGCAATACAAATATTTGTTCCGTGCGGGAATCGAACCCGCGACACGCAGCGCAACAGTCGATCGCTCAGCCACTGCGCCAACCGTGTCGTCATTTTAGATAATGACGCTGATTCCCTTGTTCACAAACTAAACTAAATTTAAGTTCAGTGCATCTTTTTCTTTCTATTTCATTAAGAAAAGGACAGAAGATAGATTTTAATTTAGTCCTGTCAAATTAGTCAGCGCCTGACGTAAATTGACGTATTTATAGTAGCCATATTTTTAATCACGTCTAATTTGAATATGGAGTATCTTAATTTGACAGGACTAAACTAATATTTATCTTCTGTACTTTTCTTAATGAAATAGAAAGAAAAAGACGCACTGAACTTTAATTTAGTTTAGTTTGTCAACAAGGGAATCGGCGCCAATATCTCACAACCGTTTATTTTTGATAAAGTCTATTTGTGGCCCAATGTGGGCTTAGTTGTCTAGTTCAAACACCCCACGGCCTTCATCACCTATCAAATTCAAACACCCTCTAATTTCTGTAAGCTTATTCAATCGATTGAATGTGTTATCAAATGTCGTGATTATGATTGGTTGGTGTAGGTACCTAATTTAATTCAATTACTAAATTAGGCACTAATTATAAATCGTCGTCTGCCTAGCCTTTTCCCAACTATGTTGGGGTCGGCTTCCAGTCTAACCGGATGCAGCTGAATACCAGTATTTTACATGGAGCGACTGCCTATCTGACCTCCACAACCCAGTTACTGGGTAATACGATACCCCTTGGTAAGACTGGTTGTCAGACTTTCGGGCTTCTGACTACCCGTAACGACTGTCAATGATCCACGAATGATAGCCGGGACCAACGGCTTAACGTGCTTTCCGAGGCACGGAGGGGTCTCGGTATGTAAAGATGGTCACCCATCCACAGACCAACCGTGGCAAGCGTAGCTTAACCTGACCGATCGACCTGTGCGGCTGTTATTATTTAGCCACAGGCCCCTTATAAATCTTACATGAAATATGGCAGATTATTTCATGAATCAGATTTGGTATAAAAGCTGTGGTATTATTATTAAATGATTATGTATTAATACACAAAATATTGTTTTAATTATATAGGTAGCTACAGAATAATTAGACTATTAATGTTCCTAATGCTGGGACACAGGCTTCTTCTCTTCGAGAGGTACAATTCGTAAGCCGGGGTAGTCAACACTGGGTCAATTCCGCTTAAAAAACCGACGAATTCAGAACCTCCTCTTGTATATTTGAAGTCAGTTAAAAATGCAAATACAATGCACAAGGCGTTGTGTTACAAGACATTTAGCAAACCTGATTAGAAAATAATTAATTATAAAATCAATAAATTAACAGAGATATATTAATCAAGATGATTTATAGTGTTAATGCGTAATACGATTTGATACCTTTACGACTATCAAATTTTAATATGAACTTAATTGCCACGACGAAGTTATGTAATTTAATAATAATTATGTAATTTGTAGTTCACACCTTCAGTGGTTAAAGTGTGCCGACCTCTGGTATATTTATGTCGTGGTTGACATCAATGTATTATGTGGCAGTAAAGTCACCAGTCGATCTATTCTGTAAAAATCTCACCGTAAAAACTTAGGTGAAGTTAGCTTTAAGTAAGCTGACAATAATGTCCTTGTATACTCTATTATATAATATAATCTATCTCTTGTTCTTTTGATGCGTCATTTTGCCGCAAATAAACGTATTTTCATTCTTTCTTAGGATCAAGGGAATTACAGTGTACTTCAAGTTTACTTTAATTTTTTTTTTTTTTGTGAGGAAATCCTCATGGATACCCCGTCCGGGAAGATCCGTCTGGGAAGAACGAAAGGGTATGTCAGACTCCTACCGACTAAAACCCCACTGTGCCTACTAGTATCATGAGTTGGAGGCCCGGGAGATACTTATACATTCGCCGCACCCCAGACTCAAGTTTACTTTACCTAAGTTTTCACATAGCTTAATTTATTTATTTATTCATGTATGTAGATACACACAAAATACTTAATAATGAAAAATACATAAACATGCAATTTCATTAACACGAACAATAAGTTGGCACAGTCCGCAGTTGTATAACCCCTATTTCTAAGTAAGCTCACATCTGAACACTGTCTCTTAAGATACAGGTTATCCTAGTTTAAGATACAGGGCTCACAAAATCTGTATACAGACTTCTGTAGCGTAGTTAGCAACCTGTTAATCAGTGTATACTAATGTATGTTTCTTTGTGACAATAAAAATATTATGATTAATTTCTTTCAGCAGGGCTTCGACGCGCAGTTGACGACAGCAGAGCTGCGAGAGTTGGACGAGAAACGAAGACCAGTGGGGTAGTTGGGTAACTGACAGAAGGAATGGCTTTCTTTGACAGTTCAACAACATTCATTGCGTTATTTATCTAAGTAAGTTGTTGAGCAGACAAATTTTACGAACATAATAATATTATTATGAAGTTATGGATTTAGGTTGTTTAATCGTGCTGTGCTGTGTGGAAAAGCTTACCTGTTTCCAACAAGAGGTTACATTCAAAACAACACCTTAACAACGTTCCATATGATCCCCAATAGATCTCAAGCATAAAGCCTTCAGTATGGAAAGGAACTTAAGGAAGTCGGAAGAAAGACTAATGAAATTGGTTTGTCAACAAGACAACTGGATGTAGGTAAACATTTGTGCTTTGCTAAGAGTGTGTGTATTTCTCTGACATTTGTCAAGACAAGCCTCCTTGCTTCGTATCGAGGACAAGACGAGAAGGACGTTATAGGAAAATATACATTATTTACCTACTTATCAACAGTTTGCATGAAACAGTTCCGTGAAAAACAATGCACATCCTAAGTACTGAAATAGCACACAAAGAAACTGAGAAGTTATTGGCGCCGATTCCGTTGTTTACAAACTAAACTAAATTAAAGTTCAGTGCGTCTTTTTCTTTCTATTTCATTATGAAAAGGACAGAAGATAAATATTAGTTTATTCCTGTCAAATTAAGATACTCCATAGACAGTTTAGACGTGATTAAAAACATGACTACTAAAAATACGTCATTTTACGTCAGGCGCTGACTAATTTAACATTGACATCTACTGTAGTACTAATGTATTACAAAAAACAAAAACAAAATATCTTATCTTATCTATTAATCCTACTTAATAATCACACTAATATTATAGGCGAAAGTTTGTGAGGGCGTGTGTGTGTGTGTGTGTGTTTGTATGTTTGTTACTTCCTCACGCTCAAACGGCTGGACAAATTTTGATGAAATTTGGTATGGACGTAGCTGACACCCTGGATTAACACATAGGATATATATATAGGACTTTTTATCCCGATATTCCCAAGGGATCGAAACTTATGCGGTTTAAACCGCGGGGCGCAGCTAATATAATAATAAAATTATAACCGCGAAAGTTTGTGTTCGAAATTTGAATGCGGGACCTACATAGATAGTTTAAATATCTGTGTGGTAAATCTCATCCAAATTCGTTCAGTAGTTTCTTCGTGAAAAGTATCCTATACGTTAATGCTGGTTATAAAACCAGCATTAACACCTAAGATAGGTACTTTTTATCCCGATATTCGCACAGCATCGAAACATATGCGGGTGAAAACGCAGTGCGCTGCTAGTATGATATTAAAATAACTTATTAAAACTTTGAAACACCAAAACGTCTACATTAAAAGTTACCGGTAATGTTCGATCAATATTTATAACAAATTCACGTTAAAACTAAGTTCGGAACTAAAAGGTAACAGAGTGGGCGATGTACAGTCACGAGCAAAAGTATGTATACACTCGGCTTTATTCAAAAGCGATTTACTCCTTTATTTTTTAATGAAATTTTATGTAGTTACGAACATAGCATTTTCGAACCCATAAGTTTATGTAATGTGTCGTGTTTCAACAAAAAACGAAAAGAATAGCGAAAAAATCGCAATTCAAAGTTGCCAAGTGTTGACATATTGGTGCTCGTGACTGTACAGAGACTTATCGCCATCTATTATTTTGTTCGGCAAACCCCATTAAATCTGTTTCGCAGTTCTGACAGCTGCTTCTTAGGGTAAACTTTACTTCTAAATTAGTTCTGTTTGCTCAAATGAGTTACCTATTTCTAAGTAAATAAATGTATAATTTCACCTCAGGTACGTTTACACGCCCTTCCGCTCAGCCCAGAGCGGGAGAGGTCATTTGATGATTTCCCACCCAAAAAAAAGAAGGTACGTTTAAATAATGTTTATAGATACTATGGATATAGATCAGCCGATATATTCTGTAAAAATCTCATCTTGAAAACGTAGGTAAAATGAGCTTTTAAATAAAGTCCTCCAGACCAAATTTTGGCCACGGTGGCCAATCTTAACGGAGAAAAATACCTCAAATTTCCCTACATTTTGACAAGTTTTTGAGTTATTGACAGATTGAGACTGAGATCAGACTTTGAACGTTCTTAAAATTACGAGAAAATTACCCCTCTGATAACGTACCATAACTAGAAATAAATCAAACCCTACTAGAGAAGATACTGTAGCATTGGCAAATGCTACATTATGATTTTTTCACGAATAACCTTCTTTTATAACAAATCCTACCTTATTTGTAACCAGAGGTTTTTTTCTTCATATTGTTTTTTTTGAATTTTGAATCAAAAAGTGTCGTCTTTTCTCTTGCAGTGTTTTTTTTCATTTGAAGCTTTTATTTGGGCACAGGACGGACGTCAATATTACTATTTTTTCCCGTTTTATCATTTAATTATTTGCCACTATAAAGATTTGAGCGTCCGAGTTTGTCCGTTGTGCGACCAGACCAAAGGGAACTGTTCCCGAAATTTACAGCATCTAAAACTTGCGAGTCAGGTTTCATCTTTGAGGACTTGGTATGTAATTTAACTTTTACTTCATCTCTTATGTTATAAAAGATTCTGCCTGCGTCTCGGGTTATCATTTTTCGTTATTGTCTGTAGATTTTTCCGAAGACTGTAGGCGAATCTTAATTCGCCCCCCCCGCTAGCCTGGGACCTGGCGACTGCGAGCTGCGTGTTGGGATTCGAACCCTACGCTGGTGATTCCAAATACCAGCCAGCCAGCGAGCCCTCTGACTGACATCCTGGAGGCTAGGAGCGGATCTACGTATTTTTTGTTGTATTTTATAAATTTCTAGTAGATTCTTTAATATCGTCGTATTTTATGTAAATCAGCTATATCAATTTTATTGTTGCCTGACCTGACAGATCGACTTGGTGCGCAGTTAGCCATTTAGGATTACCGAATTTTTATTTATTGCGGAAGTTAGGAACGTTTGCAAACGTATCGTGACCGACGCGTAATTGTAATTTTTTTTCCTTTGCGTAATTGTGAAATTTACACCAGGGACGTCGCCTCAGAGTTATTACCATCCTTTGAATCGTGCTGTGCCCTTTCATTAAATTTTTGATAACAGTTTTTTTGATTTATACAAAATTAAACGTGTACTAGTGAAGATTTGGTTTTTATTTCGCTACAATACGTATGAGTTTTGATTTTGACCACTATCGCCGATGGGACGGCATCCCGACACGACCAGAGAGAGATCAGGCTCAGGGACCAACAGCTTAATGTGCTTTCCGAGGCACACCGCCGACTTCCAAACTCCGGGCTATATATTACTAAGAAATTTCCAATGAAAAAATGCAATAACACTGACAGTGAAGTGTAACAGTGAGCTTTTAGTCAACTGACAATAGTGGCAACCCTCAGTATCAAGTGGTATGACAGTCCACTAAAGTTCATGATCACTTCACCAAAGTTTTCATGGTGAGATATTTACAGAATAGACCGGCTGATATAACTTCTTTATGGGATGTCCTGAAAAACTACGTTAACTGTTATACGGTAAACCCTTCGTGGATGAAATGATTTGTTCGGTTTCTGCGGTAAGTTTAGATAAAGTTTCCAAAGCTTTTTGCTTCTCAATATTACCATAGACATACTCCGTAAAATTTTGATTGATTTAATCCTTAAAATGGGTCTTTGTCCTCAGCATTATGAACAACTTTTACTACGGGACCAACCCTGAAATCGTGAAAAAAAAATCAGTTGATCCATACATTATGTCGAGTTAAGCGAACATAAATCTATGGATCAACTGATTATGGATCAACGCCTTCCACAAAAATTTGGCTATCAAATGCAAAAAAAAAACCAAATCCGACTAGAAGTCCCTGAAATAAGCGCGTTCAAACAAACAAACTCCTTAGCTTTATTATTAGTAGTATAATAAGTGGATAAATATAGATTGCTCCAAAAGTCCTATCAATCAGATCTTGGCAGGCATTTCAAACTTAGTGGCTTTCTAAGAAAGAAATATTCATCTCCTGAAGCTTAGCTAAGCCCTGAGGAATCTACGATGTTTTACCTCCATAAAAATAATCCCGCTTGTAATATTACTCCTAAAATATACTGACTGAAATTCAGTAGGTATTATGTATTTACTGGTATGTTTTTAGTGTATTTTAATTAGGATTTTAATCGTCTGTCATTTTATTTAACACAAACAAAATGGCACTCATTTTAAAATATTTAATTACTAGCGGCCCGTCCCGGCTTCGCACGGGTGGTTAAGTTTTAATAAGGATCCCTAATCATTTCTAGCAATAAATATAGCCTATGTCACTCAAGGTGTAGCTTTCCAATAGTGAAAGAAATTTTGAAATCGGCACAGTGTTTTTGAGTGTATTCATTACAAACATACACACAAAAATACAAATCCTTCCTCTTTATAATATTAGTATAGACTAGGTTTTCCCGCGTCTTCGATTGCGTAGATTTTGGAAAGTATCCCACGGGATCGTGTTGCCGGGATTAAAAGTATCCTATTTCCAGGCTATAAACTATCTGTGTGCTAATTTCATCCAAGTTCGGGTTTTTGCGTGATTGGGTAACACACATCCTAACATATAAACTTTCACATTTATAATATTATAGTAGGATAATTAGTAATAATGGGCCTCCTTATAAGTAAAATCAGATTTGCACGTTAAATTAAAAATTCAAGGGTTAGCTGAACACAATGATTTCATAAGTTTTGCCACATAACTAAGAACTTTCAACAGTTAATTATTAAGTAATATTATACCCTTTGTAAAACTTATATATAATAGGTAAGGCCTCCAAAATTGAGCCTTTATGTTTTCAAATCGAGTTAACCTTTAACTTGTTTTAGTATTATAGAAATTATAGAAAGCGTTCCAACCAAACGCCTGCAGGCTTTGTGGAAACATTCGGGTAACGATGTGAGTTGCTATTAATATTTTATCAGGCACTTGTTCCATAGTTGCTCTAGGTAATAAGGTTGTTTATTAGTTCAGTGCCTTGGAGACTGAAGTTTAGATGACATTTAAGTGTACCGAAAGGCAAGCCACACAGAGGCTTAGAAAATTAAAATATTTAGGGGATATAAAACCGTGGAGTTTCTTGCCGGCTCTTTATGAAACGAACCGTTGACTTAGCTTCTGACGATCACAAGTGCCCATGCAGGTTTATGTGAAATAAAATTGAGGAATTTTCGATTTCCACATAATTATTGTAATATTCTAATCGTATCAATATTATTGAATATTTTATTAACCAACACAGGTAAATCAAAGAACAATGCTCATGTGTGTATGGAATCCCGTAGGTACCATGCTGCATCAAAGTCAAACTTTGTTTTTTATAGATTACACATCATATTAGGTAACTCCTACAAAAGTTCTTTTTGTAAACAAAAGCCGGGTTTCGGAGATTTTCATAAAAAAGAGATACTTAACCTAAAAACTAGGTACTTTATTTTTTTTGACATGTCATACACGATCGGCCATTTTGTTCTAAAAAAATTATAATCGTTTAAATAAAAATTCTATTCTATTTTATTCTAGTATTTTTTAATTAACGTTTCATGTTTTTTGAAAGACGTGACCATGACACTCAAAATTCAAGGTTATATTAATCATATCGTTTGAATCGGAACGTCATGTAAAGGGAATAAAACAACATCAACACTTTTTTACTTTAAATTAAATTCCCTGTTCAAAAATCCCTGACGCGTAATGTCGTAAAAAATTATGAAATCCTACTAATATTACAAAATGTTTATTTAGGTCAGGTGTACAATATTTAAATAATAACAAAATAATATCCTAAATTAACTAAAACTATTTACAAACTAAAATATAGCGTCGAATAAGTGAAAATAACGACTAATATTATAAATGTGAAAGTTTGTATGGATGGATGGATGGATGTTTGTTACTCTTTCACGCCAAAACTACTGAACGGATTTGGATGAGATTTGGCACACAGATAGTGAAACCGCGGTGTGAAACCGCGGGGCGCTGCTAGTAATTACTATAAATAATAAATTTATTATTATAATAGATGGCGCTGATAGTGTAAACATCTAAAGTTTAGCTCTCAAATTATTAAATTACTTTAAAATTACTAAATTATCTAAAACAACAATTAAATGGTGTTTAATATATCGGTTACGTGGTGAAGTACGTGCACAAACGTTATCTACATAAACTATGTGGTATTTACTAAATAAGTGAATACAAGTTATGTGAAGTGCTAAACTGAATAAAAGACTAAAAATCATTGTTTAGGGTAACAAACCAATTTTGTTGGCATAAAAACGCTATTAACTAAGTGACAAAGTGTTTACAAACGACCAAAAACTTTTGTGATAAGTGAAAACGAACTTGGTGATGTGAAGAAAAAATTCCACTCTGATGAATCATGTTTAACGACTCCTCGACCATTTGAAATAAGTACCAGCTTGCAGTCACATTTTTCGTCATCTTGCGTATCGTTCCTATGGCCTGTCTATCTGAAGCTGGATTGATGATCGACTGAGTGCCGGTTCGGAACTCACGAGCTGCGATTCTTTTTGTGTTTTAAATAACATAATTTAAATTGCGAGTACTCATTCATAATTGAATACGGGTAAAGAGTACTGGTGTTGCCACCAAAGAACAGGTCTGACAAAGTTAACGTAGTGTTGTACACGCAAAAAAATTACCCCGATTTGGGGAAAACAAAAATTAAATAAAAATAGTTGCAGACATTATGGGGTCGAAAATTAAATGCACTAACAGTGGCCGCAAGGAGCCGCTATTTGTTACTTGTTTTAGATGCAAAAAACAAGTTGATCACAAAAGCACGTTATTATGCACTACATGTAACAATCATTTTGAATTTGATTGTGCTGGCTATCCGGAGAAAGTGTATCGCCTAAAAAATATAGAAGAAAGGAAGAAATTTAAGTGGGTATGCAGATCATGCATTCAGAAAGCAAAAGAGCAGAATACAACCAGTCCCGGAGTATCCAATGTGACTTTAAGGAAAAAGCACTCGTCACCTAAACCAACTGGATATATCACACCTAGCGTGTCAGAGGAGTCTACACCCTGGTCCACTCCAAAGAGTACAACCTCGGAAACACATGACTCACACATACTGACAATGGAAATGGATCATATATACGATGAGTCAACTGCCATGACTGATAAAACATTGTCAAGAAGTATGGACTATACAATAATCGACTCAATGCAAAGCAATGAGCTCAGGGAATCGATTGAACACCTTCAGATGGAACTAAAAAGTTCGCAGAACGAACTTGAAAATGTCATACTTGATAACAATGAGCTCCGTAAACAGAATGATAAATTATTAAAAGATAACATGACATTAAAAGGATTCTTACGCCAATCTCCACAAAAAGAATATTACGTCGACGAAGGTGCAAAAAAAGCAAATGCATATACTTTGCTACACTCAAATATGCAGGCGTTCTTTACGCCTCCTAGAAACGTATTGACACGTACATGTAACGCTTCAGATACAAAGTTACAGCTAAGTGAGAGTATTGTAAATCTCCACAAAAATGTCGAAGATTTGGAGAATCAGCTAGAACTAGCTGGAAACGAAATTGCAAATCTCAATAATCAAATTCGAAAGCTTCAAATGCAATTAGAATCAAGCGAAAGAGATATGCAATTTCAGAAAAATATGACTACATCTGACGTAGTACTGCATGATGACCACACGAACAAGGTTTTCATCTTTGGCACACAACAAAGTGTTGGACTTTCATCTGCGTTGATGCGGTCGAGAGCGACTACGTCGTATGTTAAATACGTTGTGACGTCAGAAACGAAACCACACGCGCTCGCTAGTGAAGTAGTTAAGAATTGCAAAAATATTTCAATATCAAGTAGCGATAAACTTATCCTTTGTGTGGGTGAAAATGACTATGACATCAAGATCTTATCTTCGCAACTACGTCAAATTCTTAATATTTTCAGTGATAATCAGGTAATAGTTTTGAGCCCATTAAAGAATATGTATCTAGAAATTTATAACTTGAACCAAACTATACGTAATATTTGCAATGAATACAAATATTGTAACTTTATTGACTCTGAACATAAATTGTACAATACATGTAAATTAATAAACCATGTTATTGACTGTTATGACTACGAAAAGAAGTATTTGAATGTTAAGGAACTAAAGAAATTAATATTGCGGAATCAATTAAATTGTAAGAAATCTGACGTCAAGGGAAAAAGTACTTTAAGGGGTACAATCCCTTATTACTTTGCACGACGCCAGGCAGAATGTGATGCTGCAAATGGTCCTGATATTGTTTCTAATAAAGCAAAAAAAGGTACTATTCCACATTATTTTAAAGTTTTAAACAAGAAACAGCTTTTTCGTGAATAACAACGGTGCTACAGGCAAACAAAAAACTTTCAAAATAATGCATCAAAATATCGCTAGTATTCAATCAAAAAAGGAAATACTGGAACTAACTTTGCTAGAATTACGAGACGAGAATAAAGAACCAGACATATTATGTTTGTCTGAAACCTTTTTGCGTGCGGGGAATGAGAAATATTTAAAACTTAATAATTACGCCTTAGCAGCGGCATTTAGTAGAGACAAACAAAGAGGGGGAACTTGTATTCTCGCCAAACAGGGTATAGTATATAATGAGCCTCCTCACATAAAAAAATATTCAACACAAAATTCATTCGAAGCATGTGGTATTGAAGTCCCTTTGCACAAATTGCTGATAGTGTGTCTATATAGAACACCAAAGTCTGACCCCTATATATTTATAGAAAAGTTCGACCAATTAATGTGCGAAACATTTAAAAGATATGGGTCACGTACAAAAATAGCTGTTACTGGGGATTTTAACATAAATACCTTGAAACCAAGTAAGGTCACTAACTATTTAAAAGATTTATGTAGTAACTATAACTTAAAGATGCATATTAATGTTCCCACTCGGAAAGATTCATGTATAGACCACATACTTAGTAACATAAAAACTACATCTGCTGATGTTCTACCTTTGCATTTATCAGACCACGACACAGCACAGTTCTTAGAGTTTCCAATAAAAGAACAAAGTCCAAGAACCATATCATATTTTATTTATAAAAAGGATTACTGCATCGAAAACTTGAAAAAATTCAAAGACTGCCTTGCAAGTATATCGTGGTCAGAAACGCACCTCGAAACGGACTTAAACAAGGCATTCAATAAATTTCACGAGTTTTTATGCCTATTATATAATTTATGCTTCCCTAAAATTAAAATTAAAATTAATAACTCTAATGCAAATAAACGAAAATGGATAAGTAAGGGTCTTAGAAATAGTTGCAAAACTAAACGATCGTTGCGGTATCTTTATTATAAAAATAAAACTCGGTCGTACTTAATAAGATATAAAAAATATTCATCGATTCTCAACAAATGCATTATGAAATCAAAAATGAATTCAAACATTAATTTTATACAAAATAGTCAAAACAAATGCAGAGCAACGTGGTCTGTCATTAACCATGAAATTGGGAACATAAAATGCGACACTAATATTTCGGAAATAGAAGTAGATAAGACAATACTGACTGAGCCCACTGACATAGCGAATACGTTTAATGATTATTTTATTGACTCGACTAACATTGTGACATTTAATAACTTACAAGTTTATTATAAGTTTAATAACGCTTTAGTTCCTAATTCCATGTTCCTTGGTGCTATGACTGAAGATGAAATAAAAAAAGAAATAATGGCTTTAAATAATACTAACTCAGAAGGATATGATGGACTTAGTACAAGAATAATTAAAGCGTGCAGAGTAGAATTAACTCCTATATTGACATATTTAATTAATCTTTCATTTTCGACCGGAACTTTTCCTGATGCTTTAAAGTTATCAGTTGTAAAACCCTTGTACAAGAAAAGCGACAAAAAAGACGTTAAAAATTATCGTCCAATTACCCTTATACCTATCTTGTCAAAACTATTTGAGAAATGTATGCACAAAAGGCTTATCGACTTTTGTAGCAAATACAATATTATAGCAAAGGAACAGTTCGGATTTCAAAAGCACAAGTCAACAACATTAGCCATATATAATCTTTTGAGCCATATCCTGAAGTCTTTAAATAACAATCACTTCACGACAGGACTATTTTTTGATCTATCTCAAGCATTTGACTTTGTGGCACATAATATATTATTGGAAAAATTAGAAAGAAATGGAATAAGAGGTTTAGCACTGCAGTGGATTGCATCTTATTTAAGTAACCGCAATCAATACGTTGCTATTAGTAAAGTAAATGAAGATTTACTAACCTCATATTCCTCTGAGCTCAAAGTAAAAAATTGCGGTGTACCACAAGGGAGTGTATTAGGCCCTTTATTGTTTCTATTATACGTAAATGATTTACCACAGCAGGTCAATCATAAATGTACATTATTTGCAGATGACATTTCAATCATAGTGACATCTGATAAAAAGTATAAATTAAAATCTGATCACGAAATTGACATAAATAATACTATTGACAACATTTTAGAATGGCTACAGATAAATAAATTAAAAATCAATCTAGATAAATCTATGTACATACAATTTAATAAATCTAAACATGCCAAATACAATTTCAAACTTAATATTGATCGATTAAAAGAAGTTTCACATACAAAATTTCTGGGTATACTCATAGACCAAGATTTAAATTGGAAAATACATGTAGATAATTTGTGTAACAGGTCTAATAAGTTCGTTTATGCTCTCAGGCAAGTCAAGAATGTGACGAATAAAAAAACCGCCATTATAACCTACCATGCTTACATAGAATCGATTTTACGATATGGACTTATTTTTTGGGGTAACAGTACAGATAAAAACAGAGCGTTTATCGCGCAAAAGAAATGCATCAGAGCCATTTGTGGAATCCGTACTGACGAGTCCTGTAAACCGCATTTTAAAAGGCTTCGTTTATTACCACTTCCTTCACTGTACATCTACGAGATATGTAACTTTGTATATAATAATAAGGAATTATTCAGGAAAGTCGATCAAATTTACTCTCGTAATAGGGATCCATGTAGACTTGCATTGCAGGATACTCCTAAATCAGCCAAGTACTCTAAAAGTTTTCTGGTGATGTGTGTACGCATTTATAATAAAATTCCACAAGAAATGAAATTGCTATTTAATATTAATTCTTCTTTTAA
The DNA here is from genome assembly GCA_945859715.1 of Apamea sordens. Classification (NCBI taxonomy): domain Eukaryota; kingdom Metazoa; phylum Arthropoda; class Insecta; order Lepidoptera; family Noctuidae; genus Apamea; species Apamea sordens. The sequence continues at coordinate 15,393,057 of OX243998.1, read as the reverse complement.
AAACAGACTCTTTAAATGGCTGAATGAACATAATTTTTATGACATTAAGGATTTTTTTGACATTAAATTATAATTCACAAATAATGACATACTGGGTCGTCGATAGTGTTTATAATTTTGACATTTTAATTTTATAATTATTGATTTTATTGATTTTCTTTTTTTTACTTTAAGTTATATTATGTAATGTTATAGAACTGTTGCGAATAATGTTTACAATTATGACTTATTAATTTTGTTCGTGGAGATTAATTGACATTAAATAATATTATGTTATGATGATTGTATTGTGGAAAATGTTTTATAGCTTTGACATTTTATTTCTACTTACTAATTGATTCTAATTATTTTGCATGCAATTGATACACGATGTTGTATAGCTAAACATGTGAACTATATTATATTACCAAACTGTAACACCTTTATACCATGTTTAAGGCAAATAAAGACTTATCTTATCTTATCTTATCTTATCTAATAATAATATTATATAATTAATATATATATTATATAATTTATTTATTTATAAATTTATTTTGATCTTGAGAGTATCTGCAAGCTACATTAATTCCGAAAGCGAATAAGAATATGAATCACTAGCAGTGCCCCGCGGTTTCATCCGCATAAGTTTCGATCCCGTATAGGAATATCGGGATAAAAGGTATTCAATGTGTTAATCCTGGTTATAAACTATCTGTGTACCAAATTTCATCCAAATTTTTGAAAGTTTAGAAGTTTTTGCGTGAAAGAGTAACAAACATCCATCCATCCTCACAAACTTTCACGTTTATAATAATAGTAGGATTTATTGGTCTATTGTTACAAAATAAATTAAAAAAACAAAAATATTGTATGCTTACTGTAACTGGAATATTTAACATAGTTATTTGAACAGCGGTCCCAAACTAGACAGCGCTTGTATATTGGGGCGTATAAATCATGTTACCTACCTACCTAATAATATAATTCATGTTACCTATCATCCATCATAATATTATTATTAGAAGGTACTAACTTACCTAAAAAATAAATCACGAAAAGGCTTTTATGTTACATCGTGAGCTTTCACGAAAAAGGGTTTACATCATCAAATCACTCTCTCTGGAGACGGGATCTGGACGTAAGCTACTCGTACTTATATTAATTCATCGTCCTACGCGAGTAATTTTCGAGAGCAATTTAATTGCCTGTAGAAAGTCATAGCACCGAGAGGAAATGTAGAAATAAATTGCTCCATAAAGCTCAATGTGATTTTAGCGAATACGCTCGGGGTTAACAAAGTACCTATTAGATATTATTATATCCATAATTTCTTATTACATTACCATACTGATTACACACAATTTATTTACAAACGGATTTTGCCGCTAAAAACAAGACAGGTTCGGATTTAAAAACTTCATAAACGAAACATCGCGGAAAAAACAACACTGTTATAAACACACGTTTAACGCCGAAATATAGGAAGATAATTATAATAATTAATACACGAGTCATTTTCAGAGTAATTGGTTGCCTATTAGAATACTGTAAAACAAGTTCATATAAAAACGTCGGCAACGTACACACAATAATAACCCTTGAGAACAACAGTACACGTAATTTTTCATAAATTCTTCGAAAAAGTAATTCTATTATTCTACTACTCACGTACGCAGCTGCAGCGGGAACCACGCAGGGCGACGCCTTAGTGGCTCAAGCGGAGCGGATACAGGAGCGGGGCGGAATGACTTTAACACGCGCTTGACGACTCGTGCGCTTAGCACGAACACCGCACCCATTGCCCAGGCGCCGATTAGAGCTCCAAGTATCGCCTGGTGGAGAAAATAAACAATAAGATTGAATGGAAGTTAGAGGATCTTAGAAAGAAGAATAAAAGAAGAATGCTGGGGCAGACTGAATGCGGAAAGCTTGGAAACTGGGGTTGTGACGCAAATTGAGAGGGTCCTGTCACTAGCACTGATTAAGAATGGAAATTCAGATAGGGATGGGCCAAATATTAATAGAGTTGCTGCGTGCGTCTCTCGTTTGCACCAAATGGGTGTACAGCTCAACATGTGTCAGACAAATGTACCTGACGCTGATTTTCTGCGGGATCTTTGCAGTGACAGATCACAATGACGCTAAGATCTCGGCTTATTATTTTATTTCGTACTCGTACTCGTTTCGCACTTGAGGAGCAAACAGTTAAAAATGGGCAAAGAGGAACACCACTTTTAAACGTTTATTTGTTTGTTTCTCTGAGGCGGTGCCTGAGGTAGTCTACAAAAGGAGCCTCCTGACCTTTATCTTGACATTAACCCTTCAGTCTAGGACACTCATGAGGAAAATAAAGTTCGCCTACTCTCTGTAAGTTCTTTGTTAAGAACTATAGGGCCTCACATTAAGACCTCTTGTCCATGTTCGTAAAGAATTCCATTTCCCATCTTTCCCATTTTCTTATTCGATTGAATTAGTGTGAGTGGGTTGACAGTCATTACGTTATATATTTTGTTTCTGCCTCCAAAACGTATGAAACTAAAACGTATTGTTCGTTGTGAGATATTACAGAAACGAATACTTATTAGCTTTCTTATTTTTGGCTTTATATGTAAAATTAAATGTGTATTTACTTACGTAAACTCCGAAAGAGAATTTACTCTTAGAAACTTCCTCAGGATCTGCAAGAAAGTAAAATTAAGTAATGAGTAAAGTAGATTAACGTATGGCATTTAATTTGAAACATTTAGTCATGATCACAACTCATCGCTGATAACTGCTCAGAAGTCAGACAGTCAAAGTTCAAAGTCTGGAAGTCAGACAGTCTCTAATGGTGGTCGTACACGCTACGATCTATCGGAGAGGTCTACATTTGATCCGAGTTAAAACTCTCCGGTAGATAGTAGCGTCTTTAGCTTGCACAGGTATACCGGAGCGTGTATAGAAATAGACCTAGTATTGTATACAATCAAGTATCGAGTATTTTCTAACTGGTCAGGTCAGACAGCGGGGACTGTCTTTTGTAATTTTGACGTTCGAAAAGTGCTGATTCTCAGCCTAATTTGAATAAATGGCTTTTGATTTGACCTGTTGGAACGTACGACATGTGGTCAAGCTGCACAGCACAGAACAGAACGTGAACAGTAGCGTGTTTGGCTTACATCCGTTTCGATCTATTCTGTAAAATCTCATCGTGAAAAGTTAGGTGAAGTGAGCTGTTAATCCCTAGCGATACTTAGCATCAGGTGTAATGAAAACCCCTAAGTTCACGGGGAGAATTTTAGAGAATAGATCGGCAGATGTTAGTGATATCATCATCATCATCATTTCAGCCCGGAATCACCCCACTGCTGCGTATAAGGCCTCCCCTTTCTTCTGCCATACTTCCCTGTTCTGTGCGTCTCTCATCCTGGTATTTACTGCGACTTTGACGGTACCGTCAACCCAACGCGCTTTTGGACGGCCCTGGTTTCTTTGGCCTAACCATGGCCACCATTCGGTGACAGCTGTACTCCATCGGCCATCTCTTCGTTTAGCTAGATAGCTTCATCAGTGATATGAAAAATATTGAATACTAACCAAAAACCGTAGCATTTCCTGCAGGTCCAACGCACCCCCTTTCATCTACCAATTTGACTCTCGCTAGCAGCTTCACTTTGAGCTCCATTTGTTGTGATATTGGGAAGGGTATTGAACGGACAGTGTCGCCTTCGGAGACAAACCCATCAGCATCGACGGTTGCAGTCATGACGTTGGCAAACCACGGGGGTGAAATAGCTTCTGACACCATTTGCTTGCCGAGACTGTGGAAGAAAATACGGTAGTTTTTTAAGATGACTCCAAAGAAATGGGAGCCAGTCAGAGATGGTGGTCGTCGCCGACCAGTAAGAACTTTAGTGATATCAGAGGGGCAATTCTCGTAATTTTAAGACCGTTCACAGTTTGATCTCAGTCTCAATCTGTCAAAAAATACTTCTAATTTCCCTACATTTTGACAAGTTTTTGACATTTGTTTGTCGTTGAGATGAGACTGCGACTAGATTTTGACCGTTTTAAATTACGAGAATTGGCCTTCTGATTTTTCTAGTACTCAAACCTGAGTTGGTCGAAAAAAGTTTATTGATCCTTTTAAGAAATAGGATCGATTAGGACCAAAATAAGTTTTTGTCAAAACTGCCCAATTTCTTGCAGATTGTATTTTATTTTTTTATCTGTGAATGCTGACCAAAAGGTCTCAAAAAGTAAAGAACTGTCTCCTAAGACCTTTTTCCTGTAGCTACAATGGTTAAGGTACCTTTTTTTTTTTTTTTTTTTTTCTCGCTGAGAAATGCTTTATGCATCCCCGTCTCGCGGGGGACCGAGACGGGGTATGTGGGACTCCCTGTCGGAAAGGACAGTATACCCACTAAAACTCAGCGGTGTTCCTACAAACGCCGTAATGAGAGGGCTATGGGAAATCAATACTTCCACGGCCCTCCCGGCGCACGCCCGCCAAGATGGTATGGCGGGCCCCGCATGCCCCCCAGGTTTGGGGGCTACGGGAATGGCCGGGAACACCTGGCCATTCCCGTCCCACAAGGTGGAGGCCTGTGCAAAACAGGCAACGGAGCCCCCGCACCCGTTGCCTGCTGGCCTCCACGCCCGCCTGAGAGGCAGGCCCCGCATGCCCCCCCGCGTTGGGGGAGCTACGGCCGCAGAGGATAGGGAGAGCGGCAACGAAACACCGACACTCCTCTTCCCCTGCGGCCCCGCCGCGTCCGCCATCTCACGGTGGCGGCCCCGTCAAGGCCGCGGAAGGAAGGGAGAACCCCTCCCGCCGCGGCCTCTGTCCTCAGCCGCAATGTCTCCCTCACGGGGGACATCGCGGCCCGTCTCAGGTAGGTCACGATGTCGCGCAAGCGGCACCGCAACCTACCCGTGGGCCGCTACGTCCCGGGCTAAACCGCACAGCCCGGACGAGCGGCCCCCGCTGGGGTTCCTCTTAGCTTCACCGTGGCCCAGCTCGCCACGGCTACTGAGCCCCCCCGCCTCGACAATGCGGGAACCCACCGGGGGGGATGGTTAAGGTACCTGCCTTAACTGCCCCGTCTCTAAATCCACCCTGGTACGAGTATAAGAGAAGTTGATCTTATGACGCTGGATAGAGTAGTATTTTTATATAATAATATGTAATAGGTCCTACAAGGTGGACCGACGACCTAGTGAAGGCCGCAGGAACCCGTTGGATGCGAGAAGCACAGAACCGGTCGAAGTGCAGGTGCTTGGGGGAGGCCTATGTCCAGCAGTGGACGTCTTTCGGCTGAAATGGTGATGATGAGGATGGTATATAATAGATTGACAATAAGACCGACAATAGAATAATGGAAAGTGATAACCTGGGGCTGCAGTCTCGAAATTCATAGCGATCGCTTTACGACCGAATTCGGTCGCAAAGTCCTGTCACTCCATACATTACACCTGTCAATCCGGGACTTAGCGACCGAATTCGGTCGGAAAGCGATCGCTATGAACGCCGAGGCTGCAGCCCCTGGAGTCTAGACAAGTAGCAGTCGCTTTCAAATCCTTTCGTATTTCTACAACAAGATTGACAGAAGCTTTTCGGTAGCTTTACATAATCAGCCTATAATGTTCCCCCTGCTGGAACACAGGCCTCCTCTCGGTGAGAGAGAGTGGGCCGTAATCCACTACGCGGGCCCAGTGCGCATTGGTACAGTCACGAGCAAAAGTATGTATACACTCAGCTATATTCAAAAGCGATTTACTCCTTATTTTTTAATGAACTTTTATGTTGTTACAAACATAACATTTTCGAACTCATAGGTTTATGTAATGTGTCGTATTTCAACGTTGCATTCGTTATTTCACGAAAAAATCACAATTGAAAGTTGCCAAGTGTTGACATATTGGTGCTCGTGACTGTACTCGTAGATTTCACATGTATTCGATTTTTTTATTCTAGGACATGCCAGTTTCCTCACGATGTTTTCCTTCACAGTTTTGAGAGCAGTGGTGATGAAATAATTTACACTATGTAAAGTGCCTGTCGGGGTTCGGACCTACGACCTACAACTCGAAAGTTCGGTAGCCTTATGACAATCCAATTCATTTTTGACTTGTCCATCATCGTTATCGCTGATAGAATGTCACTTTGTCTAGGCCTTCTGGTCACTTGGAATAGAAGTGACAAAAAGAACGAATGAATGAAGAATGTGTCAGAGCTGTAAGTCGGAGACATTTTTTTTGTGACCTCAGAGACAAAAGTGAAATATCTCAGGAATACCAATCCATTTTGCTCGATTAGATGGATCGTTGGGACGTGGGAAAACTAGCAGATGTCACGCAGGAAAGATCTTTGTACTATTTTATAAGGAAAAACATGCGAAAAAAAAAGGTTTTTTTTGTCAAGATAAAATATCCGCGTCCTATTATTGCCAGACGTATACATATAGATGAATAATTCAATTGACTAAATGTGCTTTTTTTCTTCCCTCGTATTGGCACATGCTATGCGCTGTGTGTATTATTTAGCCAGCATGTCGTTGTCGCGATTGCCAGGCCAGGGGCGCGCTAGATGACGATACGTCTCGTGAATTTTGAAGCCTGTTTAAACACAGCCAGGGAAATTTATTTTTAAGCAAAATAACACTACGTCAATTCGCCGTGTTATAGCCATTTCATTAAACTGCCAAAGAATGATTGTTCACGTCTTTGTGGTTTGAATATACGGGCAATTTAAATTAGTAGTCAATTTGCTAAAAAAATAATTTCCCTGACGTTACATAATATACCTATCTAATAATATACTTAAAATGAACAATATACAGGGTGCCAGCGACATCGACGCGCAAACCGACGAAATATTTCTACGCTATGGGGTCTAAACTTATGTGCTGAGTTCATGGTTACAGTTTGCGCGTCGATGTCCCTGCCACCCTGTATACTTATAATAATACTAAAGAAAGAAAGAAAAATACTACTAACCTAACAATATAATTTTGCTTGCCCAGCCTTGCAGAGGGCAGTCTTTGTGGGTAGCTCGGTGTAGGCAGAGTCCAGCTAATGTTGGAAAACATCTTGCCCTTAATGGTGACTAACTGCGCAGAAACCACCGGTGTAGGGAGGCGGGGCCAGTGAGCGCATGAGCATACTCCTACGACACATTCTGGAACAAAATATGCTTTTAGACTGCTGGTAGACTGTTTTTTTAAGCCTGTGATACGTTTGGTGTCTGTGTGTTCCTGTAATTCTTTAGCTACAATTAAGTACCCACAATAAATGGCCAATGGCCATATGGCCAAAAGCCTCGATCAACATCTCTCGACGCTCTCGTTAGGCGGTTGGATCAAGGGCCTGATTCATAAGGCAGTACTCCTTGATACAGCTCGCATTGTGAGGAGGTTTCTGTCTCTGGAGCCCTAAACCACCGGTAGCTTGGACCCTGCTCCCGATACCGGCGGACTACTATTTTTATATTTTTAAATGTTTTTCTTATGTTTTTTTAATCATATATTTAAAAATGTATTTAATAAGTAAGAAGTAAATAAATAAACGAAGTTATTTTTGTGTCTACACGTTGATACCATAATTATGGAACCAAGATTAAGTAAACAATTAGATAAATTCTTGTCATTTATACATCTTTTTGAGGCTGACTGCTCATAATGTACCTAGTTAATAATTTTATTGTTTTAATCAATCAATATTAGACTAAGAACCTAGAGTATTGTGATATTGTCTTTCCTCCCCCGTTTAAATCCATCCAAAGGTTGTCTTTAAAAGATGGCGATAAGACCGCCCATTGTGTCACCCTTTGTAAATTTTCTATATTTATATCAGTAATTTATATGGTGTACAATTGTATACACGGCTACACGTCAAGCTATACAAAACCAGTTTGTCTTGGCCTCACTTTGTATGATATTTTCACACAATGAACGGTCAGCCTATACTGGTTTTGCATAGCTTGATGTGTAGCCGTGTGTACATAATAAAGTGTCATCATCTGCCTAGAATTTTCCCAACTATGTTGGGGTCGCCAGTGTAACCGGATGCAGCTGAATACCAGTATTTTACATGGACCGACTACCTGTCTGACCTCCACAACCCAGTTGCTGGGTGATACGATTCCCCTTAGTAAGACTTTCCGGGCTTCTGACGACCCGTAATGACTGTCAAAGATCCACGAATGACAGCCGAGACCAACGACTTAACGTGCTTTCCGAGGCACGGACGGTCTTGGTATGCAGAGCTTCCTAACACAAGCAAACTATTTGCTTAAAAGGATGCTCCATATTGTAAATAGAAATAAGAATTTTAGTTAAAAGTTAGTTGATGCAATAAACATTTTTATTTTTTTTTTTTTTTTATGCAAAGATGGTCACCCATCCACGGACCAATCGCGTTAAGTGTAGCTTAACCTGATCGATCGACCCGTGCGGCTGTTATTACTTAACCACGGACCCCTCTAAATTTCTATATTTATATCTGTAATTTATATGGTGTACTTACACAATAAAGATTAAAATAAATTTTTTTTTATTCAAGTAAAAGTAAAGTAAAAATATGATTTAAGTTAATTACAATCGAGGAAAGTTAAATTCTAACTGTAATGTAGACCTGCCTGATCTAGGTTTATGAAAAACCTGTGTTTCAGGCCATCAATTTACACCAAACATTTAAAAAGAAGACAACAATAAATGTATTAGAAGCTAAATTGATAAGAAGGTATACTGGTTAGATTATTTTAAAACTAGCTTAGGTAAAATATACAGTAATGTTTAGATAAATTAACGAATAATATTAAAGTACATAAAGTAGAGACTATTATTAATTAGGTAAAGGAAGAGACTTATAATTAGGGTAGGTAGATTAGATTTTATTTTAAGATTTCTAGTAGCTTTTCCGTGTCTGCATAATTGAGTTTTGCCAAATATTCCTGTACTAGTAAATTACACCTATTATAACTTAAACTATACATCTTTAGCACTCTGTTAAGCTGGTTATACAAATAGGGTCCTAAAAATAAATAAAATCGATTAGCAAAAGCATGTTTAGTCTGAGAGTTAGCACAAACCAAATCTTTTCTTCTCCTATCTGAGGGTACTGGGTTAATTATTATTATAATAATGTATTTATTATTTGTCTATATTTTTCAGCAGGTTTACCCATCAAGCTTATGGAATCTGAGGTTTTATGCCAACTCACCATCAAGTTCTATAAGTAAATTGGCGGTGGTGTGCCTATCCCAGGGATGCGACATCAGTTTGACGTTGTACGCGCATCCAGGGCGAATCGCGCATGTCTCAGGTACGGTGCTGGAGAGTGCAGGGATCAAAGACCACGTCACATTCTGTCGGGTAGAAACGAAATATTGGGGTTTATTTATAAACGATGATTAAAGTTTTTAAACGTCAAAAATGTATGGTTAAATAACGTTTATGAATAAATGGGCCTATGTCTGTACAAGGATATTTTATTTATTTATCACATGGAAAACCAACAGCTTTACATAAATACAATAGATAAACTGGAATAAGAAACATAAAGCCAATTATAGGTTTTCACGGCTAGCTATACAATAATACAGTAAGAGATTTTATAGGTACACGACAAATTAACAAGAACATAAGCGCACCAACCATCAAATCGGTACCGCCAAATATAAGGAATAAACTACACTAAAATTAAATTAAATAAGTACCAGAACTAAATTAACACTAAAAATTAATTTTGAAGAAATCAAGGTTCAGCCTATTGCGTACGCTTGAGCCTTTCGTTGAAAACAAGTCAAAAGAGGACTGCTTGCATAAGTCATTAAAGTCTTTACTCGCTCGCACTAAAAATGAGTTTTGCCTGTAGTTGGAAGAAGATAATGGAATAGCGATACTTAGGTGGTGGTAGCATTTTGGCATGACACGCTAATTGACGTGCCGCGCGGGATTTATTTCAGTTAGGTCAGAATTGTAATGGGTAATTTTTAGTCGTTGCTTTTAATAAAGTGATCTTTTCATCTTAAATCAAATCAGGAAATTTTAAAAGAAGAAAGAAAATACATTTAGGATTTAGCGCAGACTAAAAGACAATAAATCAGAAGGCCAATTCTCATAATTCACGTTCAAAATCTAGTCGGTCTCATCTCGGCGACAAACAAATGTCATATCCTTGTCGAATAATGTTCGACAAGGATATGACATTTGTTATAAGAGGTATTGTTGACAGATTGAGACTGAGATCAGCCGATCGAGTCTGTAAAAATCTCACCGTGAAAAGTTAGGTGAAGTGAGCTTAGAGTGAGCTGTCAATAGTGTCAATCCCTAGCAATAGTTGGAATGACAGCTCACTCCACGCTCACATCACCTAAGTTTTCACGGTGAGATTTTTACAGACTGTGAACATTCTTAAAATTACGAGAACTGCCCCTCTGATAAAACCATATAAAAATCAAATAAAAAGTGAGGAGTCCGATGTGATAAATTGGCAGGAAAGTGTGCCTCACGGCTGCGCAAAGCCCGGATCAGCAAAAATGCCAGACAATTGTGCCTCATGCTGGTTTTCAACTGGACTTGAGACCTTCCAACGAGATTATCCATCGCGACCTTCTACTCTGTTCCTTCAATTCATCAAAAACAAAATCAAACGGTATGCAAGTGACTCACCCCAGCGATGTATTCATAGCACATTGGTGAGTTTGTTGGTGAATTTAGTGGCTGACAGTCAACAGTTTCAGTCAAACTCCACACCTCCAAGGAATATCCATTCGCAACCCCTCCTGTAACAACGAAAAAGTTTATTCACAACCGTACGGTAGCCTAGACAAAGTGATATTCTTTAACACGCTCAGCGCCATGTGTATCTTTTGCGATACACACTCTCTAAGCACTTGTGTATCCTTTTTGAAACACAAGCACCATTCCTGTCTAAGCACCGTGTATCGCTAACGCGCACACTTTCCAAACATTTTGTATACAAAAAATGTTGCCCTGGCCTAGGGAATTTTCCTGGTGTAGTGGTATTGGCATATGGGGCTTGGCGCTGAAGATAAAGATGATGGAAATTGGAAAAGTGAAAAATGTATGGAACTGACATAGCTACTGAAAACTTTCTGTTAATTATGTTGAAAGTCGTAGAAATAAATACATAACGGTTTGTAAGTCGTTGCCAGTTGTCTAAGCCTTCTGCTGATAATCAGCAGGCTGCATAATCATCCTATTATGTTCCCACAGCTGGGACACAGGCCTACTCTCAGTGAGATGGAGTGGGCCGTAATCCACCATGTGGGCCAAGTGCGGGTTGGTAGAAGCCACATGTCTTCGATTTTTTGGTTCTAGGATGGTTTCTGGTTTCCCCACACTGTTTTGCTTCACCGTTTTGAGAGCAGTGGTCATGAAATAATTTACACAAAGTAAAGAGCCTGACTGGTTTCGAACCTACAAATCATTGGGACTTGCGGATGTCCGAATGATGTGTTATAAATAATACACATACGAACAAATAACATATACCTATCTAGGTATACATCATTGGGACCTAGAAATATAAAAATCAAGAATTGTGGGATATAAATTGCAAAAAAAAAAATCCGACTGGTAAGGTCTAGAGAGCGACGACACGGCTGGCGCAGTGGCTGAGCGATCGACTGCTGCGTTGCATGTCGCGGGTTCGATTCCCGCACGGAACAAATAATATGGCCTACAAGTAGTTGTTCCGGGTCTGGCTGTTTGGGTATGTGAGTTTAAGTATTTATAAACGCACCCACGACACAGGAGAAATTCCTAGTGTGGGGCAAAGTTTAAAAAAAAATAACAAAACAAAAAAATATCTTCCTGTATATGAAACATACGTTTCTAATTCTGCAAGTTTAGTTCTAAGGAAAAATACAGCAGCAAATCTCAACAAGCGAACCGATCAAATCTTTATTTTTACAAACATATCGGACATCGTCAGAGTATCTGTTTGTGCACCAGAGTCGAATCCCCAGTCTGTCGTACTCTAAAAATGCTAAATTATGCCCTTTTTGATTGCCAACCCTGAATGCGATGTGTTTGCGGATAAATGGAGTAAAATTATTACGCTACAACGTAGTTTAACTCATTGGTTGGACATATCTTATTATCTACCATCGGATTAAAAAATCATGATGCGCCGGTCACAAAGTAAATTGGGATAAAGGAAAACAAATGTTTAGTTAAAAAAAAAAATTGATGACCAATTTTTTTATCAGCACTCGTCAAAGGAGTTTTGTTTTGGCTGGGAAATCCTACTATCGAGTGTAGCAGTGCCATTGGAAAGGCTTACGTACGCCCAATCGCTGGAAGCTAAACACATAAATTTAGATTACGCCGTATATTATCTACCGAAATTATGTCAAATTGGAAAAGATAAACATTCTGTATACACATATTGTAATTACAAAACAAAGATAACAGGTATATTTCATCGTACTCGATTAATCTGTCAGTACCTACTTACGCGTCTACCACTGCATTGTCATATTTTGCACGAGCATGCGACTAAAACTGTGTGGAAATATAAACATTATTACTTACTTAATTGAAAATTCAAGGGATTCGAGAAAACCCATTTTTTATGTATCCCCAGAATTCATCGCTACTTCCTTTAACTTATAACTGTTTTAGAAAAAGAAAAAACTTTTTTGAAAAAAAAAATAAAAAAACAACCGACTTCCAAAAACCACTACAAAGTGAAAAATATCTTTAATTGCGGAAGTCAGTGTCGTTGGGTTCGCATTTTCATTGTTTGCCGCCGACTTTCGAAATTAAAGTTATTTTTCACTTTGTAGTGTGTTTTTTTGAAGTCGGTTGTTTTTTTTTTGGAAAAAAGTTTTTATTTTTCACTTTTACTCGTAAGTTGTAATTTTTACCAGTAATTTTGGTTTAAAAACCAAACTACTAAACAGTTTTTGATGAAATTTCTATGGGACCAATATGTATATCCTTACCAATCCAAACTTCCAAACTAATATTATAAATGCGAAAGTAACTCTGTCTGTCTGTCTGTCTGTCTTTGCTTCACGCCTAAACTACTGAACCGATTTGTGTGAAATTTGGTACAGACATAGTTTGGAACTTGAGAATGGACATAGGATAGTTTTTATTACAAAAAATAAAAAATAAAATTTATTCCGGGCATACAGCGCCATCTATTGGTCAAGAGTCGGTGTCATCTATTGGTGAAGTCACTATTCCACGCGAACGAAGTCGCGGGCAAAAGCTAGTAAAAAAATATTTTTTCAAATCGGCTTCTAAATAACGGAGTTCTGAGGTAACAAACAAAAAAAAAATAGATTTATGTTCGCATAACTCGACATAATGTATGGATCAACTGATTTTTTTTTTTCACTATTTCAGGGTTGGTCCCGTTGTAAAAGTTGTTCATAATGATGAGTACAATGACCCCTTTTAAGGATTAAAATGATGAAAATTTAACGGTGTATACGATACCTATTTCATAATCTATTCTATACTTATAATAAATCTGTAGAAGTGAAAATTCTGTACATTGAAAATATCCAAAAAATAAATGGCAGGGGGTGTTACTTGACCGACACCGAACCCAAAAATGTGATTAAAAAATTTTTTGTCTGTCTGTCTGTTTGTTCAGGCATCACGCAAAAACTACCGGTTCGATTACGATGAAACTTGGTATAATTATTCTTTAATATCCTGGGCACCACACTGGGTACTTTTTATCCCGGAAAAGTATATACAATAAAAAACAAACTTAATTTTGCGGTTCGATCCCTATACCCGATTACCACTGTCTGTACTGTACCAACCGCAAATACTAAGTTTGTCGTAGGTTGGGTCACCCGCAGTGGAGTTCATTTTTATTCCTTTTAGTTTTTAGAGTTATTTAGGTTTATTTTTATATAAGTCGTAGGTATAGATTTTAATTTTAAAGTATAGGTAGTATATTTGATAGTGTACGTAGTGACCGTAGGTTATTTTATAATACTGTTAGGTAGGTTTAGTCATTCGTATAGATATTAGTTTTTAGGGATTTTGCTTATTTATTGAGTTTAGATTAGTTATCACCAGAAATAGGTTTATTTAGGTAGGTAGGTATTTAATTTTCTGTTATCGAGTTTTTTTTTTTTTAATTAGTTAGGTACTTAGGTAAAGATATCATATAGGTACCCTCTTAATCACCACTAATGAGACACAATTGGTTTTCTATTGTAATTAGCCACAAAGGGCCCGCGACATAGATGGCATTCTGGGGAAGCACATACATTTTATCCTGTTACCACGTTCCCGTGGGTAAATTTCCGACATCCACGCGGGCGAAGCCGCGGGCAGAAGCTAGTTATAAATAAGATTCTCAATGGCACGCAAATTCCATTATTGAAAGCAAATGCGTCATTCAAATCGAATGCCATCATTTTCATTCACATCCACACAATGCATTAACGAGACGTGGTCAGTTATTTGCAAACGATTGGTATCTTTCAGCATTCGTCAATAATAGCTGGAACTTCCGCTACGAACCGTTTGTGTTACTTGGCGTTTCATTCACGTGCTGTGCACCCGATTGTTGGGTGATCGAGGGGCTTGTGGCTAAGTTATAACAGCCGCACGGGTCTATCGATTAGGCTAAGCTATGCTTGCCGCGGTTGGTCCGTGGATGGGTGACCATCTTTACATACCAAGACCCCTCCGTGCCTCGGAAAGCACGTTAAGCCGTTGGTCCCGGCTGTCATTCGTGGATCTTTGACAGTCGTTACGGCAAGTCAGAAGCCCGAAAATCTGACAGCCAATTTTACCAAGGGTTATTACTCAGTAGCTGGGTTGTGGAGGTCAGATAGGCAGTCGTTTCATATAAAATACTGGTATTTAGCTGCATCCGGTTAGACTGGAAGTCGACTCCAACATATTTGGGAAAAGGCTAGGCAGATATATATATATATATTTTCCTGTTGTAGAAAGTCGGAGAGCAGTGCAGCAGGAATGGCCGAGAATTACGAGTTGTAGGTCTTAGGTTCGAACCCAGAACGGCGTTTTAGCTCAAGTGGTTTTAGTCAGAATGTGCTCTGTTTAAAATTAAAAGCCTTACCCATAGAAGGTACCCACGACACGTTAAACTTCAGCTCATGATCCGAGTTCTCCAACGGTAAAGGGAAGACTTCCAACTTCCGCGGTAGACCTGCATGCTGTACCGGTGCTGATTGGTGGGGTGAGTCTGGAGGCTCTGGGGCATCTGCCTGCAACAAATGAGATCATGTTAGAAAGGGACAGAAGTTTACGTAGGTATTGTATTTTTGGAGGGAGACAGAGAGACGGCTGTTAATAACCCCATATTCAAAGCATTTTCAAAAGAAAGATGAAGCTAATTGTTGATTTCAAAGCGTAGTAGGTTCCTATCGAGAAGAACGGGGCAGGAACTCCACTCCGCTTTTAAATCAATTTAATATGGCCTATGCTATGAGTATTTGGTTAATATGGTTAGATGAACCGATGACCTCAAAAAGGTGGCTGGGGCAGACTGGATACGGAAGGCGGAGGACAGGGTGTTGTGGCGCAGCATTGGAAAAGCCTATGTCCAGCTGTGGACTACGATAGGCTAAGTTGATTGATTGAATATGGCAGCTGAGCTCTAGAAAGTGAGAAAAATACTAATATCTAGAGCAGTCAGAAAGTATGAAACGACCTTTTTACTTTTGGTTCTTATATATCCGTTTATATTCCTAGGCCAAGTGAGAAGAAAATCTTTTTTTTTTTTTAATTAGGGGCTGCCTAATCAAATGATTAGGCCGCCCCTGATTTCCGTCTAGGCCTACAAGACCCCAGCCTAGGGGCCCAGCCAGCGTACGAGCACCGCCCACCCGCTACCCCTGGTCAATCCTGGTAGCTAGCTGCGTAGATCGTAGCAGGAGGCCTTCTGTAGTGTCTTAGTGTTATAATTAGTTTTGGTCGAGGAAAGTAAGTCAAGAAATACGAGAAAAATATAGTCTTTGCTTACAAACATTGATCTTTTCCACCGTTGACTTAACTATACTGACATACATAGCATAGACAACATTATTTCTGATGTTTATTTATAGTAATTTAAGTCGGTTATAATAGTACATTTCGATATGTGTGTGACGTAAGTAGTCACGTATCGTATACTATTTTATAAGTCATGTGATCTAAACCCGCACATAAGTCACACTTTGCTGTGTAAAAATGGACAGCCTATTTATGTCACAAAAAAGAGTGATTTGTTAAGGGCCTAGGAGGGGCCCTGGGTCTCTTAAGTACCTACCTGTACCTGTACAGTACCTGCAGTGCGATTCTGTAACCATGTCTCCGTGAAAACATAGGTGAAGTGAGCGTGAAGTGAACTGTCATTCCAACTAATGCTAGGGATTGCCACTATTGACAGCTCACTCTAAGCTCACTTCACCTAACTTTTCACGGTGAGATTTAATATGACGAAGCTGAGTGAGTACAAAAATAACATAGGTCCTCTTTTCTACGAAATTACAGCGTAAGTAATCAAGTAGGTAGGTTCAAGGTCATCCTTGTTATTGTTTTGTTATCAATGTAAAACGCGTGTAGTAGGTCAGACCTACGATATTCTCGGAAGAAAACTGTGAATGTCGGAAGCAGACGAAATTCGCCGAAGAAACCTTATACTTAACTATGTTATTGAAGTGAGACGGCGATTCGATATTTCAAGGACGCGTCACGTTTAGGCCAATTTCGTTACATGAGTGAGAAGAAAGATTGAGGGGCCCGTGGCTAAATAATAACAGCCGCGCAGGTCGATCGGTCAGGTTAAGCTACGCTTGCCGCGGTTGGTCTGTGGATGGGTGACCATCTTTACATACCGAGAAGATCCACGAATGACCGCCGGGACCAACGACTTAACGTGCTTTCCGAAGCACCCCCTCCGTGCCTCGGAAAGCACGTTAAGTCGTTGGTCCCGGCTGTCATTCGTGGATCTTTGACAGTCGTTACGGGTAGTCAGAAGCCCGAAAGTCTGACAACCAGTCTTACCAATGGGTATCGTATTATCCAGTAACTGGGTTGTGGAGGTCAGATAGGCAGTCGCTCCATGTAAAATACTGGTACCTACCTATTCAGCTGCATCCGGTCAAACTGGAAGCCGACCCCAACATAGTTGGGAATAGTAGGCAGATTGATTTTACTTTTAAAGTTTGTAGGTATACCTATCTCGCCCATCTACTTAGCTAATCAACATTAAGAAATCAAAATATTTTATTTCACATAAACCTATGTACAGTCACGATCAAAAGTATATATACACTCGGCTTTGTTCAAAAGCGATTTACTCCTTTATTTTTTAATTCAATTTTATGTCGTTACGAAAATAGCATTTTCGAACCCATAGGTTTAAGTAATATGTCGTATTTCAACGTTGCATTCGTTATTTCACCAAAAAATCGCAATTGAAAGTTGCCAAGTATTGACATATTGGTGCTCGTGACTGTACATGGGCACTTATGAAACGTCAGAAGCTAGGTGCACGGTTCCAATTGGTCGTTTCCTATGGAGAAGAGCCGGCTTTTACATTGTTTTCAAATTACAGTAGGTATGGGAAGACGAATAAATGATTTAATTTGAAGACAGCGTAGGCCTGTCAACAAGTACCAGCCGGTCGATTCTGTAAAAATCTCACCGTGAAAACTCAAGTGAAGTGAGCTTGATGTGAGTTGTCAGTAGTGTCAATCCCTAGCATTATTTGGAATGACAGCTCACTCCACGCTCACTTCACCTAAGTTTTCAAGGTGAGATGGTTACAGAATCGCACTGCAGGTACTTGATAAAATAAAAAATGGTCTAGAGATCTAAAGTCTACAAGGCCTTAGACAGGAGATATAAAACAAAGATGTTGGCCTTTATTTTCCTTGATAGCTTTTCTGAAACACAAATAAATAAATAAATAAATATCCCTGGGCATTTCACAAAGCTCTAAGGTTACAGCTTTCTGTTCAAAAGCAAAGTAATTGAATGGCTGAGTTACTGGTTGTGTAACAGACAATTCAAATTCAGCCTTTATATTAAAAAAAAAATCAGCTGATCCATAGATTTATGTTCGCCTCGACATACATAGTGTATGGATCAAATGATTTTTTTTTCACGATTTCAGGGTTGGTCCCATAGTAAAAGTTGTTCATAATGATGAGTACAAAACCTTTTAAGGATTAAAACGATCAATATTTAACGGTGTATACATACAATGCTTTGTATATTCAGCCTTATACATATTTAGGCACATAGTACTCACACAAGCGTTCAGCCTAAACCAATGTAGCTGCAAGAAATAATTATACCTAATACTAATAGGTACAGAAACCAGCACATAAAGCTACTACAATCTGTCAAATTTCTTTAATAGATTTTCAACTTTACCGCTAAAGCATTAAGGTTCAAGGTCGATTGGATACATTTGAGAGTTTCGGGTAGCTTGATGGGCTGGCGTCCGTACTTAATTCCTTAGAAGGTGAATAAGTGCTTGTATTATCATACTGGATACACCTGTGATATACGTTTGTTTGAGTATGTACCTATTAAAAGTCCATCGATACATTTCAAGTTATTTACGATCCGTCTTTTTCCAATGTGCGGTAATCTACAGGAAAAAAAATAACCGGTGCGCAAACTGTAACCATGAATTCGGCTTAATATGTTTAGATTATAGCGTAGACATTTATCGTCGGTTAAAAAAAAATCTGCTGTGTCATAGAAAACTGTATTACTTACGCGGTCAAAATATTTAAAAAAATGATCACCGCGCGTGAGTGTGTATTAACCCACGCATGGGTTCGAATCTCACGCGCAGTGATAATTTTTCACTCGCTACGCATGAACGCGCTTACCGACATATGATAACCGCTAGGCTATCATGCCATATAACCTAATGGTTGAATTGATGAAATATAATCAGTGTGTTTCTCTAATATAGAAATTACTCATTAGAAGAAGGTCATAAGTTAAACAAAAGTGTCAATCTATTGCTTTGTGAGAATGTCACTCCACTTCTGACCGTTACAGTACGGTGTACAGTTTTGAAAAAATCAATGTACAGTTATGACTTCGCTACGATATTAATGTACAGACACCAGCACATCAAGCTACTACAATCTGTCAAATTTCTTCAATAGATTTTCAACTTTATTTCTGAAGCATTAAGGTTCAAGGTTGATTGGAAAAAATTGACACATTCGGGTAGCTTGACCTGCTGGCGTCTGTACAATACATATGTACCCAATACCCATAGATAACTTTACGTGCTACAAAATTTAGTTTACAATCATTTGTCGAGATTGATAGCTGAGATAAAAATAACACGCATGCTGAGCGGCGCCAAAATATTTGGCGTATCTAAATATTGTTGCGCCATGCTTTTAATAATAGCTATTTACTGAATGATTGAGATGGATGAGCAAATGGATTTGATTTATTTTGAGCCAGGATTAACTCTACTATAAAAATGTATGACGTAAAAGTTATGAACATGTTACAGCGTAGATACTAGGTCAGTACGGTATATTTATTTCACGCGCACTTTTTTTGTGGTTACCAACTGTACAAACACGCCGTGAATGAGTGAGGGAGTTTTCTGTACCATCCGGGACAAGTCACTTGTACTTGCCCGGATCTAAACCCACAACCTCGTGCATGAGAGGCGGCCTCAACTACGGGGCCATCACGACTCATGGACCCATTACTAGATATTTTTATATTATTGTTGTATGTCAATGAAATCTGGGGGAACTTCGGCTTCTAAGATACAGGCTTCTTGCCTAGTTTATGAGTCAGATGTTTCTACCTTAAACTGTGTCACTGCTGTACAACTTAATCCTAAGACTTCTCCTTGTACTATTTGGTTTTTGTGTGTGTACAAATAAACGATTTTTATTATTATATTATTACTTACTGTACAGGAGGTGGTCATTCGTCGTGTTGAGGATGTTTGTATGGAAAGACTTGATGATGAAGATATACTTTAATTTAATTATTATCGTTTACAGTTACTTCTTTCTTAGGTAGACGTATATTAGTACTCGATCGCGGGTAGGTTTTCGATTGATTCTTAAAACTAAATCGGGTTGGGGCGCACGGTCCGCCCCCCACTCGCGCGCGGTTGTACGTCGCCGTTGCCCGTGACGCTGTCGCCGCAAGTGTCCGCTAGATGGCGCTACTTGTTCGTAAACACTTACCGCGACCCTGCGAAAACGTTTACCAGTGCTAATTACTTATTCCTTTCCAAAATTACAGTTTCTATTATGGCCTAGCTTCTGCCCGCCCGCGTGAAATGTCTTGTTCTCCCGACCCACCGCGTCGCATCGCATCGCCCGTCCGCACTATTGCTTCGTTTTTGCTAAGCGTTTTGACTTTTTTTCTATAGCTTTCCTCAAGAATTGTGGGATATCAATTGCAAAAAAAAAAAAACTAATCCGACTGGTAAGGTCTAGAGAGCGACGACACGGTTGGCGCAGTGGCTGAGCGATCGACTGCTGCGTTGCGTGTCGCGGGTTCGATTCCCTCACGGAACAAATATTTATAATATATTGCCTACAGGTAGTTGTTTCGGGTCTGGCCGTTTGTGTACCTATGTGAATTAAAATGTTTGTAAACGCACCCACGATACAGGAGTAATTCCTAGAGTAGGCGAACGTTAAAAAAAAAAAAACTGACTTGCTTTCTATAAGAGAGAGAGACAGACAGAGAAACACGCGCACGCCGCACGGCTTACAACTAAGTATAGCAAAAAGTGTCGTTCCAACTTTTGGTCTTAATTTTTTCCGTCTAGCCCCCTTTCGCAACGCGCGATAAGGAACTTCGTTCCAAAAACAGATTTTCGCGTTCAAACAAACAAACTCTTCTGCTTTATTATAGTATTCATAATCAGCTTATAGTTTCCCACTGCTAGAACACAGGCCTCCTCTCTTCGAAAGAGAGTGGGCTGTAATCCACTACGCGGGCCGAATGTGGGTTGATGGTTGACACATGTTTTCGAATTTCTGGTTCTAGGACATGCCGGTTTCCTCACGATGTTTTCCTTCACCGTTTTGAGAGTAGTGGTGATGAAATAATTTACACAAAGTAAAACGCCTGTCTAGGTCTGAACCTACGACTTACAACTCATAAGTCACTAGGCCACCACTGCTCTTATTAGTATTAGTATAAACAAATTATTAGCATAGATAAATAGAATAGGTCGTCAATTTCAACTGAGAAAACCACGGATGATGACGTCATCTCCACGTATCATCACTATCTGCCTAGCCTTTCCCCAACTATGTTGAGGTCGGCTTCCAGTCTAACCGGATGCAGCTGAATACCAGTATTTTACATGTAGCGACTGCCTATCGGACCTCCACAACCCAGTTACTGTGTAATAGGTAGGTACGATACCCCTTGGTGAGATTGGTTGTCAGACTTTCAGGCTACTGACGATCCGTAACGACTGGCAAAGATCCACTAATGACAGCCGGGACCAACGACTTAATGTGCTGATTGGATGATGGTCACCCATCCACGGGCCAACCGCGGCAAGCGTAGCTTAACCTGATCGATCGACCCGTGCGGCTGTTATTACTTAGCCACAAGCCCCTGTTCAAACGCACGAGTTTCAAACTAATAATGTTCTGTTATCTGTCACCGCTGATAATCAATAGCCAAGTACCAGCAGATGATTAATTTCACGGTAATCCCGGTTGTTCCGGTTATTTCCACTTATCGCACGGTACTAGCCATAACAATGGGTGTTGGTTTATGAAGTTTTAAAAAGATTAAATATTTATCTTTCAACAATGTCGAACCTAATTAATTAATAAAAATAACAAAAATTATATTCTAACTTAACTAAAACTATTCACAAACTAAAATACTTAAGTAACGTCGAAAGATTCATCCGCATCGCTGCCGACAGGTAATGTAAGTACCCAAGAGAATTGCGACTTTTTAAATAATAGGGGTTAAAGTATGAAATTGCCGTTTTATTGTAATATGTACTTCGAATTGACATAGAACCTTCATGGTTTGAGATTTTTGAGTGAAACTTTTTTCACAAGGTACCTATGAAGTACTTCTTTTAAAAAATGTGCAACATTCGATTATCGACTTTCAGTTGTTTCTTTTATTCAGCTTAGTCAAGAAGATGGATACTTCGAAAATTCCAGTCATTTTTTAATACTAGTTCTGACGCGGAACTAACGCGGCAATATATAAATAAATACAATGTACAATTTATATGCAGCTGAAGAGTTTGTTTGTTTGAACGCGCTAATCTCTGGAATTACCAGTCAGATTTGAAAAAATCTATTTGCATTTGATAGCCCAATTCTTGAGGAGGGTTATATGCTACGAGCATCACGCTACGAGCCTTAGGAGCCGAGCAAAAAGAAAAAAGTTATAAAGAACGCTAAGTGAGAACGTAGTAATAGCACGTCAGGACGATGCGATGCGACGTGGTGGGTCGGGAGTTGGAATTTCACACGGACGAAGACAGGGCAGAATTATAAAATATTATAACACTAAACCTAACCTGAAGGGCAATTCTCGTAATTTTAAGAACGTGCACAGTCTGATCTCAGTCTCAATCTGTCAAAAATACGTGTAATTAAGGGAAATTAGACGTATTTTGTTACGTTACAAATGTCAAAAACTTGTCAAAATGTAGGGACATTTTGACAAGTTTTTGACATTTGTTTGTCGCCGAGATGAGACTGCGACTAGATTTTGAACGTTTTAAATTACGAGAATTGGCCTTCTGATTTCTGTAGTCAAGATAAAAGCCAGCCCTTGGGTCCGGGAAGTGCAGCCAACCAACCGTTACAATAGTTATTTAATGAAAAAAATAATCATTTGGAACAGATGATACTGTTTGTCTACCATGAGAGATACAAAAGAACAAAATTTAAAAAAAAAATCGACACACACTAGACACAGACAAGGCATGTTACCAAGTGCCCAAAAAAAAAAGGCATGTTCCCAAGTGCTGACTTGGGAACATGCCTAGGACCCCATGGTAGTCAGATGTAACCTTGACGATGTGATGTGCATGAGATGTACTACCTCGACGGAATAGCAACAAGGTGTGGATGCGGAGCTGTGTCTCAAACCAAGCTGCACTTTCTATCCTACCCTCTGTCCCAAAACAAGCACAAAGTGACTTCTACGCTGCCACCGACGACGCCGTGGAGGTGGGGAATTTTGGGCTAACAAAATTTGAAATACTACCGATACGAAGAAGTACAAGACTGCCATTACTACTGAGTAAGACTGTTTGATTAATTGAGGAAAACTCTGACCATCGCCAGCTCTAATACATAAATCCTTCTTACAAGATTCCTCTGATGTCGGCTTTCTCAAAATATTGTCGACAAAACTAAGTTACTTCGACGAAAGGAGTTCGCCTTTGACGAAGGTAATATAGACAATGAAATTATAAGGAAAACTCGGCTTCAATCAACAGAAAATTTAAAACGGAGTAATTGAGGGTAATTTTCAAAAGGCACTGAAGTTGATAGAATGAGGTCATGACCGCTGGTTGGTGAAAAATCACAAAGATAATTTTCGTATCCATCGAGATATTCCTTCACAAAGGTCTGACGCAATATATAAGGAAAAAATCAATGGAATTCAAAATAACAGTCATCAATCTTTTAACTTTTTCGTTTTGCCGAAAATACGAAATTGAAAAGATGAGGAGGGACATTAGAAACAAAATTCTATTTTTATTTTCCAGCGGCTTGCTTGGTATAATATTGGCGTGCGGGGTAATTGCGTAACACGTATAAAATAAAAATCGATCGCGATGCCTTTCATTTTGCTATCAACGGGGCACAACTCTACTCCAGGCTGCAACTGAGAAATTCCAAATGACAAAGCCCAATATCACTTTGTCCGATCCGGGAATCGAACCCAGGACCTCATGCTCAGCAGTAGTGTTTACCACCACCAGACCAACGAAGCAGTTATTCGCTCTTACACTGTGTATAATTTTAAATTCGATGCTAGTGTATAACTTAGGGGTGAGAACAAATGGGTGCAACCTGTCGCTTTTCAGCGAACGGCCACCTGTTGCTGTCATTCGATGCAAATTACGTTGTTCACAATGAAAATACCCATAGAATGAAAAGTGGAAATGAGCAGCCCGATTAAATTAACTGTCGACAAAGTCAGGAAATGATTTGTAAAACAGTTACTTTTATTATCCGTACATTCAAAGCTGAACTGTCATTGACATTTGTACAAGTATGTAATAGCTACCACAAGCCAAATTGACGTAAGAGTTCAATTAACTTAACAACTAGTTTTTCTAGTTGTACCTACCTAGTAAAATAAGTAAAGTTACATCCCTACACTGGCTGTCTACATTTCTCTATCTACTTTCCTATCGCAGGTCTGTACCTATACTGGAAGAGATTTTTTTACAAAACACCATCACCTATGTACTTATTTTTCTGTTCTTTTTTTTCTTGTCTGCTTACGTATGAGTGTATATAAATGATTAAATTAGGTTTTTACTAAAGCTTTGGCTAAAGAATCAGCTTCGCCATACAACGTGGCAATGCTGCCAGGCAGCGCTTTGGGCACTTTTCTTGTTGACAGCGATGCGGACAAATTTGATGCTTTATGATTCTTTCCTTTCCCTTTTTTATATACTTGTACAGTTTATTATTATTTTAAGACTGTTAGCTTTTCAATTATGTAAATATTATACTATAACAACAAAAGTTTGCTAACCCAACATAAACTAAATAAATCCCGGATCCTTTACCAACAAAAAGCGTTGAATTATTCACAATTCTTAATCATAACATAAAGTTGAACTCGCAAGCTCAAACCACGCGTGCTGTTAAACTGTTGAAAACCTGTTTCTTTAGGCCTGTTTGTGTTTCAAACGATTTCATAGACTACTTGGTCTGTGGAATTAATCAAGAGTAATAATACCTATAATTAGAACATTATTAAATTAATTAGATACTGATTTTGGGGGAAAATTGAGGTCACATTACAAACCTACGCACGCACGCAGTCCCACACGTATAAGGGTCTAGCGTATTAGGTACTTAGTCCATTTTGGTTTGTTTTGACTGTACAGCGGAAGTGTGACTGTAAATTACGTCATCATCATTATCATAATATTGTTCCCACAGCTGGGACATAGGCCTCCTTTCTTCGAGAGGGAGTGGGCTATCTATAATCTACCACGCCGGCCCAGTGCGGGTTGTTAGATGTCACATGACTTCGAATTTTTGGTTCTAGGACATGCTGGTTCCTCACGATGTTTTCTTTCACCGTTTTTGAGAGCAGTGGTGATGAAATAATTTACACAAAGTAAAGCGCCCGACTGAGTTCGAACCTACGACCTACAACTCGTAAGTCACGGCCATTACCACAGGGCCACCACTGCTTTCATTATGTGAAAATGACAAGTCGATTAAAATAAATAAGTTAAATATTGTAAGATTTCTAAAGTCTTCCCAACAATTCGCTCAATTCGCTAACTGTGGAGGCTTGTAAATAGCTTGTCGTCAATTACCTCACTACTACTTACTTCTGTATTTGATAGCTGTAAAGTTGTGCTTATAGACAATAAAAAAAAATACATGACACACAATGACGTATTTGACGTATTTACGCTTTTATATAAAGGTTATGATTGGCAAGAAGAACAATACGTTTCCGCAAACATAACATGTTTGCTATTTACGAAGAATAACAAGATTTTTGTTTACGGTACAAAGATAAATGTTTACATTCGAAATCGAAACTTACATAGTCCGGCATCGGTCCAAACGGAGGCGGCATTTTGTGCGGATGTTCCCGGATCCCCGGAATTCCGGGAGATGGATGATAGTGTGTGTGCGGATTTTCAGGTACGTTTGAAGTTTCGGGGGACGAACCATACGGAGGAGGCCTTCCTTGTGGTTGCACAATAATATATGGATATCTAGGGGTCTCCGAAAATCTGGAGGGTGGATCATTTGGAGGAGGCGTTCCTTGTGGTTGCAAATGCGGATTATCGAAGTTGTTCGAATATTCGGGTAACGGATCATAATGAGGAGGCCTTCCTTGCGGGTGTATATATGGATGATTGGGTGAGTCCGGAAATCTGGAGGACGGATCATATTGAGGAGGCATTCCTTGCGGATGCATATCCGTATTTTCAGGATCGTCGGAATTTCCGGGGGATGGACCATATGGAGGAGGCCTTCTTTGCCTATGGTGATGATGCATATGTGGATTATTTGGAGAGTCCGGAAATCTGAAGGACGGATCATATTGGGGAGCTATTTCTTGCGGATATATATTCGGATTTTCAGGATCATCGGAACGTCCTGAGGACGGATTATGTCGAGGAAGCATCCCTTGGGGTTTCGGATAATCGGAGTCGTCCGTATATCCGTTCTGCGGAGTCATTATTTGTGGATATTTAACAGGATTTTCGGGGGTGTTAGATAATCCTGGAATTGTGTCTGACTGAGGAGGCATTTCATTCGGAAGCATACCCGGATGTTCTTGTGTATATTCAGGGGAGTTATTTGGGTCCCATTGAGCACGAGAATTCACACAACACATAAACACTAACACAAGCACATTTCGCACACACATTATCTCACTAAAACACTCTCACACTTCACATAAATGAATGCACACACAAAGTCACACACAATACTTTTTTTTTTAATATTAAACAAGAATCGAACATGTCTTCAAAAATATGTCCGTGCGCATGTTCCACAAATAGGCGAATTGTTTCGTGATTAAGATGGGTTATTGATATAAATTTCGGTCCAATCCGATAATACCAAAACTCAAGTATGGCTGACGCGCACACAGATAAGAACGGATAAGATATGTAATGGTGTATTTGAATTACGATCGCATGCGCGTGGAATAGCTTGTTGTTTTGTCATTTTGGGATATGTCATAATAATATATCATGTGTTATGTTGGGGTGTGTGTGTGTGTGTATATCTTGTTTGAGTGATAGGATGTTTCAGGTGTAACAAAAAGGGACAATAGGTAAATAGGAATGGAAATGGGCTCACACTTGACTTTTAATTTAATCATTAGGATGGATGTCAGTCGTTTCATAAACAAAGTTGGTCCTGCGACAAAAATAAAACACTAGCCTGACTACCACAAAACAGTGTTTATCAGTTGTTTAGGCTAAACACCTTTTAAACACGACATAATTATATGGACTTTGACATAACACTGACATTAAACACTCGTTCAACAAGTGTTTAAGTTTTTGTAGTAAGACCCTAGAGGTTTTGTCCGGTTGGCTTTGACAACCTTATATATATCATATTTACAAGTTATTATTTATATATTTACAAGCGCATATTTTACAAGTTGCCAAGTCTAATGAGATATTTTCATTTCTTATTTATAAGGATAGAAAATGAATCACCCCGTAAGACCTAAGTTGAGTTACACCATTACTGACAAACGGTTGCACTGACCATGTGTAATACGGTTGGACAAATGGTTCTTTCCTTAAAGTTCTTTCCATTTTTTTGACAACACGGTTAGCGCAGTGGCTGAGCGATCGGACTGCTGCGCTGCATGTCGCGGGTTCGATTCCCGCACAGAACAAATATTTGTAAGTCCTACATGTATTAGTTCTGAGTCTGGGTGTTTTTCTATCTATAATATGTATGTATTTACAAAAAAAAAATGTATTTAAGTAGTTTATCAGCCATCTTGTTACCATAACACAAGCATTAGGTTGCTTAGCTTGGGACTAGATGGCGCTGTGTGAAATGTCCAGGGATAGGTATTATTATTATTATGTCCAGGGATATTATTTCGGGTCTACATGGATTTTACATGACCTGGACCAAGATTATTACTGGACTTTAAAAGAGACTTTGACCCCTTTTTTTAACCGACGAAAAAAAACGGAAAATGGGTGTGATATATTGTTCACTCACAGATTTGAATGCTGAGTTGTGTATCACAATTACTACTCAGTGCCACATATATTACACTCGAGAGCAATGAATCCGGGTCACTTAAAGAATGTTAAAAATCTCGGAAACTAAAAATGATAGGTTAATGCAATAAATTGTATTTAATAGACAATGTAATACTCCTTAAATGAAAGTAAAAAAAATATGAGTCACCATACATTTTATTAACACAAAATTACATAAAGAAAAAAACTGCTGATCTCTCCTTAAAACAAAAGTAGGAAACATGAAATTTTTGAACTTTATTACGATTTTCTTGAATTTTAATACTTCGTATTGCCTCCTCGTGCTTCCATTACTGCGTTTACGCGGTTTGGCATGCTGTACACAAAGTTCCTTATACGATTTTGGGGAATATTCTCCCATTCCTCTGTGAGAGCAATTTTGAGCTCACGAAGCGTGATTGGGGGAGCGTTTCGTTGTTTTACGCATCTGCCTAGCTCGTCCCAAGCATGCTCGATCGGGTTGATATCCGGGCTGCGCGCTGGCCACTCCATACGAGTAATGTTCATCTCTTGAAGGTAGTCATTCACAATCCTACCTGTATGAGGTCGGGCATTGTCATGCATAAATATAGCATCCTCACCTAAATTGACCATAAATGGACCAACGTGATCATTGAGGATTTCTTCCACATATCTTACGCTAGTTAAAGAGCCGTTTTCTATGATCACCAGCTCTGTGCGACTTTCAGAAGAAATTCCGGCCCACACAAGTACAGACCCACCACCGTAGGCTACTTTTTCTTCGATGCATGCTTGCTTGAATCTTTCCCCTGGTCTTCGATACACTCTGTGTCTTCCATCGTGCTTGTAGAGCATAAATTTTGATTCGTCGGAGAACATAACTTTTGATCAATCTTCAATACTCCAATTTACGTGGCTCTGGGCATATCTTAGTCTTGAAATACGATGCCCACGCTCCAGTTTAGGGCCGTTTGCAGGTCTAAGGGGTTTTAAGTTAGATTCATCAAGCCGACGTCTTACTGTCCATGCACTTGGGTTACTTCCTCCGAGGCGTCGAAACTGATTTGTGAGTTCAGTTCCTGTGAGAAAGCGATTTCGAAGCATGGTGTTCACCAAGTATCGGTCTTCTCGTGCTGTGGTACACCTGGTTCTGCCCGTTCCTGGTCTGCGTAGGTTAGAACCAGTTTCTTCGTAACGTCGGAGAACTCTTTGTACTGTTGACAGCGACACACCGACAGTCCTGGCTGTATCGCGCTGACTCCGGCCGGTTTCCAGCATTGTAAGTATTCTGGTGCATTCTTCAGGCGTAAGCGACATAATTTCAGCTTGAATAATGAATATAGAGCACTATCAACATGGTTTATATACCCACATAAATGACAGATTACAAACAAAAGCAAAACCAAATGCTGTAATTTCGTAGTTCCATCTTCGAAAGTGGCCCTTTTTCAAATTTGATTTTTTTATGATATAACTTTACAATAACTAAGAAGTTTTAATACCTTCATTTAAGGAGTATTACATTGTCTATTAAATACAATTTATTGCATTAACCTAGCATTTTTAGTTTCCGAGATTTTTAGGATTCTTCAAGTGACCCGGATTCATTGCTCTCGAGTGTATTATGCCTGCCCTTTGGCAAACAATAAGGTTTATTCCCGTTGTCCCCGTACGCCGTGTCCCCGTCCTACGGGGACAGCGGTACTTCAATTAAATATTTAAAAATACTTCCCGTTGTCCCCGTACACTGTTCCCGTCCTACGGGGACAGCGGTACTTCAATTAAATATTTAAAAATACTTCCCGTTGTCCCCGTACACTGTCCCCGTTAATATAGTTGAATACATAGATGACATTAAACATTATCTATAACATATTATATTGACATTTATTAATTATTATAATTTTATTATCATTACCTATATATTAAAAAAATAATAATAATTACATTTATCATATAAATAATTATTAACTTTATAATATGCTTTATTGATCAAAAAAAGCTATAATCTATTTTTAAATGTATAAAATTAGTTGCTTCCTTTATATTATTAGGTAATTTATTATTATATATTCTAGGGCCCATTCAAAATGCATTTTTGTCAAACATAACCATTCTATGGCGTATTGCTCGAAGTGTACTGGCATGCCTAGTGCTTTTTAAAGTTTCATATTTATTTATATTATTTCTAATGTCTAATGCTAGTTCATAGATATACAGAGATGGGAATGTCAATATTTTTAAATTTATAAAATGTGGTTTACAAGTATCTGTAGGTTTTAATGCACACATTGCCCGCACATCTCTTTTGGGCTTTGAAGACTGTTTCTCTCTCAGTGGCATTCCCCCCTTGATAAAGTTGAAAATATATTAAATATTAAATCTATTAAACAGATTGTAGTAGCTTGATGTGCTGGCGTCTGTACATACTTGTTCAATATTGTTTGGCGCCGACTCAAATTACTTAAGTATACTTACATTAGTTTAAGAACTTAGTTATCTATTTATATAAAAGAAAGTCGTGTTAGTTACACTATTTAAAACTCAAGAACGGCTGAACTTTTTTATTTTTCTAAAGCAATTATATTTTATAATGGCACAGTGAGTATTATCTTTCTCGTCTATGTTAGCCTGGTACTTTGATTCCCAGATATATAAAAGAATGTCGTGTTAGTTACACTATTTATAACTCAAGAACGGCTGAACCGATTTGGCTGAAAATTGGTGGTGAGGTAGCTTAGAACCAGGAGACGGATATAGGATACCTTTTTATTTTTTTTATATTTCTAAAGCAATTATATTTTATAATGGCACAGTGAGTATTATCTTGCTCGTCTATGTTAGCCTGGTACTTTGATTCCCAGATATCTAAAAGAAAGTCGTGTTATTTACTAACACTATTTATAACTCAAGAACGGCTGAATCGATTTGGCTGAAAATTGGAGTAACTTAAAAAAAAAACAAGACGGACAGGATACTTTTTTTTATTTTTTATTTAATACTTTTATTTACTTATGGGAGTACGGTAGGAGTAGTGTAGGAGTAGGGTAGGAGTAGGGTAAGAGTAGGGTAGGGGTAGGGTGTAGGACACCACGCGAACGAAGTAGCGCCGCCGCCGGGCAGCTAGAAATAATTTATATGGCAAAACAACGTTTGCCGGGTCAGCTAGTTATGGTTAAATAAAAAAGGTTTATTATTTTTTGCTTTTCAGTTTTATCGGCGGTTTAATTTTTTTGTTAAAACGTTTTCTTTTTTCTGTAGTATAACAAAGTGTATGTTTCCGATGCTAAAAACTAAGCTTACAACAGAATGCAGATTTAAGGGGACAACGACTCGTGAAAAGTTTACTTCCCGTTGTCCCCGTTGGCCAAATGTAGGTTATGGGGACAACGGGAAATAAATTTAATCACGTCCCGCTGTCCCCGTGACGGGGACACGGCGTACGGGGACAACGGGAATAAACCAACAAAAGTAGATTATAGCCACAAAAAAATATAAATAAAAACTTTTTAACAAAAAAATTAAATCGCCGAAAATCGGCAAAAAATAATAAAACTTTTTTATTTACATTAGTTTAAGAACTTAGTTATTAAGGTTAAATAAAAAAGATTTTATTATTTTTTGCTTTTCAGTTATTTCGACGGTTTAATTTTTTTGTTAAAAAGTTTTTTTTTTGGGTGGGACATCAATTTTTTTAAATTTTTTTTTATGACTTCTCCCGCTCTTGGCGGAGCGCATGGCGTGTTAGACTTTTACTGACTAAAACCCACCCGTGTTCCTTCAGTTGCCTGTGCCAGGGGCCACGGTATCTCTTTCGAACAACCCGCGACCCTGACAGGGAGACTTTGACCCCTGAGTTTGTTTCACCAGTTCTTCTCAGGGGTAGGTAGTCAGATGAGAAATGTCGAGTCCCTCTAGCTTATTTCTTAATATGACGTGTAAAAGTCATTCCGTTAGCCTATTTACAGAATAAATAATTTCATTTCATTTGGAGGATCAGCCAATCGATTCTGTAAAAATCTTACCGTGAATAGTTAAGTGAAGTGAGCTTAGAGTGAGCTGTCAATAGTGTCAATCCCTAGCATTAGTTGGAATGGACAGCTCATTCCACGCACACTTCACCTAAGTTTTCACGGTGAGATGGTTACAGAATCGCACTGCTGCTAGTAAAACTGACTGAGCGCGTCATGATGTAAAAGAAGTAGCATTATTTAAAGTAATTCTAATCTAATTCATAATTATTAGTAAGTATTAAATAGGCCTTTTTACAACGACTCAAAAACTAACTTTTAAACGCTTACGCATGCTGTTTACACGGCAAGCAAACCATTATGAAACGAAAGTTTAATACTTAAACAAATTCGAATAATCGACATACGATAACACAAATTGGCCATTTTCGCCTACTCCAAAATAAACAGATCATAGATACATTATCGATAGTTATGGTAAACAGATCATATCGGGCTATACAGATTATAATAGACCATATTATGACTATCGATAAATCTATTTTACACACATCACTTCAAAAAGTAGCCAAAAAGAGGGGCCCGTGGCTAAATAATAACAGCCGCACAGGTCGATCGGTCAGGTTAAACTACGCTTGCCACGGTTGGTCTGTGGATGGGTGACCGTCTTTACATACCGAGACCCCTCCGTGCCTCGGAAAGCACGTTAAGCCGTTGGTCCCGGCTGTCATTCGTGGATCTTTGACAGTCGTTACGGCGGGTAGTCAGAAGCCTGAAAGTCTGACAACCGTCTTACCAAGGGGTATCGTATTACCCAGTAGGTAACTGGGTTGTGGAGGTCAGATAGGCAGTCGCTCCATGTAAAATAGGTACTGGTATTCAGCTGCATCCGGTTAGACTGG
This sequence comes from Apamea sordens, assembly GCA_945859715.1. Lineage (NCBI taxonomy): Eukaryota > Metazoa > Arthropoda > Insecta > Lepidoptera > Noctuidae > Apamea > Apamea sordens. The sequence continues at coordinate 15,360,275 of OX243998.1, read as the reverse complement.
ATGCCGACCATAACATAGTTGGGAAAAGGCTAGGCAGATGATGACTTCAAAAAGTAGTCCGCTTTCATAGTATTAAGGTAAATCAGATACAGTGTAAATATTACTATTATTGTAATAATACCATGGTAACTGAAGGGTCGGTCGGATATAATGATGAGAACCAAGACAATATGGCGGCTTGCTGTAGACAATGAGTGTACTTTTACAAATAAATTAACTTCGTGCGAGTCGCCTATTTACGCCGAATATACCCAGACTCTTGTTGGAGATCTACAGCAAATTAAGGAATGCTATTAGTTTTACTGTAATTATTAGGATACCTACTCAATAACTAGTGATAATTAGTGGAGAACAGGAGATGGTATGGTGTAGAATACTGAATGTGATGTTGACAAACAAAAAAGTTGTTATGTAAATGAATAATAAAATATCTTGGTGTGTTTATTTTCCTTATCCCTGAAATAAATATCGTAAAATATAGTAACTTAAATAGACCGTTTGTGTTATTGGGGCAACGACCCTCATTTGGGGAAAATATTCGGAATTAAATTAGTTGTTTTAGAACAAGGGTATTTATACAGGCTGTTGGGTAGAACGACCTACACAATTATTTGAGGAACTGGGGATGTCATTTGTTAGCACAAAATTGGTTTATTTTTAATTTTTATTAAGAATTTTTAAATTGAAATTATTCGTTCCTTAACACAATTTTACGAAAGTCGTAAAATTGTGTTAAGGAACGAATAATTTCAATTTAAAAATAAAGGAAGCAAGTCATTTTCCAGAAGCAATTAGTACATAAATGTACATTGCAAATAACACCAAAAATTACTTAAGTACTGCGCTCTACTTACAACCACACACCAAAAAGTTGTGACGATATTTCGGGTGATTAAAAAGAAACATATTATTACCTCAATTATTTATAGTTATTAGTTGTCATTCGTGGATTTTTGACAGTCGTTACGGGTCGTCAGTAGCTCGAAAGTCTCGCAACCAGTCTCACCAAGAGATATCGTATTACCCAGTAACAGGGTTGTGGAGGTCAGACAGGCAGTCGGTCCATCTAAAATACTGGTATTCAGCTGCATCCGGTTCAGATTGGAAGCCGACCCCAACATAATTGGGAAAAGGCTAGGCAGATGATGATAACATTATTATCTCAATTACCTACCGTGACACGAAAAACAGGTGTTATGGGTGAAAACTACGATAATATAACACTTAATCCTATCCCTAAAAAAATTGTGTCGGTTCTTCTACCAAACAAATAAATAAATATCCCTGGACATTTCACACAGCGCCATCTAGTCCCAAGCTAAGCAACCTAATGCTTGTGTTATGGTAACTAGATGGCTGATAAACTACTTATAAACAACCTGTATATCAAGTAGCATGTTTAGTTATTGCCAGCCCCGAACTCATATCTAACGCTTTAAAATCTGCTGCGGGGTAATTGCGTCATACACTTACAATGGCATTAATTTTGACAGTTCAACAACATTCATTGCGTTGTTTACGTTCTCGTCTCAGATGATTTTTTCAAACATATGTAGCAATGGGTTAGGAATTTCCTTCAAAATTCTTCGGATTGTAATTGACAGTGTGTTAGGTACACAATTGGGGTGCTGAACTCTGAAAACCAACCTTTTAGGCCCTTTTCTCAAAAGGTTTTTCTGGACATTGCATGATATCGTTAGGATAGTTTTTTTTTTTTTTAATCTTTATTTATTTTATAGAGAGTTTGATCAGACATGATCATGCCACCCTCATAAGCCTCACAAAGATTGACTTATCTACGCTTAATGGCTAATTTAACTAAATTATAAATTGACTTAGCCTCCTCTGACAAAGGACGGGCCAGAATCAAGTTACACATGCCCATTTCCCGCAAATCCACATCATATTCGAGCATTAAGCTGACCCTCTCCACCTCGTTCCGGGCACATTCGGCCAACACATGGTAAACATCTTCAACCACGCCACACTCAGCACAATTAGGTGAGTTGGATTTACCCATCAGGAAAGTTGTTTAGCGGTATGTGCCCGGACCGAAGTCTTAGGGCTGTCACAACATCATCGTTAGGATAGATGGAAAAAAATCTTCTGATTTTTCGCCGACGTACTTACAAACAAGTAAGACTCAGATTTGCTATGACCATGAGCAGGACATTTATAAATTACTAGCTGCGTCCCGTGGTTTCACCCGCATAAGTGTCGATCCCGTGGGAATATCGGGATAAGAAGTATTTTATATGTTATTCTGATGTATAAGCTAGATTACTGTAAATTTTCATCAAAATCCGTTCGCTAGTTCATGCGTGAAAGGGTAACAAACATCCATCCATCCATCCTTACAAACTTTCGCGATTATATTATCTAATAGTAGGGTAAAGCTTTTCTAAATGATTCCATCTAGAAATAGTCCCATCGAACAATATTTGTTATGTTTAAAAATAGAAATCCGAATTTAGAAAATCCGTGCTACAAATGTAATGGATCGCTTGTTGCATCAATAATTGCCTTGAATCTTCGCAATCGATGCCAATATAAAGAAGTAAAGCGTTTATTTAGGTAGGTATATCTGAACATTCACTTTAGGGAGGTTCTGAAGTTTTATTAATTTTCTTCAGAAAACTTAATCTAATATCTAGGTAAACAATGTAAAATTAACGCCTACAGTTCCCATTTATTAACTTCCACAAATTAAAAAATATGTTCCTAAAGTATACAGGGTTATTTGTAAAACACCAACAACCTCTTAAGAGGTCATTGTACTCATCATTATGAACAACTTTTACTATAGGACCAAACCTGAAATCGCGAAAAAGAAATCAGCTGCTCCCTACATTTTGACGAGTATAAGATATAAAAATACACACAAAGATGAATATATAAAATATAATCTTCTTAGTGCTGATTTTTCAATCGACAGATAGTTTTTGTTCGTTCAAAATTATCTATCGATTAAAAAATCAGCCCTTTAACAAATAAAACGAAAGAAATTGTTCTTTAAGAGGGTGCACACAGGTCCACTAGCGCCACTCCTTTAAAAAAATATTATCTCGTGACTGAGAAGGAATTATGAAAATCTGTTCAATCAGCGACCTCGGTAAATGTGTCTAGAATTTTCTAATACCTTTTATAAAATTTCATATTGAGACACGAAGCAACAAAATTCGATCTAAAGAAAAGCGGCCACATTCCTATATGTCGTATTTAGTTGCTTCGTGTCTCAATATGAAACTTAATAAAAGGTATTAGAAAATTCTAGACACACTTACCGAGGTCGCTGATTGAGCAGATTTTCATAATTCCTTCTCAGTCACGAGATAATATTTTTTTAAAGGAGTGGCGCTAGTGGACCGTTGTACAGGCTCTTAAGACAAAACTTACTTACAACTGCAATAAAACAAAGAAAAAAACAAAATTCAATTACACGGGCTTTAAATAAGAGTAATGGTATTGTGGTATTTACCAAATCATTCCTAATTTATAGTTTGTTGGACTGGTCCTAAATAAATCAACCTCTAAGTGAGAGAAGCTTCGAACCAATACCTATCTATTTTTAAAAGTTAAGCTAATATCTAATGTTATTGGAATCTTCGTTGGCCAAGAAGGATTTATTTAATAATAATAATAACATTCTATTTCAGGTATTTAACCCATAGCAATTACAATAAAATTAATACACACAATAAAATCAACACAAAAATACAAAAATCAACACAAGAATTTAAAAATGTCAAAAATGTCATATTTTAGATCGATGTAGGTAAGATTTTGTTGACTTTGGCCTAGCGAGACCGCGGGGTAAACGTGTCGTAAATTCGAATGATTGTAAAATTGATAATACCTGTTTTTTGTAGTTTAAAGACGTGTGTGTAGTTTTAAGACTTACAATGTGTAATGCATGCATGTAATGCATAACTATGGGTGAATTACAATTCACCCATAGTTATGCATTACCAAATGACATAAGTCCATAATGATACACATGTCTCCGATTTTTTTTGTTTCGTTTACCTTTTGTTAAAAAAATCGGGAACATGTGACATCCACCAATTCGCACGGGGCCCGCGTGGTGGATTACGGCCTATTCCCTCTCATAGACGGGATGCCTGAGTCCCAGCAGTGGGAACGTTATAGGCTGATTATGTTATGTATTGTGCTTGTCGCATAATTTTAAACAAAATGCTACAGGACAGAACTGCATTTTCGATTAAAAAATCATTCGAATTTACGTGAGGTTTAAGTACAGACGCCAACGCCAGCACATTAAGCTACCCGAAACTGTCAAATTTTCCCCATCAACCTTGAACCTAATGCTTTAGCAACAAAGTTGAAAATCTATTAAAGAAAAAAAGAGATTGTAGTAGCTTGATGTGATGGCGACGTTACGTCACGCGTTCAAGTGTGCTGGCTTTTAGTGTAAGTTCTTGTAGTAGAAGGTATAAAGTCAAGACGTTGAGTTGTGCCTGAATATATAAATATATTATTGCGCGTAGAAAGTTAGTATGCGTAGTGTGTACCGTCAAACTCAATAAAGCTGTTTCAGCATCCTACTGCGTGAAGGTCACACTCTCGTTACGTCGACTCCACGAGAAAAACCGTGTGTGGTGTGGTTACGTCACAGGGCAAACAATTTATGGCAACGCCTGTACCCACCACACCTACAGAAAATTTTCAGTCGCAACATGACAACACACCCGTATTCCCCGAAGAGTTAAACAGAGGAGAGGAGAGACAGAGAAGGGGGAGAAGTTACCTACACCCACATTTTGGCCAGTTATGTTTAGCTTCCATGTTATAATGCGAACCAATTGCCATCACAAATTCAGGCTCGGGCTGCGACTGAGGAATTCCTGATGGAAAAATATTCATTCATTCGCAACATTAAGAATAAAACTACTCACATAGGGCATGCTGAGCGTCCTTACGCTGGTGCTGTCCATCAAGAACTGGACATCATCTACAGTCTTTACAGACACTGTAGTGGTTCCAGGACCCGCCTTCTCCTTCGACTGTCCGAAGAACCCCGAGATCGAATTCGGTATCACTTTCGGGACACCAACTTTCGGAGTTACTGTTTTCGGTGTCGGCTCGAACTTTGGGGTTATCAAACCCATTTCTTGAGTCCGAAAGTTCACTGTCGGCGTTGGCATTATCCAAATGAGGATAGAGCACACTGCCGCATGCCACTTCCTCATCGTGATCACATTCTTTAGTCCACATCGAGTTTTAACACTCACTATTTAACACTGGTAGAACTAATACAATAACACTTGGTGCGAGGAACATTTTAAAATTGGTACTTTTGGCTAGGGAGGCACAGATGCGGCTGGTTTGGGTAATTAAGGCTGAAACAAATTAAGGTCTTTATTGGGTTGTTGAAACTATTTATCTAACTAGCCCGTATTGTCCTATGGCAGGGCAAAGGGCTCTCCCTGTCCTCTCGCTTTTCCACACAATTCTGTCATTTGCTAGTCCTTTGACGAGCTTGACTCCGACCAAAAGGACTAGCTCCTTTTGGTCGAAGTCAAGCTGGTCCCGTCATCTTCATCTCGGCCTGCCACGATAGCATCGTGCGATTAGTGGGAACCAATCGGTGGTTCCCTTAGCCCATTTGTAGACCGACATGCAGCAGACATGTCCAGCCCAGTCCCACTGTCAAACAAAACTCTATCCTTTAATTTTGATGTTTCATTTATGGAACTAAATCTGAATTTCTCACAAAAAAAAAATAGTTTATGTTAAAATGTAAGCTCCCTTAATTTTTAAACGTTTTTATTATTATTACCTATTTGTTATAGCGGCAATCCAAATACACATTCTGTGACAATTTCAACTATGTGCCTATTACGGTTCGGCCTGGACGGACGGACGTTCCGCAGAGGCTTAGTATAATAGGGTTCCGTTGGCACCCTTTGGGTGTGGAGCACTAAAAGCAAGGCTTATTAATTACACAAGGCATATATTTAAACCACTTAGATTACAGACGACCGTGTTCTGCTTTCAGAAACTGCTTCTTAACTTCAAGGTATGATTGAATCCCTTCACAATGCTAGATGGCAAATAAGCGTCGAATACTTATATATTATTTAGTATATTAAGTATAAAAAATACTTAAACCTTTTAGGTTGTATATCCAGGCCTACTAGGTTTTTGGCTTGAATATTTCGGTATCCAATTTGTCATCAGTGACCTACGGAGAGTACTCTCTTTTCGAGCTCCTTTTAATACTATACCTAAAATATTTTCGGCCTAAAAGGAATCTTGCGTAAGGACATACGACGTGTGACCTTTCACGTTATGCTTTCGCACATTAAGTATCTTATCATGAGTGACATACGTCATTTAATTTTCACTCCTGTATGTAACGTGACATTAGCTGGAATACCTATTCTCCTGAAAATTCGTGTTTCGTAAAAATTCGGAAAATGAACGAAATAAATGGCAAACGAATAACGGAAAACTAATGACTGGCCTTATTTCTCCCAGTTTATTTTTTTTTCGAGCTCTACTGGATTCCATTAGCTGTTTAACATTGTAGGGTGTCCCGCAATATTAGTTTATCTCCAATGTTTTTGGCTCTTTTGCTGGACCGTCGACGAAAATATAAACGCGAAAGTTTGTGAGAATGGATGGATGGATGTTTGTTAATCTTTCACGCCAACACTACTGAACGGATTTAGATGAAATTTGGCAAACAGATAGTTTATAACCAGGATTGACACATAAGATCTTTTTATCCCGATATTCTCACGGGATCGAAACTTATATAGGCGAAACCGCGGGGCGCAGCTAGTACCGTAATAATTTCGATTCTTTTGGAACCTTTAGACTTAGCACCCTCTATGGAAACTAAAACCAATTTCATCAAAGGGATTCAATATTGGTACTTACTTATATTTTGTGGTTTAGTTTGAACATTTGTGCGTTGTCTGTCTTCACTCCAAAATAATATGTAGAACCGTTTTATTTAATACTAGCTGCGCCCGCGGTAGATTATTCTACGGAAAAACTTATGTCAATCCCGTTGAAAGTCGTTGTGAAAGCGATTACCACATTTATCACCTATCTAAGCCCTCTGGTTTGACTTTACAAAGTTTCTTGCCTGTAGGATACAATAAAATTGAAGCAACAAAATGAATTGTATCTAAACACTGTTTAAACTATAGGTTCTCAAACTTATTTTGCCCAAAACCCACTTTGAGAATATTTTTTTTTCTAAAGCCCCCCTTTTTTTTTACTTAACGTTAAACTCTGTCGCGAATCTGAAACGGCTATTGCCACGATTATATTTAAACGTGTAATATTATATAGTCGTAAGATAGGGTGTATATTTTTTCTGGGTCTTCTACTGCCCCCCTGAATGTATCAAACGCCCACGATGGGGCATTATCGTCCACGCTGAGAACCTATCGTTTAGACGGATCACCTTTTGCCAGTAACACCGCACCGTGTAAATCGGGCTTTACTCTCGTGGCACGAGACTAAAGCCCGATTTACACGGTGCGACCGCGAGACTCGTGGTCGTTACTGGCAAAAGTTCAATTACATACATCCATGATTAACAATAACAAACATCTGAAAATAATACGGATCTATAATTAAAAACATGTGGAGTTTCTACTAGAGTTTTAAAAATAACAGAACGTAGGAAGACGTCATCATTTCACTGACGAAAGAAAAATGTATGACGTATGAAGTTGTATCGTAATTGATTGGCCGATTGATTGACTACAGTCCATTCAGTTACTTTACGTCTGACAGCAGTATAAGTATTTTACGTAGCCGTAAAACCGATGACTGTTGGGGTAGACGTGTTCTTAAGTGGAGACAAATCGGCAAACGTATCTCTAAGTGGAGCGATGTTCTTCGCAGGGTGGCTGGTAGCAGCTGGATGAGAGTTGCTGAAAATCGAGCTAAATAGCGTGCAATTTGAGAGGCCTGTGTCCAGCAGCCGTTTCCCAGCAATTCTTTTTGTGCAATGTAACTTGGGGCTGATTTTTCCATCGCCAGATAACTTTTATTCGAGAAATAAAATTGACGTTTGACACTTTTTGTATGCAATAACTGTCAAAATTTCAAAATTATTCCTCGAATAATGTTATCAGATGATTGAAAAATCAGCCGTTAGTTTGATGTACAGAATGCGTAGTTGACGGATATATGTGACGAGTCTTTTAACACTCTGTATATACAGCGTGTAACGGAAGGGGGGTATCAACCCTGAAGGAGGTGAATGTGCTCATGAAACTCAACAACTTTCCCCAAAGAACATAGGTGGAAATATGAAAAAAAAATTTGGCCCTCCCTTACAAAACTGACTACCAGCTGATTGATTTACTATGGGAGGGCCAAATTTTTTTTTCATATTTCAACCTATGTTCTTTGGGGAAAGTTGTTGAGTTTTATGAGCACATTCACCTCCTTCAGGGTTGATACCCCCCTTCCGTTACACGCTGTATATTTATTTCCGTTTTACGGGCTTATATGGGCATGCATAATTATTTAAAGAAATATATACAAATGAATAAGTTACAGAATAAGTATTCAAATCTATCATCACTGGCTTTTGTCAGAATATTTTTAGTGTAGTGTTAATTTTATTTTATTATCGTAGTTTCATTGTTATAGACAAAGTTTGATCTCTTCTTTACTATCATGTTATAAATACATGAAAGTAAGGAAGAATTCGCTTTGCATCACATTCGCATTTCGTGATCTGAATTTATTATAGCTACAAATATAAAACCTACTTTGCACTCAGCAAAATAGTATTGGCAGAAGAATAAATACATGTTCTTACACCCATGTTTATGTACCTCTGTCGTAGATAACATAAAACATGATTTTTTACGAGTTTGCGCATTCCATTAAAACATGTTTTGAAACTGAATTATACATTATGCAAAATGTGTTTTAAATGATTGCATTATTTTATGTGTTTTACATAATTATAATCAGTTAGAGTGAAAATGGAAACTTGCTTTGTGTTTCAGTTACGGGTTTTCCACTGTGTGAAACTTTACACGAGAGAAAAGAAAAAAAAACTACCTAAACATACCTAATCTTAAGAATATAAAAACTTTGTTTTTAATGAAAATTAAAACAAAGTCCTGTGCGAAGCCAAGAGGCTCCTATCTCAGCATGAACCTGCGACTTTTAAAAATACGCGTCGCTGCGCTGGTATTCTGATAGGGCCCGCAGTGAGGTTACGAGTAGGTACAGTAATAAATAAATAATAAAAATATAAACAAATACAAATAAAATATTTATTCAATCCACGTGTCAGCGTCCACGTAACCTCATTACTTGTAGCCTTAAGTGTATACCTTACGTGATATTACGACCAAACCAATATTCGGGCTTACTTGAATACGGGTGAGGCATACCAAACCGCAATTGGGTATTGAAGAGCCCGAACTTTAACCTCAATATCGCGAGGGAATACACACATATAATGTTTCTTTCATTCAGCCGAAAGACGTTCACTGCAGGATATAGGCCACCCCTGAGCACCGCCACTTCGACCGGTTTTGTGCTTCCCGCATCCAGCGGGTTTCTTCGGCCTTCACAAGGTCGTCGGTCCATCTTGTGGGAGGCCTTCCAACGCCACGTCTTCCGGTACACGGTCGCTAATCCAGAAACTTTCGGCCCCATCGGCCATCTGTTCTGCAAGCAATGTGCCAATGTGTGGCAATTCTTCGGGCTATGTTGGTTATCTTGGTTCTCATGCGGATCTCTTCATGTCTGATTCGGTCACGTAGGGAAACTCCAACCATAGCCCTCTACCTTGCCCTTTGGGTGACTTTTAGCCTTCTAATAAGGCGTATTGTGAGCGACCACGTTTCAGTGCCTTAGGTCATCAATGGCAACAGGCACTGGTTAAAGACTTCGTCTTGAGACACTGTGGTGTAAGATATTGCGTAGCTTCTCGAACGCTACCCAGCCGAGTCGGATTCGACGATTGATATCTTTCTGAAAAAATGGTAACCGAATGCTGTGCCTTTCAGTATTGAAAGTTCGGCAACATTCATTGCGTTATTTACGTTGTTGAACAGACGAATTTATCATACCTTAGCCGCCAGCTCAACGCGTTGCCAACATGCTTCATGTTCTGAACTCTGTGATGAATGGATTGCTTATAGATCTTAAATTGATCCTAACTTTATTTTATTTTTTTACTTGAATGCCTATGATTCGTGTCTACTTGAAGGCAATAACTTAGTTTGTATGCGATAATTATCTACACGATTTTTTTTTAAGAATTGAATTTTGGGAAATGAGAGTTTATAATGATTATGTACTCGTTCGTAACAGTTACCCCTCCTATTTCAAGTTGACCCAAGCTTTCAATTTCATATTGTACAACCCTGTATAATCCTGTGTTAGCAACATTCCTACAACAACCCTCACACCTCACACACCTTTCTCTATTTCAGATTGTGCATTTTACTAACCAGTATCTGTAATATGATGTTGTGTTAAATAAATAAATAAAGACTCATGACTCCGTCGCATACACCGTCACATGCCTGTAGCGATAGCGCCGCGTCTACGGAACTTATCTAAGGGACTCGTAAATAATTTATATTTAAGTTGACAACGAAAATGATCCAGAAACGTCACTGTTTAAGTAAGTGGCTTCCAGTAGGATGAGATGGGGCCTTTGTGAGCGCTTTGATCTGACTAGTAAGAGAACATGCTTGAATTCTAAAGAGAAATATAAGTAGTATCTATTATTTACTTTTGGAAATCGATCGATCTATCTATACTAATAATATAGCTGAAGAGTTTGTTTCTTACGACTTTCACGCGAACGATATACGAACGATTACATGGCTCGCGTGGCTACCCGGGTAATAAGTCAGACAACCAGTCTTGCCAAAGGGCCTGCTACCTAATAACTGGGTTGTGAAGGTCAGATATACAGTCTAGTCAAGAAAAGGCTCATTATAGTGAAGAAAGGCGGGATCAAAGCCTTTGCTCCCGCGGCCTTTTTTTGACAAGGCCTTTCTTTACCCATGTCACTAGTTTTGACCCATGTAAAAACTAGTAAGAACATCAAAATACGCGAAGAATTTAAATAATTTCAAAAGTCAGATAAAAATTACTTATGAAATAATTCTAATCTTATTATCTTGGGGTATGTTTTGGAAATACATGCTTATTTGATAAAAACATCGAATGGCTGCCTCTCGCATTACCAATGATAACACTCGGGTTACGAATATTCCCGTGTGGCATACGAAATTAAAGTACCTAATCTTTGTGAATATAGGCAGTGATATTAATATTATAGTATAGGTATGACGACTTGCAGACTTTTTCTCGTATCGAGCGGTAAAGAAAATCTCCATTATGTTGATTCAGATTTTAGGTATGCAAGTTATAGTATTTTTATCTCACGAAGCGACTCACACTTACCAACTGTACAAACATGCAGTGAATGTGTGCGTGAAGACGAATAGCGTCAGTACGTAACACACACACACACACTTCCGACTTCGCCATTGTTATACCTAATAGGAAGGCATGGGGCTTTTGCCAAGAAATGGAATGATGCAGGCTAATAGTAACAGTAACCTTTAGGGTTTTTTTTTTGTCAGCTTTGTTAATACCCAACCTGACACAGCTGAGCTGCGTCGGTCTCAGCTTCGCGAGGTCGTAGTGGCGGAATGGCGGGACAGGCTTACACGCCCTACCGCTGGCTTCGTCACCATCGAGTCGGTCCGGCCGGTGCTCGAGCGCTGGCTCGGGAGGAGGCACGGCTCCCTGTCGTATCAGGTGACGCAGGTGCTCTCGGAGCATGGTTGCTTCGGGAAGTACCTGTGTCGCATAAACAGGGAGCCGGACGCCCGGTGTCACCACTGCGTCGACTGCTGGGAGGAGCCGGCCGTGCCCTCATCTCAGAAGTAGGCAGTGACCTGTCGCTGCCGGCCGTGGTCGAGTCGATGGTCGGCAGCGAAGAGTCCTGGGACGCGGTGGTTTCCTTCTGCGAAACAGTCGTCTCGCAGAAGGAGGCGCACCGGGCGTCGGCGGAGGGCGGACAACGCCCTCTTCCAGCAACCCTAAATGGGCCCAGGGGCGACGGACTCGGGGAAGTCCGTCGCCCCCCACACATCAGGACCTGAGGTGGCGGCGCGTAGTGTTCCACGCGCGCCCCTTTTAGACGTCGCGGGGGGAGTCAAACAGTTGCGGAAGGGTCGTACGTTCCCGCGACCCTGGCGTAGGTGTGAGATGGAACACTGGGGTGGTTTTCAGTCAGGAGTCTGACAGACCCCGTCGCGCCGGCGGAAATCCATGAGATTTTTCCGGAAAAATAAAAAATAAAGGTATATACCCAACCTCATAATTGTTTTACCACTTTTGACAACAATTCTTAGTAAGGTTGAAATTATGTAACTGTCGCATAGACAAATAGACCTTTCCGTTTTATGACGTGCAAGTGACATTGAAACTTAGGGTGGTATAGTTACAAGGTCGACTATACTTACCTATTTTTAGTGATTTGTGATGGCCTCTTCAATAACTAAATTGGCTACTTTTGATTATTGAATAGAGAAAAGTCCCACCAACACCTACCCTACCCAACAACATGTTGATACTTAAATTGTATTCAGATAACTTAAAAAATTATCAGATAACTTAAAAAAGGCTTATCGAATGTATGGTGGGTAAGAGTTTGTTTGTTAGAATGCGCTAATCTCTGGATCTACCAGTCAGATTTGAATTCTTTCTGCAATAATTGATAGCCCAATTTTATAGGAAGGTTTTAGATTATTTAACATAAGCCAAGCGAAGTGACAGCGCAGGCGGGGGTGGTATGCGACGCGGTGTCTCGGGGGTCGAAATTTCACGCGGACGAAGTCGCGGGCAGAGGTTAGTATTTTCCTGCTAAGCTAGTATTAGCCTGCGAATCAAACTGTGAAATTGAATTGATTAATTGATTTTATTTTTATTGAATTGAATGTTTGTAAGCGCACCCGCGATATAGGAGTAATTCCTAGGGTGGGACAACGTTTCAAAAAAATAAATAATATATATTTTTCAAAGCCGTAGAATGGTACGAAATCAATATACATACCTACCTGCAGTTAACCAAGACTCAAACTCAAACAATTTACAGGCACTTTTGAATTGTCAAAAATAAATAGTCGGAATTAAATAGACTTCAAACTCAAACTCTTTATTGCATTCATGTGTACATTTAGATGTTACAATATAAATAAGTTCGTTGAAGTACATCTTCTTTGTACTTCAACGAACTTAATTATATTGTATTACTTACTTATATTGTTTAAAAGGTGAGAAAATATAAAGAAATTTCAAAGAAAGTAGTAAAGACAGTTTTAATTGGCGGTATGAAGTTCTACTAATTTTTAATTAAAACTACTAATTTTTTATTTGTTCTAGGTATTCTGCGACCGAGTAAAAGCATTTTTGTGTTAGATATTCTTTTAATTTTCTGTTAAATTGTTCCGGTAATTTGTTGAAAATTTTCACTTTGCCTACTCTAGGAGAACTGTCGCGTACACGACTCACTCGACGACGATTTATAGGGAACGTTGTGAAAAATAAAAGAGAATGATTCAGTTTCATTACATTGAAGGTCTTGTAACAAATTGGCGCGCGAACGCGGGCGCAGCTTACGTCATGCGCATGTCTTGGAGTTAGAAAAACAACTGGGGTCTCTCGCGCGGTCGACCTGTTTTAAGGGCGCGTTTTGGGGCGTGGCCTCGATTCTGCCTGATTCCCAACTATTGCCTTTTATGGTGATGAAAGCTAACGAAAATCACCTCTCTCCGTCACACTCGTGGCTTGAGTAGTGCTATACTCTTCTACTCGGTGGTAAGCATGTTGGACAACATTATTAAATTGATTATTTTCTTAGGAAACTTATCATAACCGCTATTGTTACAAGACCTTGATATTTATTTATTGTAAAGTACATACAAAATAGTATCATTCTTTTTCCATACGTAACATTCTCCCCCTCAGTGTCGTTATGATGACGACACTCAAAACCCAACTTACACTATAAACATACAAATGGAAAGCATATCACTTTAATACAATAAGTATCGCTTCCAGCTTCATCTGCGGTACTGTTAGTACAGCCCGACTTTAAATTCTTATAAATAAATAAACAATTTTATATCTAAGGGTAGTCAGTATGCCCGGCCTACTCTGCAAAAACAATAATCGCCCCTCAGGGTCCACAGTATCCAGACATACGACGCCATAAAATAAAGGTACAAATGGAAAGCGTATCGCCGACAAACGCATGTACGCCTATGCCAATCTATGTAGTAATAATTAAAATGTTGCTATCCTAGCTGCAGGACGTTTCAGTAGCCCATTTTTAGTCCTAACGTCGACAACTCTTACGCGTCCGTCAGTTCCGGGATACACGGCTTGTATGATACCTTTAGGCCAGCAATTACGAGGGGAGTTAGGGTCAACTATTACTACAATGTCACCGATCTTCTTGCATTTCTCTACGAATAATAAAACAGTCGCAGTTGTTCGAAGTAATCTCAACCAACTGGAGAAGCGAGTCGGTTCAGGTACAGGTAGGATATTTACTCTATTGTTTTCACTAACTATATTTATTTTTTCTAATATTTCGTCATTAATTTTTGTTTTATTTTCGGGTCCCTGAGGCCAGCAAGAGCGTGGCTGGTGTAAAAACGTCGGACCGGTAAACCATGATGAATCGCTGCTAAGCACGTGATCGGTACTTTTAGTGCCAAAGTCTGCTACGTTGACATCCGTCGGCGCGTAGTGCCATTCGGTGGCGCTGCTTAGTTCATCTATTTCGCCTAGTCGATTGGCTATAAATACTTTATATGTTCTACAATTATTTCTTATCCAGTGTAAAACGGTTGTTGAGTCCGTCCAGTAATAAACTGAATTTGTTTTTAAACGATGTTCTTTTTTTATGTTTTTCCCTAATTTGCATCCTAATAGAGCACCCTGTAGTTCCAGTCGGGGTATGGATATTGACTTCGTAGGTGTGACTTTACATTTGCTGGCAATAAATGCCACATTGATCCGTCCGTCGCTCATTTCCCTACGCCAATACGCGACGGTCGCGTACGCAGTCGGTGACGCGTCACAAAATATGTGTAGCTCTAAATTTTCAATAATGGCGTCCGAATCACCGTGGGAAAAATACCAGCGCGGTATTCTTATATTATTTATTTGTTTTAACTGATTAATCCAATTTTTAAACATATTGTTGAGCTCGTCGTTTAATTTATCATCCCAACTCATATCTGTTTTCCAAGTTTCGCGCATTATTATTTTTCCTTTAATTGTAAAAGGTATAAGGTAACCGTGTATATCGAAAATAGACATGACGATACATAACAATTCGCGTTTAGTGGGTCTCCTTTTTAAATTTATAACTTCTTCTGGGATACGTTTTAATGACAGATCGAAACCTAACTCGTCGGTAACTGGGTACCATAACAAACCAAGCGTCCTTTCTGAACGGTCTTTATCTAAAGCGCAGCAGACGTTGTCGCTTAATTCTTCCTTCGGCACGCTTTCCAGCGCGTCTGGCACGTTGCTAGCCCAGTTTCGTATTTCGAAACCGCCTTGTTTGTGGATGAAGGAGACTTCCTTTATGACGTTTTTCGTAAACTCGACGTCAGATAAGCTATCAATGTAATCGTCCATATAGTGCTGCTTGCATATAACATCAACAGACGCCGGGTAGGTATTTTTAAATCTTAATGCGTTTTGATTTTTAATATATTGCGCGATAAACGGTGAGCAGTTCGCGCCAAATATTAATGACGTCATAGCGTATTTATTAATTTCTTTAGTATTTTTGTCTCTAAATAAAAACCTAAGCGTATGTTGATCCTTTTCTTTAATTTTAATACGCAGAAACATGTCCTTAATGTCTGCAATAATTCCGATTTTATTTTCCCTAAACCGAAACATAATTCCAAATAATGATTGTAACAAATCCGGCCCTGTTAATAAAAAATCATTAAGTGAATATCCCTGTGTTTTCGCGGCCGCGTCGAACACTAAACGTAATTTTTTCTTATTGGGGTTATCGACCCCAAAATGTGGTAGGTACCAAACTCGGTCGTTAACCTCCCCCTCGTGCAGCTTCCTAGCGTAATCGTTAGAAAATAAATGCTGGATACGTTCCTGATAGCGCGACGCGTAAGCGTTGTCGGTTGACATTTTTCTCTCGACTGATTTTAATCGATTGTGGGCATTCTGATAAGAATCGGGCATAACAAAGTTATCGTGTTTCCAAGGCAACTCTACAAACCATTGGTTATCTATTAATTCACATGAGTTATTTAATATGGTAACAGCACGCAAATCGTCTTTGTTCGGCCGTGGCTGATTTGAAATGCCTATAGAATCTAACTCGAATGATTTTTTAACAATTTCGTGCAACTCAGAATCGCGACACTGTTGCGCGCTGTTATCACTAGTAATACAATCAGCTGACATGTTCGTAATATGTATGTTATTGACAACACCGTGTACGCACCAACCTAGTGGTGTTTTTGTTACATATGGTTCATTTTTCCCGTTGCCCTTTAAACACATCACTGGGGCAATAAGATCGTAATTATCCTGACCGATTAACAATTTAGGTTGTGCGTCACATTTGCACAGGTCGTAGTCAATATAATTTGTATAATTGGTAAAATCTACACACGATAAACGTTGAACAGGTAAATTAAGTTCTTTCATTTTACGGGCACACAAATTAAAACGTTCTCCTTTCTTATTAGAAATTTCAAAACTTACATTTTCCGTTTGGCATACGAGCGTACCGGAGTCCCACGCGCTCTGCGCACGCATTGTGACGGCCTTACCGTGGAGGCCTACCTGGTCCGCCAGGTCAGCTGCGATCAGCGTCACCGTAGCACCATCGTCCAGCAACGCGTGTGTGTGAATATTGTCTTTAGGTCCATGAACGGTAACCGGCACTATTTTTAACAACACTTTGGGCACTGACGGTACACTGACACTAGTAGACGCTTTGGTGTGGGCGTGGGCAACTGTGTGCTCGGCGCGCTGTTCGTCGGGCGCCGACTGAAGCACGCAGGCCGCGTCCGTTGCTGGGCGCGCCGTATCCGGCTGCGCGATGGCTGGTAGTGTTGTAGAAGCTGTAGGTTTCGTCCAGTGAAGCAGGGAGTGATGTGGATGTCCACACTCGCTGCAGTTAGGGGCGCTGCACGCGGTAGTTTCGTTATGCCGCGCGCCCAGACACTTGTAACATAGGTGTTTTGTTCTTACGAATCTACAGCGGTCGCGTCTCATGGCGCGTTTAAATTTGATGCATTTTACTAGTGTGTGCGGAGCAGAGGCACGACAAAACATACATTTGTTATTGTTATCGGTGTTAGTGAATGTAAACACTGACTGTGATCTATTATTGTGGTCAAATTTCTTTTTCTCGTTCTGACTATGGACATAGCTTATTCCTGAAGTTGCGACGATCGTTGCTTCTCTGTATAAAAATTCGGATAATAATTCCAGTTTAGGTATGTTGCAGTTGTCCCGTTTTTCGTAGCTGTATTCGGCCCACTTGTTGATAAGCGTGGGCGGTAACTTCGCAAGTATCAATGCCGTCGTATCGGGACTCTGTAGATATTCTGGTAGCTGGATAGCTTTAACGGTTGTCACGTAGTTTTTTATTTTAATGGCAAAATTCACTATGTCGGTATGGTACGCAGTTGGAAGTGGTTGGATTTTCTTTAGTTGCGTAAATATTTTATTTATTATGCATTCGGGCCTACCGAATCGTAATTCCAAGGTGTCAATTATTGTTTGCGGTGTTGTGTTGCCGATAAGAAGCGACGACACCGATTCTTTCGCCTCGCCCCGCAGACACTTCCGTAATCGCCAGATATTTTCAGCGTCGCTATAATTGCATAGTTGTGACGATTCTTTATACGATTCCTTGAACTGCAGCCACTGCATGGGGTCGCCGTCGAATACTGGTAAATCTTTAGATGTTGCCAGGCGTGTAAGAAGCTCTCTGTTATTATCGCGAACATTGTTTCTGTTGAGTACCTGGTGTAGCGCCTCCGTCAATTGTGTGATACCGTCGTCGTGCGGCCGACGCTCGGAAACGAAGTCGTGGCGATACTTGTTGTGATTCCCGGTTTCGGCATTTAAGTCACGCTGGTGATGCTTATCGTCTGGCATCGTGTATGACGGTTGGCAGACATCTTCTGCGCGTTGGTTTCGGGTACACGATGCGATGCTCTCTTGTTTGTCAAACCACGATTCGACTATTCTCGAACTTTGTGACACCGATCGGCGATCATTTTCTTCTAAGTCGGCTAAATCGACTTCCAATTTTTTTGAGAGTAATTCTTTCTCTATTTGAGCTCTTTTTTGGAGGAGGGTCGTTTCTAATTCTAGATCAATTTGAGCTTTTTTTTGGAGGAGGGTCGTTTCTAATTCTAGATCAATTTGAGCTTGCCTTTGAGCTGCTTCGAACTCCAACTTTCTGCGTGCTGCCGCCGAGGAACAAGCGGTTTTTTCGCTTTTAACTGACATCACTGATAATTTTTCACTTTTGTTAGTCAACTGCTCCGTAGCACGTGTTTGACTACGTGTTTTTACACTAACACCCTTCGGGGGTGTGCGAAGCAGCGACATCCCTGCAACACAGGTTTTGGTGTCCCTATAACGCGCGCGTAGATCGCTAGGTCGAGATCCGACTCGATAGGACCAGCTTAATGTCGCGTACACGACTCACTCGACGACGATTTATAGGGAACGTTGTGAAAAATAAAAGAGAATGATTCAGTTTCATTACATTGAAGGTCTTGTAACAAATTGGCGCGCGAACGCGGGCGCAGCTTACGTCATGCGCATGTCTTGGAGTTAGAAAAACAACTGGGGTCTCTCGCGCGGTCGACCTGTTTTAAGGGCGCGTTTTGGGGCGTGGCCTCGATTCTGCCTGATTCCCAACTATTGCCTTTTATGGTGATGAAAGCTAACGAAAATCACCTCTCTCCGTCACACTCGTGGCTTGAGTAGTGCTATACTCTTCTACTCGGTGGTAAGCATGTTGGACAACATTATTAAATTGATTATTTTCTTAGGAAACTTATCATAACCGCTATTGTTACAAGACCTTGATATTTATTTATTGTAAAGTACATACAAAATAGTATCATTCTTTTTCCATACGTAACAAGAACAAACATGAATATCGACTCGTTAGGAACACAAACAGACGAAATTACGTACAAATAGTCATTAAAAATTAATTACTTAGGATTATGAGCCACTCTTGTTCTGCTAATTTGTAAGAAAGCTCCCATTTCCGAGTGTTCCTTAAGTTGGCCCTCAGTCAATCTTGTCGATACTTATTTCTTTCGTAATTAGATGCTCCGAGCATACGTACACTAGTTTTTTCCTGCAGCTCCGCCCGCGTGTAGGTCGGCAATTATTCCACAAGAAAAGAAAAATATTGATTTGCGACACGCACAGGATGTACGCACGGCTACACATCAAGATATATTATACTTACATAAAAAGTATAAGGTGACTTCTGATTGTACGAAAAACCAGTACAATGCGAAGTCAGCTAAAACTGGAAATATATAGCTTGATGTGTCGCCGTGTGCTGTGAATAGCTGATGAGCTCTTCAGGGTACCGGTAAGAATCAATTAAACCCCGGTTTATCACGTATATTCAATAATTATTTTTAGAAATCATTCTACGTATTTTACATCTTTTTCATTTGGCTTGTTAGCCAAATCTGATGCCTAATCTCATCTAATCTTAAATTGGAGTGCGCGTACGCTAAGTCTGCGCGCGTATTTGAACTTCCAGACTGTATCCCTGCCAGCACTAGTAATCACATTCGGCATAATGATGGCGAATATTTTACACGGAACACAGCACATTCTCTTAACACTTGATATAAACGTCGAGATGGCGGCAAACGATTATTTCCGATTTTGACAGCGCGCAGACTTAGTTTGCGCGGACTCTAATCTCAATGTTTGTCTCGTATTTCATACCAATAACTTTTAACTGACTCGCGGAGGTTGCATGTAAGCACCAAATAGGCTATCGTCTCTATAGTACAAACAGAGGGGTAATTCTCGTAATTTTAAGACTGTTCACAGTCTGATCTCAGTCTCAATTTGTCAAAAAATACTTCTAAATTCCCTACATTTTGACAAGTTTTTGACATTTGTTTGTCGCTGAGATGAGACTGCGACTAGATTTTGAACGTTTTAAATTACGAGAATTGGCCTTCAGCACATCAATCTGTCAAATTCCTTTAATAGATGTTCAACTTTATCGCTAAAGCATTAGGTTCAAGGTTGATTGGGAAAATTTGATAGTTTCGAGCAGCTAGATGTGCTGGCGTCTGTACTACCGGGATAATAAAAATAATCTTATAATAATAATAATAATATCCCTGGACATTTCACACAGCGCCATCTAGTCCCAAGCTAAGCAACCTAATGCTTGTGTTATGGTAACAAGATGGCTGATAAACTACTTATATAATTTTTTTTTTTTTATAAATACATACTTATTATAGATAGAAAAACACCCAGACTCGGAACAAATACATGTAGGTCATACAAATATTTGTTCCGTGCGGGAATCGAACCCGCGACACGCAGCGCAGCAGTCAATCGCTTAACCACTGCGCCAACCGTGCCGTCTTATGTTTTAACCTAGGTCATGGTATATTCGTGTGCCAAAGATCCGTTCAGTCGTTAATGCGTGTGAAAATATGTCTGTTTGTCTGTTACCTAACAGACAAACAGACATATTTTCACATTTATAATAGACTGTATATTATTATATAAGCTTATCCTAGCTTATACAGGGTGGCAGGGACATCGACGCGCAAACTGTAGGTAACCATGGATTCAGCACATGAGTTTGAACCCCATAGCGTCGAAATTTTTCGTCGGTTATCAAAAAAAAATCTTCTGTTTCATAGAAAAGTGCAATACCTACGCGGTCAAAATGTATGGAACAGCAATATTTAAATGTATTTGGATTGTAGTACCTTGATGTGCTGGCGACTGTACCTACCTACTTATTAGGACTTATGCGAGTATCACACATTGAAATCCTCATAGATAAAAAAAATAAAGTCAGTATTTCTGTACCTAGGTTAATAATTTAGAAGTATTCCCTCTAATAATTTAGAACCTACATATTAAGCCTCATGTAGGTATCTCATGTTGGCATTCCACATGGAAAAAAACATTTAAGTCGGCATTTCTGTTAATAATTTAGAAGTCTGCTTATCCCTTACAAAGAATTTCCATTATAATTTTAACTGTAAACAAAAACAGCTCAACAGTAAAAACGGTGTTCAAAAAATATTTTTAATAGTTATTTATTCATATTTATTACAAAAACATTGAATAATAAATAACTTTCAGCGGTTCAAACGCCAAAGAAAGCTTTTCAATAACTAAGCGTGTTTTAAGTAGAGCTTTAGAAACCGAGCGCGAAAAATAACGATAAAATCCTGTCTTAATTTTCACGAAATAATTAAACAACGAAACACAACATACACTATAACGATTTAAAATTTTCACGAAAACATTGCAACAACACTTTTGGTTTTTCACATTTTAACATTCACACGAGTCGTTAGTTGGTGAAACGTTTGGGCGGATACGTTTGGGCGGGCCGCCCTACCGGTAGTCGGGGTTACACTGACGGAGCGTTGTTCCCACGACCTTGATATGACTACTATTGGTACGTTACTCTCTTGGAACTCGATTTAAGTTTTGATTAGCTTTTTAGGGTTCCGTAGCCAATAGCAAAAACGAAACTCTTATAATTTCATCATGTCCGTCTGTCTGTCCGTACGGCAAATTACAAAATACAAACAAACTTATATTATTATACTAATATATTATTATACTTATTTTTGCGGTCAATAAAATCAATCCTGTACCTACATGCGCAAATAGTTATCCTAACTAAGGAACCCTTTATTACCTAGGTCTGGTACGACACGCACTGTTATAAATTGGGAATTAAAAATTAACCCATAATAAATTGTAACTTTTCATCTCATTTAATCATTAAAGGGGGGCAATTCTCGTTATTAACCGACTTCAAAAAAAGGAGGAGGTTCTCAATTCGGTTGTATTTTTTTTTTTTTTTTAAGAACGTTTATAGTCTGATCTCAGTCTCCATTTGTCGAAAATAGGTACCTCTAATTTTCCTACATTTTTAACAAGTTTTTGACATTTGTTTGTCGCTGAGATGAGACTGCGACTTGATTTTGAACGTTTTAAATTACGAGAATTGGCCTGCAGATGATTGAAAAATCAGTCCTTATACTAAAAACACAAAATACGAGTAGTAAAAATTCTCGAAAATAAAAGAATGAAGTAGGTAACGGTTTTTCACGTATCATTTCTTTGCCGAAAAAAACAAAAAACAAAAAAATATTTATCCAGGTATCGGCGATTACACACACACATAGTCAAAATTCATCAAAATAATGACGAAACGTACCTACCTACAACCATTTTTACGTAAAATTTTATTGACCAAAAAAAGGATTAATGTGATGTTATTTCGTGCAAATTATCTACAAAGACGTATAATACATTATAAATGAATATTCATTCACTTACCTTCGATTTTTCACACAAACATTTATTTTGTAGACACTTTTATTGCAGCACGCATTCACGCCATGAACAATTGTAGCATACAATAGGTATAACTACAATTATTATAAAATGTCAGGATAGAAACTCTTATAAATCAGTTACCGAAAAGTCCTTAACAGATATAGTAAAAATTTGGATGGAAAATAATAATTTAAACATAAACATTACTAAAACAAAATTAATCGAGTTTAAATCCTACAATGCAAAACAATTAACTTTAAATAGGTATTATTTATAAAGACAAAAGTGTAGAACAAGTAGATGATTTGAAATTTCTAGGACTTAAAATGTAGGTAAAAATCTGAATTGGAAAAGCCACATAGAGACAATTTGTCAGAAACTTGATAGGCTTTATAGAGACTATTACTAGATATAGTTGAGGAAATAGCATTCCAAGTACCTTCTCCTTTTGTATACGCCTTGTACTAATAAGTCTATTTGCGCATTTAGGGCTGATTTTTCCAACGCCAGATAACTTTATCGGAGGAATAATTTTGAAACTTTTGCAAGTTATTTCATACAAAAACTGTCAAAAGTCAATTTTATTCCTCGAATAAACGTTATCCGGCGATGGAAAAATCAGTCCTTAGTCGATTAGTTTATCTACCGGACCATAGAGTAAAACTATCGCACAGGATATTAGACCTTATTTCGCAGTATTAATAGAGGTAGAAGCCGCGCGAAACGGGTGTCTCACTGGTGTGACGGCGGGGATTTGGCGTTCGGGCCGGGTGTCTCCCCCGTGTGACGGTGGGTATTTATTTCGTGTATTCCTTATCCGTGTTAAAGTGGTGAATTTTCAGTTTTTATTTCGCTACACAACCTAATACCTACCCTAATACATGGATACCTAATATGTACAAAAAGACTGCTTCTAAGAAACGACGGTATAGTCAGAGGTTCAAAGTACCTTAGTAATAATGTTGTTTCAGTGTTCTCAAGACGGGAATATTTAGCAAAATTATAATATTGCTCTCTCGGATCGGTTAGTGACATCGAGATATTCAGAGAAACCTAGTACAAGAATTTACATAAAATAATTCAGAATAAGGACCTAACCACACTTATTCAGCTCTGTTCAGCTTTTGTCCACAGAAAACCACGATTTTGTATGCAATGCGTTCGCATCCGTTCAGCTTTACGGATGCGTACGCATTCTATACAAAATCATCGATCTATATGGACAAAACCTACTTTTATACAGACGCCAGCACATCAAGCTACTACAATCTGTCAAATTTCTTTAGTAGATTTTCAACTTTATCGCTAAAGCATTAGGTTCAAAATTGATTGGGGAAATTTGACAGTTTCGGGTAGCTTGACCTGCTGGCCTGTACCTACCATATGTGATGCAATAAATGAATCGAATTGAATTTAGTCCCTTACTCTTATCATTCACTACTTGCTCCATGTCAAGCAATTGTAAACTTAATCAATACCTACTCAATCATTTATTGCATTCCACAGTGGCGCTGATTCCCTTGTTCACAAACTAAACTAAATTTAAGTTCAGTGCATCTTTTTCTATCTGTTTCATTAAGAAAAGGACAGAAGATAAATATTAGTTTAGTCCTGTCAAATTAGTCAGCTCCTGACGTAAATTGACGTATTTTTAGTAGCCATGTTATTAATCACATCTAATTTGTCTATGGAGTATCTTAATGTGACAGGTCTAAACTAATATGTATCTTCTGTCCTTTTCTTAAAAAAATAGAAAGAAAAAGATGCACTGAACTTAAATTTAGTACTTAGGTATAGTTAGCTGCGCCCCGCGATGTTACCCGCATACGTTTCGATCCCGGTGGAATATCGGGATAAAAAGTACCCTATGTGTTAATCCTGGTTATAAACGATCTGTATGCCAAATTTCATCCAAATCCATTCAGTAGTTTTTGCGTGAAAGAGTAACACCATCCATCCATACAAATTAAAAATTTTTCACCATCCATCCATACAAATTACAAACTTTTATAATATATACAGGTGACACAAAGAGGGAGGGGGGGGGGGGATACTGGTTTAGGTATCCTAGTACAGCCATCTAACGTTATTATACCTTTGTAAGTTATTCCTAAGACTTTATGTATATTTTATAATCTACCAATTTAATACTGAATAACAACAAACAATATTTTCATAAATCATAGAGTGGTCGCTCCTAGGGTTACCGTATATCAAAATGTGCGGAATGTAATAACGAACCATTCTAAATGTATGGAATTAGAAAGTACTACTTCATAGCAAAACAATATCGACTAAACTGGCATTACTACGACCGTTTGACGTAGTGTCCCCAAAGTAACCAGTATCATTGTACTGCAATTTTTTCATGACCTGAAATTGTCCGGTAGCAACGAAGCGGCTAAAGTGCCGGGTATAATTACAAAACTTCACTCTGCACACTGTCCCAACACCAAATTATCTCGTCTGCTCAACGTCCGTGTGACACTGCAGGGATCCAGCAGAATATCAGCGTCAGGTATATTTGCCTGACACCGATAAGTTTACCTTGTTTTTTTATATTATATTCATGTAAGTACTTTTGTGTGTTGTGCCGTCTTTTGTGTGCGCCAAATAAATGGGATGACTATCTAAACGGTTACGCAAATGAACTTCGTATATTGAGGGTAATTCTTTGTAAATCTACCCACATTCAGCGCGAATTTTCAAAAAAGTCTGATCATCGAGTCGAATCGCTTCTAATAGGCCAGCACTTTAGTTTCGTAACACGCTATCAATCAAAATTTGAATCATTTTGAAGGATATTGCAAAACTGGGTCATACGATACCCCTTGGTAAAGCTGGTTGTCAGAATTTCGGGCTTTTGACGACCCGTAACGACTGTCAAAGATCCACGAATGACAGCCGGGACCAAAGGCTTAACGTGCTTTCCGAGGCAAGGGGTCTTGGTATGTAAAGATGGTCACCCATCCACGGACCAACCGCGGCAAGAGTAGCTTAACCTGATCGACTGACCCGTACGGCTGTTATTACTTCGCCACAAGAGTCGCATTTTTTCCTTGACTTCCTATGAGAAATGATTTTATTCATCTAAAAAAACAAGAGGAACCGGTATTAATAATTAATATCGGTTGTTGGTAGATGCTTATTTAAGTAAGAACTTTTATTCCCTGAGAGTAAAATAATATTTTTAGAAACAAAACTGGAGGTCGTCCGGTAATAATAAATTCCGCGTTGTCATGGTAACGTAGGGTGTAGAGGGCTTGATAATTATAAATTTATAACCCATCTTCAAGCAATTAGAACGGAAGGAGGTTGGCTTAATAATTAGGAATTACGTTTGAATTGTAACAGACTTGGCGCCAAGTAAAGAGCAGTGGTGGTTCGAGTTGTAGGTCGTGAGTTAGAACTCAGGCAGGCTCTTTACAGCACAGGGTAGAGTGGAGGGCACTAGACCACGTGGACGCTCACCCATGAGATGGACTGACCAAATTAAATCCGCAGTGGGCGTTCCCTCGTATGAGTGCACAAAAATTACTAGAAATCGGAGTAGCTGGCGAGAAATCGTGACGCGAATCACATTAGCCCCTAGACATGAAAATACATGAGCACCACGACCGCTCTGACAAGTGTTACGAAGAAGATAATACCAGTATTTACCAGTAGAATACCAGTATTTAAGTAGTAGTATCAGTATTTAAGTAGTAGTATCAGTATTTAAGTAGTAGTATCAGTATTTAAGTAGTAGTATCAGTATTTAAGTAGTAGTATCAGTATTTAAGTAGTAGTATCAGTATTTAAGTAGTAGTATCAGTATTTAAGTAGTAGTATCAGTATTTAAGTAGTAGTATCAGTATTTAAGTAGTAGTATCAGTATTTAAGTAGTAGTATCAGTATTTAAGTAGTAGTATCAGTATTTAAGTAGTAGTATCAGTATTTAAGTAGTAGTATCAGTATTTAAGTAGTAGTATCAGTATTTAAGTAGTAGTATCAGTATTTAAGTAGTAGTATCAGTATTTAAGTAGTAGTATCAGTATTTAAGTAGTAGTATCAGTATTTAAGTAGTAGTATCAGTATTTAAGTAGTAGTATCAGTATTTAAGTAGTAGTATCAGTATTTAAGTATCAGTCACCCTTGTAGGTAGGTGTTATTTCAGTGCGTAGGACGCCCAATGTACCTGTAGTTTTTTATGCAACGAGTACAGCCTTTTTTTTTTGGATGGGAAATCATCAAATGACCTCTCCCGCTCTGGGTTGAGCGGAAGGGAGTGTCAGACTTTTACTGACTAAAACCCCCTCGTGTTCCTTCAGTTGCCTGTGCCAGGGGCCACGGTATCTCTTTCGAACAACCCGCGGCCCTGGCGGAACTATTACAGCCTGATAACTGATAGAACACGATAAATAAAATACCATAAATAAATCAATAAACTTTTATTTGACACAAAATAAAACGCACAGCACTTCATATACATCACAAGATAGAAAACATTACAATGGGGTACAATATTAGATCCGCACTCTCCCTACAAAATAATTGAACATTTAAAACACTTACAGCTACATCAGTCATTCACGCAAACTAACACTACATTTAATTTAATAAAAACTTAATTACTAAATTGAAATTTTTCTTCGAAAATAAATTTCAGTTTTTTTGTAATATCATAGCCGTAATGAACAATGGGTTCAGAATTGAAAAGTTTAAAATGAAAATGGTGTGTACAGACATAATTCTAAATAATAAACCGACTAAAGGGGTATTTACACATAGCAGGGCCGTACGTGCCCTGCAGGGTAACCCATTGCTACTGATGCGGGGTAATTGCGTAACACACTGTTACGCAATTACCCCGCATCAGTAGCAATGGGTTTCATTTTGTTTGATAGTTGAACAACATTTATTTATTTATTTCAGGCGACATTCATTGCTTTGTTTAGGTAGTTGAGCAGACAAATTTTTCGAACAAATGAAGCAATGGATTACCAATATCCTTCAAAATTATTCAGATTTTGATAGATTACGCAATTAGGGTGCAGGTTTATGGTAGCATAGATCGCCTTCCAAAATAATGTTTTTTTTTTTACATTTTATTGTTAAATTAAGTCTGGCACACAACATGGGGTGAAGATGAGACGAGCCATGAAAATCATAAAGCGATTAAATGAATACACAAATCATTTTAACGAAATATACTTTGTTGTATTTACTACTTGTTAGTAAATAAAGCCTATAGACACTGCAATAAATTAAAAATATATTTCATTAATTAAATGTTAAACTTATTATTTAATTAAAAATATTTAAGCGTGAGTTACTTAAATAAACATTTAGTATTCAAAATCATGCCAAAAATAGAATGCATATAAGAAATTGTGCATGTATCAAATGCTATATTACTTAGGGCTGATTTTTATCAGATATCATAGTCAGATAACTTTTATCTGAGGAATAAATATTGCGGTTTGACAGTTTTTGTATAGAACAAAATGTCAAACTGTCATAATTATTCTTAAGATAAAAGTTATCTGACTATTGAAAACTCAGCCCATATTGTGTTAAACAGTTGAATAAAAATGCAAATTTGTGTTAGCTATTCTAGTCGAAAAAAAAATACTTTTTAAGCTCTGACCAAACGCAGGCAAATCCCGCGCGGGATGCGGGAAGAAATTCGCTCGCACCGCGCTGTTTGCGTCATTTAACTTGTATGGAGGTGTTCAAACTGGCGCTCCTTACTAGCGGCACGGCACGGAGAGGGTTTTTTGTGTGACGAATAGAAATATAAATTGAAATTTCAATGATAATAATAATAATGCGGCACGCCTAAGGATACCGCGGCATCGTTGCTGTCAGTTTGCGCTTGCATGTAGTAATGCCTAAGGATCCTCTTCTATGGCGTGCTAACAGTGGACGCAGGCCCTTAATCATTAAAACAATCGACGCGGTCAGTCTCGTCCCGCATCCCATGCTAGATTCGCCACAGTGTGGCCAGAACTTTATTCTTCAGTTTTATTTACTTACAGAAAAAATAAAAGAGCGTTTACATATTTATACGACATTGTTAAAGAATCATAATTAATTATATTTCTGTTATTGCAAAAGTGTTGTATGGGATTTCATGCGTAGGTAATTAATACAATATTATGACAAAATCCTTAATACTATAGAATCTACCGTTAGATATCTAACCACGCTACTAATTATTTATATATGGCAATCATCGCTTAATATTATAGGCACAGTATAGATTAGGTCACACATTTAGATAAAATAGCTTTTATTGTAAAGAAATAAAGTTGATATTAGATTAAGGAACACATAATTTTCATAGACTAATGAATTTCAGCCTATTACTGTCCCAATGCAGAGCAAAGATCTCTTCTGACGCAGAGAAGGCACGAGCATTGATCACTACGCTTGCTCAAGACGGGTTGGCGATTTCAGACTTATATTAACTATAAGTCCTGCCGGTCGATTCTGTAAAAATCTCACCGTGAAAACTCAAGTGAAGTGAGCTTGATGTGAGTTGTCAGTAGTGTCAATCCCTAGCATTATTGGCACTTCACGCTCAATTCACTTAAGTTTTCACGGTGAGATGGTTACAGAATCGCACTGCAGGTTTCCTCACGATGTTTTTTCTTCACCGATGTCAGTAATGACTAAGATAAAGTCTGAAAGTACATTCATCACTATCTTTCCCTGCCCTTATTCAAATTTATTTGTGGTCGGCGCAACATGTCTTTTTCTTCTATACTTCTCTATTAGTCGTGCCTCGGAAAGCACATTAAGTTGTTGGTCCCGGCTGTCATTCGTGGATCTTTGACAGTCGTTACGGGTAGTCAGAAGCCCGAAAGTCTGACAACCAGTCTTACCAAGGGGTATCGTATTACCCAGTAACTCGGTTGTGGAGGTCAGATAGGCAGTCGTTCTATGTAAAATACTGGTATTCAGCTGCATCTGGTTAGACTGGAAGCCGACCCCAACATAGTTGGGAAAAGGCTAGGCAGATGATGATGACTTCTCTATCAGTCGTCATCTCGGTAGTGACCCCCTTTCTAAACATATCATCATTCACACAGTCCATCCATCGTTTCTTTGGTCTTCCCCTACTCTTATAGCCAATGTACATTACGAAAAGAAATTTCAGATTTTGATACTTACTCTAATTCACTGAAGCTAATTAATGAAGCTTAATGGTTTCGTTTTCATATGACCAGTTTTCATTACTTGTTCAGTAAGTATTATTAAATGCCAACCCTCACTGGGCCCGCGTGGTGTATTACGGTCAACTCCTTACAGAGAGGAGGCCTGTGATGCATCAGTGGGAATATTATAGGCTGATTATGCTATTCGAATACAAAAATTGGAGTCTTTCAGAAGAATTGTACCAACTTTTAAAGTAAAGCTAAGTGTGGTGTTCGTAGAAGAAAACTAAGTGAGTTTATGTAGTACCTAATCTGCATTCGCGACATATTAGCCAACAATGTAAACAAATATGAGTTTATGGAAAAATAACTTTAATTCCTACACAATAAAGTTAATTTTACGCTACAACTTCAAACATTTTATAACTTTTTCAATAGTGCTAGTCACTCTGAAATCAACTTAATCCCCATTAAAATAAAGTTGATATTTGTTTAACTTGAAATAACGTCAATTTGAAACATAAATAAAATTTTAATATACCTATGTATCTTTCTTTTCATCCACTATCATGCAAGATTTTGTTAATGTTCATTTAAAATGTTTGGTTCCAAAATAGATTTAAAAAAACATTTACGTGCTAATAAAACGGTAATGTCTAAGCTAGATTTGCCCATAAAATAGTAATGTCTAAACGAGTTTCCGTCTAAATGTGTGACCTAGAAGTTATAAAACGACTTATTTACAATCGTTCGTAAAACCGTGTACTCTACTGAATAATATAAGTATTATATCTATAGGTACTTGATATGTTTGGGTAAATCGACGAATATAGTATGAAGCTTGATTTAAAAAGGTTCGATATAAAGATGTCAACGGGAGAAAAGTAGATTGTTCTGAAGAGGTAGCAAAAGGAGTCAGTAATTTAAAAAAATCGTTGTCAAACCCATAGGTTGCGATGACGTCACTGCGTATGCGCTCATCTTACGACTTCACCGGACGAAGAAAGTTCAATAGTTAGTAGATAATAACTTTTGCAAGCTTTTAAAATAGACATGCTCATTCAGATTTATTACGTCAAATTAATTCTTCGAAAATTAAACCTTTCTGTTATTTTCCATTGAACGTCAAAAAAAATAACACCAATATTTTTTATTATTTTGATCTCAAGTGTTTTCGGGCTTCGGTTTACGAGTTAATAATAATATCATTCAAATAGGATTCTACGACACATTCAAACACGATGCTATAATTTAGAGGTGCAAAAATACCATATATTTTCAATAAAATTACGTATTATCGACTTCGTTACACTTAGATATTACTTATAATATAATAATAATCGTACACAATACAATATTATCGTAATTTTGGGTCCCTATAACTTATATCGATCGAACACTATGACAGTTTCCAAATTACTGTATTCTGGGTTTCTAATACAAAATAACGTAAAATACATAAGTTGTTTCTGAGAAATATATTAAAGTACCTATAATGTACAAATTTTCTTATGAATATACTTACAAATGGCACAGGAAAAGAAGCGATAAAATTTATGTTTTTTTGGTGACAGGCTACATTGTCGATGGTTCATGGTGGTACCGTTCGACGAACCCATTATTTTGGGTTCGAATCTCTCGTTCCCCGAAAACGGTTATTGCAGTATATACAACCAAATAGTTAAATTTATATATATAATTACATCGACATGAGTCTGTTGATAATACGCCCAGCCTGTCACCAAACATTATACGTTTTATAAAATTATACAACTTGTATCAAATAACTAAATTCGTTGGAAAGGCAAGACTACAGATTACTTAAGATTCATAATATATTATTAATATGTAGTGAAAAATCACAGCAAGCGTTAGAAAAATTAAATCTAATAATAAATAATAAACAGTAAAATAAAGTTATCTTATGTTAAACAGTGATATGTGGGATCGATTATTTATTATTCGAGTTGTGAATCGATAATCGAATAACATCGTGAAACAAACGTTTTATAAAACTTTATAAATTAATAATATATTATACAAACCACTGGTAGAGTTACACTAGAAATAAATATAAAGTGAATAAAGTTCATAGAAAATTATCTTATCACTGAGTTGTTAAAAGATACAAGTAAAAAGGGGATTGAAGATTTTTATAATGGAGCCTGGCATACCTACTCTCGCGCCATTTTGTAATTTTTTTTCAAAATGGCGGTCACGCATGAGACTGTTTGATTACTTTTAACTTTCAGAGTGATTATTTCATACATCTAAGTAACAAGATTCATGTAAGCAAGTTAAAGAAATATGGATGTCATTTGATCAACTTTGAACGTTAATATTTCGGAAACGTGATACTTACGGGGTTTGGGCTTGATTTGTTTTCTGTTTGAATTGATGTCAGATATCGATTTATATACGATTCACGTGAGGTCACCATTTTGAAAAAAAAATGGCAGACATGTAGGTATGAGCTTCAAAGCCCTTTTGAACGAATTAAACTATGTTAACAAAGGCTGAGGCCAACTTTTTGAGTAGAATTCTCAATTCTCAGGCCGTCTTGCGTTTTTGACCTTGTATCTATTAACTGATAATTAAAACTTATTATTATTCTGACTATACAGCATTCTATATCATGTAAAAAGTTGTTTTACTACTTGAAACCATGAACACACTGTTATTTCATTCAATATCTACATATAGTATACACCGAATAGGTACATTTAGGACTAAGAACTTGCACTTATAAAGGGTTTTAGACAATATATTGGTGACAAATATAGGTTTCATTATGAATCCCAGACAATTCCATATTTCAAAGTCCATTGCAGAGAACATGGTCATCCAAAAGCAGATAATTATGAGAGTTTATTTATTTTCTCTTGCGCCTCACCGTAATCTTGTGCATAATATGCACAAGATAATAATAATATTATTATTATTCATTTTGTGCAGTCACGAAAAAATCAGTTTAATATGGAAACCCTCAGATGCGATTAATTCGATGACTATTTCATTTTCACAATTTCAGTCGTATACTAAAGCTATTTAAGTCGAGTTTAGGTTGTCCCTCTTCTAATTTTCACATGAGAATTGAACAAGTCCTGCAGTAAGTCCCAAATTCAGCGTATACAATAAACAAACATACCTAATACGATCAGTCAGGTCTTACAACGACTGTACAATATAATTGGCAAGGGAGTTGGCTCACTATCAGTTGGAGCCGCTCTCGGAACACGGCTGCGTTAGCCCCTGGGTGTAGGCTGCGTGTATGCTTTCACATACGAACTTGTACTGGCTCTGTGGAAAGAGAGAAATGTTTTAGCGATAGAATTATAATGATGTTTACGTACTACATATTTTCGTAATGAGTATAAATAATCAACTCAAATACCTTCAATTTGACTTTATTTTTTGCGAGTAAGAGGTGAACTTGGGATAACTTGAAAAGGATCTATAGATTTCTCCCATGTGGCTTTAATGTTTATTTTTGCTGTGGTTGTCGATTAAAATTGTGATGATGGCAAAATTACATCACAATTTATTATTTATTTTGCAATATTTTTTTAACGCGCTTTTTTGAAAAAAAAAAGGCTTACATTTTTTTAGGTCGGATTATTCGGGCACGTGAGATAGTTATCGGGCTGTTAATGGAGCTTGTCCATTTCGCCAAATGCATAATAGAATGAATTATATCAGCATCGCAACATTTTAGTGTCCATTTTGGGCCGTAGGTTTTTTGTCATATACTTTTCCGTCTGGTTTGTGCTTTGCTGTGGAACCATTAGGAACTGCATTATTGCCTACTTGCTAGTAGCCAAGGCGGCACTCACCGCGTTCTGTATGCACATGGGCCGCTGCGCGCGCATGGCCCGCACCAGGTCCAGCGGGTACAGCGGCTGGCGCCGCGCCGCCTGCGCCAGCGCCACCTGCTAGTAGCCAAGGCGGCACTCACCGCGTTCTGTATGCACATGGGCCGCTGCGCGCGCATGGCCCGCACCAGGTCCAGCGGGTACAGCGGCTGGCGCCGCGCCGCCTGCGCCAGCGCCACCTGCTAGTAGCCAAGGCGGCACTCACCGCGTTCTGTATGCACATGGGCCGCTGCGCGCGCATGGCCCGCACCAGGTCCAGCGGGTACAGCGGCTGGCGCCGCGCCGCCTGCGCCAGCGCCACCTGCTAGTAGCCAAGGCGGCACTCACCGCGTTCTGTATGCACATGGGCCGCTGCGCGCGCATGGCCCGCACCAGGTCCAGCGGGTACAGCGGCTGGCGCCGCGCCGCCTGCGCCAGCGCCACCTGCTAGTAGCCAAGGCGGCACTCACCGCGTTCTGTATGCACATGGGCCGCTGCGCGCGCATGGCCCGCACCAGGTCCAGCGGGTACAGCGGCTGGCGCCGCGCCGCCTGCGCCAGCGCCACCTGCTAGTAGCCAAGGCGGCACTCACCGCGTTCTGTATGCACATGGGCCGCTGCGCGCGCATGGCCCGCACCAGGTCCAGCGGGTACAGCGGCTGGCGCCGCGCCGCCTGCGCCAGCGCCACCTGCTAGTAGCCAAGGCGGCACTCACCGCGTTCTGTATGCACATGGGCCGCTGCGCGCGCATGGCCCGCACCAGGTCCAGCGGGTACAGCGGCTGGCGCCGCGCCGCCTGCGCCAGCGCCACCTGCTAGTAGCCAAGGCGGCACTCACCGCGTTCTGTATGCACATGGGCCGCTGCGCGCGCATGGCCCGCACCAGGTCCAGCGGGTACAGCGGCTGGCGCCGCGCCGCCTGCGCCAGCGCCACCTGCTAGTAGCCAAGGCGGCACTCACCGCGTTCTGTATGCACATGGGCCGCTGCGCGCGCATGGCCCGCACCAGGTCCAGCGGGTACAGCGGCTGGCGCCGCGCCGCCTGCGCCAGCGCCACCTGCTAGTAGCCAAGGCGGCACTCACCGCGTTCTGTATGCACATGGGCCGCTGCGCGCGCATGGCCCGCACCAGGTCCAGCGGGTACAGCGGCTGGCGCCGCGCCGCCTGCGCCAGCGCCACCTGCTAGTAGCCAAGGCGGCACTCACCGCGTTCTGTATGCACATGGGCCGCTGCGCGCGCATGGCCCGCACCAGGTCCAGCGGGTACAGCGGCTGGCACCGCGCCGCCTGCGCCAGCGCCACCTGCTAGTAGCCAAGGCGGCACTCACCGCGTTCTGTATGCACATGGGCCGCTGCGCGCGCATGGCCCGCACCAGGTCCAGCGGGTACAGCGGCTGGCGCCGCGCCGCCTGCGCCAGCGCCACCTGCTAGTAGCCAAGGCGGCACTCACCGCGTTCTGTATGCACATGGGCCGCTGCGCGCGCATGGCCCGCACCAGGTCCAGCGGGTACAGCGGCTGGCGCCGCGCCGCCTGCGCCAGCGCCACCTGCTAGTAGCCAAGGCGGCACTCACCGCGTTCTGTATGCACATGGGCCGCTGCGCGCGCATGGCCCGCACCAGGTCCAGCGGGTACAGCGGCTGGCGCCGCGCCGCCTGCGCCAGCGCCACCTGCTAGTAGCCAAGGCGGCACTCACCGCGTTCTGTATGCACATGGGCCGCTGCGCGCGCATGGCCCGCACCAGGTCCAGCGGGTACAGCGGCTGGCGCCGCGCCGCCTGCGCCAGCGCCACCTGCTAGTAGCCAAGGCGGCACTCACCGCGTTCTGTATGCACATGGGCCGCTGCGCGCGCATGGCCCGCACCAGGTCCAGCGGGTACAGCGGCTGGCGCCGCGCCGCCTGCGCCAGCGCCACCTGCTAGTAGCCAAGGCGGCACTCACCACGTTCTGTATGCACATGGGCCGCTGCGCGCGCATGGCCCGCACCAGGTCCAGCGGGTACAGCGGCTGGCGCCGCGCCGCCTGCGCCAGCGCCACCTGCTAGTAGCCAAGGCGGCACTCACCGCGTTCTGTATGCACATGGGCCGCTGCGCGCGCATGGCCCGCACCAGGTCCAGCGGGTACAGCGGCTGGCGCCGCGCCGCCTGCGCCAGCGCCACCTGCTAGTAGCCAAGGCGGCACTCACCGCGTTCTGTATGCACATGGGCCGCTGCGCGCGCATGGCCCGCACCAGGTCCAGCGGGTACAGCGGCTGGCGCCGCGCCGCCTGCGCCAGCGCCACCTGCTAGTAGCCAAGGCGGCACTCACCGCGTTCTGTATGCACATGGGCCGCTGCGCGCGCATGGCCCGCACCAGGTCCAGCGGGTACAGCGGCTGGCGCCGCGCCGCCTGCGCCAGCGCCACCTGCTAGTAGCCAAGGCGGCACTCACCGCGTTCTGTATGCACATGGGCCGCTGCGCGCGCATGGCCCGCACCAGGTCCAGCGGGTACAGCGGCTGGCGCCGCGCCGCCTGCGCCAGCGCCACCTGCTAGTAGCCAAGGCGGCACTCACCGCGTTCTGTATGCACATGGGCCGCTGCGCGCGCATGGCCCGCACCAGGTCCAGCGGGTACAGCGGCTGGCGCCGCGCCGCCTGCGCCAGCGCCACCTGCTAGTAGCCAAGGCGGCACTCACCGCGTTCTGTATGCACATGGGCCGCTGCGCGCGCATGGCCCGCACCAGGTCCAGCGGGTACAGCGGCTGGCGCCGCGCCGCCTGCGCCAGCGCCACCTGCTAGTAGCCAAGGCGGCACTCACCGCGTTCTGTATGCACATGGGCCGCTGCGCGCGCATGGCCCGCACCAGGTCCAGCGGGTACAGCGGCTGGCGCCGCGCCGCCTGCGCCAGCGCCACCTGCTAGTAGCCAAGGCGGCACTCACCGCGTTCTGTATGCACATGGGCCGCTGCGCGCGCATGGCCCGCACCAGGTCCAGCGGGTACAGCGGCTGGCGCCGCGCCGCCTGCGCCAGCGCCACC
The DNA here is from genome assembly GCA_945859715.1 of Apamea sordens. Lineage (NCBI taxonomy): Eukaryota > Metazoa > Arthropoda > Insecta > Lepidoptera > Noctuidae > Apamea > Apamea sordens. Next base: position 15,323,622 of record OX243998.1, on the reverse strand, counting down.
TGCTAGTAGCCAAGGCGGCACTCACCGCGTTCTGTATGCACATGGGCCGCTGCGCGCGCATGGCCCGCACCAGGTCCAGCGGGTACAGCGGCTGGCGCCGCGCCGCCTGCGCCAGCGCCACCTGCTAGTAGCCAAGGCGGCACTCACCGCGTTCTGTATGCACATGGGCCGCTGCGCGCGCATGGCCCGCACCAGGTCCAGCGGGTACAGCGGCTGGCGCCGCGCCGCCTGCGCCAGCGCCACCTGCTAGTAGCCAAGGCGGCACTCACCGCGTTCTGTATGCACATGGGCCGCTGCGCGCGCATGGCCCGCACCAGGTCCAGCGGGTACAGCGGCTGGCGCCGCGCCGCCTGCGCCAGCGCCACCTGCTAGTAGCCAAGGCGGCACTCACCGCGTTCTGTATGCACATGGGCCGCTGCGCGCGCATGGCCCGCACCAGGTCCAGCGGGTACAGCGGCTGGCGCCGCGCCGCCTGCGCCAGCGCCACCTGCTAGTAGCCAAGGCGGCACTCACCGCGTTCTGTATGCACATGGGCCGCTGCGCGCGCATGGCCCGCACCAGGTCCAGCGGGTACAGCGGCTGGCGCCGCGCCGCCTGCGCCAGCGCCACCTGCTAGTAGCCAAGGCGGCACTCACCGCGTTCTGTATGCACATGGGCCGCTGCGCGCGCATGGCCCGCACCAGGTCCAGCGGGTACAGCGGCTGGCGCCGCGCCGCCTGCGCCAGCGCCACCTGCTAGTAGCCAAGGCGGCACTCACCGCGTTCTGTATGCACATGGGCCGCTGCGCGCGCATGGCCCGCACCAGGTCCAGCGGGTACAGCGGCTGGCGCCGCGCCGCCTGCGCCAGCGCCACCTGCTAGTAGCCAAGGCGGCACTCACCGCGTTCTGTATGCACATGGGCCGCTGCGCGCGCATGGCCCGCACCAGGTCCAGCGGGTACAGCGGCTGGCGCCGCGCCGCCTGCGCCAGCGCCACCTGCTAGTAGCCAAGGCGGCACTCACCGCGTTCTGTATGCACATGGGCCGCTGCGCGCGCATGGCCCGCACCAGGTCCAGCGGGTACAGCGGCTGGCGCCGCGCCGCCTGCGCCAGCGCCACCTGCTAGTAGCCAAGGCGGCACTCACCGCGTTCTGTATGCACATGGGCCGCTGCGCGCGCATGGCCCGCACCAGGTCCAGCGGGTACAGCGGCTGGCGCCGCGCCGCCTGCGCCAGCGCCACCTGCTAGTAGCCAAGGCGGCACTCACCGCGTTCTGTATGCACATGGGCCGCTGCGCGCGCATGGCCCGCACCAGGTCCAGCGGGTACAGCGGCTGGCGCCGCGCCGCCTGCGCCAGCGCCACCTGCTAGTAGCCAAGGCGGCACTCACCGCGTTCTGTATGCACATGGGCCGCTGCGCGCGCATGGCCCGCACCAGGTCCAGCGGGTACAGCGGCTGGCGCCGCGCCGCCTGCGCCAGCGCCACCTCGCACAGCAGCAGCGCGCCGGTGCGCCCCACGCCGGCCGAGCAGTGCACGATCATGGGCGGGTCCAGCTCGCGCTCCTCTTCCACCTCGTCGGGCTCGACGACTGTCGGTATCACTGTGGCCGCAAAAATAATCCGTTATTATTTTGTAAGGTCAAATCTACTTAGACTTGAGAGCGTTTTTAATACTAGCGATAGACAAGCGTATTTCCAGAGAGCCGATTCGTGAATGTTCTTGCATCTAAAGTTATATTGCCAGTCAGAAGGGCAATTCTCGTAATTTTAAGAACGTTCACAGTCTAATCTCAGTCTCAATCTGTCAAAAATACCTCAAACCCTACATTTTGACATTTGTTTGTCGCCGAGATGACACTGCGACTAGATTTTGCACGTTTTAAATTACGAGAATTGGCCTTCTGTTAGGATAGCCCATATAACATAAACATAACTGGCGAAATGGGGTGGGGTGTTAACTAAAGGCACACAGTTGCCCAACCATTCGAGAATCGCAGGCGTAATGTTATGTTAAGAGCTATTTCACAAAATTTCAACGCTCGAGTTTAGGTAAAAGATCGCAGCATTTTGTATGTGTGCGTAGCTATCCACACATACGCAACGCAAACAGTGCAGCGCGAGTGTCGAGACGGACTAAACAATCTTGGCCGTTATAATCGTAATGCACCTTGGTTTGAGATTTATGCAAAAAGATAATTTATTTATTCAGTCTATAGCTTTTTAAACTAATAATAAAAAATACAAATATACACACATCAACAGAATCTAGGGTTACCTTAATCCTAAATTTTATTTACGAATTATAGTTTAAAATCTTTTTAGTTTCCATAAAAAGTGTATATACAGATTGAAACCTCTTTTATTCTATTTTCAAAATTATAAAATTTTAATAAAAAAATAGTGCGCAGAGTCCCTCCGCGTGGAATAATAATATCCCTGGACATTTCACACAGCGCCATCTAGTCCCAAGCTAAGCAACCTAATGCTTGTGTTATGGTAACAAGATGGCTGATAAACTACTTATATACATTTTTTTTTTGTAAATACATACATATTATAGATAGAAAAACACCCAGACTCAGAACAAATACATGTAGGACTTACAAATATTTGTTCTGTGCGGGAATCGAACCCCGCACCGCGGAAGAAGTGAAACTTCGTAATGTGGAAATGAAAATAGGAAGGGGTAGAAATTTTTAGTGAAATCATATTGAACGCTCGCGCTGGCCTGTAACAGGTATACTCCGCGCATGCGTTCGAGTGCCACGCATTCACTCTCGCTCTGTCTCTTTCTATTCCCCCTCCCCAGGAGCGTTGAACGTTTAACGCAACAGTGCTTTCATACCCCCTTCCATAGTAGCGTTAAACGTTTAACGCAACCTTGTTGGAAGTCGCATTAGAAGTTTCACTTTAAAAAAAACAAAACACGGCAAAATTGTTAATAATCCGTTACGTTAAGCAAAATTAAAATTGTTTTATTAATATTAATCAATGAAAAGGGATTAGATTGTTTTTGAAGTGAAACTTCTAATGCGACTTCCAACAAGGTTGCGTTAAACGTTTAACGCTATTATGGAAGGGGGTATGAAAGCACTGTTGCGTTAAACGTTCAACGCTCCTGGGGAGGGGGAATAGAAAGAGACAGAGCGAGAGTGAATGGGTGGCACTCGAACGCATGCGCGTAGTATACCTGTTACAGGCCAGCGCGAGCGTTCAATATGATTTCACTAAAAATCAATTTCTACCCCTTCCTATTTTCATTTCCACATTACGAAGTTTCACTTCTTCCGCGCGGAGGGACTCCACGCACTATTTTTTTGTTCTTTTTTAATTTAACGTGCCGTGTGAGCTTTAAGAGTCATGTCACGTCGTCATTTGACTCGAGATGAAATGTTACGAGCCGTGGGCATGTTAGAAAATGGTACTATTTATTGCATCGTTGCTGAGGCCCTACAAACCAGCCAAAACGTGATATCAAGGTTGTGGCCACGTTATCGCGGTACTGGGTATGTGGCTGAACTGCACACGGGTAGATATCGTGTTACTACGCAGAGATAGGATCGATTTCTCCAAATGACCGCCAGAAGACAACCCAATATCCCAGCGATGCAACTAGTACAAAGGCTCCAGGACGACCACCAGCTGCTGATAAGCGACCAAACCGTGAGAAGGAGGTTGCACGAAGTCGGTCTTCATGCACGAAGACCACTACTAAATAACATTTAGGTATATTTAAAACAAAAAAATCACGAAATGTTTTTTATTTTTTTATTAAAGACCCTAAAATAACCTATCATTATAATAATAATAATAATAAAGAAATTCAGAAAGCGGTACTTCTGGACACGGCTCGCCTTGTCAGGAGGTTCCTCTCTCTGGAGCCCTGACCACCGGTAGCTTGGACCCTGTTCCCGATACCGGTGGGCTACTATTTTTTATATTTTTAAATGTTTTTATACTTTTTATATTCTAATATTTAAAAATATAATTTATATGATTACATTGAAATAAAGGAAATAATAATAATATATCATTTATCATTATTCCATTTACTCATCATCTGCCTAGCCTTTTCCCACTATGTTGGGGTCGGCTTCCAGTCTAACCGGATGCAGCTGATTACCAGTATTTTACATGGAGCGACTACCTATCTGACCTCCACAACCCAGTTACTGGGTAATACGATAACCCTTGGTAAGACTGGTTGTCAGACTTTCGGGCTTCTGACTACCCGTAACGACTGTCAAAGATCCACGAATGACAGCCGGGACCAACGGCTTAACGTGCTTTCCGAGGCACGGAAGGGTCTCGGTATGTAAAGATGGTCACCCATCCACAGACCAACCGCGGCAAGCGTAGCTTAGCCTGATCCATCGACCTGTGCGGCTGTTATTATTTAGCCACGGGCCCCTCCATTCTTCCATTTACTATATCTGAAAATTTTTACATATTTGATGAAATATAATATATCCCTAGATTCTGTTGTGTGTATGTTATGTAAAGTATATAATAGAAATAAAACAAACAGGGAAACAATTACGTATATTATTGTCAAGTATTAATGACTATCATTTAAAAAAATACAAAGAGGATCAAAATGTTGTAGTCGTAGTATAACAATGCGTTCACGATAGATGCGCTCGAAAATCGGGACGCGGGAAAAAATGGCACAGGTCCGTCGTCGATGGGCGCTCGCGCCGTACTAATCGGATGAGAGTGAAAATGGCGGGTGTACCTTAACTAATCAAATTATCCCATTTACCAAAGAAATGTACCTAAATTGTACTATTTAGTAGTTAGGTTTAAAAAAATTGTACCTTCTTCGGAACGAAATTGTATCAAAATTTAGGTACACCCGCCATATTGACGTCAGAATGGCGGGTGTTTTTTAATATATTAATATTTATCCATTACACATTAAATATAATTATATCGATAAAATGTACCTAAAATGTACCCTATATAAAACAACACCCACACATGACCAGTTGATTAGTTCTCGAGAAATAAAACAACTACATTCCGTACTAACTTATTTTTATTTGTGATAGTAATAACTATCACAAAATATTGATCCACATTACAGATAATATATTTATTTATATGTTACTGATATTTTTTTACACGACTGCCCAAAAAAAGGAGTGTTATGTTTTCAGGGCTCATGCATGTTTGTGAGTTTTTTTATTCCACCATAACTTCTAACTGGCTTAACCGATATCAATGTTTGTGGTATCATTAGAAGCGTTGCGTTATCCCGGGTAATATAGGCTGGTGAAAATTTATAAAAATATAATGGGGGAATGTATTACGTAAAAAAAAACGTTTTTTATTCATGAACCATGGCTCCATAATGGGGGAGCCATGGTTCATGAAAAAAAAAACGTTTTTTTTTACGTAATAATTTGAATACCAATGCCATCATCGTCTAGAGACTACGCAATAAACTATGGAGCATGTATGATTAATAAAGAAACAGAGAACAAATCCAAACTAATATTATAAATGCGAAAGTAACTCTGTCTGTCTGTCTGTCTGTCTTTGCTTCACGCCTAAACTACTGAACCGATTTGTGTGAAATTTGGTACAGACATAGTTTGGAACTTGAGAATGGACATAGGATAGTTTTTATTACAAAAAAAATAAAAAAAAAAATAAAAAAAATTTATTCCGGACATACAGCGCCATCTATTGGTCAAGAGTCGGTGTCATCTATTGGTGAAGTCACTATTCCACGCGAACGAAGTCGCGGGCAAAAGCTAGTTATAAATAATTTATCAAGTACCCACATCACACTTTGTCAAAAGTCTGCGTTTACGAAGCTTGTTACAAATGTTTTTTAAGAACTATATAAGATTTATTTTATTCACATAATCAAAATTGGGCCACGAATTTGGTCTCTACAGCGCCACAAAGGAACAAACATACATACATAAATATATAGGCTGATAAACACATTACCCGACTGCGCAAAATATTGATCTAGATGCATCTAGATCAATATTTCACGCAGTTTAGATCAATATTTCGTGATATTTATAATATTAAGTAATAACGAAACAGTTGTTTTATTTCTCGGGAACTAATCAACTGATCAAGTGTGGGTGTTGTTTATATAGGGTACATTTTAGGTACATTTTATCGATATAATTATATTTAATCAGTAATGGATAAATATTAATATATTAAAAAAACACCCGCCTTTCTGACGTCAATATGGCGGGTATACCTAAATTTTGATACAATTTCGTTCTGAAGAAGGTACAATTATTTAAACCTAGGTACTAAATAGTACATTTTAGGTACATTTTTTCGATATAACTATATTTACTAAGTAATGGATAAATATTGATTATATTAAAAAACACCCGCCATTCTGACGTCAATATGGCGGGTGTACCTAAATTTTAATACAATTTCGTTCTGAAGGAGGTACAATTTTTTTAAACCTAGGTACTAAATAGTACAATTTAAGTACATTTCTTTGGTAAATGGGATAATTCGATTAGTCAATGTACACCCGCTATTTTGACTCTCATCTAATCGGTGCCCGCTTAATCTTATGCATCGTAATTTATTGTAGTTTAGAGTGATGTTAAAAATTATATTATTAATTTATATAATTATATTATGTCTGATTAAGTTAATTGATTTTAATAAAACTTTGGAATTAGTTTAGTAAAAGAACATAGTTTATTTTTACATGATTTTTCAGATGTAATTACGCTTTATTCAAGCCAAAAAATCGCGATAAAATAGCGACATAAAACGTAAAAATTGACATAAGACTGCTCTTTTATTAATTATCGATATTCTAGTACATTGTGTATCGACAAGATTATACGCCTAATGCTTAATGTATTTTTTTCAGTGAAATTTATAAATATTAATGATAGACATAGGAGTCTGAAATTGACTCTGCGATGATTTTTCAGTAAACTAGTTCTGGGAGATTAATCACTACATAGTAATTAAATAAGTTTTTGTAAATGTGTTACATGAAGTGTCAATACGAAAGACTAGTCTTTTTTTAACATGTATTCACCATTGCCAGAGTTTTACCTAAGATGGTAAATTAGGCGACTAAAGTCTTAGATATTTGCGCGAAAACGTGAAATGGTTCTTAAGGCAGCTTCGGGAATTAATACGCCCAGTTCAGTTTTAATACGAAATTTTATTCCCGAATTGTGCTGGTCTTATTCCGTACTAGCTTCCGCCCTCGTGGTATGTCAATAAAAAGCCTATGTCCTTCCCCAAGGTTTAAAGTATTCCCATACCTGTCATTAAAATCGGTCCAGCCATTTCGGAGATTAACCGTAACAAACAAATAGACAAAACTTTTAAAAAGTTGTACCGTACTTATATGCTTTCATATTATGTATTTAGTAAAACAATATTATTTGACATTACAAACAGACACGTCAATTATATTTATTTGTATAGATATTTACACTCACAGGGTGCATGTTTCCTCAGCTGGCTGCACAACTGCGTGAAGCTGATGAAGGCTGAGGCGTCCTCGGGAACACCGTGGTCTGGCCATGCTGTGTACTGGAGTTGGGTCACGTTGCGACAGGCTCCTGTATTCTCCTAGGAAAGAAAACAAGAATAAAATTATCAAGAATTAATATCGAATAATTATATCTCTGTGCTGAAATTTTTCGTAACTCCTACTGCTGGGACAAAGGCCTCCTGGAGAGGAGAGTGGGCCATAATCCACCACCCTGGCCCAGTGCGGGCTGGTAGAGATGTCACATGTCTTTGAATTTTTAGTTCTAGGACATGCCGGTTTCCTCACGATGTTTTCCTTCACCGGTTTGATAGCAGTGGTGATGAAATAAAAGACACAAAGTCAAGCGCATGCCTGGGTTCGAACCCACGACGTACAGTGAACAGCAAAAGTAGATGGTCAAAATCAGAAATGCAATACTAATGAAAGGGGTTCGCGTCAGAACTGTGTGGCGTCGAAGTGATTCAAAAGTATGTGATTGTAAATTATACCAAACATTTACTACTAGTACAGCTGCCATATAGCTGCGAACTCCGTTCATTAGTATTGAATTTTTACTATAATGTAATTTTTATTTGTTTTTCCTCGTGTATTATATCTATGTATATTTACATTGTTATAAGGTATGATGGGGTTGACATATCCTTATTAGACAACAACCCTGTTAAAAAAAAAAAATAATGATATAAAAAAAAGTATTGAATTTCTGATTTTGATCTACTTTTGCTGTTGACTGTACAACTCCGTAAGTCGGGGCCGCCACTGCTCTCAATCTCTTCTACTCATCTACTGGAACAAAAATAAAATAACAACTTACTTTCATAGTCATCTCTCTCCTAACATAATGTCCATGGTTCTGTTCACTCGTCGTCAATATCGTCAAGCTATTGGTTGCTTTGAGTGGTGTGTTGCCAACCTTCGGCCAATATTGGTGGCATTTGGCTCTGCCCCGTTCTGTGAGCACTGTTAGCATTACTATGAGATTGCTTTCTGATTCCCACACCATTTGCCAGAAGTCGCCTACTGTTGTTGAAAGAGGACCTGTAGGAAAAAGAAAATAGAATACTCTTTATTGTACACCATAAAAATTACAGAACATAAATAATATATAAAATGTGACACACTGGGCGGTCTTAAAAAAAAAAACAAATATACAGGTAATGAAAAAGTGCTATCACATAGTTATCACTGTACCACAAACCTTGTGTTGCGATGTAAGTAAGCACTAGATCAGAGTTCGGTATCTCCATGTTTATGTAAGATGCGTTGATGTAATCGCCTGTAGGTCCGTTCTTCAATATCACTCGCGTTGAATCATCTGCAATTAAAAAAAGCAGTTGTAGTTGTTATTCCATTTGACCACATACACAAACCCAGAGTTGTTTTTTTTTCGAACTGCTTGATTTATTGTTTTAACCTTCACAAATTCGCAGCTTCATTGATACACACATCACATCTACAAACCAATTTATGATGTTATTACATCCACATGATCGAGAGTATTGATCATCGTCAAAAGTAATTAATTATAGACCTCTCAAACCGTTATTTGTATGCCATTAAGGCATTATTAGGCATTAAGACCATTTTTGTATTTTTTTTATTTTTGCGTGCGAAAAGTTTAAATAAATATTTACTACTTTTGCAGCATTTACAAGCATCATCTGCCTAGCCTTGTCCCAATTATGTTGGGGTCAGCTTCCAGTCTAACCGGATGCAGATTATTTTACATGGAGCGACTGCCTATCTGACCTCCACAACCCAGTTACTGGGCAATACAAGAACCCTTAGTAAGAGAAGTTGTCAGACTTTCGGGCTTCTGACGATCCGTAACGACTGTTAAAGATTCACGAATGACAGCTGGACCAACGGCTTAACGTGCTTTCCGAGGCACGGAGAGGTCTTGGTAAGTATGTAAAGATGGTCACTCATCCACGCACTAACCGCGGCAAGCGTAGCTTAACCACATGCGGCTGTTATTACTTAGCCACAAGCTCCTAGCATTTACAGGCATCAATAAAAAAATATATAAATAAATCTTTTAACAACTTACAAGGCGCAATGTCCCTATATCGATTCTTATTCAAGTTACAAGGCAGCTTCGAAACATTGGTGGGTTCATCAGGCAATCTCCTTAGCAGCGTCTCGTACTGGTTGAGCGCATTCCCGCTGGCTAGCCCGTCGCCTAGCAACAGTATCGATTGTTCTAGAGCGTCGCCTTCGTGTCGGGATTCTTCGGAGAATAGGGGGACGAAACAGACTTCTGGTTCCTCTGAGCCTGGATCTTCGGGCGCGTAAACGGCTGGAAAGAGGATTTATTACGATATTATTTGATGAATCTAACTGTATTGTAAGCATTTTTGTTGCATAAGTTAATTTTACCAAGCACATACACATCATCTGGCGTAAAGGTTATGAGTTGCATCTTTTAATTAATTTATCTGTATTTCCTTTTCTGAACTAATAAAAAAAAAAAAGAATGAAAACAATTTTTTTTTGTTTGTTTATACCTCTTTCACGCTTAAACTGCTGAACGGATTTGGATGAAATTTGGCACATGGGTAGACCATCACCTTACTACATCTATCTTACTTACCATTGGGCTTGACGACTAACGTAAGGGGTCCTCTCGTGTTTCTTATCAGTTGTACTACTTGGTCATGAGTCATTTCGTCCACGTCCTGGCCGTTTATTGATATTACCTGAAATTATAAATAGTCATTATGTTATGTTTCCACTGCTAGGAAAACCAGGGGGGAGGGGTAGGAGTGAGCCATAATCCACCACGCGGGCCCGCGAGTGGTGGATGCGAGTTGGTGCATGTCACATGTCTTCGATTTTTTTTTTTTGTTTAAAGACGGCATATCTGCTTTCCTCACGATGTTTTTCTTCAGTGTTTTGAGAGCAGTGGCGATGAAATAGAATGCCTGCCTGAGTTCGAACTCACGACCTCTCTCACACCTCGTAAGTCGGGGCTGATACCACTGTGCCACCGCTGCTAATTAACAGTCAATCTCACTTACTCAACTATTTACTGTAGCGTTATGTAGTCTTATTTGATTTTTTAATGTCATTTAAAAACAACACTATCACTGCAATGGAAATGAAACTTTACCATGTATACGGTTAGGTCTATTTCTAAAACTTTCAAGATTCTGAATTCAAGGTCCATTATAGTAGTCTATTGAAAACATTCTGGGAATATTCAAGTGAAACTGAACGCAATTTGTTTGTAATAATAGTAGATTATTCACTAACTGCCGAACCCAAGAACCTATTTTCAGTGAAAGACAGATCGCTACTGATGATAGCCAGTATAGTCATATCTGACCTTGAATGTCATCTCACAATCATCGATAAAGGTTATCTATCTAGCGAAAACCATAGATATGGTTCTATACTTTTTCCTTCTGTGCGTTCCATACAGCCTTTTTATTAAAAAAAAACTCCTTTAAATATACATTCTTAAATGACTGCATGGATTAAGTTACAATTTATAATTAGATTAAAAGTATGTAGTATATTGACCATAATATTACACCACACTGCGCTCAAAAACACAGATTACTGACGTTGCTCAAAAAGCCACTAAGCTGAAGTGGGACTGGGCTGGCCACGTCTGCCGTATGCCCAATAAGCTGTGGGCCAAAATAACCACCACGTGGAGCCCTGACACAGCTATAAGGCGTCGCTGCAGACCCCGTAGAAGATGGCGGGACGAGCTGCACAAAACAAACGACCAGTGGTCTACTTTAGCCCTGGATCGAAAGAGCTGGAAGTCATGGGGAGAGGCCTTGGCCCAGCAGTGGTCTGATGCAGGCTAACAGTAACCGTACATTGTTCAAGATTTTACTGCACTTTGCTGAACAAATTGTTAACGCTGGAGAGGGAGTAATGAAACGTAATTGACAGTTTGACATAAGAAATACCAAACCTTGTTGAGGTTACTTTTAAATGAGGTTAGACAACGTGGCGCTACAATGGCGACATTAATTTAACACACGGGTAGGGCTAGTGACTAGTAATAATAAAAATTATAACAACATAAAAAAAATCGTAACTTGAAAACTTCCACCTGCGCCGCGCGCCGACAAAGGGCTCTCTCTCTTTCCTTCAATTCGCCTTCTCTTTGCTCGTTAATTGTTTTAATTACTTTGATGCGATGTTATGATCCGTGACCCCGGCAAATGACCCCTGCGCTACAGTTCTTTAAGTCAGGTTGCTCTAAGATGCTATTTTATAAAATTGTTAATAAATAAATAAATATTAATCTTTAATTAAATTAAAATATATTCATAAAACTACAACGCAAAACCGTATACGTGTGTTAAATTAATGTCGCCATTAAAGCGCCACGCTGTATTTCGGTGAGTAAATAACTTTTTTTTTTCAGCCGTTAATGTCCCACTGCAGGGCTAAGGTCTCCCTACTCTCTTTCCAGAGCTGTAAAGGGCCAATCTTTATGGAAGGAGTCCAGCTCATCCCCTCATCTGTCTATGCCTGCCGCGATGTCGTTTGCCATTAAGCGGGACCCACTAGGTCGTAAGCTTGGCCCACTGATCGTCTGACATGCGGCAGATGTGTCCAGCCCAATTCCATTTAAGCGTTCAACAACTCACTGCTGTTTTATTTTAACTAAATCTATAAATATGTAAGTTCATAACAACTTAATTTGCTTATATTATTATGGTCAACGCGGCATTTATTTATAGATTCTTTTGATTGAAGACCATTTTCATCTCAAAATATTTTTTCAATCGGGTAACTCTGTTACGATTTCAAAATCACTATTGCGTACAGTCACCAAAGGAGATAAGTAACCAAGGTCGAAGTAGTTGAAGTTTAGTAAGAAACCGATGGAAGTTTTCGATAGAATTATGTGTGATAAATGAACTGTTTGTTTTCTATTAATTAAATAAAAAAATATACGAAAATATCAATCCATTTCTTACTAAACTCCAACTATATCCGACGACCTTGGTTACTTGTCTCCTTTAGTGACCGTACTTTCACTTAAATCGGACATGTTCAAAACACATTATTGAATGGGTTATAATGAAATTCAGTACAACATTATTGCCCGCGAATAGAGCCTAGTGCTTTAATGATTTGCTTTAGGTTAGGTTCGCATGACATATAATTTGACATTATCGAGCAGGTGGTGTGAAAATGATGTAACGTACCTGATCTCCCTCCTGCAAGTGTAGCCTCGTCCTACTAGCGACTCTGGACACCAACACTGCCGCCCCGCCCCCTCCCCGCACATTGAACCCAAACAGTCCATCCGCCCCCGGCTCGAGACGTATTTTAACTCCTCCGTTGCATTCATTTGTATCGTTTCCTTCTGAGCCCGATTCTGATTCGTCGACGTAGGTTAGCGGGATGCGGAGGACGCGTTCTAAGAAGTCGCCTTCGCTGTAATTTAAAAAATAATGTTTAACATTTTGTGTCATCTTGTAAGTAGTTTATCGTGGTTGTCAAAACGACACAAGGAATCAGCGTGGTATTTGCGTAACACACTAACAGTGGAAATGGCTTTCATTTTGACAGTTCAACAACATTCATTGCGTTATTTATGTTGTTGAGCAGACGAATTTTTCGAAGACACGAAGCAATGGATTGGCAATATTCTGCAAAATGATTCAGATTATGATTTATAGATAGTGTGTTACGCAATTAAGGTGCGGATTATGAAGTTTATTGTTTCGATGCCTGTCATCAGTCAACAAGGAAATACAATTAAGTAGCCAATGGTAGAGGAGACTGATACTGAAAAGAAGATATTTACTTCGAAACGTATACGGCTCCTTATACAAACATTGTGATTCATTAGTATTAAGATCAACAAGTCATTTACAAAATGATTTCCAAAAAAAAATTTCAGAAAATTTTATGGTTGTAACGACTGTGAATGTTATTTATTATGTTATGTCTAGTCGCAAACTTTAGGTAAGTGTAGACGAATTACTTATTCCAAATAACATATTTTTTTAATGTATTTAGAAGTGTTGTCCCGAATTACGGGACAGATGCCGGAAAAAAATGTAGTCCTAAGGAGGTCTCCGTTTCTTGTCTCTGTTCTTCGAAGTTTAGGCAAATAGGCACTACCTATTCCTATCACTGGTTATTACTATACATGATTAAGTAATATTTGATTATACTTGTATAATATCTTGGATTTTATATTGCTGTTTTAATATAATAGGTTGTTCGTTGTGTTTTAATATAATAGGGTGTTTTGATATACTTTTTGATGATGTCTAAGAATTACGAATCAACTCCTATTAAATTGATTAATTACCTTATAATGTTTTAAAACTGTTTCACTACATAAGATTTGTTTATTACTGTTATAAGATATTAAGCCAAAATATAAATGATGATCTGTGATTGGTTCAAAATGATGGTAGATGTTTGACGTAAAAGACGTTGGTAGTATATAAAAAGGATTGTAATGACGGTATCGGTTCAGTTGCTTGGCAGATGTTCAGATGGTTAGTTCTAGTGCCATTGTTATGTGGAATAGATCCACCAGATGTCACGTAAGTTAAGTAATTAGATATTATACCTTAATTGTTGCTTATTATGACTATGTTGTTCTGTAAGTCACATTAAGGCCAATATTCATAGCTATTGTTATTATGTTGCTATTATTTTGAATTCTCTTGGACCGTTGTCCAAGAGATAGAAGTAATTGTTTTAAAAAATAACGATAATTTTTGACAACGTAAGAAATGTATTGATAGAATACTTTAACACTGCTTCCATGGAGTTTATTGTCCTTCTTCTCCATGATGACCTAGTTTTACGAACGGACGACTAGTTTTCTGATTAATTATTGACAAGCGTAAATTAAAATAAATTCTTAGCCTTATGTGCTTTATTTCATAAAACCGTTCCCCTACAAACCATATTCAATAATAACAATAATAATAACCTTCATACACAGTAAATAACTAACTAGTAACCATTCTGATATTCAAAGATATATAGGTACACATACTTCTATTATATACTGAATAATCTAACACGCTCGCCTGTTCGCAGAGTGGTAGTATAGGTTCAGAAGTCTTATACTTAAGGAGCTTTCATGAATTTTATTCTTTACTTTTCTTTTATTGTGCCATTTGTTGAGTATTATAAACATATATTTTATACACATTATATTATAGATTCATATTATCATTTATTATTATATACATCTTAAACACGAGAGTTAATTTAATAACTTAAAAATTGTAGGTATTTGTAACCTTAGCGATTGTTTTCACTGTATTGTATCCTATGGTTAATCTGTGAACAGCGTTGTGGGCTACAATATTGTCTATATATTTTGTGTTTTTCTTGTTTCTATGTGTTATATTGTAGCTGTTTGTTGTTCCTCTTGAATAAAAATAGTATCTCGGTGAGCTCACTTACAGTGTCCCGGAGGGCGGGCGGCCGGTGTCGGCCCAGGCGGCGCGCGGCGGCGGGCCCGCGTGCGCCGTGACGCGCGCGCCGCGCGGCCCGCCCGGCGACGCGCAGCCCGCCGAGCGCTCGCGCGGCCGCGAGCTGCTGCGTCTGTGCGGGGAAACGGACTTGCATAACTTCACTCTGAATAAAGGTAGCATAATTAACAAAAAACTCATGATGTAACCTATTGCAATATTTTTATGTTCATGTTCAAGCCCAAACGCCATACAAAGTAGTTGATGTCCTTTATTTAAAATTTTAAATGAATATTATGTGCGTTACAGTCCTCTATTCCAAACTTATTACTTATGTTATGGGTTTGGTTTCCGCACTTAGTCCTTCAGGTGGACCATTGTGCGTGAGCCATGGTGGCCGTCGGTGGTTATTCCAACCAGCCCACCTCCCTCCAGAAGCTTATTAGGTCTCCTGGTCTGTCGAGAACATCTGTGTAGGATCTGGGTGTCCCGAGGGTTTTTGATCTGATCTGGGTGACGCCTGTGCACTCAAAGAGCACATGCGCAACGGTTTCATCAGCCTCCATGCAGGCCCTGCATAGGGGGCTGTCCGTTATGCCTATCGTATGGAAGTGTTTGTTCAGTGAGCAGTGTCCCGTGATGGTCCCCGTCACCAGGCGCAGGCCTTTCCTGTCCAGACGTAGCAGTCTCTTGGTTAGCTTGCCATCTAATGATGGCATGGCTTCCTTGGACTGCCTACAGCCTGGTGACGAGGACCACCAGTTCTCTGCCTGTGTGTGGGTGTGCTTTTGTAGCCACCTGCGTAGTTGATTGAAGGGGATGGGCACGACTGGTTCCGGTCCGTAGACTGGCGTGCTTGAGGCCCTTCTGGCCAGCTCGTCAGCCGCGTCGTTACCTAGTGATCCACTGTGTCCTTTTATCCATTGTAGTGTCACTGTGTTGCGGTTCGATACAGTTACCTGTTCAAGCGCCATGTGACATTCTAGTATTAAATTTGATGTGATGCATCCCTTCTTTAGGGATTGGAGGACTGAAGCGCTGTCAGAGAGTATACGAACATGTGTGTCCGTAACTCCCCTGGCTGCTATGGCATGGGCCGCTTGTATTATACCCACACACTCGGCTTGGTAGACCGTGTTGAGCATTCCTAGCGGGCTGCATATGTTTATGTTGAGGTCGTGTGAGAAGACTCCGACTCCAGTTCCGCAGTCGGTCTTTGATCCATCAGTGTAAACTCTCAGCTCTCCCGGGCCTGAGTAGTCGCACTGCTCCTCTTTAAGCACTACGTTGTAATGCTTTTGAAAGCAGTATTGCTTAGGGGCTTTGTCGCAGGGTGATGCCATCATTGGCTGTCGTTTGATTGCCTCGTCCTTTAGGCGTATGTGCTTGATCCTCGAGTCTTTGCTTAGGGTTCCTGATAGCTGGAGCCTGAAGGCAGACAGGGCCGCCTCCTCTCTCACAACGAGGTGTAGGGGAGGCAGTCCAAGCATGGCCTGTAGGGCAGCGGTGGGCGCAGTTCTCATGCAGCTTGTGATTGCCACACAAGCAAATCGCTGCAGCTTTTCAAGATCTCTTTAGGCTGTGCTCAGGTCTGTTCTGGGCCACCAGACTAGTGAGCCATATGTGATGATTGGTCGGATAACTGTGGTAAAAACTTATTACTTATTTCTAGACTTATAACTACTGCTCATGAATCTATCAATTGTACCAATGTTTACGTACGCATGGGGGGGGGGGGAGGGGTAAGAGCTTTGCTTACTTTTGCTGACGAGAGTGAGGGGTGGGTTAATAACTGCAAAAAATCTGCTTACGTAATACTTGAACGGCCCCTAAGCTCGAGTTTGTTTCTACATTAACATCAACAGCGGAAACGAAGTAATAGCGCGAGCAGGCGATGCGATGCGATGGGTCGGCGGAACAAGGGATTTCACGCGGACGAAGTCGCGGACAGAAGCTGGTATTTTATATGAAGTGGCTGCCTTCCCTCCACAATCCGGTGACTGAAATGCCCCTTGGTAGGACTGCTTGTCAGATTTCGGGCGTCAAAGATCTACTAATGAGAGCCAGGAGTGGCGTCTTGACGTTAGTATGAACTGGTTGGTCACACAACAAGTATAAGCTACACATTTTGATCGAACTAACAAGGCCCTTCTCCTGAGGGTCCGTAGTCTGAAGAAGCCAGTTCAACACTAAAGCGCCATAACCCTTTCACTGCTCACCTGATCCCAACATTGTTGGGAAAAGGCTATAACACCAAATTCTTACCGAACAAAACTTCTATTGCTCGACCTAGATCTTCTGGCATCTTCAAGCGCCATAGTTTCAGTCCTGGGCACAGTAGGGGCGGCCAGGCCAGCCAAGGCTCCCAGTGCGGCTAACAAGGCCCTTCTCCTCGGGGCCCGTAGTCTGAAGAAGCCGTGACGTTCTACACTACAGCGCCATAACGCTTTCGCTGCTCGACCGGAGCGCATGTTGAAGCCGAGGACTGTGTCGTAGGATTCTGACTGTGGAAAGAAGGGTCATTTAGTTAGAATTAATAATGGTTTATGTAGGTCGTGGATTGGTTAAAATCGCATGATATGAATGCCATTGGTGAGAAGCTAGTAATATAATAAAACTATTGTCTATGTATTAATTTATGACTTACTAGCTGCACCCCGCGGTTTCACCCGCATAAGTTTCGATCCTGTGGGAATATCGGGATAAAAAGTATCCTATATGTTAATCCTGGTTATAAACCATCTGTGTGCCAAATTTCATTCAAATCCGTTCAGGAGTTTTTGCGTGAAAGAGTGACAAACATCCATTCATCCATACAAACTTTCACGTTTATAATAGTAGTAGGACTTGTTGACCCGGCGAACTGCGTACCGCCTCAGAATCAATAAAAACGAATGTATTAGAAAATGAATTTATCGTGAAAATTAAATTACTTTTCGATCGTTATTTTTCGTGAAATTTTTCCGTGTTTTAATAGTTATTCTGCTATTCGGAGCAGAGAAAAATCGAAGATCATAAAAATCGGTCCAGCCTTTCTTGAGTTATTAATGGTGTAACTAACCCGACTTTGTTTTATTTATATAATAATATGATTAATTTTTCTATGGATATTTCTGCAGTTTTCAATATAGTTTAGAGATTTTTTAGAGGAAGGTTTATGACTGCAGCCGTCCTAAGCGTCTTGTATAAAAATTTTACCTCGTAATTAGTGTAAAAGCATTTCATACCCTGTCCATTTAGGTAAACCGTTTTTTGACAGATGAAATACGCATAACAATTATATTTTTTTACACAACTGATACAGGTACGGTATTATAATGTCTGTAAGACATTACACATTTATCATTATGACATTTATCAAGTCATATATAAGATAAATCAGTTTATATATTTTAAAGTTTTACATAATCTAAAATAGTTTCGTTCTAAGGCAGCTGTCGAAAAACGGTTAACCTACTGGACAGGGTATAAAAGGCTGAAAACTGCAAACTTACAGGTTCCCTCTTCAGCTGTATAAAGAACTGTTTCTTCTTGAAGGAAATCTTGACGATTTTACTCCAAGAGAAGGTGTTCACTCTGATGTTGTTCTGAAACACGACGATACCTATTGACGTCACGCCAATAAATATGTCTTTGCCGTTGTAATCCTGTAACCAGAAGAAATAGAATTATTAGCGAGAACAAAGACAAATGTAAAAAAATTGCATCCAACTATGGGATAAACAAAGGGCGACTGCGCAACTCTAATATCTATGATCGTTTTTAACCGAATTCAAAAAAAGGAAGAGGTTTTTTATGTTTGTTACCTCAGAACTCCGTTATTTGTAAGCCGATTTGCAAAAAACTTCTTTTATTTGAAAGGATATACTTTCAGATTGGTCCAAATTTCATCAAAAACGGTTTAGTAGTTTGGTTTTTAAACCAAAATTACTGGTAAAAAAAAGTTATTGGCACACAACGAAAATGCGAACCCAACGACACCGACTTCCGAAATGAAAGGTATTTTTCACTTTGTAGTATTTTTTGGAAGTCGGTTGTTTTTTTTTTGTAAAAAAAGTTTTTATTAACGCATGAAAATGGGATGATAGTAATATGCGTTGACTTCGATTCTTATACTGTCTTTCACAAGTGGTTTTTACAAGTCTCTCGAATGTCTCGAAGCTTCTGGATTTGTGAAGATATGGACAAGTAAGATTGTGCACTTTTGTATCTTTTGTTATCGAAAGTCTTGTTATACTGTCGTCTTTCATAAATGGTATTCACAGGTTTCTCAAATGTCTAGAAGCTTCTGGATTTTTTAAAATATGGGCAAGATTGTGCACTTTTGTATCTTTCATCATCGAAAGGCTCGTCTGTTTAATTTTTCTGTATTTTTACACGACTGCTCAAAATGGAGTCTAATGTATTCAGGGTTGATGTATGTTTGTATGTATGTGAGTTTCTTTATTCCACCATAACTTTTAAATGTCTGAACAGATTTGGATGTATGGGGTATCGTTAGAATCCTTACATCATTCCGAGTGACACTGGCTATATATTTTTTTGAAAAAAAAACAATATGGCGGCAGTATGGTTCCATTTGGAAAAGTAAAAAAAAAATTCCATTCTGTGGAACACTTTTTAATCTAAGAGGTCCCCCGACTGCAATGACAATTTTATTTATCTGTTTAGTCAGGAAATACAACTTGTTTTTTACTTTTTAGTTCGTTTTTTGGCAGGGAAGTCGTGTTTTTAATTATTTTGTTTTTCTATATTAGAAGTCTCGTCTGTCGAATATACTCAATATGAATCTTCTGGAAATCGGTCCCAAAACAGAAGGAAAACGCAAGCATTAAAAAAAACGTTCATAGCATTATAAAATCATCTACATTTTCAATTCAATCCACAGGACCACGTGATGCCATGTAATGCACGATGTCGATGTAATACATGTCACATATTATAATAATATACATTGCACTATATTTGGGTCAGAGGATAATTTACTGCGTTATCACATCACACCAATGTTGGGGCAAATCTTGGCCAATTACTGTGCATGCAATACTTATCTAAAGAAAAAATGATACTAGGTTAATTTCTTTCGAGTAATTTATCTATTGTATACGCCTTGATTTTGGTAATGACTCATGATAAAAAACCATCAAAATAATAAACAGTAGCAAATGCATTAACGATGAGAATTCGCCGTTTACATCAAGTTTTCACAACAATATTATTTGTATAAGGTAATTCGAAAATGAGTCTTCATGCACCTAAGGAATAGTGATTCTAAGGAAAACCACAAGCCGCTGTGACATAAGCAAATGGGTTTGGTATATTACGAATAACAATCAATACCTGTAACTTCAAAAAACCCACATAAGGACTTTATTTATTGGAAAGTAACTGTGCAGAAACAATTCCCACATTCATTAATATATGTTTATACTGGTATTCAGCAGCATCCGGTTAGACTGGAAGCCGACCCTAACATATATGGGAAAAGATTAGACAGATGATCATTCATGAATGTGAGAATCGTTTTGCTTATGCCCATTTACATATTGGCTTGTATTCTAGAACACTACTCAAGCTCTACACAAATAGAAAGAAAGAAAGAAAATGCATTTATTTGCGGCAAACATGACGCATAAAAAAAGGACATAAACACACAAAAAAAAACAAGTTGGAGGTAAACATGCGTCACATTCACGCAAAACGCTATCTGCACTTATACCATCATAGTCAGTCTATAATGATCCCACTCCTAGGACACAAGCCTCCTCCTGAGTGGACCGTTATCCACCACGCGGGTCAATGCGGGTTGGTAGATGTCACATGTCTTCGATTTTTTTGGTTCTAGGACATGCCTTCCTCACGATGCTTTACTTCACCGTTTTGAGAGTATTGGTGATGCAATTATTTATAGTTTTTTTTTTTTTTTTAAGTAAAGCGCCTGCCTTCACTTACATACATACTCCTTTTGCTTCGGGTTTTCAATTATTTTAATTCCACATTGAATAAAGAAGAATGTTTTACCTTAGCAGGATGCGACTCAACACCGTAGCAGTCTAATCTCTTCGCGTGTTCTAGAAAGTTAGCTTCAGCGTCGGCGGGTAACTGTCCTTTGTGTAATTTGTGGAGCTCTCTGATTCGACGCTCGTCTTCTGCGTTCTGTTTGGGCAGCAGACAGAGGTCTGACAGGTAGTTCGGAGGGTGTTCTGATACGTTGTAGTCGCCCAGTTCCGCTGGAAATTGAGAATTTTTGGGTTTAAGTAAATGTTTGGCCTTTAATCTACACAACCGACTCATGACCGATGAAGGACACTGTGGAAGGAAAATCTGTACAGAAAAGTAAGACAAAAAGAAGAGATTATCACGTGCTAAATTTGATAGTTGGACTTATGGTTAAGATGAATGAGTATTTTTGGATTGTCAAAGATTTGATTAGTTATGCTAAATCTGATAGTTGGACGTATCGTTAAGATGAATGAGTATTTCTGGATTGTCAAAGATTTGATTAGTAAATCAAAGATTGTTCTACCACGCAAGTTGTATAGGAAAGAACAACCTGGTTAAGTTGGCCTTTAATAGTCCGTCTCGTTCTCTTCTTTTTATAAGTTTCAAACAAGAAGCCGAAAAAATCTTTGCTTAGGCCCGTTTGAACCACTAATCACTAAAACATCGTTCTATTTCTGTCAATTGCTTGAAGATGACAGAGACAGAATGTTTTGAACACATGGTGTTTGAAGGAGTTTCGAAAAACGAACGTAAGCAACATATTGGTGTGGGGCGATTCAAAGAAAAATCATCGCTATTTAATGATCGCTCTGAAGCAATTCCTATTATTATTTTAATGTGGCATTAATATTCCCACAAACGTCAAACTCACGGCCAGATGGCACGTATTTTATTACAACCTTACGACACAATGATATCTAAGTACGTATTGATCACGTTTCAACCAATGCGAAGTACTAGACTTGGATGAAAACTAGAATATAAGTCAAATCTTAATTATTATTTGGGCTGATTATTATATTTTACGATGTCGTTTTTACTTCAAATACAGAGATCAAATGTATATTTTTGATTAGCAGAGCTTGATGTATGTTCAAATTACGTAGGATGTGTATATACATTGATTATGACCATTCTGGATTTAGATATAACTAGCGCCCCGCGGTTTCACCCGCATCAGTTTCGATCCCGTGGGGATAAATTATTGGGATAAAAAGTATCATATAAATGTTAATCCTGGTTATAAACCATTTGTGTGCCAAATTTCATCCAAATCCGTTCAGTAGTTTTTGCGTGAAAGTGTAACAAACATCCATCCATCCATCCATACAACCTTCACGTTTATAATATTAATAGGATTTTGAACTACTATTTTATGGTAAGCAAGCCGTGTAAAACATCGTGAGAAAACCTGCATACCCTAAAACAAATAATTCGAAGACGTGACTTCCACCAACACGCACTAGGTTCGCGTGGTGGATTACAGCCCACTCTCTTCCACAGAGAGAAGGCATGTCATAGAAACAAAAATTCGAAGACATGTCACGTGACTTCGAATTTTTGTTTCTATGACATACCGGTTTCCTCACGATGTTTTCCTTCGCCGTTTTTGTGAGCAGTGGTGATGAAATAAATTACACAAAGTAAAGTGCCTGCTTGAGTTCGAACCTACGACGTACAGTCACGAGCACCAATATGTCAACACTTGGCAACTTTCAATTGCGATTTTTTCGAGAAATAACGAATGCAACGTTGAAATACGACACATTACATAAACCTATGGGTTCTATGTTCGTTCGTTAAAAATGCTATGTTCGTAACAACATAAAATTTCATTAAAAAATAAAGGAGTAAATCGCTTTTGAATAAAGCCGAGTGTATACATACTTTTGCGCGTGACTGTACAACTCGTAAGTCGGGGGCATTACCACTGAGCTACCACTGTTCTTGCCACAGCCTATCTTGAACAAATGAGAATTGATTTGCCTTGCCTAGAGGCTCGATATTACAAAATTAACACTTACACACACATCATTATTACAGGTAAGTACACTTAATTACCTATGTATCGTTTGAGCAAGTAGGTACTCGGATACGACTCAAACAATTTGAAACCATTTATTCGTTTTGACCGATTTATTTATCCCTAAAGGAAAATTTTGAGGATAACGTTAAAAATATCTTTATGGGCAGCTCATTCTACCATAATATGTAATTAATTTAATATGTAGACACTAGACAGATAATACATAAAACAACCACTGTTGTCGTCCCCAAGAAATGGCCTCTTAATAGCGACGAATAATAATAAATTATAACTAATGCATTTTCAAAAATATGGGGCAGACCTTTGCCCGACAGTGGGACAATAACCACTTAATGATTATTTTCGAGATTTGGTAAATAACAAAAAACTTGAGAGGTGTCAAGGGACACCCGGATGGAACGAAGTTCCTTTCGATTAATTAGTGAAGGAATTGTAATATATATATATATATATTTTAAGTTATAATAATATTTTTTTAAGGAAGGAAGGAACTTCCGTTCCAAATCCATTTTATTACATTAACAAGATAACATGAAATGTGAATGTAGATACTATAAGTACACTTCTGCCAAGCCTTCGGGGAATGTAAGCATGAAATTATGATGTTGATGTTGTTTTAGAAAATTAATCCTAAACGATTTTTTTTTAATCTGTTGGATGGATGGATGGACCAAGACCGCTCGCTTAGCAATTAGCAATGCATGCTTGTTACTCTTTGGCACACAGGTAGTTTATGACCAGGATTAACACATAAGATACTTTTATCTCGACATTCCCACGGGATCAAAACTTATGCGGGTGAAACCGCGGGGCGCAGCTAGTTTATAATATTAGTATGGATTTGTCAACCTACCTTGCACAGTAAACGAAGCCAGCAACAAGGCGGTATTCTTAGGCGCATTCATTCTCCCATCAAGCAGCAACTTCCTGAGTTGAAGGCATAGCAGGTATCTCGTATACTCTTCAGCCAAACGTGACGGTTCGGGGGGGTAGAATCGGACAGCCAACCAAAACTGTGCGTTTGCGCCGACTTGCTTCTTCACTGATTTTGTACTGTCTAGCCAGCGCTGTGGAACAAAAGTAATAAAGATTTAGGAAATTGAGCTTTATTTTGTTAAAGTTAGGGTGTAATATTGTTTAGATTCAGTACGGGAAATAGGTCACTCTGTATCGACACCTGCATGTCGTTAATGGCGCGTCAGAAATATGTCAAGAAGATGGACGTATCTGTGTGTTGATAATATGCAAGCCTGGTTAGGCAAGAGAGCAGAATTTATTTAATTTGGGATGGAATATACTTAATTCGGTTAGACTAGAAGCCGACCCCAACATAGTTTGGGAAAAGGCTAGGAAGATGATGTAAAGAAAATTAATTGTAGGTACAAATTATGCAGGCCACAACCACATAGTCCCTCCTCCCTATGTACCTCCCTATGATTACGCTAGGGAAGCAGGGACAAGTAAGAACGGAAAACCACAAAGAAAATTCCTTCCTTCACACGCGTTTGTAAAATCCCTCTTTTTTGCTCTGCAAGACAAAATCAAACTAGTTGCTAATGTAATTGTTTAATTTATTTTTATTTAGTCACACCCGGACTTATTTCTCTTTATTTTATTTATTTTTTTATGAAAATCGTCTACTTTTAGAATGTTTGTAAATATTATATGTGAGCACCATGTATCTTTCACATAGTTAATTTAATATGTCATGGTTTCATTAATCCATTTTAATTCTTTTACCTATTGTGGTATAGTAATTTTATTTTAGGTGCATCCTCTTCACATATAATAATAATAATATAATATAATAATATATAATTAATGTATGCAAAATATTGAAAAACATTTTAAAAGAGTAACGGTGGAGTTGCTTGCCCATTCTTCTCCATACGAAAACTACCTTTTGGAAGGGGCGACTAGAATCAATTTTATTTTAAATACATTTTTGAAGATCAAAAGTGCCTTTTATGTGCCTATTTGAAATAAATGATTTGACTTTGATTTTGCCTATCTTTATGTCATTATTATTAGTCGGCTTTCCTCGTCATTCTTCACCGAACATGTCTTACTGGGTCGTAAAATACCTCAATAAACTAAAACAGATCTAACGCGTCACACAGCTTAGGATAATGGGTGACATTGATGTTCTTTACAGTGAGTGCCAAGATCATTTAAGAGCAGGAAAAAAATGCAAAAACATTAGAACAAAATGTCAGTTGACAGATGTTTACTGGCATGTTTTTGCTGACAGCTGATGACCTTAGCAACAGTACACGGAATGAATTTGCTAATGAAACTGGATTTCAAAAGTTGCAAGTATTTATGATACTAAGGGCGAATTTCAACAAACTTTTATACCCAGAATACTTAGGGCCGGGTTTTTTTTTATCCGTAGTTAAACTCAACCAATTGTTAAAATAGTAACTAATGGTAAAATTTTTGCAAAATGTGTTTTTTGATAAATTTTTAGTTTTACCAAACCTGATTTTACCAAAGTAAAATCAGGTAAAATTAGGTAAAATCAGCCGTAAGAAATCGTTTTTGAGAAAGTGATCATGAATATTAAAATTTTTAAGTATGTAGCTTTGTAAATAATCAACGCTTCCAAATTGTATAATCAAACGCGTTATTGCTTTACCACGTTAGACAACAATTCCCGATAAACTGAAACTTCAGTAAGGTTGAAAATATCTAATTGGCACATAGGCAAATAGACCTTGTCGTTTTATAACGTGCAAGTGACATTCAACCTTGGGTGATAAAGCAATTACGAGGTCTACTATACCTAGGTAACTATTGAGGCTGAATCTGATTCGGATTATCGGATTTCTAGGCTTAATTACTATTATACAAGTAGGTTTTGAGTATACTGACTAGCCAGCACTGCGGAAGAAATTAAAAAATGATTTAGGAAATTGCGCTTTATTTTGTTTAAGTTTAGGTGTAATATTGTTTGATCCAATACGGGTAACAGGTCACTCTGTATCGACACTGCGGGATTTCTACCCTAATTAGCTTTTTCTATATTTTCCGTTATAGTTGAATTTCTAAACATGACGGAAAACGAGCGAAAAGGTTATCAGTTACATAGTTACTTACTTACTACATGCAGTATAAACCAAGTGAATCCGAAAGAAAACGAACTCTCTTTTACTTTCGAATAGCTGCCTATTAAAATAGTGGTTTATTTACACATATTATTTATTCTACCTTCATGTAATAATTGAACTGTACCATTGCTTGATAAAAGGAACCTATTACAACATCAAACCAAATCCCACTCAAATGGATCTAACGCAGAATGTCCCATTCGCGAAATGTCACCGTGAAAACGAATGATTACAAAAAATAATGCAATTTATATTTACTTCGATCGAAATTGGAGATAAGATTCGAAAGAATTAATAAAGGAGTGTCTAATCAAAAAATTCCAATGATTTACGAACAATTTCTAGCAATAATATAATTAAATTTTTAAATAATCTGAAAAAATTGAGAATTTATCTCCAAAAATTCTAAAAAAATGTTTCTTAAAAAATCGCAAAAAATAATAAGCTATATCTTTATCAACGAACTGATGATAACGAAATTATTTCTGCATATTAATTATGTAACATAATACTGCTAGTTATGTTAGAAAACATCCATTGGTTTCTTACTAAACTTCAACTATATCCGACGACCCTGGTTACTTATTTCCCTTGGTGACTGTATTTGGAGAAGGACTCAGGGACATACTTTTCATAACATAAAATTAGAAACTAACTGTTAACTTCAGTTACTGCCAGTACATAAAACAAATAACCAGCTATGCTTGTAACGATGTGTTAACTATGGCATCACGCAATCGCTAATCAATAATAGGTACTCTAATGTTTTTTCTTAGGTGCCTCGAACCAAGCGCGAGTGCAACTAATTTTAACACGGCTAACATCCGTTTCGCGCACCTTGAATCGATGTAATACCTAAATAAAAACGGTACACGGGAAGACAGCTCAAGATTATCAAGACTTTCCAATTAGTATTACTTCATCCAATATTACAAGCCATTGTTCCTGCCATAATTATATTGAAGTCTTGACATGATAATTAGCATGCATTTTTATGGTACCTTACCTCGAAAGGTAAACGGAACTATTAAGATCACTTTTGAATACTCTTAATTCGTCTGTCTGTCTGTCACAGACGTAAAGAGAAGCTGCAAAAAGAGAAACTAAGGTCTTTGAGATTTCGCATGATCCAATGCTAAGTCTTTATTTATAACGCGTACATTTATAATTCTATAATCAAGAGTTATTAAATGTGAAATACACAAAGTTAGACACACGAATTCTAATTTGCGCAAGCAAGCAAGATGTAGGTACCAAAGTTAGTGTTGAAGTTACAAGGACGTGCAAAAAACAAATTAAATCTTCCGACTAATAAAAAAGAAACTATTGGTGACGAAACACGCATGTGCGTTTGTAAAATGATATCCTTTGGCCCTCAGCAGAGTGCATAACACCATATAAGGCAATACTATGTAAAAGTAATAAGTAAATTAAGCGTCGCAGACAAATATGACCATTATTTATAAAAAGTTAACATTCACATTCATGTGCAACAATTGCTGACATTTCTATAAACGAAAATGAACTTTATGATTTCAAGAATAAGGCACTTACATATTTGTATGAAACGCTTCCGTAACCAAGCAGTGTCCTCTAAAAATCTGGCCCTTAAGTACAGCTGTTAAAGACATCATAAAATACTAAGAATACCAGACATATATTATGACTCAGAGTATGACAACACAATTTAAAAAAAATCCATAATCTTTGAGTAGGAACTTCCAAGGATTTAGTGTGAATTGCACTGATATTTATAGTGAGTCATTCTTTCCAACAGACTTGCACGTTAGTATAATGGTTTTAGATCTAATTGAATTAAGTAAGCAGTTCTACTTAGTGCTAATTTTTAATTGGGACAATTAATTTAAAGGAGTGATGAATGAGCTGAGCTGCAAGAAAAAATATGTCACAGTATTTTTTTTTTATCTAGTGGTAATGTTGTCAAAAAATAAAAGGCCAGTTTTGACATTTGAGAATGCGTTCTTGACACCTCTCAGTTTCATACAAACGAATACGTGTTTTGCGAATTTGATCTTTATTAACTACTAGCTTCTGCCCGCGACTTCGTCCGCGTGAAGCAACTTTCTTAATTTCTTTCCCGTAAGAACATTCTACAAAGTATTAGAAAACTTTTAAAAAAAAGATAGATGAAATCGGTAAAGTCGTTCTCAAGTTATGGCGTGACCAAGGGAAATAGGGATTCATTTTTATATGTAGATAGATAGACTAGAACTGTCAATGCCAAAACGGGCCTTTTATTTTTTGACAACTTTAGCATACTTCGTCCGCATGATATTTCTTCTTCCCCCGACCCACTCCGTAGCATCACATCACCTGCCGGCGCTATCACTTAATTTTCGCTTAGCTTACCTTCTGATTTTTTTCTTTTTGCTCAGCTCCTTTGGGTTATAGCGTGATGTTAAATAGCCTATACCCTTCCTTAAGAATTGGGCTATCACTTGCAATTTATTTTTTTCAAATCTGACTGGTATGTCCAGAGATTACCCCGTACATACAAACAAATTTGATCTCTTAATAATATTAGTATGGGTCTGGAATTTTAGACTGTTGTTGATGTTTTACACTTATCTTGCACTGTTTTTCTACAGGTGCGTGTCAGAGGCTTCAGAGCACAGCTGATACTGAAGTTGTCGCAACGGGGCACTGGTCATAGTAATAGTTTGGTGGGAAACTTTGCAGCAGTTCAACGGTTTCCCGAGGATATCAATAAATTATGAAAAACAGCGCGGTTTTTGAATGTTTCAACTATTAGTAAAATCAAATCTTTAACCAAGCCATAACAAGGTATATACATAACCTCGTATATAGGTAATAACAATCTGCCTAGCCTTTCCCCAACTACTTTAAGGTCAGCTTCCAGTCGGGACCAACAGCTTAATGTACTTTCTGAGCCACGGAGGGGTAGGAGCTAGGTATGTATAGATGGTCACCCATCCACGGACCAACAACGGCAATCGTAGCTCAACCTGATCGATCGACCCGTGCGGCTGTTATTACTTAGCCACAAGCCCCTCCTCCAACAGAATTAAATATGGGCACAAATTTTCAACCTGGGGTTTTCGGCCTGGGAGAGGCCTATGTCCAGCACTGGACTGCAATAGGAAGTTGGTTGACTGACTGATTTTCAAGTCCTTAAGTTTGCCTGATCGCAATTTGCAGTTTCTATTTAGATGCAAATCACCCAGTTATCAGTCTATTTCGGTACTACTCGTATTTGGTCCATTATCAGCAAGTTAGTCTCAGCGTTTGTTTACTAGACACATTTCCTAGTACGATTTTATTATCTCGTCTAGTTCAATAAGGAACAATACTAAATATTTAAGCCCAAGAAATGCATAATACGGTGTAGTTATCAAGAACAATGGTTTATTTATCAAAACGAAATCTCGTGTGTAGGTATGAATAATAGCTATTGTTAATTGCTGTAAGAGTACAATCAACAATTTATTGCATTTCCTTACGCAACTAAGCCATTGCGTAAGGAAATGCAATGGCCATAATAGTAGAATATTGGTATAGGTCATATAGGTCATTTATTGTTAAAAAAAAAACATAAATATCCGTTGTCTAAACTAATTCTACTTGCTACTACAAACACAAACTTTCGCAATATTATAAAGGCGAAAATTTGTGTTTGTGTGTGTGTGTTTGTTACTTCTTCACGCAAAAACGGCTGAACGGATTTGGATGAAATTAGACACATGGGACAGACCATGGCCTGGATTAGGACATAGAATACTTTTTTTACGATTTCCCGACGGGATCGAGACTAATGCGGGTAAACCGCGGGGCGCAGCTAGTAGTTTTATAATAAAACTAAGTAAGTTACTAAGTAAACAGTGCGTAATATAGTGCGTACATGACCAGAAGGCCAATTCTCGTAATTTAAAACGTTCAAAGTCTAGTCGCAGTGTCATCTCGGCAACAAACAAATGTCAAAAACTTGTCAAAATGTAGGGTTTGAGGTATTTATGACAGATTGAGACTGAGATCAGACTGTGAACGTCCTTAAAATTACGAGAATTGCCCCTCAGATGTATGAACGTAAATGCAGCAAAAGGTGTATGTAAGGATCGTTGCAGATGGCGTTCTGTAGTTTCTGCCTATGAAAAGAATGCGTGAACTTATGGATTTTATATGTATTACTGTATGTATATTACTAGGTACATCCAGTACATGTAACTTAATATTTGAGAAGTACCTGACAGTAAACAGGAAAATAATTAATTTTATGAAAATTATTGACAGTTAATAATTTTTATGTTATAAATAGTAATACTGCCTCAAAGAAGACTCAAGGTTTACCTGTATACTGCAAAATAATTAATTTGTGAATACAATTGTGCAGTCCGTAATATAAATAAACACAGAATATTTTAATTTCTTGAATGCTCTTTGTAATTAAATATATTTCAGAGACATTATGAATACAATGGACCCCCGGTTATCCGGCGACCCTGTAATCCGACATGCCTATCACTGTTGAATGTAGCAACACAAACATTATTTTGACATAGGTACATTTCCCTGGCCCTATTTATTATTTTGATTTGTAATTTGTCGGATTACATGGTACTCTTTTTCAAAAAATTCTTAGGCAGTACTCTATAATCCGACAAATTCGATAGTCCGTTACTGCCCTACAAAACGATTGTTGGATTACCGGGGGTCCACTGTATTGTACTTGTTTTAAATGAAGCATAAGGTAATAGAACATTTTCGATTATAAAGAAAGAAAAAAAAAAGAAAATACATGTATTTATTTCTGGCAAACATGACACATAAAAAAGAACATAAACACAAAAAAACAACAAGTTGGGGGTAAACATGCGTCACATTCACGCAAAACGGCCACCACTCAGCATAATACTAAGACCCTATACGAGACAGAGCCCCAGCGCTAAACCACTAATTAACTCTAACTAACCGCAAAATATATTATTAATTTATTAATTTTGTCGTGATAACTAGAAATTAGTTGTGTGGGACCAAAATTACCGTAACTTTAAATCAAAACATTCATTGATGTACCTTTGTAATTACAAATACATACATAACATCACACCTACAATCCCCGAACGGTCAGGCAGAGGTGTACGTATACTACACCACTGGGGAGTTTGTTGCGCCA
This sequence comes from Apamea sordens, assembly GCA_945859715.1. NCBI lineage: Eukaryota > Metazoa > Arthropoda > Insecta > Lepidoptera > Noctuidae > Apamea > Apamea sordens. The sequence goes on along the minus strand of OX243998.1, from coordinate 15,292,395 downwards.
CTTCTTCCCAGCGAAAGGACTAGGAAGTGGTGAAGGGCGGGCGTTTTGGGGGGACTGTCTTTTGTAATTTTGACGTTCGAAAAGGGCTGATTCTCAGCCTAATTTGAATAAATGACTTTTGATTTTGACTCCCACAATCCACATATCACCAGTTATGTTTAAGTCCTATGTACAGACCCCAGCACATCAAGCTACTACAGTATATGTCAAATTTATTTAAAAGATTTTCAATGTTACCGCTAAAACATTAAGGTTCAAGGTTGATTGGGAAAATTTGTCAGTTTCGGGTAGCTTGACCTGCTGGCGTCTGTACTAGGGAAGGGCTTATTGCCATCAACAGGCCACAAATCCAGACTCCGATCTGCTACTGAGAAATTCCTAATGGGAAAATCCAATAACCCTTTGCCCAACCTGGGAGTACAACCAGTAGACTGCTGAATTTGGAATTATGACTTCTAAACTCAAACCCTTTATTGCATTCATGTGTACATTTCGATGTTACAATATAAGTAAATTCCAACATGAAACCTGGTTAGGGCACGGCAACATAATAATATTTTTAACATAATCTATCTATTATTATATACCTATATAAAAATGAATTGACGTTTGTTAGTCTCACAAAAACTCGAGAACGGCTGAACCGGTTTGCCTAATTTTGGTTTTGAAATATTTGTTGAAGTACAGACGCCAGCAGGTCAAGCTACCCGAAACTGTCAAATTTTCCCAATCAACCTTGAACCTTAATGCTTTAGCGATAAAGTCGAAAATCTATTAAAGAAATTTGACAGATTGTAGTAGCTTGATGTGCTGGCGTCTGTACAAAGGTTTAAAAAGTGAAAAAAATATGTAATATGGGCTATGGTAAAGCATTTTTATCCGAGAGGGTGGAAGATGTAATTTGTTTTTATGGCGTTTACGTTATGAATATATTTTGTTTTTGGAAAATGTTGCTACTTTTAAATACAAATGTGCAAAGGTCATGTATGTATATAGAAGGTAAAGTTAGGAGTTTTAGTTTAACAAAATATGGCCTACAGCTCTGGGTATTGTCAATATGGGCTAGTATTCTACTAGCTCGCTAGTATAGCCAGCTAGTATTCTACTACTGGTAGAAGTCATAATTTCAAATTCAGCTAATAGAAAACAAATATTGTCACTACAAACCTAAATGTAAACTATTTATGTCATCCTTCAATAGTAAACAAGATGTATCAACAATTAACCTACTTTGCTAGTAAAGTAAACCTATAAATCTCAAGCAATTATGCAATCACAGAACTGTTCTGGTTTCCTGCTAGGAAAACTTTCAAACATCTATAAATATTTATTCAAAACATCACTCTTTACATTGTTATAGTACCTTGTATAATAATTATTAGCCATTTTCTTTTTAAAGACCTTTATTGGTTTCTTAAGCCTTGATTCGTCACAAGTAGCGGAACCATTTTTGTCCTCTTTGTTTGACAAAACCTTGAATTTTTCTAAGTTCTAAGTTACTTGAGGGATACCCTATTTTTACAGCCTGACAATCTAATGCAGAAGAATCTGACAAATGAGGAGAAATTGGTTACCTACTAGTAATATACCTACCCCAGATTATGAAATAGATGTTAGGGAAATTACAACTAAGGGGCTCAGGTACAGTCTGATCAGTTATTTTACTTCTGATTATGCATTACTGTCAAATTCACAGTGATCCTACATATTGTTGTCTAATAAGGATAAATGAAGAAAGGAAAGATCCTTTCTTCATTTATCCTTATTCCCATTACAATAAGGTTGATATTGGGTTGCTGCTCTTAGAGGTAAAATAATTGTGAACATACTGCATTCACTGCAAAATTACCCTGATGGTATTGTGGGACTTAGTCATGATTTGTGTTTGTTTTACCTTATTATAGAAAGCAGGTATAAATTTTATAGGGATTATTTTTATTTTATTTTTATTTATTTAATACATTTTTATATGTCAATGCTACTGGATGGAATGTTACTGGATATTTTGCCAAACAAATTAAAACAATTGAATTTGAATTGTTTTAATAGTGGTTGTTTCTAACCATTTTTGTATGCAATTTGCAATTATTTTTTAATATTCCATCATGATGATGAATGACTGGGCATTTAATGGTTTAAGGGCTGATTTTTCAATCAACAGATATTTTTTATTTGTGGAACAAAATTGACGTCCGACTGATTTTTTATGGAACAACTGTCAAAAATTCAAAATTATTCCTGGGATAAAATTATCAGGTGTTGGAAAAATAAGCCCTTAGTAAAATTATTATTGGACTAAGGGCTGATTTTTAATAGTTAGATAACTTTTATCTGAAAAATAAATTTGACAGTTTGACATATTATTTTCTAAACAAAAGCTGAATCTGAGGAATTAATATTGTGGTTAATAAAGACAGTTGAAAAATCAGCCCTTAGTCTTAATACAAAATTTGTTTATGCTAAAGTATAAATCAACAATAAAACATACCGTTATTTCTGTGTTTGTTGCACTGGGCGATGCTCCATTCTCTGTAAACTGTAGCCCAAAATAGTCCTTCTCAACTAATTCTAAATGTTGATACACTTGTTCTAGCAGCACATTTCCTTTAGCTTTTTTCTGAAAAGAACACAGATTTCATGAAAGGACTTTTGTGTCAGATGTACAATACTACTACTTAAAAGTCTATTAAATATTGTTCGCTCAGTAAAAAAATAATCCTATGCCTTGTCAGCATGCACACTCGTTTTGTTATAATAAGTATTGTTTTAGGATTAATACAATATTATAAGGAAGAGATTATTTTCAAGGCAATATAGACAATATGAAATATTTATATAAAGTAATATTTATCATAATTATTTTGACAGTAATATCATTGTCATACCGCAAAGGAATTAACTGATAATTTAAATCCTTGGAGGGCTTAAGTACCACTGGATTAGTTTGCCACATCCTATACAAAAATAAATGAATAATATAGGATGGAAGGGACGTAGATGCACAACCTGCACCCTAGTTACATAACACACCATCAACCACGAGAATTCTTTTGAAGGATATTGCTAATCCATTGCTTTATATGTTCGAAAAATTTGTCTACTCAACAAAGTAAATAACGTAATGAATGTTGTTGAACTGTCTAAATGAAACCCAGTGCTACTGATAGTGGGTAACGCAATTACCTCTCCATACCATGTTTCAGTACATGATTCTAAACCCCATTGAATTTAAATTTTTCGTCAGTTATTTTAAAAAAAGTTAGCTCTGTCTGCCATACATTTTGACCATGTAGGTGTATTGCACTTTTCTATGAAACAGCAGATTTTTTTTATAACCTGTGAAAAATTCTACTCTAGGGGGTCTAAGAAAGAAAGAAAGAAAAAAAAGTTTATTTGGACACAGTTCGTGAAACACAGATTACAAAAGAATCATGTGCTGGATTTGTGGTCTCAATGTCCCTGCCATTCTATTTATGTGAGTTTCATTCATCAATAGTTGAATTTATTTGCAATAATAATCATTTCAAAGTTTATCATTTAAGAATGCTTGCAGTATTTATCACTTTCTTAACTTACTGATATAGGTACATTTCCGGTGAAGAAATACTCACAAAAATTGCAAACTAATATTTACTGAAGTTACTCAATAAAATGAATAATTGAATAGCAATTGGGAACATTGAATGTGTATAATGATATTCTAATTTCAAGCTGTTCCTATATCAATTAGTTTTTTGATCATCATCATAGAAATCTTCATCAGATGTAAGTCAAGCTACATTAAAATAGTAAATAAGTGGAAACATTGTCTGTTTATTTTGTAATTTTACAGATATTGTTATAAGCTGAGGTTGTTGATAAACCATAAAACTATTGGAATTCTGAAACCATCAGATACCTACGTCAAAGACAAGGGGTTCCAGGAATTTTGTCTTTACATTTAGGACAACAAGCATTCATGAATTCAAATAAAAAGCTAGACAAGTACTTACCTCGATTTGAAAGGAGTGCTGGGTCTCATCCAAGAATTGCACAGTGACATTGAAGATGTTGAGCTTACGTTCGCGCGCCAGTTCCGAAGCACGCACGTTATACGTCCCGCTAGAACTGCTAAAAGCTCGCCGTGATACACTCTCGATCATCTCATCGATTAGTCACCCGCGGGCCACTTTTCTACCGGATTCCAGCGAGACGAGTCAACGCCCGACGAAGGCGAAAACTACACTTATCGCGTAACAACACTTACGACCAGCCAATTACGTATTATCGAAGCAAAACTTCAATTAACCTCGTGAATCATTCTGGACCTTCGCGACGACATGTATCTTCACAATGCACAAACGGTATTCCCAACACATGAGGCTGCCGTGACGTAATATTCTACGCAATTTTTCGTCCCGAAAGCTTTGCAAACATTAAACTCATGTTTATTATTATTGTCAGATGTTCGATCATGTATTTCGGTGCGCGGTTATTTTTATAACCAATGTTTACCGCTGAAGACACAACTTTGTGCTAAATAGGTCCTTTATTCTTAATATATTTTGTCCTTGTTTTAATTTCTATTTATAAATCTACTGTTTTCGTCAGATATTTTACAAATTCACTGAGTCGCTGATAAGAAATTCCGCCATATTGGTTTGGTATCACATCAGAATTAATAGTGATGAGCAAAACGAATAAACGAAGCATTGACATTTATGATAATCCATTTTATTTGAAATATACATACCCTATTCGGAAAATATTTAAACTTTTTCGAGACGGAATGTTATGGGCTTAATGTGCTCCAAATTGTTAAGATAAATTGTTGTTTTAAACTAATATGTAAAGAATATCTAATGTTAATAATATACTGGTCGCTTTAGAAAAATAAGTCAACCAAGATTTTACTTTACAAAACCAACTAAGTTAAAACACCACCTTTGCATAACATTGATCACAAGTTAAATGTATTGTATTGTGTTAATTTTTTCGAGAACTTGTTACTTCAAGTTGGTCAAATTATACGACTTTTACGATCATGTCACATCACTACTGGCCAATGTTTTGCGTTTAGTTATTTTAATAGAATTTACTGTTATTTTTTTTTTAAAGATAATTTATAATATTGTAAATATAATTATTATAAAAAAAATCTTTAGTCAATGCAATTTTCTATCAATATTATTTCATAAAGTATTAGCGTAGTAATAGTAGCAACGAAACGCAGCAGTTAGCGCCATTGTAATGGCGGCAACACTAATGGCGGGCTTTTTAAACGCATCGTGACACTGACATACTGACGTTGATCGGAAAAGTTCTTTTTCAGTTTTCTTGCTTGGTTTTTCGCTCGCATTCACAATACCAATTAATTAATTCAATGATAATAAAGCGATAATTAACTGAATTATTGAAAGGGAGACCAGATATATGAATGTGAACGAAGAAAAAAGAGTATGTACTTAAGGATCGTAGAATGCTACCTGCGTTCTGTAGTTTTTGCTTACCACCATGGAAAGAAGGCGTAAGTTTATGTATATTACGATCAGCGTTGCCAGACGTCCCGATTTTTTGTCTAAAATTAAATGTCCCGCGCGGAACAGGCTCAGTCCCGCTTTTAGGGGATAGAAAAATAAATAAGTTATTCGTAAGTGTTATTTATTATCATTCTCCTGTCCTTATCCCAATTTATTTGGGGTCTTTTCTTTCATACTTCTTTCCATCTTCGTTCTTCCATACTTCTCTATTAGTCGTCATCTCGGTAATCACACCCTTTCCCCTTTGTATTAGGTACTTATATAATATTATATTCCTCCGAAGGCTTAACTGTCTTACAGGTTAGACCAAACAGATATTGTTATTTGAATAGTAAAGTAACATAATTCTATTAAAATACATTTTCTACGACTATCTATCATCATTGTAAACATAATTTGAAACTCAAATAAAATAGTAAAAAATCTACAGTGCGGCCGTAAAGAGAATGCGTTCTTGACGCTTGTCAGTTTCATACAAACGAATACGTGTTTTGCGAAATTGATCTTTATTAGCTACTAGAATTGTCGCAATGATAGGTGTAAAGAACGCATTCTCTTAGCGGACCATTAATTACGTTTTTTTTTATTTTGGCCCGTTTTCGACTAAAGTATCCCGCTTTTTAAACTAAAAGGGATTCAAAATCCCGCTTTCCCCGAAAAAAAATCTGGCAACGCTGATTACGACGTTGACATACCTACCTACTTAGACATTCGCCTTGTCGGCTTTAAAACGTCGTTCAGAGAGATTCTAGATAAATAGCTAAAGGTACTAGGAATACGACGGAAGACGTATTTGACATTAATTTTACATAGGTTGGCCGTAGCAAAGAAAACCTGTTCAGGTGGAAATTCATAGACGACTCCGCCTTGAACTGTAGATGTGCTGTGCTGTTCCGTAAACGATGGGACACTTAATATCGTGTCCTGCGTGTCCTGTCAGCTGCACGTTACAGGAACTGATGGACGCTGGTGATGGCGCCAAACAAGTGGCTGAATTCTGGGTCGAGGCCATTTAGATTGCTATCGACACGCTAAGAAGAAGAAGAAGGTGGATTGTATGAGTTATTAAAAATATGAGTAGCTCATTTTAAATTTCAAAGAACATTTTCCCATTTAATGAATTAGGTTCTTCATATTTTAGCGTAGGTACCTAGGTAATGCAAGGTAATGTAACGAACCTCCTATAAAGCAGTGTTAATAATCTCAGATAATTTACATTCCATACAGTTATCTACTTTAGTGAAATGTATCCTAAGTTGATTTTTGAGTGACCATTTGTAACAAAAAGGTTCTATTTAGTTTTTGGTTGCAATAAAATTTGAACTTTGTTAACTATGACATTCAGTTTGTTGTTCCATACCTAACTAACAATAGCGATCTTTGACTCACCTAGATTTTCTAGTATTTTTTATTTCAAAAGTCCGCTGACGTCCTGAATAATAATAATAATATCCCTGGACATTTCACACAGCGCCATCTAGTCCCAAGCTAAGCAACCTAATGCTTGTGTTAGGGTAACAAGATGGCTGATAAACTACTTATATACATTTTTTTTGTAAATACATACATATTATAGATAGAAAAACACCCAGACTCGGAACAAATACATGTAGGTCATACAAATATTAAATGTTTAAATGAATCAATGTTTATCGTGATTTTCAAGATGTTCCAATAGCGAAAAGCCATACTTATCAACTCAGCCTATCGCAGTCCACTGCTGGACATAGGCCTCTCCCAGGCTGAGCCACAACACCCTGTCCTCCGCCTTCCGCATCCAGTCCGTCCGAGCAACCGTCTTAAGGTCGTCCGTCCCACACTACGCTTGCCGATACGCAGGGAAAAACCATATAATTATGTATAGTTAGTTAATTGTTTCGGTTCCAACGGAGAGATATCAGGGTCAGGGCAATGCCTGCTAGTGCCATGCTAAAACGCGACAGCACAAAGTTGGAAAAAAGCTAGGTTTTCCGGCACAGATCGGAGCATAGGCCTTTTCCTAACTTTGTTGGGGTCGGTTTCCAGTCTAACCGGATACAGCTGAAAACCAGTATTTTATATGGGCGTCCCACACTACGCTTGCCGATACGCGATCGCCACTCCAGGACTAAAGGTACTAAGATACGATAAAATGAATAAAACAAGCAATCAAACAGTTATCTGCCTTTATTCTGCTTCTCTTCATAAACCAGCAGCCATAATCATTCGCTCGGTACCATTATAGGAAGAAAAAATTAATACTCTATTACATACTGTTACAGTTTGGTTTGAATATGTGTTACAGCTGAAGTTATGTGTAGATTTTATAATTGTATTACTATTATTATTATAGATACATGTGGATCATGAAAACCAGGGTGCAACGCGATTTTGCATGGTAATATTTTTTTTATTTTAATTATACCTTTAGCGGGACTAGCAGTTTTATCGTTAAATTATATCATTTGTACTTAGCATTCTATGCTCTTTCTATTACGCTAATGTTTGATGGGAATCAGATTTTTCATACGCTATAAATTGTACGGAGATTTAATACTATACATTTAAAAACGTGAAACGACATGTACTGGCGTTTTTCTTCTAGAAAAGTGTAAAGAAGGTTTATTTAAAGGAATGACTTGCAATAACAAGGGTAATCTATTTTGATTTATAAATGAGAAATCTGATTCCTTTATTATAAGTACAGAGATTACGTGCAACATCGCATCGCACAATTTTTTTATTTTTAAGTCACTGTTTACCATACTGCTCGTGGTTTATGTAGTGTTGTGGTGTGTTTAAGTCGATAAAAAACCCTTTCCGTGAATATGATTTTTTAGTTTATGGCCAAACATCCCTTTTTTTAAATACGCTTTTTTGCATTTGTAATATTTTTGAAAATATAAATTTTGATAATATTTTTTCCCTTTGTTCCTAAATATTAATCCAAATAGTTTTATTATCCTTAATATTGTATTTACAATTTTTCAACAGCCGAAAAATATGTTCAATTTTTATAATATTATTTTTTTAACGACTCTTGTTAAGTAGTAGGTAACAGTACAAATATTAATGATCACAAGTTGGTTTTCATTGGTCATTAACATACAATATTACAATTACAGCCTTATTACTATTGGTAATACAGTTAACAGCAGGTCTTTATTTGAAAACTATCTAACTAAATTATTTACATAGGTATGTGATATTTTGCGAGAGGTATGATTTTGGAAGTATAATAATGTTTTACAAAGATTACCTTTCAAAAGGATTTAAATATATACCTAGTCAACCATCAAAATTTAAAAGAAATCAGCAAATATCACGGTTTTTAATTTTGTATTCCGAAATATCGATAAGGCACCTGTCTCCATAGACGTGGTGATATAATGCAATGACACAATTGCAAAATTATAGAATTTTGTTTGTCGATGATCTCAAATATTTTTTAATATCACTGTGCGTGCACCGAATAGTAACATCGAGTATTCTAAAATGTGAGTTTCATCGAGAGTTATATTATTTAAATTTTATTTAGGCATATTTCTCGCACAAGTTTATTTCTTAAAACATAATTATATATAACGTCAAATTTTAGTATTTTTGGAAAATCTACATATCATAAGTATACTCTTCAAAATCTACATTTCCAAATGCGAGGCAATTTTATTAGTTTAACAGTCACCGTGCGAGAAATATGCGCATTAAAATCATCTAACTTTAATTTCAAGACCCCCTGTTACATGTATTTCTATGAAAATGTGAATATTAATTATTCCAATTATAAACAAACTGCTGGGTGAAAATGGAAATCATATCGTTAATATCGCCAAAAAATCCAACTTGAATACTGCCTAATTACAATAAAACTTTTTTAAAAAGCTATGAAATTATACTTAATACATAAAACTAATAATACATTTCATTAAAATCAAATTACGAAAACAATATTTACAATTTACGGCAATATTAGAATAATTATATTTAATTAATCTATACATATCGTTTTATACCTATCTATCAACAAAAACCTACTATAGATTAATAAAAAAAATCTTAGTAGGTTATACTAAGATTGACGACACATTTTAACTACTTTCATAATATCGATATTAATCTTAAATCTAAAAAGTGCAACATTCGCTAATGAGAACGAAACAACTCAGAGTATTTTAATAAATTAATGTATCAGCTACATTACATTGTTATTGACGAAAATTAAACATATTGTACTTATTTACAAAATGCAATCTTTTTACAAAAGAAAACCTGGGAGCTACACTATTTTTTCATGTATGAAACATTTAAGTTGCCATCTTTGTGAGTTTCGCTAGACCGATGCTTTTATGAAAAGAGTAAAAGTTCCTATTTCATTAACATTGTTTGTCATTTTTCTTTTATAATCAGTTTATTTTAAATATACAAATAATGGGAATGGAAACATTGAAATGGTAAAGTGATTTCGACAATTCAATTTTATTACTTTGTACTAGTAAACACCTACATCAATCGCTACGACATTCCATTCATATCATTGTAAACTACATCGAGACGAATATTTCAGTCGAAATTTGTTTTATAATACATTACGTTACACTTAATACTATTAATCTACTTTCCATGTTTCATATTGGCTGGAATCGCATAAAGATTTGCGGTTAAGGCCAGACTTTTCATCAATAAAAAACAAAAAGAAACACTCGCCTTCATAAATAAGACACTATCGATGCAAATTATAATTAATTTGAATATCGAAACGAGATCACGAATCTACGTGCAGATCTTAAAGCAAAACCATCGATATCGATAACATTGTCACACCGTCGTATCCCACCACTAAACTCTAACTTTTTGTCGTCTTTTTTCGTACGAGACCCTGTACACAAATGGAAAAGATTGGATAAAATTCAGCGTCCATTGATGGATTACAAACTACGAGTAATATGATGGACCTTTTTAATGGACTTATGGACTTGGAAATGTGTCCAATATTCGCAGTTGTGTACAGGATGTTGTGTTTTTCATGTATTTAGACCATTCCTTTAGACATCATTCTGACAGTGTTCTTGAGTGCCTGTCGTTTGTTGCAGAACCATATTCTGATGACCTCGCGTTCGTAGCCGAGCTGGTGTGCCAGTCCAGTGATTTCAGTGCCTGAAAAAATTAGAACAATAGTATCAGTTTTTTATGTTTCAAGGTACGTACTTAGTTCTGAATGTCACATTAGATAATTATAATGATATAGGTATAGTTATTCCTTTGTTACAAGGTGACATGTGGCTAATGAGAATGATAGTTCATTATGTTTGCGGAAAATACTTTATTTTATAAAAATATGTATGAGTAGATTCTTGAGGTAGTTTCCCTTAAAGAATTGAGAATATAGAAAGAAAGAAAAAGTATTTATTGCGACTCCTACAGGATCATAAACTAAACTAAACACGGTTGAAAATAAAAATAAAACAAAAAGGCTCCTATCTCGCATGATGCTTCGACATTTAAAAAATAAATGTCGTAGCGCTGGTATTCTGATAGGGCCCGCTGTGATGTCACGGGCAATCACAGTACTAAATAAATAATAAAAGATATAATATTATGTAAAATATTAGCTTTAAAATAAATATTATTTATTTTTAATCCGCGCTAGACGTAACCGCATAGACGTAGGTACTTGTCTATGCCCTGAGTGTCTAATATAGGCACACTTCCATCCGTCCATAACAGGCGGGCAAGGAATTTCCTAAAGCAAATCGAGCCCTGCGCAGCATACCTATCTCAGTATAATCAGCCTAATATTTTGCCCACTGTTGAGACACAGGCTTCCTCTCTGTGAGAGGGAGTGGGCTTTACTATACTCTACCACGTGGGACCAGTGCAGGTAGGTAGATGTCTTCGAATTTTTGGTTCTAGGACAAGCCTGTTTCCTCACGATGTTTTCCTTCACCGTTTTGAGAGCAGTGGTGATGAAATTATTTACACAAAGTAAAGCGAACCGACGACCTACAACTTGAAGTTGAGGCCGTTACCTGGCCCACCACTGCTCTCCATCGAGCCCTAATCGCAGACTTCGAAAACTTTTTTTTTAGAAAATGCGTTTCAGCCGGGACCAACGGCTTAACGTGCTTTCCGAGGCATGGAGGGGTCTTGGTATGTGAAGATAGTCACCACGGACCAACCGCGGCAAGCGTACCCATGCGTCTGTTAGGTATTAGGTACATACTTAACCACAAGCCCTACCTAATTTCTCCTTCATGCAGCCTATTACATAATTAGGCCAATTCTCGTAATTAAAAACGTTGAAAATCTAGTGGCAGTCTCATCTCGGCGACAAAACTTGTCAAAAAATGTAGGGAAATTAGAGATATTTTTGACAGATTGAGACTGAGATCAGACTCGACTGTGAACGTTCTTAAAATTACGAGAATTACCCCAGTGATTACGGTGACGTAGGCACTGAATCATCTCCTTGTGGTTTCTAAACGACATTCGGAGAAATTCTAGATTTCCTGTTCGGTAGACGAATTATTTGATTTTTCAACTGTTAGGAAAACACTAGAATTTTTTATTGGTATGCATTTACTCACGCAGTTATCACTCACATGTACAAACATTCGAACAAAAACAACTAAGTATCGAATTCGCGACCCTAATCACTTCGGCCGTTTGTAGACATTTTTTTTGAGCCTTCTGTGTAGCTAGCTTCTGCTCTTTGGTATGCCTTTGTATTCTGTTGTATATCGTCTTGCCTCTAAGTACAAATTATATATTTTAACGCCCTTCTTCATAGTGACTGGCTGGATGTCCAACAACATTAATCGGCGGGGTAATTGCGTAACACACTTACAGTAGTAATGGCTTTCATTTTGACAGTTCCACAACATTCATTGCGTTATTTACGTTGTTGAGCAGACAAATTTTTCTGACATATGAAGCAATGGAATAGGAATATCCTTCAAAATCATTCAGATTGTGATTGAAAGTGTGGTACGCAATTAGGGTGCATATTTATTTATTTAAACTTTTCGAACAAAAAGGTACAGACGCCAGCACTTCAAGCTACTACAATCTGTCAAATTTCTTTAATAGATTTTCAACTTTATCGCTAAAGCATTAAGGTTCAAGGTGGATTGGGAAAATTTGACAGTTTCGGGTAGCTTGACCTGCTGGCCTCTGTACAAAGGCGGACTTAATGACGCGGGGCGTCGCGGGTCGCGTTGTGCGGCGCGGCCCGCACTAAATTCAAACATAATGGCGTTGTATGAGTGCGTTTACGGAGAAGCGATTTTAGACGCGTTTGCTTGAAATGGAGCGTTTTTTGCGGCCGAACCCGCGGCTGGCCCCGCCGCGTCTCACACGGCGTTTATCGCGGCGGCCACGCTTCCCGCCCCGCGTCACTATGAACAATGTCTTATATTGCCATACGTTTGTGTTTACGCGTGCGATGATAAGTGTCGCTTGACGCGCCGCCGCTCCGTAAACAGAAAATTGTACGACGCGCCGCGAGACGCCAACCCGCACGCGACGCGCGACGCCACGCGTCTCCGTAAATGAGGCCTTAGGCATTCTCTACCAGTCAACCAAGGGTGGTGAAGAGATTAGAAGGCAGCTGCTGCAGGTGGTGGCCATATTGTTTTGGTTTACGCATATGCCTGTCTTTAAGAACACGCTTAGTGCCTACAAGTGCCTACGGATTTGCTGTGTTTTGACGATCAATAAGATTTGTCAGGAGCAGTGGTGGGCTGGTGGCCCAGTGGTAACGGCCCCGACTTACGATTTTTAGGTCGTGGGTTCGAACCCAGACAGGCACTTTAGTATTATAAATATTTTTTTCACTATTGCTCTCAAAACGGTAAAGGAAAACATCGTGAGGAAACCGGCATGTCCTAGAACCAAAAGTTTGAAGACATGTGACATCTACCAACGTGGTGGATTACGGCCCACTCCCTCTCAAAGAGAAGAGGCCTGTGTCCTAGCAGTGAGAATATTATAGGCTGATTATGTAAGTTCCTTAGATTTGCTTACGTCTATCGTCTCTTGTTTACATATACCTGCTCGATTTTGTTTGATAGTCCAAAATCTAACAAATCCTGGTCCATGCTCTTTCGACTCAAAGCTTCACTAAAGCTGCGTATTCATAGCCTCAAGGGCTTCCAACTTCTCCAATAATTAAGACCCAATTAAATCGAACAAACGTAAAGTACTACGGACTTAAGTTATTACTAAATATCGTAAAACTTACCAGAGGGATGGGTGTTCCTTTCGAAATGCGCATTGAGTAGTTCCAGAGCTTGTGGTGTGAATGAAGTGCGTCGTTTTCGCTTCTTGCTTGGCTCCATCCCTATAAAATCTGTCAGATGGTTCTGGCCCGAAGCGTACCTGTAATGATTGGAATTTTAAACGTTAATAACGTTGATTTAAGATCGAGTTTTGAGTGAACTGCTGTAAGAACTTATAATTCGACCGGTCCTTTGTGTAGTGTCCCTGTTTATAGGCTAAGTGCTTGGGAAAGGTGATGAAGAAAGCGTTAGTAATGTTATTTTTGTGATTTCCTGAGATTACGTTACTGAAACGCAAAATATGTCTAAGTAAATTAGACAGCAGGTGCATTTTAACAACGTAACCTTAAGACATTAAAGCCCTTGAAGCTAGTTTTCACACGTAACTTCCGAAAACTACGCCAATCGAATTCTTAGTGCGATAAATTCGACGGACGTATTTTTCGTGGTAAAAGCAGCCCGGATAAACATTATACAGTAAGAGTAAAGAGTCAAACAGACTGAGGGGATTCCGGCGTCGGATTTAACTGAATCTGTTTAAACCTTAAGCGTTATAGACTCCAATCATAAGTGCTAAATATTGACGTCTACGAAGACAAAAATACTACTAAAAAAGTTGAAGAATACTTGCATTCACATGCGTTCAGGCAGGGTCACGCATGTAAATCCTATGGAAGATCCTAAACAAACGAAGCCTAAAATATAATATTGATTTTTGTAGCTGCGGGTGGTTAATAAATGAAGTTGGTAGCTTTCCGAGGAACAGAAGCTTCCTGTGTTCCGATAAAAGAAATCCTGAACCCGATATAGATATGGAAACAAGACTCAACGAAGTCAACTTATTCATGTTCATATTAACTTTAATATTAAACGGCTGATGGTAATAACAAGCCTTGCTCTGGTTTCATAATGACAATCTCATTTGAATTATCGTACATAAATGAATTTTCTTATTTTATCTTTTATTTCCCAGGTTTCTGGTGTGTTAGACTTAGTTACGTTTAATGCATTTGGTATATGTTGTCTATTAGCAGTTTTATCGTCATTAGTATCTAAATTATCATTATTATTCTAGTCTATATCCGAAGCTTATTTTCTAGTCTGAATACTAGAAGCTACTAAATTATTTTGTCTCTTAATAGTAAAGCAACATATACTTTCCATTAGGCTTTCTTTAACTGTTCCGTTCTTTAAATCTTCCAATTACCTTTTTAACTCCTACCCTCTTTACAAAAATAGACGAAGGCTGTCTATCTCGTCCGTTCGACAGCTCAGTAGTTTGCTTCCGACTTTAATTTGTACCAGCTCTATTTATATCAACTGAGTAAGTAGGAAGACCATAATAGATGTACCTAGTTCTTAATAATAAATTAACGAGATTCCCGAAGTTACAACGGAATTAATTCAAGCACTATTGCCAACAGAGGCGGTCGTTAAAAATTACCACCAAGAGGGACCGATTGCAAATTCAATGCACCCATTTGCAATGTTAAACCGAAGCGTTGCATTCAGATAATGCATTTTAATGATGCAAAATGTCGATCGATGGATACTGTGTAGACATCTTACGACATTATGTCTTTGTTAAAGATTTAAGTGACACCTGGTTTAGTTTTAAATGCTATGAAAAGAAGGGGTTCGTTGATTGCTTAAGTGTTGTCTTGACTCTTATTATGATGTTTGTTTTGTTTAGAGATATTTAATTTATGTGAAGTATCATTTTCACTGTTATTATTATAAACGTTTCTTGTAAGGATCTCATCATTTCGATATCCTGTGCTAACAAACTTTATAGAGCCCGTAATTTAATCGAAAACGTTTGTTAGAAAATTAGCTGTCGAGTTACCTACCTGTAGTTTTAGATCATCTTCAAATGTTCGACGCTTAGGAGCTGTAAGATTATTTTTAAACTTCAGGGTATTCAAACGGACTGATCAGTACCTATATTTAATGTTTGGTGTTTTACTTCAATTCTAAATTTAGATAAACCAAATATAGAAAGTATTAATATTCGGGTCGTTAAATTGTTAATTTCGCAGATTTTTATTAAATATTACTTTTTTTAAGTCGCAAGACCATAGGTCTAACTTTTTTTGTAGTTTTGAGAGAACTTACAAAATTTTTCGTGGTAAAGAAGTGATTCATCGGTTACCATAATCAACAATACCGATTTGGTAAGAACATCTAGGTGAGTTATACTAATGCTGATGATTTAGAAATGTGCTATAGAAAGTCGAAACGAAATTAAGAACAATGTGTTTGGAGTTGTGATCACTCAGAAGATACGCCTAAAACGAAAACCATAATAACGATGATGATTTCCTAATGACAGATAAGGAAACGTAAAAAAAACAACAAATGCAGAAAATAACAAAACACGCTCGAACTAAACAACCGCACCATAAAGACTAAAACATGCATGATATAGCCAGTGTGTGTTAAACCCTTCGACGAGCACCTAAATTAGGAACAACTGATTTCAGGAATAGGCGAGAAGAAATTAGTTATTCCTAACTTCGGGTAACGGTGAGTGTAAGATGTTAGTCGTACAGCGGATCCAACTAAACATAAAGCCTAGCCCGTAAAAGCATTAGTTAGTCCAGATTTGAGAAATGTCTTTCACAACGTTGCTAAGCATTATAGGCCAAATGTTTCACGAACACGGTGTAGCACATAACCACGAACATAACTCACTCAAACAAATATTTACCTCTCTTCAGCTTCCTTCATCCAACGTTCGAGCACCGGTTTGATTTTCTGCGCACTTTTTGGTGTTATATCCAATTTCTCAAATCTGTATCGAACATAAATGTAATGTTAGACTTTGCTATGCGAGCACCGGTCAAATGAAAATCTAACGCGAAGCACCTTTAGAACGCGATGTAACTCTTTATCCGCTCCAAATTAACAGAGGCATAAACACAGGACATTGACATTGCGTTAACGATTTTAAAGAGAGAAAAAAAAAACAATAGGCAATTTAGTCTGCCGAGGTAATCAGTTTGATTAATACCGAACAAGGTAACAATAAAACAACGAATTCAGTTAGAAACGAAAAGTAACGTATGCCAATGCCCTGGCTTTGAATTGCGCAAAATGAATATTAATAAAAATAAGAGTAATGAAAATAATACATCATGCTATATTAGATGGAAAGTTAGATATTACTCATCGAGATGTTACAAATAATAAAAGTGATAAAGTTCTCACAGCGATTACTCATAGTGTCGAATCGACATGGTTTGGTAGCCCGGCACATTAGTGTAGCGCATTTGTCTTAACATCAAAATGTAAGTCGGCCGTATGATGTATGGCGCCTTCGCTGTAATTACCCGAATGCAAATACCGTACACGTGTGAAAAGGAAAAGAAAGAACGTCAAAACCGGTAATTACAAATAATTATATACGGCATACATTCAAAAGGTATGCACGGATCGCCGATCAAGATAAGATTACATTAAACAGCGTTGAAACATTTTGATTTAAAGACATTCTGCGTGTGGACTCGGCCGATATAAGTGAGCCAAAGCGTGTACTTAATGTATGTTAAGTATCTACGAATTTATCTCCATTATCTTAGCTCCATTTTGAAATGTTTCTATAATATAAATGCAAGTTACATGCAGATGGATGCAGGACTGATGAAGATAAATTTGGAGATATTGTGTGTAGGGATAAAAAACAAAACACATACATGTTTTGTTGTTGTGAAGACAGCTGAGCTGCTAGCATCTGCGAAGCCAGGGCACTGGGGACGGTAACAAATATTATGTTAGATTATGTCGTAGCCAGTGACGGTGACGGTACTCCGGCGAAGTGAACGGGAGCAACATCACTACATCTCAACAAATCTAGAAAGATTAGGAACAAAGTCGCACGCTATGTTGTCACTAAACAAAGATTACAGATCTTCCGCTATACAATGAGGTAAATACTTCAAACACGCTCTGTTGATCAATATCATTTGAAAAGGAAATTCAATTTTCATAACGAAATTATTCGGGTTTTATCCAGTTTAGGACGTGAACGTGCTGTGTTGGTTATTTAAGTTTAATATTATGCTGGTGCGAGATGCCCTGACGCATTGTGCTTCATATGAAATTGTAATGCACTCGGACCGGGGTTAATGATTAATTCAATATTTTGTTATTGACATCGTTCCAAGTGGCAATGACCATGCGCCTGATTGTTTTCAAAACAGATCAATAAGGTAGACATTACGAACCATTTTTAAATTTTATCGCTTCAATAAAAGTTCTTTAGCATGAATCTCAATTTTAACTCCTTCGGTGGAGAGTTAAAAAGTATTGTTTTTACATTTCTGAAATGTTTTCTTAGGATTCTTTGGTTAAATTAGATTTGGGTAGCTAAACGCCTTGAGTTTGTGAAAATGATTAAAAAGAATTTTGTTGACTTTTGTTCATTGTGAACTCTAACAAAAACCTTCAGTGAGAAGGAACGGGGAACACTAAATGAAATTCTTTTCTCAAAAACAATAATATGTTTTAATTAAAATGCAAATTAATTAAGTCCAGTATAATGAAAGGGGTAACTACCATGTAGCGACGTCACGACACCAAATTGGAGGGAGACGAAAGAAAAATTAATGGGAAATGAAATCACGACAGAACAAAGACAGGGGAATTCTACTCTTTTTAATTACACGAAAAAAGTAATTACGGCAAGATAATTAATTAACTGGAACAGAAGTAACGATTAATGATTTTATTATACGAAGGAGGTCGTCGGGGGGTGGCTTGGAATTGAAATTTCCTTCGGCTTGTGCCGTCGCATTCCGTTTTGCATCGAAATTCGATTTGTTCACGGGCAACGTTGTTTCGAGTGATTTGATTCAATTAAACATTATGAGCGTAAAGCTGTGCTGAAGCGTGATTAATTTGTCGATTTTCGTAGTATAAGGTAACGTAAGAAAAAAAAAATGATTTCCAACTTCGATCGACCGTCAAACCTGTATAATAATTGTACATAGTTGTAGCAATTTTTAAATAAAATTCGTACGATTTGCGATATGATGTAATTGCAAGACAGAAAACACAAATAAAAAGTTAGAAATCCTACATTTCGGGTTTAGTTTGTCGTGTGAACGCGTTCACATCTGCGATTATTTTTTTCTAAATATTGATGGTAAAAACAAAATAATGGAGTGTGAAATTCAGTCTGGTGCTTCGTGTCCTTTTTTTGAAAGCTGGAGAGACGCATATAAGAATTTGCATGAATGAGTAATGTTTAACAGCAGTTTTTAAGTTCCAATAGCCTAAGATTTGAACGTAACTGTTAAAATATATGGAAGGTTAGACACGAATCAATTCGTAATAATAGAAAAAAATAATTAGGAAACACGCGCCCGCGCCAAGCTGAGTAAAAAATGGTGTAAGCCACGACACAGTGAGCCGAACGGAAGCCACCCGAATGGTAATTAATTAAACGAATTGTAAGCAATGAAAGGAGTCATGCTGTTTTACAAATCACTTCAATTAACGATATTAAAAAGTTGGAATGATAACCGAGCGCCGGCCTGCGTGACGACATTTATAAAAACGATTCTTGAACCTTTTTTTGTCAGCCCCACGATGTTGCCAGCAAACGGTCACATTATTTTGACAAGCGTGCGACCTTATCTCCTTCGGTTACAAGTAAGATATCATCAGATCATTTTTTTATTTTTTTTTCTTCTGCTTTGACAAATTAGATACTGTATTAACAACAACAATTAAGTGGCAACATTAATTTTTAAGCTGTGGTCGTGTGTTCTATGTCATTCTTCATATGCCATAACGGTTTCATTTGAATTTTAAATATGTACGTTCTGGATATTAAAAATAATGAATTCAATTATAAAAAAGGATGATGGTTTTTTTTCTTTATGTACGTTTCTGGACCTTATATATAAAGGTTATTTCAGTTATATGTTCAAATTCAAGGAAGACTGCAAAATGGAGCACGCATACATTTTACAAGATACCGTTACTGGCAGTTTATTAATAACACGTTGGAAATGTTACGGGACTTTTAACTGCTGCTTGTAGTGACAATCTATTTACGGTCTCTTGGGTGCACCACGTCGTGTCCAGCAAAAAATATGTATAGTAAAGGCAAACCTATAGATTCTATCATACACAAAACAACAAATATGGAAATTATACTAGACCTTACCTGCAAATCGCGCTTTGACTGTAAGCGGGGCCTTCGGTGACAGACAAGGCCTGACCAACCTGGGTCTGAGTGAGGCCTAGGCCAAGCCGCCGTAGCTTGAAAGCCTTGGCGAACTCCTTGATATCTTCCAAATTGATGCCGTCGACCACGTTGCTAGATGACTGGCTGATTGTCGGTTGATCTGTTGTACAAAAAGGTTTTGTAATGAATGAGATAACAGTGATTGTGTTTGGCTTACCATATCACTATTAGACTTCAACTTAGTCATTTATTGAAAGAATATTTCCTTCCTTTTTCAGAACTGGTGTAGTTTTAGTTTTAATACTGATAGGAGAGACTAAGGGGTCAAATCTTTACTTTCTACATAGATGAAAATATTTGATATCCTTCACCAGAATACTACGTCGTCGTGTCTGTCACGATAAAAGTCCTTATTAATATTAATTTCCTTATTATAAGTGGTATTGTAAAACAAATATTAAGCTGAGCGCTGAAAACTGTCGGATACGCTTCGTAACATTTGTGTTCCTTTGTCGAAAAGCACTGTCTACTTAATAAGAGACTACCCCACAACCCCGCTAGGGAATCAGAGTCAATCGGGTGTAATCATTGCGGCGAATTCTCGCAAGTCGGGAATAGGGTATCTAAGTTGCGCCTGTAGTGTACTTCCAGTGTTAGGTACAGGTAGCGTTATCCATTGTCGCTACCACATAATACACTTTAGAATTTACTACATTCAGAGCACTTGCTTGCAACCAGTCCGATATCGAACAAAACTGGATTGCACATACATATGTTTACAAATCTGTATATCACATTGTAATAATTTAAACCAGTCCGTACCAACTCTCAAGCAGTTACCCCGTTTAAACGCGAAGCAAAATTATAGCCAAGTTTAGTGGGCAATTTATGTAATTAGTAGATGGTGGCGGTTCCTAATTATGCGGGATGTCATTAGTGTGGAGACGTGCTACCTCCGCGGAGGTTGCCCCGCGAGTGCCCCCCCCCCCCACCATGCTTAGCTAACCGATGACAAATTACTTTCGCTATCTACCCCCGTTAGTTTAAGGAGTAGTCTGCGTCAATTAAGACAGGGTAGGGTTGGTAAATTGGCAATCGTTTCACCATTTACCGGTGTTCGTAACTCAGACGATTTCTAATTTCGTTTTGTTATGTACGTGAACATAGTGTTGTTCCGGCAATCTTATTACCGCACGTAATAAGTTTATGGGGTGATTTTTAGGGGAGCTAGTTAATGTAATATAATTCATATCCGATGTTGTGATTGTTTTCCTTTGTGCCTCTCTATGCCTAACAAAGTTGATATATCAAGGAAAAAGCTTATGCCTAACAAACCAACAAACGTTGTTATTACAGATTTGTTTACTATCCACATTCTAAAAGTATTCTATCTTGATTGTAAATACAAAACTGCCAAATTTTAATGCCATTACTTTAATGATACCTTCAAAGAATTGGCGACAGCCTTTGACCGAATGCAAATACAAGGAAAATTTATTTGTGTTAAAATTATATTGAAGACTAGGACTTTGGTAATGAAATGCAAAGTCTCTTATTAACTCACGCGTATATCAACACATTGATGTATTTTTTAAGGGCTCCCACGTAAAGTCGATAAGCAAATTGAAACAGACATATTTAGACGACATGTTTTCATTTCAGTTACTCTACCAATTGTGGATCGTCCAAATTATCATATTGATCTCGCCAATGGACGTACCCTATCAGCCATCACACGTATATCTTTTTTATAAAATGGAAAAGTAATAACGAAATGACGTCGGTTTTCGACGTCCAATTAGAGCACATCGCGTGATGAGCGGCACCCATTAATTAGCTTACAAAGATAAGTCAATTGGGCAAAGAGTCATTCGTAACTATGGCGTCCTGAATTCGATAACAATACATCAAGATACCGCACGCTTAATTGTTTAATACATGTAATAAATTAATTAGAAGCAATTAAAGTTTGCGTGTCTCTACGTACGTCTGTATGACCTGAGTTACGTGTATTTGTTTCTGCTTTTTCTTTTAACGAAATTTGTTATGGCTTTTAAGTGTTTTACTTGCTACTTTCTAAGTAATAGGCCTTTCATGTAGGGTCGTTATCAATGTTGGTTTTATGGTTGACAGTGGCCTTTTCCTAAATGTAATAAGCTTTATTCTTCGTTACACGACACGGTAATTTGCTGTGTTATTAACTTATTATCTGGCGACCCAGTAGTTACGTACTAACGTGTTTTACGCGTGTTAGCCCTTGAAGAATTAACGGAACTTTGGGCTTTAATATTTGGTGTTTTATTATTCTTATTTAGGTACAGTGCTCTCAGTCTCAGACATGAAACCTTAACGCTCATTTAGGACATCTACACTAAATATTAGTGTATGCATTTAAAGAGGTAAAGTTTGTAAATTATTTCATCACCACTGCTCTCAAACCGGTGAAGGAAAATCATCGTGAAGAAATCGGTATGTCCTAGAACCAAAAATTCGAAGACATGTGACATCTACCAAACCGCACTGGACCCGCGTGGTGGATTACGGCCCACTCCCTCTCACCGAGAGGAGGCGTGTGTCCCAACAGTGGGAACATTGAATGATCACTCTTCCGCAAGAAACAATGAGAGCATTTTCAGATGCTACTCTCATATCGTCGCAATTAATTTTAATTGAACAGTTCTTTAACAAAATATTGACGTGGAAACGTATTGGGACGGTCGAGTGGTGTTGGAAATATTGATATTATTTCCGGATAACCAATTTTTTATGGACCGTTGTACGAGTTGCTAGGAAAACTATTGTAGTACTTCATAAGTAGGTACGTAAGTACCCGGTGTACTTACGAGTAGTTTTGCTTTTAAAACTCACCTCATATGATCTGACCAAGATTATGTCTGAACTTTAAAATCGATTTTGACCCCTAAATTTGTTTCGCTATTTCCTCTCAGGGAGATCATTAAGTATAGAAAATATCAACTCCTCTAGCTATCTTGCTTATTTTTTTATATGACGTGTAAAATTGATTCCGATATCCTGAAAGTCAAAGTCAAATCATTTATTTCAAATAGGCACATAAAAGGCACTTTTGAACGTAAAAATAAAATTTAAATTAAATTGATTCTAGTCGCCCCTTCCAAAAAGTAGTTTTTGTATGGAGAAGAATGGGCAAGAAACTAAAATGTTTTACAATATTTTGCATACATTAATTATAATATAATTATATGTGAAGACGATGCACCTAAAAATAAAATTACTATACCACAATATGTAAAAGAATTAAAATGAATTAATGAAACCATGACATATAAAATAACTATGTGATAGATACATGATTACAGAATAAACAGTTACATTTCATTTCATTGTCCTCACAGTTATGAGTTATGATGACTGAACATGAGTTTGTACCTACGGAGAAATTTTACAAAACAAAAGCTACATGACATAACTCCTAAAAGTTTTCTATGCCTTTGAAAGGGCTCGGTGTAAATACACCTTCAAAGCTTTTATGTATAACTGTCTAAATGTCAGACTACCCTAAAAATAGCCAAATTCAGCATGCACTGGGAGTGTCCTAATGAATCGCTGTTATGTTCAGTTTGTCTGGAAGGTCGATTGACATCCCGGACAAGCTGTATATAGTTAGCCAGGGAACGGTGAGCGAGAGAGAGCTAAGTAAGACTGACATCTACAGAAATACTTGGTGCTACATCACAGTTTGAACTTTAAGAGAGTAGATTTTTCACGCCACTATGAAATAGTTTTTTTCTTTCTTTTCTTGTAGGTAGAAAAGAATATCTATACAAATAAATAAAATGGAAGTGTCTGTTTGTAATGTCAATATAACAGCTTCTTACTAAATGCATATGGTTTATACGGTATATATAGCTAAAAAATTTTTTTTATTTTTTGTCTGTCTGTCTGTTTATCCCGGCTAATCTCCGAAACGGCAGGACCGATTTTGACGGTACTTCACTGGCAGATAGCAGATTTTATAATGGGTAACTTCGGTACTTTTATCATAGAAACATAATTGGGGTTCCGCGCAAAATTAAAACTCATGAAATCCAATATGCACGCGAACGAAGTCGCACAGCTAGTTTTGTATTAGGTATGTGCTTTATCTAGTAGGTAAGCTCTGGACCTGTGTATTCTACCACGTTTCTAAATTAAATGATGGTGTTGACCATAGACCCAGTTTTTTTTTAAACCTTCGTTTTGTTGCAGCTCTTGTCTGTGCTAATTGCAACAAACAAAAAAAAAAAAAAAACAATAAAGCATAAAATAGCAATATTTCTGTCGTATATTCAGATTTATATCGTGCGCCATTTGAATTAATTCAGCCTCAATTTAAAGCTAGATTCGACAAAGATTAAGACCAAAACACAACCTAATTTTGTTCAAACTTATTCACGTCTTGATTTATTCAACAGCTATTTATTTCATTGCTTACCGAATTTCGCTTATCAAAGTACCTTGGGGTAATCGTTTCCTACAGAAAATGATCCTTTAATATCAGATTTGCGTTTGCTTAGACTGTTAATGTAGGACTCTCATGCCAACTATATGTAAATTGAAAAGAACATTAAAAATTAGGGAGGTTATATGGCTTGGATTGCCAAATAAATAATAGCGTACTTAGCTAATTCATGCTATTTTAATGTAACGTAGTAAATGGCCGTATGAGATTTTATTATTCAAGATTAAAAAACAGGCAATGAGCGTTGAAGCTACGGTGGCCCAATAATAATAATAATAATATAATAATATCCATGGACATTTCACACAGCGCCATCTAGTCCCAAGCTAAGCAACCTAATGCTTGTGTTATGGTAACAAGATGGCTGATAAATTACTTATATACATTTTTTTTTGTAAATACATACATATTATAGATAGAAAAACACCCAGACTCGGAACAAATACATGTAGGTCATACAAATATTTGTTCCGTGCGGGAATCGAACCCGCGACACGCAGCGCAGCAGTCAATCGCTTAACCACTGCGCCAACCGTGCCGTCAATAATATCGGCCCCGAGTTGTAGGTCATGAGTTTGAACCTGGACAGGCATTTTACTTTGTGTATTTAATTCCATCACCACTGCTCTCTAAAACGGTGAAAGAAAATATGGCGAGGGAACCGACATGAACCAACAATTTTAAAACATGTGACATTCACCAACCCATACTGGCTCGCGTGGTGAATATCTCGCAGAGGGGCCTGCGTCCCAGCAGTGGGTATAATATATTGAAGCGTTGAATAATAGTACTAAAATATATAAGAGAAAAGGTCGACTCTATGAATTGATTATGAAAGCTCATTAATAGCTTTGATGAGAAAAATAGGTTGCTCTGCTGCTGCTCTGTTAAATTATCTAATGTTTATAAAAGATAGCTAAGCTATAGTTCTAAAAATCAGCGAGTTTAATACCCAATAAGGTACCACAATGAAAAATTCGTCACATCTAATGATCGAATCGGACCTCTACTCCGAACATTTCACATTCAACGCTACATTATTCTAAATTAAAGATTTCGAGTGATTAGGTGTATCATGTATTGATATACAGTCATTATATTATTAATAAAATTTTCAATAACCACTCTTTGTGTCAATGACATAAGAAATATAATCGTATAAATACCATATCGGGACACGCAAATTATAAATTGGTGAGCTCATATAATGGGTGAATTACGGGCGCCGAATCGTCTCGAATCATGTTACGATTACGATGTACGTAGAATCGAATACGTTATCAATTACAATTAACGCGTATTATTAAAGTAACGGTTGTAAGCACTTTTGAACAAGTTTCTTGAAGAATTTAAGCGTTGTTCGGTAAAAGTTTAAGCTTTTCATTGGGTTGTCCTATTATTAAAAACCCATTTTGTGAATGATCCGATATTAAGTGTAGGTTGATAATTAAGGAAATAGATATTGGGGAATCGTAATTTAGTATATTATAGGAACCTATATTTATATGTTTTTAGTTTTGGCCCTTCTCTGTAATAGGAAGTTATTACCTTCCTTTCAGTCATGTTTACAAAGGCATTCTTTTAAACGTAAGCCAAATAAAAGCTTTAATTATATTAAATGACGTTGTCATTTTTAAGGTTTCCTTATTAATAACTGGTTTTATTACTTACTTATTGTTTTATTTATTACTTACATATTTTTATCGTATTTCGTAACAAGGCCTAGGCGTTACCTTTTATAAGTTAATGTATAAAAACAATTATTAATTACCATACTAAGTGAATGTCGAGTGTTTTAGCATTGATCGTTAATGAGTAACGAATGGTTTTAAAAATAGCTCCCCGATGTGTTACGTCACGAAGTGTTTGTGGAATTATTTAAAAAGTAATGGCATAAATATAATGAATACCAGTTTAAAAAAAAATATTATGTTTAACATTCGTTGATTTATGTACAGACGCCAGCTGACATCAAGCTACTACAATCTGTCAAATTTCTTTAATAGATTTTCAACTTTATTGCTAAAACATTAGGTTCAAGGTTGATTGGGAAAATTTGACAGTTTCGGGTAGCTTGACCTGCTGGCGTTTGTACATCATTTAAATTGAGTAAAGTAGCTATGCATAACAATTGAAAATTACTACTACTATTCATAAACTACCCTCACAATGTACCTATCTAAAGAGATCGATAATTATAATCGAAGCCCAATTTAATGAGTGATGCTACGTGACAATGTATTCTATTGACCTCAATCGAAGGTTATTAAAACACGATTATTTATGTTAGTTTCAACATATTCGGTCCCTAGTGTCCTTTCATGCAGATCACGTAATGACGCCACGTTTCTAGCTGAATCAACAGGTAAAACCCCCGCGTGGCGTGAATATAGAAAAATAAAATCAGATACAAGAACTTACGATCGTTTTTTTTTTTAGTTCAATCTAATAGCAGCTGACTATAAACTTGGCTAAGGGCTGATTTTTCAATCATCTGATAACTTTATTCGAGGAATAATTTTGAAATGTTGACAGTTATTTCATACAAAAACGGTCAAACGTCAATTTTATTCCTCGAATAAAAGTTATCGGGCGATGGAAATATCAGCCCTTAGTAAACTTAGCGGAAGGCTTCCGGTCCACAGAAAAATAGGGAAGCTATGGCGTGAATGTAAAATTAAATCTGAGATATTATAAGTCCAACATTGAATGTAAAGGAAACTGACATGTCCTAGAACCAAACATTCGAAGCCATGTGACATCTACCAACAGGCACTGGGCCCCCTCCCTCTCAACGAAAAGAGACCTGATAATGTTCCTACTGCTGGCACACAGGCCTGCTCACTGTGTGAGAGAGTGAACTATGCGGGCCCAGTGTGGATTGGTGGATGTTACTTGGTGAAATTTATGGTTCTAGGACATGCCGGTTTCCTCACAGCGTTTCGAGGGCAGTGGTAAACGAAAAAAGAAAATACACAAATTAAACTTTGTGTAAATCTTACATCACTACTCGTCGTAGGTTCGAACCCAGGCTTTTAGTGGCTGCCTGGGTTCCAACCTACGATCTAGAACTCATAATCGCAGCTGTTTCCACTGGGTCACCGCTGCTTCCAAAATCGCACTACTGCTACAATCGTCAGTAATAAAGTCCCTTTCTCACATTTTCCACTAATGCCAATTAATTTAAAGTTCACTTATTTACCGAGTCTATCCGAGTCGGGCCAACTCTTTGTTTTCGCTTACGTTATCGATTGCGTTCAATTTTATCGACGACGTTAATTATTTGTAATGGATTTTAATTAGTTAATTAATTAATTTAGTTCGGTACGCCGGCTGGCATGGTCGTTAGTCGGTTTCTTTGAAGCCGACATGAACTTCCTTTATTTTGGTCGAGGCTCTTTGTATTGTACATTTTAGTGTCATTAGTACATAGTATATTTACGAGGAATTATGTTTAATTATGAATTAATAACCCGTTGTACTTTTAGGAATGGTTCCTTTATTATTTTAAGTGCGGTGTGCCTTCTGGGACTTGATTTACTCAGAAGCCTGGGGCAGGAAGTTTCGTCGTATTTTCGTCTGATAAGTCAGTAGGTTATCAGGAACAGTTTTCTGCGTAGGCCTGCGGGGTAATTGCGTAACATACTAACAGTAGCAATGGCTTTTTATTTTGACAGCTCAACAGCATTCATTGCGATATTTACGTTGTTGACCAGATACATTTTTCGAACATACGAAGCAATGGATTGGCAATATCCTTCAAAAAGATCCAGATTGTAATTGAAAGTGTGTTACGCAGTTAGGGTGCTGGCTTTTACCCCTAATTTTTCACAATAGTTAGTTATACAGAACTCTAATCGAGAGATTAATTAGTGATATGTTAGCTTATAGTTCGCTTAGGCATACTTTGGCTTATCTTACACACTGTACAGCTGTGTACCGAAGTGCTCAGCTGTCCAAATCTATTAAGGAGAGGCACTTCTCCAGTCAACTTACTCTAAATTGACCGTTAAGTTGATTCAAAAGAAAAATTATGTTAAATTAACTGACCCGACAGAAGTTGTCCTGCCCAATTTTCAATTATTGTCAAAAAGTACGTTCAGATTTCCACGTATTTGTTAATTTTCCAGGAAACTTTTCAAATTTTTATTTTCATATGAACCTTATTCGGTCTATTGCGAACATTTTCAAATAAAAAATTGCCAAATCGGTCTAGCCGATCTCAAGTGATGCCCTTACTAACGAACAGCATTTCATTTTTATAGCTAATGCTTGGCATGCGTTTCAATGCTTTTACATATTTTTTTGATAGGAGCCTTCTCCGGCGCATACCCAACGACTTATCAAAGTTACATCACAATCGGTCGAGCCATTTTCGAGTTTGTGCGAGACTCACGCACCGCAATTGTTTATATGTAAGATATATGTAGATAGAAGAAGTTTTATTTCTATAATTACATCAGAATCCGTTTATGTAAAACAGTACCCATATTATTACTTAAAAGATTAATAGTCTAATGCTATTAGTGTATAAATTATGGTATAATTGAAAGTAGGGGAGTTGGTGACGTCACCCCTGCCCGCGGTCATCACATTCAGGCATCGATGCATCCCCGGTCGGAAGCTAACGATGTTCATTGAATTATAGGAAAGTTTTGATGTCAGATTGTAATACTCGTACAATCGTGTAGAAGAATTGTCATAGGGTTTATTTATCGAAAATTCAGTTCTATTGGGACATGTTTAAGGTTCTTTTTTATTCCGGAAGATGTAGTAGGTTAAAGTTTAAATGTCAAAAAGTTTGGGCCCAACTCACCACCTCTTCACCTTCGAGGTAGACCGCAGCGAAGGAGGTGTGATGATCTAATCATTTTCGCGGAGCCAACATGGCCAGAGATCACACAAAATAGAGAGGTATATTACGAAAATGGGTAGGTCTTTGCCCAGAAGAGACACAATATACGAGTAGGCTAAAAAAAATATATAAAAAATAGCGTTAGTCTAGAAACCAAATTAGTCAAAAAGTAGAACATATCATTGACCACATTTTAATACTAAATCAACGTACAGAGGAATACAGTACGCGTGTTAACATTAACAAATAGGTTTATATCTATAGACTGTTTGGCGTACAACACAGTAGAGAGGAACTGAGTAATTTAGTAATTGTATCCACTAACAACGAATTAAATAGTAATCAATAGAACTGGGGCCCGGGCACGAATCTGCTGGTGCGGTTAGTGAGTACGGTGCGGGGACGACACGATTTGGAATCGATTTATTAGGTAAGTTTGATGCTTGGCAAATAACAAGTGTTACGGTGTGCATGTCACTGTCAAGCTTTTCTTTGCATATTATTGTATAGCTTTTGCCCGCGACTTCGTTCGCGTGGAATAGTGACTTCACCAATAGATGACACCGACTCTTGACCAATAGATGGCGCTGTATGTCCGGAATAAATTTTATTTTTTATTTTATTTTTAATTTTATTTTTTGTAATAAAAACTATCCTATGTCCATTCTCAAGTTCCAAACTATGTCTGTACCAAATTTCACACAAATCGGTTCAGTAGTTTAGGCGTGAAGCAAAGACAGACAGACAGACAGACAGAGTTACTTTCGCATTTATAATATTAGTTTGGATAGAACCAATTTCCAATGAAATTCATTTTATTGACAAGATTCATTTATGTGCAATTGACTATGTGTGATTATTATTTCCTTCTTTTTATGTCTGTTTGTGTTAATTAGAATGACATGTTAGTTGTTAATTTATAATAATATTGTATGTAATATATTAGTTTCTATGAATTTGCATGCCGTAAGGTAGAATGTAGCGGTAACCTTCAGCTATTTGTATCATCTCAAACTTGTACCTACATTGATGGCAAATAAATAAATCTGAAATCTGAGCCAAGTTCTTCTTATTGAACAGACAATTGTGCTGCGTTTTGGAGGACTGTCTTAATATGTAATCTTTTGACGTTCAAAAAGTGCTAATTCTCAGCCTAGTTTGAATTTAGATTTTGATTTCTATCTCATTTATTTACATTTCTTTGCAGCTTAAAAACTATGTTAGATTAATTCGTGGTAAATAGTTATTTTGAAATGCAGTGATTTCGCCACCAGTGTGCGTGTCGGACCAGCACCCTAATTGCGTAACACACGATCAATCGGAATCGGTTTCATTTTGACAGTTCAACAACATTCATTGCGTTATTTACGTGTTGAGCAGACAAATTTTTCGAACTTATGAAGCAATGGATTAGCAATTTGCTTCAAAATTATTCAGATTCCGATTGATTGTGTGTTACGCAATTAGGTTGCGGATGTATGAAAGTAAACGAAACAAAAGGAGTATGTAAGGATCATAGCAGGTGACGTTCTCTAGTTTCTGCCTACCCCCATTGGAAGAATGCGTGAGTTTATGTATGTACTCATGTAAACAAACAGTGGTTTAAAGATAACTATGAAATCTGAGAGACTAAAAGCGATAGATAGATTTGCGAGGCTATTGTTTTAAATGGGTACTTACGCTTAAAGTTTGGAGCCTAATTTCGCGTGTTTAGGTTTAGGGTGGCCTCTGTAAATGTATTGTCATACCTTGAGACTTACGCAATAATGCGGTAAGACTGACTTAGATACTCTTTACTACCTTTTCTATATATAACAATAGGATATAGGTACAGCGTATACCAATCAGGATCATATTTGAGGGTGTACAGACCATCTAACTGAACAACTCTCTCTATGGGATGTCAGTCGTCCTATACAAAATTTCGATATTTACTCGACCCAAATGTACGGTCTGATTATTTTTTCGCAATTACGATGTTGGAAGTTGTTCAGTTTGAGTGTCTGTGTGTACACCTTTAAATATGACCACATACCTACATGCTGTATAACAATAGGATATAAAATGGTTTCGTTTTCTATGTCCGTAGACTTCTGACATTTCCACCCTGTATAAGTAATCCATCTTGATCAGCTTTCTAAGAAACGTTTTTGTTAAAGTTACCTAATAAACGACACTAAGTGGATTCGAATGAAATTAAGTAGGTAATCTATACTTATAATAAATCTGTACAAGTGAAAATTCTGTACATTGAAAATATCAAAAAAATAATTTACAGGGGGTGTTACTAGACCGACACCGAACCCAAAAATGTGATTAAAAAAATTTTTGTCTGTCTGTCTGTCTGTCGGTCTGTCTGTCTGTCTGTCTGTCTGTCTGTCTGTTTGTTCAGGCATCACGCAAAAACTACCGGTTCGATTACGATGAAACTTGGTATAATTATTCTTTAATATCCTGGGCACCACACTGGGTACTTTTTATCCCGGAAAAGTATATACAATAAAAAACAAACTTAATTTTGCGGTTCGATCCCTATAACCGATTACCACTGTCTGTACTGTACCAACCGCAAATACTAAGTTTGTCGTAGGTTGGGTCACCCGCAGTGGAGTTCATTTTTATTCCTTTTAGTTTTTAGAGTTATTTAGGTTTATTTTTATATGAGTCGTAGGTATAGATTTTAATTTTAAAGTATAGGTAGTATATTTGATAGTGTACGTAGTGACCGTAGGTTATTTTATAATACTGTTAGGTAGGATTAGTCATTCGTATAGATATTAGTTTTTAGGGATTTTGCTTATTTATTGAGTTTAGATTAGTTATCATCAGAAATAGGTTTATTTAGGTAGGTATTTAATTTTCTGCTATTGAGTTTTTTTTTTTTAATTAGGTAGGTACTTAGGTAAAGATATCATATAGGTACCCTCTTAATCACCACTAATGAGACACAATTGGTTTTCTACTGTAATTAGCCACAAAGGGCCCGCGAGATTGATGGCATTCTGGGGAAGCACATACATTTTATCCTGTTAGCACGTTCCCGTGGGATAATTTCCGACATCCACGCGGGCGAAGCCGCGGGCAGAAGCTAGTGAAATAATAAATATACACATTTTTTTTTTTAAATAGCACATGTTTTTGTCTTCGGAAGTTGATTAATCTATACTTATAATAAATCTGTAGAAGTGAAAATTCTGTACATTGAAAATATCCAAAAAATAAATGGCAGGGGGGGGTGTTACTTGACCGACACCGAACCCAAAAATGTGATTAAAAAAAATTTTGTCTGTCTGTCTGTCTGTCTGTCTGTTTGTTCAGGCATCACGCAAAAACTACCGGTTTGATTACGATGAAACTTGGTATAATTATTCTTTAATATCCTGGGCACCACACTGGGTACTTTTTATCCCGGAAAAGTATATACAATAAAAAACAAACTTAATTTTGCGGTTCGATCCCTATACCCGATTACCACTGTCTGTACTGTACCAACCGCAAATACTAAGTTTGTCGTAGGTTGGGTCACCCGCAGTGGAGTTCATTTTTATTCCTTTTAGTGTTTAGAGTTATTTAGGTTTATTTTTATATGAGTCGTAGGTATAGATTTTAATTTTAAAGTATAGGTAGTATATTTGATAGTGTACGTAGTGACCGTAGGTTATTTTATAATACTGTTAGGTAGGTTTAGTCATTCGTATAGATATTAGTTTTTAGGGATTTTGCTTATTTATTGAGTTTAGATTAGTTATCATCAGAAATAGGTTTATTTAGGTAGGTAGGTATTTAATTTTCTGTTATTGAGTTTTTTTTTTTAAATTAGTTAGGTACTTAGGTAAAGATATCATATAGGTACGCTCTTAATCACCACTAATGAGACACAATTGGTTTTCTATTGTAATTAGCCACAAAGGGCCCGCGACATAGATGGCATTCTGGGGAAGCACATACATTTTATCCTGTTAGCACGTTCCCGTGGGT
This sequence comes from Apamea sordens, assembly GCA_945859715.1. Lineage (NCBI taxonomy): Eukaryota > Metazoa > Arthropoda > Insecta > Lepidoptera > Noctuidae > Apamea > Apamea sordens. The sequence goes on along the minus strand of OX243998.1, from coordinate 15,259,112 downwards.
AAATTTCCGACATCCACGCGGGCGAAGCCGCGGGCAGAAGCTAGTCATAATATAAATCCATTTCGGAAAAACGGTCTCTTTCAGGTTTCTTATGTAACTACGTAAGAACACGCACAGCCAACTGTGTCACCCAAAAGGGAATCCCCAAAGGGATAGACCGAACCATTCTGTCGAACGTTCAGCGTGACAATGACAGTGATTCCAGCAGCATAGGTCTACTCGTCATTTATTAGCCAGTCGTAAACCAAGCCTACAAAACTAGCAAGTTTTCTCACAAAAAAGTCCCAATTACAGGTTTGAACCGTCACGGTTAACTTATATCAACAATTACAAAGAAAAAAAAACGCGATATCAAGTTTTTTTTTTCTCTTCTTTGGCATCTGAGCCGGAGATCAAGATTGTTTGCTTTTGACGTAAATGCGCAATCATTATTTTTTAAACGTCAAAATAAAAATAAAATAGTCTTGCCAGCCAGGTGTTTCATTTTACCTCGGAATTATATCCTTTTTGCGGATATCACTTTCAGTTATCGAGTACTAACAAATTAGCAGTTAGCAATGGTTCGCTTCGTTCAGAAATAGCAAGGAATCGATGGACTCATTATGAAACAATTAACTGAGTAGGTCGCGGTACGTGGGCATCAAATGATGTTTGCTGTAATTATTTTTTATTAATAGTTGGTAATTTGTCTTAATAATACCAATGTTTTTTTATATATTTTAACCATTGTTTTGAACTAACACCTAATCCAACTGTCCTGAAGAAATTTCCAGTGTAATGTTTCCGTCATTTTCTATTTTCTTTCTAACAATTTGGCCTTTTCATTTATCCTGTAGGTATGTGCAGATGTATCAGGATATTCATATAATGTATTTATAACATAAGATTTACATTATACATTATAAGCTAACATTTAAAAGAATAATATGTACATGTGAAAAAATAAGCAAAAGAATCATAGGGTATCAAAAAATTCGTCCGCATCGCTGTCAACAGGAACAGTGCCCAATATGCTGGCAGCATTGCCACGTAGTATGGCGATGATAATTCTTTGGCCAAGAAAGAGGCCAGCCCTCTGGTCACGTGAAGAGTCGACTTACCGTTTGACGATATCTCGAAAAACCAAGTGGGCACTCGGACCCCATGGCCCTAGTGTTTCAACCCCAAACGGCTCGAACATATAAATCCCAATCAGGTTGGAATATTTTCGCCATTTGAGGTTTTCTGTTGTTACGTTGTTTAAATTATAATTCAGAAACTTGTACCTACTTATGTAATTTATCTGGTATTCGCAGGACGTGTCAGCATTATATTTTAATATAATTTTAATTCGGAAACTGGTACCTATGTAAAAAGTATAATGGTTGAGGTGACGATATAATGACAATTATTTTTTTTAATTTTTTTTTTATTTCTTCAGGACAACAAACAATTGCGTAATAATGCTTAATACTAGTACAGATAGATTATAGAACAATTAGGTAATAACGCAACCAGCACCGTTATCCACATAATAATACAATAAAAACTTATAAGAAGAAACTTATTAATCATGAAATTAAAAGATAACTTTCGATCCTCAAATGTTACTTAAACTTGCTTAAAAACCGTAATCATTAAACAAGATTGGAAGTGAAAAAGCTTAGTTTCATTGCCAATAACAAAGTTTAAACATTTTCGTTTGCAGTTAAAGTTCCCTGCGGATAATGACGGCCTAAAACGGATGTCCGTTGTAGAGAATTAGCTTTATTCTGGTGAGTAAAACACTGGCTATCTGTTGCATCGATATCTAAATAGAATACTTTTTTATTAGGTAAAATTGAAGTTGGAAAATTATAGTTTTTTTGGTAGATTTAGGAATTAGGTACGTAATAGGAACATGAAAGAGGTCCTTTAGAGATAATTATTTATAACTAGCTGCACCTCACGGTTTCACCCGCATAAGTTTTGATCCCGTGGGCATATCGGCATAAGAAGTGTCTTATGTATATGTTAATTCTAGTTATAAATCATCTGTGTGCCAAATTTCATCCAAATCCGTTCAGTAGTTTTTGCGTGAAGGAGTAACAAACATCAATACAAACTTTCACGTTTATAATATTAGTAGGATATTTAGGAAGTTTAGGAGGTATTAACTTTTTCGGAAAATTGACGGTTTAAAATCAAAGGGGTCAATAAAAAAAAAACTTTTATGTCAAACGCGGACTTGTATACCTAGTCCATTTGGTTAGTGTGGTTTGACTGTCAATTTCTTCAGCTATTTTTTACCCTTACGATACCTATTAGAAGTTTCCTTAGTATGCTGCGTACCTATATGCTTAGTATGTTTTTCTTTGTACTGATACCTATGTTTATCGAACTGATAATTACTTATACCCAACTCTTAATGAAGGAGACCAGCGCCCTAATAGCGTAACACACTATCAATATTTATCTTAATCATTTTGAAGGACATTGCTAATCCTTTGCTTCATAATTATGTTCGAAACATTTGCCTGCTCAACAACATATATAACGCAATGAATGTTTTTAAACTGTCAAAATTAAATCCGCAAGAAAGTATCCTGACATATCCTAGATCATCCATAACATAAGTACACTACAATTAAAACATTATCAAGAAGAACTAAAATAGCAATCTATTACCTATCGTATTTCTCTTTCTGTCCTATGCCTCGCAAAACGAACTATAAGTTTACAATTAACAGACTAACTTCAAAACATTAGCCCAAAAGAGGTCACGAATGTAACTAAGTAGAGCCAAATGCCGCTCAAAATAACTCCAGTCTAGCTTAGATCTATCTTGGTCAAATATAGGTCCCTACCGGTCTCGAGACTTCGTGCAAATAAAAATCGCGCCGTTTCGTTCTAAAACTGAATGAAATGGGCCAGTAAAAATAGCTTCGTCTTAAATAAATTGGTATCGTCTGCTGGGCGGATAGTAGAATTAGTCCCAATTAGGTTGTTGTGTATACTGTGAGTTAGGACGGAATCCTATTGGATTAAATATGTCTATTGTTTCGTACAAGTTTCAATTTGATCTGTTGTTTAGGGAAATTTTTAGTTTGACTTTAATAAAAGAACACATTGCCGTCGAGGTGGACCACGCCGAAGATAGTTTGACGATCTAACGAGGTTTTCGGGGCCAACATGGCCAGACATCGCTCAAGACAAGAGTGTTTTGGAAGGAAAAAGGGAAAGCCTTTGCACAGCAGTGGGCTACAATATGGGCAAACGACTATAAGCAGTAAGCTAGACAGCCCAATGGTGTGGAGCCTCACCCAAAAGACTAAGTCTCTCTTAGTTTTTAGATACTAACATAGTTTTTAAGTTCATACTAACAACTTAAATGTAATGTAATGGATCAATGGTTGTCTGAATAAATTAGTTATTATTATTATTAAAAAAAAAGATTTTTTTGGAGGTTATTGGGACGATACACCATCCTCAAGTAGTTTTTTAGTTCCGTACCCAAGGGTGCCAACGGAACCCTATTACGCCTCCGCTGTTCGTCCGTTTGTCTGTCAGCGGGCTGTATCTCATGAACCATAATAGGTGTGTATTTCCATAGCCACTATGACAAAAAATAAAATAAAGTTAAAAATTTCGTGGGCGAGTTTTTTTTGGAGCGAAGTTCCTTATCGCGCGTTGCGAAAGGGGGCTAGACGACTAAAAATTAAGACCAAAAGTTGGAACGACACTTTTTGCTATAGTTGTAAGCCGTGCAGCGTGCGCGTGTTTCTCTGTCTGTCTCTCTCTCTCTCTCTTATAGAAAGCAAGCCAGTTATACTTCGTTCCATCCGGGTGTCCTTTGACACCTCTCAAGTTTTTTTATATTACGTGATGGGCCTGCTCTTAACCACGATCTCGCCTAATGAAAAGCGATGGATGAGGTCTATGATGGATCGAGCGTGCCCAAAATATTGAAGGGTTCACTCTTGCTTCACGCTCTCTCGAGCAGTGCTATTCTATAACCATCTCACCGTGAAAACTCAGGTGAAGTGCGCGTGGAGTGAGCTGTCATTCCAACTAATGCCACTATTGACAGCTCACTCTAAGCTCACTTCACCTAACTTTTCACGGTGAGATTTTTACAGAATCGATCGGCTGTTCAGTTTTGAGTTAAATTACAAGTATTTACAAGCGAATTGCTTTATATCGGCAATCTGCATGCAATTGGTATCGATACCAATTAATTAATTAACCATCTGGTACTAAAATAGGCCACCCAGTCTCTCCATATCGGTTGATTTTTAAATTATTTCAATAAAAGTGGTAAGTAGCCCAAAGATATTGCGTTTGGACTAAGTAAGTACTTAGTAGGCCCGACAAACTGCCACTTGTAATGCACTTAATTCCGATACATTATTACTTAACATATCTTTAAGAGATAATACTCTGTACGAATAAAATGTATAAGCGATATTATCTTGTACAACTAAAAGGCTTTAAGTTGAGATACTAATAGTTTTTTTTTGCTAAGAAACTCAATTATTTTTCGTAAAACTTTACATAATTTACATCAAACCGAACAAACACTATTGAGAACATGTTTAAACGCTCCCTTGAACATATAATTAGATTTGTTCGAGTAAAAAATCAAATTAAACAAACCTTTTTTAGAAACGCAACCAAATTAACTTTACAATGTCGTGATAAGATCGCGGAGTGCCGGCTCGCCTACGTCGAATGGACGCGGCTACTTTGAGCTAATCAAGTTAACTCGACTGTCACCGAACGCACTCGGGAACTCGGAACTTCTAAACAGTACACGGACAGTCTACAACAACTCTTTATAGTATTAGGCAAAATAACTCCTAGGACACTGTTAGACTTCGCCAAGCTAATGGATCGCTCCTCTATGCTTAGAACGTACAACTTTTATGGATAAGTAGAATTGAGTTAGTAGTTGTGTCGAAAATAGCGTTTAAGTTGCTCTCAGTTCTGCTTTTGTTGTGTTGAAATGGCGAATGAGAGTTTATCAAAATGTTTTAGTCAAGTTACAATAGTAAGTTGGTTTTATGATGGATCGTGTGCTGTGTAATTAGTTGCCGTTTATATTACATTTGGTTCGTCGCAGTACTTACAATTAATAATAATTAGTTTGTATTTTTAACTACGTTTTCTGTTATTATTTCAGGCCCCAAATTAGGTGAGCGTCATAGTTTTGTAATCATTTTGATAGGTACTGAACTGGATGTAACCTTATTCATAGATCACTGTAAAAATAATGCTTATCATAAATTAATTAACACTTACTTGGTGAATCAGCAAGCAGATCGCTATCGTCATGCGATGGTGACTTCACAGATCCCGGCGACATCTTCACGGGCGCATGCGGTGACGGAATCGGCCCGGATCCGGCGCTACCGGCGCTGCTAGCCGGTCCGGCGTTAGCGTTGTGTGACGTAGTGATCGTTATCTCACCATTCGACGCTGCCAACCTGCGTAACATTGGTATCATCGCGTCATTATTTCGTTAATGCATGTTAATTGGGCGATTAAGTATCCGATGCATCAAATTATCCTCTGACATGGGAATAATGTAATCAAGTATGCGTTTACAATTTGTATAAAAAGTTAAGGTTATAAGTAAAATCGATCGAAACCAGTTACTGATGCATGAGAGTATATGTTTCAAGATTACTACAACTTTTTCGCAAGTAGAATATATGCTTTAGTTTAACGTGATTGTAGTTTCAATCAAGTTAAAACTAGGATCAGTTTGTGCTACAAAAGGTTAAAAGAGAAAGTTTAATTCATTGACAAAATATCCACGCTATCTATTGAATATTTTATAGTGTTTCCGAATAAAATCACAATGAACCGGCCACAAGCGTTCGCCGTGATGCGATCATCGTGATTTTAACATTCAACGTAACAAAGCCGCACTTTACCGTAAGTTATAAGGTAATCTCAGACAAATGTCGGATAAAGTCAATTAGATGTTGGTATTTTTATTCAGATACATTTAAATGTAGAAGAAATCTCGTCGTGTTCAAACTGTGAAGAGATATCTGTTATAGTTTATTTTTGCTTGTGCTTAGTGAGCAATGTTTCGAATAAGACTCATTGCGTTGAACAAAATAATACCTACTTAGAACGTTTTTCAGATTGTTCTAATTTCTAACGCTAAAGAGCCAGTAAATTACAAAAGTAAGTTATAAAGTTAATATTTTCTGTTTATAACTAATATTATAAAAAGAAAAGATTAGATTTGTTTGTTACGTTTTCAGCTGGACGGATTTAGATGAAATTTGGCACATGGGTAGACCATGATCTGGATTAAGATATAAGATACTTTTATTCCGATATTCCTACGGGATAGAGAGTTATGCGGGTGAAACCGCGGGTGCAGCTAGTACAGTATATAGTATAGTTGTAAAGAAGAAGACTATTATTTTCAGAACTTAGTAACAGATCTTCTGACCCATTCAGGCACCTACTACAATCACAGTCGTGACTCATATGAAACAGTTGCAAATACATAATTCATTTTTATTGTAGAACGTCAATCCGCACGACTATTGTATGTTTGATGCGTTACTCATTCTGATCAAACTAAATTACTTAACTGGAAACAGAATTTCATATTGTAGATTTAATTATAATACTCTCATAAATCATTGTAATATTTGTAAACTCTCCTCTCGTGGAAATGGTGATAAGTTCCATATTTTTGTAAAATATGTAGATGCCATAGCACAAGTACTTAAAGTAAAAGAACTTGCAATCAATTAATATAGCCAACTTATATGTAGCAGTGGACTCAGTTGAACGTTTTTTTCAATAATTGAAAATTTCATCTACGAAAATTCCTACGAATTTTTGTTCGGCCTCTGCTCACCTAAAACTTCACTAAGTGTTAGAATTACGTTAAAAGTACCAGTATACGAAACAAACCCACCCGTAACTTTAAGGGGAAGATAGGGACTATCGCTTAATAGTGACACGGCACTTGTTCATTGTCGCTAAACAATGGAGGCCAATTTTTCTCAATCAGCGCCCAGATAAGACATCTAAACGCTTTACGTTTGTCGTTTTCCTTTTATGAGTCATATTCTAAGAGGTATTATGTAATTGAATTAGTTTGAACGACAATACAATTTAGTTAAGAGTTAATGGTGTTGTTTCCTGTGATTATAATTCAGATCTATTTGCATGTTTATATAAGACTAGCTACGCCAGTTATGACGTTTTTAACAGGCATATTTAGATGGACATCATCATCTGCCTAGCCTTTTCCGAACTATGTTGGGGTCGGCTTCCAGTCTAATCGGATGCAGCTGAATACCAGTATTTTTCATGGACCTCCACAATCCAGTTACTGGGTACGATACCCCTTGGTAAGACTAGTTGTTAGACTTTCGGGCTTCTGACCACCCGTAGATGTCAAAGATCCACGAATGACATCTGGGACCAACACCTTAACGTGCTTTCTAGTCATATAATATCTTATATGAATAAAAAATAGGGGAAAATATTTTCCTTATTTTCTTTGCCTTTAAAAAGTTTTTGTATAATTGTATTGAAGTAAAGAGTTTTTGCATAAGGGAAGCCTTTAGTTTTTCTTAATTGCCTTTTAGATAAAGAAATCGTGTTAAATGAACCTTTTGCCACGATTCAAACGTAATAATCATAATACACATAACACATAGTTTATAAAATTTTGTGATGTAACTAGTAAATATAACAACTAAAACAAAATGTACAAAAACGACGCAGGCACGGGTCGGATTTAATATTACGTATGTTTACCATGAACGCGATAGCTAAAACTAAGAAAAAAACAACTATTTTGTTTCTAAAACATTTACAACTCGATTTACTTACTTACCTACTCCATAATAATGTCTAAGATAATCTAGTATTCAAAACAAACATAATATGTACTTCTATATTCTATATCTGAAAGGTTAGTGCATGCATCTCTATAAGATACTCGTACATACTTACCTACCTACCTATATTCGCGTACCTACACCCTTTCCTTCCATATTTCAATAAGCCCCAGTGTAACAAAACAGCCCGCTAAACTAGCATATTAAAAACCCAAGTTTTCCTTCTATTTTTTTTCTGTAAAACTACCGTGTATCGTGTAACAATGATGTTTGAGTGTCTCACCCGAGTGCGGCGGCTACAAATGAGGTGCGCGCTTCATTAAGTGCGCCTGCATTAGCGGTAATTGCTGGCTAATTAGGGCCTCATCCGTTGCAACGAACACACACACACACTCGTGTACTTTTATTATTGTGAACGTGCATTTGATGCGATGTTACGCTGACTCGGTTTAATTTATCTGTCGTCAAGTCATCGAGCTTAGTTATAACCAGGGCTAACTTATTAGCTAAGGAATATTTTTATTGAATCCAATTTGTTGCTATGGTCATAAAAGTTTACCTACAAAGTAATGAAGTGAACCAATTATAAATAAAACAGGACCGTGGTTATGATATTCCTTTTTTTTGGCGACGTTTAATCATAGCTTTGCGCTTGCGTTAATTTATTTGTCTTTTCTTAGTAATCAATTAATATGTAAATTAAACTAGCACCCTTTATGCTACGGTAAATAAATACTGCACGTATATGTCGTGGAGCGATAATAACGCACACAAGGATGTGAACATGAGCTCATTCGCACACACACAATGTGTGTGAATGAGTAACTGACGCACACAAACTTGTAAGTCATTAATTGTTCCTTCAAATTTATCAGAGGTACCCGACAACGAAACTACGCCTTTGCGAGATAATTATTTAAAAAAATAATAATCGTCCGGTTGCAAATTTAATTACAAACTTATTTTCTTGTCATTCGCATGTGACCTTTATCGTGCGTGTTAAAGGGTCGGTTTTAATAAATGGTGCAAATGATTCTGTTTTAATAGGTTATTATTGGTACCTTTATTGTACTGGCATTGTGCTGAAATACCTATTCATTACATAGGTATTTTGTCAGTTAACGAGATAGTCAATGAAGAGCAGTTAATAACTAATAAAAAGCAAGCTAAAACGCTTAATAATAAAGAGTCCCCGTAGAACTTTTTTTATTTAGTTTTTTTCAAATAGATACGTAATGTGCGCTTTTATAATTTAGAAGATGGCGGGACGAGCTGGACACACCAACGATCAGTGGTTCATTTTAAACCCAGGATCGAAAGAGCTGGAAGTCATGGGAAGTGGTCTTTGCCCACCAGTGGGATGATGCAGGCTAACAGTAACAGTAACGTTACGATATTATACTGATCGTCTTCGTCCACGTCACTGCATCACTATGACACAGAGAAGTAAAATGTATGGAAATATATTATGAAGAAGCTTTTAAATATCCGTTCACAATAATATCGTCATGTTACAAATAATAAAAGTGCACAAAAGGTTCTGTTACCATAGAACATAGCTGATGGTAGGGGCAACATCTCACTATATATTTTTAATTAAATCCAAGAAAAACGTATCTACCACTACCTCTGTCCTTTGCTTGCATAATAACTTTCATTAATCAAAATTAAAAATGCACTTTCAGTGTCTTCTTTCTACTTACCTATAATGAAACCACCCTTTAATTATTAAAAAAAAAAATGTTTTAAAAACGAATATGGCCAGTAATATAACGACCGCCTAAAGGTACGATTATAGAGATGCGAAATGTTTTATTAAGGTCAATAATTGCTTTTTAATACACTCGAATCGTCTTTAAGGAAAAAAATGGAACACTCTTGTCAGTATGTATTGTCAGACATAATTATAATGCGTAGTTGGCGAGATTCGATCATGTTTATGGTGATAATTATTGTATAAATATATGCGGTTACAAGGAATTATGATAGTTACGTCATCGGTTGTGTTTTAACTCATTTGCGTTGGAGTTGAGTCCTTTTTAGGTACGGTAATAAATAATACTTCGGCTTAAATTTTATAATGATACTTCTTTTAAGGATTAATCGATAAATATGTCCTTTTTCAAAACAAAAATCATCATCTATCATCATTTTGCAGAACAAAAGTCGTAGTCGTCGTTGGTAAGATATTGACATCTATTGCTGGAACTCTCGAGTGCGTGCTAAACTGTCAGTCTATCGTGACGTCAATGACATTTCGTTAGTGTTCGTCAGATAGTCTTCGTCAAAGATTAAAGCCGCGTTCACACGAAAGGTTTAGTCGACGGCAGCCTGTGAGAATGTATGTATGAAAAAAAAAACAACAGACAGTCAGTCGGCGGCTGGCTATACGTTTGGTGTGTACGCAGCCTTATGTAACCGGTCAAACATTTCCGGCCTTTTAGAAAGAATTTTGAAAAAAAAAATAGTTCATAATATTGTAATTTTACACCAAACGAACTGGGCCCGCGTGGTGTATTATGGCCTGTGTCCCAGTGGGATCATTATAGGCTGATTATTCTATGCTTATGCTATGCTAATATTGTAACTTTAGGACTATTTTACATTGCACATGCAGTAATTCATCATTAAAGATGAATGATTTAAGACAATCATCCAGTAAGTCAATCAGCATAATCTTCAAAATAAAGAAAGCATACTTAGTTAACTATCTGATACAGGTGTGTTAAGTCCACTAGAGGCTGATTTTTCAATCATCTGATAACTTTATTCGAGGAATAATTTTGAAATTTTGACAGTTATTTCATACAAAAACTGTCAAACGTAAAATTTAATCCTCGAATAAATGTTATCTGGCGATGGAAAAATCAGCCCTGAAAGAATTAATGTATAATGCTGTGAATCGGTAGTGTTAACTCAAAGAGAAAAGCGCAGTTGAAAAGTTTGCACTCAATACTAAAAGAAAAAAGGGCACAGGAGTTAATGGAGTCGAAGATGACATATTTTTTTCTTACTTGACGTTTTATATTTTTATTAAAAAATGATTGACAGATTGCAGTCCATACCTGACCTTTCTCAATATTATATAAATGCGTGACATTATAATAACTCATTTAGTAGTAAGTACGAAACTTTCACTAAACATTTACGATGACATTTTCCTTTTTCATTGTCACAATTATATGTCAAATGTCAAAACATGAGTGAACGTTAGTTCTATAATCATAATATACGACAAAACTTTTTATGTAAACGGTAAACGTATCTGAGGAACAAATTGTTAACCGATTTCACAAATGTTATATTCTTCATTCATAACACCCCCTCTACGATTGATCTGACTCTCAGCACTATTATATAAAAGTTTATCAATGAAGCTATCAATGGAACGATAGTTTTTTTTTTGCTTTGATTTATTTCTATACAGGTAGTGTTTTATTAATAAATTTACTATGTATTAGTCTACAACTGACCATACGGAAGAAGAAAAACGTGTAAATGACGGTCGTTTGTAAGAATTTTTACTTCATTTATTTTTTAAAGAAAGAATCTATTGCATAACTATTGTTCTTCACAATGTCATAGTAGGCATTAAGTAGTCCTATAAAATCTATTTAGGAATAGTAACGACTTCACATCATCTCCTGTCTTCACCGGCGCGTAGTATATCAAGTTAAGACGGGTAACCACTTCGTTTAGTAGACCTGAGAATGCTTTATTTAGTTGCAAATATTTTTAATTAACCAACAATATTATTTTCAGCTGATAATAATCTTTATTTATCGTCACAATTCACGAACTACATGAACTTTTCTTAACAATAAAATTAACCCTTCATACTACGACACTATTGCGTTCATAATTATTATTTATTATGACGCAAATAAAGATGAATTATTACTTGACATTTGGAGCCACTGGTATTAATAGATCAATAATTGTAATTATCGAGCAAATACCTATTTGCTTCACATTCTTTTATTGTGAACAGAAATAGGAGTGTCCTGCTTTAAAAATATTATTTTAACTTAAAATAGAACACCTACGAAAAACTCTTTGTATTCAATGTTTTTGTAACTATAATTTTATTTAATCCAAGTTCCTAGAGCTGAGCACGAGGTTTACTTTAAAAAAAAGTCTGCTTTTGTTTCAGTCCTACAAAATATAAAACAATGTATCCAAGTACTTCCGTCCTTATATTCGAGTTTATCATCACTGCCGAGCGGATTTTCAGCCAGTTTTCACGCCCACTTAAACAGTTTTCGCGGAACGTTTTGGCATATTCATTACACGCGCTCAAAGTTACTGACGGCCATTTAGCGTGCACGTATAAGTTGAAAACCTACCTCTTAGTCGTAAAACATTTATTTATAAGGATAAATACGCTAATTACGTAGGTAAGTCTAAGTATCTACTTAATATGAATGTAAAATGGTACAGCCTTGAGAACTAGATACATTATAAAACTCCATATAAAATCTACTATCTATACTGACAATGATTTACAATTTTAATGTAACTTTAATAGACGTCAAACGACAGACAATATTTATCCAGATTGTAGGCCAACAGAAATGAGGTATTAAACTTAATTATGGATGCGAGAATTAATGCTTCCAACCAGTAATTATGAGGTGGCATTAACTTAATGTCTTTGACTACGCACACACAGACACACATACCAAGTACGTACGTATACACGAATAATAGACGTAGATACGGTAATAATAATATAATTATTGTAGTGATGTCGAATCGCTGCGTTTTACGGGCTAACATAATGCGACATACTAAAATGATACTTTTATTAACGTACATTGTAATAATAGAATGCATTAATAGTAAGCTCTTGTAGTGAACTGGGTTATATTAACGTGGTCCTGTAGCGTAAAACGGGTTATGTTATTTATTTCATAAACAAAATAATATTTAAAAGCGTGACCTTGGAGTTGTCCCGTTCTTCCCCACGTTTTGGAATGGGCAACTATACCTTGTCCATTAGGTTAACCGTTTTTGACAGCTGTCATAGAACGTACTATTCCAGATTACGTAAAAGTTAACTTTGAAATGCGTAATACAATTATAAATATACATAAGTATAAATTTATCTGATTGAATTATCTTATTTATGTCTTACAGACATTATAATACCGTACGTGTATAAATCAATGTATTGTGTGTTGCTGCAATCACTAGTTCCATCTGTCAAAAAACGGTTTACCTAATGGACAGGGTATAGGTCCAACTTTCCGACCGACTCCTTGATAATTCAAAAGTGCTTGAAAAGTTTACTTGAAATAAAAGCTTTGAGTTTTAGTTTATGAATATGAAGGTGCCTATATACTTATTAAATCTCCCTACAGTATTGGTAAGCTGTATAACACTAGTCAATTAAGAATACATTACTTCTGGCATTTTAATAACACAGACGTTTATAAATGCCATTTAAGTTTAAATGCTAATCGAAATAGGTATCGACCAAAGATATTTTTGCTAGAACTCTTGTCTAATGATACGAAGTAGGCAGCTTTAGTTCTATACACAGTCTAAAGACTTCAGTGGTCCGAGTTATGTAAGTAATTCTTTGAATATCAAAAGAACAGCAACCTATGTAATTGCGTAACACACTACTCATATTGTTGAACTATCAAAATGAAAGCCTTTGCTACTATAAGTACGTAATTACCCCGCGGGTACAGGAACCGTTCTTTTTACCAACACCTCAAATATTGTCAGAAATATCACCTTCAAATCAATGAAAAATATCTACCAACTTCTGTACAATAATACATTTAAACCAGCCAGTCACATTCCAGTTAAATTAAAAACAAAAAAAAAACTAATATCAACAAACAACACTTTACACCAACATCCATAAAAGTTCAAACCCAAGGTACGATTGTTTACGTAGTCACAGACCACAGTGTAGTGAATACAGTAGGCTAATATGATCATCATCAGCTTACAGCCAGTCCACTGTTGGACATAGGCCTCTCTAATTGCACGCCATTCAGCTCGATTCTCGAAAACTCTGATCCAACGGGATAATTGCGTAACACTAACAGTAGCAATGGCTTTAATTTTGAACGTTCAACAACATTTATTGCGTTATTTACGTTGTTGAGCAGACGAATTTTTGGGACATATAAAGCAATGGATTAGCAATATCCTTGAAAATGATTCAGATTAGGATTGATCTTGTGTTACGCAATTAGGGTGCAGCAGCTGCTACCAGCCATCCTGCGAATATCGTCGCTCCTAGCCTGAGAGCGTCCTACCTCACGTTTACCGATTCGCGGTCTCCACTCAAGAACTCATCTACCCGAACGGTCATCGGTTCTACGACAAACATGCCAACTTCAGCTTGCTTATTCTGTGAGCTATGTCGACAACAACACTAATATATTAAGCGCGATATCCCCGTATAGATCTATTTATCACCATTACTTGCCGGATTAGACGCGTCACGGGCGCTACGGTAATTATAGGCGGAATACTTAATGCGCCACCTAATTATATATCGTATTAGCTGATGTCTCCGCTTGCCTGAAGCTGACTTTCGAAATGTCTGCTGTGAATAGTAGTAAGTCTCGATGTATTGGAGTTCTGTGTTAAATTATTTTTAGTGTGGAATAGGCTAGTTTTGGTATTTGCAGGGTTTTCTATGATAATAGAATATTTTAAACAGATTTTTCCTTACTTTTCGCTTTTGTTTAGAACTAGCTGCGCCTTGCGGTTTTACCCGCATAAGTCTAGGATAAAAAGGATCTTATGTCCTAATCCAGGTCATGGTTTACCCATGTGCAAAATTTCATCGAAATCCGTTCAGCCGTTTTAGCGTGAAAGCGAAACAAGCAAACATAAAAAATATTATTTTTCTTCTCCTTATAATATTAGTTATAAAACTTAGGAGACAGCGAAAATAGCTTGTTCATCCTTTAACATTGAATTTATCAAGCTATTTTAAATTTACTATCTTCTAGTCGATATGTCAACACACCTATCCTCTAAACTTAAAAAAGTAATACAAAAATCAACTACGAATAAATGTAACCCAAAGGATACATTGTAAGAACCGCAAGAAAATCTAACATTAACCGACAAATACCCAAAGCGGTTGTTCCGTCGCGCGGCAATGCAAAAGCAATTATATATTAACTACTGTACATTATCTGTGTGTGTGTGTTTGTGAGCTTGTGTGCGACCCGGCCAGACCAGAATGCTCTACTTGTTTTTAATCAAGACATTTATTAACTGTTGATTTTCCCGTTTCTTTTGTAATAAATCTTATCGAATTATGCGACAGCGCAGCCGTTGTAAAGTTTTTTTGGTATTGTGTTGAAGTTTTTGGCCTTAGACTTATCTCAACGATTATTGTTGGTTATTTAAAACTATAAGACCAGAAACCTGCACCAAAATATTTGTGTCAAGTTTTTTTTTGCATCCACCAACCCGCACTAGGCCCGCGTGGTGGATCCCACCCCCTCTCAAAAGGGAGGAAGCTTGTGTCTCAGCAGTGGGAACATCTTAGGCTGATTTTGCTTCTATGCTTTTTTTTTGCATCAGTACCTACTTATCTAATACTTATGTTTTTTTTTTGTACTATGATCATCAAAATCTAGAGGGGCCCGTGGCTAAATATTAACAGCCGCACAGGTCGATCGGTCAGGTTAAGCTACGCTTGCCGCGGTTGGTCTGTGGATGGGTGACCATCTTTACATACCGAGACCCCTCCGTGTCTCGGAAAGCACGTTAAGTCTGACAACCAGTTAAGACTGGTTGTCAGACTTTCGGGCTTAGTACCCAGTTACTGTGTAAGACGATACCCCTTGGCTTACCAAGGGGTATCGTATTACACAGTAACTGGGTTGTGGAGGTCAGTAAGGCAGTCACTCCATATAAAATATTGGTATTCAGCCGCATCCGGTTAGACTGGAAGCCGACCCCAACATAGTTGGGAAAAGGCTAGGCAGATGATGATCATCACAATCTACGGAGCTATCCACATCCTGAAACTATTCTTCATGCCTTGAGAATGTATCTACAAAGTTACATAGCAAACTAATTAACGCTCATCCTGACATGTAAATTCAACTAACAGTCTCAAGTACTAATTTACAATTAAATCTAAGCAGGGCAATGTCGCGCTTGCTCCAACAATTTTTTTTCCGCACTACCAACACCAGAAAATTGTTTATAAAGTGCGTGAACATGCCATTATTTATGTAATTATATCAGTAACAACGAGTTACATTACATCCTGTATATAATTAACATTAAATACCTTATTAAAGTAGATAATAGTCCGATGTTCCTACGTTTTCCTTATTACGCCTTTGTGGGTACTTACCTAGGCAATAACAGAAATAGTGGTACCTAATGCTCAGGAATTATTTATTCAAATTATGTATTAAAATTGGACTAATTCCTACGGTTTTCGAGTTGTTTTCTTCGTAATTTTGTTGTTTTTTTTTTTTAATGTGTTCTTTGTAAAGAACTTACAAGTAGAGCAGTGTGGTGGCCCAGAATTAACGATCCCGACGTACGAGTTGTAGGTCGTTAGTTCGAACCCAGACAGGCACTTTACTTTGTGTAAATAATTTAATCACCACTGTCTGTCACTCTCAAAACTGTGAAGGCAAACATCGCGAGGAAACTAGCATGTCTTATAACGAAAAAATCGAAGACATGTGACATCTACCAACCCGAACTGAGCCCGCGTGGTAGATTACAGTCCAATGAGAGGGCTCAAAGAGCGGAGGCATGAGTCCCAGCTGTGGGAACATTAAAGGCTGATTATTCTATGTATCTAATAAGAGATAATTTAGACTGTTGCAATGAGACTAAGGAAATTATGGCGAAAATAGTTCGAAATTAAATTAAATGTTTATTTATGCAAGTATATCTTTTCAAAGACACTTTTGTACAGTCACGAACAAAAGTATGTATACACTCGGCTTTATTCAAAAGCGATTTACTCCTTTATTTTTGAATGAAATTTTATGTTGTTACGAACATAGCATTTTCGAACCCATAAGTTTATGTAATGTGTCGTATTTAAACGTTGCATTCGTTATTTCACGAAAAAATCGCAATTGAAAGTTGCCAAGTGTTGACATATTGGTGCTCGTGACTGTACACCCACTATTTTGTTGGTCAATATTTTAAAACTAGATGGCGCTGGCATTTCCCAGCGGATCCCTGAGATGAAACGCCAAAACAAACTCCGAGGTCATGGTCTCTTTTAAAGTCAAAATAGTGAACTCTATCTCGTTCCAATATTTAGGCTCACTTGAACCTCAAATCACAAATGTGTTTAACGCTAAACGTATTAATGATAATTTACACTTATGACAAAATAGTATCTTGTTCGTTTGTATGTTTGTCTGGACGACGACCGAATTGATTTGGATGAAATTTGGCACACAGATACTTTATAACCTGGATTAACAATTAGGGTACTTTTAATTCCGGGAGTACGTTCCCGTGGAGTATATTCCGACATTCACGCGGGCCAAAACACTAGCAAAAGCTAGTGTTTAATAAAACCAAACGTATTTAAAACTTCGAAATGATGGTTTAAATATGTTTAGCGCTAACCGCATTTAGTTATTTGTGATCAAGCGGGCCTTAGAGACAGCCTAAACAATTATATAAAAGGTTTATTCATAAACGTTGCTTAAAGTTACGCAATGATTAGCTACTGTTTAACCATACATTTTTGACATTTAAAAGTCTCCTAACTTTTTGCAACGTTAGTAAATGAACCCCTAGATGTTTCAGAAGGTCATCCCAAAGCCAGGAGTGTGCACAGTTCAGTTCTTAGAACAAGAATCAATTAATGCATATTATTATAATTTTACTTAATTAAATACCAATGTAACCCACATTAATTAGCTCTAGAAGGTAAGTATCGAAGTATTGATAGCAGTTTATATTTAGTTAATTAAATTGTGACAGGATATCGGACAGTTACCGAGGTTACTTCAATAATTATAATGAAGTGTTCCTTTCTCATAAATGACATTTAGCTTTGTGAAGCATCGTTGCTATGCTAAATATATTTTGTACGATTTAATTTAGAAGTTAGAGCGTACAAAATTGTTCGAGTTCTTTTGTAACTAAAGAATTAAGAGTAAATGTAGTTACAGTCATCATCAACGTAGCCTTTTCCCAACTGTTGAGGCCGGTTTCCAGTCAAACCAGATGCAGCTGAATACCAGTATTTCACATGCAGGGACTGCCTATCTACCTCCACAACCTAGTTACTGGGTAATACGATAACCCTTGGTAAGATTGGTTGTCAGACTATCGGGCTTCTGACGACCCGTAACGACTGTAGAAGATCCACGAAAGACAGCCGGGACCAAAACGGCTTAACTTGCTTTCCGAGGCAAGGAGGGGTTCCAATTAAAAAAAGTAATTGTTATAAGTACCGTAAGTATATACTTTTATATGCATTTAGTAAAAAGCTATTTTGACATGTTATTTTGACATTAAAAACTGACACTTCAATCTTTTATTTACTTGTATGTATAGATGTATATTGTTTCTAGATTACAGTCTTATATGAGTTGTGTTCGGAACCATCAAACGTCACCACAATTGTACCACAGCCTACAATTTCTGCATCAACGCCTCAACCGTTGGACAATTGCTTCCGATGATTAAAACTGGCTGTTACAAAATTATTTCTTGGATTCATTCAATAAAACCTTTAATACACTATTGTCTGTTATCAAATGTATTTCCCCAAGCATATCATCAATTGTTCACTTGGTGCATAATTACGTGTAATAAAGGGCATTTACCTCTGGTTGATAGCATCTGTTTTTACAACTTTTTGTATTAAAAACGATAATATTCGCGTGATGCATTCACGTGGGCATTAGTCATCAAATTAATTAATATACGTACTAACTAATTAAATGTGAATCGAATTCAAATGACAGTGGAATTAAAATAATGATGTTCCCAGAAAAGTGTGCGTTTTAGTGTTTTGTTTTGTTTAGAATACTTAGTTACGACACTATTCGTCGAATTTATATGAATCAAATAGAAACTGCATATTCTCGTTATTTTTTTAACGTGACATTCATGCATGAGTAATCTTAAATGCAGTGTTTAAATGCAGTTCATAAGTTTTTCTTTGAATCGTAATATTAAATAAATTATAAAAACTTAAGGCCGTCGTAAAAAAAAATGCATAAGTATTGTAAGCTAAACTATGGAATCAATCGACTGAACAGATTACAAACATAATCAGCCTATAATGTTCCCACTGCTGGGACGCAGTGGCCTCCTCTCTGTGAGAGGGAGTGGGCTGTAATCTACCACGCGTGCCCAGCGCGGGTTGGTAGATGTCTTCAAAGTTTTAGTTTTAGGACATGCCGGTTTTCCCACGAGGTTTTCCTTCACCGTTTTGAGAACAATGGTGCTGAAATTATTTAGTAAAGCGCCTGCCTGGTTTTGAACAGAATATACATTATACATATCTACTTTAAACTTTAATACAGCAAGTTATACATTCCTATTATACCTTATTATCTCCAAGTTAGAGCTAAACATTGCAATAAGTATGCGACCTTAATAGACCGGGTATCTAGATTAATATCTAGTTGATCCGCTACTAAGGTTATTAACTAATGTAGGTATGTCGTTGGTAAATAAATGTTGTTTTTAGGATATCCTCACGATCGAGAGATTAGGTTTTTAAAGCTTACATAATTAACACATACTTAGTTCATTTACACTAATATTATAAGTAAAGAGGTAAAGTTTGTAAATTATTTCATCACCTCTGCTCTTAAAACGTTGAAAATTCTAGAACATGCGAAAAGACTGGACCGCTACGGTGTTCAATCGCATTTTGCAAAGGCGTTTTGCCTTAGCAAAATTCTTCTTTATCATCTGCCTAGCCTTTTCTCAACTATGTTGGGGTCGGCTTCCAGTCTAACCAGATGCAGCTGAATACCAGTATTTTTACATGGAGCGGCTGCCTATCTGACCTCCACAACCCAGTTACTGGGTAATACGATACCCCTTGGTAAGACTGGTTGTCAGACTTTCGGGCTTCTGACTACCCGTAACGACTGTCAAAGATCCACGAATGACAGCCGGGACCAACAGCTTAACGTGCTTTCCGAGGCACGGAGGGGTCTCGGTATGTAAAGATGGTCATCCATCCACAGACCAACCGCGGCAAGCGTAGCTTAACCTGACCGATCGACCTGTGCGGCTGTTATTATTTAGCCACGGGCCCCTCTTCATTCTTCTTTATACAAGGTATATTTGAAATAACTGAAAACTCGAAGCAAAAGGAGTATGTTAGTGCAGGCTTTACTTTGTATAAATTATTTAATCACCACTGCTCTCAAAATGGTGAAGGAAAACTCCTAGAGGAAACCGGCATGTCCTAGAACCAAAAAATCGTAAGTATATGACATCCGCCAACCCACACTGCGCGAGCCTGCGTGGTTTATTATGACCCACTCTCTTTCACAGAGAGGAGGCCTGTGTATCAGCAGTGGGAACATTAAGGCTGATTGTGCTGAAGTTTTTAAGTTTGAAATGTCTCTCCCTCATACAGTGTAAATGCAGCATGGCGCTATAGACTACGTCTAATTAATTAAAATTATGCGTAGTTTACTCTTATGTCCCTTATTAGTGTTTTATTAAATACCAGGTAAATAATTTTAATTAGCGCCATATATATTATTTCTAATTAAGTGGTTTTATTTCAGTTTCGATTCGTCACCGCTTGGCCAACACTTAAGGAAAGTTCGTATGTTGGACACGGGGAATCCCTTACGTGAGGAAAAACTTATGATAGGTAAATATTATGTAGATCTTAGATTACCTTATTGATACGGAAACACAATAAAAAAAAAAAATTAGCTGCGCCCCGCAGTTTCATCCGCATAAGTTTCGACCCCGTGAAAATATCGGGAAAAAGTATTCTATGTGTTAATCCTGGTTATAAACTATCTGTGTGCCAAATTTCATCCAAATCTGTTCAGAAGCTTTTGCGTGAAAGAGTAACAAGCATCCATCCATTTATCTATACAAACTTTAGCGTTTATAATATTAGTAGGATATTATACGATAGATGTTTATTTTTATTGTTTTTTTTAAATAATAGTAACAAAAATGAATCGCTCAAGTGGCCACGTTTGCACACACGTAAACATCTACATTTCTTAGAAAAAAGTTTAATAATATTAACAACTTCAGTTTATTATAAACCATAATGCTTAAACATAAAGTTTAATTACCATTGCAAAATATATTTAAAATGTCGCTTGAAAATAAAATCATTCTATTTTTAAATTTTCAGTCATTTATTCTAAAATGAAACTTAAAGTCTAAGTAATATGGTTAAAAACATACTAATTTGAAATAAGACCACAAAAGTATTTGTGGTCTTACTTTTCGGGCCGTTTTTGAAGCGCTTATCGGGAATCTAGTACTTACTATCATTGATCGAAGGTGGTGACCTTATTGGTGATGTTCTACAGAAAGGTCAGGTGCGTAGTATTCGCAACCGGCGTGCGTGTATATGTGATGAACTTTAACGAGGTAAAAGGAGCCTACATACTTACTCCTTTTACATAGTAGCAGTTGGCGTTCTGTAGTTTCTGTCTAGCCCCATGGGAAGAAAGCGTGAATATAAGCAGAGAATAAATTGTCATTTGGATCATTCCTAATTCCGAATTTTGGAAAAGCAACACCTGGTGCTTTCTGGCCCTAACCTGTAATACCAAACTTTACAACCAATTATGTTGGCAAATCCATCAAAATAATGAAAACTCGTTAGTAATTAGGGCCGAAAAAACTCCCCTAACTAACACAACAAAACGTTGATTAGTAATTCACTCACACGCACAAGATACCGCTATACTCGCGTCACACGTAATTACATTCATTGTCACATAATTACGACAACACTTGTCGGTGCACCCACGCTAAAACACTTTATCTGCACTCTATATCAACTTTAATCCTAACGCCACAGGGGTGGCTATCCAACAACGCAACTGTAAACCTAACTTAGTGATCCACATCAAACAACGTTAGACTTGGACAATTATGATGTAATTGATTTAAAAAATCAATTATTGTTATAATTGTCGATAATTCGTTGAATTGCTCGTTAAAACGGTCGACATGAGTTTAGTATAATTTTCTGTAATTTCCCCATGTTAATCGATAAAAATTGAATCTGGATCTAGAAACTTTTATATCAGAAATGAGGACATTCCATCGCCACTTAATTAGTTATATACTTTAGTGAAATGTATACTAAGTTGATTTTTGATTTACCAATTGTAACAAAAAGGTTCTAATTCATTTTTGGTTGCAATGTAATTTGAACTTTGTTAAGTATGACATTCAGTTTGTTTTTCCATAACTTGATGATCTCAACTTCAAATATAGTAAAGCACACTCATTATTAAGTACACTGCTGGTATTTAAAACTAGTCAAGCACCACTGAAACATACACTTGTTCGCGTCCTAATTACACACTCGTAAACGAACGCATTTTCGCGCTTCGCGCATACAGCTAAAAACTAAATAGGTAACTAGAACAAAACTCACCTGTTGATGCTATTCATGGCTGAGGCCCCAGAATTTTCCCTCTCATTCCTTTCTCTAGATCCACCACCGAATCTTTCAGCAAAGTTTTCTCTCTCCTTATAATGCCTATCAGGGCGAGGAGATGAGGACCGCCTGCCTTGCATCTGCTGAGGCATATTGTTCATATTGTTCTGCTGCACCGTCTGCAGAAGGTTGTGATTCGCTTGAGGCTGCTGCTGTAACGCTTGGAGCAACTCTTGGGCATTGGCCGCGCCGTTCGACAAAAAGTTTGGCAGCCCTGGGTTTAGGAGCGCGTTTGACAATGTTGGGTTCAGCATGTTTGGCCGAATGTTGGCCGTCTGTTGTTGGTTGGAGCTTAGCAGCTGGTGCGGTTGGGCCATGGCTTGGAGGTTGGCGAGAGACGTGGACACGACTTGGCCGTTGTTTAGGGCTAGGTTCACCATCTGGTCGTTGGAGTTCACGTGGTTGACTGGGATTGTGAGGATAGTCTGTGTTGCGATGCCTGTGTAGAGAAAACACATAGTTGAAATATCTTGTAGCTGTTAAGTTCTTACAATGCAACCTAATGTTTGGAAAAAAATTACGAAGACGTACAAAATGTAAACGGAGCAATAATTGGCTGTCTGTATTTGTACTTGCTACAAAATAAGTCTGAATATGCCTTAAATTTAAAAATGTCATTAGACATGGTTTAAATTTAATCAATCAACTGCAAATGATTTTTTGCAGTTGATTGATTAGATGCAGTTTGAACTAGTGTTTCAAACCTTTAAGTTTAGCTAAGCATTGAAACTGTGGTGATTTTATCACTTTCACACTTTACCCATACAATATTTTAAGGTGCAACTAGACTGTGGTCGATCGACGTCGACCAGACGAAAACATCGTCTCAAAACATGTCACCTTATAATGTCATTTGTCTCAAAATATGTCATCTCTTAATTTATAATTTGTCTCACAATTTGTCAGTTCATAATATTATCAACACCTTATGGCCCGCTTGCACCACAAATCACTTACCTAATGCGTTTAACGCTAAACATGTTTAAACATCATTCTGTCTCTTTCATCTTCAAACGATTGACCGAAACAAAACGATGGTTTAAGTACGTTTAACGCTAAACGTATTTAGTGATTTGTAGTACAAGCAGCTTTAGTTTATAGTGGCAATGTTCCTTACCCTGTGAAGTCGGTATGAGCAGTTGGGCTCCCTGTATGCCTTGCACCAGCTGACCAGAGGCAAGTATGAGTTGTGGCATGGGGGACGGCATCGCTGGTGGCAGCATATTGTTGTTCGCCACCGGGTTGGGTGATCCCATACCTTTGGGGATAAAGAATTACATTAGGAAGCGTATTTAAAGTATGGCTGTTCGAAGGATTGGTCCTTTAATAGGTTGATTAAAGCTTTAGGCGGCGCGGTTGATTAAAGGGTTACCGCTGCCCTGGAACATAAAGGGCTAAGGAAGGAACACGGGTGGGTTTTAGTCAGTAAGAGTCTGACACTCCCTTCCGCTCCACCAAGAGCGGGAGAGGTCATTTGATGATTTCCCATCCACAAAAAAAAGGCGGCGCCTGTGCCTACACACGATATACATATTTGTGTCTGTCAGAAAAATTGAATTTGACACATGTTTTGACGGACTGATAGCTACTTTCGGACGACCCGTAGCTTCGTTGACGGACTTAGAGAGTAGATCACACACGTAAATGTAAGGTAAGATTTCTATGTTGTTTATCAGTGTTTTTCTTTGTGTTTTGTTCTGTTTCCTTTACAGTTGGACATGATTTGGAGAATAGTCAGGGAGGGGTTAAAATAATGACTGGTAGGTACTTAAGGGTTTGAGTCAAACATATTTTCATTTCCTCAGATGAGTGGAGTTGTGTCTGGCGTAGTTTGTGCATACAATGTTTCCTTATTAGCATACCTAGTTGTTAAAATGATAGCTTGTGGTACAATATTAAGTTTTAGGTACTTCTTTCAGTACTTTGATCGTCATTATTGATGTCTTCGTTTTGATCACCGTTTGGCGCTTTTAAGCGGGATACGCTAAAGTGGCCCGGGAAATTCAAATTTTCTTACGTTTTTTGCAATTTGCAAGTCAGTGCCAGGTTGTATGTTGAACGAAATATGATTCGCGACCGTACTTTACAGAATTATTATCATTAAAACCATCAATACAACTCTCTAAGTTCATATAACACTATTGATTGATATTTCATGAAATAGTCATTCTACCCTGGGGCATTAGAGTAAATGTAGAAATGCGAAAAACATATTTTTTAACCACGTTTTGTTGCCATGATTATTATGTTTTGCAGCCATTTTTGATTGAATTTCGGTAAAATTAGACAAAGCCATTATATTGTAAACGTATTGGGTTTTTTCTATTTAAATGTGGTTACCTACACGTATTTAACAAAATGATGTCCGTATCATTTTGCAAGCTTTAGTCACGTATTATGATCGTGGAATATTAATATTAATGCATATTTTTACTACATAATCCTAGAAAAAACACTAAGTTAATGCGCGTCGATAATTTGACACGATGTTTTTATAAGCACCTTAATATACCTACGCCAATTCATACTAAATCGATAAACATGTAAAACTCGTAAAAATATGTTTTTATCAACTTATAATAAAAATTAGACTTGGTAAATAAAACATGTGATTATTGATGACTAAATGTTACGTTAACACATCAGTCATGGTGCCAGTCAGTGATGAAACGATCGTGCAACGCGCGGATCGACCGGCGACTTTCTACTTGTACTTAAGACATTAAACAATAAAATTATATCGTAATTACCGAACGTAAAGGAACGATAGAAAATTACACAAAACCCATACGCAACCGACCAAAACTAATTCACTGCGAACAAAACGGCTCTAAAGAAAATCTAAAATATTATCTGCATACCTTACAAGCCCGTTAAGCTCGACATTAACATAACGTATTCATTTAAACCATGACATTTCACATTTTGTAATAAATGTTCTTTCCTACGGCGCATCAATTAAGAACCGAAAAAAATGTATAATTAGCTCTATTAAGACAATAAAACTCTTAATGATACCGCAACAGTCGTAATATCCGTGCGTTCGTGAAAAAAATATGTAATTATACTCATTATTTAAATAGGTTTTTTCGTCCATTACGGCATAGCTTTAATGGGCGGGCGAGTGAAGCCGCTATCTTGAATTCATTAAATCGATTGGATTCGGTAATCACCTAATTACGGCTCACGTGATTTCGAAGTTAAGAGTTTTAATGCGCGAACCGTGTATTTCTGATTATCCGAATCTGTCTAACTCAGTCTAATTAGTGGCATACCCTCAGTTGAAGAATAACAGACGTTTTGAAATGCTAATGTTCAGAAAAATGTTAATCGAGTCGCGGAGGTGACGCTTTCAATTGCATAATATTAGCTTAAATAGAAAAATATTTTCTGTATTTCTGCCTGCATTAACGCAGGCATATTGCGCTGTCAGCGGAATTTAGTCGCGTTTTGAATATTTGTTTTGTCTTGGTACGATGATGGTGCTAAATTAAAGTCTACTTTGCATAAAGTGGCAAAAAGTGACGAACTAAAGCACTTTAAAATCACAGGTGTACGTTTTTTGTTTGTTGGAGTAGGTAAGTTACGGAACAAACATCTGTACGTTCCGTAACCAACATGAACTTCTGGTAAACCTGATGTTGAACAATACATGAAGATCGTGAGGCCAAATCTGTTTTGCATAAAGTGGTAAAAGATGGCCAAGTGAAACAGTTTAATTTAAAATTTCATGGATATGGAATTTTTGGTTGGAGTAGGTAAGTAACAGAACGGACAGATGGACAACCTGCAGTGCGATTTTGTAACCATCTCACCGTAAAAACTTAAGTGAAGTGAGCATGGAGTGAGCTGTCATTCCAAATAATGCTAGGGATTGACACTACTGACAACTCACATCAAGCTCACTTCACTTGAGTTTTCACGGTGAGATTTTTATAGAATCGACCGGCTGATGTAAGGTGGTAACAAAACCATATTACAATTGCAATACACTTGAAAAAAGATCAAATCTGTATTGCATAAAGTAGCAAAATGTGAACCTGTACAAACAAAGCACGTTAGTGAAAACTTTCATGGATTTGAAGCTTTTTGGTGGAATAGATAAGTGACGAAATCGAGAGATGGACAACTATGCATAACACAAGGGCAATCCATTTAGACTCTAAAGCCGTAGGTCATGTCCACCAGAATTCAACAATTATTGGACTCATTTTAAAAGTACCTTCCTATAATATCGACAACTAAGAATTTTTATGTCATTCTTGTTCAACTCTTTACTTTATTAATGATGCAAGTAAAAGGAACGGAAGCCGGTTATTACAATGCCTTTAGGCGATAGACCACTGCTACAAGTAACCTATCACCTCAGGGCATTTTGTTGATAGAGACACATTTGTAAGCACAATTAATCGCCTAAAGATAAGATTTAACAAAACAAATAATTATGATGTGTTTGAGGAATTAAGAGAGCCTTTTTAAAGCCACATTTATCCTTGAAAGTGAAATGATGACTAACAATAAAAATCACTTAAGTCATGAATTTTTCGCGGTGTTCCCCAAAGGAAGTATATTGGGGCCTATACTAGATCAATTTATATGTAATTTTGAATCACTTCATATTTCAGTGTTATCTACATACCTCATACTGCTTTTATAGTTTGAAGTGCTATCTAAAACTACTACTATAGCATTACCTTATAGTTGGCAAAGGTTTTGTCTAAACCTAACGTTTTTGTTGTTATTTTGTCATTCCCAAACAGAAAATGACATGAGTTTTTGATAGAAATTGTGTGCTAGGCATGACATATTAAAATTAAGGCTTTCTACTTCTTTGAAGTTAGTTGAAAATGAGAAAAATAATAAAATAAATAATCGTTTTTCTTACCAGGTGCACTAACGCTCAAATTCAAAGGCGAATTGATGACAGGATTGGAGGGCATAGAGGACAAGCCTTGAAGATTAGCGGCAAGTTGCGACATTTGTTGAGACATCTGTTGCTGTAGCTGTTGCGACATCGGCGGCATGTTCTGCTGCATGTTCGCCAGGTTCTGCAGGTTTTGGAACATTGACGCCACTGTGGACAATGAAGGTACAATTACTATATGAAGATAAGGCATTGAGGTTGGTCTACAGAAGGCAAATTCCCGTAAATAAAAACCTTCAAAATCTAGTCGCAAGCTCATCTCAGAGACGATGTCAATGAGTCAAAAATGTAGGGAAATAAGAGGTATTTTTGACAGATTGAGACTGAGATCAGAATTTTAATGTTGTTAAAATTACGAGAATTGCCCCTCAGGTATGTCGAAGTGAATCCTCCTTCATTAGTTATTGCTGGTAATCTTCATTACTGGCCATACGTATACATCCATGTTTCAATTCGAATTTAAAATAAGGTTTTTGGTGATTCCATCACTTGCAACTAAGGAGAGGAGAACACTTCGGGAGCATTGTATACAGTTTGTTGCAAGACTGGTCTTAATTATTGTGAGTTTGTAAATTATTATTTCGTTGAAAAGCGTCTCTGAAGATCGAAGTTTAAAATTTTCATTACTGCTTCTTTTTTTATTAAAAGTGTGATGAATGTGATGATATACCAATTATTTCAGATTATATTTAAATAAAAATCGATCTATGTATATCGTCGTTTATATAAAAATTTCAATCGTTTATTTCCCATGGATACAAAATCTTATATCACAGAACAAATACTTCATGTACATAACAATAAAGCTAAGACATAAAATATTATGACGTCATTACTTTGTATTGCTCCATGTTATCTCAATGAATTTCGTAAAGACACTAATAGCTGTTTAAAATTTTATCGAGTTTAGACTCTTCCACTTTGAAATTCATTGAACAACGTGTGGTCACAATAATTATATAAAATTATATTAAGATAGACATTATGAAGTTAAAAAGAATGGTCATGATAGTTGTGATATTGAATTCACCGATTTAGATTAGGTTAAGTTTGGTTTAAAATCTTTTAGGTGGTAATGCAGTTTTTAGGAATGTTGAACGACATTTTTCATTAAGCTTTTTTGTTCAACTTCGAAAGCCCTGATTGATAATGTTTAATATTCTGGTCTTCTACTGGTTTTCTTAAGTTTTGACTGGTAAAGCATCACAGAATGCAAACACCAAGATCTGTAAACAGATTGTCTCCTAAAAAAAGTCCTGGAAAATGTAACGCACTTGGTCCTAATAGTTTCCTTTTATGCAGGTAGACTGTTTTATTAAGCAAAATGGCTCGTGTAAGCACATTCTCAGATTGAAGAGGATAAAGCTCAGTTGAAGCTTATAAAAAATAGACAGATAACTGCACTGACTAGGTCCTACTGCTAAAATCTCCAATATCCTCCGAAAATGCGCCAACAGAAACCACCACAACTAAATTTCAATAAGAAGGTATCAAAAGAATGTAGTACGAACTCACTGGAGCCATTCAGATGTGGCTGCTGGTGCGGGGTGCGCGCACGGGGTGAGGGGGTGCGCGGCTCGGCTAGCTGCGCCCGCGTCGCCCCCCCCTCCGGCGAGCTCGCGCCGCTCTCCCGGTCTGACTCCGCCTGGGAAAGAAGTGGAAGGTTAGATGTTGACGCTTTTGAAGAAACACAAACTTTTTGTTATGAGTCTAAAAGGCATATTGTATCGCCATATCATCATCGCCTTGTCGTCGTATAGAATCTCAATGTCTTATTTTTCTATTTAGAACCGTTTATCTAGAGCAAGATTAAGAAAACTTGAGAGTATGTATGGGAATTGAAAGCAATAGATGATGATGGTTACGCAGTGCATATGGTACGGCCTTGGGGTATGCTAGTGTTATAATATCACTGGCAAATAAAAAGTTACAAGTTTTAGTGCACTAAGTCGGTCCGAATTTGGTAAATGCTGCCAAAATATCTACTTAAGCCCTATAAGGCACCGATTGGGTTCCATTCCTGTCAGTGTCGACTTTAGAAGTAGTTTCTAATATGTCGAAAAATGAACATTGTGCTTTTGTTAGCTTTTTTTATAAAGTTTCCTCTTCCGTCATTTAGTTTTGATTAAAATATAAAAGACCGTATTAAAATGTTTGATGATGTTTCGCAGTAACTATTTTACGCTAAACTAAACAACCAAAGTGTGCACGAGTTGTGGACGCGTACTTATCCCGCGTTTTTGTTGAGTGCACCCGTGCCATATCGCAATGCACCGTAGTCAGGGCACTGCCTAGGACGGAGGGTTATTATTCTCCCTCCGTTTGTCTATGCCGGGGTTAGGTCTGAACGTAATTAAGGGTGAGCGTATCGCCATTTATGGTTCATCAAGCTTATTTCCAATTATCGGCGACTTTAGTAAGACATTTTGGGTTTATGTTAATATTTTTGTGTTGCTATACAAATTTTAACTTTTAATTTTTTGTTATACTAGCCTGCTTTTCCACAGCCGTCATTAAGGTTCTTGAGAAGAGGTTACGGAAACGAAACAGTTATGGGTCACCTGTCTGTGACCACGTTTAGACACTGAACGTCGCTTAGGCCATGTTTCCTCAGATTTTTCTTTCATTGTATTGTATGTTAATGGTTTCTTATATTAGCATTTTAAATTGAAGTTTGTTTTTAGTACTCTGTGTTTCTTTGTAATTACCGAGTGGTTACGGGATAGTATCGCTTATTATTTCAGTAATTAGGTAAACTTTTCGATGAACGTTTTTATGAACTTGGTAGGTAAACTAATGTTTATCGGAAAGCTCGCAGATAAAATAATGTATTAAAGCTCACAAAAGAAGGTGTTGAAACTTTGAAAGTTGCAGTTTTTTGTAGACCCGTTTTCCAACGCATTCAAGAAAAGCAATGTCTTGTAATAAAGATGTTATAAAAGTAGCGATTAAATGATTATTTTACGAATAATTAATACTTTTAAGTAAATTTTAATAAAATAATTAATTGACAAAGTGCTTTTTTGCTATGTGAATGAGAAATCTCACGTCTCATGGTGGTTTTCTTATAAAAATCAGCATTTTAATGATTTATTTTAAGTTTTAAAATATCTATCACAACCGAATGAGTATGGTAAGAACAGGTAATGTAACAACGAAAAAGGACTACAAAATAACCTAAAAAAAAACCAGAACATTAATAAAATTTTATTGCCTCAAAATAAATACGTTCATGCACCGCTATTAATATTTTAATTAAGGAAGCCATCTTTTATTCGATTCTCATATAAACCATTGTGCAGCTTGTAAAGTCATAAACTATTTATATTGCAATTATTATAAGTACAGAATAAGGTCAGGCTACTTGACTTTTAATTATTAACTACTATTAAAATATAACTGTAAGGAAACGCCTTGAATAATGATTAATAATAATTCTTTAATTTGTAATAATTATGGTCGGTCGGTAGTGTTACGATTACTGCGACGGTATTATAAATATTCACAGGTTTCAAGCTAAAAAATATGTTAGGAAAATAATTATAGGGTCCTTCGACCGCTTGAAAGTAAACTAAGTGAAATGTTTAAAAATTGCAACATTGTTTTATTAAAAAGCCGTTGTAAAACTGGTAAAGGCAATTAAATCATGGTTTAGATTATGGCTTACATCGTTCATAATTTAAAGCGATGTTTTATTTATAAATTGATGAATAAAAATTTACAACTCATTTTTACGAATATATTAATTACTTTCTAAGAAATCAAATAAATATTACTATTTTCTATTACTCACGAAGGACAATGTCATTCTCTCCAGGCCTGATAATTTCACTATCACTGTCCCTACAAAAGTAACATTCCTTGATCAAAAACTAAATGAAAATTCACCAAATATTCTCAGAAACAGCGGAAACGCGAACTTTACGAAAACTTTAGGAAAACTTTGATAAACTTCAAACGCCCAATCAAAATATGTGACAACCGGTCTATTTAAAAAAGGTTCCATCCACATACGGTTATCCGAACGCGCGAAAAACTTTTTCTTTACTATATAAAAGTTGTATTTAGAACGGAAAATAGAGCATAGATAACGCCCGCGAAAAAGAAACGCCGCGCACTATCGACAAAGCGTTCACGTTTTTCTTTTTTAAATTTATTTATCAACGGCCGGTAACACATACAGCCGCGCGGCCAAGTTGCACAGCGCGGAATGAAAGCGCGTCATCAGTTTAAAAAATCAACCCCTTCGGTGGTGGGTGGAAAAAATGCGGCCCCGCGGGGCGTTGGGTGGTCCCACCGAAATCCTTGCCAAAGCGATCGGCATCGTCCGACTTGTCACTTGTCGAATAAGCATGATAATTAAAGTTTTCGATTAGTTTTTTTATTAGTGTTTCTTTAGGTTTAGAGCTTCAGCACGTGGTTCGTCCAAATTCGCTTTCAGTTAACTCGATTTGAATTTATTTAATTCGTTAGCGTTTGATTTGTGATCTAACTTTTCATCTTGAGACATTTTCATTTGATTATTGGACATTTGGACTTATTGATTTTTTCAAATAGATATTTAATTAGCTGTCTACTTATATATTTTCATAAGTTAAGCCAAAGGAATTCCTTAGAGATGTTTTATTAGTTTTTGTATTGATTACTGATGGGTTTTGGGAATTTCTATTTTGTTAGTTAAATGTAGGTGGTTAAGCTTTTTTGTTTCGTTTACTACGCGTGCAGTCGCGTATACCATAGGGGCTTTGTCGAGAGTAGGTGGGTATGTGTAGTTTGATACAGTTGTTGTTGTTTATTTTGAATCGAAGCGGAGGTAGACTTGCTTTTGGAATAGATGTCTGTTCTATGAATAGTTATTGTAGAGTTAACATTTATGTCTACGTGAAGAAATCCAATGTAATATTGGGCTTTTCAGCTGAAAGCTCTAAAATTCTAAACAGCAGTTATTTTAAATTGAAACAGAATAAACAAATACAATTTATTTCATACATTCTATATTGGAACACATAAACATTGGGAACAAATTGAATACAAAAAGCTTAAAAGCACAATCAAAACTCCACCGGGCGCTGACTAATGAAAAAAGTTGAAAAAAAATTATCATCAACAAGTAACATTCGGAATAATCAGCGGTACACGGAAAAAATCAGTAATTATTCAGATGAAGTTGGACGAACGAAGGGGGTAAGGGGGCAAGGGCCGGCCAAAATAAAAACGGCGTTGCGTAGGGGTGACACCCGTCCCCCCTCGCCTCTACAAATGTTATCTAACTGCGTTCGTTTCGCGTCGCGGCGCCGTTTCGCTCTGAATTAGCGCCCGAACCGGCGAAATTTCAATTTGTACTCCATTTTTTTCTCGGATAGTTCGTCCTAATGGAAAAGGCTAGGCGATCACGGATTCCGTCTGAAACGGGCACCGGTCGCGCTAACGGTTTACTAGTCGCCTCCAGGGTAGTGCAAGTGCGCAAACGTGGAAATGTGATCCGCGGCCCTCTGATCGACGGAAGAAACATGTGATTGTATGGCGTCCTCATTTAGGCGGCAAAGCGCGGGTCATTATCGGGCGTTCGCGCACACACGCGTCGCATTGTCCGCTCGGGTGTGTGTGTAGATTTTTACTCATTAATTTTAAAACGCTCCGGATTTTTTTCAGGGCGGGTGCTAGGGGGCCAGAGGGGGCCGAGGGGGCGAAAATTGGCGATGGCCGCCGGGTGGGGTGTCACCGACGGGGGTTATTAAATAGATTGGTCCGCGGCCGAACGGAGCCGCCGATCTGCACTTGTACCTCGCGTCATTAACGGGTTGAGAACCGATTTTAAATCGTGAAATAACAGCCTGTTACAGGAAAAGTTGAGCGCGGCTTATCGGCCTCTCCTGCCCGTGTTCTACAAGCTTAATTGCATTAAAAGTGTATTTTTATTACGACAATTTTTCTATTCATTACTTGGGAGATGTTAATTGTCTTGTTTATTGAGTCGGCTCTGTATTTTCTTGGGTTGTGCGGCGCGGGGCGTCGTTTGTAGTGCAACAATACACTGTCACACACACATGCGCGAGGCGTTTTTTCCGCGGCCGTTCGGCAGTGGGTGAACAGGGGTGTATGGGGAGGCGAAATGTGAAAAATACTCGAAAAAAAGGCGAAATTGTAGCAGATATATAATTAAAGTCCAACGTACAGCAACAGCGTACAGCGATGTATTATGCAGACACGTTCTCGGGTGTCGCGGACGGCCCAATACACGCTGACCGCTGTCGAACACTGCGCTCGACTCGACGCCCGACATTGTTTCTGTGATTGTTCAGTCAAATGTTATGCGACCTCTCGGTTGCTTTTTAGACGTTTGTATAAATTAGGTTTTTAAATTTTTAGAGATTATTGTTCATTTTAGTCTACTCTCTTTCTTGTTTGGACTATTTATTTTAATTAGGTCACTTAGGTTTCAAATCTTAGTTTGCCTCATAATTCAAACTTTTTACCTCAAAACTAATTTCCTCATTATGCCTTTATCTGGAGATTAATATTCTTCTCTGCTACACTTTTGACCAGTTTACAAACTTATTATTAGACCATAATCTATTTAACAACAATCGGGGCTAACCCCATATACGGTCCAGGAAAGCTACTTAAACATCCAAAATCTTGTGGAACACTTAAAACAGTTCAATTAATACATAAAAGCCCTCAATAACAAAATAATCAAATTCATTGTAACATCGAGAGTACATCTCGAAAATATGAAACGGTCGTTCAGTGGGGGGTACACACGACAGATGGTTAGAAGGGGGGGCTCACGATTAATTTAACATTAAATTCAATAATAACCTTCCATTTATTGCGTAATTTCCTTTCAATTACGTTTCATTTATCGCTCTGTAACAGGATTACAGATGTGATCAACGATCGAAATGTTTCTGTCTGACATAGCTACTTTTTGCATTTTCTTTTGTACACACGGCTACACGTCAAGCTATACAAAACCAGTTTGTCTTGGCCTCACTTTGTATGATATTTTCTCACAATGAACGGTCAGCTAATATTGGTTTTGCATAGCTTGATGTGTAGTCGTGTGTACTTAGGCTCTTCTTGCATTTTCGACTGTACAGTCACGAGCAAAAGTATGTATACACTCGGCTTTATTCAAAAGCGATTTACTCCCTTATTTTTTAATGAAAATGTATGTTGTTACGAACATAGCATTTTCGAACCCATAGGTTTATATAATGTGTCGTATTTCAACGTTGCATTCGTTATTTCACGAAAAAATTGCAATTGAAAGTTGCCAAGTGTTGACATACCTATTGGTGCTCGTTACTGTACCTACTTAGGCTTTATTTGAATTTTCGTTTAGTTTTAGAAATAAGAAAAATAGGTTTGTTTGTCAAAGAAACAAGTGCATACGAAAAGATTAGTTAAGACGAATGATAAAGAAAAAAAAAACACAGATCTACGAGCACAGAACAGCGGGGTAACACACAATCAGTAGCAATGGGTTTAATTTTGACAGTTCAACAACATTCATTACGTCATATACGTCGTTGAGAAGACAAATTTTTCGAACATCTGAAGCAATGGATTAGAAATATCCATCCAAATGATTCATTGAGATTAAAAGTGTGTTACGAAATTAGGGTGCAGAACAGAACGTCGTGATTGTGACAAGAAGGCTTCCACTCAGCATGATGCTGTGCTATGGGGGACCCACAGCACAGCGCTGATTTTCAGTAGTAATAATTTTCAATGGTTCCATTTTGTACTTAGGAGCTTTATGGAGTTAAGCGTTGTTAATAACAAAGACGATTAGTTTAGCCGATGTTATCTACATTGATATATTTGTAGCTATCACCGTACCTATCCGGTATAATTGCGTGTGTAATGAAGTTTATTTGATGGATTCAATTATTATTTTTTATTTTTGGGCGGAGTTTGTACGCTGGCATTTCTATATTTTTGGAGTAATGACTGCGTAGTGTAGTGAGAGCGATAAAAAAAATCATAGGTTGTGTAAATTAACACAACCTATGATTTTTCAAAAGGAATACATAGTTACTAGCTGCGCCCCGCGGTTTCACCCGCATATGTTTCGATCCTGTGGGACTATCGGGATAAAAAAATCTTATATGTTAATCCTGGTTATAAACCATCTGTGTGCCAAATTTCATCTAAATCCGTTCAGTAGTTTTTGCGTGAAAGAGTAACAAAAATCTATCCACACAAACTTTCACGTTTATAATATTATAGTAGGATTTTCTGTTTGAAAGAATTGTAAGTACACAATTTCATTAGGTAGGTAACCTAACCGAAATAGTATTTTCTTTTCAGACCGTTAAAATTGCTAGAAAGAAACATCCGTTGATGCCTATTTTATGATTATGTAATACGAATTATTAAACGAGAATGCCCACTGTTTATTTTTTTCACACAATACTCGGTAACCCTCAGGTTTACGACACTTAAATGACGTCACAGGGACACCGATATTGAATCAACCCAACCCCCACTGCGCGGCGCGTGGGCACTCGACTCGATTCAACTCACACTCGATTGTTCAGACATAATCGTCTAAATTTAAATTTTTCAATCTACCATTGTTATGTTCTATTTAAAATTTTGATCGACGACGCAATTAGTGCGTTCATAATTGTTATGCTTTTGTAATGTTAAAGACAAAAGAAATTATAGTGCGTTTTAGAAATCATTGAATGCTTTCAATAATTATATAGGAACACATCATTACACATCATTTTTGTGGTACTTGCATGGGTAATGTACACAAACTTACGATTTCTTTGTATTAATTTAGTTTTAACTTGATTATTTCAACTTTTGTCGAAATTCGTACTTTATTGAAAAGCCAAGTAAATACGATTCGATTATCGATACACGCGTACCGATTAAACTGAATTGACATCCACATCGAAGTAAAGAGTCAACAGCCGAAACTCACTAAGTACACCTGTTCAATCCACGACCCGCCGAATGTGCACTGTGCAGTAGTTTTTCAAATATGCAATTTACTGATTTAAAAAAAAGAAGACTCGCTCGTGGGCCGGTCGCCCGGTGGGGCCACGGAAAATGGCGTAAAAACTCGACGAAAAAAACCATGAAAATAGTAGGCCCACGTATGGTAAATAGCGTCGAATGTTGAACCCCCTTTGCCACCCGCGCTAATTTGTTACTCTGGGTATGTCCGCGTATTGACTTTAATGTCTCATACTGCGAGCGAGCCGACACGTTTCACAAAGGGCGTAAGTGCATCTGTCTTAATGCTCTATTACTTACGGTTTTTTTTCCTGTCTAGTCTATCCACTGTATTGAACCAATATTTTCAGTTAGCACATAGTTTCATGGTTTATCATTAGGTATAGTAGTTTATATTCAGCTCTATGAATAGTTAAAATCTCTATTTGTTACAATGACAAATTAATGTTGACCTGCGAATGGCATTAAAATAAGTATTTTCTGTCAAAACGCTAACGACACAAATAAACAGTCGAGAGATGTCGCGGGACACCCGGTTAGAACAAAGTTCCTTTCGCTTTTACACATTAAGGCTCGGCCGAATGAGAGCTAGACCAAAAAAAGTGTAAAATTTTGACCAATTTTCGGCCAAGTCTGCAGAGTATAACGTACACACGGCTACACATCAAGCTATGCAAAACCAGTATTGGCTGACCGTTCATTGTGAGAAAATATCATACAAAGTGAGGCCAAGACAAACTGGTTTTGTATAGCTTGACGTGTAGCCGTGTGTACGATAAGAGGGGCAATTCTTGTAATTTTAAGAACGTTCACAGTCTGATCCCGGTCTCAATCTGTCAAAAATACCTCTAATTTCCCTACATTTTTGATGTTGACTGTCGCTGAGATGAGAATGCGACTAGATTTTGAACGTTTTTAAGTACGGGAATTGGCCTTCATTCAATCAAAATAATTCCGGCAAAACTTACCAACATAAAGTGTATATACCTATAGACGCAAGTAGTCGGTAATGTTCACAATACGCCAACCTAACATAATGGAC
The DNA here is from genome assembly GCA_945859715.1 of Apamea sordens. Classification (NCBI taxonomy): domain Eukaryota; kingdom Metazoa; phylum Arthropoda; class Insecta; order Lepidoptera; family Noctuidae; genus Apamea; species Apamea sordens. The sequence goes on along the minus strand of OX243998.1, from coordinate 15,221,664 downwards.
ATAACTACATAAGTAATAAAGGCTATTATCATTAGCCGTAATTGCCAGTCTAGTTATACGATATAGCAAGTCGTTGGTAAGCAAATTAAACTCTTTTTTTAAGTTCAGAGGGTGTGCAATGAACTTTGATGTTCAGTGGAAGAGAGGGATAGCGATATAATTATGTGCATCTCTTTTTAGTCGACTTAAATCGATTGTTGTTTGCCGATCGCGTCAATTGCAGTGTAAACTAATTTGTTCTAGTGTTCTTGCTAATTATGTTTATTTTATTGTTTTATTTTGAGTCCATATTAAGCACGTCGTTAGAAAAAACAATAGTTTTATAACATAACATCACGAATATCCTAACCTGTAATATCCGAAGGGGGAATTAGGCAGAGGTCTGGCTATAGTACAGTCACGAGCAAAAGTATGTATACACTCGGCTTTATTCAAAAGCGATTTACTCCTTTATTTTTTAATGAAATTTGATGTTGTTACGAACATAGCATTTTCGAACCCATAGGTTTATGTAATGTGTCGTATTTCAACTTTGCATTCGTTATTCCACGAAAAAATCGCAATTGAAATTTGCCAAGTGACTGTACATGATATTTATCATTTATCATTGCCATCCACCGGGTACAAATCCAGGCTCCAGGATGTTACTGAGAAATTTCTGATATAAAACCCCAGTAACACATGCGATCATCAGGAAAAAGGTAGCATCGCTTGTGAGGAGGATTCGAGGGAGTAGCAATAGCATCCTGAGGGTCGTGGCTGAGGACCCGAGAGCTCCTGTGCTGAGGCATCTCATGCGAAATCATTGTCAGCATGAAATGCCTCGTAAGTACATGACTCATTAAGAGTTCATCCCTAAATTATGTTACTAACCCTAGTGTATAGGTTGTAGTATTTAAGGTGTGTACTAACAAAAGTGGTTCCTATGTTGTTCCGAAATAAAACAATTATTATTATTTGCCCGAGCTGGCAATCGAACAGCAAAACCTCAGCAGTAGCGCTTGAGAGTTGCGACCATTAGACCAACAAGTCAGTCAATAACATTCAAATAACTGGAAGGTTATACCTTAAATTTGAAATTTATATTATTTAATTTAAACGTTTAAAACGGAACAGTACTGGGGTTATCTCCAACTCCCCACGACCCTAGCTCTTTCTGCTGAAATTTTAGCTGGCTGGCAAAATTAAGATGTATCTATAGTCACCTACCTAATTTGTTAATGATAAGGTAAATTAGTTTTTTAAGGTTCACCGCTTTAGATTTATTTTTATAATTATACGGTGTTTGAGATAGTTTATTGTTTCCTTATATATTGATACCAAACCACCGGTCCTTTGGGCCTATGTTAGCTTGCCATAAGAGGCCACAAATTATAAATTTGTAACAGTCCAAGCAATAGTTTTATTTATGTAAAAAAAAAACCGGCAAAGCGCGTGTCAGGCCACGCATAGAATTGGGAGGGTTCCGTAGTCAAGGTTTGCCATTAAAATTCTACTTTACTTATATAGCCTGTATTGTAACGAAACCTTACCGCGATTCAGAAATTTGGAATTTATTTATTTATTTATTATTCACAAAATCCACAGCTCTCTGAATTTTTGCTTAAAATATATATAAGCTAGTCTTACAGCCAATAAATGCACAACGCCGTCTATCGAGTGTTGTAAACTTTTTAAGTCCCTAATTTTATTTATTCTCTGTAGAGGATTCAGATTGAAATAAAATCGTGTCCAATAGATAATTGTTATAATTTTATTTTTAATATTTTACATGCGCTTTTCTTCGCTATTTTTGTACGAAGTTTTCCAAGTAAGCGCATTTAACAAGTTATGCCTCTATATTTCCTGAACTAACAAAGTTATCTAAGCCGTTATAGTTTTCCTTCAAAGTTCATTACATGGACTACCATCATGATTTTTTTCAGATTATTCGAGCTATTTAGACAATAAAAATTAAAGTTGAATATCTCGCAAACGGATACCTAGATCAAAAAATCGTCTTAGCAACCTCTAATGATACACCACACTATGGGGTAGACGCGAGAAAGAAAAATCATCCCCACTACGTGTAGAGGAGGTACCCCAAAAACAAATATTTTTCGAGATTTTATTTTAGCACTTTGTCAACGTGGTAAATATACATATATCCATGCAAGGTAAGTATCATCTTTCTAGCACTAACCATTTGGAAGGTAAGCCGAGAACGGACTACGACGAACGGACATGACGAAACTGTAAGGGGTCCGAGACGTGAACTACGGAACCCTAAAAAAGTGACCAACTAAGTTACTACCAAGTTTCTAATAAAAAGTAAATAAAAGAAAGTAAAATCCCTCAAAATTGGAACAGGGAAAATAAAGTTCCGACGCAAAGGTGTCGAGAATAGAATCCCTACTTAAACACGAGGAAACTTGGCAACAACAGCGATTCTTTTACTTCACTCCACGTCGCTCGTGGCAAAACATCGTAACTACCGCTGTATACACGAACTACGTCACACGGCCATTATCGCGTAGTTATTTAAAATTTTTAACAATGTGCGGTAAATTATACAGTTGTTTTCTTATTTATTTTTCCTTGAGAACGTAAACATGAGAGAAAATTGGTAGGTACAGACGCCAACACATCAAGCTACTACAATCTGTCAAATTTCTTTAATAGATTTCCTACTTTATCGCTAAAGCATTAAGGTTCAAGATTGATTGGGAAAATTTGACAGTTTCGGGTAGCTTGACCTGCTGGCGTCTGTACCTCAGTATAGTTTTTTTTGTCTATAAACGCCTAATTAAAAAACTTCTTATACAATGTTCAATAAGGTCAATCTAAGCTAAAACTGGCTGTTATAGGATCTTACCTTGTACGCCCACTTTTCCCTTAGATCGTCCTTATTCGTACATGGACAGGGACAGAATCCTTAGTATGCACACAAAAAAAAACATTTTTTCCCACAGGATACCGATTGTCCAAAGGCTTTGATTATCTATGCAAGAAATCGAATGGCACAAAGAGTTCTACTAATTATTGTATCAAATACTATGTGCGCCCTGCGGTTTCACCCGCATAAGTCTTGATCCCATGGAAATATAGAGATAAAATGTATCTTATGTCCTAATCCAGATTATAAATGTTTTACTCATGTGGCAAATTTCATCCACATCTGTACAACCATTTCAGAGTGAAAGCGTAACAAACAAACATACAAAGAATCCAATCTTTTCTCCTTACAATATTAGTTTAGAAAACGAAATTGTCATTTAACGGGCCATTTTCAACCAAATTGTCCCCTGAAATTTTCATTAAAAAAATTGTTTCAGTACTTAATTGTCAAAAAGTAAATGAAAACTAAAATGGTGTGTAATTACTTAAAATTTCGTATAACAATGTCTGCAAAAGAAACTAGCATGACACAACAAACCTCGTATAATTAGCATACATTATAATTATCAACGTATCAGGAGACCGCGTTAAAACAGCTATTACGTGCCATTATGGTATATTAAGTTTTTTTGATTAGCTCTAATTAAGCACAGTGGACTGCGACCAAAACATAGAATTTTATTTCCTACGAACTAATTGTCTTATAGGTGCGACAACCATTATTTTAATTGTGAACTGTGGCTTTAATTGATGCTTATATTTCTTTCTGTACATGTTTTTCGTGTGACGTGATATGTTGGGAATTGAACTGGGAACCTCGTGGCCTTGGAGGGATTTCTTTTTGGGGATACATACATAACATAGACCATTGTGTCACCCCTTGATGGTGTACATAACTTCGATCAATAATAGTACGAGATTAAGGATCAGGAACAAAAATCAGTCGCTCAAGTGGCCACGTTTGCACACACACACGTAAACATCTACATTTCTTAGAAAAAAGTTTAATAATATTAACAACTTCAGTTTATTATAAATCTTAATGCCAAACATAAACTTTAATTACCATTGCAAAATATATTTAAAATGTCGCTTAAAAATAAAATCATTCTATTTTTAAATTTTCAGTTATTTATTCTAAAATGAAACTTAAAGTCTAAGTAATAAGGTTAAAAACATACTAATTTGAAATAAGACCACAAAAGTATTTGTGTCTCTTCTTAAAACGTTCCCATCGTACAGACATTGTGTGCCCTCATACATAACACAATGTAGGTATGAAAATATGTTTTTTTATTGGAAATAAGACCAAAAATAGGAACTAATAAAACCGCTAGAAAACTCAAATATCGTTACCAAACCCTACTTTTTAATAATCCAAATAGGCAATTTCTTACCAGTAAAAGTTCTAATGGGGAAATAATTGGGCCTTCCACTTACGTGGATATTAGTCGGCGGTGTGTAAGGCGCCTAATACGCTGCGATTACTATGTGATAAAAAAAAAAAAAGTATACTTATCATGGCTGATGTTACCTACCTACTGTTAAAAAAAAGTAAAATTTTTATATACTTTCCAAAGATAACGGAAACTGTCGATAATAAAAAATAAAAATAAAGATGACTTTCCACGAATCCACAAAATAAAAATGTTAATGTTTTTAATAGATAAGCCTATTACTATCCCACCACCAACCAGTCTTACCAAGGGTTTCGTGTTACCCAGTAACTGGGTAGTGGAGGTCAGATAGGCAGTCGCTCTATGTAAAATACTGGTCACAATCATAGTTGGGAAAAGGCTAGGCAGATGATGATGACTATCCCACTGTAGGGCAAAGGCCTTTTCTCATACAGAGAAAGCATGAGCTGTGATCATCACGCTTACTCAAGACAGGTTGGCAATTTCAGACATATACAGGATGGCAGGGACATCGACGCGCAAACTGTAACCATGGATTTAGCGCATGAGTTTAGACCCCATAGCGTCAAAATTTTACGTAGGTTATTAAAAAAAATATTGCTGTTCCATACATTTTGACCGCGTAGGTATGGCACTTTTCAATGAAACAGAAGATTTTTTTTTGATAACCGACGAAATATTTCTACGCTATGTGGTTTAAACTCATGTGCTGAATTCATGGTTACAGTTTGCGAGTGGATGTCCCTGCCACCCTGTATTAAAAGTTCTGGTTTCCTCACGATGTTTTTCCTTCACCAATGTCAGTAATAAACTCAGAAAGTACATAATTATGAATTGAAAAAGTTACTTAGGTACTTGCCCGGATTTGAAACCACAACCAATTTTTATTATTTTCCAGCAGGAATATCAAGATAAACTCTTCTTCTCACAAGACTTCTACTCCTACTCCTTCACAGTGCACGCGTTGCGATTGTGGAATTCACTACCGCCTGACATTAGGGACTGCCAAACTATTGCAGTTTTCAATAGAAGAGTGAAAGAACACTATCTGTCCACTTCATCGTAGTTGTGTATGTATTTATTTTATTTTAGAAGTATTTATGTATGTTTATTTGTATGGATGTTAGTATATTCTCGTAATTTTTCTTTAGTTTTTAAGTGAATTGTTTATTTTTGATTCTATGTATTATTTTTGTCTCCTTTGCGCTATCACACGCTGTCTACATCTCTGTATCTATTGTCCTATCTCAGGTATGCTGGAAGAGATTTCTTATGAAATAAGCATCACCTCTGTACCTAATTTTTCTGTTCTGTTTTTCAATGTCTGTTTATATTTATGTGTGTACATAAATGGTAAAATAAATAAATAAATCTCTCTCATATTACGATTCTATCGCATAAAACCTCAATTAATACAAATTACTTATGCAAAGACAAGCACGACTCTCGATTCAAAACAGCAGTACCATTTAGCAATTTTCCTATTCAACTTTCTACCCTATTCCTGCTATTAACTAAGTCTTTATCATAAAGCTATAATTATAGCCTATCGCATAACGTAAGACGTTTTGACAGCTCGTTCAATAATGTGCTATTTGTACAGACATGTCAAATGAAAATGGCATGTGTGTTTGACTTGCAGTCGAGGTAACTATTGCACATAAGTACTTAAAGTCTGCTAACAATTGTTGGTCATTTAATTGTCTTTGGCTACGACTTAATTGTTAGGCTTCACTTTGAGGAACTGTAATGTTTTAAGTCCAATTAGTGATGTACTATTAAGTGGTCAGACGAAGCTACTGGGTTGTGTAAATTTTTTATTATAATTTTTACCTACTTTAAACGCCTTTATTTATATTTTTGTTGACGTTTAAACGTTTTATAACTTTAAAAAAGAATGTGTTAAGTAGGTAACGCAGACGTTAAACATTCATTAAGTTTAAGCAAAGTTTGTAAGTAAATAAGAGGTTCATGTTTTTGATGTTATGATAAAATTAATGTGTAATTCACAAATAACGCAGTCGGGTAAAAATATGACTCTTAAGATAAAGAGAAACATAAAAGTACCTAAGGCTCTTGCTTATAGACAAATGTATAGCCATATATATAGATGATGGTTAAAGTACGGTAATTATGGTTAATTCATTCCTAATAAAAGACGAGACTATCCAAGATAAGGTGTTATTTAGTTATAAATATTAATTATTATTTTACATAACAACGCTAACAAATTATAAGTTGCAATGAAACAAGCTCCTATTTTTCTCATTAAAAAACTAAAACCCAAGTGCCAATTTTACAGCAATTATCACTTAAAATAATTACGAAAGTACCATCAAATAAGAATCCGTAACGAGGCTTGAAACTCGTAAAAGTTTAAAGTCTTTACATGAAAATGTTCCTAGTGTGTACGACGTTATAAACATTAAACACTAACTTGCTGTGTCGTAATAGTGTCTGAGTAGAGGGCCGGACTGCGCTATTAAGGAGGGGAAATTAGTGCATTATTGACTGATTTCCCTTTTCAACTAGCTGATAGACGGCAGTTCGCGTCAGCTTTTCGATTTAAAATACTCGCTGGCTGAATGTTTACTGCATTAGCTAGCTTTGATCGATTACATTTTGATGTTTAGTTTTTTTTTTTCATCGTGACTAAGCTAATGTAATGTTTTTGAATACAGTGTGCTTTTAAAAATTGGAATTGTTATTGCCGGTAATTATTGTGTTTCCATCATTCTTTGTTGACATCTACACTTTTATTACTCACTGCAGTTTTGAATAATTGAGCGCATGTAACCATTAGCGGGGAATAATTTATGCATAATAAATACATTAAGAAGATTCTAATTAAAATTACTGCGTCGCCAACCACGTTGATTAATTGATTTGATTCAAGTTGATTAAAAGTACTTTATAGGTATGATGTAGATAATAAAGTAACACTGGCTTGATTATGATTTAATTTTCGTACCACGAATGAATAGAGCGGAACCAACAAAAGTCGAACCTATCGAAATCGTAGAGAACTTCTGTCTCACCCCCGCGACACAACGATCGTAGGGTCTCCAATTAGTTTTTATGGTACGCTTCATTACAGCCAGTGTTAATTATTATTGTGCTGACGAACGCCCTGTTCTCACTCGACGACCTAATTAGAACGGGTGCCGAGTTTTTTCCTTTTTTGTTTTCTTGTCAGCAAATTATGAGCATTGGGGTGTGTGCGGTCCTTTGTATGGGTACGTGTGTAGGGCACTTATGTGCGCGCCGTCGCGTCGCGCGCGTTTAATTCTAAATTCGAATCGCATAGAATTACCAGTCCAAATTCGAATTTATTTTTCCTAACCGCCATCTTGGATGGCTTTTGTTACAATTAATTATTATTAGAAAATAATCCGCACTGATTAGGGCCCTGTTTTATTAGAATCTTTCTTAACTGTGGTTCTAAATATTTCATAAAAATAATTAAGACGTAGGCGTATCGAATGTAAAGCTTCTCAGCCCAAATTAAAAGAATGAAATGAAATAGACATCATTTTTAATTCTGCTTCAGTTTTTGCATTAATAACAGTGCAAACTGCGGCAACACTCATGAGAAAATAACAGAAATAGAACCTCTCACGTGGAAATTAACGCGCTATTAGATTCAATAGTTATTGTTTTTAAACGTTCATTGAGCACTTATCGGGCCGCGTCTTGTCAGCGAGGCAGCTTCTTCCACGTTTATTGAGAGAATAATAGCTCAATGGCGTTACATTGTAAAAATAAGTATAAAAAGAGTATTTCCTCACGCACTCTGAGACTACTTTTATAAACTTGTAACCCGTAAAACGCGCTTGTTATAAGTGAAACCATAAATTCACCTAATTGGCACGATTAGAAATTTTAATCATTTTATAGATTTCTTTTGTAATTTTATCGAGTTCTTTATAGCCGTCCGATTAGTTTTCAACATAATAGTTAGTTAAAATTGATTGTTAACATGTTATTTTAGTCGATTTCACCAATTAAAGATTTTTTTTCAAAACGTTTATTAAAAACTTATCGTGTGTTTTATAATTACGAATTGTGATGAAAAGTAGGTTAGTTAGGCAGTAGTTAGGTACATATTTTGTATTTTTTCTATTGAAACGATGATTGTAGTTTAGCGCCATATAATCACCGCATAATATTTCGTGTGGGTGTCATATTACTTTGTTTGTTTACATTTTTTCGTCACGTAGTTTGTACATGCTATAATTATTTATGGAACCGTTTTTATTTTTATTGACTATCACTTTAATTAGGGTCGATGTAGACGAATTAATTGTTTAGAAAATATACAAAATACACACTTAAGTGCCATTAAATTAACAACTTAAGAAATTAAGTGCTATTTGCATATTTTGACCTTTAGCAAAGTGATTGTGATTAAACATAGCTGGAGTATAAAACGGGCTAATTACTTGTTTCTCCATTTTTGTAGTCATGTTTTCGCCAAAAGCTATAGCGCAGATAATCCAGTTAATATATTTAATTTTTGACAGAGTTACATTAATCACTGCGGATTGAACAATAAAACATGTCACAAGTATTATTTCCTAACACAATACCTGTTTTAAAGTTCTGCAATATGTCTAGCAAGACTGACAGTTTCATAATATTATCGTGTTTTTAAAATAAGGCTGTTAGTTTAAGTCTATGTGACGTATATTTTTTTATTAGTCATTAATGGCCCACTGCTGGGCAAAGGTCTCCTTTATTTGAGAGAGAGTGGGCCGTAATTCGCCACACGGGCCCAGTGCAGGTTGGTAGATGTCACATGTCTTCGAATTTCTACGACATGCCGGTTTCCTCACGATGTTTCCTTCACCGTTTTGAGAGCAGTGGCGATGAATTAATTAATTAATTAATGTTAAATTAATGACGAATTTACAAAAAGTAAAGCGCCTGTCTGGATTCGAACATACGACCTACTACGTAAGTTGCAACCAATACCGATGGCCCACGACTGCTCTCAATATATCTATGCGGAGGTATAATTATGACATCCAACAATTATACGAAGTTTGAAGAGAATATGGGAGGCTATCAATAATTTCGTCGCAAAACCGACAGCGCGGTCCTTTGGCCGTACGTACTTAATAAATAATTCAGGCTATAGTAAGCGGTATTCTAGTATTAACATAGCATAAATTGCACATGTCCGGGCCTCAGTTATGGATTTATTATGGAAACTTTATTGACTGGAACTATTAATAATTTAAGATTTTATTTCATTTAGCAAGCCGGTATGCCACAGTGTAGGAACTTTCTAAGTTACTAACGAAATGTTTGTGATAGTATTTAGACTGTGGTGTGTTCTGAGCGATGGTAACAATTACATCATCATCACTATAATCATTTCAGGTCAGAACCACCAACTGCTGGCCTCCCCTTTCTTCTGCCATACTTCCCGGTTCCGTGCGTCTCTCATCCAGGCGTTTCCCGCGACTTTGACGATATCGTCAACAATAAAGTTGTCAGAAAATAAAAGGCCCGTTTTGACATTTGGGAATGCGTTCTTGACACCTGTCAGTTTAGTTTCAGAAAAAATAATAAACCTTTTTTTTAACCTTAATAACTAATTTCTTAAACTAATGTAAGTATACCTAAGTAATTTTGAGTCAGCGCCAAACAATCAATAAACAAAGATCACTAAATTGCCTTAAATTAAAACGGCGCCGACTCAAAATTATTTAGGTATACTTAGGTACATTAGTTTAAGAACTTAGTTATTAAGGTTAAATAGAAAAGGTTTATTATTTTTTGCTTTTCAGTTTTTTCGGGGGTTTAATTTTTTTGTTAAAAAGTTTTTATTTTATAATTTCTTAACTACTAATTATTTGCCAATATACACAACTCAGCATTCAAATCTGTGAGTAAACAATAAATCACCCCTATTTTCCCACCCTTAGGGTTGGAATTTTTTTTCAATTTATATGGGACCAACTTTGGGGTATACTCTTTCCAATAAAAAAAGAAGTATCAAAATCGGACTATTCTGTAAAAAGTTATGCGTGTTCATACATAAAAAATATATATATATACATATATACGCGTCGAATTGAGAACCTCCTCCGTTTTTTTCGTCGGTTAAAAACGTTGTCATTATTTTACCCTATCATAAATCGGTTTTATTTGAAGTGGACCGAATTGAACCCACTTATACCTTTTGTTCCGTAAGAACATTACATTTTTATAATTACTCACGTTTCCATTCAATTTAATTGTTAACACGTCAAGGGTTTTTACCAGGTGTAAAATATTTCCATAAATTATAATAAGCTAATGAAAATTAAACCTATTATAAATCATTTCCTTGCATTATGTGTTGCAATAAGTTAATTCCGACATATCATAACATGACGCGTTGTTTCCCCGAAGGGTTATGCAGAGGTGTATTTCGCCATTTATGTTTTTTACCATAAACCATACCATACCATAAGTCCCATGTAATTTACCATAAACGAGGCACAAATCCATGACTTCCGGCTGCTACTGAGAATTTTTTTACAGATAGACCAAAACCCAATAAGACTTTGCCTAACCTAGGAATCAACCCCAGGAACTCATGCTCTGCAGCAGTGCTTGCGACCACTAGACCCATTCTAGTTATTTATATCAAATGTTTAATTACGTATTTTTATGTTCTATTAATACATTAGTAGGTATCTAATATGATAGATTTTAATTCGAACAACTGATGATATTATTTTTGTACCTACCTATTCGTTGCCGAAGTTACTTACCTACTCACATCGTAACAAAACTATAAAACAGTATCACTGACTTGCATCGCAAGCAAAGTTTCGCGCCCAAAAAAGCATTTTTCGCGTCAGAGTTTAAACTAATTTACAGAGCCGAAACCATCCTTAAGTTATCTGTTTTGTAGCTTACTCATTTTTTGTTGCCTTGTTAAGTACCTACTGGATGTTATTCACGTTTATGAGTAAAGATATATAAAATATGATTTAATCTTTTTGATAGGCACACATAATTATTTTAGTACAGTAGTAATACAGTACCTGTATAATGTCACATTGGGTCTGAAACACCCTGTATAATATCATATATGATCTGAAACACACTGTACAACGTCATGTTTCACATACAGTTCGACGGACTGCCGAGGTCCTCCGTTTATTTGCAAAGATAGTGTTACAGCATAATCTCTGCGTCCGATTTTGATCCATTTCTCAGTAAAGCTTGTAGAGAGACAACCAGCCAAGCCCTCATTAAAATCTAGCTCACATCTCCACTTACAAACGTCCATCGCTCTAATAGTCTGTTAACTAGGCAAATCCCCATAAGGATATCAATAACAGCTACTTATATCAATCACGTATTCTCACAATGTACTGATTTAATGATCTCAAATATAAAACGTAATGATACTAGTGGCCTTTACTCATTCGCTAACCTAACTTGACCCATGAATAAACCAAAACCAACCTTATTATCTTGGCAGTAAGATCCACATAAAATCTCCATGGTGATTCATGAGATCATACCGGGTGCTTGATTTATTCCTTTTAACCGACTTGACCTACATTCGTGTATTGCCTTTAATTGTTAATAAGCATAATTAAAATGCGTGTTAAACATTATACGCACAAACACGCTGGCGTTATAGAATGTGATCGCGGAGTTTAAATGGCGGCTGGATATGGTATAATTGTTGGTAAGTAGATTTGAGATATTGATAGGTACTCTTATGTCATGTGATTCACGAGTCTTAAATGAGAAGATGTTGCCCATTTATTATAGTTTGTAGTTTTTTGGGGGACTAGGCAATAAGTATCACCCTGAAGCAGCTAATTATAATTGAATTTGACGGCACGGTTGGCGCAGTGGTTAAGCGATTGACTGCTGCGCTGCGTGTCGCGGGTTCGATTCCCGCACGGAACAAATATTTGTATGACCTACATGTATTTGTTCCGAGTCTGGGTGTTTTTCTATCTATAATATGTATGTATTTACAAAAAAAAAAAAGGTATATAAGTAGTTTATCAGCCATCTTGTTACCAAAACACAAGCATTAGGTTGCTTAGCTTGGGACTAGATGGCGCTGTGTGAAATGTCCAGGGATATTATAAAAAAAATTTATCATTTACAAAAAACAATTCTAAGTACGGTCACCTAAGGAGATAAGTAACCAGGGTCGTCGGATATAGATGAAGTTTAGTGAGAAACCAATAGATGTATTCATAAAAAAAAAAATATTTTGTTATATTAATAGAAAACAAACAGCCCATCGATTATGTAAAAATCTCACCGTGAAAAGTTAGGTGAAGTGAGCTTAGAGTGAGCTGTCAATAGTGTCAATCCCTAGCATTAGTTAGTATGACAGCTCACTCCACGCTCAGTTCAACTAAGTTTTCACGGTGATATGGTTACAGAATCGCACTGCAGTTCAGTTACCAAATTAAACATTCAAAACATCGATCGGCTTCTCAATAAACTTTATTATATCCGACGACCCTGGTTATTTATCTCTTTTGGTGACTACCACCTACTTATAACGCAGGGAATTCAAAGTCAAAGTCAAAACGTTTTTTGCAAACTAAGTGTACAATGTTGGTGTTATATAGGTAATATTAGTAGATACTTATGACGCTAAGTCATCATTCCATTTCCATTTTTTTCTTTCTTTCTTTCCTTTGCATCATTTTCGTTAGGTATTCACATAGTTCAAAAGTTTTTAAATTATAAATTAAATACTTAACTTTTTCTAATTTGTAATAAAAAGTATTAACTTATTATCATTATACAGAATCGGATTAATCAAATCATTGGCGCTTATTAAATAAATTTTTCAAGTTGAAATATTTGATTACTTTAATCTATTTAAAATGTCACAATAAAAGACGAGTTGATGGATGACGGATGTAATAAATAAGTTATGGAATTTTTTGATACATCGATAGTTTAATACACAACATTATTAAAATTATCGTATTCAAAGGACGAAAAATTGTATGGCAAGTGGCACCATCATAGCCCGTTGTGAAAAGCCTCGTTTAAATAAAACCAAACGGAAGATTAAGTTGTAAATATTCTTCCTGGCTTCATGACGTCACGACTTTATGAACCGTTTCGCCCAAAACCTTCTCAAAGGATTCTAAGCGTGAATAATTTCATTACCAAATGAAGACAGAAATTATTTTTACTTTTGTACTTATCAACGATAATTGCATCACACAAACATCTATGTGTCGAGATTCAAAAAGTTTAATTACAAACAACTTCCCACATACTAATTATATATCTAATTAGCACACTTCCATAATTAGACGTATAATTGCAGAACGTTTAAAAAAAAACACATAATTTGCAATTTGAATGCCATAATCGTGAATTGTTAAATATAATTAATAGTCGACCCAAGGTCGGGTATTAAATAAATTACATATTGATTTCGAATAACAGAATGCTGATTATAATTTATTATACATTACAATGTTGTTTAATTTCAATAATTATTGATTACTAGTTCTTGCTAACGACTTCGTTTGCGAACAAACTTCAAGTCTCTTCAATGTCTTCAACCCCGTTTGACCCCCACAAGGGTTGAGTTTCAACAATCCTTTCTCTTCTCTTATTATGAAAGACTAGCAGCGCTCCGCGGTTTCACCTGCATAAGTTACTATCCCGTGGGAATATCGGAAAAAAAGTATCCCATGTGTTAATTCTGGTTATAAACTGTGTGTATGTCAAATTTCATTCAAATCCGTTCAATCGTTTTTGCGTGGAAGAGTAACAAACATCCATCCATCCTCTCAAACTGTCGCGTTTATAATATTAGTACGATTAGTAGGATATTTTAAGAAAAAAATGTGTCTGCCTTTGGTAGTTTACCTAGTCTACGTATTGTCAGTCAGTCAGTCAGTAGACAACGTAAATTATTTTAAATATATGAATTGACTCTAGTCGCGGTTAGTCAATAGCTAACCTGATGTTAAGTAATTGATACATATACGACAATGGTGCTACTTAGCCAAGGACTAACCTATTCACTCCTGATTTGAAGCGTATTTTCGTAACAAAAACATTGTGTTGAAAATAAATAAGACTACTATATTCTACCCTATCGGGAAAACTACAGCAAGGACTTCAACTCCACATACTTTGTATAGACGGAATTATATCATATAATTAAATATAGATTACAACGTTGTATAATTTCAATAATTATTGATAATTATGTTTTCCTTACGAACGTGCGGTAGGTGTTTGAATACTAATCTGGGTTAAATTATGATAATCGCTTGAATGTGTACCTGATTGTATAATGCGTTTATACACGGTAACTTATACTTGTTACCTGTATAATTTGTTTAAAGGTTCCAATTACTGGTTAATGTCTTACGCAGTCTGGTGTCCTGGTAGTTTGTTTTTGGTAGCCAGGTTTGGGGAACGTTCATGTTGTGGTGTTTAACTCAAACACATGAAATTCAGCAATAGGTAAGGAAATTCGGAATTTGTAAGACACATCGTCTTCTAAGCCTTTTCCCAACTATTTTGGGGTCGGCTTCCAGTCAAACAGGATGCAGCTGAATACTAGTAATTTACATGGAGCGACTGCCTATCTGATCTCTACAACCCAGTTACTGGGCAACACGATACGCCTTGGACACGAAACGCTGGTTGACAAACTTTCGGGCTTCTGACTAGTGTAACACAGATATGCTAGTAGTGGCACGATTCTATTGACTAACCCCAGACCCGACAAATCAGTTCAGCCGTTTTTGCGCCAATCCGGACCATACATACAGACAAACGGATAAAAATTCTTAAAGCTATATTTTCGGCATCAGACTCGTTCCCACACCTCGTCGCCATTAATTTTTATTTAATTTTTATTAATGTTCAGTTTTGACTTCGCTACTATTTTATTATATAACTAGCAGTGCCCGCGGTTTTACCCGCATAGGTATCGATCCCGTGGGAATATTGAGATAACAAGTATCCTATGTCTCATTCTGATGTATAAGCTATATTATTGTACAGTTTCATCAAAATCCGTTCAGTAGTTTTTGCGTGAAAGAGTAACAAACATCCATCCTCACAGCTCTCTCAGCTCACAAACATTCGCATTTATTATATTAGTAGGATATGTAAAGACATATTATATGGTATTTCGTTAAAGAATTCTCCTCAACTCCTAAGGCGATAACGTATTAATAGCGTATCAACATCGGCACTAAATAGAGCCTTCAACCCTTTTCAAGTGTTGACATTTATGACTTGCGGTAAGTAGATAGGGTAGTAAAAAGTGTACATAACATTATATTTGTTTCTCTACAAGTATGACTTAATCCAAAGTAAGGATCTTAACTCAATTAAAAATAATGAAACGGTTCAGTTCTACGATAAAAATTACCGAGGCGTTCACTTTCTATTTAAAAAAAATAATGTGCGCAGGAGTTGAAACAAGACATGTTTTCTAACAATGTGTTGTATTATGTTTGACAGGTTCTGTCAAGTAGACAAGTAGTTATAATTTATTTCTCTTTCAACAAATCGTTTAAGAATAATTGGGAAGTGAATGAAAGTAGAACCGGTTATGCGTGTACCTACAGGTTGTTTTATTCTTAGAAAGAAGAACGAAAAAAGGTTTATTTGCGGTAAACATGACGCATAAAAAGAATACAAACACAAAAAAAAAAAACAAGTTGGGAGGAAAACGCAAAACGGCCATCGCTCAACGTAATGCTAAAGACCCTGTGCGAGACAGAGCCCTAGCGCTGGCAGTTCTGTTTATAAATCGTACAGTGTGTTAATGCAAAACGATTTTGATTTCTCGTATAATGGATCTGAATACTGCTAATTACAACAAACTACCTTAGAACAAAAAAAAACACAATATAAAATTCACTAACACAATAGTTTTCGCAACAAAATACACTTGTCCTAACATTTATGCGGTTAAGATGTGATTAAAGTGTCGAGGTTATATATATTTCCAGTAAATATGTACGTGTATTATAATGATTTACTAAGAAATCCATCAATAATAGTAATGAGATGCGTGTCTGTCTCAAGAGACTGACTTATAGCAATATGCAAATGTTTTATGGGGATTAACGAGGTGACGATTACGTACATCCGTTTTGAAATACGAGAAATTACAAAGGTGACATTAAGTATACAGGATGTTTTAAAAAATGTTTACGACCTGTGGGACATAAATTTAAAAAATAAATCAAACTGGGTGAAAATTAGTTCGGAAACAATGGGTTGTAGTAAATAGAAAAGATTTTACGAGTAGTAAGATAAAAAGATTCCACAATAACGGATCTGGAACAGTATTACGACAAATAAGAAACGCGAAAATCATGGATAAATAAGAACAAAATTGAAAATAAAGAGCAATGTTTCTGTATTAAGAAAGTATGAAATGTAAATTGACTCATAATTACTACGTCCTACACTAAGTCCGAGACACACTTAGCTATTCGAAACTAATATTGGCTGCAATAGCCAGGTAATTAGCTATTAGGAAATATCGTGGGGAAACTAATGTATCTGAACCTATTGGGAAAACAGTGGTAGGAAAGATTTATTAGCGCTACACTTAATTACCTACTGTATTATCAATGCAAATTGGTTTCAGGACATTATCTACGTAATGTCCTAGAATCAAAAATTCAAAGACATGTCACACCCGCCAACCCGCGCTGGGCCCGCGTGGTGGTTTATAACATGGCCCACTCCCTATTACCTTAGGAGGCCTATGTCCCAGCAGTGGGAACATTATAGGCTGATTAGTATGCTTATGGCCGTTTTGCGTGGATGTGACGCATGTTTACCCCCACCTTGTAATATTTTTGTGTTCGTGTTCTTTTTTATGCGTCATGTTTGCCGCAAATAGATGTATTTCTTTCTTTCTTCTTTTATTTCTTATGCAAATGTGTGTATAACATTTATACGGTGCATTTGCCTCGCCATAGCTTAATCTAGTCCCGCATAGTAGCAGGGCCTACCTAATAAATATTGCCACGACCTTCCATTGTAAGCTATAGGACCCTATATCTAAGTTTTGAGTTCGATCGCGACGCATGCATTATCAGCTAATTACGTTTCGATTATGACGCACCGAGGTGCTGCATATTTTATCGCGGCATTGTTCGCGACGCGTTCAGTGTGCAATGGCCTTTGCGCCTTTA
Organism: Apamea sordens; assembly: GCA_945859715.1. Lineage (NCBI taxonomy): Eukaryota > Metazoa > Arthropoda > Insecta > Lepidoptera > Noctuidae > Apamea > Apamea sordens. Next base: position 15,204,182 of record OX243998.1, on the reverse strand, counting down.
TTGGCATTAATGGTGTGTCGCGGGCTTGTTTTGTTTCCAATACATGTGTTGTTTCGAGGGGCTCGCGGCTAACATCCGCACTGGTCGATCGAAAGGTTCAGCTACGCTTGCCGCTGTCGGTTTGTGGATGGGTGACCATCGAGACCCTTCTATGCCTTTCCGAGGCAAGGAAAGTTAAGGTCCCGGTTGTTAATTGATAGATCTTTGACAGTCGTTACGAGTAGTCAGGAGCCCGAACGTCTCACAACCAGTCTTACACAGGGGTGTTACCCAGCTGTAACTGGATTGTAGAGATTAGATAGGCAATCGCTTCATATACTTCATATACTGGTATTCAGCTGCATCTGGTTAGAGTGGAAACTGACCCCAATATAGTTGAGAAAAGGCAGATAGTTTCGTAGTTCTTGAAAAATCAGGATAACTAAAGTGACAAAGGTGTTTTTAAGGAGCTTAACACACCGTTTTTGGAACAAAAGTTATCTGGTAGAAGCTTTAGGTATAATTCTGCTCATGCAGCATCATGCTAGTCTAAATATCAAATGCGTCCCTCTCCAATTAATTAAATACCAACACTACTACAGTTATACTCACAAATAGAAACAAATACCTTAATTCCGCATATTACACCACATTACCTAACTATATTAAAGCTTACAGACGAACCCGCAAACGTAAGTAGGCAACATTCCCGCGCGAGCATTTAAACACACACACACCCTCGCTCACATACACACAACACCCACAAAGACCGACACAACCAGCTAATTATACATCATTATAACTAATTGTATGATACACAAGTAAGAAGTATTCGCGACTATTAATGACAAAAGCAATTAGGGTGCCACACTAACGCAGTATTTCAAGGAGACTGTTTGTGTGTGTGAATGTGTGTGTAAAAATGCAGTGTATTATTTTTGTGATATTTTTTCGTCTGTACGTTCTGTGGGCGATTGTGATCGTTAATTGCGTTTTAATAGGGTTTATTAGTTAGATTTCAAAAACAGCTCTTCGTAATCCAACTGGCTCAAACTATGTCTTGGTAACCAAGTCGATCAAGACAGCTACCACTGTCGCAGTGATGGAAAATATTGTGAGGAAAATTGACATTCATGATCTCAGATTACCTATACTGGATACACAGTGACCAAGAGTGATGCTTACTTCATCTCCATAGAAGAAAGATGATATGGCTAGAAAGAGTGTGACTACTGAGATGACGACTAATAGAGAAGTATGGAAGAAAAAGACATGTTGCGCCGACCCCAAATAAATTGGGTTCGGGGCAGGAGAGGAGAATGATGACTAAATGAAGAAGCCTATATCTTGAAGTGGGTTACAGGCATTTTTACCATGAGGTAATCGAGACAGCAAACGATTATCAGGTGGGTGACATCACTAATTTTATTCTTACGTTCTTTTCGCATACACGCAAACGCGATAAACTAAATTGTAACATTACCATCGCTGCAATTGTATTAAAGAGAACTGTCAAAGTAGTAGTGATAGCGCAATGGGTATGAGTAATTGGCGTCAGACGGCAGACGTGTGATGGGTCACGCGAACTTTGAATGGCAAATGTTAAAGATTATAATTCTATTGTCATTTAGTGCGTCTTTCCTAATTGCAAAAGGACACCTAACTATGATTTATCTTGCAAACATTAAAGCTAAAGCAATATCGATATCTTCTTGGTGAGATAAAGTACTCTGAAGATTTCCAATGAGGGCATTACTCTAAAGTCAGGGTTACGAGGGGTTAAGTAAGATTGAAACTTGACTTATTGGGGTAGATAAATAACGTAATATGCTGATTTGGCAAAACAATCGACTGTTTACACCATCGATAAACTTTCGATAAACAAATCGATACCGCACCCTCACTTATCTAAAATTTCACACTTTCGCAAAACTATTTAGTTAACACGACTATTGGAACATCAAACAACACAGACACGCTTTATTAAGTGTGAGTGTAGACGGGCAGTGGCTCTCATTAGTCGGATGCTTAATGGTCCTAAGTATGCGGGCGAGATCGCCACGACAGAGCGGGTCCTATAATAGTGCGGTTCCAATGTCGCGCGGGAATGACGTGACGGAAAGGGGTGATAAAGGGGTGACGAAGTTACAAGACCCTGGTGTTTTTTTGTCTTCTATCAGTTACCTTGTTGCCATAGTTGTTTAAGCATATGTAATTAAAATGAATGAAAAGAAAAACGATAAAGTGCATGCAAGCCTATACAGTCTTCCAGGATCAACGTTATTTCCAATGACGATAATTTTGACTTTAACTTCATACGAGTGAAGGTTTCTAATCCACACACACACACACTCACAGCCACACGGATAAAAGGTATCATTTGGAGTTTGAATTGGAATTATATTTGCCTTAACAGTTATCAACTCAAAAAACGATCAACAAATGAATACAGTATCTCCACAATCGGCTGGCAACTTAATTATTTTTTCTGTGCTTCGGACAGTGGAAACTACCATTAATTCGGAGGTGCCAGCCATTGCTCCTTGCTGGGGCGTTAATGACAATAACTTGCTATTAACTGGCCAACCCGACCTGTTTAAGATGCCCCCTGCCTCCGTACAACTACTGGACTAATCAATACGGCTTAATTTTGCCAGGTTATACCCAAGAATGTTCGGTTATTAAGAATCTGTATTGGCAAGCTACTAAGTTGCATATTAATGTTTAAGTAATTATTGAACTGGTGCATAAATGTTTGCCCTTAGGGTAAACCGATTAACTTCTTTGAAATAACTGTTTTCTGTTTATATTGAGGCGAAGAAAATAGAGCGGTTTGTTATTGTGCAAATAAAGTTACCGCAAATTGGCGTCTATGGGGTAAAGCTTTGGCTAGACCGAGCTGCGGTGAGAGGGTGGGTGTGAGCTCGTGGAAAACAGTCTTTATTTTTTGCTGTACTCGGGTTAAATGTTTAGAAGGGGACGTGTGAGTGTTTGCATTCTTTATTGTAGGCATAATATAACACTTAGTTGTTTCAGTAGTTCCTTTAAAACAATACTTATTTATGATCTTGTTACTTTATTTGATCCACCAGACACTATCAGATATTTAAATAAAGCATGCATGCATGTGCAAAATAATTATATTTTTAAACACGTATAACTTTTTTAATGGATGAGTTGCAGTAAGCAGGTTAAGTAGCCATTAAATTAATATTTTATGTATTTTAGGTAATTACTAATAATATTCACACTTATTCTTACATTGTCAGTACTATAACTGTTAATATTCTATTCTATAGACAATTAATAAGGTATAAAAATAATATCTTGCGGTTACATGAGCACTGGTGTGGCCTAGATGACGACATTCGTGACAATTTCCTAGAATTGTTGGATAATTACCTATTTTCATCTCACGTGGGGTGAAATTGTTTTGTTGTGACGTAAGCTTTGCAGAGTCTTTTCCTCCAAGATGTAAACAAAGAAGGTTGGCGGAGTCATCCTATGAAGACCTTCACTTTTAATCTCTGTGGTGTAGAGGAGTGTCTAAATATAACTCAGAAGACTTAGTTAAATTGACATCCTTTAGATATTTTTAGCTTTTATACAGAACTTGGGCAATAGGTCAATGACTAACAAACTGTTTGCAGTTGAATTTGAATGACAGTTAGTTAGGTATTCTTCAAAACAAACAAACTCTATTTCCTTATTATGATCTCATTTCTTAATAATGAGTCGGGAAGTACCTCAGCCCAAAGGATTTACCTCTACTGCTTACGAATAAAATAGTGACGTAACTCCACATACGACACACACACAAACTCACACATTAACACCCACACAATCACAGCTTAAAAAGCCTAATCAACATTGGATTTTTCGTTTCGCAATCAAGCGAACGAATTTCCACCAGCGAACGGGGCAATTGGAAAAATATAATTACGTACATAATCCTCAGCAAATTGGATTAAAAAATGATGAAAAAAAAGAAAGTGTTTTAGGGGTGCGTCATTATTTTTGCGCTGGGAAAGGGATCGGCTAATTACGACAGATGGATGGTTGTACATGTAATAACGCTAATTAATCGATCGGTGGGTAGAAGGACTTTTTTTCTGAATTTCGAGTGGGCTCGACGGTACGAAATTATCGATGTTGATTATGTTGAACACATACGAGTGTGCTACGGGTGGTTTTTCGAGTGTTGCTTGCGAAATGTTGGTTAAAATTTTAGGAAAAATGCTTTTACAAATCATTGTTTCATTAAGAACATTGAGCTCTGGTTGCTCCAATACCAAATATGGTAGGATGAATAAATATTTGTTGTCTAAGTACTGATGATGTCGACACTGACGAGACGGGAAGGGATTTCAAACTATATCCTCGGAATATGTCTTACACATTGTTTTTAATTAAATTACAATATTGGACAAAAGAAATAACTACTCAAAAACCCAAAGCCAAGCTAGAACGCGAAGACACAGCATTAAAAATTCAAAATTATCACCACCAAAGTATGAAGTGGCGAAAGCATGACTACACAGCAAGTAGCGGCGAGGGGTACACGAATAGAGCCACTTAATATCACCCTTCTACCCTTCATTATAATCACTAACTCACACACACAAAGTATCGATCCTTCCAGCCTATCCGTACACACTGCGTTTATACAAGTGATTAGTGTATTTAATTTGAAAATGCTAAGTAGTTGCGTTGTTTTATCGTAGTGTTGTGGGTGTAAGTATGTGTGGGTGTAATTATGTGCCGTAGGGGTAGGCTAACCCTTTCATATCGCGTCGCGAACTGATCGCGATCGTAATATCACGATTAATGTGTTAGTTTGTGTTTTGTTTTATTTTACCTAGTAATGTTGGATTGTGATTGTAGATTGTCTTCTGTTTTCTTTGCTGTTGTGTTTTAAGTTTTATGTGGATATCGTTGAAGTGACTTTTTGAATGAGGGCTTTGGTGGCTCAGTGGCATTGGCCCCGACTAACGACTTGTAGATCGTCAGTTTAAACCGAGGCAGGCACATTACTTTGTGTATTTAATTTCATGACCACTGCTCTCAGAACGGTGTAGGGAAACACACTATGTCACAGCATGTCCTAAAATCAGAAATTCGAAGACATGTGACATCCACCAACGCGCACCGGGCCCGCGAGGTGGATTATAGCCCACTCCTTCCTCTCACAGAGAGGAGGCCTGTGTCCCAGCAGAGGGAACATTATAGGCTGCTTATGCTGACTTTGTGAATGGATTGAAGTGACTTTTATTTATGTACTAACTAGCCTGCAGCTACATTAAAAGGCGATGTTCATGCCCATGATAAATTAGATATACCTCTACTGGGTAGGTGTACCCACCCATTTACTTGTTTTATGGTTTCCTAACTTAAGAGTCAAGGTTAACATCATTCGATTGTTACATTCTGTACAGGGTGGCAAGGACATCGACGCTCAATCTGTTACCTGAACATGTACTGAATCCATATTCAGTACATGTTCATGTTTCTGGAACCGAAAGTTCCGACGAAAAATTTCAACCAAAAAAAAAATGGTTTGGTTGACATTTTTCGTCGGTACTTAAAAAACAGTCTGCTGTTTTCTACCTAAGAGGTCAAAAGGCACGTCGATGCTGCCACCCTGTATATTCATCAGAAACAAAGTTATTTCCAATTATGTCCTCTCACTGAACCATAAAAGTGTAAACAAACTTCTTATTGTTTACCGAAACACCTCATTTGCAGATGTTTTTCATTGAATAAGTTCGGAGAAAGTACTAGGAGATAATAATATTTAAGAGAATGCAGGTGTTTTAGAGAATTCTTCGTATTGTCTGTTAATAAGCTGGATGAGGGCTCTTCAAGAGTTTGTTTTTGCCCCACACTAGGATTTTATCCTGTATCGTGGGTGCGTTTACAAACATTTAAACTCACATACACAAACAGCCAGACCCTGAACAACAACTTATAGGCCATACAAATATTTGTTCCGTGCGGGAATCAAACCCGCGACACGCAGCGCAGCAGTCAATCGCTTAACCACTGCGCCAACCGTGCCGACAACGTTCATTGAAGCGATTAATGTATTACTCGGTAATAACAATATGTGCAGTTTTTATTTATTTTCACTTTCCCTGTATTCTGCAGAAATATCTGATAATATTGTTAGTGAATGTGATCAACAATGCGTTTATAAGAAATGGGGGACATGACTGAAGATTTATTACAGAGGACTCTTTATACATCTTTAAGCAGCTACTAAAAATCGAAGACATGTGACATCTACCAACCCTCACTGGACCCGCGTGGTGGATTACGGCCCACTCCCTCTTACCGGGAGGAGGCCTGTGTTCCAGCAATGGGAACATTATAGGCTGCTTATGCTTTATACAAAGATGCATTCAGATATGAGTTCCCTGTCTATCAAAATTATGGTCTTCCTATTTTGACTATATATTTCTGTAGTCTCTGCTTACCCCTATGGGAAGAATGTATTCGGATTTCAGTCAAACAGACGCAATGGAACACAAAGAAAACCCAATAAAACAAAATCAATTCACTTCTAAACCTACTTACTCCTCAATAATGAAAATGAGCGTTCAAATGTGACAGTAAACTCAACACTTCATCCCCTTGTGACTACGGACTACGGAGCACAGTGCAGTGAGTGCAAAAGTGCTCAAAACACCGACACAGACTAAGTAGACAATACAGAAGGTCGGGTCAATACAACGGGCGAAAACAGGCGCATTTATAAACACGTAGATGCGTACAAACGACGATCTCAAACTGTGGGGGATGGACTATTCCACTTGGGGAGTTTTAAGGGCAGATTTTATCAATAGTCAAATAACTTTTATCTAAATAATAAAAGCTATCGGACTATTTCTTATTTTCCGACAGTTTGACATATTTTCTATACATAAACCTACATGGGGCACTTATGAAACGTCAGAAGCTATGTGCACGGTTTCAATATGGATCGATTCCAATAGAGAAGGGCTCAGATATAAGATATTCCTCAGATAAAGTTGTCTAGCTATTTAAAAGTCAGTCTTAAATGGCTCAGTTAGAAGAGTTAAATAGGCTAGTTTCCTAAAAAATTCTAATTAGTCCGTCACTTAGATTATCAAAAAAATATTGGACCCATATTTTTTCTTTTGTCAATTTTATAAAAAATGATGAAGATGTCGCCCGTTAAAGTTCCGCGTGACGTCACGCCTGGCTACACTTTTTGGCATGGCGTGACGTCACGACCCTCACTCCCAAATTTTGACGCCCTTTATCTTTGCCATTTTTTGTTTGACTGACAAAAGAAAAAGATACGTGTCCATTATTTTTCGACAATCTAACTAAACTACTAAAAATATAATAATTATTTTTTTACCCAGGAAACTACCCTATTGCAGGCCTCCTCTCTTCGAAGGGAGTATACCATAACACACCACGCGGGCCCAGTGCGGGCCGATACCACTGGGCCATTACTGCTCACTGATCTACGTGAGCTATGTTACGGTGTGCCAGCCATCTCCCCCGTGGTTATGAAGCTGACCTTCTGTACCCATCTACTCAGTGGCACCGACTTCGTACGGAATGTCGGCAATGCAAAAAGTTATACCTCTTCTATTTGTGTTGGCTTCCACTGAGGGTCGCGGCTTCTCAACGTAAACACCTCTGTTCTATACGCAAAAAGTTAAATGAGACGCTAAATAAATCTGCTGGAGCTCTGCTTTAAAGGGTTTAGTATTATGTTTGAGTGGGTTGCAGGTTAAACAGTAACTTTATCATTCTTTATTATTACCAATAATAAAGCTCGAGAGTTTGTTTGTTTGAACACGCTAATCTCTGGAATTACCAGTTGGGTTTGAAAAATTCTTTATGCATTATGATAGCCTAATTCTTGAGGAAGGCTTTAGGTAATTTAACATTACGCTAGCACTCTTAAGAGCCGAGTAAAACGAATAAAAGAAAGAAAGTGGGTCGGTGGAGCTAGTATTATGATAACGTACTGGGTATTGACTAGCTCTTCAAACGTACTTTCTGAAGCACGCAGGGGTCTCGATATCTAATGAATGGTCACCCATCCACAGAACGGCCTTTGCAACCGTAGCTTGACCTTCGACCGACCCGTGTGGCTGTTGTTATTTAGCCGCAAGTCCCTACATCTCCGACTATATTCTTTAAAGAAGTTCAATCATCCTTACATTCCTTGCGGTTTTATCCCGGGTTGACACAGCATGTCTTCTTCTTCGATATATCTCTTTCAGTTTTCATCTCAGTTCAAGAACTTCAATAACTCTTTTTCTATACTACTCCTCAGCCCTATCACATAATCACACAAAAACATTCAATATAATTCTCTAAAGTTCGCAACACATACGTACATAATGTAGCCATTAGGTGAGCGCCCCAAAACAGTAATTGAAGTTAAAGTAACGATTAATTTGTGTGTGTAAAACTGTGAAGGCACAACATTAGCAATTCGCAACAACACTTACACAGGAGTAATGACTCGTCTGTCCATATAATCATAGAGCAGCCATTACTCCCTCGGAGTAGTGTGACTACGATCATAGTTTTTGAATGGATTTCAAATTAGACGTGGCGGGAAAATGGGTGAGATTTAGTATATGATTGAAGGGTATTAAATGAAGGGTTAGTGTCTAAGTAATAACAGCCGCACTGGTCGATCGAGCAGGTTAAGCTACGCTTACCACGGTTGGTCCGTGGATGGGTGACCATCTTCATATACCAAGACCCCTCCGTGCCTCGGAAAGCCCGCTGTCATTCGTGGATCTTTGACAGTCGATACGGGTAGTCAGAAGCCCGAAAGTCTGACAACCAGTCTTACCAAGAGGTAACGTATTACCAGGTAATTGGGTTATGGAAGTCAGATGGGCAGTTACGCCAGTTAGACTGAAAGCCGACCCCAACAAAGTTAGAAAAAGGCTAGGCAAATGATGATGAAAGGTATGAAATGAAAAAAGACGTCTGAAAGCAATACAGTAAAAAACTAAAATACTGTGTCAAACTCAAACTCAAAGTCTTTCTTTCATTTAAACCAATTACAAGCACTTTTGAATTGTCAAAGAGTCGGTCAAGTAGTAAGAAAGTTGAAGCTAGTTGCCCATTTGAAAATGTAGATCTTTATGCGAAAGAACGGGCAAGAAACTGTATTAAAGTAAAAGTGACTTACAGGTTCGGGAAAAGCACAGGTCGAAGTGAATAGTGTAACTTTCTAGATAAATAGTACCTTAGTACTTTAGCGGACCTAGCCGTTCACGAGCCTTTTTTTAATTGTCCATGTTATACCCATTGTGCGTACGGCCATGTCGGCCGTCGGTGGTTATTCCAACCAGCCCAGCTCCCTCCAGAAGTTTATTGAGTCTCCTGGCCTGTTGAGAACATCTGTGTAGGATCTGGGTGTCCCGAGGGTTTCTGACCTAATCTGGTTGACGCCTGTGCACTCAAAAAGCACATGCGCAACGGTTTCAGCCTCCATGCAAGCCCTGCACAAGGGACTGGCCGTTATGCCTATTGTGTGGAAGTGGATGTGAAGACATGAGTGTATTTTGGTACATTTCAGAATAGATAGAGCAAAAGAGAAAACTTAGTGGAAAACCTGTCAACACAAGTTTCAGAAAAAAACTAGAAGAAATATTCAGTAGCGCATCACTTTCTTAAAACTGCAAGCAACTAATACTTAGTTACTGTTATACGCGAATATTAATCGATCCAATTCACTTCACAAGACACATTAAAATAAATTAAAAACCCTTTCGAGAGCACCTTAATCAAACTTCAACGTACAAATCACCATGAAAAATATTAAATACAAAGTATCACGAACAGAAACACGAAGAAATTAAAACGGCGATCATAAACAGTCATTAAACATGACACAATGATAAAACTTAATAAGTTTAACAGGACTTGTACTGAGAAGTGTGCGAAGGATGGTCACCGCTCGCCGGGGGTGGGGTGTTCACGACATTAATTTCGTGAAATGAACCTAATTTACATTTAAATAAGGACTCGCCTTAGCCGGGATAAGTTGTGAAACTACCGGCCAGAGGCGCCCGCTAGCCCAAAGCAACGGACTATTTCATTACTATAATTCAATTCGTAAGTTGCACATTTACGTGTTTGATGTGCTAACGGTACCTGTGTATTGATGAATGAGTGAATTTAAAGTCAGTTTTTTTTTGTCACCCTGTATTTTGAAGCTGGAATTTTTCTTAGAATTTAAGATGCTGAGGTCCTTAGGCCAACACATGTAACGACACTGCAACAGGTAAATGAAATCTTACAACGACAATTACATAGCCACTACAACGACTGCAATGGGTGTTATATTGTGATATTGTCACATGTCTTACGTGCAATTATTTGTGAAAATTCCAGTCTCGGCGAGGGGGGGCAGGAGTCCATAGCACAGAGTATCCTAGTTTGGATTCCTGACTCCCACAAGTCCTAGTACCTACAATATTTTTGTAACACCTATTTTACTGTAATTGTACTTTGTGGGATAAAAAAAAAATACATTATAGTCACAATTTTTATTCTGAATCTTTCATGAAGGAATGCAAGGCTATCTGATAAACTTCATGATCAAAATAATATCCAAGTTTAATTAATCACTATTAGTGAATCTACTGATAATTTTAATAAAAACCTCGTTCACCCTGCATGTATTAAATACAAAAATAAAATTAATACGAAAACAAGCAATTTTCTCTCGATAAGCATAGCTTTCAACTTCGCTCAAAAAAGTTTTCAACAACGCACAATTCAATCCATCCGCGAAAGAGGGTCATCAATAACAAAATTAAAAATTCTCCAATTTGAATTTTAATTGCGTACGATTATAATCAAGCGAACGCGAATTCGGGAGCCCTTCGGACCGCCCGATTTTTTAATTCGAAGAATCATCTTCTAAATAATTCATCCGCCGAACTCGCCCAAACTAGTTATGTCTGGATCCAACCGGTTCGAGGCGAAGGGGGGTGTAAGTTTAATCCTTATAAATTTCCTTTTTACACAAAGCAATATAAGTAATTAGCATAATTTCGTTGAGTAAATGAAATATGGTAATGAGGGGGGTGTTAAAACCCCTTCTTGGGGGGGATGAAGTCGTCGTGAAGGGGTTGAGGGTGGTCCCTTCTAGTCGCATCTCGTTGATACTCGTCACAGGCCGATGTAGTGATGATTACAATTAAATTATACGCCATTCAGGGCGCTTCGGCCATTTTGTTTTGATTTAATGCTTTTATACCCCCTTTTGTGAGATCTATTTTGTTGTTTTGCTTCGTTTCCAAGTAGTTATTTGACCTATATTTAATGTCAAGGAAAATTAATAGAAAATCTTTGATGTTACATTCATAAAATTGATTATTTCAAGTAAGGATCGGGGTTTATTTCCAAGAACGAAATTCTATTCAATGTATGATAGTAAAGTCAGTATTTTATCAATGTATTGTTTCCCCGCTTTGTCCATTGCAATAATAATGCAAATTAGAGGAGCCCTTTTTAAAAGAGAATAAGCTACGTTGTATTTTATCTGGTAAGATTTTTACTTCGCTAAACAGTTATGCAAACCATCGCGTTAACAACCTAACCCATGCCACAAGAACCAGCCCTCTTTTGTAACAACTTTTCATAAACACTTCTTTCATACGCTACCCGCGTCTGCAATTATATCACTTCATAATTTTAATGAGAGCATTTCCACTAACTCATTCACTCTTTTGTTAAGTGGCCGCTCTCAATCAACCCATCGAAATATTAATGAAAATCAACCGCCAATAAGTAGCAGACTTAAAAAAATAATTAAAATAGGATGCCAATTAAAAACTGAGGACTAATAAAATCGTATTGGAATCGAACTAACGACTACTCTACTTCGTGAAATGCCTCGTGATAAAAGGTCTTCGAAAACACAATACCGCGTCTACCCTCGCCTTTGCGACAGACAGAGATGGATGTATTCAAGATATAGTGTGTTAGAAAGAGATAACGTCCAATTGGAATTAATTAATTATAATTAAGTTTTAAGTTGACGCGCCGGTTACGGGTACGCGTAGACTTTCATTTACTTTGTGTTTGTGTGTGTTAATAGTTTGTATGTGTTTGTAGTTAGGTAGTATCGATTGAGACTATGGGCCAGAGATAATGAGCTGGGTAGGGCGGATTGTAATAAGTTTTTGAGGTCGATGTAGTTCAGAATGCTACCCGGCTAGATAATGACTGTGGCCGTTCGCCAAACCGTTGCTACGGGACAAGAGATTTTAAATTTCAACGGATTATCGATTTTTTAGACGCACTTCGGCTTTATATCATTATAGGCAGTTTGTTACGACAGTATAATTAATTTTGATTGATTAATAATCGTTAATTATAAAGCTTATAATAATCGGCTTAGTATAATAAAGCTGTGGAGAACATGCCTTTGTAATATTTATAATGATGCATTGACGTCATAAAAAAAGTGTCTAACCCAAAATTAATGTTAGTAGGGGCTAAATTAATAACGTAAGTATTTCTTTTTATATACAGTAGGTATAAATCACAGGATTTTAACACTTCTATAAACTTAAAAGAACTTAAGTAGATTGTAATTTAACAAAATCCTTTTATAAAAGTTTAATAACAATATCGCTTAAAAACACAACCTTCAAAAAAATAAAAAGTCCCACTTTTTTCTTTCCTTGAAACCGTTTACATGTTAAAAGTTGATAAAAATGCATTGTGTCTCAACGATAACAAGGGTTAACTCAACGAAAGTACTCACCCCAGTCTAGGAGTTTGGCACAGTACTGTTAAACACCTGATTTTGATTGACATTGCTATTTACCTCCCCTTAGCCACTTGCAGATTTAAGACAACCACATATTTTTACTGGATGTGGATAAAAATTCTATCGCAAACAGTGTCTTTAGTAAAAATGACGATATTTTAGATATGTCCGTAATCCGTAGACACCACGTGGTGCATTCAGCTAAGGATCGAGTCATTGACGTCAAAAGAGGTAGTTGCTAATGAAGAGGAAACATGTTTCTATGTCTAGACGACTAACTAATTATTTACAATCTACAAAATTAACTAAAACCAGGCAAGCATTATAGCAGTATAGAACTAAATTACAATGCAATCAAACTTCAAGTGAATGAGATACATAGACGTTTTTTTAATTCAAACTCAAAGCATATTTATTTCAAATAAACCAATTACAGGCACTTTTGAATTGTCAAAGGATCGTACAATCAGAAAGATGAAGCTAGTTGCCCATTCCAAAGTGTAGTAGGTACCTATGGCGAAGAACGGGCAAGCAACTCCTAAAATATGTACCAAATAGTTGCTTAATGTAGCCAGAAAACATCATATCTATAAATAAAAAAAACATGCAATCGGATAAACGGACAGACAGACAGACGTTGTAATTTTTAATATTAAATACTACGTAAGGAGGAAGATATAGATTATTTAAAAACAATTCTTTAACTATACAATAAATTAGTTGTTAACAACACAAGTAATTTTTTTAAATCAAAACATGCATATCAAACTACTCGTCAAAACCGCTTGGTACTAGGAAAGCATAGGACGTAGGAACAAAACTTAACCTGCCATAGTACACACGAGAAAGATCGACGTACGTACGGAGTACGAATTAGGAGCGGCCGTCTCTAGATATAACAACCGGGGGTGCACCCCTGGGGGGTAGCTATCGATTTTGGATGAGAAACTGGACTAGAGGCTAGAGACATGCAAGGCTTAATAACAATGGCCGATAACCTACGTTGCAGCCTCTTGTGATTGAACTATTGTTTTATTTGTGATTTCTCTTGTGTTTTGGTGTTTTTTTTTTTTAGTTTTTGTGAGGTCAGTGTTGATAGTGTAGATGTGGAGGGATGACTTTAGAAGTAATTAAATTAACGACAGTTTTTAATCAAATCATTGATACTGGCGCCGATTCCCTTATTCACAAACTAAACTTAATTTAAGTTCAGTGCATCTTTTTCTTTAAGAAAAGGACAAAAGATAAATATTAGTTTAGTCCTGTCAAATTAGTCAGCGCCTGGCGTAAATTGACGTATTTTAGTAGCCATGTTTTTAATCACGTCTAAACTGTCTAGTTTTTATCTTCTGTCCTTTTCTTAATGTAATAGAAAGAAAAAGATGCACTGAATTTAAATTTAGTTTAGTTTGTGAACAAGGGAATCGGCGCCATTGTTTTGCAGTATAGTTTTAGTCGAGCTATTTCAAGTATGTAGGTATACTCGTATATTGAAAGAAGATGTTTTTCACTTATTTGCCGCTATTTAGATATGTTATGAAGTCCCTTTACAGGGTAGCAGGCATATCGAAGTGCAACCTATTACCTTCAGTACATGAATTCTACTAACTATTCTAGAATTGTGTACCTACTGAATTCATGGAAACAGGTTGCGCGTCGATGTCCCTGCCAACCTGTATGCTCATCAAGTTCACACAAAGGTACCAACTCCTCTAGTCCCGATAGATAATGCATTAAGAATGCAGTTCATTACTAATACATCATTATCACGTCCAGAGGTGCGTAAGTAACTGCCAACTTCGTGAAGAATAATCATATTGATCACCCGTAGGATTAATACAATACTATGTACAATTACGATATTAATCCTGCAAGTGCCTATGGAGTTAATAATGTATTATTAACTCCATAGGCATATTGGCTCCATAGGCTCCACTTGCAGGGTGTAGTAATGTATTACTATCGCCCTAATTGTAAATTAACTGTTGGGTAATTTAATATAACCAATGAAACCAATTTAATTAAAGTAAAATTAAACTTTCATAAGTAAATTAAATGATACTTCAAATACTTTAAAACTAAATGGTTTAATTATCAAAGAAACCCCGTTACTGATGTAAAAATAGAAAACATACAAATAAATGACAAGGTAGTATCTAAAATAACTTAAATATAACTTAAAAACCAAAAATATTACAATGCAATATGTAGTTGTTTAAGACAAGCCATATTTAGTAGACTAGCAGTGCCTCGCGGTTTCACCCGCATAAGTGTCGATCCCATGGGAATATCGGGAAAAAAAGTATCCTATGTGTTACTTACTCTGATGTATAATTGCTATATTACTGTAAAGTTTCATCAAAATTCGTTTAGTAGTTTTTTCGTGAAAGAGTAACAAAGATCCATCCATCCATCCAAATTTTCACGTTTATAATATTACTAGCTGCTCCCCGCGGTTTCACCCGCATAAGTTTCGCTCCCGTGGGAATATCGGGATAAAAACTACCGGGACAAAGAGTAACAAACATCCTTCCATCCATCCATCTATCCATCCATACAAACTTTCACGTTTATAATATTAGTACGATATTAGGATAATGCAGAACTCTGACATAGAATACAGTGAGAATAAAAGACGAGAAAAACTAAAAGAAGAAACAGCAGTTTGGTTACATACTAGAATTCAGCAAATGTATTTTAATTTGTACATATAACTGAATTGGTGATTGCAAATTCCAACTTTGAATTTCGTAATCCAAGTATTCATTCAAAGAATGCTCAATATCAATAACATCAATTGTTATTGTGATTGCAAATATTTGCAAATAAAGACTTTAGAGCATTTGATTAGTATAATCTGTTCAAATCTCGTCGCAATTCAGGACAATGGTTCAACAATCATGAATGAAGACAAAGAAAAGCATTAAGAACCCCGACAATATTGAAAGGAAACTGTTTTAAAGAGTTAATCGGACACGTGGAACTTATCAGACGTGAAAAAAGAAGACATCAGGTGATTTTATGTCGAATCTTTTGAATAATATTCCACAACCAGCGTATCCTCTAGACTCTAGATAAACAAATAAATAACACATAAGCTAATCTTCAAAAGCAACACTGTCCGCATAGAACTTTTATAAATTTCTATCATACAAATCAGAAAAAAAAACTAAAATAAAAAAAAATAAAAATCTCAAAAAAAAAAAAACTCAAACAATCACTCAAATA
Source organism: Apamea sordens (assembly GCA_945859715.1). Classification (NCBI taxonomy): domain Eukaryota; kingdom Metazoa; phylum Arthropoda; class Insecta; order Lepidoptera; family Noctuidae; genus Apamea; species Apamea sordens. The sequence goes on along the minus strand of OX243998.1, from coordinate 15,188,179 downwards.
TAATATTCTCTAGCTAAGAATAAACCATTGCAACCTTGACAAGGACCCACAACAGCAGAAACTTTATGTACTCCAAATTACAGAATTTGATTGACCACATGTCCAGAGTTTTCTAAACATTGTTCTCTAATCAAAGTCAACGTCCAGATACAAACGAATACCCTAAGAAGACTACAAGGTAGTCTTCTCACGCAAACAAAACATCCAAAGTCGAATGAATGAAACAAAAACCTTACACACATGAGCAAAGAATCCACAAAGTTCCAGTCCCACAGTCCTGCTACAAATCACATAATTTGTCCAAAACTTCGTAGCATCCGAAACAGCGGGCCACAACCGACGCCAACGTCCGGATAAAGGCAAGTGTAGTAAGTGGCGCCCGAGGCGTCTAACGTTCGCGCCCAAGTAAATAAAACGGAAAAAATCCTGTAAAGTGCGGAGGGAAATGCAAAGGATGCCGCTGAGGGGTCTCGCCAAGCGGCCCGGTGGCATGATCGATTAACCATGGTCACTCGGGCAGTCTGGCTTAGCGTTCGTGTATCGGGGTTACGAAGGATCTGTATATGATTAGGGTGTTTTTGAAAAAATATTGTGGATGATGCTCTTAATGGTGAAATGTTTGGACATGGAAATGCAACAAAAATTCAACTTTGGATTGAGTGATAATGAACAGGTTATAGGCAGTTGATCTTGTAATCATGGAACTACAAACTTTTCACATAAACCAGTCAAAACAATTGAACTTAGCCCATAAATGTCATAAACAAGACCGAAAACCTAGATTCCGATCCAACCATTCATCTAAAACACTCATATAACGCATAAAAATGTTAAACAAAAAGTAAAACTAACACAAAATCTGCGAGGCTTTGTAAACGTCGGTTAAGCTCCGTTTAAGCCGCGGTGCAGGCAGCCGGCCCGTCGGCAAAGCACATATTTGTTCGCGCCCCGACGTTTTTGACATTCCTACCTCGCCTCAACTTTTCTTAGGGTTGTGACGCGCTCTTTGCACTTGATTAGGGTCCGTAAAAAGGATGAAAAGGATTTGGTTGAATCTTGATTTCATGTTGATTTGATTTTGTTTAAAACTGACAGTGAATGATTGCGAAAAGTGAATTTTCAGATGTTTTCTCACAGATTTTATATATTATAAGAATATCGTCTGGCTAGCCTTTCTCTAACTAAATTTGAGCCGGCTTCCAGTCTCACCGAATGCAGCTGAATACCCGTGTGTTATATGGAGCAACTGCCATCTTTACCTCGAAATATTATAATATTCCGCAGCAAACCTTTAAAATCTAATAGGTAAGATGCGGAGGTACGAGTAAGTTGTGTCCTCTATCGTCATTTGAGAGATGAGCTTAAAATTAAGATATGATAAAGATTTATTTCTCATTAATATTTTAAGCCTTGAAGAGAAACTCAATGATAAACGTTGCATTTTTCAACAAGCATCAAACTAGTTAAACGTAGGGCCTTATAATTAGCTTTCAATATAGAGTACAATGAAAAAAAAAACACCAGAAAAAACAGAAGCAGCTGTATACCAGTAATGATTAGTAATTAATGTAAATATCACAAAACACAACATTATCAAGGAATATCATGTTCAAAGCCACTTTAATTTACTTACAACAGCTAATTTAAAATGTAAGCTGTAAGCCAAACACGCAACAAGAAAAAGTTCAGTTGAAACATTCAGTGGCAACCATAAAAAGACATCAACACAAAACGCGAGGCAGCCCTAGGCGAGGCAATGAAAAGTCGGTTAAGCTAATGTTATCGAGAAATAAAAATGTATAATAAAATACAAACACGCGGAGCGAGGAAACAATTTGCCGCGGGAGACGCAAGATTTCATGCCTTCAACCCCGACTACACCATTGAAAAACCAGCCTTGTTTAACTGAAACACGTCTCAAAATCAAACGACTGTGTTAAGTAGAAAATTCCTTAAATTTTCCCGGGACTTGTGAAGGGATTTGCGTTCTATTCTTTGGGTTGTAAGGAGTGTTTTAGCGTGTATAGTTTGTGCGGTAATTCAGGAAGAAAAGAGAGTTTTCCGGCTCGTCGGGGCGCCGTGACATTTGTGTTAAGCGGGGCCGAGGGAGCCCGCCATTCATAAAGGAGCCGAGCCATCTACTACTTGTTTCGAAGTAAACTTTTTGGATATACGCTTTTTGGCTGCACAGAACTTTGCTTTGTTTCTAGTCTGTTCTGAAAGTGTTCACGATAGTCTATACTTATTGTTCAGTTATTTTACGCGTTGTTTTTAAAGGTAAAGCCGAGTGGATGGGAATTTTGTTTGATCAGGCACGTTGCAATGGCTATGAGGATATTTTAGATGTATTTTTTAAGCGTTAGCTTTGTAAACGTTTCATTCAGCCTCAAAATATTTAGTCAATCTCTAGTTTTCTTTTAACCATAGATTTTTACATTGTATATAATGCTTTTTGGTCTTTGAGCATCACTGAGAGTAAAGATTTTCTTTTTGGTGGAAATAAGTATTGTACTATGGTGGTATTAGTATTGTATTAATTAGTATGGTGGTACTTACTTTTATATATAGTTAGGTACAGTACTTACTTACTGTAACTATTTACAACAAAAGTAAGCTTTTATATGGGTAATAATTATGATTCATCTATGTCTATGTTCCATATGGGTGTCATTACATGATGTAAATCAAAGTACGAGAGCCTGTCTCAGAACAAATATCTGTAGGGCAAACTAATATTCGTCGCGATGAATTAACTAAGAGTAGTGACCAAACAAACCAAGAAGGATGACCTCAAGTCAACGATTCATGTACAAGATACAGTTTCTTTTTATAAGGCTTATTTTTGTCTCTAAACAATTACTATTTGGGTAAGAATGTATCTAATTTTCGATTTATTCTTCACTCAAATTCATCAATCGATATTGATCGGCCACTCATGCCTTATTCATCCATGTAAAAGCAAGCAGATCTCAAAACCATTCAGCCTCATTCACAATCAAAGCAGACACTTCAAAACCACAGGCCAAAGAGCCCGGCTTCTTAAAAAAAGAAACGTCAAAGAATTCGAACGCAACTTTTTTTTTTCTAATCCGCGCGCAAGGACACACTCACGGCGCCACCTGTTGAACGGGGTCACGTGACTTTTTTGCTCCAAGGACGCAATCCTCCTTCGTTCATTCACGGGCGGGTCGCCCCCCTCGCTCCTTACGCGGGGGTTAGGGGTTTTTTTGTTCCCCTACGTGAAACTCCCGAGGGCTTTCACCTACGTGCATTTTCGAGGTCACGGCGGGAATGTTTTGAGGTTATGTACCTATTCGAGTGTTCGCGGAGGGTTTAGGAATTGGGTGAACCCGTCTTTGAATGTTTGGGTGTTTTGGGAGAAAAATGTGTAGAGTTTTGTTGTGAGCAACAGTCTGCGGTTTGTAAGAAAGATCGCCCAGTTAACCGGAGTCAAAGGGGTAGTAAAGGGGTTGATATTAAAAATGGATGGATCAATTTTGTTGCTTTGTCAGTCATATTGCATCGCATCGATAAAAATAAAATAAGTCCACCTCTTTAGTAGAGCAATAGGTACTGAATGAATAGTCATAAGCTGTCATTGCTATAAAGTTTCCCGTATTCCAAATCCTTCCAACCACAACAAGTAAACAGAAATAAATTAACATTATTTCCACATTGAAATTGACTAGTTTCCCTATAATGTAGGGTGACAGACCCAAATGTCGTCTACTTGCGAAAATAATTATTCTAATTGCCGTCGTGGCCTAACTTTTCTAAATTCAACCATTCTTTAGTGAACATAAGAGCGACTTTGCGAAACACTATAGAATTATTAGACTTAACCGGATTCTAATTAAACCCTGTCCCTGATAGTGCACCGTAGAGCTGTAGACTGCGTAATTTACATTAATCCAATAATTGCATGGAGGTTTCCTAGTTAGAAATTCAAATGAGATGATGTACAGCCAGGGTGGGGGTGGGCCGGTCTTCGGGGAGCCGTGCGAGACGCGAGGAAACGCGCCGGGCGGCGGGTGGCACGCCGCGTTTATTAGCCGTCTATACTTTGTACTGAATGTATGCGCAGCGAATGAATTAATTTTGTGAACGAGACTATTGATGAGAACGGCTTAAGAAGGGAGCAATGTTTACTTTTTTTCCTCCTTACTTATTTTCATGTATGCAGTACATAACTTTAAAATGTTAAAGAGAAGAAAAATAAAGCAGTATGGCCAAATCAAAAGAATACGTAAAGCACAATTATTTATTGCACTACAAATCTGAATTTCGAGAAGAGAAATAACATATAACAATAATTTTTGTTGTAGGGCTTATTTTTCAATCGACGGATAATTTTTATTCGTGGAATAAAATTGACGTCTGACAGTTTTTGTATGGAAATACTGTCAAAAATTCAAAATTATTCCTCCGATAAAATTATTTGGCGTTGGACAAATCAGCCTTTAGAGTAACTAAATCAATTGAGCATGACTATTGGTAGGATTTATCATACAATATCATTTGCCCATGAAATAAATCTAGCACACATAAGCATACATCCTTGGTCTGCAAACATTAATTTAATGTATTCATGCATATCTTAGATTACAAACATGGTTTATTGAATCTTGTATAAGAATCACAGGATAGCATATGATACTACGATAATAAGAATACAGTCTGACTATCTCGGTTTGAGGTTGCAACCTCAAAAAAATATTTCAAGTCCACTTAAGAGAAAATTGCTGAGAACAGCTTTAAAAACAACCTGAATAAGACCAATCTACACTAATATTATAAAGAGGTAAAGTTTGTGAGTTTGTATGTAGGGGGTAATCTTCGGAACTGCTGATCCAATTCCGAAAATTCTTTCATTAATGGAAAGCCACAGTATTGCTGAGTGTCGTAGGATATATTTCATGTTAAAACAAGAAATTACACGCATACCAAGTCGTGGGTAGAAGCTAGTTAGTTGTAATTCTTGAAAGTCATGCAACGAATCCTAATCAGGGGCACTGCCACACTCAATCCATATTTTGTATGTTTATTACTCAATTACAAAACACACACACACACACACACATTTACTTTTATCCAATTCTGTTTAGCCGCTGCAGAGGTAACGGCTGAGCAGAATTGTATAAAATTTTGTACAGATACAGAAAACATTCTGTATTGACATTTAGACTAATTTTCACCCGGGAAAACTCAGAACTTTTCATGTATCAGCAGATCCACGGGTACAACTTAAAAACAAATTCATAGGTACCTTTACTTATACTGACTTTACTCATATGAAGATAGTATAAGTACAAGTATACACTCAGTTGAGTACAATACTAGCTCCGTATCTTAATGTGGAGTGGGTTGATTAATTTAATTGTTATGCTAATGCCAAGCGGGGATTTTTGGTCGATATTACTATGTTCTAGAAACGTCAGCATCGTTGAGTCTTTGCCGACTATTAGGTTAGTTACCTTATTTGGTGAATTACAGATGTTTGTGGGAGATGGATTTGTGTATTTTTAATAATGAAGGAGGTAACCGAAAGTTTTGGATCTATGGATTTTATTTGAATTTACCACACAGTTATTATAAAATTATTATACCAATAAAAACTGACCACAAAAAAGTAAATCTGTCGAGAAAATCTGCTGATCGATTCTGTAAAAATCTCACCGTGAAAAGTTAGGTGAAGTGAGCTTATAGTGAGCTGTCAATAGTGTCAATCCCTAGCATTAGTTGGAATGACAGCTCACTCTACGCTCGTTTCACCTACGTTTTCACGGTGAGATGGGGTACACTATCGCGCTGCTGACTGCAAAAAAATATATTTTCCGAATATTTTAAAACAATGGTTATGAAAACACTCTATCAATATAAATCCACATTACAATACGTCAAAACATATCATTGTAACAATGATACATACACCATAAAACATTATTGCGAACTCCATGAAAATTTATAGGGTGACGGTACCAGTGACTGACCGTCTAACCGAAACGCAAGGAACAGGGCGGTCGGAATGGCGGGGCGGCGTCGACGCCTTAGTAATTTCCGAAATCGCTTGTCGACAATCAGAATAGTGCTGTGCTAGCTCGAGCCGAATCCGAATAATTAGATCTCGATCTGCATCTAATTGGTATGACTGTAAGTCCTTATATCGTATAGTTTGATCGATTATGTAGGAATCTATGGTATCAATTTGGAAAATTAGTTCGTTAATCTTGTTTTTTTTCTTTGGTTTAAGACAATATATTCATCATAAAAACAAAAATAAAATGACAAAATATTGAAAAAAAAAAGCTTTGAAAAAAGTATAGTTCAAGATGTTCTGGAGAACACAATTATAGAGCATGATTTCGCCACAACAAATCTTGTAATTCAATTCTAATTTTTATGTCATTACTAAATCATCCAATCAAAACCACGACAAATACTGTAATTCGGATAGCATAAATCTAAATCACTAATTACAACAATAATCTCCAAGGCGGTGTCTTGTTACGTCTCAGTCCGAGGTAGTTACAGAGGCACATGGTGTAAATCACCACGTGAAGCAATGCGTCGCCACCAGCCCAATCAGAAATATAATTAGATTGAGACCGGGGACTAATTGTGATGGTCTCAAGTTGCGAGGCGTACGCCAAAATCAATAGTTGACCTAACGTGCGGCCCTCAAGGATGAACTATATACAAATATGATTAATAATTAATTTTGTTTTAGGCATTGTTTGAATTTCAAGAAAATTTTAACTAGCTTCGAAGGCAAGCTTGTGATTTCAAGAAGAAATCGTTAGATTAATTAAAAAAACTTGTTGAATAATCAACGATAATTGCAATTCATTAATTAAAATTGATTGCACCAAAATCTATTGTACTGATTCAGTACACACGACTCGGTACCTCTCCGCTCTACTTAACGTGGTTAGAAGTTAATAATACAATGCAATAAGTTCCCATAAACGACGGGCCGTTAAATAAAACACGCGGGTCGAGGAACCGATAACTGTTCTTTCCACCGCTAATCACCCCATGAATTCCGCAGAAACCTACGGACAGTCCGTCATAATTTCCAACTTCAAAAGTAATACCATCAACTCGGTGTTAACTTAATTTGACTCACTTTAACAAGTCCAATTAAAGGAATTTGTGTTTCTCTTATCTTCAATATAACATTGAGCATAATTTCAAATTATATTTCAAACTTTCCGATAATGAAGGGTGGATGGGAGCGGGTTGGGGCGGGTCGCGGGGTGCGGGGCGCGCCACTTCGCTTATTTCATTAGTTACATAAATTCTCCTATTGAGGATGGCTGGCAGAAAGGGGACGGTTTACCCTTATTACGAGAGTCTCCTTATCAATACAATTATTAATATAATAATATTATTATTGTAATAATTTCGGAGCGGAGTGGAAAGAGGAGTCGTAGCTTAACTTCGCCAGCAATAAAGGGTGGTGAGAGATAATGGAATGGAAAACAGTTTGAAGTTTTATTGGAAAATTGGTACCGGCTAATTGGCAGCATTATCGATCTGTTGGCGACTCAAGGAGCTTCAGTAAATAACATTTTTAACGAAACCGTTTCGGTTATTGGCGAATGATTAAAGCACAATTTTGAACTCTAACTCCTTTAATGGAGTCTAATCAAAGAAGTTTTTAACAGAGAGCACTCTTTAAAGTGCTTCAAGATTTGTTTCTTAATATAATTTGAACTGTTAGAGAAGTAATCTTAGTGCCCATGGTAACAAGGCAATGTATAGGACTTGCATTTTTCTTGCTTTCGAATGCTAAGATCAGTTCAGTAAACATAAAAGTAAGATGGTTAACCACAAAGGTCTGTACTAAAATCAAAACAATGCGGCTATCAGATTTAAAACATTGAGATATGATATTATCGACCCCTTCCCACGAAACCTCTCATATATAGAAATTGAAACTAGGTTGGGGTTAATCCCGACCCCAGAGATCCACAAGTATAGCCATAATTCCTTAGGGCCACGTCTCATTATAACACTAATACAAGACTCATCCCGAAGTTACGGTGAATACATTAAAGGGTTCAATCCTTACTGATGAGACATCGGCCGGGGTGGGGGGCCACCCCCGGGAGGGGTCGCTGCGGGCACTGGCCTGGCTGAGGGGGAAATAAGGCAGGCATTATAGGAGATAGCGTTCATTTACATTGTCCAATAACTCCAAGTAGTGTCCGAGCGAATATTAGTTTATGGCATGCGGTGTTTCCAACAATATGTATGTACCGATTTTGTGTACATTCACCCTACTGGTCTGTGTCTTACGTTTTTAAGGTCGCTGGAAAGGGGTGGAATAATTTTCACTCTGTAATTAATTCGATTTGGTTTTAATTAACGAGACGCCAATTTCAATAAAAATTGAAGTCTCTAAAGGATTTCTGATTAGAAAATGTTCGACCGGCAAAAATTAAAACGAATTTAGAATTCGGTTTATAATAATATTGGCATTTCGTTGTACTTTTCTGATTGGCCGACGAGAACCTTCGCTCAAACTTTTTCGTTGTAACTCCGAAGTATAAGAACATTGTTGAAAGTCTAAATATCCCATTATGTTCCAAACTGACAAGACTAATTCCTGTTTAAGTCACTTCGTCCAGCTGAAACATAATAAGACGACCAGTGTACGCACGACCGAAATATACGACATTACTATCGTAGAGTGGCATGCGGAGGACGACGTGCCCCCACAGCCAGCACACATAAATACGGAGAATCAAGATGCATGCACACACAGACACACGGGGTCTTCACACAAGCACAAAGGGTAGGCTTTATTCTCATTCGGTAAACGGAGATGCACTATCCTAATTATTGAGAGGCCAGGCAAGGCTCTGTTGAACACTATTGTTGACGTGCGTCAGCTACCAATAATAATTGGTTCGTATTTTGTTGTGCGATGTTTCTTGGAAGATTGTGAGGTTTTTGTGTTGGTTTTGGACAAAGAGTTGATGCGAATGGTTATTGCGATTGATTTTGTGTAAATTGGAGTAGATGCTGCATGATTTTCACTCATAAAAACAAATCATTTTTTTTTTGCTTAGAAATCTAGTTGATGAAAGATTTTAGTACTTATTAAAAACTTTTAGAAACATGAAATTATCGCCGACCTCCATTTTAAATATTTAGGTACCTCCGTAAATGCGATTTTTATCAAAAACGATAAATGTAGTTTTGAATATCTTATAAAACAAAAACTTTACCTTCTAAGCTGTATAGTTGATGAAACTGATGAGAAATTCGACTAAAGGCTAATTTCCCCCGAAACTTTTATTAATATTATCTGCAGTCAAAATCATGCAGACCTCTGAACTCAGTGCCCAGTTTTGTAACCTAAATGCCTAAGCCACTACATTTAGCCGGCCATAGACAGGATTATTGATATAATTTGTTGTTCTACTGAAGGTCTATGAACCTGAACTGAATTGGCTACAAGCTCATAGCTTAGGTAAGTAGAAGTTTCAAGTTGATAAGGTTGGGCTAGATATGCGTTTACATTTCAATATGAGACGGAAATTAAATTTACGTGATGAAAAATGCTGACCATTGGTATGCAACCCAGAAAGAACTTTGGAAGGATACCTGAGGGGCAATTCACGTACTTTTAAGAACGCTCGCAGTCTAATCTCAGTCTCAATATGTCAAAAATACGATCAATTTTCCTACATTTTTGACAAGTTTTGACATTGATCGTCACTGAGATGAGATTGTTTTTTAAGTACGAGAATTGGACTTCATATGTGAGGGACTTTTGACAGCTACAGTGAGAAAATACAAGATAGAATTTTAAGATAGAAAATTAGAATTAGTTGTAAGATTGAATAGTATGTTATACGTTGGCAAATTGGCAAACAAGCCAATTCGCCAGATGTTCTTTCTACAATCGGAGTAGTCTAGATATTATTAAGACTAACATTTTCTTCAAAAATGTTTTTCCTATTCAAACACTACTCGGAGTTAACATTGAGACTCTAGATGACAGAATTAGGCCTGCTAACAGTAGATGTTAAAGAGATTTAGCTTTTCCAAACGCAACATGGCGATATGAACAGGCCAATTTTTTTTTTATTCCAGGTACCGTTTAGTTTTTAAGAAAGTAAATCTAATTTGAAGAAAAATATTATAATTCGAAAAATATATTTAAAATAATAAGTTAGTTATCCCTAAATATTTTAGTATAGAAAATGCACATACACCCATAACAAGAAAAACCGAACCGAAGAAAAATGAAGCACAAGTCACAGTTCTAGTACCTACATAAGTCCGACGTAGGAAAATGCTAAAGGGTTACACCAAAGTTACTGAGGAAGGTATCTTTTTTGAGGTTCCAACTTTCCTCCTCTCTTTTTAAAAGCGCTTTGATTGAGATAATTTCTGTAAGGTACTCAGTTATTTTCATTGCATTATGCTTAGAATAGTTATCGGACTGGTTTTCAAAGACATTTTCAAAGAAATCATCGCAAAATTGAGAGCATCGCCCACGAATGCTCACGATACTTCCTCACGATCCTAAATCTTCGATCATAATTCCATATTCGGTCCTCGTCTAAACATAAATTCATACGTGGTCGCACGCACGCATCGTACCGTCAAATAAACTGGCAGTTTAATCAAAGCCATTAGACAAGTGAGCCAAGCACCTAAGACCAGTATACGCTGACCGGTCTACGCCGTCTCACCGCCCCGCTGCGACTAGTAACTGTTGGGTTCCAGCGGGGGTGGGGAGGTCTATCACAACTGGTGGGTGGTGTAGCTGATGCCTTTAACGCCTTGCTGGCTGTTGACCAACGCCAGGAGGCGGGTGGCCATGCGTTCTTAATAAAGATGGCGGAAACATGGCCGTTTTGGCGATGCGAGGTCTGTGCTAAACTGATTATGTACTGCAGGATGTATTAGATTATTGGTATTGGGGAATGTATTGGTTTGGTATACCAACCTACCTATACCTACAAGAAAAGTACCTTAGTATGTGTTGAAGAAATCATCATCAACAAACTGGACTGTAAGTGTTCATACTATGAAGACTACGCTTCGTTTGGTGATTTATTTGGCTTCAAAATTTTCTCTAAGTTAATATTTCAAGTCAATATTTGTCAAAAAACGACACACCACGGCATTCCTATCTACTAGGTAATAGAGTTCATGATATCACAGTATGCGTATCACCTCTACCCTACATTTGTAGATACCAGTCTACCAAAAGCAACCCTTCCACTTTTCTTCATTTGCCAACCGCATGGACCTCAAAACAATGCACTCAGAAGCTAAGCTGCAGACACACGAGCGAAACCCGCACCTACTCGCATCTACAGACAGCATTTATCAAACGGGACGGAACATACATTATAGTGGCCGATACAACTACGGTATAATGAGAGTCCGCCGTATATAACTCATCTCCCGGGCTTCCATTTAAATTATTCAGGGGAGGGTAATCTTATTACATTTACATATTAATCAACGGATTTTAATTATACCTCCCCCCCCCTTGCCCCCTTCTAGGTTGATAATTTGCTTTCGAAATGCGACTTGCCCTGATTGAAGACGCGTCTGTGTGCGTGCTAACGTTCGTGAAATAGTTTGTTTGTGTTATGATAATGTACGAAAATGTATGATTGTGTTAACTTACTGGTGATGTGGAATGCGACTTTACCTGGAAACAAAAGAGGAATACATTAGAATTTTGTTTTGTTGAAGCTGAAAATGTTTGGATACCAAATTGAGGTATTTCAGGATCCAATAATATAATTTCAGCACGTAATAATTACGCATCTGCTAGGCAGAAAACTCTTCGCTATCATTGTACACGTCAAAGATAATTTAAACTTCAAATGCCACTGTACGCATAATCAAACCTTAAAAAAAAAACAATTGAAGCCATATATATCAGCACATCCCATAAACATTACACCAACCATCTTGAAACTAAAATAAGTAGCAGATACACGAACAAAAAAGTAAAAGAAAATAAAGAATAGTGCACACGAGTTTAATCAGCATACTCATTTGTCTGACGACGATGGCAACGCATTAATGTCTGCAAGTCCAACGCATAGGGCGGAGTCGCGGACTCGTAAAGCATTGGAGAAATATTATAAAGCTACCAGTGTACCCCGGAGGCAGCAATTAATAAGTATGTTAATACCTTCGGGAATGAAGAAAGCAGTATTTATATACTCGATATTATACCCGATGTTGTACGGTTCGCGAGTGTGAACTTGGGTTAATCGAGGATAAGAATTGAGATGATGTTTGCAGCTTGAGAAATGATATGAAAGTACTCAATAATATTTTTAGGAGCGCAAACTCGGAATTATTAGATGTTCGATTAAATACATGCCTTTATGAAATGGCTACTTTATCCTTTACCAGTAATCATAGGCACGAATTCTATTGCACTCAGTATAGTCGCATAATAAACTATCACATTTAAATACAGAATTGTCGCTGGTCAACAATTCTATGTAAAACAAAAACTTCAGAGTTTTCAGTAATGAGACCAAATTTATATTTATCACTAACTAGCTTTCTTGCTTCGCACGGTTTTTACAACTTGATAAAACAAATTTCTTTATTATATTATGTTGTTAATATTAATGTATTATACACATAAAGGTTCCGGAATACATTCTCTAAATGATGGAGAAACCGCATCAAAATCGCGTTGATTAGAAGAACATTGCGGTCACACAGCCAGACACGAAAAGCGACTTTAATTTATAATATTTACAGACTAGCTGCGCCCCGCGGTTTCACCCGCATAAGTTTCGATCCCGTGGGAATATCAAGATAAAAAGTATATTATATGTTAATCCTGGTTATAAACCATCTGTGTGCCAAATTTCATCCAAATCCGTTCAGTAGTTTTTGCGTGAAAGAGTAACAAATATCTATCCATCCACCCATACAAACTTTCACGTTTACTCGTATAATAAAGATAGTAGGATATGTAGATCCTCTTGTAAACTATCAACATTTCTTATGCGGCATAGATATTGAATACATTATATATTCATCTTGAAGAGGTGATAGGGACAGCAAATTCAATTAAAACCAACTCTAACTTCTGTTTCTGCAACTGACTATGTAGTACCTACCTAGTAGAAGATTGATGTAGTGATTGCATAAAAGTCATCTTGATGCAATAAATATTTTCTGAACCTACGTAAGTAAAGGGAATAAAGCCTAGCTTTATCTCAAACGAAAACATTATAAACAGAAAAATACAAATAAACTTTTCGCTGAAAAATTAATTGTGTTAATTCTGAAGCAATGAAAAATATTACCAGTGTTGTAAAAAGATCGAAACTTATTTGTACGCAAAGAACGGTTGATTATTTTCAGGAATTCAGAAGTTTTCATAATTATTATGCTTACTTTTAAGTTTTTCATTTTCCGAGTGCATTTAAATATAAAAAATTTAATTTTAATTCGATTGAAACGATCTTAAAATATCCTTTGCACAAGTAAAAGTAGTTTTAAATGTTAAATTACAATAATTGCACAGTGTTCAAAAATTCTAATCTGCAATACAAAATTACGAAGTTTTCTTCTGTGAAACAGTTTTAATTTTTTGTGATTGCCTCTATTGTTCCAGTTCTATCTGACTTTATCTTTCAACCCTTTTTAACGTTTTTATATACTTTGGACAACTTTCGGGTTAGTTAGTACCTAGGCGTTTATTTTAACAAATTGAGTTTATAATGAAAATGGAAAATTACTTTTTATTTCAAAGGAATTGACTTTTTTTCCTCGGTTTCTGTGAAACATTGAATGATGCATGAATTGAAAATTATGAGAAGATTTGTTAATTTAAAAATAAAGTTTTTCATTCGTTCTTATTTTAGAGATGGGAATTATTTAAATCCGTTACAGACGAATCATATTAAATGACTCAAAAATCTGAAAAGCGTGTATGTTCGAAGTGAAACTAAAAACCACGGGGCAAGGCGACACGTGAATTACTAACTACTATTTTTATTTATTATTTATTTATTTATTTATCCTCACATTGGAACGCCATACGGCAATTACACCAACGGAGCAAGTGCTGCTTTCCATCTATCCAGTGCACGGTGGACATCGAATGAGTGGCGAAGGATCGCGCACGCTCACGCAGCGTGCAACTGCAGCATTTCTCCATAGCCCATCACTTCTTCCATATTGCGCACATTCATTGCGAATTTTCGAAACTCTATGATTTTTCAAAGAAAATACATTAAAATTGAAAAACACGGAAAATTTTGAGGTGTCATCCTGCCTGACAGATGACAGGATGATATCTTTAGGGTTCCGTATCCAAATTGTTCCAACGGGACCTTATGACTAGGGCCCCACTGTCCATCCGTTCGGCCATCAATCCGTCCGTCTCGCGTCTTGAACCGTAATAGGTAGAAACTTGAAATTTTCAGAGTTTGTACTACTATTGCTGCATGCAAAAAATAAAATAAAGTAAAAAAAATAAGGGGGGCCCTTAATTTTTCTCAAGGGGTATACAAGAAACGTGTTTCATACGGTGTTATAGAACCCTTCGTCTGCGAGTCCAACTTGCAGTTGGCCGAGGAAACTAAACGAATATACCCACCTACTTAGATTTTCACCAATAGGTAATATCTTTTTCATATACAGAAACCACTACCCACAGTTACCCATAACAAAATCACAACCCCCATACAGAAGCTATAAGAACCACATCAAAACAGTTGGACGTGTGAACATGAGTAACACCACCTATCGGCAGTTTATCTCCCGCTCGTATCGTAAACTGCTACCTGGAGTTACTTACTGTGGTGTGAGGGCGACAGACTGCATAATTATTCTACTTTTACAAGCCTTTTTGCTTTGAAGAAGGTGATTAGATTGGTTTTAAAGGTCTGTCTGTGGGTGAATACCCAAATCAGAAAAGTGATTTGATGTGTCTTTTGGAATCAGTCGCGAATCCAAGACACCTCTTCCAGGTGTACTGTTAATTCAGTAAATTGCGTTAGTATTTTATAGGGGTGTCTTTGGCTTACATTTATTAACATTCAAAATGATGTGATTTTCGATACATTTACACTGACAATGTTCAGTTACGAGACATGAGCGTGGTGAAAAGGAAGCTATAACTGTATGGAAGTTTTAGTATTGTTTTGGTAAACTGAGCAAAGAATATTGCTACCTTTCGGCGAAGCAATAAACGGATAGAGTTAAAAAGAATGTGTAACTTTTAGCATATATTTTTTCAGTTTTTGAAGCAATGTTAGTTCTTGCTAATTTGGTAGAGCTAATTTGGATGATCTGATAAAGGCATAAGGAATCCGCTGGATGCGGGAAGCATATGTTGAATTTGATAGATCTATTTTTCTACTGGTTCTTTTGATGTAAGCCCAACTTGTAGCCCCCTCCTGTAGTGCCCCTTCAGTCACTGTAGTGTAATTATTACTAATAAGTTTTTTTCGTATATTGGTATCCAACCTAATTAATAATAATAATAATAATAATATCCCTGGACATTACACACAGCGCCATCTAGTCCCAAGCTAAGCAACCTAATGCTTGTGTTATGGTAACAAGATGGCTGATAAACTACTTATATACATTTTTTTTTGTAAATACATACATATTATAGATAGAAAAACACCCAGACTCGGAACAAATACATATAGGTCATACAAATATTTGTTCCGTGCGGGAATCGAACCCGCGACACGCAGCGCAGCAGTCAATCGCTTAACCACTGCGCCAATAAACTACTATGTTAGTATAAAGTTGTAAATATACTTATACTAGGCTAGCCTCCTAATCCTAAAGTCCTGGTTAGTAACTGTCTGCACCTGGCAGCAATAAAATATCGATCATTCTTCAACTAGCTGTAATTACTACAAATAATAATTGCCAAAAGGTTTCTATCCTTACAGAAATTAAGTATACAAATCCAAGAAAACTAAACCACGCTTTTGTAGGTAAGTCCTGAAAATATATTAATTGCTTGAAGGACAACGATGTTAAGGCGTGCAAAGAAGCAAACTT
Organism: Apamea sordens; assembly: GCA_945859715.1. Classification (NCBI taxonomy): domain Eukaryota; kingdom Metazoa; phylum Arthropoda; class Insecta; order Lepidoptera; family Noctuidae; genus Apamea; species Apamea sordens. The sequence goes on along the minus strand of OX243998.1, from coordinate 15,172,135 downwards.
TTAGGTAATTGACAAATGCGCATCGCGGCAACCAATGAGGTTCAAAACAGCGATGCGCTTGATGTTAGTTGAAAAGAATGACCACCAAAATAAAAGTAATTTTACAGATTTAATTAAATTAAAAAATAAATGCACGGCTCCGTGGAATGTTGTTTAGGTATTTCTTTAGTTCCCTTTATTATCATCAAAGATTGAATTGCCTTTGTTATCATCACATAAAATATGATAGTTTAAGCTCTAAATTTTGAGAATTATACGACGAAATATTTTTTTTAGCTCTGTTTTACGATTGTTTTATCACGATGCCATTTAATTTCTATAAATATATTTTTGAATAAGTTTTTTTTTCGAAAATTTGACAATACACTATTGTTTTCTAACCTGAGCGTTTTACGGTGTCCTACGTTTGGGTAGCGCCTTAATGTTTTGAGTAGAAAAAACATCGCCGAAAAACGTCAATGGCCGTTTGACAGTTGTCTAGTTTTACTTGCGAAATATTACGTAGGTCTTTATCATATTTCGAAGTATTTGTATTCAGTACTAGAAATAAACAAGATACAAAATTAACTTAATGTTGAACGCATAATCTAAATGAGGTCTTGTTTTAATAATCAAGGAGCAAGGCAAACCAAACAGATTGATGGCGAGATTATTATTCAAATTAGGGGAGGCTCGGGCCGTTTGGACCGGCTTTAAAATACTAATATTGTGTAAATCGATGAGCCTGTTTATTGTTATGGCAATATCATATTTAGAACTCAATCCGTTTGTGTTAATTAGTTTCTTCAGGGATGTTCGAGTGTTTTCGTCAATTTTCTAATAATATCTGCGATTTTTTAACTTAATTATGAGGTAAGATTATTATTACTCAACGAAATAATTAGGTATATACCATGTTTATGCGAAAGAGTTGTCAAACTGATGCATTATTACGATATAGAATCGATATTAATGTCATCCCAATTCAAAGTTTTATGTTGAGTGGTTGTTATTGTAGTAAACTAGGTGTTTTTTTATTAGATTTATACCTTAAAATGTAATAGGTATGCACCATTTATCTATCTACGCAAAAACAATTCGATATAAACCAATAAATCTAATATCACGAACACAAACATAATCTAATTCGTATAAAATCTAAAATTAAAACCTCGCGCGGACAAACACAGCGCCAACGAAAAGGTGTTGCAAAAAAAACAGAGCGCTCCTAATTTCCCGCGCGATGAATTATCGCCCACTCAGCCCGTTGTCCGAATCACCCCAACTTCCCTCAAACGCAATCCCCATAATGGTGGCTCGGCCTTATTAAAAGCTTGCATCATGCGAAGAAGATAAATGCATCTCGAAATTAATTAATAAAATTGCATCCATAAGTGTTCTTCTCTGATATGGGCCAGTCAAAAAGAATAAACTGAAATTTTGGATCCTTGATTGGAGCGCCATTTTATTTTCTTTAAGCATTAATCTTGAGTGGCTAATGAAGTAAAATATTCATCTGTTTTTACTTTTAATTGTGATTTATATTTGTTGTTTGGGTTTAAGAATGGTGTTTGTGCCTTCTTGTGTGATTGTTTAAGTTTATACGAGCATGTTTATGTAGTCGCAATTCTGGAAAAGACTTATTTATCTCGCTCCTGAATTGGTACAGAAACATCTAAAAAAAAAATACTCAAAACGCAAAAAGTACTGCGTATTTATTTATTTTAATTTGCATGTGCAGTCACGGATCCGACACTATCTTAACTCATCACAACAAAATCGATATCCATATCAACTAAATCAATTTCAAAAGTCTACAAACAAGTTCACAGCTCCCTAGAGATCTTATAAATAATCTCGATCTACATTTTTACGATATCCTTACAGAAAAAGGGACTAGTTTATAACTGTAGCAATGAGATATCCGCGTAATGTAACATTAATCGGGTAGTTAATTAAACAAAGAGCGAGTATTTCGCGGTCGCACGCGATGCCGTATCGCCACTTAGCATATTGATTAGAATCGGCGATCGACGCGAGCGCCGCGCGGCGCGGTGGAGGCGCGCGGCTGCGTAGGCACAGCCCGCGCTACCGGTTGTCGCGGTCCGCGATATACGCGCGACAAGACGCTAATCTTGTACCGATTACTTATTACTATGAAAGTGTGGAGGATCGCTGTTGAAAGTTGTATCGGATGTCTTTCGTGAGGTTTGACTACGGTATGCGTGAAGTAGCTAAGTCGTGTGGTGAATTTATTGCACACCAAGACTTTGCATTATGAACATTGTTTTGAAAGCAAACTATTGTAGGTTTCTCTTTGTCGTGATTTTTAGTTTTTCTTCTGCTTTTGTAAATTCGGTAGATAATCCTAAATGTAACATCAGTGCTGGTCATAAAATAAAAACAGGAAAAACCGAACCTTTTTTCATTTTCGTAATAGGTACTTACTAAAAAAAATTGCTTTTAAAAAAAAATCAAAACCAATTTAAGTTATGTACCTATGTAATGCAAACTTGCAACTTGCGGGTAGGAGCTGGTAAAGTTATGGACATAAGGACGGCAGAAAATCACATGCATTTGTAGACATACTACAAAAATGTGTGTAAATAAAGACGCGTCAAAAATCGCGCGTCATATCGCGTGTCGCGCGATACAGTAGCTGTGTTTTACGCCTTAAACAATTTATGTAAGGTACGCAGTTTTCTGCGCAAGCACACATCCAAGAACACGTCTCACTTCTCTGTCGCACTCATTAACAACGTTTAAGAGTGAGCAGGACGGAACAAAACCTGATTGTTGTTTCATGAGATTACATTCTAGTTTTGGCATAATTAGATTAAATTGCTAATATCATGCAATAGCGTTGTGTGATAATTTTATTTGGATATATTTGCATGTAATTAAGGATACTGTATTGGTTCTGTTATAGAGTGCATTTATCTTATTTACTTAGATACATTGACGTACTCCGGACTCAATTTATTCAGTTAAATATAGTGAAGTATGAAATTAGATTTAAAAATATTACTATTTTCGATATTGATGGTAATTGGAAGTTAGGATTAGGACTTAATATTTCAGACCCATCGTGTGAAGGAAAACATCATAAGGAATCCGGCATTTCCTAGACCAATAATTCGAACACATGTGACATCTGCCAACCCGCACTGGGCCCGCGTGGTGAATTACAACCCTCTCAAAGAGAGGAAGCCTGTGTCCCAGCAGTGGGAACATCAAAGGCTGATTATGTACATGTATGTATTTCAGAACCAATATTGATTTGAGAAGATCGCGGGGAAGACCTGGATGAGAAGCACAGACGAACCGATCTATTCTGTAAAAATCTCACCGTGAAAACTTACTGGGAAGTGAGCCGTCATTAGTGTCAATCCTAGCATCAGCCGATCGATTCTGTTAAAAACTCACCGTGAAAAGTTAGGTGAAGTGAGCTTAGAGTGAGCTGTGAATAGTGTCAATCCCAAGCATTAGTTGGAATGACAGCTCACTCCACGCTCACTTCACCTACGTTTTCACGGTGATATGGTTACAGAATCTCACTGCTGTTGGAATGAAAGCTCACTTCACTTTAGTTTTCACGGTGAGATTGTTACAGAATATTCTCCAGATAAGCATGGCACAGAAGGAGGCCTATTATTCAGCAGTAAGTGGATTAAGGTTGCCAATGACTATGATGATTATAATCATTTTAAGTAAGTAATTTTATTGAGAAATTGGTATGGCTATAACAGACGATAAGGTTCCTGCCCTTCAAACTAGGAAAAACCTGTATCTAGAAGGACAGCAGTGCGATTCTGGTTCCATCTCACCGTGAAAACTTAGGTAAAGTGAGCGTGGTGTGAGCTGTCATTCCAACTAATGCTAGGGATTGATACTATTGATAGCTCACTCTAAGCTCACTTCACCTAACTTTTCACGGTGAGATTTTTACGGAATCGATCTGTAAAAATGTGGCTGTACCATCATAGACTTTTTCTTCAGAATTTTGTAATTTTCCCTCATAGCTCAGATAGATAGGTTTTTGCATAACTAATTTAGTAATTAATATACTTAACAATCCTGTATCCATTACCTAACAAACCGATGAAGATAAGTTAACATACCATACTAGTCATTAAACCATATTTGTACTACCTTTATTATTTTATGTAACTACCCACCGACATTTATGTACATTTGCATAACAAGAAAGTAATTGGTACGATAAATAAAATCATTACATATAATAATCATATTGATATGGTTTAAGGAGTGTATAGATTTGCACGAAACGGCCGTTTTGAAAGAAGATTTTGTTTTTAAAGCATTTATCTTTGACGGCACGGTTGGCGCAATGGTTAAGCGATTGACTGCTGCACTGCGTGTCGCGTGTTCGATTCTCACACGGAACAAATATTTGTATGACCTACAAGTAGTTGTTCCGGGTAGTAGTAGTTCTGTTTGTGTATGTGAGTTTAAATGTTTGTAAACGCACCCACGATACAGGAGAAATTCCTAGTGTGGGGCAACGTTTTTATAAACTAAAAAGAAAACAAGGGGGTGTTTTTGATGACAAAGAGTCAGAAACTCAGAAGCATTTATCGAGCTGTGGTCTACGACATACTTGGTAGTGCTTCCACCTGCATTTGCTGTAGGCTTCCGTTGCCTCGCAATTCATTACAGAATCGACATGTACGCAAAACACAGTCCTATTTCAAAGAAACATAATGCCCATAGTTCCGCTGCCTACTCAAGGAAACATGTCCTAGAACCAAAAATTCGAAGACGTGTGATATCCACCAACCCGCATTGGGCCCACGCGCGTGGGATTACCCACTCCCTCTAACAGAGAGGAGGCCTGTGTCCCCGCAGTGCGTGGGAATATTATAAGCTGAGTATGCTCATGCTACTCGAAGAGAGAATAATAATAATATCCCTGGACATTTCACACAGCGCCATCTAGTCCCAAGCTAAGCAACCTAATGCTTGTGTTATGGTAACAAGATGGCTGATAAACTACTTATATACATTTTTTTTTGTAAATACATACATATTATAGATAGAAAAACACCCAGACTCGGAACAAATACATGTAGGTCATACAAATATTTGTTCCGTGCGGGAATCGAACCCGCGACACGCTGCGCAGCAGTCAATCGCTTAACCACTGCGCCAACCGTGCCGCAAGTCGCCAGAATGACTACTTAGTCTACAAAATGCTGAGCGCCATCAGCTCAGCATTATGGGACTTTTTCACAATATTTTCTTCAATAAACCTTCTTCTTTTCTTCCTCTACGTTATTCCACAAGGATAAACAGGTGCGTAAAGATTTGTTCAGCAATAAACTCCAAGTCATCTATTCCGGTGCATTGCGGGCTATCCAGTACAAATGTATTTAGTCCTTAATGCGGTCGTAAAACGAGCTGGCTTCATTAAATGTTCTTATGCTATTGAGAAACATTCTGTGGTGCATTTAATCTCATTTAGTGACAGGAAACCTAGTAACAGAACCGCAATTATAGGCCGGGAGCGTGGAGCGTGGAACAGTGGATTAATAGCGGGTTTACAAAGACAGTTAACGTTGATGTTGTATTTTTTTTATGGGGTGAGTAGGTTTTTTAAATGGTTTTCCTTTAGCTTGTTAGATGTTGTGGAGGATTTGTTTGGTGTGAAACAAATTGAATTAGATATTGAAAGTCTAAAACTAAAAGTACAAAATGTTAAGGTTCATAATATGTATACCCACATTTAGACATTTTTATTGATATTAAATTAAATGTATTGATAGTGACGAAATTTAACTTTCTAAAATGAGTCACTTTCTGTCATTTACATGTTCACATGAAAAATCATCACAGCGTTAAAGTCAAAGTCATTTGTTTCTCAAGTAGACCTTTCAAAGTTACTTTTCAATGTAAAAGTGTATTTCATAATGGCGATAATTTTAAATTTACAGCCAAAAAACCGAGCACTCACTTCAATCTATCATTAAAACATCGATACTACATTAAACTAAATAATAGCAATCAAAAACAAAAGCCCGACTCCCGGGCTACCGCCGCCGGACCAGGCAACAATCTTACTTTAATTGCATGTAACATAAATTATGGCGACTTATTACAATCCGCTCCCGATACACGCTGCCCCGAGGTAGTATTATGTACTGACGTGTTACCAGCTGATATTTTAGTATTCGACTTGAATTAAAGATTAAAAATCAGCTTTTAGAGGAAATAGTGAAGAAAATGAGGACTTTTCTATCAAAAAGTAGGCGACATCTTAAAGATCATATCATACTCTATATAAGCACAGAAGCTGTCATTTTAAAAAGGTAATAAGGGAAAGATGTCGCCAAAGACAAATCGATGATTTAAAAAAAAAAATTGTTCCAATTTTAAGCTTGTCGACACTAGCCCTATCTGAAAAGAAGCAGTTTTCTTCTTACAAACAAATGACAGTTGAGTCGGAGAGGAAAAAGTCGCCGAAAACATTTCAATGATTTCTTTTGATTTTTTTTTTCCAATTTTAAACTCAAGAATTCTAGTCGTACCTAAAAAGAAGCAGCGTTATTCTTTCAAACAAATGACGGTTGAGTCTTAGTGCATTCGCTATATTATGGCGACTTATTACATTCCGCTCCCGATACACGCTGCCCCGAGGTAGTATTACTCGTATGTACCGACATGTTACCAGCTGATATTTTTGTAAGTATTCGATGAGGACTAGAGATTAAAAACAAAGTTTCTCGTTGGTTGGTAAGCGACAAAATAAAAATTGGGTTCTGGACAAGCAAGTTAAGTAAAATAAAGAGACGCAGTCCGATGCATTCTTGTAAAGTATTTTTACAAAAAAGTTTCGTGAAAATCTAGATATCGAAAGCTCGTCATAGTACTTTCAAATTGTTGTGTTCTATGATCATGATAAATATGAAAAACAAAACCAATCATCGTTAACAAAACCACAAGAGATTTGTTTGCTGCCAAAGAAACGTGACACGGCCAACGTCCTTTGATTTAAATCCGGCCTAAGAAATTAACAAAAATAAATAATTTATAATAAATAGCCTAGTCACATCGGAGCTCTCTAATTATGATGTCACTGCATGCGATATATAAAACTATGATCAGTATGTAATTAAGATAAACACCGTGTGAGCTGCTTTGTGAGTTCAGTAAGTTATAACTTCCGCTCCGCGACTCTCAGATCGTATCCTAAACAATATTACTGTAGATATTATTTTGATAACAATTATATTTTATTGCTTGAATTAATTTATTTGGACTTGTAATTACATTGTATGAAATATATACTTTATCTGAGCTGTGTTTAAAGGAGAAGGCTCAAAATGTTGCATCATCAAATGAAATCCCCAGAACGGTACTTACTTGGTCACAGGGCTCCAATTTTCAAGTTACCCTGCACCCTAATTGCGTAAAACACTGTCAATCACAAGCTATCAATCATTTTGAAGTCTAGTCTTTCTTTCTTTTTTTATAAAACGTTGCCCCACACTAGGAATTACTCCTGTGTCGTGGGTGCGTTTACAAACATTTAAACTCACATACACAAACAGCCAGACCCGGAACAACTACTTGTAGGAAAAAAAGTGCTGATCTATTTTTTCATATGTTCCAAAAATGTGTCTTAACAACGTAAATAACAAAAAGAATGTTGTTGAACAGGTAAAATGGAAGCCATTGCTACTTATGTTGCGCAATTAAAATCCCTCTGGTCATATTGACTGGTTTAATAATTATAATAATAATATTCCTGGACATTTCACACAGCGCCATCTAGTCCCAAGCTAAGCAACCTAATGCTTGTGTTATGGTTTTACCTGTGGACCGTGGTATTTTTGTGTGATCTAATCTAGGAACAGCAAGATTGCTACAGAATAGTATACTTCTCTTCTACTTTGTCTAGTTATAAACTTTAAAACATGCCCAGACCACCAACTAAGAGTAGTCCCGATTATTTCAGATCCAGCCAATTTGCTTTATTTAACTGAAGAATAAAAGTGAAGTTACTAATCAAAATTGCCTATTTGGGTGCTCAGTCAGTCAGTTAGTTCAATTCGCTCTTAATAGTGATGAGATTATTCAAATATTAATTGGAGCAATGGACCAGATACGGCTGATAATAATTAGGTAAAGAGACTCAAAATCCAGTTTGCATTACTATTCCCGGATGTGGTAGAACGTTTTTGCGTGGTGTTTATTAATATTTCTAATGTCTAATATTAATACCATCATAACATTATGCCTGTAATCCCTGAAGAGTTAGCCAGAGGTGTACCTTTACAGTTGATTGTACTTAAATTACTTGACCAATAGCCAGCCGCCGCCCCGCTGCCAGTGTCTGCAGCCCTAGCGAAGCCCCTACAACAGGAATCCGCTAGCGTCACTGCGAGTACCCCTGGTGCTCCAAGTATGAAGCCTATGCCAGAAAAGGCACCGAATAGGGCTGATGATGAGGGTTTCGTGACGGTGCAAAGGAGGAAGCGCCGATCGCGAACGAACAAGAACCGCTGCGGCAAAGCTCCTACGGAGCCTGAAGTCAGCTTGCGTGCCGCAAAGCCGAACACACCGGTGTACATCTCCCGCCTACACTACACCACTAAGGCGGAGGACATCGTGGAGTACGTGCGCCAGAAAACGAGGTACTCGCCGAGGGTGCAGTTACTGGAGTCGCACCGCAACGTCAACTTCAAGGCGTTTGTGGTGCGTGTACCGAATTGTTATCTGCCCGTCGTCATGGAAGAAGACTTCTGGCCGCAGGACGTGGTGTACCGTCGCTTCCGCGGACAACTACCACAGAACAGCACAAGAACTACTTAGCTAGTGAAGTACTATTTTATAGTAAAAATATGTATGTTTAGGTTAAGGTATATATCTATGGGCCTGCGTCGCCTGAAATAAATAAATAATAAATAAATAGCGTATTTGGCAAATTTCATCATTGGACAAACAGACGATTTGACGAATATCAGACTTGCTTCAACAGACCATGTCGTTCAACTCCACATTTAGACAGTGATGTTTAGAAAGAAAGAAAGAAGAAAGTTTATTTGCGGTAAACACGACGCAGAGAAAGAACACAAACACAAAATAGAACTATGTATTTGGGGGAAAATATGCGTCACATCCACGCAAAACGGCCATCGCTCAGCATAATGCTAAGACCTTATGCAAGACAGAGCCCCAGCAATGGTCAACACCGCCAGGCTAGCAACAAGCTAGTTGGGTTTAAACCTGTAATGAAAGCCATAATTGCCATCAACCGGACACAAATTCAGACTCCAGGTTGCTACTTTACTTTACTTAAAGACAGTAAAAGTCTGACACTCCCTTCCGCTCCACCCAGAGCGGGAGGGGTCATTTGATGATTTCCCATCAACAAAAAAAAAGGTTGCTACTGAGAAAAAAAAACCCAACATCACTGCCCAACCTAGGAATAAAACCCTGCGAGGCAGCCGAGACAAAGAAGCAGCCTAAGATATTAATAAAATGATGCTATAAAGCATTTTACAACACAAAAAGTGATGGGACAAATGACAATCGATATTTTGACGTGACAGTAATAAATAAAATAATGATGCAGCCTTTTGTGATTATCTTCTTGTTCACTGCTTTTATGCATGATGGTACATAATGATAGTTACGAGTTTATAATGATATTTATGACACTTTCCCTTCGATTGTTAGAAAGACAAGTTGTTAAAACCTTGAATTTCTCCTAACCCTAAGGTGCTTTTGTGCATTCATTAGCTGTTGTGGAAAACAATGCTATAGTATTCAGTAATAATGCAAATATAAATGTCAGGTTGGCTTAGAAATCTAAAGATATTTTTAATATAATATACACCGATAGATTTTGATCGTTTTAATCCTTAAAAGGGGTCATTGTATTCATCATTATGAACAACTTTTATTACGGGAACAACCCTGAACTCGTGAAAAAAAAATCAGTTGATCCATAGATTTATGTTCGCATAACTCGACATAATGTATGGATCTACGGATTTTTTTTCACGATTTCAGGGTTGGTCCCGTAGTATAAGTTATAGATATAGAAGATAAATAATAGAATAGAATATGTAAAGATTGAAGTAAATAACATTAAACATTTTATCCTGTAAACACTGTCATATCTTTAGACTATATCAAACTCATAATAATATTGTCATGACAAGAAAATTAGTGTCGAGCGACATTTCTTAACGACAAACAATTGACCGATCTTCATTAAAAAACACGAATGACAAGCAACATGTAATCATCGATAAACGAAACTCGATTAACGACCGACTAAAACGGTAACAGAATACGGCTCCCGCGCAGATTATTCATAGTCTGATTATCATAAAATTAACTGATAATAAATCATAGGTGTTCCAATTATGTGGTGGTTTTAGATCGGATAAAATTACTTAGGAACGCGGAAAAAGCGTTTTGAGTTAATTATTCGATTGAAAATTTAGTTAGGTATACAAATAGATTAGTGCTTTGGTGGTGTGATTTAGTCGATAAATACTTCCGAAAATGGAAAAATTATAGCTTTATTTATCGCTGTTTTTTCATGTCGAAGTTATTATTGAAAGGCTGTTAAAACTGTGTATTTAATAAGATATTGAACTAAAGTAATATAAATGTAGTGTGAAATAGTTGTATTAAGAACAGACATAATTACGTAAGATGCGGAAAGTGAAGCAGTTCCAATGCTGTTCTGAATGTAATTAGGTATCTATCTAGCTTTTACTTTACTTGCATTCACTCGAGTAGAACAATAATTCATTTATTGATATTGTTATTGAGAAAGCTTGAATAAGCTAGCTTGAATAAGCTACGGTATAAGACAGATTTTCATAATCTGTCTTAGACCAGCTCCACGTGGAGGCTTTTTTAGTCAAAACCATAATCAAAAGTCATTTCTATACTATTTCACTAGGCTGAGAATCAACGCTTTTTGAAAGTCAAAATTACGTAAAAAGACCCTTTAAACACCTGCCCTCCATCGCTTCATAGTGCTTTAAACAAGAAGTAGTGCAAATAACTCCCCAGCAGCACAACTGTCTGTTCAGTTTTCAAAACATTGACCGCTGAGTACCGGTCCAAGACACATCTTGACGATACTTTTGAATTGCAACCGTCGACAACGTGGCTCTCGTGTAGTTCATAAATGGTGTCGACGACGGTTGCAGTAACCTCCGTCGTCGACGCGTGTCGCTCGTCTGTATGCACACAACTGTTCGGAAAAATGCAAAAGCGGTGCTAATTCTACTTAGTGGTTAAGGCTGGTTTATTTCTTTTATTCTTCATAGTAACGGCTGTAACTGATTGAATCAACAATACAGTATCATTTTCACACAGTACGTCTTGTTCTTAGACGTAAAAATCCGCACAGGGTTTTTCTATAGCTTCTATCTTATAATTGCTTCATTAAACACTGGCAAGAAAATTATTAAATGATTGTAGAATGTAGATAGTAGTTTTATTTTTGTGTTCGGGTTTCAGTCAATGCTTCTGATTTTTCTAAATATTGACGCTATAGCGATTGAATGAAATAACGCACATATTATTACGTATCCATATCAATAATATTACTAGATTCCCGATAAGCGCTTCAAAAACGGCCCGAAAAATAAGACCACAAATACTTTTGTGGTCTTATTTAAAATTAGTATGTTTTTAACCTTATTACTTGGACTTTAAGTTTCATTTTAGAATAAATAACTGAAAATTTAAAAATAGAATTATTTTATTTTCAAGCGACATTTTAAATATATTTTGCAATGGTAACTAAACTTTATGTTTAAGCATTAAGGTTTATAATAAACTGAAGTTGTTAGTATTATTAAACTTTTTTCTAAGAAATGTAGATGTTTACGTGTGTGCAAACGTGGCCACTTGTGCGACTGATTTTTGTTCCTGATCCTTAATCTAGTACTATTATTGAGACTATACGTATAATAAAGCTCAAAAGTTTGTTTGAACGAGCTAATCTCTGGAACTGCTCGTCCAGTTTGAACAAATCGTTTTGCGTTTGATAGCCCAAATTTTGAGGAAGGCTATATATAGGCTACTTAACATTACTATAGGACACTTAGGTAGGTACCGAGCAAAATGAAAAAAAAAGTCAGAAAATACGCTAAGTGAAAACGAAGCAATGGCGCGGGCGATGCGATGCAATGTGACGGGGTAGGTTGGGGAACAAGAAATTTCACGTGGACGGAGTCGCTCAGAAACTAGTTTAGAAAATAACGTTAAGGCGTCATAGTAGCTATGTGCTAAACGATTCATAGGTGTTGTTCAGTTCAACCAGAAAGCCAATTCTCGTAATTAAAAACGTTCAAAATCTAGTCGCAATCTCATTGCAACGACAATCAGTGTCAAAAAATTGGCAAAAATCTACGAAAATTTAAGGTATTATATTATTATACGTTCTTAAAATAACGAGAATTGCCCCTCTGGTGTAATCCACGTACTAAATCAAGACTAGGTATAAACTGCCCACTTTAAAATAAGAAGTCGCCTCTAAACTAAAGGCTGATTGTTCCAATACCAGATAATTTTAACCGAGAAATAATTTTGAACTTTTGACAGTTCTTCCATACAGACGTCAATTTTATTCTACGAATAATAATTTATCTGTAGATTGAAAAATCAGCTCTAAATAACACATTATTATATCATTCGACAATCAAAATTCAATATCATTATCCTCATAATCAAAAGATAAGCACCCGAACTCGATTAATTTGAAAAAAGAACTCCGTAAGATAGTTTCTTGGGCGGCTTCGGGGCTGGTCGGGGACGGTCGGAGGCAACACGATCCCGGCAATGATCTAATTACGTTGATTAATGATACACATTTATATCCCTCGTAAACGTACACTTACCCATCCGGCCCTTTAAGAATGTTTCATGCAGGCCAATAGGGAATTCGCGAACAGATTTTTAAAATCGTTGCATCTATGGTCACACTTATATCTCGCACTTCTGTCAACATTTAGAATGACATAAGTAAAATATTGTTTATTCATGACATGAGTAGAGCATTGTTGGCCCAATGGTAATGGCCGCGACTTTATGTAAATTATTTCATCACCACTGCTCTCAAAACGGTGAAGGAAAACATTGTGAGGCAACCGGCATGTCCTAGAACTAAAAATTCGAAGACGTGTGACATCTACCAATCCGCACTGGGCCCGCGTGTTGGCTTACGGCTCACTCATTCTAACCTAGAGGAGGCCTGTGTCCCAGCAGTGGGAACATTATAGGCTGATTTTGTTGAGTAAAGCATTTCCACGCAGATTTATTTTTGGAACGAAGTCCCTTATCGCGCGTTGCGAAAGGGGGCTAGACGGAAAAAATTAAGACCAAAAGTTGGAACGGCACTTTTTGCTATAGTTGTAAGCCGTGCGGCGTGCGCGTGTTTCTCTGTCTGTCTGTCGCTCTCTCTTTGAACTTCGTTCCATCCGGGTGTCCCTTGACACCTCTCAAGTTTTTTTATTCCGTCTTCGTTGCATATGTTTTAAGGAGCTATAAAACTTGGTATCCTTTATGCGATAGTCACGACATGGGTGACGAAAAAGGAAGAAAATTGTGGGTCTGCTCAAAAATCTTTCCTACTTTGTGTGACGCTTTTTAAATATATTAGTAACCATACACCCTTTGGCCCATGAGTTTGTTTCACCATTTCGTCTCTCAGAAAAAGACATAGTAGGTATGTAGCAGGTTTACAAAAACATATGCAGTCGTTGACACCCAAATATGCAAGACAAGTGTTGACTTTTGACCAATAGTTTAGAGATTTAGTGCATCGCAAATGGCAAAATAAATTCACCCCGTGTGTGTTTCGCCATTTATTCTTAGGTGACGTCGAAATTTTGCATCTGAATACCCCATTCAGATACAAAATTTCGACGTCGCCTAGCTTATCTTTTATTATTTTTAGAGTTTCGTGCCTCGAAAGGAAAAAACGGAACCCTTATAGGATCACTTGTCCGTCCGTCCGTCTGTCTGTCAAGACCCTTTTTCTCAAGAACGCGTGAAGGTATCAAGCTGGAATTTATATCAAATACTCAAGCCTACTGACCCTTGGAGCTGCGAAAAAATCAAACTTCTAAGCCAACGCAATCAAAAGATACAGCCGTTTATGCCGCAAATTTTCGACACTCGCAAGGGAATCAAAACCTACAGGGTACTTCCCGTAAACTCAGAATCTTGAAATTTGGTACGATGCAACGTCTTATATAGCACAGATAAAGGAAAAATGGCGAAAACCATAAATTTTTAGTTACATACCTACAAATTTGTACGGAACCCTCCGTGCGCGAGTCCCACTAGCACTTGACCAGTTTTTTTATATGATGACGTGTAAAAGTGATTCCGGTATTCACACGAAGTAAAGATGCGAAAAATGCAAGAACGATAAAAATAACGCTCAAATACATAAATATTTCGTCACTCGTCCCATTTCAGCGCACTGTTCGTCCATGTTTAGGAGCATACATTTCCAGTGTGTTTCGTTATCCTCTCTGCATTGTCACCTAAGCAGGCCTAGGTCACATTGGTGTGACGATTTAGAGACGCTTTTCAAAAGGATTGCCCGTAGCTAGGGACACAAAGAGAAGGTGTGGAACGCTTTGGAGTTAGACTATCAGCAGGGGATTAGTTGATAAGAGTATCTTAGTTGGGTGAACTGAAGGTTGTTTTAAGAAAGACAAAGGTTTATAAAAAAAAAATATTTGAAGAAACTGAAATAAGCAAGACAGGTAACGACTTTTAACCAATAATTTTGAGAGTTAATGTATGTATCCGTAGCGGTTTTTAAATGATTTTCCAAATTGTTATAAAAACCACCGCATGTTTGTGCTTTTGGTATTTAACTTTTTTTTATATAATAAGTTAGTTAGTCATTTAATTTAGTGTAAATAGTTATTTGTGTTAAATGTTATAAAAAATATTAAACAGTACTTTTTTCGTTGAAGCGAAAGAAAACATATAATAACACTAACGGTAGATTAGAAACAACCATCATTTGTTTATATTTTACTTTCCATATTGTTTACATGTTCTCTTCATATACGGTTTTACGTAATTAAGTCCAAATATCTCAATTCCAAACTGTTGTATCTCCAATCTTACACGTCCTAATAATTTCAATAGCCCATACTTATAGGGCACTTTCATATATCATTAATAACTTCATGCTACTTTATTCTTAGTGATATTATCTACAGAAACGATTTCTTTGTGCTCTCTAATTACACAAAGTAGTGTATTTTAATTATATGGAAGGGTGCAGAAAACTGGCGTTGCTTGAGGCGTAGTAAGTGCCACTGGGATAGCTTTGGACTTAGAACTTTTTAAGGGGTCTTTGTCGTGGATTCTTAGTTTTTATCGCTATTTGGTTGGATTTTTTTAAGCATCTAAGAATAATTTGATGCTTTATTATCACTGATCTTTTTCTTTAGAAAACTATATTGTTATGTCCCATTTATCTCTGGGCTGACTTCATAAAAGACTTTAAGTAAGACTTGGGTCTGATCTATATGGCGTTTGCCACATAAGTTAGCAGTTTTTTGAAATCGCTGCCACAGTTTATTCTAATGAAAAACAATTGCAATATTAATAAGTCTGAATTCCAAACGAATATGAATTTTGTTTTGATTTGTTTCGCTTTATTCTATGAACCTAAGATTCTGGGCAGTTGGAAAACGTCTGCTATCATTGAGAACAGCAGGATTACCATCAAAGAAATGACAAGAAACTTTAATATCATCATCTGCCTAGCCTTTTCTCAACTATGTTGGGGTCGGCTTCCAGTCTAACCACCTAGTATGTATCAGTATTTTCATGGAACGACTGCCTATT
The DNA here is from genome assembly GCA_945859715.1 of Apamea sordens. Classification (NCBI taxonomy): domain Eukaryota; kingdom Metazoa; phylum Arthropoda; class Insecta; order Lepidoptera; family Noctuidae; genus Apamea; species Apamea sordens. The sequence goes on along the minus strand of OX243998.1, from coordinate 15,156,280 downwards.
TCACCTTCACAACCCAGTTACTGCGTAACACGATATCACTTGGTAAGACTGGTTGACATGACACTGAAGTGAAGAAGAAACTAAATTAGTAGGTAGCGTTTTAACGCTACCTACTAATTTAGTTTCTTATTCACTACGACAACATTTGCATGCATCCAGTCACCATCTTTAACTCATAACGCACTTTTTCACCACAATTAAAACCCCTCTATAATTTTAGCATCGTCTCTAGTCTACAGGGTGTCACTATAAACTTCTTGTGATTAGTACCCGACGCTTAATAATCGTCTTGGCAATATTTATTGCTTTGGTGCGCTAATTATCAAGGAATTTTGATACTGAGTTATCGGTCTACAGGCTGGTAAGTCGTTAATTATATTTAATTTTAATACTGTTATAATTGATCCGTGAATGATAGTTTTGAAATCTTATGGCGAAGTTTAACTGGAACAGGGTAAGAGTTGGGCAATTAAAGGCTTTTTGCAATAAGTGGTGCTAGTAGTTGTTTGTTTAATTAGTAGGGAAACTTGTTATTTTGAAGTAAGTAGATACTGTTATTTTTTACTTTCATCTTGTTGGTCTTAGGGTATCTTGTTGAAAACATGGTTAATCTATTGTAAAATGCTACATTCTTAGAAAGGTGGGACTCAAAAAACCTTCGAACTCTTTAGTTACATCCTCGCTCGAGCCAAATCTCATCTTTGGATCAAGAAATTATTATAAAATAAATATCTAAAGACTCTAGATTTATAGAACGATGTTCATCATAAAAATCAAGTCATCAAGTCAGTTTTCTTACACGTCGTAAAAGAAAACATGCAAACTTTAATATTTTTTTTTGTTTTTTCTAAACAATATCAAATTGAAGACAAAAAATGACAGACCTGATTAATATTCTTTTTTAACGAAATGTAACATACATAATTTATAATGAAAGCTAAAACGCACAAGTAACAAGCGCAGGAAGTAAGATTCATTCAATACTTGGTATTCTTATAGGCATTAGGACAGGGTCGTGCTTAGAGACTCTTTAGACATAATTATTTTTTGTGGAAGTAAGTAAAAGTAAAAGAATCGTGACGAAACCGGCATGTCCTGGAACCAAATATTCGAAGATATGTGATATCTACCGATCACTGGGCCTGCGTGGTGGATTGCGGCCCACTTCTTCTCAACGAGAGGAGGCATGTGTTTCAGCAGTGGGAACATTATAGGCTGATTATGCTTATGCTGAGTAAAAGAAGATTAAAGTAAGGATGAGAACAAATGGAGTTCGGGACTTATAAAATTTTTCTTACCAAGACCATTCGTCGCTAGCGAGTTAAAGCTCACGTACCCTCAAACCCTTTGTTTTCATTTTACACAGAAATTTAATTTCCTGCACTCACGTGTCACGAGCCTCAAAAACTATTGCGCATCGCTCAACCGGTAATACAAAGCAATCTAAATTGGAAAATAGGCAATGCGCAGTGTGTGCTTACCAAAAACGACCATGCTGAATGCGACGCGATTAAAAAAAGAAGTCTGATGCCGATCGCGCCGCGGGAGGGGTGTGGGAACCCCGTTCTCCCCCCTTTTTTCCTATTTTTTCCTTTTTTTTCGGGGTGGGTGACGCGGGTGCATGCGCCCGGCACCCACCTTTGTTTCGCATAAACAAATTAATTTCGGACGCTGTTTTTGATGGTTAATATGTTCGAAAATTGGGTTTTTTTTCGTGTGAGACAAATCGGGTGAAAAGAAAACTTTGGGTGGGGCATTATTAAGTTACAGACGACCGTGTCGTGATTACACTGCGCTTGTCCTTTGTTTTATGGATGATAGAAATCTTTCTCTGAAACAGAAACTGAAAATGTTACATTAAAAAGAAGAACAAAGTATTGAGGTTAATATTTGGAACTTTATAAAGTTTTTAAAGTTCGTACTTAAATTTACCTACTACCAAAAGTATATCTTAGGAGAAAGGATGAAGGATAAGATTTCCACTGAAAACCGCCATAGAAGTTGTGCCCAAATAATTTGAAAAGAAAAACAGCATTGTTACAAACAGAAGTTTGTTCACGAAAAGTTGCGACCCATCCAAGAACTTCACAAAAACTCCGTTAGCTAAACAAATCTGACCCGCACATAGATCTGATTGAGATGTTGGTACACAAGTCCTTGTCTGTAATCTGTAGCCCACTACAAACGCCGCGACCTATTTAGCAGTCCAACAATTGACGCAGATGGAATCAGGTGATAATCAGCCACTTCAGACACACGTTGCGCGTACAGGGGAGGCCGCTTCCCCGCACCCACTCATTAAAGGGGGGTGGTGGCGAGGACAATGCATGTTTGTACTGCTTTTTGCCCATTTTTTTCATTATTTCATTTCATTTCGCCCACCGCCCACACGTCCGCGCTCGCGATTGTGCGCCTCCGCTTTTTTATAATTCGTTACCTTTTTTATCGGTCGCTCCATTTTCAGAGGATGGGTGGAGAGCGGTTGGTAGCAGACGAGCGGGCGAAACGCTGCTTTTTAAACGCTGATAATTAAAAAAATATCTAGTCTAGTCAAGGCATCATAATCATAAGTGGTGATATACTGGAATTGTTAATTGAGCGAGGAAGTGATTAAGTTTTATGTTTTTGCTAACGATCTTATTACACGTATTTAAAAATTTTCACCATAACGTGGAATTCGAGGTTAACTTTTTATTAATAAAAAAAAAACCGATATAAAAGTAAAATATTTCACACAATTTCTGGTTTTAAAACAATTTCACAGTCGTTTTATTTAAATAATAATCGAATTAAATACTCAAACACAATTATTAATTAGTAATCGGCTGTCAGAAATTTTTGTTAACGAACGTTTATGATTCACGGTTTCAATTAAGTAAATCGGAGATTAGTTTTATTTTGCTTTAATTTTTTTTATGAGTGTGCAATTCTAAATTCTTTATCCACCCCACTTCCGACCCTCTGACCCCAAAATAAAGTCTAATTTAGGTTGCATGAATTTTCTTTGGATTTATTTCGAGCGTTTGTGTCGTCGTTGCTAACCGCCCGTCTGGTCCCTCGGTTTCATATATCAGATAGCCACTCGATCTAAGTTGTGCATTACTCATATTGTTAATAGGTTCTTTGTTGGGTGCGATAGGTGAAGTGTATTGTTTCTGACCAGTCTCTGAGCTGCGATGGGAGATGTCGTATAGCTGAATAAATTGATGATTGCAACACTTTTATTTTTGTTTAATAGACTTTGTAATGTATCTCTTTTGTGTACGTATGTAATAGAATGGTTGCGGTGTTCGGAGTTGTTTTGACAGATATAGGTTTAGGTTTAAAGAACTTTATTTTCTCATAAGAACATAGTTCACTTAAAATGAGATTCACAAAAATATCTTATTAAATACAAATACAGCTTTAGCTTAGGGCGACAAGTTTCATACTATTACAACAAAATAATTTTATTTCACAATCTGTGCATCTCATTAGAAGTAGTGACTGTAAATATGCGATAGTTTTTTTTTGTAAATATTTAAATTGTCGCACATTTTTATGTCGTTAGGCAGGCTGTTATAAAGCTGTACTCCCTCAAACAGTATATTTTTTTTGCCGTAAGTCAGTGTACGTGGTCGAGTTGTTATTAATTTGTATCTGTTTCTTAAGTAGGTAATGTTTTTGTTTTTTTTTTGAGTTAATGTAATGTTTGAGTGGATGTTGCCTGTGATTATCTTTATCTTATATCGTTATTGATATCGTATGATTTTTAACGTGTTAACTGTTTTATTAGGTACATAGAGGTTTTAGATTGTTCTCAATGAAAATTATTTGTGAATAGGTTGTTACTTTGTTTTCTGTTAACCATATTCCTCCTCTTTTCCTTGTGCTGTGCCTTCTCCATCCAATCGGGTAGGAATGAGTCCAAATCGTCACGTCTTACTTTGTTAGTAAGTTTAATATTTGGGAACTTTAAAAATATGTTCATTAAAATAAAAATGAATAGGACGAATTAAAAGCAACGCTATCTCTTTTATCAGAAACATTCAATAAAAATGAAAATTGTAAATAAATACAGGATTAGAACCGACCATTAAGCAGTGTTTCCATTAATTTTAATGCGGACCGCCGACATTACGGGACAAAAGGGAATAGAGACTCCTAAATATTAAACATGTTCAATAATAAAAATGATCGCACGCGATTTCAAATAAACGAATTCATAATTTAATTCAACTCACTAACTCGCCGTTATAGCAAATTTAATTAAAAAACCGATGATACAGAATGCGATATCCTGAACAGTTACTCCAGCAAACATGATCAAAAAACAATTACAAATAAAAGTCAAAAAAAAAAAAAATACATTCGAGACACTCCACTCGTTCCGCTGTTCGAATTTATAAGTGTATTGAAAAAAAAAGTATTGAAACTGGTTGTAATGTACGTGATTTCGCATTTTAATTCGTCAGTAATGTTGGGACATCTCCCTTTTTAAATGTTTATTGCGTATATTTTTTCTTCGCGCATTATTAAGCGCGAGGGCGCACGTCCGCGTGCATATCTACGCGCACTTTGCATCAGATCTCATAGGCGCAAGAAATAACATAAACTTAATACTATTGTGCTATTATTTGATCGATTCGCGGCTGTCGTAAACTGTTTTGAATATTCATACTTAGTTAATTGGATTTCTGATAGTAAGATCGTAAAAGTTGTGTGAATTATCTTTGCTCGTTGGTACTCGTATTTTTGTAATGTTTATATAAGTAATGTATGTATCGGGTTTTAGCACCCAGGTCTTACAGTGCAGTTGCTTGGCTATGGCTGCGTGGACTAGAAGAAGAAGAAGAAAGAAATGCCAAGTGAAGCTGTGCTTTTCGCGGGGAGTTTCTTTGGCAAGTGGCAAATTGTCATAGTTAAATAGTACATCTCCACTGGTGGTTGGAGAACACGGGAAATCGATGCTTCTGGTAAGGTAAAATGACAACCTATGACCTAAGGAACCATTAAAAAAGTTATTAGTAATATCTACTTAGTAAGTAGTTGGCAATTTAATAATGGAAATATCTCTATTCATCGGGGATTGGAGTTCACGTGAAACTGATGCTTCTGTTAAGGTTAAATGCTAGTGCCACATAGTTTAAAAGTTATTCAAACTTTTTAGCAAGGAAAATCAAAACTGAGAAACCTCTTTCAGTCAAATAGAGAATGAGACCTTTTAGGATTCTGGTTTTATGGTTCATTATGTATTTAATCTGTCATACCATTGGGCTTTTTAAAAGACTTACTTCACTACTTAGTGGGGAAAGTCTTTAAGTTCAAGTTACCGGCAAAAAGGAATGAGTAATTGGGTACCAATAGGAACATCATTATTTTATCTTTTTTAAATCCATAGGAAGTTTCCAAAGCAGTGTCCTGGTATTAAGTTGGTAAACACTACAACAATACATCGTTTAGTTTAGATGAACGAATATTCAGTCCTATATAGGTGAGTTCAGAAGACGTTCCAGAATAGTTAGATGAAAGAAATAATGGCGCTGATTCCCTTGTTCAGAAACTAAACTAAATTTAAGTTCAGTGCATCTTTTTCTTTCTATTTCATTAAGAAAAGGACAGAAGATAAATATTAGTTTAGTCCTGTCAAATTAAGATACTCCAATCGGCGCAAATGATTGAAAAATATTGATTGATTTATCAATATGTGTAAGCACAGAATAAATAGTCATAAAAAATAAATCGATTGCATTTTAAAAGACCACGTTTTAACTGCTTTATGTACGTAATAACGTATTTATACAGCTTATTAAACATTTTATTGTTACTCGCTTCAATAGGCATACAAATTAATAATTGACGATAAATTATTTTCAAGCAGTAAACGAAAATTTCCATGATTTTCCTCAGACTCGGTACAATTTTAAAAGTATTTTTTAACAAAATTGAAAGAGTTTTTACAACGACCAGGATGAAGGGCGAGCATACCTATATCTACTGGTACTACTATGGATATTTATACTTATTATATTTTTTACCTTTTATTTTAGAGGGGCTTGTGGCTACGTAATAACAGCCGCACGGGTGGATCGATCAGGTTAAGCTACGCTTGCCGCGGTTGGTCCGTGGATGGGTGACCATTTTCACAAACCAAGACCCCTCCGTGCCTCGGAAAGCACGTTAAGCCGTTGGTCCCGGCTGTCATTCGCGGATCTTTGACAGTCGTTACGTGTCGTCAGTAGCCCGAAAGAGTGACAACCAGTTAAGACTGGTTGTCGCACTTTGTAAGCCAAGGGATATCGTATTACCCAGTCACTGGGCTGTGGAGGTCAGATAGGCAGTCCCTCCATGTAAAATACTGGTATTCAACTGCATCCGGTTAGACTGGAAGCCGACCCCAACATAGTTGGGAAAAGGCTAGGCAGATGATGAATGATGATGATCTTTTATTTAATAAAAGATAATATTTATTTAATAGAAAAGTAGTTAAAAAATGTAAAGTTACTTGGCTCAGCCCCAATTGAAACAACACAAATACGAAAAAATACATACCTAATGTATTCATATATCATCAATCGATAGGGTCAACTGTAAGGACAAATCTCTCTAATCAAAATAGCATCTTAAAAATAAGAAATATCATAAATTCAAGTCACTTCATCCGATGAATTTATATTAAAACCACAATCGAATAGCATTTAAAGTTCAAATAATAGAACGAACAGATGCCATAGCAACAGCATTCCATAATTAAAACCAAATTCGTGCATTAGACGCCCAGAATCATGTGCTAATTGCACAGGGCTACCAACGGTCGCGACGCGAGCCTGACAAACGACTTTGATCAATCACGTCCGTCGTCCGTGGTAGCCCTGGCCGCGGCTGCGACGCCGAGATTTATATTTGTAGCAACCCTAGCTTCGGAGGCGCTACACCGTGTTTACCGCTGTCAATATTAATTTTGATGCAACTTTGAACTTTATACCTTTTGTTTTAACGCTTTGTTTCATTTCTGCTGAATGGCGGGATCTTTTGCAAAGTTTCTGGATAACCATTTGGTGAGAATCCGATGGATTTATGCGTAGGATATTATTTTATGACGTGAGAAGTGCTGCATAATCTAATGTTGTTTGTTGAGCTTATGGTCCGAAGAAGAAGCATTTCACTTGCATACAAGATGTCTTAATCAGTAAGGAGTTGAAAGGCCATACTCACAATTGTGGAAAATTTAGTACACACTTAAGTACTAATATTATTATTATACTAGCTTCTGCCCGCGGCTTCGCCCGCGTGGATGTCGGAAATTATCCCGCGGGAACGTGCTAACAGGATAAAATGTATGTGCTTCCCGAATGCCATCTATCTCGCGGGCCCTTTGTGGCTAATTACAATAGAAAACCAATTGTGTCTCATTAGTGGTGATTAAGAGGGTACCTATATGATGTCTTTTCCTAAGAAAATTAAATACCTACCTACCTAAATGAACCTATTTCTGATGATAACTAATCTAAACTCAATAAATAAGCAAAATCCCTAAAAACTAATATCTATACGAATGACTAATGCTACCTAACTAACAGTATTATAAAATAACCTACGGTCACTACGTACACTATCAAATATACTACTTAAACTTTACAATTAAAATCTATACCTACGACTTATATAAAAATAAACCTAAATAACTCTAAAAACTAAAAGGAATAAAAATGAACTCCAATGCGGGTGACTTAACCTACGACAAACTTATTATTTGCGGTTGGTGCAGTAATCGGGTCTAGGGATCGAACCGCAAAATTAAGTTTGTTTTTTATTGTATATACTTTTCCGGGATAAAAAGTACCCAGTGTGGTGCCCAGGATATTAAATAATAATTATACCAAGTTTCATCGTAATCGAACCGGTAGTTTTTGCGTGATGCCTGAACAAACAGACAGACAGACAGACAGACAGACAGACCGACAGACAGACAGACAAAAATTTTTTTAATCACATTTTTGGGTTCGGTGTCGGTCTAGTAACACCCCCTGCCATTTATTTTTTTGATATTTTCAATGTACAGAATTTTCACTTCTACAGATTTATTATAAGTATAGATATAGATTAGTACTTAAGTGTGTACTAAATTAAGAAAAATAAAAATAAGAAAAAATAATAATAAGAAAGCGGTACTTCTGGACACGGCTCGCATTGTCAGGAGGTTCCTCTCTCTGGAGCCCTGACCGCCGGTAGCTTGGACCCTGTTCCCGATACCGGTGGGCTACTATTTTTTTTAAATATTTTTATACTTTTTTATATTCTTATATTTAAAAATATAATTTATATCCTACTTCCTACTAATATTATAAACGTGAAAGTTTGTACGAATGGATGGATGAATGATTGTTAACCTTTCACGCAAAAACTATTGAATGGATTTGGATGAAAAGACCATGACCTGGATTAGGACATAGAATACTTTTTATCCCGATATTCCCACGGGATCGAAACTTATGCGGGTGAAACCGCGGGGCACAGTTAGTGTATTTATATTGAAATAAAGGAAAAATAATAATATTATGTGCTAATACTCGTATAGACTTAATTAGAATGGCTAAACCTAAAACGAATGAAGAAATGATGATGGAGCTTTGAAAGCTTTCGATATTATGATCGTCTCGTAGCCGATTTTGTCATCAAAGCGATTCTTCTTTTTCTCCAAATCAAATCAATTTTGTTTTGAATTAAATTAATTTATTTCTTTGTTTTTCTTAGACTTATCATGAGTGTATTTTTTCTCTATATTATGACTAGCACCTCAATCCTTTTCATAGCAGAAGATTGAAATCATTTGAATTTGCGTTCTGTCCCTTTTTACCCGACTGCGCGACGCAAAGGAGTGGTAAGGTGTTTTTCAAATTTTCTTTTGCTTTCACCTACCCTTATCGACCGCAATGTTGGTAAAAAACAAGTCACGAATGCGACATTATGGAGAAACGCATAAAAGAACGCAATGATAAATGCCTTTCCCTGCGTTCTTTGATGCGTTTCGGGAATGTCCCCGTAGGTGGTAATTCTAATCAGAAATACTGGCCACCTGAAGTAGAACGGATTCGAAAAACTTGGATATTGAAGTCTATGTCCAGAGGTCTGCAGCTATGATAGGTCGATTTGATTTATGTTTATCGGTAAGTATGACTGCAACATACCTAATGATAGTCGATTAAATAATGCCTGATTCTAGTAGCCTTACGTCGTTTTCCACAAGAGCCAATAAAACTGATAAAGTAGCCCAAACAAATAAGAAACCGTAACACAAACGAGATGACTTCCCGAACTCGGAACACCCTCATAACTTATTTAATCAGGCGCAACTTATTTCCATAGTAATACATTTTACCTTGGGTAAGCGACAAAATTTAAAACCGCATAATGATACCGAAAAAACGGTCTCAACGTTTTCACTATAACTTTTGTAATTTACAAGCCAATTAAAATAAAAAATGGGATGCACCCCACAGCCACCCCTTTAATTATGATTTTTTGCATTTTTTAATGATAATAAATTTGCTTGACTGCAGTGCCGTCCGTTGTTCTACGTGGAACATACATTATTTTGTGTCTTATTATAATTTTTATTAAGTATTGATGAGCTTTCTCAAGCTTGGTCTTTAAGTACCTTACTTAAGAAGGTTAGTATTTGATTAAGACTTAGTTTGCACTACACAGAAAGACACAACCTTTTTGCTAAATTCTTAGCCATAAGGTTGACACCTTTATAAAGACTAAACATGAGCAGTCCAAAAGTAGATATATCAAAGTAATATCATGTTTATACTCAATCGTGTAGACAAGTTTCCGGCTCAAATAGTGAGGTCAGACGGCGGCGGCGAGAGGTCAACGTAAAATGGTTCAAAAAGGAACGATCAAGCGCCCCACGGAACGAAGGACCGTTTTTTGTGTGACGCGGACCTTGGCAATGAGCCGAGTAGACTTAAGAATTGCGAAGATGAAGATAGAACTTTAGTAGTTGATATAGAGGTTAGAAAGTTTAAAGATATTTTTAAGAAAATCGTTGAAGTCAATGAATTCATGATACTTTCTTGTAGTCCACATGTTGAATAAAATAGGTCAGTATTTAATGAAGACAAGAAAGAGGTCTTGAAATTGGACGAGTTCTAAAATAAAGTGGGTTCGCCAAATCAAGTTGAGAGTGTAAATAACTAAACAGGTCGAGTAAAAGGACCTAAGGACCAAATTCAAACACTTGATGTTTTCTTAACAAGGACTCCCCAACCTGTTGCGATTTTATTAAAACATTTTGATAAAAGCGACATGGAATATTCGTGTGTGCCATCAAATCATACGAATGATTAATTACGTCGACCCAATGTTAGTAGTGTTAAATATGCAGTCGTTCTTTTTTCTATTGGGACGGGACATTTGGGACATTTTGTAAGTGTTTACTTTAGAATGTTTGAGGAGATCTGTCGTCATAATTCTAGCTAGGTATATATGAATATTTGCAGCGGTATAAAACAACATCATGCGTAAGCAAATCATGCAAGCTTCATAAATATAGACCATTTCAAAAAAATGATTGTGGCGGATTGATGCACTAGAAAAATTTTAATTGAAGCTAAAAACAACTTATGGTGCACTCTCATACCTGCTCAAAGGAAGTAGATACAAATTGAACGGCAACCGACGTGGCCGCGAGCGTACCTCACAAAAAGCCGAATGGTTAATGAAAAAACTACACGCAGTCAATATTTGATGAGAGCCAATTTAAATGTTCGTCCACTTGTAGACATCGCATAGTTCGATTCTGGTGAGCACGGGCTCCGAGCTCGGCCCATGTGTGGGGGCGCCGCGCCCCCGTCGATTTCCCGAAAAAAGAAAAAAGGAAGAAGAAAATAAAAATGGCGTGCGCGGCCGCGTCTGTGTGCGTGAAAAAAATGCAGATATAATGCAAGTAATAATAATAATAATAGGCGATCGGCGGCCGCGCGCGCCACCCCTTCACCACCCAATTTTCATTCAAATGTGCTCGACGATTTTTTTAAACTATTTTTTTCACCGCCAATATTTTTTCGGGATTTTCCATTAGCAATGCGACTGTCCGGATAGTTCGTGTTGTCCGGTGAATAAGTGCGCTGTCCGGTCTTTTTGTACAATGCTCGCTTAGATAGTAGATTTCATTAAAAGTTAAACAGAGCAAGCGGTCTCAGTGTTATTGTTTCATAACACACATTAGTTTTAATGCAGTTCGAGCTCATTGTGACGAGACTAGGACATTAATTAAACTGAAACCCACAAAATTGTACTAAGTAACGTTGAATCTGACGTCATTAGTCTATGTTTAGCTAAGCGCCAACAATTTGGAATGTAACAAGATCCAAGAAATTAACGAAACTCTTAAGACGTAGTAGTACTACATATTCATCTTCCTAAAGTTCGGAGAATCCATGCGAAGTAAACAAGAACCAAAGAATCGACAAAGTTAGTAGAAAAGATTACTAGCGTACACACTGTCTTCCCGTACTTAGTGAATGAAAATAAAAGTCATTCTAGCTACCGGCGTTTAGCCCGACTGCCGAACTAGCATTAACAGCTTTACAATCATGTTAATAGAGCACAATTTTGATCAAAAGCCAATAATGTGGTTCGGCTAAGTCCACGTGTACGGGCCAAACAAAAGTTACCAATCGAGTTTTGTTTCAAAATTCGCTACATACAAAATATACGGCTTGTCCAAATTTCGACATGTGCGATTATTAATTTAGCACGAACAGAGAGTAAAAATTAAAAATTATACCGTACACGCGAAACGGAATAGGAGAGTAAAAGCGTGCGTTTCCACGACGCGAGGACGCGACGGACGCGTACGACATGACATTCAATTTAAACTCGGACGGAGCACGCGTTCAATAATTAACATAATGTACTTTTTCTCCGTTTTTTCACTTCCCGTTTGACACTCCATCACTCATGGAAATTCCATTTTCAATGCTGCTATATGAGGGGTGGGGCAAGAGGGGTGGTCTTTGCATCCGCGCAATGGACATGGCGGTTTTGGGGGAGAGAGGGGTGGACGAAAAAAAGATTGTTAAAAAGGCTGGCCCCGCCGCGGCGGTGTGTGAGTGCGTGTGGGTAAAAAAGCGCTCACTAATCGATACTATAGATTCTGAGGCAAGTAGGTTGCGGCAGTGCGGAGCAGATTGGTCGGCGTCGAATCGCATGGCGATTTTTTCGCGGAGCACTAACGAAGCACCAAATGTTTAGTCTTTGCGAGGACCTTTTGAGCCAGGGGATGTCGTCGTCTTTTTGGTGAGCCGAGCGGCCACTTGAGGATCGAGCGCGTTTATTCGCACTCAACTTTGTCCGCGTTTTCAATTTAAAGGCCACGTGTTAGTTAAGTAGCAGTGGTGAGCTTGACAGCTTTGTTTTTTGGAGTCCAGAGTGGAACTTGAAGCTGTCGGAATGAAAATAAATTAGCGGGACATTTTGGATTTGGACATGGATTTTCCTTTAATTTGGGCTGAAGCAACAGTTGCTTCAACAGTTTGCTTGTAAACATTAACTGGATTAGAAAACGTCACACCACATATAACTACCAAACAAACTCCTATTCACATCACACGAAAAGAGGCAAAATATTTGTATCGCGTTACCAATTCGCCCCCACCTAGCCACTACTAACCTAGTGATAGGGCTGCTACTCATTTTTATTTTTACAAAATATATTTTTAGTTTATTCCGAAGTAACTGCATTTCATGCAGACTTTATTGTAGAAGTGATCTAAGTCTAATTACTATCCACTATGAAGCATAGACTCCGCTATAGATAGTCTCGTCAAAATTATGTCCTAAATAAAACGCAAACGAAGCGAGGAAAAAGTTTGATAATTCACTCCATTGTTATTGTTGTTGCGTTCATGTTATTTAACGTCATTTTAGTAACCAATAACGACCTACTACACACAGTACCTAGTAATTAGAATTGTCATCAATGCTGTAACCTTGTAACTCATTTCATGGTAATCCTAAACGCAAAAGTACGGCAAGAAAAACCTCCAATTTGTCATAATCGAATGTCCTACATGAATCACGTGTTACGAAGAGGACTCACCTCAACAATACCTACGTCACCATAGTAGGCCCCCACATCAATATGACACTACAGTAACCTGGCTATTCTTCCTATAATTATAACAAAAAAAACCTCAATGTTTTAATACCTACTATTGTATACTGTTGTATGTACAAAACACCTTCTTCTATCAACTCATCTTTAGATAACTCTCTCAACTATATCTTAATCTTATGTTCTATATAAAGCACATGTGCTGTAAGGAAGACCAATATCCTTCTTGAGGTTGACGAGGTCATATAAATTAATGTCACTTCAGTGGCCTAGCTAGTAGCTCTATTATATTATATCCTTCTAAATAAAGCCTATCCTATTCCTATCATGTCATAAATAAAGTACAAAGTACAAGTATACCTCCACTTTGTCCTTATCTTATGTTCTACGTAAAGCATGTGTTACAAAGAGGACTCACCTTATTCCTAAGGATGATGGGTTCTTACTTAACCTTTTTCCCTTACTAAAAGTACGTTGTAAGTGAAAAGCCCAATTTTACGACGTACATTTTTCAAATTATAATCCAAAACATCTTTCATTATTAAGTTGCTTTAGAGAGCTCCCTCTGCTTTGTCTTAATCTTATGTCCTACATAAAGCACGTGCTGTAAAGAGGACTCACCTCATTCTTGAGGTTGATGGGCTCTTGCTGCGGCCGGGGCGGCGAGTGCCGTCCCACCTCCGCGCCCTCCAGCATATCAGCCTCGCATCCCGACTCGTCTGTGGACAAAATATGGGGAAAAATCATGATTTACGTTCACATAAAAACAATAAAAAAAAACTGACATAAAATTGGGAGCTGTGAATATGATTCAAATCATACAAAGTAATCATTTATGTCTACAACATAGACAGAAATAGAAATTAAAAGCTACGTCTTTTTTTGTAGCGCCCTGTATAAGTTAATTAAGTTTGCATCCCTATATTACATGTTACCAATATCTGCTTAGAAACCTTTTTATTCTATGACCAATCTAAAACTTTATCATCCGAGTTCTGAATCAACGGAAACTCAACCTGAACCATCTTTATCATCAAACATTTTTAATGAAAATTGCGACCAACTTTTTCTCTCACGGCAACCCCAAACTGCTATTCCATTTAACAAAACCACTTCGCTACTTACAAATAAATAAAAAAAAACGAATTCCCATCGGCTTTTCTAACCCTAAAAAGCTGCTAACCTTCTAAAAACTCTCTCCAGACATAGTAAACACGACCTACACCAATCGCACGACACAAATAGGTCAAGACACGTGGTCCCGTCTCCTTTGTTCCCTCTTTCGCTCGAATTCCATGTGCTTACACGAATATCGGCTTTACGAGACAGGCAACAAGGTGGTGTTTAGAATGTGTTGCTAGGTAGGAAGAAGAAAAAGTGTATCAGCTGTTTGGAATCGCGAGTCAATTGAAGGACGGATTATTATGGCGTTGGGAAGAACGGTTTGTTTGTTGCTTTAGGGTTAGCGCGTTCTTTTTTTAAACTGTTTGCTGGTTTTTAGGAGTTACATATCGCTCCTCTAGAGGTGCGACATAATGTTGATTTTAGGACCGAATTCTAGAACGTTGCTAGACTATAGTTCTCAATTCAAATATACTTTTATTTTGTGCCAGTTTCAAAAAGTTCCCTGATCCTGTTCTACTTTTGAATTGTGACGTTTCGAACTGTTAAGCTTTGACAGCTCAGCGTGATGTTATTTGATCATAAAGTCTTGTTCTAGCTGTGTTAAATTACTTCAAGAACTTTAATTATCTTTAACTGTGTTTACTTAACATTTTCTACTTATTTACTGCTAGTAAACCTAAACAGGACTAACATTCCTAACACAAGATATGTTGATCCTGTATCTTATGGGTATAATACCCTGTGCAGTAACATAGTGCCGATTATGTACAAGCGGCTTTAGAGGTGTGTAACTAATAATGTACCGATACCGGTTGATAAATCCTTTTTATTGGGCCTGGCTAAGTAAATTAGAATTGTAAATAGACCGTACTTTAATAATTATTCTTGGCATGTTCATTAACGGACATTCTTTAGTCGTGCGATTTGTTTGCTTGCTGCTTAGTCTAATTTGTTTCCGATCTTTACAAGTTGATTCCGAAAACCAATATAAATAATGACGCCTAAATATCCTTTTGTTTTTGTAGTCTTCTAATTTAGTACCAAGTGTAGGTAGCGAGATTATGAAAATAATAACTATCTCCATAAAGATGCAATATTATCTAGAAATTTTGCGTCAGACAAAATTAAGAAGAATGTTAAAATGAATAAATTACCAGAAGCGGCAATAATACCTGGAATGATCCCAGTAAATGTTTATGGAAGATCATGCGCCGTATTAGCCAGCAGAAGCTCCAATACTTGGAAATGCATTAGAGAACGATGAGCAAATATCATTGCAGCAGTAAACTATAGATTCTGAGTAACGAATAATAGAAATGGAATGTGTAATACTGATTAAGCTGGGGTGAATAGTTTGGACCTATGTCTCTAGTCTCTTCATGTGTATTTCATCTTTGATTATCATTCAACTAAAGATGGGGAAACAAGACTAGTTAACAAAGTAACCCTTTGGGATGATTTCGTAATCAATTTCTTGTTTTATTAATATCTTCTCGAGTTTTGCTACTAATATGACTAAATATTTTCTATTATGTATTTAAATGGTCAAATAATATCATCATCAAGAAAATGCCCAACATATTACATACAGACATGACTTAGAAAGTTGGAACTTAAATCAGAATTAAAATATTAATTATATAAATAAATATTTATTATATTAATTATTATTATTTTTTGTCTCCTTTGCTCTATCACACGCTGTCTACATCTCTGTATCTATTGTCCTATCCCACGTATGCTGGAAGAGATTTCTTATGAAATAAGCATCAACTCTCTACTTATTTTTTCTGTTCTGTTTTTCATGTCATGTGTGTACATAAATGGTAAAATAATTAAAAATATCGTGGAAGAATACACTTGCACAAAGTCAACAGTTTTGGGGGAGACCTATGTCCAGCAGTGGACAACTTGAAATAAAATGATGATGATGCACAAAGTCATGAAGTACTAAATTAACAGAAAAAAAATACAAAAGTAGGAGTAAGAAATGAGTAGAAAGCTTTTGAAATGTATTCTGAGTAAAGGTGACAGA
Source organism: Apamea sordens (assembly GCA_945859715.1). Lineage (NCBI taxonomy): Eukaryota > Metazoa > Arthropoda > Insecta > Lepidoptera > Noctuidae > Apamea > Apamea sordens. The sequence continues at coordinate 15,140,015 of OX243998.1, read as the reverse complement.
CCTAAACATTTCATTCAACCAAGCATATATTATCTAACCTACTATCAGAATGTATTCACTGTGTTGTATTACATCAATCCAGAACTCTTTCATCCATTCGCAAACCAGGAATAGAATATAGATACAAAAATGTTGACATCCCTCGCCTGTCGAACGCACGGCAAGTATTTAGTTAGCTTGTCGGTCACTGGTGCAGGTGTAACTATATCGAAACTACTTATACATATCGTGTCTGTCTGTGGGAGTTGACGTATGTACGAGGAGGGTTCGTTCTGTGATTTATTTGGACTTAAAAAGTTATTTAAAGTGTAAAAGTTTTGGGTATATAGTGTTTTGATCTTAAATTTTTATCATTAGGTACTTAGTTTAGACCAATTCGGATATAGTAGTCATCATCGACTTCCAATACTTAAATACATCGTTAAATTTAAATCGTTTTAATCCTTAAAAGGGGTCATTGTACTCATCATTATGAACAACTTTTACTACGGGACCAACCCTGAAATCGTGAAAAAAAAAAATCAGTTGATCCATAGATTTTTGTTCGCATAACTCAACATAATGTATGGAGTATGGATCAACTGATTTTTTTTTCACGATTTCAGGGTTAGGTTAGGGGAAAAATTAACGGTGTATAATTGCTTATATTGTTGTAAATTAGGGTGTTGAAGCTAAAAGCTGTTGTAATATCTTGAACCATAAAAATGGGAGTAACTGGCTCTTCGTGTTCTATAGAAGTCTGATAAATAAAGTGAAGGAGAAGACTCAATTTCAGAATTTCGAAGCTGCAGTATTTGGACTGGCGAATATATTCAAGCCAAAGAGGCTTTACAACGAGCGACGTCTTGATGACGTCCACACATAATCACGATGCAGTATCCCATCCTTTTGCCGTAGCTATTCCCTCAGTCGCCTCTTGCGCGGGAAGTGAAAGGGTGGTCTTTACGTACGGCCGCATGGCACACAAGAAACCTTTGAACGTAAGTAATAAACTTACGCACAAAGCTAGGCTTTGGGCACTGGTCTAAGGTTGACAAGTCATGCCTAGGCTTAGAATACCACAGAGTCCACTGCTAGATTAGGAAGTGATTTAACGAGATCCAAGATTTCCAGGATTTTCCGATAGGTGAAAGCTTCGATGAATTTGGAGCGAGATTCTATTATAATGTTACCGTACTAAGTAATTAAACATCCATTGTTGTAATTGATGAATTTATTTTGACAATCAAATTAGAAATTGCTGCAAATTTTTTGTTGATGCACACGAAAATGGGCCTAAACGACGTTACAAACTAAGACAAGACCAATCATTGTTCTACAAATAGCTGGCCGAGGCTAAGCAACACAGACCGATGCCAAAACCTAGCAGCCGTCGAATATGATTGCTCCTAATGCGGCGGGCGAGGGAGGGGTGAGGTTAGGCTGTAGGGTGTGTGGCGCGGGTGTGCGGGGAGGGGTGGGTTACTGCGTCGCGCCGTGTTCCTGACCGAGCAGTAAGTCTGGCTTAATCCTATCGGAAACGCGGGCCCCCATTGAAGATCGGCAAAGGCTCAACACTAGGTACTAAAACGACGACATGTCTGAAGATTTCGAATATGTTTCATGTCATCGGTAGGCGTTTGGGGAACGATGTGTCGATCTTTGATATAAGTTTGGTCTATGTTGTTTGGCAATTTTGAAGTTGGGTGTTTGAAAATATTTTTACAACTACCTTTGGTTATAATCTGCGTCATCTTGAAAACCGACAACAATTATCAGAAAATCTCTTCTAGGATTTTTTGTGAACACAAATGTAACTTTTTTCAAGGATACGAGGACCACTTTAGCCCCAAAAGTTACTTAAACTAACATTTTTCATACGTAACCCTCTCTAAACGTAAATCGTCACACAACACACACCGTAAACCAAGATCAACCACTTACACAAAAAACCCGACAAAACCCCACCAATTACACCGAAACTTAACTTCGCAACAAGCAACCGTACGCACTCAAAACCTTAACCCGAAGTTGTCGACTTATCCCCCCATACGCTCTCACGTATACCCGAGCTATGCATCTAGGCAGGCAGAGGGGGACATTACAAATTAATAGCACAAAGACCGGCCACAGATCGCCTCTGCGAAAATTTACAGGCAGCAGACACTTATAGCACTACACTATAAAGGCTAGCTTTACTAACTGTGCGATATTAAGGCGATTTGTGACCTTCGTGTTTGTTCTTCGTTTATTTAGGCTTTGCTAGCATGCTTTTGGTCAAAAATCAAGTGTCGCAGATCAACTTCTTTCGTATCGTTTCCAAATGGCTTCGTTTTTCTTCTTCTTTTTGTGTCGATGGTACTCTGAGAGTTGGTTTTTCTGCATAGGAGGTATATATACAGCTTCATGCTTAGTTTATTTTTCCTATACTTAAGATTTATCTCTGTCGTTAATTGTTTCTAAAGCTAAAACATCCTCCTTGATGGATTTACAGGCATCAGACACTTACACTGTAAAGGCTAGTTTTACCAACTACGTAACGTTTAAGGCGATTTGTGATATTCGTGTTTGTTCTTCATTAAATTAAGGTTTTGTTCAAGAGGCAAGACTGTTAGATTGAGCGCTATCATATTGTTGGAAGGTTTGTCAAATTCAGCTTCATACTTGTTGGATTTAGGTTACAATTCAAAATCTTTTGTTTTGAAGTATCAACTAGCACTATGCTTTTGTAGCTGTATACGCTTGTGTCTGCTTTTTTGTATTCTAAAGTTGAGAATGTTGGTAAATTAAAATTTGGACCAATTGATTTTAGTATTTTATATACATATTTATGTTCTGTAATTTGTATGGTGTACAATAAAGAGTATTCTATTCTATTCTATTGCATCACCCCAGTAAACTTTGCAAAGTCTATTAAAGAATAAAAGTCAACTTAAGAGATACGCCAATAAGCTTGACAGTATAGTGTAAACGTTCGTACGTAACGTAAAAGTTCCACCACGACTTACAAAACTTCAAATGACAAGAATCAACAGACATGTGAATTATGATATGGGTAGAAAGAGGGATACTGCCGAGATGGCGACTAATAGAGAAACGACATGTTGCGCCGACCCCTAATAAATTGGCAAGAGATTGATGATGAATGATGAAGAATCAAAACAGAAGATTAATACACCTCGATATACATAACCAGTCACAAAAGTACCTATCTATAAACACATGCATAACTTAACATATACACTTTAATACTTCAAGTCCGACGAGTAGGTAAGTAACTCTTTGCAACACATTTAAGTGGAGATGACTTTACACAACCTACCACTAGTTACGGTTGGTCACGGATGGTAGATTTTTAAATCGAGGTGTCATTTATACGTGTTATAAGCTGCGTGCGAGTTCTTGCATTATTGAGTATGGCTTGTTCCGTAGGGACAAAATGACTCGTGGAAATGAAACTATTTTTGCAATATTATGAAGGATATTGTTCGATATTGTGTCGTTTTTATTTTGATGGCGGCGGGTGTCGTCTGTGGTTAGGGTGGAAGTCAACTGGAATAAAAATGAGTTGGGATCGTTTGGAATAACAATAACTTGTGATTGTTTAAATGCTTCTTACTTCTTTGTGGTTTGTGTTAGGCTTTGTGGTTTATATGAGGTAAGATCTAAGATGTTAATTGAAAACAGGTGTAATTTATAAAAAGATTTCCATGTAGGAAAATGTAATGTTAGGATAACTAGGAGATTGTTTAAATACTTCTTACTACAGTTTTGGGCTTGTGTTAGGCTTTGTGGTTTTTACGAGGAATATCTAAGATATTAATTAAAAACAGGTGTAATCCATAAAAAAGATTAGCATGTTGGAAAATCGAATGTTAGGCGTTTACCTATATTATTAAAGACTTGTAGCAAAAGATGATAATAAACACAAGGAAAGTATTATAGACATGAAAACGATATCTTTGGTTGCGCCATCGTTTTCAAATTAATCATATCCTACACATTATGTTTTAGACAATACCATTCGAAATGAAATGTTTTTTTAATGACACTTTTACGCGTAATAATTTTGTAAGTCAATAATTGAAAACTAGATGGCGCCGGCATGTTATAGCTGACTGATACCTGAGAAGAAACGCCGAAACAAACTCGAGTGTCATGGTCTCGTCTTCAAAATCATGTTTGTAACATTAGAATCAAATCCATGTACATTCTTCGAACAATATCGTAACTTTCATGTCCATCGCCACAATTTCAAACATATCCAAAATCGTAATATTGGCGTGTTTAATAATCATCTGAACGAGAAAAAGTTACCGTGCTCTACTGCAAGCGATTCCGACCAGACACTTGACTACGTTTCCGATGCATTACCTTGTGTACTATTTGCTTTTCTAATCTTTAAAAATAAATTGATTTGATTTACTTGCATTGGCTTACCATTTTTATAATATAGAGCTTTTGTTGCGTTCTTGCTTATGTGAGTGCCTCGGCTCATCGGAGAGCAGGGGTTGGCCAGTGGTAACGACTTAGGTACGAGTTGTAGGTCGCAGGTTCAAACCCTGATAGGCGCTACACTTAGTGTAAAGTATTTCATCTCTCAAAACGGTGAAGGGAAACATCGTGAGGAAACTGGCATGTCTTAGAACCAAATATGTGAAGACATGTGACATCTACCAATCTGCACTGGGCCCGCGTGGTGGATTACAGCCCTCACAGAATGTAGGCCTGTGTCCCAGCAGTTGGAACATTCTAGGCGCTACGCTTATGGTATCTACCAAGGTAAGTATTATTGAGCTCTAAAATTATTTTGTCAATCAGTTTTAGATGAGTATTTTCCAATGCAATAGTATTTGATTAGTTTTAGAACCCTGGAAATAATAAATCGTTTTCATCAACCAGAATTCCGTTGACATGGAACTGAAATCGAATACATGAAACCCTTTTTGTCGCGACTTTTTTTATTCCGTTCCAATATCATTTGTGGAGGTTTTAACGACTGCCTCTCTACAAAAGTAAGCGGACAAATTGCTTCTAAAACAACAAAAGCCGACCGGAAAAATTCACAATCGTACCGAATCATTAATCTCAGAAACAAATGGAAATCGGCCGACATCTGCTATACTCGGCTCGAAAAAATGGCGGCCATAGTCGACAGTTGTCACGTTATTCTCGACGGGATTAATTAGAAATGCGATTAAAAGCAAACAAAACAGGGAATGGTGAACTTAAATTAATGAAAAATTACCACCCTCCGAGCACTCGTCAACTCTTTTTTTTTAACGGGGTCGCTCCCGCGCATTAAGCGGCTTTAATTTGAATTCGGAATTAGAATTACGCGCGCTTTATAATTATTGTTTTTTTTTTCGGCCAGTGACGGTTGATTTCTAATTCTAACGAGGGTTTATTCGGAAAGTCACTTATGATGTTTTGTTTCGGTATGAATATGCGAAATTGGATTTTGTTTTAGCCACTCTGAAATAGATATTCAAACATAGGAACAGGTAACTTGTTATACATGTACTTAGGTGATGTAGAAATTAAGAATTCTACTTTTTGTTGACGTATTTCATCGTATATTTGGAAGGTCGTCTCTCGGCACCATTTCTCAATAAGTCATAGCCCAGACAAGTAGAGAGTTAAACATTCAAGCAAGACTAAAGTGACCCAAATAGTAAGTTCATATACGGACGTAATATTATAAACTTCTGTTCAATAAATAACTATGATCCTCTTCGAAGATGGACCAACACAAAGCAATCGGAATAACAAAGTAGGATCGGAAGGTTTGCCCGTAGCGACTATAGGTACCAGTGGTATTGAACTTTCTCAATATCAAAATAGAAATGTATATGTATTCAGTAAATTAGTTCCTGCATATAGGTTTTATAGGAACGAGACGAAAGCTACTGGTCCAAACTACCCAAATGTAGAAAAACTTTAAAAAAACTACAGTCACTACGAGTCCGTCCAATAACAATTTCCAAGAATTTTCTCATTCAAATCAAAATAATACAGGTGCATGTCCTGAATCCAATATTTTTGAAGAAATAAAAACGCTTCTGAGAAATAATACGGCTAACAAAATCGAAAATTCCATCCCTTTGTGTTGCATCTGAACAATCGAATCTAGAATCGCCTGTGATGACAAGTTACCGAGAATCGGACCAATAGAACTAAACCTATTTCTGTGTACTCTTTATTTATATACACCAACAGCTTCTGTATACAAACCTCGGACTTACATAGTCGCCAAGTTTAACGTGCATTAGCATTATCTAATGTCAAATTGAAACAAGATTTAAATGCATTTAGAATATTGATTCTAAATGCATTTATAGAATTATTGTCTATCAATCAATTGTTACTGCGTTAAGAGAAACAAAAAGCAGACAACTCTATGGGCTATATTCATAATGGGTAGCGGGATCGTCCGAACAAAAAAAAAAAAAAAATAGGGGCTATATTCATCAAGAGAATTTGAGGTTTATGCGACAGGTCCCAATTCCCAAACCATTTACGAAAACCTTTTCGTTCACATTAAAATTCAAATATTACTTTTAGAAATTAATAAGTTACTTGATAGTAGCAGCTTCTTGAAAACAGTATCGTAACTTTATATCGCAACATATACGTCAGTTTTTATCAGTTTACATAGCCATATCCAAGTCAAAACTTCTTAACAAAATCCTATCGTGGGTCATTAACGTTTAGATCTGTTAGGAGTTCAATCAGTTGATCACACCTGCCAGCTTCAATAAACGAAATACTACTGCAAAATAATGTCAATTATTCTCTATCTGCTGTTAGAAGCCAATAAATTGATCCTGACATTGTGATTAGTACCTAATGGGGAATGTTTGATAAGATATATTGTGGATCATTACATTGTTGGATAGAATACTAATATTAGTTAACGAATAAGTATCAAAATCAGCCTATGATGTTTCCATTGCTGGGACACAGGCTTCTGTGAGTGGGAGTGGGCCGTAATGCAAAACGTTGTCCCAATGCAGTTTGGTAGAAGTCCTAAGTCTTAGAATTTTTGGTTCTAGAACATGGTGTCTTCACGATGTTTTCCTTCACCGTTTTGAGAGTAGTGGTGATGAATAAGTATTGAAAACTATTGGTAAAGGGTTCCTTTTAAACAAAAGAAGTCTGTTTTTTGGGATATTCAACGACGTCTCTTGTCAATTGAAAGTAAAAATCTACAAGAACAGCTCGACGGAAGTTTTTATTTACTTTTATGTGGTTTTTTTGTCAATTGAATTGCAAAACGATATACCTATTCACTTTGACCAACATGAGTACAATAAGGACAGATTTTAGTGATTCTAAGTTGGTTTCCGGAATGTTCATAGAGATTTTATAAGAGTAGAACTATACAGGCAGGTAGTATGACATAGAAAAAAGAGGTGCTTGTGGCTAAGTAATAAAAGCCGCACAGGTCTATCGATCAGGTAAAAAAATATATTTTAATTTACCAACGCTTGCCGCGGTTGGTCCATGGATGGACCCACACACTATCTCTCCATACGAAGACCCCTCCACGCCTCGGAAAGCACGTTAATCCGTTGGTCCCGGCTGTCATTCGTAGATCTTTGACAGTCGTTAGGGGTCGTGTCGGAGCCCGAAAGTCTGATAACCAGTTTTACCAAGGAGTTTCGTATTATCCAGTAACTGGGTTGTGGAGGTCAGATAGGCAGTCGCTCCATGTAAAATACAGGTACTCAGCTACATCCGCCGATCCCAATATTGTCGGGAAAAGGTATCCAGTTCATAGAATACTTTTAGGAAACTACATACAATTTTAACCTTGGGTAAAATAAGGTAAGACTTGTCTTACAAAACCCCAAATACACAACAAATTCGAACAAGACAAAATGTAAAATGTCAAACAATAGCGTGAAGCCAACACAATAATAATAAGGAAATAATAAGTGATCGGTGCTCACGCGGGAGGAATGATGCTGGAGTGCCATTGTCGCGTTGAGAGGGACGAGGGCCCTTCGTGAGTACACACCTCCGGGTATGGGAGGTTTTGTGTAATTTTGTATTGCATCTTATTAATATACGAGTGGAGATTTTTGAAGTAAGGAATTGACAGTAGAATGGGGTTAGTTCAAAATTGGGAATTAAGTAAAGCGCGAGAAAATTGTAAAAAGATTTTGGATTGCACTTGTTTTAAGTCTGTATTATTATATTTTAGGCTTTTTTTATTAGAATATTATTGATTGCCAAGCCTAAAACTATTTAAACTATTAAGTTACAAGAAAAAGTTACAAAAATAACCGGACTTAGTCGAATCGAAACTTTACAAAAATGCAAGCCTACTTTTTTATACCCTGTCTCTTGGCTAAAGGACTGAGGGTTGAATTATTTATATCCATCAAATGAATAGTCTGATTGATTCGCATTGCTTATAATTATGTAAGTATGACCAATTAGGACCAAAAATTCGAAGACATGTGACATCTACCAACCCGCACTGGGCCCGCGTGGTTGATTACGGCCCATTCCCTCTCACAGAGAGGAGGCCTTTGTCCCAGCAGTGGGAACGTTATAGGCTAATTATGCCATGCTATGTAAGTATATTAGTCAGAATAGGAATGCAGTCATTTATTAACAGGTAACTGGCCATTCAACTTTCATACACCACCAACTGACATCTGTCAATTCTACATGAAATTTCAACACGAAATCCTCTTTATGACGAACCTCTTTCATTGAAATGGAATCGATTTAATCGTTTATTTGTCGGGTTATTTAACTTTTCACACCGACATACCGATCATTTCGACGTTCATGGCTTGTGGGGGAGTGATTCCCACAGTTGCATTTTACATTTTGCGCGGGAAGATGGGTCGCTGAATATTTTTATTTATGTTTTTACTTACGGGAGAGTTTCAGGGGTGAATTTTGTTATTTTTAGGGTTTAGAAGCACTAAATAAAATCAACTTTAATATTAACATAAAAAACTTAAACGACAAATCAATATTATTATCATTAATCTAAAGACGATATTTTAGGGTTGCATAAGTGTCAATATATCCCTAAGTATAACTTTTATTAAATTAGAAAACTTATATATCTACCCGAAAAAGGTGTGCAACTACCTAATTCTAACTTTCAGGTTTCAGATCAACATGGACATTTGCATGGAACTATAGAAGTATACTCACGGTTTTGATTGAAGTGGGTAAACAGAGCTGTAAGCATCCAGGTATCTTTTGAAGGATATGCACAATTGTACATGTTATATTTCGACTCTAAGACCCCGTTATATCCATGTCGATCTGGGAATGAAACAAAAACATGGAATGTAGCAGCTTCCTTTTAGCCCAGTTTACTAGGAAAATAATAAAAATACTAAATATACAGTATACACAAAATATTTTTTCCCAGGGAATGGGAAGAAAATACAAAACAAAGATCTTTGCATATTCCTTTTGCTTCATCCACATTCATACCTTTGTTTTCTTGCCAGTTGCGAGTATTTCAAAGCAAGTGTTCTTTTGGTGTAAGTATATCACCAATAAGTTTGAATACTTACAACGTAAGCTTTGTTGATAGTTACTGTTTTATCTACAGTCATGAACAATGATGTATCGTCCTTAGCCAGAGACCAAAATGAAATTAAAATTACGAAATGTGAAATAATTGCGATTAGCAATACAATAGACGACAAATAATTATGATTTTTGAGATAGGATAGATAATGTATGGACTAGACTTGACAATGTTTATGATAAACGTATTTTTAACGAAGACAAAGAAAAAGCTTCAGTTCGAGAGCCGAGACACAGAATCTATCTCCCAAACACAAGACAGCTCAACGACCTAAAGAAAAACAGACAAAAATCATAACTTAATCGTAACTAGTCATAGCAATAATAGTATAAAATGAAGCGTCGACAACTCCTTTGAACTAAATATTAATAGCAGCATAGAAACAGGGGTTTTATTGCGAACACATCACAAGAACAATCGTAATGGTCAAGGAAATGCAGTGAACGCGTAAAATTCCCTCTAATGTGTTATTTAGAGACGGCAAAGCGCGTAAATTCATGATGGTATTGTTATTAAGCACGGTGGCAGTCGCTGAGGAGTGTTAAAGTTGTACTTTAACTAGCCTTTTTGTTTGAAGTTATGTAGTTGTTGGTATTTGGAAATTACGATTAATGATTTTCTGCCAGATTTGGATAGTCTTTCGCTTTTTTATTTGATTTTTATCTGATGTATATTATACTAGCTGGGCTTTACGGAGTCATCCACATAAGTTTCGATTCCGTGGGAATATCGGGATAAAAGTATCCTATGTGTTAATCCTGGTTATAAACTATCTGTATGCCAAATTTCATCCAAATCCGTTCAGAAGTTTTTGAGTGAAAGAGTTACAAACATCCATCCATCCATCCAAACTTTCACGTTTATAATATGAGTAGGATAGTAGGATTACTTGGATTGCGTGCCTTTTAGTCTTTGCTAAATAAATGTATTTTCTTTCTGTCTTTCTCCCAGTCTAGACACGGTAGACTACCCTATAATTTTTTTAGGAGTAGATAACGGTCACCTTTTTTTAGGTACCCTGTGATTACCAAGTGTGATAATTACCTAAAATGCATCAGGGGTAGCTGTTAGCGTTCTGGCACCATCAAAGAAAGATTCAAATAGGCATTGATCAATTTTTTTTAGCATATAAGATTTTACTGCCAACTCGGTCAGACCGTCAGTACTTTTTATCCAGGATACTTCTAATATCAGCCTTGCTTCTTCTCTCCACAATGTTTTAAAGTTATTTTTTAACAGTGTCTGACAGCTATACCATAGGAAACGACCAATTGGAACCGTGCACCTAGCTTCTGACGTTTCATAAGTGCCCATGTTGGTTTATTTAAAATAAAATATTTTGATTTTGATACCTATTCCTTAGATTTTCGTCAAGCCAATTCAATCCCTTGTCAAATACGTCATTAAAATTTGTCTATACTTCAACCATGGGTGGTCTTTTTCCAGCCCACACTACCACATAACCAACAACTTGATTGACCAAAGTTCTAAGAAAAAGAGGTGTTTATGCACTCTCGTCATGGACAATCAAAGTATTTGAGCACAAAGCACAATGGAATAATCTTTTATACTCTGCTGAAATGTTCTGTTTATTACACTTTGTGAGATTATATGTTTTGCTATAATAAAGCTTCCTGTTTAGAATGCAAACGAGATTAGGGATGAGCTGTAAAAAGTTTGAGCTGCGGTGACAATGATGTTAGCTGTTTTGTAGACGGGTTTTAGTTGTTTAATGGTTTAGATGTGGGTTGGTGTAATTGATTCGTTTGTTTTGTAGGTAGACGTGGCTGTTCAATTGCGTATAGAGGATGCTACTGTACAATCCGTGTGTCTAGTCAAATCTATAACACCAACAACAACTAACAAGAACAACAACAACTATAACTAAGAAGTTTTTTTATTTTACCCATGTTTCATTTTACGAAACTCTTCTGAGATAGCTCGATTGGCTTTCTACATTTAAAAAAGGGACTATAAGAAAATTATCGGTGAAGTAAACATTAAAAATGTTCTATGCAAATTAGATTTTTAGTCACTACTTTCATTGACCAATTACATACAACTTTGACGTCCCTTTTTTCTCTAATAGAGCCAAGATCAAACGGATGCTGTATACTGATATTGAGTTAAGGTTGCACTGAGGGTGACGTAATTATTAGTTAGGTGCCCTATTTTGTTTCCACCGTGGCTTTATTACACTGTTGGGTATAGGACTCCCCTTTCTTCTGCCATACTTCCCTTCCGGTTCCGTGCGTCCCTCACCCATTTGTTCCCCGCGACTTTGACGATACCGTCAACCCAACGCGCTTTTGGACGGCCCTGGTTTCTTTGGCCTAACTTTGGCCACTATTCGGCCACAGCTTTCAGCTTTAATTGATGAAAATGCCAATTATTAGCTAACCTAGAATTTAGGTAATCTCCTCCAACATTGCTAGGACCCAGTATTCGCTTTCATAATATCCATCTAGTCCAAAGTGTGCCGCGCAAAAGCATTCTATAGGAGAACGTGTTTAGAACCTTCTGCACTTACTGAAGCTTCACTGTTTATCAAAGCATAGAATCCAGGATATCCCAAAACTATCCCACCGCGCAAAAACATTCCATGAAGGACCGTGGTTAGAACACTACGACTTGGTAGGAGCTACGTTGTATATGAACGCATAGAATCCAAGACATCTAAAACAATCCCGACGCGCAAAAACCTTCCATGAAGGGCCGTGGTTAGAACACTAAGACTTGGTAGGAGCTACATTGTATATGAACGCATAGAATCCAAGACATCCAAAACTATCCCACCGCGCAAAAACATTCCATGAAGGACCGTGGTTAGAACACTAAGACTTGGTAGGAGCTACATTGCATATGAACGCATAGAATCCAAGACATCCAAAACTATCCCACCGCGCAAAAACATTCCATGAAGGACCGTGGTTAGAACACTAAGGATTGGTAGGAGGTACATTGTATATCAAAGCATAGAATCCAAGACATGCCAAAGCTATCCCACCGCGCAAAAAAAATCCACGAAGGACCGTGGTTAGAACACTAAGGATTGTTAGGAGCTACATTGTATATCAAAGCATAGAATCCAAGACATCCCAAAACTATCCCACTGCGCAAAAACATTCCATTATGAACAGTGATTAGAACACTAAGGTTTGTTAGGAGCTATATTGTATAGGAACGCATATAATCCAGGATACCCCAAACTATCCCACGCGCAAAAACATTGCAACGCGCAAGCTCATCGCGTATCGCTGAAAACGCAAATTAACCGCTGGCTTTTACAAATATCGGTCAATTAAGCGGTGAGAGGGATAACAATTGAAAACGGTTTCGCTTTCACTGAGGCCAGGCATAAACGCATTCGTAAATATAATAATAGATGAAGAGATACATCAATGAATGTCCACTGCGTTTTCGGTCCGAGCACTTTCAATTTCGCTGTGCGTGGCAGCCATGATTTTGGCTTACTGAAAATTGCAATTTGGTGTTTATTTTTCATGGTTTTTGCTGTTTGTTTCTGGTTTTGTTACGTTCTTGGGTGGTTTTAGCTAGATGTGGCTATTTAGTTATAAGTAAATATCTTCATTTGAATATACCTTCTTTAAAAGTTTTCAAGCAAGTGAGCAAACATGATATCTTTTCGCATTTTCGGATATTAGATCTGTATTATTTTGAGTTAAAAAAAAAACTATTTTTTTTTAAATAAAATATGAAAATATCAAAGTTAGAGGTCTAATTCCATCTACTGTAATATAAGTTGTTTTTGTACTCATTGTTAAAAGTTAAAAAGCTTCATTCTCCTTTAAATAGCATTAAAACTATCTTCACTCAGAACATTTCATCGCTCATATCCGTAAAGCATACAGACGCCCGCGATATTCAATTGTTTCCACAAAATAAATCAACAGCCATGTCCCGAAGTTATCGACCGCGGTGCATGGTCACCCTACCGGCGGCGTTCCCTGCCAATCCCGCGTGATCGCCTCTGACCACACGTTTGTAAAATGTGGATAATTATTTCAGTTTTATATTAAATGTCAATTTTAAATTGTTTGCTTTTGGCTTGCTGTTGGATTGACAGATAATGATGCGTGTTGCAGTTAATTGAAGGTTAAGTAGAGAACAGTTTTAAGGACTTACAAGGTTGGGCAGTTAAAGTAAAAATGCTACTGAAAATTATGGCATCAGTAAGTCCCAGCAGATCAGTAAGACCACTGGGGCCACGTGGTGAAATATGGCCACTGATAGGACACAGGCCTGTGTCCCAGCAGTGGGAACATTATAGGCTGATTATATATGTATGTAAGTCCCAGTAGAAGTATTGACTTTAGAAAATCATCCCGTCTTTCGCTGATAAACATGAAACTCTTCGGTTTAGAACTGTATGTCGTACAGTTCATGCATAATCATCGCCTCATAAAAGGAAAATTCTTATGGTGACCGGAGTGTGTGGCTCCGAGTATTAGCTCACATAAAGATGCTACTGCCTCTGTATCTGAATTTGAATTTAAGACACGCCACTACAAAGTAAAACCCCTAACAGGAACAGGGAAAAGACGAGATGGTACAAATCTTATTGCAAGTCAAAGATCTCTTCTATTTACACGAGCTTCACCCCGCGGTTAAGTCTCGATTCCATGAGAATATCGGGACAAAAAGTATACTATGTCCTAATCTAGATCATGGTCTACCTATGTGCCAAATTTCATCCAAATCTGTTCAGCCGTTTTAGCGTGAAAGCGTAACAAACAAACATACAAAAAATCAAATATTTTGTCTTTATAATACTTGTTTAGATAACCGTTATCCAAACAGCAACCAAAATTACAATAAGCTCAACTTTAAACACTTTTTTTCTACCATCGACAAATATAAAAAATCCTCATTATAAACATCGAACATCTATACAAATGTACCTAAAGCATTAATTTCTATGGTAACGGAAATATAAAAACACGTATACTTAATACTAAGTTAGACGCGTGACTATTAACAATAGAACTTGGATTTGCCAACCCTTTGATTCGAGTCACTAATGAATAGAAGAGACGAACAATGTAGAAACGAGTTTAACACTCGAAACATAGAGTTCAAAATTAATTGAGCAGAGAAGTTAATGCATATTATTATTAAGAACATTTTATGGATGGGCAATTTTTATGATTGTACTTCTATTGTGCAGTAGGTGCGTATTGCACAGATGTCAGACTTATTGTTTAGTTAATCGTTAAAATCTTTGGTCGCTACTAAAGGCACGACTCTTAGTTCATAGTTATAATATGGTTTCATTTAAATGATAAACGGTCGCACTGAAAACTTGCTATGCCGACGCCATTTATATGTTATAAATTGGAGTCGGTTTTTGTGTCTGTGACTGCGTTGCTCTTCTAAACTTCGTAATAGGTTTTGATGCGGTTTTCATCATCATTTAGACAATTTATTACCGGAAGATATTTAGAAATAATAAAGAAATTATATTTTGACAAGTTGTAAAAACCGAGCGAAGTATGGGCGGGTCGCTAGTCTAAACTAATGTTATAAAGAGAAAAGATTTGATTTTTTGTATGTTTGTTTGTTACGCTTTCACGCGAAAACGGCTGAACGGATTTGGATGAAATTTGGCACGTAGGTAGACCATGACCTGGATTAGGACATAGGATCCTTTTTATTCCGATATTCCTACAGGATCAAGACTTATGCGGGTGAAACCGTGGGGCGCAGCTAGTAGTTCAATATTCAGTGTATTAACTTTATTGGAATAGATAAAATGCATGATGTTTTGAATCAAGTTTTTATTTTATTTTGGCATATCTTTTAATATTTTAGATTATTTATAGTACTCAGATCTCCTTTCAACCAATTACATTACTAGAAGTCTAGCCTTAAATGTTTAGTTTAATCTTTTTATCCCTACAACAAAGCTATTCCATACTGACGGTATGATCTTACACCCCTGACTTTTTGAAACCCAAAGAGATTACCTGCTTAAAAAAACTGCAGTAGGTATACAAGTAGGTACCTTCATCGATACGGTTGTCATTTCTAAAAGTCAAGCGGATAACTCTACATAAGTACTGAAAACCTGTAACTACAGATCTCAATACCGCCATGAACATGATTGAGAAATAATTTCAGTTTAAAAGCAATTCGCTACAGTATCCTTTATGGGTTATAATAAAAGAACCCTCTAATCCCCGAAAAAAAAAAACAACCAAGGTGTAAAAGTTAAAACCACTAAATGCTCTCACTACTGGAAGCGACACAAAAGTCAATTCGCAAGATCGCCTCACTCCCGACAAATAACAAAACGCAAGACGACAGCTAAAACACGCCGTAAAACGACAAACGCAGCTTAAAACGCACAGAACCCTAATAATATTAAAAACACAAACACCACTGGGTGACATCTCGTAATTTCGATTCTAATTACATTTAATGTCCACTGTTATTTTTTCGAGTTTTAATGCGCGCCCGCCATAAAAAGATAATCACAAAAATAATTGAAACGAAATAATAAAGGCTGTAAGGAAAGGGGGGAGGGGGGCGATTAATGACGGCTCGGGGAGGTGCGGGATAGTCGGCGCATTAAGGCCTAAATAATCAACATAATTACACTTTTTACCTTGGTATCCCCTTTTCACCCTCTAATAAGTGCCGTTAAAAAGATTCTCTATTTAAATCGAGGCTTTTTTTTAATGAAAATGATAGTTGATGCGCAGTTTCATGTTTATGGTGACAGTTTTAAGTATTTTGTTAATATTTTAAATGGTGACACTTGATAAGAGAGCAATGGTAACGAAGGCACTTGCATCAACATCATTTCAGCCCGGAAACACCCACTGCTGGATATAAGGCCTCCCCTTTCTTCTGCCATACTTCCCTATTCTGTGCGTCTCTCATCCAGGCATTTGCGACTTTGGCGATATCTTCAACCCAACGAAGGCGCGTTACTTTCTGTAAATTATTATATCACCACTACGCTCATAACGGTGAAGGAAAACATCGTGAGCAAACTGGCATGTCCTAGAACCAAAAATTCGAAGACGTGCTACCAACCCGCACTGGGCCCGCGTGATGGATTATGGCCTACTCCCTCTCACTGAGAGGAAGCCTGTGTCCCAGCAGTGGGAACATTATAGGCTGATTATGTACTTGAAAAGTGAAACTCTGAAAACTCGAAGGAAAATAAAGAATTAACTTACGCACTTTGACTCGTAAGACAATAATCCCTTAAAGTAGACAGATAAAAGGGTTCATAAAAAGTGCCTCGTCATTAAGCTGCTGGTTCGTTGCTGATGACAGCGGGGTAATTGTGTAACACACTTACTGTAGTAATGGCTTTAATTTTGACATTTCAACAACATTCATTGCGTTATCTATGTTGTTGAGCAGACAAATTTGTCGAACATATGAAGCAATGGATTAGCAATATCCTTCAAAATTATTCCGATTGTTATTGATAGTTTTGAGGTATGAGTGCATGTCCTAATATGATAGCATCAATGTCTGATAAACATTTTCAAAAGCTATACACGTATCCAAAATCAAATTAACACTTCGAAACTTTTGTTAATCTATGGAATGTAGATACTGCGTCCATCTTTTTTACATTACACATCATCATGAGCCTAGCTTTTCCCAACTATGTTGGGGTCGGTTGGCTTCCCATCTAACCGGATGAAGCTGAATACCAGTATTTTACATGGAGCGACTGCCTATCTGACCTTCACAAACCAGCTACGATACCCCGGTAATACGATATCCCTTGGTAAGACTGGTTGTTAGACTTTCGGGCTTCTGACGACCCGTAACGACTGTCAAAGATCTACGAAAGACAGCCAGGACCAACGGCTTAACGTGCTTTCCGAGGCACGGAGAGGTCTTGGTATATTAAGATGGTCTCCCATTCACAGACCAACCGCGGCAAGATCGATCGAACCGTGCGGCTGTTATTACTTAGCCATAAGCCCCTTTTTTACAGTACACATGTTAATAAAATATACCGACTTAACTAATATCTTTTCGCACTTAAACCAGACACTGATGACGATATTGCAAACCTCATTTAATAACTTAAAGATCACAGAACATTGGCTATAAAGAAAGATGCAGTCAAAACAGAAAATTAAAGGTCTTGATTACGAATCCTTAATACATTTAAGTATAAAACTAAATATATAGCAGTTTATAATTGGGAACGCAGCAATAAGTAAAACGGGCACCCTTCTGCCGAAGAATCAGTATATAATTAAAGATAATGAGACGCTATTCAGATGTCCGTCTGGATCTTTTCGACGTGTTCAGCTGGGAAACGTTGGAGGTGGCATATTTTGCCGAGCTTTTTTTAAAGATTGAGCGAGATTTTGTCTTTAGAATGAGTTTGTTTGATTATACCTAATTAAAGGTAAAAAGTATATTTAGAAGAAGAATTTGATTTCAAGAAGAATTTGGTACATAGATACAAAAAAAAATTAAGATACTGAAACTAATACCCAAACTAAGCCAAATAGTATAGCCAAAAATTGTAGTTTCTAACTGTTTCCATGTTTGTAAATGACGCATTTAATACTCTGCACCAAAATATAATAAAAAAAAAGAAATCTGTTTTTTAAGACTGGCTTTTTTCGGTACATTATGGCTTACTAACGTACCTAATGTTAAGTTTTATTATGTCTTCAACAAATCGTTCCATTGCGTTTAAAGACAAAAAATGTCACCAATACAACTGAACGCGACCAAGAACTGTCAGTGTCAATATTCCACAACAATGATGACACTGACAGTTTAGATGTGCTGGTGCCGTATTATGACGGTTTACTGATATCATGATTCCAGTGTAAGAGAGAGACGGATCTATTCATGACCGATAGCACCATCTCTTTTTCGCACTGGAAACATGATTGCATTAGTACTTCGTCATACGGCATCATGTTTAGTTTCCTCGGTGAAATTCGCCATCAGTACGTAACACCAAATTGTACTGAGTTTGAAAATAAAACGTTGGCACGATAGGAACATCGAAATATTTGTTCGTAGCTCCTGAACACATCCTTCACGAAATCACGACTGACGAAGACAGGGACTAAATGAAGGGGTTTTTAATTCAGTGAAATGGTAATACTTACAAATCTAGAAGCCTTTCGTTAATCAGTGTATTGAATTGCGAATTTCTTATTTATTTTAAGGTAAGCAGATCTGTAGCCTCTTTTAGATAAAATACGTTTAATAATAATAATAATATCCCTGGACATTTAACACAGCGCCATCTAGTCCCAAGCTAAGCAACCTAATGCTTGTGTTGTGGTTTAATTGCTATTTTTCTCTTAAATGTTTTTTGTTTGTGAACTTCACTTTACAAGGTATAATAAAGTTAATAAATTCAATTAAGTAGCCCGTTCAATTGGTTACAAAAAAAACATCTAATTTTATCTCCCCAATAAATGACAAACCCGCTTCAGACTCGTTTGTGTCTTTATTTATGACATTTGATAGATTTAAGTGTGGCTACTGTACACTGAACTAATTAAATTAAGCTCCAATTAATCTGTAATACATTGCCGCTTTAAACATAATCTTTATTATGGAATAATCAATTGAAGTGGTGTTGTATAAGCGTCGAGCGAAACGGTCGCAGTTGCCGACGCTACAATATCACCCCGCTCTCCCCTTTACACGAAAAAATATAGAAACGCAAGCGTACACCAACGTCTAATTAAAATGATTAACTTAATGGTCTTAGTCATTAGCGATTTTAATTCTGAATCGTCTATTTTTTTTTTCTTTCCGTTGAAATTATAAGTTGGACTGCCATTTTACGATTGGCATCGCGATTTTCAACATTTACGAGCAATCGTAATATCGCCATTGTAGTTTGTATTTGTTTGTTTAGCCACAGAACGATATACTTGGCTGTAACAGTTGTTGAGTGCATGTATTTTTATTATACCAGGATGAAAAAATTAATGTCGTAGAATTTTCTGTTAAAATAATGAACTTTATTAACTAGGTATCAAGAATTACTGTCAATCACGTGTCAATCACTTTGATCATCTACTCGTATTATTTTGATGTTAAAAAAATAAATTATCGTCTCATCGTACCGCTGGCAGAATAGTGAGAACCGGCTCAATTGCCAAGAAGAAAAATAAAAGTTTTGGCAAGTAACAAATCAAATCAAGTATTTAAATCAATCAATTAGGAATACTTTTCTAAAGCCCCATGTACACGATGCCAGTATCTTGGATTCCAAATTTTGGCAATTTAATCGCACCGTGTAACTCAACTTTGATTGATTTAGAGCTGATTTTTAATACTCAGACAACTTTTATCTGAAGAATAATTTTGACAGTTTGACATATTTTCTATATAAAAAAACTGTGAAATCGCAATAATTATTCCTCAGATACCTAAAAGTCATAAGTAAATTCAGCCCTATATTATAATTAAGAGCTGATCTTTCAATCGACCGATATATTTTATTCGTGGAATAAAATTGACGTCTGACAGTTTTTGTGTGGAAGAACTGTCAAACATTCAAAATTACTCCTCCGATAAAGTTATCTTGGCGTTCGAAAAATCAGCATTTAATAATTACGTTTCTATTTCTCCGCGCTTTCCTAAACTTGTCATTAGAAAAAAAAGACTAAGTAGTACTTATTATAAACGCCTGTAACATCTAAACTGTACGGCTATCGGTTATATCAATCTCATTGTAACCGAGTCGCGCCACCCTATCTCGCTCCCCCACGCAAGCTTGTCGATTTTAACCGACGAGAAGCAACAAAGCATAACTTTCGGTCAAGGGTACGGCTCGCGAGATGAACCCTTTCTGTTGTTTTTAATTAGAGAATGAGGCACTAGTCCTACTGCCGACGTTTAGCGAGACCCGTAAAGCTAGCAACTAGAAACGAGTTGGCGAATAACGAGCAGCGAATGTGTAGTTCGAATAGTTTTGGCACGTGAGTGCGATGAATGACTGCCCAGGGGGTCTACTCCGACGTAGTATCGGCCGAATGTTCGGCCGTTTCCTGCTACGAAGTTACTATTTGGTTCGGTCGGTTCCGATCCTACACTCCTAGTCTTTCGAATATTGACTATGGTCCCGACCCAACTGAGCCGATCCGAACATTTTTCGCATTTTTCAATAATATTCGGTTCGGCCATGTGTCGGTCCGATCCGAACATTCGCACTTTGCACTTCGGAGTAGGCCCCCAGTCTCTGGCGTGTATGCGTATTACGCAAGCGTCGCTGAGCGAGTATTTTGTCTAAAAGCTCTTGTCGCTGAGACAAACTACTAGAGGAGAGTGAGTTCTCGCCAGCAGTGTGATGTGAACAATCAGCAATAAACTATTCATTTATGCATCTCTTTTACTAACACAGGACCTTTATCTATTGTACCTGTTTCTTGAGCGAGAAAATAGTCGATGTCCAGTCGCTTCGGTGGTGGGACACATCATCATCAGCCTTTTCCCAACTATGTTGGGGTCGGCTTCCAGTCTAACCGGATGCAGCTGAATACCAGTATTTCACTTAAAGCGACTGTATACACAGTTTGGTAAAGCAGCTATAATTATTCCGTGAATTCGCTCCACTTGACCGTTCCCTCTGGGTACACAGGCAGAGGGAACATGGTGCTGGGATACATACAGGTAACATTTAATATTGAGTACTTACTAGGTATTTTGTTCATTATCATATGTGGTTAGCATATTATGCTCGTTTGACAAGTTTTTACACTCTGAAAGCTTATGTTAGTGGAGCTCGAAGAAAGTCGAGTTTATCCACTCAGAGTACTGATTACAACGGCATTTGCTCGAACGGCACCGAAGGTGTTCAACTAACCGCACTGAAATAAAATTTTCTTAACTACCGTTCGATGGAAGTTTATTAACATAATTTTCAGTCCACGAACGGCACCTGCATGCACATGCAGTTTGTAGCGATGGGGTCGACTTGTTGCGAATGTTTACACAGCACTAGTTATTACCAATTTCCAGGTAATAGATAATGATGCAATTAAATTGTATCGTAATTGCACTAGGCTGCCGCTTCGTGAATTTTGAGTGGTTTCGTTGGTACTGAACGCTCACAATGGGCCTTATTAGAAGACTGAGAGTCACCCGAAGGCCAATGGTGAGGGATGAAGAGATCCGTAGTCAAGGTAACCGACATAGCTCGATGAATTATCAAACTTTTAAGTAGCAGTGGGCAAGGCACTATTGCTCGTAGAACAGTTGGCCGATGGGGCGAAAGGTTCTCGAGCAGCGACCGTGTACTGAAAGAAGTAGCGATGGAAGGCTTCCCACAAGGTGAACCGATGACCTGGTGAATCCGCCGCAGGAATCCGCTGGATCCGAGAAGCACAGAACCAGTTGAAGTTGCGGCCTTTCTGGTGAAATGATGGTGATACTACTAAGTTACTTTGCTACTAAGTTTACATTTCACAGTGCAAGTTGTTTGTGAACATCAACTCGAGCAATAAAATTTGATGCTCGACATCATGCATTATTTCCCTTAAAATAATTTCTTCATTATGTAAAGTCATAACTCAGATGATTAAAATCTCACCACAATAAAATTAACAGATATAGATCTAGGCTGAATTGAGACGTAACTCTTGAAAAACATTAATTCAAAATAAGCTCAAACTTAGCTCTAATTATTCTTTTTAATGCGCAAACGCCTCCGCATATCCAACTTTATCTAATCACAGATTAATTCGTAAACTCAGACGTGACACGCCCATAAATTAAAACAGATTTTAACGCTACCATTGAACCCATTAAAACATTCTTTCTTATTTTGGCAAAGACATAAAACTCATATTCTAACAAAAAGCAAAACGAACTTAGTAATTATGTTAATGATTTTAAAATTATCACTTCAAATATACCGCACAAGATGGCCGTCTGTTATTATTTTATAATGTGCTATGACGTCACAAAATGAGGTATTAATTATTATTCGGACAGTGTTGCTAGGCCTGTGTTATCGTGGTGTAAACAACTGCTAATTAAAAGGTACATCAAAGATCGACAAGTAATTACAACGCGCCATACTAATTAGTCCGTTTGTTGAAGATTTTTTTTAAACTGTGACCTTTTCAGTGTCGGAATTTATAACGAAGCTGTCGATTGTCTGTTCTGCATTATTGACTATTTGTCAAATATTTCTGAAAACTTTATACTTATGTATGAGTAGTGAGTATCTGGTGCCTGTTCTACGTTGGAGTCTGTGGACTTGAACGTGTTTTTTCCGCTTAAAGGAAACAGAATTCCATGGAGAGGGTTTCAAAAATATAGGTTAAATAGTTATTTCAATTTCCATGCCAAAAAATGAAAGTGTGAATCGTGAAAGGTGTCATTGAGAGTAAAAAAAATAAGAATTATGTGTTACTAGGCATTTTATTTTAGAAAAACAACAATAATTAAGTAGTGAAGTTTTTACAACTGTATTCAAAGCAAGAACAGAACAACAGATGCTAATCAAATTACTTTATGAGGTGTTGAGAACAATGTAAAGATTGTATTATAACAGCTGAATAATGAATACACAAGAACACAAGACTTGTAATATACATTCAATAATTTTAATAGCTTTTTTTTAACATTGTCGGCTCAACCAAAGCACCTGCAATCTACCTAATCTCTTCACCACCCTTGGTTGACTGGTAGAGAATACCTAAGGCATTAAGTGCGCCTTTGTACCTTTTTGTGTGCGAAAAGATTAAATAAATAAAATAGAAAGTTGAAAAAATCTACAAACAAGTCAACTGCACGCCTCTTCTGTCCTCAAAAGGCACCGTTCATTAATGAGGCGTAATATTTTCGTAATTAAGTTACGCACTGGGAAAACAGCGTTATAAAACATTGTGTAACTCTGCGGTCGTACATTAGGATAGATAAGCGATTGATTAGCTGTTTCCTTGTACTGCTAATGAGCCCTCATTAATACTTAATTAGACTTGAACAATATTATTGTTCTTGA
Source organism: Apamea sordens (assembly GCA_945859715.1). Lineage (NCBI taxonomy): Eukaryota > Metazoa > Arthropoda > Insecta > Lepidoptera > Noctuidae > Apamea > Apamea sordens. The sequence goes on along the minus strand of OX243998.1, from coordinate 15,116,472 downwards.
AACACAAATGGAGATACTAAAAAACTGGTTCGGTGAATATTGTAGTGAAGGTTTTTGAATGTTTTCGCTGCATTTGGTGTGTGGGACATTTTACTTGGGTTCCCGGTACGTATGCAGAATGTATTTTTTTTTCTCTATACAGCACCACAAAGGGAAATGGTTTGCATAATTATGATTAACTTCAAGTTCGAAAAAAAAAACAATTTTGTCACTTAGGTATAGAATTCCAAATTAATTAAGTCCGTTCGATATCCATAATACATACATTTGTATGGAAAGATCTTTAAGAAAAAAATAACATTTCGTTGTAGACAATGTTGCACGAACATACCGAAAAACCACGCTGACTATTTGGCTCCCGATGATAACTTGGCGGGTTTAGAACTTACTATTGGACGTTAGCAAACTTTGAACTAGAATATTGTACCAGAAGTGTTATTTAAGACCTCTGGCAGAACATGTACTACAACAATGCTTGATGGAATTTTTAAGGACGCGTCATACCCTCTACTTGACGGGTTTAAAACATTCTATCGTTTGTACACGAACTTTCCACTAGGCGATTAAAAATCGAATTAGAAAAGAAAATTATAAATTAGAAATCGAATCGAATTAGGTTTTTTATGTTTGTTACCTCAGAACTCCGTTATTTATAAGCCAACTAGCTGTGCCCCGCGGTTTCACCCGCATAAGGTTTGATCCCGTGGGAACATCGGGATAAAAAGTATCCTTTATGTTAGTCCTGGTTATAAACCACCTGTGTGCCAAATTTCATCCAAATCTGTTCAATCGTTTTTGCGTAAAAGGGCAACAAACATCCATCCATCCATACAAACTTTCGCGTTTATAATATTAGTAGGATTTGCAAAATTTTTATTTGAATGGATATACTTTCAGATCGGTCCCCTAGAAATTTCATCAAATCGGTTGAGTAGTTTGGTTTTTAAACCAATTTTTTTTAATATGTTTATTAATTAAGGAACAAGACAGACAGACAGAACAAGAGGAATATAAACAGAAACATCACAAAAACCTCAATAGGTCTATCCGGATGTTGGCACACTTTTAAGAGATCTAATAATCATTAAACAGATGACACATAGTTTATAAAACATTGTAAGGTAGATAGTAAATAACAGCTAAAATGCACAAAAACGATGACTGCGCAGGTTAGGCATACTGCGATGCTAATTTTACTTATTAAATAAAATTTAAACAGAATGATGCATTTTCAAAGAGTATCAAAGAATTTTTTGTATTTTGGTTCCCTCCGACATCGCGGCAGGCCCAGACGGAGATGGCGGGATGAGGTGGACTCCTTCAACAAGAACTGGTCCTCAAAAGCTTCAAACAGAGAGAAGTGGAAGGAGAGTAGGGAGGCCTTTACCTTGCAGTGGAACATCAGAGGCTTTTAATAATATTTTTATAATTACTTTTTGTTATTTCCGTTTGAATTTTGGTTGGAACATCATTATTTAGAGTTAAGCGTTCGTTTTAGTACTACCAGTTTTGATTGGGCTGCTATTCTTGTTGCTATGTTTTGGTTGAATTTAGTAAGCTAAATAATGCAAGGGACCCTTTTGGTGGGCCTATAACTGACCCTTTTGGTGTTCCCGTAGCTACTACAGCTTCGTCACTGAGTTCATTGCTGATCTCTACGCGACATTTTCTGTTTTTTTAATAATCTTTGCACCAGTTTAATTTTGGGCCTCGAACCCCTGTATTGTCAAGGTTGTTTATAAGTGTATCATGTTTGAGAGTATCAAACGCTTTGCTAAAATCAATAAATACCAGGATAACATGTTTTTTATCGTCAATGATAAAAACATGTTATCCTGTTATTTATTGATTTTGGCAAAGCGTTTTGGTGTGTTGTTTTATTACTTCTGTGAATTTAGAAAGCAGAATTGAAGTATTTATTGCTCATAACAACACTCAAATCTATTTTTAATATAGTTATATATCTCTAAAGGGCATTGCATACTATCAACTAAATACCAATCTATAGTGTTCAACTTTGGTTTTAATTTATTGTGATCAATCTATTCCTTTACTATTGCAACATCCTGTACAGCGTATTTCGCTCCGCCTCCAATACGACACGATCATGCGATGGTCTGCCAAAACCGTTCCGAGCGCCGCTGAGTAAAGGTCTAACGAGCGCGATCTTAAAAAATATGATCAATACAACTTCAAGTAAAGTAATAACAGCCGCACGGTTCGATCGCTCAGGTTAAGCTACGTTTGCCGTGGTTGTTCCGTGGATGGGTGACCATCTTTTCATACCAAGACACCTCCGTGCCTCGGAAAGCACGTTAAGCCGTTGGTCCCTGCTGTTATTCGTGGATCTATGACAGTCGTTACGGGTCGTCAGAAGCCCGAAACTCTAATAACCAGTCGGGTTGTGGACGTCAGATAGGCAGTCGCTCCATTTAAAATACTGTTATTCAGCTGCATCTGGTTAGACTGGAAGCTCCCAACATCGTTGGGAAAAGACTAGGCAAATGATGACAACTTCGAGTAATAATATCATTTCGTTTTTCGATTCTTGTGTAATCTGAAATTGCGCTCATAAGGCCTAACAACTTATGTAGTAATTCCGAATGTTGTCATTTGTTTTTAAATCAATATTTATATTTGTTTTTAACAAGTACAAATCGGAGTGTTTGATTAGGTGTCCCTACGTAATAGCTCTTTTAATTCTATGATAAACAAGTGCTTACTATCTTTCGGAGGTAAACACTGTGCAGATTGATGTCGTCAAACGTCCAATTATGTATTCGCAGTAGTTTAGTGACACATTATTTACGATTTAAAAGTTGTTGGTACGTTTAACATACATCACAATGCCAACACCCCTACGCTGCTCCCGCAGCGTATGATATACATTTCATAGCCATTGAAGAATTGAATGAGATTACTAGTTTTAGAAATACCTACCTCTGTTAAAATAATAACGTCTATATAAATTATGGAAGGATCAATGAATTGAAGGTATTTACATCATTTTCATCATCTTTCATAGACCACTCCACCTTGGAATGCAAATGTGGCGCTGCTCCACAAACGATGGGACACTTAAAATCGACGCCAGTAATGGCGCCAAACACGTAGCCAAATTCTAGGCTAAGTCCATTTAGATTGCCTTCGACCCGGTAAGACAACAAAGAAAAATAAGGGAATCGTTTCCAAAACTCTGTGCATCATTGCAGCTAAGTCCTAAATAGGTCACAAAACAATTGCAAAGCAAATATCCCTCTTAGTTTCCAAGCAAAATATTTCCGCTTCTATTCCCCTCCTCGGAAGAAGACACTTGATTTAAACAAGGTTATTATACTAACGATTCGACGGGAGACGGTTTAAACAATCATTATAAGTAGCGACATCCCTCTATGTATGCCGCGAATCTAAAATACACTCGAAAATGTTTTCAATTGGCTATATGGGCTTATCAAGGACGACGCGGTTAGGAAGTAACGAACTAATTTAATTACTGATTTAGGTTTGTTCATTCATTTTTTTACTTGAGTTCGTAGGCACTTGGTGGTTGGATATCCCCGTTAATTCTTCCTGTCGAATACTTAAATAGGGTCAATGAGGAATATTCTATTTAGGTAAAATAAAATAATAATTTAAGGTTATCGACAATTACCTCACTGCTACTTCTGTATTTGATAGCTGTAGCCACCCAAAGACAATAAAATAAATAAATAAATACCAATTCTGCTTAAACTTAATTGAACCAAGACAATGAACGTTACCAAAGCCATCGTTGGTGACTACAATGAACATTTTAAATAGTCAATTGCAACCAATAAAGAAACAAAATCGATCGTTTTCAAAAAGCAAATAGACACAACCAAAACAAAGTTTCATCCAGATTCCAGGACCGACGAAAAATTTTAAAGCCATGAAAATATTTGTGAAAATAAGAAAGAGCAAATCTCAATGGTTGGGACGTGTTGAAAGAATACCGGAGGGAAGAGTGAATGAGGACAAAGCGAAAAAGGATGGAGGAGGAACGGTCTCGGAGGTTCGAAGCAAACAAATGATGCGCTATTCCTGGAAATGGAGCCAATCTTTGGATGCGGTACTGACTTGTTGAAACGGGAAGCTAGTTAGTTGAATAGTGCGATGCGATAAATATTGGTTTGAAGAAAAATAATGAAGTCGAACATCTAGGATGATAGAAATGAACATAATTTTTTTTATTATAGACTTTGGATGCTGTTGCTTTTAACTTAAATCTTTGTACTATAAAAGCTCAATTGAAATACCTAGGTACTTATATAGCATTATATAGTCATAGTATAGGATGCAAAACGACACCTTGTAGGTACCTAGGTATTGCATTTATCACTAAAGAAACAACCCAAAAATAATTTTCTCAAAACAAAATTTTAAAAGATGATTATAATTGAGATTCATTGCTTAGACCTCACAGTTCTGAAACTTAGATTATATCTTCCCACAACAGTAACAAATACAGCAGTGAAATAGATTCATATTCAAGGGTGTAATTTTCAGTCTTACCAAGGAATATCTTATTAGCTAGTAACTGGGTTGTGGAGGTCAGATAGACGCTCCATGTAAAATACTGATATTCAGCTGCATCCGGTTAGACTGGAAGCCGACCCCAACATAGTTGGGGAAAGGCTAGGCAGATGATGATGATGATTCAAGGGTTTAATTTAAGAGAAGGTTAAAATACCATTGGTAGGTGAAACAATTCGTTTGTCGGAATAGGAACTGGATAATTAGACGTTGACGTTGCAGAATTTTGAAGTTATCGAGTAAACCACAAGACTGATTCTATTTCTGGACTGTCTTCTAAAGACAGTTGTGTCAATTACAGTGTAAACTGTTTCGTGTCGGTTCACTGCAGAGCTGGCATTTAGAACACAATGTACCTAGCTACTGTAGTACCTAGCTAGTAGGTACATTTGTAATCTTAATCTTGACGCTATTGAAAATGCACCGGGTATTTACATGGGTAAATAAGCTAGTGTCGATGGTAAATGTTTGTACATTATTGGAACGAAGTTCCTTATCGCGTGTTGCGAAAGGGGGCTAGACGGAAAAAATTAAGACCAAACGTTGGAACGACACTTTTTGCTATAGTTGTAAGCCGTGCGGCGTGCGCGTGTTTCTCTGTCTTTCTCTCTCTGTCTCTTTGAACTTCGTTCCATCCGGGTGTCCCTTGACACCTCTTTATGTTATATGAGTTGGGCCAGTAGGTGGCCGGTAGCAGTGTTTTGTCCTGCGAAGTGCAGGTGCAGTACGGAATTTTGGACACTCACAAATTTGGAACATGGTTTAGCCAGGAGCACCACATTCGTACTTGGCATATCTAATGTTTTCTATTGAAAGATTTTTTTTCGAAATTCATGGTTCTTAGTCTATGATGAAAAAATGTCATGGAATTATTAAGGAACATAGTACTTTTTTATTTATTGGAACGAAGTTCCTTATCGCGCGTTGCGAAAGGGGGCTAGACGGAAAAAATTAAGACCAAAAGTTGGAACGACACTTTTTGCTATAGTTGTATGCCGTGCGGCGTGCGCGTGTTTCTCTGTCTGTCTCTCTCTCTCTCTCTCTCTTATAGAAAGCAAGCCAGTTATACTTCGTTCCATCCGGGTGTCCCTTGACACCTCTCAAGTTTTTATTTATATATACTTTATTGTACTACTACTACTACTACCAGTACTTCTGCTTTCTAACCTTGGAACTGTGATTTTTTATCAGGGATTCTCTAGTGTCTTACAATTGGCCATCTTGCTTGCTTGTTTAATTGGTTTCAAAAAACCGGTTGGCTGCAGAAAACTTTCAAAAAATGAAAAAGCTCTTATCAAAGCTGTCAAATTATTTGTTGACACATTCAACTGTGCATCAACTAATAATTATTTGACATAGGAAAAAGATATAGGAAACTAACTGAGCCGGCAAAAACTAAAAAATATTTATAATTTTAACAAGAACAAGAAAAAGTCTGATAAGAATTTGGGTCATTATCGCAATCAACCCATTGTTCTACGCTTATTAACAATAATGACGCACATGCATTTTTTACAATTTTATTTGTCCAGATGTTGATGATGCAGGTGATAAATGCCGGGGTTTTCATTAACGCCTTTTTATTTATTGCTATAGTTTTAATAATGATGATATTGATAATACAGTAGTCTTATGCTTTAGGGTTAACACCTTGCCTGATATTAAGGGTTTAAAAAAAAATAGTTTTAGAATAATGTTTTGTTTCAGTGCAGTAGAAATCCATAAAGGGATTGTTTAGTGTTAATATTGTTATATTGTTGTTGTTGTTATTGTTGTTGTTGTTTGTGTATTGTTGTTGTTGTGTGTTGTTGTTGTTTGTTGTGTTTTGTGTTGTTTGTTGTATCTTTCGAGAAATGAAATTAGTCGGAATCTATTTCTGTTACTGCATTTCTTTGGTGTAGCATAATGCATGCATTATCAGCCTATAATGTTCCCACTGCTGGGACACAGGCCTCCTCTCTGTGAGAGGGAGTGGGCCGTAATCCACCACGCGGGCCCAGTGCGGGTTGGTAGATATCACATGTCTTCGAATTTTTGGTTCTGGGACAGGCTCTTTGGCTCTGCCATTGTCGGAATAAAGTACTAAATAAAAAAATGGCTATAAGGTCTAAAAAATTAACCTTGTTTTGCAATAAGGCAGCCAAAAGTCAACTAAAATAGTAGCGACATATACTAACAAAAAAAAAAATAAGATTTCCGGAATTCGTAGTCCTTCATTGAAGTATATATTGCAGTAACTCTAAATCTAACAGCGCTCATTCACGATTCCACAATAAGTCTATTTCACCAGCCATATGGTCGCACTCAACTAAGTAATCAACGGATTTTGGAACTCCAAAACAAGTGACAATTACTTCGGTCCTAATTTTAGAACAATGACATGAATCATCCAGTATTTAATTGTACATCCACTATTGTTTAACTGGCAAGTACTAAGTGATATAAATTTCTATAAATAGAACTAATTAGTCCAGTTTAGTTTTAACGCGAAATTGGTTTAGACTTGTCGCAATGTGTGTAAGTGGGTGGAGAGATATTTTTCGTGTAGTGTGAATAGAATTGAGTCTCTTTTATCTCTCAGGGTATTTCAGGATTTTGTAAAAATTATATACTAGCAAGAAAAATCTGATGACCTAGTAATAGATCTAGTAATAAAAAAACTTGAGAGGTGTCAAGGGACACCAGCACCCTAATTGCGTAACACACGATCAATCGGCATCGGTTTCATTTTGACAGTTCAATAACATTCATTGCGTTATTTACGTATTCACGGTGACCTTTTTATAGAACAGACCGGTTTCAATACATCCTTTATGTGGGTGCGTTAAGATTAGAAAACAGTTCCAAATTTTAGTCTTGACGAGACTAATTAGTCTAACTTGAGGGAAACTAATTTCTGACGTTTCTATAAGTGCTAGTATCTTGATATATACTTCTCATCTGTCTAGCCTTTTCCCAACTATGTTGGGGTCGGCTTCCAGTCCAACCGGATGCAACTGAATACCAGTATTTTATATGGAGCGACTGCCTATCTGACCTCCACAACCCTGTTATTGGGTAATACGTTACCCCTTGGTAAGACTGGTTGACAGACTTTCGGGCTTCTGAAGACCCGTAACGACTGTCAAAGATCCATGAATGACAGCCGAGACCAACGGTTTAGCGTTCTTTCCAAGACATGGATGGGGTCTTGGTATGTAAAAATCACCCATCCACGGACCAACCGCGGCAAGCGTAGCTTAACCTAATCGATCAAACCGTGGGGCTGTTATTTCTTAGCCCCAAGCCCCTCTCATGAAAATATTACTTATTTACTGTAAAAGTAATTTTAACAAAACCTGCTTTTACAATAGTAACCACGTGTCTTTGATTTGCGGACCTTACGATATAATGGTTCCCGCCATTCCGCTTGACGGAATCCCTTGATCGCCCCCATACGCTCATTTTCCTGTAGGTAGGCATCCAACGTATTGGATTTTTGTCGAACAAGGTAAACAATTATAATTGTTACTCATTTTCCTGTTAATTTACACGATTACAAGCAGCTGATACAATTCATGTATTTTTTCAACAGGAAATCGTCTATTTATAAGGAAACATATAACTGTAAATGTTCACAGGAAACTATACTAGTCGACTATTCATATTACTTTATAAAATGGTTTACTTACCTACTTCGTAGTTGAATGACAATGGCCCCGATTCCCTTGTTCACAAACTAAACTAAATTTAAGTTCAGTGCATCTTTTTCTTTCTATTTTATTAAGAAAAGGACAGAAGATAAATATTAGTTTAGTTCTGTCAAATTAAGATACTCCATAGACAGTTTAGACGTGATTAAAAACATGGCTAGGTACTAAAAATATTATGTCAATTTACGTCAGGCGCTGACTAATTTGAACTAATATTTATCTTCTGTCCTTTTCTTAATGAAACAGAAAGAAAAAGATACACTGAACTTATATTAAAAATTTAATTTAGTTTGTGAACAAGGGAATCAGCGCCCATGTTTTTCTAAATTAATTTCTAAAATATGTGTAAGTATCTATTCCACATATTTCTAAAAAAAAAACAGCCTTAAATGAAGCTACACTTACACAGTCACCACTTCAGAGGGGTAATTCTCGTAATTTTAAGAACGTTCACAGTCTGATCTCAGTCTCAATCTGTCAAAAAATACTTCTAAGTTCCCTACATTTTGACAAGTTTTTGACATTTGTTTGTCGCCGAGATGACACTGCGACTAGATTTTAACGTTTTAAATTACGGGAATACGGGCCCTGTTATCAAGACTAATAAGAATAAAAATCTACCTAAGTAATTAATTCTAAACGACGCCTTCATGCTAAAAATCAAAGCTTTATAGTCGATACTGATGACTTCGACTCTAGCATTAAAACTCGATACTCCGACCTAATATACATTAACGATCGGATTAAACGGATCCCATTCATCAACGTCACTACAAAAATGCTATTTCCACACAAAATTAGGCACTCACCTACACTTAGAGGATTTCGCGAACAATCGTATCCTCAGACTAATAACTACCAAATGAAGGGTTGTAAGCTCTCCGAATTTTAATGAAATATTTGATTTATGCCCACCAAGCTTCAGGTAGCTTATTATAAGAATATATCATTAAACATTACATATATAATTAAACCGAATGTTAGCCTCCAGCTACCCCAATTTGGAGCCGGCCGCTGCATTATAATTTTAATAAAATTGCCCGTTGTCCAATAAAAAAGTAAAAAAGTAAAGTAATAATAAGAAAATTATAACACATCTGATTGATGTATTATTTGGTAATTTATTGGTTGTAATTACATCGGATAATAATGGTCGATAATGCTGCGAGCCGGCGGAGTGAGGGAACGATTTATTAGTATTTATTAAAGTATGAATTATTGTATAATTACTAGGATGGGTGCTTCCAAACTAAACAGAGCGGTTGTTTTAGGGTTGAATTTATGGGCAGCTCTCGAAGTCGATCTAATCGAGCTTGTTTGCGATGTAATTCGGGCGCCTCAGTTGCTATAAAACTATGTCGATGAGTGTGTTGGTGAGCTCAGCCGAGGCAAAACCGGAGTAATGATAACTCAATTTTGATGTGAATGTGTTATTGTATTGCTCTAGTTTCGGTTAAGAATATTTATGGCGGTTTTTGAGTAACTTACGATGTATTTGAGAGTAAAGCTTGAGTTATCAATGGAAGATAGTGTTATTGTTACGAAATGTTTTGGTATAAATAAGTGTTATGGGTTTCCTATTCTTGATAGGTTTAATCAAGAGTGGGGTATCTAGATACCCCACTCTTGATTATGAAAATAAATAAAGTGATGTTAAGAGAATGTCGTAAAAGTTACATCAAAGTTACTGTGACGGAAAGCCCTTTTTGGCTTATTTGTGAGAGATTGATTTTGTGTGCTTTTTTTATTTAATTTCACTAACTAATTGAGATTTGAAAATAGATCGAAAAACATTTTCCTTTTTTTAAGCGCCCATTAAAAAGCTGTGTGGCCCCCACTAATCTCATAATTGATTTTGACAAACAGCTCGCATCGTTAAATCGATAAAATTTAATCGATTCCATATGTCAAACGGGGCCATCACTCTGCGTACAAACTAATTCAGTTGATCCCCGCGATCGACATAAGTATCGATAAATAAGATGGATAATACGTCAAAAGAATTAACTTTACATAAACAAACAAATGTAGTGGATTGTTAATAGTTTTTACTGGCCCTTAATGCTACACACGTCGTTTCGGAGATCGTACTTAAGATAAAATAGTTTACAGATGCGTACAAAAGCTGTTATTACGCGCTTCACATAATTTATGCATTGACAATTTTAATTACTTCAACCGTATGCAAGTTGGTTTTTATAATTAAGCCGAATGAATTTAACTTTCACCATAATTATTATGTTTAAAATAAGTTTTCGTTTTGTTCGGAGTCTGTGAAATGTTGTTTTACTGGCCAGTGCTTGTGTTCATTTTATACGTTCGAAATTTTTGAGATAATAAGTTATTTGATCGAAGCTTTAAATAAATCCAATACTGACTGGCTGGTATCTACATAGTTCCTACTTCGTGAAATCAACTGATCATGATTGTAAAAGTTAAAGAAAATCCTCCATAAACTAACTTCTAAATGTTTGTTACTCCAAAGAGTAGTTCAATCTTAATGGCTTTGACAAAGTCCACTTAGTGTTCATCAAGTCTATCGTGATCTACAAATAAACTGTGCCTAACTACAAGCTACGTACCGGAGCCACTGGCAAATAGGAAGTCCCTTTGTAGGGAAGACGTCTTCAAGTAGGGGTAAAACAGCTTGCCGCCGTCCTGGGGACTGCCGCCGCAACTGTACAATAAGAAACTCTATAGAAATAGCATGTTAAATAAACTAAAGAAAAGAACGGAAAAAGTCAAGTCGGTGTAGTAAACTTGGGTATATCCCGTCAGCCGCATCTTCCCGCCTAGATCGTTTAGAAAGGACTCCTCAGCCGGGTCCCCCCGAGCCGGCGAGGGGTGGGGGGGTGGTGCAAGGAACGCGCGGGGCTGCGCGATTTTTCACCCAAGACCACGTGTTAGCCACGTGCATGAAAACTTTTTGGCGAAGTTTTCCCTCGCGTGCATGCGTTACGCGGTCCTTTTTTTGTTGAAAGCTCAACTGTGCCTTCACTTCGCGGTTTTATTTCTTAGCGCGCGCTCTCTTTATGTAGGATCAACTCTGTTTTATGGAGTCTATTATTTTTGTAGACGATATTTTTTAGTGACGGGTAATTTGAGGAATTAAACGCGCGTAATTTTTGAATTTGTTCGAAATCGTTTTGTCGGTTAAAACAAAACCATTTTCGAATTGGAATTGTAGCCGTTAAAGTACCTATTCGGAAAGATTAGAACTTATGGATATTAAAAATTAAAATACGTCGATTAGTTCCAAATTTCGGAATGATCATTAATATTGATTGATACGAGCCGTGTCTAACACTCATAAAATTTATTGATTATCGACATCAGATTTCACCCACAGACAAGGGAATTAATAATAACGTAATAGTAATAAAAGAGCCGCTTTCTCAACACAATGCATCACTAGACTAAAACCATTTTGCAATCAACATATCAACTAAACCGTGTCTAGAAAATTCTTAATTGAACTAATGAGAAGTAATTACAATTTTTATTGCGGCCATAATGATTACGATGCCTTAAAATAATAAAAGCAATTAGACATTGATGGGCGTAGCTGAGTAGTTTATGGTTGTCTCTGTCTCTCTCAGCGTGCTGGCTGGCTCGCGAGGGGACACCGCGATCAGATGTAATTGTTTGAACGGTTATAAAAGTTGATGTCAGAGACGGTGTTCTGTTTGTCGTAAAACGGTGAGATGTTTCCATTTCCAACGTTTTAATGTTAAAAAATATATTTACGTAGCCCTAGATACCTATATACAAATTGTGGACGATTATAGTAGCTGACACAATTGAACAATCTAAATATTAATCAAAGCCACAGAATTTTAATGACCGCGTGTACAATTAAAATGACTGATTCATAGCAACGAAGTTGGGATACAAATGAGTCACGTGATATACTCTAATTAGGTACAATGGACTAAGAATTCAATGGAATAAAATGATGCGATCACGTCTAAATACAACTGACGAATAGATTAGTTTGTGACATCGCTGAGGGGCTCATGGTTGACTCTTGTGTGGTTAAGCGCCGAAATGTCAATGTTTTTTGGCAGAGCATCCACTCACTATCTTTACTTTACATTTTCATTAGATTTTTTATACTGGTTATAATTTTTATTTGTATATTCCAAAATATTAAATATCTCCATGCACGTGTTTTCGTGACCAGTTTTCTTTCTTGGGGTCCTTTTTTTCTTTCTTTATTTTTTGTTTCCGTAGGTATTATTAAGTGTTATGAAGGGAAATAAAAAATATTCTTTGGAAAAGTTTTTCAAATAGGAATATTTTTTTTTTATCTACGTTTGATCTTCTTAATATGTCTACATTTAAGATTAATGTTCATCAACGAAAAGTTACTTTGATTTACAAATTTTCAAAATCTAGATTCTGATTATTTCCAAAAAACATCTTTCCTTAACAGTTTTGTATTTTGTACCTTTCTTTATTTAAATTGTTATTTTTCCTTTCCTTAAATAAATTTCAGATTTGCTTAGGATAAAGTTGGAATATTTCTTACTTTTTCAGTATAAAGGTTCTTTCTTATATTTTAGGATGTTAGATTATTTTGACAATGTTATATACAATCAATGTCATAAAGATATTGACAGGGAACCCAGGTTTTAGAAAAAGGAATGAAATTAGAAAATTTTATAAAAAAAAACAGGGCACTGTAAAAAATCTCCGTATTATTGTATAACAAGTACTTAGGGTTACTTCAATATTTTTTATTCAGAATACATATCGATAAGTACTTAACGTTTATTATACATAGTTAATGGATATAATGATAATTTCAAAGAGTTAGTACACACTTAATTTTTATGGAAAAAGAGGAGGAAAAACATTAGAACAGAAAAAACTAACATTGTGTCTGCGCAAGCGCATGTTTGAACGTTGCGTTGTCTAGAAAAAGTTATCGTGCAATATAATCATATTTTTATTGTATCATGTATTGCCTTAGTCTATTATTTGTGTATTTTCTCTTGTTTTTTATTAAGTATCATTATCTACGGCGGTGGTAATACGATCTTTATTAATGATCAGTTTGATTAATTTTAATCATGTGTAATTTATTTTTCTATCCCCAATATCAGTTACTTATTCTTGTGTGAATATTTTTTTTTATATTTATACAGCCTTAACTTTTTCGAACTTGGCGCGAGCTGTTTTATTTATGGTCAATGATACTTGGATAATGTATTTTGAATCAATATTTTTCTGATTGAAAAGGTAATTTATTAATTTTTATATGAAGTGTTGAAGTTTCAATTAAACTTTATTAGATAGGTCAGATAGTAATTTGGTTCAAAGGGTGTAATTATTTTAACAAAATTAATTTTGAGTGTATGCTTCAGTCATGAGGGAAAATTATCAATTTCATTTGCATTTAATTAACAGTTTTATTGAATAATATTTTTTTCTAATAGGCAAGAGCGTGTTATGTTTAAGAACATGTTACATTAATTAATTTTAAATATTCTAAAACACAAATTAGGTGTTACAGTTTTAGTATAATAGTGATTTTATCAAAAATTAAGTGGATGATAACAAAATGATGTAACGAATTATGGTCCACTTAATGTCATAATAATGAGAAAATTAATGATGTAGCAATAAATTTATGGTCTAATGATAATGCACCTGTTTATAACCGACTTCAAAAAAGGAGGAGGTTCTCAATTCGGATGTTTATATATATATATATATATATTTAATGTATGTTCGGACATAATTATCGTAACAATCAAATTACTTCTCAAATTAGGTGTTGAGCTGTTAAAAATGAATATTCAACAAATTTTATGTCCAAAATAATTTATTGGACAAACTTTTACTTTGTCTATAAAAATATATTCACTACTCGTCCAGATACACGCATGATGATGCACTTTAAACGGAAAATCAATACAGCCTACAAAAAAAGTTGCCCAAAGAAAAGAAAAAAAAGTAAAAAAAATACCTACAGAAAAATGCGACACATGTATTCGAACCAATCAGCTGTTTGTTGGCTTCGTTCGCCCCGCCCCGCGTAACTTTCCTCTTTGGCACGTCAAAAATATAACCATTCCATCATTTTCCCGATACGTGTGATAAACTTTTTATCAAGGTATTTAATTTCTTTTTTTATCTCGCTCTCTGTCCCACATTCATACTATTATTACTTAAACTTTGTGTTGAACTTAAAATCTACTACACGCGGCTTACTAAATATTATTTTATGTTACTTCCAATTAAATAAAAAAAATCTATCGTACATTAGAAACGGCTTCGTTAAATATTTTAAGTAATGAAAAAAAAAAACTATTCTACAAAGTATCAATTTTGTAAAAACAAATATAAGTAGGTAAAACTATCAAAACAAAACTTATTTGTACAAGAAAAGACGAAAAGCAAGAAAATAAATTGAATAACAATACAAAACTTAACACTTACAATATCCCAGAAGCTAAATTGTAGTAGTTAGAGCTTTAGATTTGTTTTCGTAGCAGTGACGTTGTTAATTAGCCGGCGCTCGCTGATTCATCACTTTATAGCGTCTCAGCGGCTAGTTCAAGCCGATAGTTAATTATTACACTTCAAACACGGTACCAGTTTCCTTCAAATAAAATCCTTCTTAACCCTATAACAACACTCAGTCCAATATCCGAACGCACTCGAAAGTTTCAAATCAAAATGACAGAAAGACGCGCGAAACGTTTTTTTTTTCAACTGTCAAACGGGACACGAACAAACGCAGATACGGCCGACCACGTCAGTACGCTGACGTTCACTAGTCGCGACTCGGCGTAAGTCGAGGAGAAGAAGGCAGCGGTCTCGGCCAACACGCCTTTCGTTCGTCTCTCTCTCGCGCGGCTATACCCGCCCGACCATTTTTACGGTTTAACCGACTCAATTCAATTCAACTCAACTCAATTGTCGTGGCGCGAATGCCTTCGCACTGGACGCTAGAGTGAGACGTATAGCTTTCGCCTTATTTCAGTGGCTGCGTTTCATTAAATACAATTTAATTGTTTCGGTTAATGTATTGTGGAGTAGTGCACCGAGAATCAGGTCTTGGTGTTGAAACGTTGACGTTACATGCGTTTGAACTAAGAATCTGCGTTCGGAAAAGCGGAATAGAGCCTTAATCTTAGTTTAAGACGCAGCTGTGGGCACGGATGTGTCCGTTTCGCTCGCGCCACTATCGTCCGGCGGGCTCGGGCCGCGCGCGCGAGCGAGACGTCCGAGCGCCGATAGGCGTTCCCGTTTCCATCGGCTCTCACTACTGGGTGTGTAAAGTTTTAGGCCGAAACATGTAAAAATGCATCTTGAAAAAAAGTTATGTATTAAAAAAAGAAGCTTAGTGCGAGGTGGGGGGACATTAATGCTGGCGGGAGGTGGCGAGGATGGCTTTTTTCGCATGCTGTATTTTCGGGGGTGTTCGCGTAACTGGACAATGCATTATCGAGCAGTGCCGGCGAATCGGACGCATCACCTTAGTGGCCCATTTGAACTCGAAAACAACTGGATTTGAATGGGATATAGCCAGGCCGGTGATATAATGGCTTTACCGCATTTCGAATAGATTCCAAAAATGAATCTGGATAAACATTACGTACATTGTGGTAAAGAAGTAACAAAAAGCATTAAACGCAATTAAAAATTTCACGGATTTCAATTTTAAGTACTTACCTCAAATGAGTTACAATCAATAAATACGCCATAAAATGATTTGAGTGTATCATTGGATTGATTTCTTGATCTTTAAAAAAAGGAAGATGAATTGGATTAGAAAAATCACAGGTGCAACGCACTTATAAAGTCGAATTTCACGTATCAATTCAGTATCTGGATGGTCTGATATCTATTATCAGAACTTTTTCTAACTTATTGTATCCATTATTTAGAAATAAAATGTATATTTCCATCAAATTCTTCAATCCTTGCGTCATCTAGTTTGCATGATCATTCTTCATCATTGAAAAAGTTTTGATCGGTGCGATCATAAACTTCTATAGTCTCATCGTCTGTTTATAAATGGAAGATTCCGACTTTATTCTTTATTTTTTCTTACAAAACATCCATAGAACATTTCTCCCTACTTCAAATTCAAAAATTGATCGAAAATATCTTCGCCTGAAGTTTACTAGAAGTTCAGATTGTGGAAGGCTGTGCAATCGAGCGCATCCAAACCTTCTCACATTAAATAACTATCAGACGATTAATATAACTTAAGCCCCTTTTTCTGAATAGATAAAGGTTTAAACCTAAAGAAGTCTACTAGAAAAATTGACGCTCTTTATGTCTTAAATGTAATCTTTTCAACGATTGCTGCTTAGAAGGATGTTGGATTGAAAATATTACAGTAACAAAAAATATGGCAGACACGTCGCTTAGGAAATTTTAATAAGTTTCATCTTTCGAGATCTTGATTGTGTTATATGCGTTGACGTCGGAAATACAGACTACCTACTAATTGTTTATTTTACGCAATGAAAGCCTCTAAAAACTTTTATTTTTACATTATAATGTCAGGATTAACTAAGGTGAAAAACCCAGCATAAACAAGAATCGCGAAAAGTCTTTATTAATGCAAAAACAGAGAGTACTTCGTGGATGTACACATACGTAAACATGTATTTTAATCAATCTAAATATTATTATTTTTTTAATTTCGATGGGGCAATCTTTTTTTTTACACCATGATTCCTAGACACTTTTGATATGTATACATATATCGCTAGATCGTTCATTTAGATAGTTTCATGTCTATCACTAGCCCTATTCGATATGCATATAAGTCTACCTGTGTAGACGTCTAGACATAGGCCTCGTCTTCATTACGGTACGTGTGTTTCGATTCTGAGTTAGTCTCATCTACTACCTTCCAGTGATTTCGCAATGACATTAGTTAGACATGTGTCCGAAGGAGAAAATTTGTGATGTGCTTGCTGCGTTTGGCATTGGAAGATTTCGTTTTTATTTTCAACGTTCGATAAAGTTAGGAATAGTGACTTGTTTTGTATGCATAAAGTAAAGTAGATGAGGGTCGTAGTGTTTTAAAAAATATATCTAATGACTTTCTAAAAAGTTAACACCTTTGCAGAAATCGCCGAAGAAGAGATAGCCTTGTAGGCAGTGTACCGAAAGATGGATTTTAACTTTAATGGATGAATTCAAGATTTCTTACCATGTTTTATGATTATGGGTGGATATGTAGAAAAATATTATTATGGATCAGAATACATCAAGAATCCAAGTAAAAAATAATTGTATTTCGAATCTGACTTTTAATTTTTCGGAAACAAAATGAACTGTGAATGATGCCCTATATTGAGACAATACCTACCCTGAAGTGACTCAATGAAGAGTATAAACTTGGAGACTTTATTATAGGTGGAAGTGAAAACAAAAAAATATATAAAAGAAGATGCATCTGAGGACTTAGACCAGTGACAATCGCTTTTAAAGCGCTCCGTATTTCTTATCTTATTACAACCACCTTCCATAAGCTTTTTGGTAGCTTATGTCAATACATTTTTGAGGTTCCCATCATCGTTATCGCTGATAGGATGTCACTTTGTCTAGGCCCACTGGAAGAACACTAACTGCAGTTGGGATTATTAATCACAGAAAAATGTTAGAAAAAAATATTTTAACTGAAAAATAAGCAGCGAAAACTTAAATTGACCTTGTCCGCTCCGTTAGTAACCCTAAAATTCCATCTCAATATATTCAAACTAAATGTCAAGACATTATATTCCGTACGTTAGTTTACCGTAAACGGGCCCGGCCGCGGGCGATCGCTAGTTAATCAATAATCTGCTTGACCTCTCATATCAAAGAGGTTTCAACTGTAAAAGCTCTAAGTAATTGTATTAGTGCGATGTTTGCCGATATATCAACTAGATGCTAGGGTTGCGTTTATATGGACGATAGAGGATATCGGTTTTGGTACCTACTTTATATTTTAGAAGATGTTACTTGGTTTAGTACTACCCTCTCTTCGGCCCGCTCTCACCATAAATCACTGAGTGCGTTTAACGCTAATCGCATTAAAAGCATTGTTTTATTTTTTGTCAATCGTTTGAAGATGACAGAAACAGGATATTTTTTTTAATATGTTTAGCGCATTTAGTGATTACAGTTTACAGTTTGTTAGGTTAGTGTTGAGGATCATAATTTAAGGTCTCAAACAAACTGTATAGTCATGTTCACTATGGATCGAGTATAAGACTGAACCACTTTGGTGTACTTTTAAGATACTGTTGCTAACTGATCTAAAGAACACAAAATATGCATCGCAAACTATAATTCGACGATATAGCTATAAAGGGAGTGACTACTGAAATGAAGACTAACAGAGAAATAGATATGAAAGAAGAGAAGAGAAGAAATTGGGATAAGGAAAGGAAAATTATACGGAAAATTATTATACTACGAGTACCCCCGTGCCTCGGAAAGTACGTTAAGCCATTGGTCCTGCGCCTGATCTCTCTCCGGTCGTGTGGGATTGCCGTCTCTCACGACCAGAGAGTGGGAAGAGTGAGTACCCGTAGTGAGGGAAGAGAGAGTTCACCTGTGTTTGTCATGCAATGCATGCATGCATCAGTTATCGTGTAGCTCAACCCTATTCTGGGGAGCCCGACGACCCGTCACACGACGCTATGATACGTAAAATTTGAAAGCTACTTAAATGAGTTCACAAGTGTGTTTTTAAAAGCTTCAGTCAATCGACACGAATGAAGAACGAATGAAGAACATCAATGTCCTGTTCGTTTCATTCATGTAGAAACGACTTCGACACAGCTATGCTTTAATGCATGGAAAAGGTCAAGGTTGGTTCAGATAAACTTCGCGAATCACGATTTTTCTTGGCTCGTATGTAATTTTTAAACATTCTCACTTTTAACGACATACATACGTAAACTTACGCCTTCTTCCCATGGTGGCATTGGAGGCAGGAACTACAGAACGCCACCTGCTACGGTCCTTACATTCCTACTCCTTTTGCTTCGTTACGTTACGTATGTTTATACATCTGCCCCAGCAGTCTCGACATTCTATTCGACAGCGATCGCTTTACGACCGAATTCGGTCGCAAAGTCCTGTCACTCCATACATTTCAATTCGGGACTTTGCGACCGAATTCGGTTGTAAAGCGATCGCTATGAATGTCGAGACTGTTGGGGCTGGTCATGCACGCCCGCCGGTTGCGAGTAGGTACTTTGCACCTGACTTTTCTAAAGAACATCACCAATAAGTCACTATGTCCTTCTTATATTTCTTGCTTCTTCACATTTAACAAAACGTGCCTTTTTTCTCAAAGCCTGGCATTCTGAACCAATGTATAACTAAGCATCGGTCATATTTTGTAGCCATGTGTCTTAAGTCCGCGTGGTTAATTCAGTTACGAGTTTGACAACAGTTTAATGGATTTCCAAGGACTTACCGAGCTCCCGTGGTTTTTTGATGGTCACCTTTGGAGATTTTGCTTGGTATAAAAGTGGTTTAACTTCAATAAAAGCATAGCATTATGTAATACCTGTGAACTTTCCTTTTCTATTGAGTTCATAAATTATAATAGTTAAACAACAGTTTACTGACTGAAGGAGTTAGTCCCTCGTATCGGCACAAATTTTATAAGAATATAATATGTCGTGCTGAACATAAATCTTGTTCTACTATGTCAAAGCACCTGTTTCAGTTAGGCACATAAAAGGCACTTTTGAACGTCAAAATTTACAAGAAAATAGCCTCTTTCAAAAAGTAGTTTCGTTTGGTGAAGAAACGGCAAGAAACTCCATAATTTAAAAGGTTTTACAATATTTTGTATACCTACATTCATTATATAAGTAAGTATATGTAACTCCTATTAATAATATAAACGCGAAAGTTTGTATGGATAAATGGATGTTTGTTACTCTTTCACGCCGAAATTACTGAACGGATTTGGATGAAATTTGGCACACAGATAGTTTATTACAGGGTTAACACATGGGATACTTTTTATCCCGATATTCCCACGGGATCGAAACTTATGTGAATTTTCAAGATCATTCATACTTAACCCTGAAATGACCACACATTTTATTTCCATCTTTGATAGTCTCATCAGTGACATTTGTGTGGCACAATTTGTATGTTACTCAACCGGCAACTGTCACCGCTCAAGCATAATTGTGATGGCGACACCTTTCGCGTCATCGAACTGATACCTGTAGCTGTGAACACAAGCATTGGTATCAGTATTGATAGTATCAGTAATGTTGACTTAGCTTTTGTTGTGGCATTTGAGTGGACTTAATATTATGGGGCTATAGGCAAGTGGTGCTTCGTCATTTCATGGGGGTTTCGTGGATACTGTGTTTCCTATTACGTCTTTTTGGTTATGATTGGTTTCCATATTAAGTAGGGACCATCATTATGTAGCAATAGCAATTTGTCATGTAACTTTTACATTCTTATTTGAATCTTTTTTTAAAGTCAGGTTGCGTATATTTATCCTGATGAAAGAGCTGAATCTATAATTTCGATTAAAACATCTTCTTTCTAAAAATTAAGAGAGAATTTAAAAAGTTTGCAGCAATCAATCAATTTATTCCAAACAGTCCAATCTTTACAATAATTCCACCACCAATTAACATATCTACCTATCACATTTAATCTTCCAGACATCATGGAGCTTATTTATAAATATTGCTTAAAGTTAAGAGACTTTTAAAAGTCAAAAATCATAATTATGTCATGTCCCTGTTTATTTTACTGTGTGTACAAATAATAAAATAAATAAATGTATGGTTAAATAGTCACTAATCATTACTTAACTTTAAGCAACGTTTATAAATAAACCCCAAAATTTTCATTTAAATCATCCGATATATCACTAAGTATTTATTTCCCAGTCTGCGCCAACCAAAAACCAATTTGAATTCGTAAAAACAATAACTGTTAAATGTCTGTCTCTATAGTCACCTGTTCAAAACCACCCCATCTGTCCACCCCCTTACACTGGTTAGTACATTCTACACACATTATCGAGGTAACAGAATCACTATCGACCAGCGAACATCGCTTGCGCTTCCTAATCATATCAACTTGATAGTTAGCTCCTCAACGTGTCCTTCACAATATAGGGGCAACATAATTTAGACTAATAAGGATTTTATAATAACTTCTGCAACAGGTCGAAGAAAAATCAATTTTACCTACTTTTTTAGGTACGTAGCGAGGTGTCGATGGTGGATGGTGATATTGTTGTGTGTTGTGAGGTGTGTGTGGTGGGGTGTGTTTTTGAGGAGAGACAAATGTTTACACTATTAATTGACTCACTCTCAAACTGTTCTTAGTGTTAAAATGTTAGTGAAATGTTAATTCAATGTTGATCGAAGGAATGTTTGACAAAATTTAAAGTGCACTGAATATAATATTTAATATAAAATAATAAGCAATAAAATTAGGACAACGCATCGCGCCGATATTGCTAACTGAGGTGTTCAGTAAAAATACCGAACAATTGTCATGGTTACTCCTGCAAGGCTTCGGGGGTTTGATGTAGGAACCTGGAAAGAACCAAGCTGGTTTTCTTTACTCAAGCCTTAATTTGATAACTTTATATTCTTCTCTCCTTCTTTCTAAGTCAATAATGGAATCTACTGACTCAGGGTAATTACATGCCGAAGATAGGTCACTGCGATATCTCGCGGTCGCGGTTTAGCTCGCTACCTAGATGTCACCTCCATGTAAAACAAAAAATGCATGCTAACAGACGGACATGCCGATACCTCACTGCGAAACATCGCGGGCTGTTTTGGGGGTTTACCTCGATGCCTGGCATGTGCGCACGTGTATAGCATGCATTTGTTTTACATGGAGGTGACATCGAAGTAGGGCACTAAACTTCGATCGCGAGGTATCGCAGTAAGGCATATCTGGCATTTAATTACCCTAACAGTACCTATAGGAAATCATTTTCGTATGGAAATCTCGGAAATTAATTGAGAATTTTATGTAGTACCGTTCAGTCAAATAATCAAAGATGAATAACAACTTTATCCCTCGACCATTACCTAAACAAAATCTCAATCCGACCAAAGCAGTACAAAATTCAATCGAATCAAAAATAAATCGGAACAATTCGCTAAAGAATCGAGACATTCGGCTCAGTCTCAGGTAACACGTCACTTACACGTATAAATAGCAGAATGACGTCACGCCTTCAAATCCGACCAACTTGCAGCGGACGAAAGTTGCCGATTCAATTACTTATTGATACCGACTGAATGTTACATGTGCTGTTTTAATCGGCTGAGGAATTGCTATCAGATGTTAGATTTTTATTTTGTTTGCTTAGTTGTGTATAAGGAAAATGTTGTTTTTAATATTCAGTTATGATTATAAGATATTTTTTCGCAACTCATCTCAACAACAATCAATGTCCAAAACCTGTTCAAAAATGTATGTCAATTGATTGCATTTTTTGACGGATATTAGAATGATAACTGCATCGTCAAACCTTGTAATCGTGAAAAAAAAATCAGTTGATCCATACATTATGTCGAGTTATGTGAACATAAATCTATGGATCAACTGTTTTTTTTTTTCACGATTTCAGGGTTGGTCACGTAGTAAAAGTTGTTCATAATGATGAGTACAATGACCCCTTTTAAGGATTAAAACGATCAAAATTTAACGGTGTATCGGTACTTATAACAAAAAAGAAACGATTTTGATTTTTTTTTGTCTGTCTGTTTATTCCGGCTAATCTCCAAAATGGCTGGACCGATTATCACTGGCAGATAGGTACCTGATGTTATAAGGAGTAACTTAAGCTTATTTTTACTTATATTTATTAAAAAAAAAAAATAGAATTTCGCGCAAAAAATTAAAACCCATGAAATCCAATTTGTTTTTTGACATGCACGCGAAAGAAGTCACGGGCACAGAGCAGCTAGTAAATGATAATTTAGAACACGTTAAACACGAGAATCAAACCCACACTTTCATAAAGTACAAACTCTACCGCTACACAATCTGGGTCATCAGCGTCACTGTGCACGCGTAATCTTTAATTCAACAGGTTATATGCACGTACAAGTTTAAAATCAACCCTTCACTGCAGAGCTTTGTATACTGGACGGTACCTATGTATGTAGGAGTATAATATGTAGATGCCTAGGCTGTGTACCTGCGTGTAAACTATGGATCGTGTTGAAAAAGGGTTTGACGGTGAACGAGGTGAATATTTTCAGCAAAATTGAGTGTTTTGATTTGCTGAAATTAATCAACAACACAGATCTACGTAGCTACATTCCTGGACTCCTAAATCGAGCCACTCTGCATTTTTTGTAAAGATAATGTTGGCAACAGTATGTAACTGTCCGATTTATTAAAAAAAAATCGCAACATGACGGCTCATCGAATCTCAAAACAACTGTCAAATGTAAACTTCATCTGAATTTCACATCAAACAGTCGTATGGAAAAATAAGATGAGATTTCAACGTTCAGAGTGACGACTTTTGTCAGGTGATGTAACTACAAAGGATTGACATACCAAAAGAACTTACATATAAGGCTATAATGTTCCTACAGCTGGGACACAGGCCTCCTCCCTGCGAGGGGGAGTGGGCCGTAATCCACCACGCAGGCCGAGTGCGGGCGACATGCCGGTTTCCTTACGATGTTTTCCTTCACCACTTGGATCGAACCTCCGACCTACATCTCGTAAGTCTGATCTCGCCAAAAGAATTTACAGGCAGCAAAACATTATTACATTATGAGGAGGAGGCTACATTATGAGGTCAGCTTCCAGTCTTACAGGGTAACATGATACCAGCCAAATGGTACACTGCCTTCTTAATAGCAATAGCCTTTACTAACACGTAGTTGGTCTAAGTGTTAGATCCCCGAGTATTGTATTCTGGCTTCGGGGTCGAGCTAAAAATTAACTAACCTGGTACATGTAACTGTGACGTCGATTCTTGTTTGTTCTACTAAAAGACAGCTAAATTATATTATTAAAAGGGCCATCCATTATAATTTTATCACTTTGGAAGGGTCTCTCGCGCAAACTATTCAGTTTAGAAAAAAATGATATTAGAAACCTCAATATCATTTTTGAAGACATACATAGATACCCCACACGTATGGGTTTGATGAAAAAAAAATTTTGAGTTTCAGCTCTAAGTATGGGGAAACCCCCAAAATATATAGGTTTTTTTTTCTATTTTTGTGTGAAAATCTTAATGCATTTCACAGAATACATCTACTTACCAAGTTTCAACAGTATAGCTTTTATAGTTTCAGAAAAAAGTGGCAGTGACATACGGACAGACAGACAGACAGACATGACGAATCTATAAGGGTTCCGTTTTTAGCCATTTGGGTGGTAAAAAACACTCCCGATAAATATAAAATTAATTATTTGAAATCGTTTTTGAAATGACGGTTGTTACCTTGTTAGGGGTGGACTGTGTGAAAGATGATATGGCTAGAAACGGGGTGACTAGTGAGATGACGAAGACGAAACCATGTTGCGCCGACCCCAAATACTCGTAAATTTGGATGAGGACAAAACAAACTGAACAGCTTTGCTGCTAGGGAGTTTGTTGCGCCACTTCTTCCCAGCGATAGCACTAGGAAGTGGTTAAGGGCGGCGCGTTTTTGGGGGACTGTCTTTTGTAATTTTGACGTTCGAAAAGTGCTGATTCTCAGCCTAATTTGAATAACTTGATTTTGATTTTGAATGATGATGATAAAACTGAAAAAAAAAATCTTGTAACTGTTAGGAAACGTTGGTACCGAGGTTGGTAAGTATAATAAAAACTTGAGGGGTGTCAAGGGACACCCGGATGGAACGAAGTATAACTGGCTTGCTTTCTAAGAGAGAGAGAGAGACAGACAGAGAAACACGCGCACGCCACACGGCTTACAACTATAGCAAAAAGTGTCGTTCCAGCTTTTGGTCTTAATTTTTTCCGTCTAGCCCCCTTTCGCAACGCGCGATAAGGAACTTCGTTCCAAAAGTATTGTAGTAATGTCTGTAGGGCTTGTACTAATACCACTCCACCGATGGTGATACAACAGGCAAGAGACAATGACTCATATGCCGTTGACATACAACACAAAGTATGTACAGCATTGATCGCGATTGAGATTGTGCATACTTAAGTGTTGATAGTCAGTCAATTGTCAGCGTGTGACAATGACCTATTTTCTGACCTGACCTCTACGGTTTGCAGACAATGGCAATCAGCTGGGTGACCCTCTAGGTAGGTACGCGTAAACGATTTACTACACTAAATCTTTAGTAAGTTAGTCCTTTATTAAATATAGGTGCATAGCAAGTTTACTTGAAAATAATTGTTCTGTTATTTTAAATCAATGTCTACTTTGATGCCTAGATCGCTCCGTACCTCTTAAAGAACGTTAAGCCATTGGTCCTGACGACTGTCATTCGTGAATCTTTGACAGTCTTTACGGGTCGAAGAGTCAGAAGACCGAAAGTCTGCCAACCACTCTTACCAAGGGGTATCATTACCCAGTAACTGGGTTGTGGTGGTCAGATAGACAAGCGCTCCATGTAAAATACTGGTATTCAGCTGCATCAGGTTAGACTGGAAGCCGACCCCAACTTAGTTGGGAAAAGGCTAGGCTGATGATGGTAAGTTAACATGAAAATAATTTTTCAATACTTTTAGTTCAATGTCTAATTTGATTCCACCAACTGCATCAGTCTTGAGAAAACTGATGTTGTTTTGGACTTTTTAGTTGCATAGCATAGCTTAAGAATAATCAGCCTATAAATAATGTTCCCACTGTTGGCACACAGGCCTCCTCTCTGTGAGAAGGAATTGGGCCGCAATCCACCAAGCTTTACTTTGTGTAAATAATTTCACCACCACTGCTCTCAAAACGGTGAAGGAAAACATCATGAAGAAACCGGCATATCCTAGAACAAAAAAATCAAAGACATACATATGACATCTACCATCCCACTCTGGGCCCGCGTGGGAGATTACAGCCCTGAAATAGGGTGGGGACATTATAGGCTGATTATGTATGACGCAACTGGCTAACTGTTTACTGCATTTACAGTAAGATTTTCTGCTCAGACCCATTTAAATAAATCCTACGACTACTAAAAGAAATATTCAATTTAAATTTTAAAGAAATTAAGTCAATGTTAAGCATAACCAAACCATAAAGAAAAACGCGGGAACACGAAAAAAAATGGCGACCGCGAACCCAAAAACTTGTAGAATGGGGTAACGAGACATGAATAAATTATGAGAGACGGTCCAAAGAGAAAAATCTTTTAAACAACTTCTGAACAAAAACTTTTTTATTCGATCCTAGTGTTTACAATGCGTAATTATTATTTTAAAATTGGTAACTTAATAAAAATCGTCCATGGATTTGCATAAATGGAGAAAGGATTTTTTTGTTGGATTTTATTTTTGTTCAGTTGTTCTTCATAGTTTGCATTTTTTTTCAATATTTTAATAGATACAATTGGTATATGATGGATGTTATTTTTCACAAGAGCTCAGTACCTAACGTTTCCATGGTTTAGCCAATCATGGTAAGCCATCCTAGTTTCGAGCTATTCACCATTTTTCTTGGAAAAATAGCCGAACGCAAATACACGCTTTGACGTGGAGTTGCGGACACCTGCCAGCCGTATTACCTATTGGTAATAAAAACTAGATTTATGTTGAACCTTGGATTAGGACTTGCGCATTTCACACAAATAATCTAGAATATAATATTACTAGCTTTTGCCCGCGACTTCGTTCGCGTGGAATAGTGACTTCCGGCAGATTTTATTTACATTTTTCCGATGAATTTTCAGTACTGAATTGATGCCGACTCTTGACCAATAGATGGCGCTGTATGTCCGGAATAAATTTTATTTTTTATTTTATTTTATTTTTTGTAATATAAACTATCCTATGTCCATTCTCAAGTTCCAAACTATGTCTGTACCAAATTTCACACAAATCGGTTCAGTAGTTTAGGCGTGAAGCAAAGACAGACAGACAGACAGACAGAGTTACTTTCGCATTTATAATATTAGTTTGGATTAATTATTGCTGCAGGTAGTTAACAAACGCTGGCCAACATTTGAAAAAAGTATCTATACAACACACCTGTATGGTGTACCTACAATAATAAGAAAAAAAAAATCAAATGAATATTCTTACATGGAGGCAGATCGGAATGATACTTGAAAATACGTTTAACTTCTTTAAATATACTTCTTAGCTCGTTACTTCATCTTGCTTCATCTTTTGTTTCTCTATGTCATTTAAAATCTAGAACTCACTCCTGTTATATATATATATATATTTTTTTAAAGATAACTACAGACAATACAGCCAGTATCAATAGATAAAGCTGCATGCAGGCTACTTTATTAAAATTCCTACACGGAATGTACAGAAAACTAAAATGTGTACAAGAACGATTTATTTATTTAAACTCCTCGTACACAATAAGATACAAAGATGTACAGATTCCAGAACATCAAGCTACTACAGTCTGTCAAATTTCTTTAATAGATTTCCAACTTTATCGCTTAAGCATTAAGGTTCAAGGTTGATTGGGAACATTTGACAGTTTCGGGTAGCTTGACTTGTCTGTACTCAATGCAATTAATTATAACATCTAAAAATCCAAATAGGAGAAACTCACACAAAACCTAAACAAAATGATTCATTTATATACAGTGAAAGCTAATCAAAAAGCCAATGTTCCCATACACATCCACGTATAGACTAAGCAGCTAAACGGATTTGGACAAATCGGGAAAGACAAATCAAACTAGGCTTTTCCATTGCAAACTCGCTGGCCAGTTAAAAGTTTTGAAATACGAGCGCAGATAGCCAAACTAAATGAAGTTTTATTAAATGAAAAAGTTTTATGAACCATTTCAGTTGTTGAGGCAACCAGTAATGTTATTTGTGGGTGTGAAGGTGTATCAAAATATAAAGTAGTACGTCCTTAGAAAGAAAACATTTGAACGGCTCGGCTAATAGAAACCACGCGGCTGATAGGTAATTAAAACATCTATATTAATGTGATAACTTTTGAAGCCCGCCTGCATTGTAAAAGCATGCTTAGGAGGAAATTCTTGCTCTTTGTGCAGTACCTATCTACACTCTATAGCATCCTCATCGTCTCACCTCGTAAACGAGCACTCCTTAACAAGATGTCATTAACAAGAAAAGAAAATTTATCACAACTCTTTGAAAACGAATTGGTAGTTCCAGTAGAGTACCTAATTGCATACTGCCGATCCTTTTAAACTCGAAGTCACGTTAATGTGTAAACATGCAAGCGATCATGGACAGACTTCGGTTAAACATCTCCGTTTAACTCCCGAAGGGCTGACGAAGTGACTGTGGTTCATACCTACATACTACGCAATACTATACAGGATGCTAGGTGGCACCCGCAAACTGTAATTATGAATTCAGAACATGAATTACACCCCCTAGAATGGAAATGATTTGTTGGTTATTAAAGAAAATCTGCTATTTCATAGAAAAATGCGATACCTACACGGTCAAAATGTATGGAAAATCAATGTTTTCTAAACCGACATTTTTTATGTAAGCCGACAACGCTGGTGGATTCAGAAACATGTACTGAATCTATAATAATATCCCTGTGTAGCAATGGGGCAGTAGACGCTGTGTAGCAGTAGCGTAGAAGACGCTGCGTAGCAGTGGCGTAGTAGACGCTGCGTAGCAGTGGCGTAGTAGACGCTGCGTAGCAGTGGCGTAGTAGACGCTGCGTAGCAGTGGCGTAGTAGATGCTGCGTAGCAGTCACGACGTAGACGCTTCGTAGCAGTCGCGACTTAGACGCTGCGTAGCAGTCACGACGTAGACGCTGCCTAGCAGTCACAACGTAGCCGCTGCGTAGCAGTCGTGTCGTAGAAGTTTAGGCGCTACTCAGACGCTGCGTGACCGTATGACAATGCTACATAAAATACGCTCGGTCTTTGTTTCTGCGTTTATTACATTTCTGCCTACCCCTTTCCTACAGGCGTCATGTAATTTTATTTCAAACCAACTTTTAATGCAATGTACAAAACAACAGCAATACAATAATACTCTAGACAAAAAACAGCAAACGATCACCAAAAACTTGAGCCATCCATCAAAATAAATAAATTGGCAGATCTTCAGTTAAGCAAAATAATACCTACTTTTGAACGCAACGGGCATCAGATAAACTTGATTAATCTACCAAGAAAGTTTACGTTCTTATTATAATAAACTAATTAATGATGGAAGCGAACAATTCATTATCGAAGCAAAACTGCCTTCCAAACAATAATGATAATGAGTATAATTAATTATGGAAAGTTGGTTCAAGACGTACTTACCTACTGAGGGGTTGGTGGGTGGTGAAGGGAGTACGTTGCGACTGGAGTTGGATAGGGTACCTATTTATTTTGTTGAGGAATCCATTTACACCCAGTCCATTTTTGACAGCTGTCTTAAAACGTACATATTCCAGATTACGTAAATGTTAACTTTAAAATACGTAATAAAATAAATATATAAACTGCCTTATCTTATTGAATTATCTTATTTATGGCTTCTTACAGACATTATAATACCGTACGTGTATCAATCAATGTATTGTGTGTTGCTGCAATCACTAGTTCCATCTGTCAAAAACGGTTTACCTATGGACATGGCATAATGTCAAAATACATAGAAAAGCAATATCAATAGCGTTAGCAATATCGTTTGAAATAAGTCTTTAATCTCCATAGGTCGTAAACATAGCCATGATATCCCTGGAGAAAAGGTTGACTAATATTTAGTCTTTTAATTTCATGAAATAAGCTTTCCTTGCGTGGAAAACAGGATAACATGATTCCAGGAAAAGTTAACTTATAACAAGTGAACTCAGTAGTAAATCCTACTAATTTTATAAACGCGAGAGTTTGTATGGATGCATGTTTGTTACTCTTTCACGCCAAAACTACTGAACGGATTTGGATGAAATTTGGCACACAGATAGTTTATAACCAGTATTAACACATAGGGTACTTTTTATTCAGATATTCACACGGGATCAAAACTTATACGGCGCTGCTAGTACAATAACCAATTAGGTAAAATGCACGAGTCCGTCTTTAATTAACATGTATTTGCACTAGTTGATAGACAAGACAATATCCAATTGTCCATAAATTAAACACAATCTCTAAATCAACTTGATAAATACGAGCATCTACATTCACAATACAAAATGCCGCATCAACCTTCACAGTTTCCTCCGTAACTTGGCGAGCACAGAGGGTGTGAGACGGTAGGTCAACCCGTTGTCGCGCTGATGGCTCTAATCATTATTACTTATAATTAAAATTTGGATGGAAGTATCTATTGTTCTTCATAGACGTTCTTCTTTGTTGTAGTTCGAGTGTGCTTCGGCGATGTCCAATTGTTTTGGTTTGTGGCAGTTTTTGAGGGTGGTAAAGTAGGTGCATCAGATTTAGGTAGCTTACTGAAGATAGTTGTACTCAATGGAAAGTACAGGATGTTTTTTTGGTTTCCTGCAAACAATTAGGCCACCTTGGCCCTATTTTGTAATGACTAGCTCCTGCCTCCGACTTCGTCCTCGTGTTTCTAGTTCCCCCGAGCTATCTCGTCGCATCGCATCACCTGCTCGAGCTTTTACTTCGTTCTTGAGTAGCGTTCCTTCTGACTTCTTTCTTTTTGCTCGGCTCCTAAAGGTCAAAACCTTTAGGAGCCGAGCAAAAAGAAAGAAGTAGCGTAGCGTCTTCCTCAAGAATTGGGCTATCAAATGCAAATAACGTCCAGAGATTAGCTCGTTCAAACAAAGAAACTTTTCAGCTATTTTATTCGTATATAAATAAATCATGTACAGTCACGAGCAAAAGCATGTATACACTCGGCTTTATTCAAAAGCGATTTACTCCTTTATTTTTTTATGAAATTGTATTTTGTTACGAACATTTTCGAAGCCTTAGGTTTATGTAATGTGTCGTATTTCAACGTTGCATTCATTATTTCTCGAAAAAATCGCAATTGAAAGTTGCCAAGTGTTGACATATTAGTGCTCGTGGCTGTACATAGGTCACCATAGCACCGATTATAACAGCTGATCTATGCCACACATTGCCAGTTAAACATTCCGTATTGTATAGAATGCCTAGGCAAAGTACGAAGTACACTATAATTCACACTTTGCCTGAACGTAATAGGCATTCCATTGAATGATAATACAGTTTGCCGATAACACCTACACTAATTTCTTTCTCTCCCTATTCTTAGACCATACAGCTAATACTCGTACATATCAGAGAAATCTCGTTAGTCCACACAGCGATAACCCTATCAAGGGTAACGCATTTCAATTAGAAATCGTAACAGCAAAACCAGATACAGTTCGCAGGTTCACTGCGAACGAGCGGTAGCTACTCATTACGTACTAGTATATTCTTTATGAGCTCAATAATGTTTGTTAATTGCAGTTTATCTTCTATTCTGCTGTAGTATACGAGTTGAGTAGGTTCTGTAACAGCTATTTTAGGTCCAAACAACGTATTGTTTTCAAAATAATAATAATAATAATATCCCTGGACATTTCACACAGCGCCATCTAGTCCCAAGCTAAGCAACCTAATGCTTGTGTTATGGTAACAAGATGGCTGATAAACTACTTATATACATTTTTTTTTGTAAATACATCCATATTATAGATAGAAAAACACCCAGACTCAGAACAAATACATGTAGGACTTACAAATATTTGTTCTGTGCGGGAATCGAACTCGCGACACGCAGCGCAGCAGTCCGATCGCTCAGCTACTGCGCTAACCGTGTTGTCAAAATAAGTGTAGGACGAATCCTACACTCACTTTGGAAACGAGTTTAACAAAACTTTTTACTGTATAACAACATTGACTACGTTTTGTCATTTTGTTGTAGCTGACTTAGCCTTTAAAGTTAAAAAGGTTTATTAACCTAAAAGCCTGTTCAAATCTCATGGGAAGTTGTATTATTGGTCTTGGCATAAGATTCAATACCAGACTTTCGATGAACGACTTCATCAGGCGGCCAAACACTGTAAATGTAATGGAACAGCATTTATCGACGCTTATGCATAATCAGCCCACTATTGCAACACAGGCCCTCCTCTCAGTAAGAGGGAGCGGGCCGTAATCCACCACGCGAGCCTGGTGCGGGTTGGTAGATGTCAAATGTCTTCGACTTTATGGTTCTAGGACATGCCGGTTTCCTCTCGATGTTTTCCTACACCGTTTTAAGAGCAGTGGTGTTTAAATAATTTACACAAAGTAAAGCGCCTGTAAGGATTCGAACCCATGACCTAAAACTCGTAAGTCGCGGTTGTTTCCACTGGGCCACAATTGCTGAAACAGTATATCGACTCACATATTAAAGAAAATTTTTGTAAGAAAACCCAAGCTTTAGCTAACACACCCAAAACTATCTAACCATCACAACAGAGCCACCCCTTTTTTTTTTTTTTTTTTTTTTTTTTTTTTTGAGGATGGGAAATCATCAAATGACTCCTCCCGCTCTGGGTGGAGCAGAAGGGAGTGTCAGACTTTTACTGACTAAAACCCACCCGTGTTCCTTCCTTAGCCCTTTATGTTCCAGGGCAGCGGTAAACCCTTTCGGATGGTCCCGCTACCCTGGCAGGCTTCGGCCCTGTGGGGCCCCGTCACTTGCTGACATCTCTTTGAGGCGCGCGTGGAACACGAACACGCCGTCCGGCACGGGCCTAGTCCTGATCGGACGGAGAGCTACCCATTACTCTCCGCCCGCAGGCCCGCGCCTACGGTGGCCGGGAGTCGTCACGCGGCTCCCGACGCCCGGAGCGTCTCCCGCGGCGGCTGAGGCGTGAGGTGCGCAAGGCGCGTTCCCTCGCCCACCCCGCCACCTCCTTCGCTAGCATGACTGCTTCGCAGAAGGAGGTGACTGCCTCCCACTCCCTCTCACCCCGGACCATGGCTTGAACCAGGGCCGGGCGCGAGAGGTCGCCGCCGCTGCCAATCGCCTCTACGAGGACACGGCGGTGCTCTGCCCAAGCAGGGCAGACCTCCACCGTATGCTCCACCGTGTCCTCTGGGCGATCCTGACAGTGGTGACACCCGGGCGTCTCCTCCCGCCTGATGATGTGCAGGAACCTCCCGAAACATCCGTGTCCGGAGAGGACCTGCGTCAGGCGGTAGGTGAGAGCGCCGTGACGTCTCTCTAGCCACTCCTCAAAGAGGGGTCTTACCGCCGCTATCGTGGCGTGCCCTGCGCTGGGTTGCGATAGTCGCTCCTTCCATGCCGCCATGAGATCGCACCGGAGGTTCGTCCGCTCCGCCGCGGTTTGCCGCGGATGCGGAGTTTCCCCCCGGCGTAGTGCCTCCGCGCGCCAATCATATAGGCGCGCGAGGACTATCGCCTCCAGATCCCATGGTGGCAGTCCGGCAAGGAGGCTTGCTGCCTCGCCTGAGATCGTGCGGTAGCCCCGGATCAGCCTTACGGCTACCACCTTTTGGGGCGCGTTCAGATAGTGTGCGGCTCGAAGCCGCAGTGAACGCGCCCATACCGGGGCCCCATATAGGGCCATGGACCGCACGACCCCCGCGTAAAGCCTCCGGCAGGAGGCGTTTGGTCCCCTCAGGTTGGGCAAGAGCCGCTTTAGGGCGGCCCCGGCCCGTTCCAGTTTGGGGGCCAAACGTCGGAAATGCTCGACGAAGTTCCATCGGCTGTCGAGGACGAGACCCAGGTACCTCATCGTGGTCTCGACGCCGATGTGAACCCCTCCTACCACTAGTTGGGATCCCGGAGGTGGCCCGTACCGAGGCCCATGAAAGGACATGGCCTCGGACTTGTGCAATGCCACCTCGAGACCCAACCGCCGGATCCTTTCCACGACTATCGCAACCCCGCGTGTCATCGCGTCGGCCGCCGCCTGATGCGACCTCCCCTGCGCCAGGACCAGCGTGTCGTCAGCGTAGCAAACTACGCTGACGCCTTCAGGGAGGTCGGCCCGCAGCACCCAGTCGTAACCGATGTCCCACAGGAGCGGCCCCAGAACCGATCCCTGTGGGACACCGCACGACATCTCTCGCCGGTTCCAGTTCCCGTCGCGACCGGGGTAGATGACGGCTCTGTCCGTCAAATACGCCCCGACTACTCGACGGAGGTAGGTCGGCACCCGGTGATACCGGAGTGCCTCCCCAATGCAGCTCCAGGGCAGGGTGTTGAACGCGTTGGCGATGTCGAGTGACACCGCCACGACCACCCCACCCCGGGACACCGCGTCCCCCGTCGTGAGGGCTCTTACGCGCATGATGGCGTCCACCGTAGAGCGCCCCTTGCGGAAGCCAAACTGGCAATCCGCAAGATCCGGCCCAGTCCCCACAAGGTGCCCGACGAGGCGGCCCGCAATCACTCTCTCAAAGAGCTTGCCAACCTCGTCGAGCAGCACTATGGGCCGGTATACAGAGCCACCCCTTAACCCTAAAACGCAAACGGTACATTATCTAACGTATCCTAACCAAATCTAAGTACAAGGGTCGCGTAAAGAGGCATAGGCTCGCTCATTAGGCCCGTGGTATCGTCCATAAATACATTATCGCGGGGCAGACGAAGCAGACGGGGCAAAGGGGGTTAGGCCGCGGCCAGCCGGTGGGTTATCGAATTAAAACTTCACTAGCAATAGTTGAGTTGAACAGCGTATTAATACACCATGTATAATTCGTGCGCCCTGGACAAACTTAAGAGTTTTCCATTTGGTTCGACACGATTTTTTCAAACTTTTCCGTTTTATTGTTTTTTTTAATCGACAGTTGTCATTGTCACGCTGCGCATCTGTCATCTTTTTTACGCCCGATTGCAGTTTGTGATGTTTTTTTTTTATGTTTATCTTCGCAGGATGGCTGGTAATAGCTGGATGAGAGTTACTGAGAATCGAGCTGAATGGCGTGCAATTGGAGAGGCCTGTGTCCAGCAGTGGACTGCTGTAGACTGATGATGATGATAATGATGTTTTTTTTTATAATAAAATTATGTAATTAGTAGATACCAACTTCGGTTTAGCCATAGTAAAATCTCAGCAATCGTTCTTAGGTAGTTAAATATATGGTTTTTCAGAGACATGTATAAAAATAAATTATACAAACATTTTGAAAGATGAAGTCACTTATCTAAAGCCATCGCAGATTTTTCATCAGCTTTAGCATTCGGCTAAGCAATTCTTTTAAAAAATCCTTTGTAACTCGAATAAATGCCTTAGTAAACCACATTATCATCTATCGTTATCGATGTGACACACGTAGCGTGTGTGTCGGCAGCAGTGGACCGCGCGCCGTGGGCGGCGGGCTGGGCGGCGCGAAGGAGCGATCGAGGTAAGGGTACCGGCTACGTAATTAGATTTTCAAAGTCCGAATACACTGCTCGTACTTGTCTTCATAATAATGTGAGCGGATTGACAGGATTTGATACTTTATTATTATTTAAATTATTACTGCCAGCCTTTTTGGGCACTGTTTCTGTTGACAGCGATGCGGACGAATTTATTGATACCCTATGATTATTTTGCTTATTTTTTCACATGTACATATCATTATTTTGAATGTTAGCTTATATAATGTAAATAAATATTATCCTAATAAACAATACAAATAACTCCATTATTAGTATAATATATAAATAAAACTTACGTTGACAAATTATTAAAGAGTTTAATTATGATTAGGGGAAGCAACAAAAATCTATGGGTGGTTAGTGTAAAAGGTGATATAGCTAGAAATGGGGTGACTAACGAGATGACGACTAATAGATAAGTATAGGAGGAAAAGAGGAAAAGACATGTTGCATCGACGTTGAATTAATTTGGATGCGATCAAGAGAATAGTGATGAAAGATTTGCCACCTTTTGGCGGCCTCACTACATGGTGGGCATTTTAAACTATTATAAGTTCAAGTTGTGTTGATAATGTTTCCCTATAACGCCTGTTGACCTTTAGTTACAAAATAATGTGAGACAAGATTGACTGACGGGCTGGCTATCGCTTAGAAGATGGTTCTTCTAAGCGCCAGCCCGTCAGTCAACGCTAAGTTACATAATAATATGGGAGAACAGACGCCTTCTTCTTTCACAACCTTACTGACTGACTTACAATGATTATGAGTAGACTGACTATCCACGAATTTTTTTTTTATGTCCCAAAGCCCTCAGAAAGTAAGCTAAAACTTTTTTAGATAAGTGTACCTACATGTCTGTAGAAACCGTCTTTTTACGTTGTCAAAACTTGAACTGGATCTCAGAAGTTTTCACACTAAATGCATTTTAAGCACACAAGGGCCAATTCTCGTATTTTTAAGACGTTATGTACGTTCGCATACTAATCACAGTCTCAATCTGTCGAAAATATAATTTTTGTGTCTAAATTTAATGTCAAAAACTTATCAAAAATGTATGTAAATTACATACATTTTTGATAAGTTTTTGACATTGATTGTCGCTGACATGAAATTGCGACTTGAATTTGAACGTTTTTTAGGTACGAAAATTGGCCTTCTGATGCTATCAATTCGGAAATACTAAATTTTTAATTACTTAATTTAAAAATTCTATTATAACTTTAAAGTAATGCAAGTATCAAAACCTTTAACTCGGCAGTCAACATCGAGGTATTGGATATTTAGTTTGCTTTGGGCCGGCGGGGCGCGCGGGGCGGGGTGCTTAAGTCCAACTATAAATTAGGTAGGGTACAGTTTCATTAATCACCCATACGCCGTTATTATTAATTAACCCCCTTTCGAAGTACCGACAGAATTAACTATCGACCCTACCCCTACCCCTAATGCCAACTTTTAAGTTTTGAGCTTGTAAAAATTTTAGTTTGCAGTTGGTAGCTTGCTCCTTGACTTAGTAAAGTTGAGTGTAAGATCGGTTTCTTTTAAGTAACTTTCTAAGAACAAGATTTTTAAAACTGAATATTTTTGCTTTACTTGGGAGGGGACTGGACCCCACTACACAGGGAATCCTGTGTGTGGGCTCCAGGGTATTTGAAAAACACCTAGCACCTAAGGCTCCTTATAATCTGCTTTTAGTTCATATTGTGTAATGTGTAGTTTATATTGTGAGGCCATGTTTTTCTGAACTGAATAATTTTTTTATTGATTATCATCATTCATCATTCTCCTGCCCTTTTCCCAGCGCAACATATCTTCTTCTTCCATACTTCTCTATTAGTCGTCATCTCGGTAGTCACCCCCGAAAGGGGGTGACTACCGAGAATGATGGATGCTGAATGATGGATGCTGGATGAATGATGGGGGGGGGGTGAATGATGATATGGTTAGAAATAACCATATCATCATTCACACATTCCATCCATCGTTTCTTTGGTCTTCCCCTACTCTTATAGCCAAAGTTTTTATTGATTATTTTACTAACACAATATTAAAGGTCGATACTTCTAGGTTATTCTTTAAAATTGTATTACGTAGAGCTATAAGACAACTTCCATCAAAATTCGCTACACTTTAAATGCATCGGCTTCACATTCATTACCTATTTCGAAATTAACCTTGAAAAACTGAATAGGAAACACCAATCTTTAGTTCATCAACACTTGTTAATCGTTACGGTATTCTAATGACGTCACGTGCGTTATCTACCCAATTATCATATAAATATTACACCGTGTTAATTCCTCATAATTTTATAATGTGGGCTATAAAAATTCTATTAACAATATCCATATGATGTAGGCACTTGCCTTTGACGATGCCGACTCAAGACTCAATACATGAACAATTTATGTTGCTAGAAAAATTATTATGAAGCCAGTTTTACGAGTTCACATGTTGTAGCATAATAATTTCACGGCTATCTAATTACGGAAGTTAATGTCTCATTATGAATGGTTTCCATTGCGTTACGTCTTCATTTTGTTGGTGAAAGGAACGAGCTCGGAACTCGCTATGGAATGGCTCTAACAACATAGTAGATGATAGCTAACTTTGTTTACTTTTGAGGTGTGACTTTGAAAATCTTCTGGCACTTTTCGTGGTCAGAAACGATCAAAGAGGAGTCCTCACCTGCCAAGCCTTTTCCCAACTATGTTAGGGTCGGCTTCCAGTCTAACCGGATGCAGCTGAATACCATTATTTTTTTATGGAGCGACTGCCTATCTGACCTTGACAACCCAGTTACTGGGTAATACGATACCCCTCAACGACGATACCGATCAAAGCGGAAGTATCATTTTTTTTTTTTTTTTTGAGGATGGGAAATCATCAACTGACTCCTCCCGCTCTGGGTGGAGCAGAAGGGAGTGTCAGACTTTTACTGACTAAAACCCACCCGTGTTCCTTCCTTAGCCCTTTATGTTCCAGGGCAGCGGTAAACCCTTTCGGATGGTCCCGCTACCCTGGCAGGCTTCGGCCCTATGGGGCCCCGTCTCTTTTGCTGACATCTCTTTGAGGCGCGCGTGGAACACGTACACGCCGTCCGGCACGGGCCTAGTCCTGATCGGACGGAGAGCTACCCATTACTCTCCGCCCGCAGGCCCGCGCCTACGGTGGCCGGGAGTCGTCACGCGGCTCCCGACGCCCGGAGCGTCTCCCGCGGCGGCTGAGGCGTGAGGTGCGCAAAGTGCGTTCCCTCGCCCACCCCGCCACCTCCTTCGCTAGCATGACTGCTTCGCAGAAGGAGGTGACTGCCTCCCACTCCCTCTCACCCCGGACCATGGCTTGAACCAGGGCCAGACGCGAGAGGTCGCCGCCGCTGCCAATCGCCTCTACGAGGACACGGCGGTGCTCTGCCCAAGCAGGGCAGACCTCCACCGTATGCTCCACCGTGTCCTCTGGGCGATCCTGACAGTGGTGACACCCGGGCGTCTCCTCCCGCCTGATGATGTGCAGGAACCTCCCGAAACATCCGTGTCCGGAGAGGACCTGCGTCAGGCGGTAGGTGAGAACGCCGTGACGTCTCTCTAGCCACTCCTCAAAGAGGGGTCTTACCGCCGCTATCGTGGCGTGCCCTAAGCGGAAGTATCATTAGGTAATGATAGTTTTGCTCTGACCTTTTTTCACCTTTACTGAAAATTAGAACGTTTCATTAAAGTTTCAAAATATTTGGTAAGTGTTCATTGTTTTTCTACAAAGTCTTATATGGTTAACGTGAAATCGATTTCCAAATATGGAAAATATCTTTTTCTGACTTCTACGAACCAACATTTACCAAATTGTTTAGAATCGTATGTAGGATTGAATTTAGGAAGAAAATTAATTAAGATATTGGTACTTAGGTACACATTTTGATGATGGTTGGGCGGATTTTTTATTGAGAACACCAAAAAACCCGCCCAACCATTATCAAAACTATCCCGACTGCTAAGGTATGTTAGTGCGCTAGCTCTAACACAAAGTTTGAGCATAGTCATCGCATCACCCGTTTCAGCCGACGATTTGTCGCCATCCCGGCAGTGTAAATCATTTGGAGCACCAATCAATCAGCAGGCAAGGCGCTATCGTGTTGACGCCGATTTATCCGACCCATACGATATTATTTCTGTAAAGCCATTCCCATGTAAAAATGGAGAACATCTTTGGAAGTGATTTGGTAGTTGAACCTTTTTTGTCTGTCTGTTTTTTTTTGTGAGCGGGGGGCTCTATAGAATAGAGAGAATACGTCATCCTCTCTGCAGTATCTATTTATTTCATAGAAGTCATACCATGCCATGTTATCTCTCCACCACCCTTGGTTGAAGACAGAATGCCTTTGTACTACACACACCTAGGTACATAACTTTTGTTCATTTTATATTAACCATCAAACGGAAATACATTGACGGCACGGTTGGCGCAGTGGTTAAGCGATTGACTGCTGCGCTGCGTGTCGCGGATTCGATTCCCGCACGGAACAAATATTTGTATGACCTACATGTATTTGTTCCGAGTCTGGGTGTTTTTCTATCTATAATATGTATTTATTTACAAAAAAAATGTATATAAGTACTTTATCAGCCATCTTGTTACCATAACACAAGCATTAGGTTGCTTAGCTTGGGACTAGATGGCGCTGTGTGAAATGTCCAGGGATATTATTATTATTATATTATTGCGCTGCGAGCCCTTGTGGCTGTAAAGTACGCTAAACTTTATAGTGCACAAAGTTTAATAAATAAATAAATCTTTCTAACTTTAAAAGTTACAAATACGCTTCCTCTTGTCTAATATCGTGATACCTATCTGACATTACTTTTGTTGTTGCTGACTGATACATAATAGAATGACTAATACGTACTTAGTTCGTAATTTTTACAACATTTAACATGACTATACATTTCCAGTATAAGCTAGCTTCGCATTGGTTCGGCTTGCCGTACAATAATAGGTCAGCTTGTCCTGGAAATGTATAGCTCAATATTTAGCGGTGTGTAATGACTAACTAACTTACTATACATATAGGTAAAAGCAAAAGGACACTTAGGCGTGGAAGTACTCGCCCGCATCGCTGTCAACCGGAAACGTGTCTGAAAGACTGGCAGCATTGCCACGTCGAATGGCAATGCTGATTCTTTAGCCAAAGAACGACCCAGCCGGTTACATGAAGTGTCAACCAGTTCGTAATAGAAAAGTACAAAAAAAAAAGAAAAAAAAAAGTGTTTATTGCATCATCTTAACTAACTTATTCTAGATACAATGGGGAGAATCCATTTAAGCAATTAGTTTGCTTGTGTTAGGATGATCATTAAACATTGTAAAGGAAAAGTTTAGCAGCATTCTTTGTCGCTTAAAATTCGAAGACATGTGACATCTACCAACTCGCACCGGGCTCGCGTGGTGGCTTACGGCCCACTCCCTCTCATTGAGAGGAGGCCTGTGTCCCAGCAGTGGGAACATTTTAGGCTGATTATGTATGTCTTATGTTTGATCTCATAGAGGCTACAGAATTTTGTTTGGAGAAAACCGTCAGACAATGAAAACATTCCCAAAAAAATTCAACGTTCACAGTAAATCTACTTAACAGGCAATGTTAGAATAATTATCATAAATTACGCATAATCGTGTACTTGTTTTAATTTGATGGCTGCTAATATGCTTGTCTGGACGAAAAACGTAGATAATATTCATGAAACGACTCGAACACAGACATACGTTGTTTGATAGGTAAAAGATAGAACATTAACTTCCATATGGTTGTACTACATAGTTAATTGCTATTTAAATGATAATTAATTATTAGGTGTTTAGTAGGGCTACCGTTGGAAAATGTTGGTGTACATAATTATGGTTTTGATTTCAAAGTGCCGAAGGTTTATTTATTTATTTAAACTTTTCGCACAAAAAGGTACAAAGGCGGACTTGATGCCTTAGGCATTCTCTACCAGTCAACCAAGGGTGGTGAAGAGATTAGATAGCAGGTGCTTTGGTTGAGCCGAACAATGATAAAAAAATAATAATATTGAATTATTGCTTTTTGTCCCTCCTTTTTGGAACGAAGTTCCTTATCGCGCGTTGCAAAAGGGGGCTAGACGGAAAAAATTAAGACCAAAAGTTGGAACGTCACTTTTTGCTATAGTTGTAAGCCGTGCGGCTTGCGCGTGTTTCTCTGTCTGTCTCTCTCTCTCTCTTATAGAAAGCAAGCCAGTTATACTTCGTTCCATCCGGGTGTCCTTTGACACCTCTCAAGTTTTTTTTTCTATACATAGGTATACTGCACCAAGAGGGAAGCGTTAAGGCAGCCCGTGAAATTCTAATTTACTTACGTTTTATGCAATTTGCAGGTCAGTGTCAGGCTGTATGTCGATTAAAATATGATTTGCGATCGTCACAAGTATGGCTTTAAAAAATTATAATAATTAGGTACATTCAGCAATAGAACTCCTTGAGTTGGAATTGGCCTCAAATGTCATGATTTCATGAAATAGGTAGTCATTCAACAGGGAAATATTATGAACTTAAAGAGTTATATTGATGATATTTATGATTAAAATTCGATAAATAAATAAATATTTTTTACAGCCGTGAATCACATTTAGATCAACATATAATCTGATACAGAGTTGCAAATTGCAATTTGCAGGTCTAAACGTAACAAAAATTTAAATCGCAGACTACGCCTTAAACGGAACATACCTAGTCATAGCTATAACTGTAGTTCAAGTAGTCCACAGTAGCGATAAGGTACCAACATGACATTCAAAACGTCACACTCGCGATTTAGAAACCTGAATCATCAACCACTGGACCTGTCTTCAATGATTAGGAAAAGTACCTACTCCTGACAGCTGCACCCTACACTATCAATCTAAATCATTTTGAAGGATAATCCATTTCTTCATATGTTCTATAAAATTGTCGCTCTACAGCGTAAAAAAACGCAATGAATGTTGTTGACGTAATACTATTTCTTGCATACGCAGCTGCAAGGTAGCTAGTACAAAAATTTTACTGTAAGTACCTCCGTGTCCTGCCTGCAAGTTACAGAAAATTAAAAAAACCGGTCAAGTGCGTGTCGGGTCACGCGCAGTGTAGGGTTCCGTAGTATTTATAACAGCCAGTGCGAGTCGTATTCGCTGATTCGTACCATGCTCTTGACTTCCTATACAAATCCTCAACTGATCCGACAATTTTGCACGGAAAGTTTTAATTTTTTTTTTTTGAGATTTGGATAAGACTAGAGAAGAGAGAAGAAAAAAACTATCATCCCCACTTTAGATGTAGAGGAGGTACCCTATATAATTGTTTTTTTCAAAATTTTATTTTACCACTTTTTTAGCGTCATTAACGTGTATAATCATGCCAAATTACAACTTTCTAGTACCAATAGTTTTTAAGCTAAACCGCGGACAGACAGACAGACGACATAGCGAAACTATAAGGGTTCCTTGTGGACTACGGAACCCTAAAAAGAAGCAATAAAGTAGTGGTATTACTTGAATTCTAACAAAGAACACAATTCTAACATTTTACAACATCACAAAATGCTAAACTCCAACTCAAACCTAGATCTCCTAGACCGCGAGGAGAATGACCTAAAGATCACAAAAGCTAAACAGACGTTCAGATCCGCATCACAATAAGCAACTTCCCTCTATTAGATCACAATTTGTAGGGGGTGACAAACGGGCCGCGGTCGACACACTTATCGGTCAGTTTCGTTCATTCATTCATTCAGTGTAGATATTTCTGAGAGGAAAATAATGTCAGTGGTGACATGAATGTCGTTTTGCAAAATGGAGTTTACACAAAATACTTAATCATTGGAGTGTTTTATAGTTATTTCAATGATATTAGGTATAGCGTTGTGCAATAATACAGCGTAGTACTCTTTATGTAAATCGGTAAAATACAAATGAAACACTACGTATTATAACATTTTACAATCCAAAATAATGCTCCTACATTTCCTAGACCAAGTTGAGAATTACCTAAAGATAACAATAGCCAAACATTCGTTCAGATCCGCATAAGCAACTTCCCTCTATTAGATGACAATTTGTAGGGGGTGACTACCGCGGTCGACACATTTATCGGTCAGTTTCGTTCATTCATTCAGCATTTGTGATGTGGTAATT
Source organism: Apamea sordens (assembly GCA_945859715.1). NCBI lineage: Eukaryota > Metazoa > Arthropoda > Insecta > Lepidoptera > Noctuidae > Apamea > Apamea sordens. The sequence continues at coordinate 15,072,624 of OX243998.1, read as the reverse complement.
ACATGGATGGATTTTTACAGAATGGTAATAGAAAATTATATAAAATGGTGTCAACATTTTTTTTTTTTGAGTCTACAATAAATTTTTTTAAGGTTTTCATGCAACCCTATCACTAGCAACCATAGAGGGTGATTATGTATTTTTGCAAAACAAAAATCTAAGTACCTAGCAGCAGTGCGATTCTGTAACCATATCACCGTGAAAACTTAGGTGAAGTGAGCGTGGAGTGAGCTGTCATTCCAACTAATGCTAGGGATTGACACTATTGACAGCTCACTCTAAGCTCACTTCACCTTACTGTGACATTTTTACAGAATCGATCGGCTGATAATAATTGTAGCTAAATAAAGTCTCAGTAATGTGATAATTTTTATCATCCCTTATGTAAAAAAGTATTAGGAATATGGGTCTTCTTCTCGATTTAAGCACATAGCCATACAATAACTAAGTAATAGATACGTATACCCGATGCCGACCTCATCTAGTTTTAAAATATGATTGACGTGTAAAAGTGTTTGTACAAACCTACGTACAAAATAAAATCATTTATTTATTTATTTATACCCATTAGTACCTACACAGCACCTCAAACACCGGGTCCTCTAACAAGAACCATTATAATTACCATTACGTAATTTTAATTTAAACTCACATACACAAACAGCCAGATCCGGAACAACTACTTGTAAGTCATACAAATATTTGTTCCGTGCGGGATTCGAACCCACGACACGCAGCGCAGCAGTCAATCGCTTATCCACTGCGCCAACCGTGTCGTCAATTAAACGTACTAACGTAATAACGTTTCCTAGAAATCGTTATCCTAGTCTGGTCATAGTTACCCATCTCCCTTATCAAATTACACGTGCGCATAAACCATAGTCTGTCTACCTGTCTGTAGGACATATAACGCAAATATTTGTTTAGCGGGAATCGAAATCCCGACCCCCAGTGTAGCTACCCGACACCTCAGTCACTGCCTCAACCGTTCAAGAAATTTGGGATGAATTGCGAGACGTGTGAATGACCTTGTGATCATTGTGTAATGGAAAAAAAAATATTTTTATATAATAGATACGGAGGGGCTCATGGCCACGCCACACGGCTCGAGCCACACGGTTTGATTGATCAGATTAAGCTGAGCTTGCCGCGGTCGGTCCGCGGATGGGTGACCATCTTTACATACCGAGACCCCTCCGTGTTTCGGAAAGCATGTTAAGCCATTGGTCCCGGCTATCAGAAGTCCGAAAGTCTGACAACTAGTGTTAGCAAGGGGTATCGTATTACCCAGTAGGTAACTGGGTTGTAGAAGACAGATAGACAGTCGCTCCATGTAAGATACTGGTATTCAGCTGCACCCGGTTAGACTGAAAGCTGACCCCAAAATAGTAGGGAAAAGGCTAGGCAGATACACTCGTAAATAATAGACACGGAAAATTCTACCGTCTCTTTAGGAGTTGATGAATTTGATGGCAACATTAGCATTTAAAACTCACATCTTCAATAGTTCACTCTCACTACTGAAATCTCATTTAATTAGTTCGTCTGAACCTTCCCATCAAACACGAAGATGGGTAGGTAGGTACGTCAGCTCAAAACAAACCAGTGAAATTATTTATAATTAATTAGAAGTTCCGAGCAGCCGTAAACATGGCGAGTGCATTCCTAACTCGTCGACATCAATATTCAACTGAAGCGTTTATTATCATATCTCATTATACAAGTTAGTGCTTGCGCACGGAGATGTTGCCTCCTTGGGTTTATGACCTGACGACTAAACACTCAATTCAACCCTCAATACCAGTCGAAAAAAGACTTTAGTCGGTCAAAGATAAGGTGAGTTTTTGATCTGTTGTATCCAGTTGTAAGGTCGAGATTCGGTTTCGATTTACAATTTGGAAATGAGATCCGGAGGGTACCCTTTATGGGGGAAGGAGGCACGGATGGGCGCCTTGCCACTATTATTTATAAGGGTGGGTCAGTCTGCGATAGTCGGCTATGTACGTTTCGCTTAACTGCAACCGCTTACGCTTTAAGCTTATTGCAGATTGTTTTGTTATATTATTAATTAGCATATCCTGAAGTACGGGCTAGTTTGTTTTTGATGTAACAACTGTTGGAATAATTAGGGTAGGAGTTGGAGATTTTGTAGGAGCGATTCATCATTTAGAATAATGTTGACGGTAGACGTATTACTTATTTGACAAGATAACTTAATATCACGCTTGTAGTTCCCGAAGGGTTGGGCAGAGGTGTACCTGTAGTACAGTCACGAACAAAAGTATGTATACACTCGACTTTATTCAAAAGCGATTTACTCCTTTATTTTTTAAAGGATTTTTTATGTTGTTACAAACATAGCATTTTCGAACCCATAGGTATATAGGAACCCATAGGTAGATGATGTGTCGTATTTCAACGTTGCAATCGTTATTTCACGAAAAAATCGCAATTGAAAGTTGCCGAGTGTTGACATATTGGTGCTCGTGACTGTACAGTGTACCTACACCCACATTTCGCCAGTTATGTGCCATGTCATCAACCGGGCACAAATGCAGACTCGTCCTCCCAAATTCCTAATTGAATTTTGCCCGGTCTGGGAATGAAACCCAGGACCTCATGCGCAGCTGTAGCGCTTGCGACCACTAGACCCGTTAGTGAACCTTTTTTGAAAATGAACCTCCACCAGGGGCTGCAGTCTCAACATTCATAGCGATCGCTTTACGACTGAATTCGGTCGCAAACTCCCGGATTGACAGGTGTAATGTATGGAGTGACAGGACTTTGCGACCGAATTCGGTCGTAAAGCGATCGCTATGAATGTCGAGACTGCAGCCCCTGGGATTATTTTTATCATACGTCCGGTGCACTCCAGGACCTAGACTGTACCGGGCGTCAGTAGTAAGTCATTAAGTGTAAGGCTTGCAACCTTGAGGCCACCGCACAGAACCTGGCGAATAATCATTTCTCGTAAATATCGTGTAGAGATTAAGAGCCTGTACAACGGTCTACTAGCGCCACTCCTTTAAAAAAATATTATCTCGTGACTGAGAAGGAATTATGAAAATCTGCTCAATCAGCGACCTCGGTAAGTGTGTCTAGAATTTTCTAATACCTTTTATTAAGTTTCATATTGAGACACGAAGCAACTAAATACGACATATAGGAATGTGGCCGCTTTTCTTTAGATCGAATTTTGTTGCTTCGTGTTTTTATTATTTTTTTAAAGGAGTGGCGCTTGTGGACCTGTGTGCACCCTCTTAACTCTTGAAAACCCTTTTATTTCAAATCAAGTTCTAAGAAAATTTTGTCATCATCATTTGCCTAGCCTTTTCCCAACTATGTTGGGGTCGACTTCCAGTCTACATCACTGGATGCAGGTGTAGTATTTTTACATGGAACGACTGTCTATCTGACCTCCACAACCCAATTACTGGGTAATACAACACCCCTTGGTAAGACTGGTAGTAAAAAAGAGAGAGAGAGAGACAGACAGAGAAACACGCGCACGCCGCACGGCTTACAACTATAGCAAAAAGTGTCGTTCCAACTTTTGGTCTTAATTTTTTCCGTCTAGCCCCCTTTCGCAACGGATAAGGAACTTCGTTCCCAAAAAAATTGTAACATCCCTTTTTGTTTTAATTTGCTGCCTTTAAAGTTAGAAAGAAAGAAAGAAAGAAAAAGTATTTATTGCGACTCGTACAGGATCATAAAACTAAACTAAACAGAGTTAAAAATAAAAAATAAAACAAATTGTATAAAAAATTAAAAAAAGGAAAAAAAAAAATGAAACAGAGAGTCCTATACGAGGCCAAAAGGCTCCTATCTCAGCATGATGCTTCGACATTTAAAAAAAATAAATGTCGAAGCGCTGGTATTCTGATAGGGCCCGCTGTGATGTCACGGGCAATCACAGTAATAAATAAATAATAAAATAGATATAATATTATGTATAGTATTAGCAATAAAATAAATATTATTTATTTTTAAAGTTCGTTTCCAGATATACTAGTATTACGAGCAAAGCATTATTACAAAGGCATATACATAGAACCAAGCACGCTTTTGTTTTGACGGGCCACCTACTGTTCGTTCGGGTATCAGCTTACACCCTGTTCCTAAATAGGACAAATTGCGGAACAAGTGATTTGCTTGACCGCGTGCTTGGGTTAACTTAAAGCTAAGTGAATTTTATCAACTTCTGTCTCCTGTTAAAAGCCTACTAATATCATAAACGTGAAAGTTTTGTAAGGATGGAAGGGTGGATGTTTGTTACTCTTTCACGCAAAAACTACTGAACGGATTTGGATGAAAATTAGCACACATATAGTTTATAACCAGGATTAATATGTATGATACTTTTTATCCCGATATTCCCACGGAATCGAAACGTATGCGGGTGAAACCGCGGGGCGCAGCTAGTGTAATGTAAATATAAGTTTGTAATTGATACTATGGTACCTTAATGAATTCTAAAGACGTTCCCAATTGTGTGTGAAGAACAGTTTCTTCGTCTTTATTCGTGGAAGGCATAAAGGAGTTAGAAATCAGATAGATGCAACTAAATCAACATAATTATTATAAACTAACTTCCACACGCGGATTCGCCCCACGGTATGTGGATAAAAAGTATGTCCTTCCCCAGAGTTCAAACTATCCCCATACCAAATTTCATTAAAATCGGTCCGGCTGTTTCAGAGATTAACCGGAACAAACAGACAGACTTTTTTTTTTGTAATAAGTTCCCTATATTTTCATATGCATTTAGTAAAAACGCTGTTAAAGTAGGTACACCAGATAATTCAATTTTAGTTATTTATATAGATGTGACTGCGCAACGGATTTTGATGCGTTTTGTTCCATCATTTAGAATTGATTCCGGAAGTTATGTGTATAATACATTGATATTAATAACGAAATCTCGATGTTTTGTCCGATCGTGAAAACCCTGCAAAGTAGAGGTAGATCGAACAGAGTAGTGGTGATGAATAGATTATACAAAGTAAAGCGCCTGGCTGGGTTCGAACCCACGACCAACTCATAAGTCGTAACCGTTACCACTTGCTCTCATAAACGGTGAAGAAAAGCATCGTGAGGAAACCGGCATGTGCTAGAACCAAAAATTCTAGCCATGTGACATCTACCAACCCGCACTGGGCCCGCGTGGTGGATTACGGTTGACTCCCTCGCACAGAGAGGAGGCCTGTATCTCAGCAGTGGAAACATTATAAGCTGATTATGATTAGGTCTAATAGGTATAAGATTTGCAATGAAAAGTGTTATGATAGCTTTTTTTTTTGTGGATTGGTAATCATCAAATGACCCCTCCCGCTCTGGGTGGAGCGGAAGGGAGTGTCAGACTCTTACTGACTAAAACCCACCCGTGTTCCTTCCTTAGCCCTTTATGTTCCAGGGCAGCGGTAACCCTTTCGGACGATCCCGCTACCGTGTTATGATAGCTTAACTCACAATTACATATATTTTATATATTGATTTTGTCTAACAAAGTTGGCACAGCAGGCAGTAGAATTATTTCAAAAAGCTCTGCATTCTGCAATGCTACAAATTACCATCTTCATTAACCATTCGTTAAGTCCATTGCACCATCACCCATCGCACCTCTATTCTGAACACTCAGTCTGCTCGACTCTTAGTCTGAAATCTATCAATCGTTTGCCTAATCGATTTGTTGGTACATAAAAAGAAATGGCTGCGTGTAAAAGGTCGATGTCATAGCGACATCGTAGCGAATCGTCTAATACCTCAATCCGTCTAAATCCGTGGGAATCGAGAAAACTTTGGACAATAAACACACGTGGGTAAGTGGCATGTACAGGTGTTTACGGAGATTTAAGTGGTGTCTATCATTAGTACCTCAAAATTGTAAAAAGCGTGTAGTAGGTAATGTGTGCAAGCAATCATTGATCATGTAACTGTCGGTTTGGCGAAGATTAATATAGAAATATCGACTACCAGTGAGAAAGCTAGACGAACTTTATAAATTTCATAAAAGTAAATGGACGGACTTCTAATACTAAACTAACAAACTATAATAAAAATATAATATCCTAATCCTAACCTAACAATTAACAAAAACAACTATAAACAAACTAAAATATGGCGTCGAAATATTCCTCCGCATCGCTGTCGACTGGTAATGTACCCAAGAGACTGGCGGCATTACCACGTTGTATAGCAATACAGCAGGGGTGGCCCAGTGGTAACAGCTGCGACTTACGAGCTGTAGGTCATAGGTTCGAACCCAGACAAGCGCTTTACTTTGTGTAAATCATTTCATCACTACTGCTCTCTAAACGGTGAAGGAAAACAACGTGAGTAAACCGTTATGTCGTAGAACCAAAAATTCGAAGACATTTGTGACATCTACCAACCCGCACTGGGCCCGCGTGGTGGATTACGGCCCACTCCCTCGCACAGAGAGAAGGCCTGTATCGCAGCAGTGGGAACATTATAGGCTGCATATGCTTATACTGCAGGTAAGTAGTTCAAACTAATGAAAACTGTCTACATACAGACAGACGATCCGTCTATCCTCATAAAGTGTATTCCATTGTAACCTGAAACTCATTCAACAAATATAATCTAGAATCTGACTAAATATAATCGCACTTATAATAATTGCTATGACATCATTAATTAATATGATAGTGTTATACCAGTGAGACGTATGAAATGAGTCACCCACTGGTTCACAGTACAATTATCGGGCCAAGCCTGGTACTTATGCCAATTAATTGTTACGACTTATTTGTGAACCGGCTAAGACAATAGATAGACGTAGAATATGGAAACGAAGATGTGTTTTTTCTTACGGTTTCTTTTTATTAAAGAATGCTTTAGTAAACCTATTCAATTGCACATCATGAAAATACTAATGACCGGTAGAATTTATGTCTTGTTTGTAAATAATTTATAGTTAAATTCAAAAAACCATTTAAATAATAAAATATGGCTTCTGGAAACACTTAAACCTTAAATCATCAAAATAGATATGAAAAACCAAAATAAATTATTTTTGCTACGATTATATCGTAGAAAAAATAAAGCCGATTATTCTATGTGAATTTCACTTGCGCGATGCAGGTTTAACCCCCAAAATAAATACCACCTCGTTCACGTTCTAACCAACAGATGTCACTATTACCAATTTTCTCAAATTTTATATTTTCAAAAAAAATATTTTCTACATTTTTCTAATCGTCTTTGACACTTCTAGATCCATCAATATACTGTATTAGAACAACAATGGCGCAAGCAATTAATACTTTTATGGTGGCGCCTAAATGTGGCTGTGACTACAGAGTACAGGCTGTGTTGTAGCTAAGCTGTTTAAGGCCTGATGATAGCAGTAAGTGGTCTGATTCAGAGGTGTTAGGTGACTCATGAGTATCTTTGTTTCAGTGATATTTAGAGGACCTTGTAGTTGAATATATTACTAGTACTAACTACATAGTTGGACATCAGAATGAGTTGAGTCAGTTTTGAAAAAGCAGCAGCCTTCTAGATTAAAAACGAACGGTATTCACCAACCCTACGGACAACTGTGGTGATCTTGGCGAAATCGTCTATTCAATGTTTTAAATCTATAAGGAAATAATGATGGAATTTTTCATCATTGTTTTAACAATACTATAATTTTTTCGTCACTGTTTCATCAAGGCTTTAACCCCGTGTTGGGAAGTGGGTATTTTTTATAAGTTGTTTATGGATAAGTTTTCCTGTCTAATCCCACCTCGAATGCTAACCTGATAAGTTCCAAAAGTCAGACAAAATAAAATAGCTGAATTTTCTTCACAATTTTTATAATTATTTAAAATCAACAAGTTGCAACGAGGAGAATAAATAAAATAAAACCAAGATGACTTAGCCTTCAGGATACTGACTAAATAAATTACCAGTGCCGAGTTCCTTAAGATTTATAGACAACTAGATATACGTATATAATGGAGTACGATTCCTGAAATAGTAACGTAACCTTGTTCGACTAATTCAAGGAGGCTAACTAGTGCCCGTTTCCTATAACTTACGACTGGATGTTGGTTACGGGGAGACCCCCTTTATAACACCCTGGGAGCTTTTGTAAAAGAATGGCTTTTCGTTCGACACATAAAAAATTATAAAAAGCTACGATTTGTGTGCGTGTGTGCGATGAGCAAATGATGTGAGGTGATTTGGCCTCGGGAATTGATAGAACGTAGATAGTGCTTTTTGCCGGTCAAGTTAGCAAAGATTCTGATTTATTTATATGTCTACTAGGGGTTAGTTAGAAACCATAGAGCTGCTCCTTAAGAGCGTGTACAACGGTCCACTAGCGCCACTCCTTTAAAAAAATATTATCTCGTGACTGAGAAGGAATTATGAAAATCTGCTCAATCAGCGACCTCGGTAAGTGTGTCTAGAATTTTCTAATACCTTTTATTAAGTTTCATATTGAGACACGAAGCAACTAAATACGACATATAGGAATGTGGCCGTTTTTCTTTAGATCGAATTTTGTTGCTTCGTGTCTCAATATGAAATTTTATAAAAGGTATTAGAAAATTCTAGACACATTTACCGAGGTCGCTGATTGAACAGATTTTCATAATTCCTTCTCAGTCACGAGATAATATTTTTTTAAAGGAGTGGCGCTAGTGGACCTGTGTGCACCCTCTTAACCCCTTGATCGCCATTGCCATACACATTGTAACACATTGTAGGTTTACAAAGACATGATAATTGTGGACATACCTGAAAATAATTTCTTTAATAGTAAATTCCTCACTTTACAGCCATAGAATTTATTCATTCAGACATTCCAGACAAACCACAAGGGTCCTTAAAGCGGCTAGACGAATAACTAACAAATGAAGCGGAGTTAGCGTGTCATATCGCTTTGTTGCCAAAAACATCGAATGTTGTTAAGTTTTTGTTCGCAAGACGTCTGATTCGAACAATTAAGCGATTCGAGCGCTGCTTAAAGCTATAACCTCTCGTAAAATCTGCATAAGAAGCCAGCCTTAAGGCGGACGGCTTGCGGTCCGTTCTCTACAATGGGTGCAGATTTGTTTAGACTACATAATTCTCTTACAACTTTTATTCGGAGGCAGACCAAGATTATCTGTTTGTAAAATTACATTTGTAACGTATCTGGATTCATTATCATCATTTGCCGTAACTATTCCCAACTTTGTTGAGCTCGGTTTCCATTCTAACTGAATGCAGCGAAATATATGCTATGTATACTGATGCAACACACTATGTTACTGAAGGGCTTCTTGCTAAGTACTAACAGTCCCACGGGTCGATTGATCAGGTTAAGCTATGCTTGCCGCGGCCGGCTCCTGGATGGGTGGGTTTAAGAACTCTCCGTGTCTAGGAAAGCACGTTAGGCCATTATTCCTGGCTGTCATTCGTGGATCTTTGGCAGTCGGTCGTCAGAAGTCTGAAAGTCTGACAACCAGTCTTACCAAGCGGTGTCGTATTACCCAGTAACTGGGTTGTGGAGGTCAGATAGGCAGTCATGTAAAATACTGGTATTCAGCTGTATCCGGTTAGACTGGAAGCCGACCCCAACGTAGTTGGGAAAAGGCTAGGCAGATGATGCTGTCTGGACGTTAGGATTCAAAGATAAAGCAATTTCACACACATTATCTAATTTTGAGATATTCTTTAGTAAAAGGTGAACTAAAAGCTTTATAATTACAATGAAAGCCTGCGACCATTATACAAGAACCCTTGGCCCGTCGACTCATTACTACGGTTCCAGATTATTGTTTCAAGTCCACACAATAGGATGGGACACAAGTTCGCGCCCTGTCTACGTCGTTTCCACTGGGTCCGACACAAATTCCCGCCGCGCGCCGTGTAGGCAGTGAGCGTAATTGATAATGTTTAACATAGGTACCTATTACAAAATCAACAGTAACATTCTTTTATAACACGACGGCACGCATAAAAATTAACGGAATCTACAGCGTGTTTTAGAAATATGCGGTACAATTTGTCTCGCTAAGTCGACGTTGTCGAAATATATCGATGCAAAAATCAGTGTGTGATTTCTTTTATTTCAAGCTGTGTTTGGGCTAATTCCTTCTTCAACTACTTACTAACAAGGCATCTAATTTTTTTTAAATAATTGTTTGTATTTGCCTAACTGAAAAAGATACTGTTGAATACAACAATTTCCCTGCTTATAACGTGAATTTTTAAAAAACATGAAGCTGAATAAGATGATTTTCCTTAAAACAGAAACCTTCATCGTCGTACCCAGTGGACAATCACGAACTATTCACTGATGCGCTATTTGGCGACAGTAAGTAATTTACAGCTGGAGCTACATTGTGTCTGTACGGAGTAATGTGGCGCTTTATTACGTACGCATTTAATGAGCCCCTTGTTTTATTGTAATAACTTGTGCTGACACGTGACGCCGTATAAATAGTACTTATTCCGTTTGTAGAAGTTTCCAATTGCCAAGTACGAATGAATGAAAAAAATGAAGGTCTGCCATTTTCGTCTCTTGCGGCCTCAACCACGTGCACAAAGTCAGTTTTTATTTGACTCTGCCTTAAAGCACAATTCTTCTTTTTCAGTACAGGGTGGAATAATATTAAATAATTATATGTCAACTACACTAAACTACGACCCACTCGTATTAAATAGACGCACAAAACACTTTGTTTGCCCACAATTGATCGCTTTCAAAACCAAATTCAGCAACCGATTTGGTCCTGGACCTTACATCTACAACAAGTTATAAAATTCTCAACATATACCCGTTGACTCTGAAATCCTGCAAAATTAAAGTAAGTGATTACCTTCAAAAGCTCACGTACGAAGAGACAGAAAAATTGCTTCAGGTCCCTACTTAATAATAAGTTCTAATTTATAAAATTATCTATGTATTATCCAAAAACAAAAAAAAACAACACGAGTCCCAATGTTCCGCAATCTCACACACCCTCTCACACTCACTCATGCGCGCCCCCATCTCACACAAAGAGAGGACTGGTCTCACCCTTGCCATGCTATGTTACTTAACTTGTAAGTTTATTTCTTAATTCATTTCTTTTTTCTATATTATATTAGGCACGTACATGTAAACATTCATTAAAATACATAACTTCAATATCTATTATGTAACTCAGGGGACCTATGCCTAGTTCGGCCCCAAATACTTTTGTGTACCTACAGTAACAGACTGTAGACTAAGCACTTAATTTGTGAAATAATGTACAATTTTTTTCTCTTGAATAAACTTTATTATTATTATATGTAATTTATATATCATGGTTTCATTAATCTATTTTAATTCTTTTACCTATTGTGGTATAGTAATTTTATTTTAGGCGCATCGTCTTTACATATAATTATATAATTAATGCATGCAAAATATTGGAAAACATTTTAAAAGAGTAACGGTGGAGTTTCTTGCCCATTCTTCTCCATACGAAAACTACTTTTTGGAAGGGGCGACTTGAATCAATTCTATTTTACTGTAATTTTTGACGTTCAAAAGTGCCTCTTATCTGCCTATTTGAAATAAATGATTTGACTTTGACTAAATAATAAATAAATTTCTTTATTGCCGTAAAAACAGGTTACAGAAAAATGTGAGTCCCTGGCTCCAGAGCTAGGTTAGGGTACCTGCAGTGCGATTCTGTAACCATCTCACCGTGAAAACTTAGGTGAAGTGAGCGTGGAGTGAGCTGTCATTCCAAACAATGCATGCTAGGGATTGACACTACTGACAAACTCACATCAAGCTCACTTCACTTGAGTTTTCACGGTGAGATTTTTACAGAATCGACCGGCTGCATTCCAGGAGCCAGAAATAATATAATATAATATTATTGTGGATTTCTTTCTTATCATCATTTAAAGCAAACTTTTTCTTCTTCCAGCTTTATCAAAAGTTGTTGGAACCGCTATCTATAAATGTGACTTCTACTTAGTACTAGATCATCATCTGCCTAGACTTTTCCCAATTATGTTGCGGTCGGCTTCCAGTCTAACCGGATGCAGCTTCACCAGTACTTTACGTGGAGCGACTGCCTATATGACCTCCACAACCCAGTTACTGGGTAAAGCGATAGCCCTTGGTAAGACTGGTTGTCAGACTTTCGGGCTTCTGACGGCCGGAAACGACTGTCATAGAATGAAGTTCACGAATGACAGCCGGAACCAACGGCTTAACCTGCTTTCCGTGGCGCGGAGGGGTCTTGGTATGCGAAGATGGTCACCCATCCATGGACCAACCGCGGCAAGCATAGCTTAACCTGATAGATCGATACGTGCGGCTGTTTTTACTTAGCCACAAGCCCCTCTAATACTAGATAACCTTGTAAAAGAATATCTTTTAACTCCTTCAAAATGTATATTTTCATACGAAAGCTAAAGCGGCAATAATTAACAAGAGTAAAGCAATAATGACTACTAAGCTACCGTATTTTGAAAACTCTACTAAATTAATAACTAAAGAAACTTCTAGAGCTCATTGCAGGATAAGCGGCAATATAAACAGGGACCACCAAGGATTGTGACTATCGTTTAATCTTTAAAAATCTCTTATAAAATTATCTGATATTGAAATACCAAATCAAATTATAATATCCCTGGACATTTCACACAGCGCCATCTAGTCCCAAGCTAAGCAACCTAATGCTTGTGTTATGGTAACAAGATGGCTGATAAACTACTTATATACATTTTTTTTTGTAAATACATACATATTATAGATAGAAAAACACCCAGACTCGGAACAAATACATGTAGGTCATACAAATATTTGTTCCGTGCGGGAATCGAACCCGCGACACGCAGTGCAGCAGTCAATCGCTTAACCACTGCGCCAACCGTGCTGTCAGAAATTATGTTTATTATTTTTTCTCAAGGCGGCAATAGAAATACACACTCTGTGAAAATTTGAACTGTCTATCTATTACGGTTCATGAGATACAGCCCGCTGACAGACAGACGGACGGTCGGATGGACGGACGGACGGGGACAGACAGCGGAGGCTTAGTAATAAGGTCCCGTTGCCACCCTATGGGTACTGACACCTAAAAACACATAAAAAACCTAAATACTTAAATTAATATTAAATACTAAAGCTACACACAGTGGCCTCTAAAAGTTAGTTTACATTTTTTCCACTTCAAGTTTTACACACCACATTATAATTTAAAATTCTAGTGATTCAAATGTTTGAACTGCTATAACGTTTTTATTGGTTAATTCTGCTACCTTTAACTTATCATAAAAATAACCAATCAATCCCGTAGAAGTACCTACCTGATTTTTTTTAAGTTAAATTATAATGAGGCATCACAGTTGAAGTGTTTTCCAGTTCAACTGTGATGCCTCATTATGATTTAACTTAACAATAGCCTCCAAAAGTTAGTTGACATTTTTCATGTCAACTTTTGGAGGCTACTGTAGATACTCGTAGTAACTAGAAGCAATATAAGTATAAGTAAATCAACAAGATGTACAAACGACTACTAATACCTACTGTATCAAGCCAGAAAAAAAAAATTAAACACTTTAAAACTCCTACAAAATGAATATTTTAATACGAAAGCTAAAGGCAATATAAACTGGAGTAAAGCAACAAAGAGTATGACTACTAAGCCATCATCGTCGTGTTAACTATAAAAGACTGGAGGTGGCGCCTGATATGTGGGACCACCGGACTTACGCCGCCCGCCCTAGTGGGAGGAATTCTATAGAGGTGTTGAACTGCGGTAGTAGTTGTTTTAGGTGTGTCAGTTTTTTCAAAGCTATAGAGAATAGAATAGAATAGAATAACGTTTATTGTCTCCAGTATTACAGCTAGTAGTATTAGTACATACACAAAACTATAATACCGGAAGCAATAGAGGCGAGTGAACTACGAAAATCTGAGGTAATTTAACTTTTTAAGGCAAAACTCTTGATATTTCAGGTGTCTACAGAAGACGGTTGCTTTGTTATGCAAAGGCCTAGAAATTTTTATTTGGATCCATGGCAATTTAGGGGTTTATTAATAAACGATGAAGTGACGTGACAAACGTCAAAACTGTATGGTTAAACAGTCGCTAATCACTACTTAACTTTAAGCAACCTTTATGAATAAAGGGAATGGTGTTTATATCACTTCGTACCTATGGATTTCAGTTTTCGTCAGTCGTTTACATGGTGTTATTATTCATTCCTGAGTCCACCGTATAGGTATTTTGCCTAATGTTATTTTGTACTCAGATAAAATACGGAGCTTCTCAGTTTTTTTTTAGTGCGAAACGTTTATTATTTACGGGCGAAAACCTCTTACTGGCAACTATATTCTACTCGGAAATTCTATTTTTTGTAACAGTTGTTGTTATTTATGTAATGTAACTTATTTATAGACGCCTTGGGTTGACCTGTTAAGTCTAGAACATGTTTAATAAATTAATTAATTTAAAAAATATATTTGTAAGCAAGAACAATATCAGCTGTCTTGACAAGTTATTTAATTACATCTTAAATATTAAAAATCTTAAATAATATCATTATATGAAACACTAACTTTTAATAATCCAAATCAAAAAGACACAAATGCAAAAATAATAAGCAACCTTACCAACTCTATATAATTCTCAATTTCTCCCAAACACGTTTTTATTTGGTCCGTGTAAGTGAGTAGCGTTGTACTGTCCATCTGAGTATTGTGCATGTATGTATGTCGTGTATGGATGTTTGGATGTTCGTGTATGTTGCATACACGCTCCGTCTTTGTGGGGCGACCTTCACCTCGCGACGTTTGTTTTGCTCGTTCTTATGTCGTTCTCCTTGTTTTATGAACGATTTGTTGACCTTTTGGAGCTGTGAATGGGATTTTCGTTACTTGTATAGTGAATGGGCGAATGGGAGGTTGTGTCGGGTGGGTTTGTATGTTTGCTTTACTTTTGAGGTTTTGCGTTTCTATTTCTTATGGGATGAGGATTTTTAATAAACTGTGTTTCTCAAAGCTTCTTTACGGAAAAGTAATTGTTTGCGTCTAAATGATTTTTAGTTTGTATTAGTCGATCGTGTGCTATTTATTTCCTAATTTATGTGACTTAAAGGTATTTTGTACCGACCTTTTTTTCGTTTTTATTTTTAGTGTTTATCTGTGGCAACTTGTCAATGGCCTTCAATGTCATATTGTTGTAGAACACGGTATAAATAAACTGTAAGATTCCCGAATAGAATAATAATATATTAAAATAATTTAATTGCGGCCGATGAAAGAATGCGTTCTTGACACCTGTCAGTTTTATACAAACGAATACGTGTTTTGCCAATTTGATCTTTATTAGCTGCTAGAATTGTCGCACGGTGCTCTCGAAGATCGAACTGTAGATTGGGTGTATTTATTGCTGTTTTACACAAATACAAAAAACTAATAAGTTGTCATTTGTTTTGTTTGTAACTAAGGTACAAGTTGGAACTTTAGAAGTAGGTATGTGACACTTGATGCCGTATCAAAAAAGTTGATTATTTTCAGCGGTGCTGTTCTGTAAAGGTGAAGTGAGCTGTCAATAGTGTCAATCGCTAGCATCCAGCTGGAATGACAGCTCACTTCACCTAAGTTTCACTTAAGTGAAATTTATACAGAATAGACCGGCTGTTCTTTTCGACTTTCGATTGATTAATTATGATGACCATAATTACCATTACAAGTTATAATGACCATATTTTTAAGTAGAAAAAATATCTAGCTACGTTTATCAAAAGACAAATGACACAGTAAACCATTCATAATAATCCTACAAAACAATAATCCAACTCAAAGCAAATTACGTCCCTGTACAACAATAAAATAATAAAAGCTCACTTCCTGGCTTCGCTATTAAATCAAAGAGTACAGATAGCAACATCTAGCCATAACTCAGGTTCGGTCTCACATTACAATTTGCACTAAATTTATCATACAATAACGTTTGTATCAGAAAATTATTATTCAAATCAACCAGCATTAATCAATGCGTTGATAAAAGAAAATGCGAGCGGCGATGCTCCTGCGCAATGTAGATTGGGGATGCTGTCGATTTTTTTTTTGTTATCGATAGTTTTGGGATTTTAGTTGTCAGTTTGCTGTTGATTACCTTGCGTTGACGGCACGGTTGGCGCAGTGGTTAAGCGATTGACTGCTGCGCTGCGTGTCGCGGGTTCGATTCCCGCACGGAACAAATATTTGTATGACCTACATGTATTTGTTCCGAGTCTGGGTGTTTTTCTATCTATAATATGTATGTATTTACAAAAAAAAAAAATGTATATAAGTAGTTTATCAGCCATCTTGTTACCATAACGCAAGCATTACCATAACACAGGTTGCTTAGCTTGGGACTAGATGGCGCTGTGTGAAATGTCCAGGGATATTATTATTATTATTTCCTTTATTTAAAAGTAAACATATCAATTATATTTTTAAATATTAGAATATAAAAAGTATAAAAACATTTAAAAATATAAAAAATAGTAGCCCACCGGTATCGGGAACAGAGTCCAAGCTACCGGCGGTCAGGGCTCCAGAGAGAGGAACCTCCTGACAATGCGAGCCGTGTCCAGAAGTACCGCTTTCTGAATCAAGCCCTTGATCCAGCTGCCCAACGAGAGCCTCCTCAGGTGTTGGTCGAGGCTCTTGGCTATTAAGCCAAGAGCCTCTTATTATTATTATTATTGCGTTGGCATTGATTGTGTATTTTGCGTTACAATATAAGTAATCGTCAATCATAGTTATGTAAGGAATTAAATCTGTGTCTTTCTAGTAACTATATTTGATGTAGGTAGGTAGTTGACTAAACTCTGATTTTTAATTTCAAGACTTTTTGTCTTTCTAGATTAAAATGACAGCTACGATCGACTTTTTTTGTCAACGTGACATTATTTTGTATATATTAGCTGTCATTTTCATCTATCAAATAAAAAATCAGAGTTTAGTTGATTACATTTTATAGTACCTATCTTGTTAGTTTTATTTCATAACTTTTGCTTTGACTTTGCTTTTTTTTACCGGCTATATTTTATTTGGGTTTGCTTATATTTGCGCCTTTTTGCACCATCTATGCAGATTTTTTCAACCCGAAGAACATTCTTAAAGATGGTTGACTTCAGTTACCACATCCTTTCTTCACAGATCGAGCATGCCTATCAAAATAATATCCAAAACACATTGTGCAACAACGATACAAATTCCAAACACAAAATGATTCAAAACCACGCAACCGCCCAATGACTCACACTCATAAATCGATTCGAAAATCATCGATATCGATTGCTCCCAACACTACGTTAACCCGATGCGTCTCGCGTGGACCGACGTCGCTGTGTGCGTGCTAAAGATAATGAACTATCTGCACTAATATATTATAAAGTTCATTATAAACAATTATTTATTGTTAGCGTATGTTTATTAATAAGGCGGTCGGTACGACTACTGTGCATGTGTTGGTTGCCTTAGGGTTGGGAGGAGGTTTGATTGAGATTGTGATAAATTTCTTCCTTAAGGACTGGATCGGTTGGTTGTTTTTATCTTATGATTAGCTATCTTAAGAGTGTTGTTCTGTTTAACGATATAGCCCAACTTATAATGTGGACTGTGGAACATTTGTGCCACCTGTCTTATTTTAAGTATGCAGCGAGTATTTAATCATGCAAGGACATTTGTTTTTTTATTTCCCAGTAACGACGGTGAACTGACGGTGCCTTCACCTATCTTTATTCACCATGTATAGTTTTAGTAGTTTTAGGCCTTATTTTTCAATAGTCAGATAATTTATATCTAAGGAATAAATATTGCGGTTTGAGAGCTTATGTATAGAAATTATGTCAAACAGTTATATTTATTCTTCATAATTCTATTCTTCTTATTCTTTTTCCTCCATACCTCAGTATTCAAACAAAAATTAAAAATACTGCTAGTGAAAAATGTCAAAATGCTCAAAAATATTAATGTAGGTAGTGCTCTCGCCAACCCTACCCCGTCCTTTAGCTGTCAATGCAGCGAATATGAAAGTAAGCACAAAGCCGTTGGGTTAGATAGTGCTACTCAGATTGCACGCTGTTTTGAGCCGCAAACAAAATGTCGTACAATGCGTGTTTTGACTGCGGCCTGACGTGGTATTGACGTGTTTTTGCAGCGGTGGATAACACATACATATGGTTGGAAAATGAGGTGTTAGTTTTAAAGTTTTAGGGAAAATTAAATCAGCCTTAAAATTCTTATAATTTGTAAGAAAACACACATACAAAAAAGACAAAGATAATTATAATATCCCTGGACATTTCACACAGCGCCATCTAGTCCCAAGCTAAGCAACCTAATGCTTGTGTTATGGTAACAAGATGGCTGATAAACGACTTATATACATTTTTTTTTGTAAATACATACATATTATGGATAGAAAAACACCCAGACTCTGAACAAATACATGTATACAAATATTTGTTCCGTGCGGGAATCGAACCCGCGACACGCAGCGCAGCAGTCAATCGCTTAACCACTGCGCCAACCGTGTCGTCAATAATTATATGTGCATCGATAATTATAGAAGTCAAAAGATGCGGGAAAAGAATCTTCTTCATCATCATAATCTATAACGTTCCCACTGCTGGGACACAGGCCTCCTCTCTGTGATAGAGGGTTGGCTGTAATCCACCACGCGGGCCCAGTGCGGGTTCGTAACTGTCACATGAATTCGAATTTTTGGTTCTAGGAAATGCCGCTTGCCTCATGAAGTTTTCCTTCGCCGTTTTGAGAGCAGTGGTGATGAAATAAATTACACAAAGTAAAGCGCCAGTCTGGGTTCGAACTTACGACCTACAACTCTTAAGTCAGGGCCGTAACCACTGGCCCACCGCTGGAATCCTCTTCATGGAAGCCTGCCAGGGTAGCGGGATCGTCCGAAAGGGTTACCGCTGCCCTGGAACATAAAGGGCTCAGGAAGGAACACGGGTGGGTTTTAGTCAGTAAGAGTCTGACACTCCCTCCTGCTCCACCCAGAGCGGGAGCGGTCGCGGATGCAGCTGAATACCAGTATTTTACATGGAGCGACTGCCTATCTGACCTCCACAACCCAGTTACTGGGTAATACGATACCCCTTGGTAAGACTGGTTGTCAGACTTTCGGGCTTCTGACTACCCGTAACGACTGTCAAAGATCCACGAATGACAGTCGGGACCAACGGCTTAACGTGCTTTCCGAGGCACAGAGGGGTCTCGGTATGTAAAGATGGTCACCCATCCACAGACCAACCGCGGCAAGCGTTGCTTAACCTGACCGATCGACCTGTGCGGCTGTTATTATTTAGCCACGATTATGGCACAATTAATCCCAATGATTGGTATCTGAGAAAAATTCAATATAGTCATTCGGAGGCCCATTTGTGGATTAAATAATGAAAAATTAGAGAGATATAGAATCTCTCCAGTAAGCAACATATAAGGAAAACACGGAATAATATAAGAAACTGCCTTGCAATTCTACAATAACAAGTCACTCAATTCAATACACCTAATAAAAAAATCATTAGGTATCTATCATTCGATGTTTCTTTTGTCATACGATTTTTGGAAGTACGAAGAGAGAGATTCAATTACTTACCTAATTAAATAAACTATTTAGATTAGCAATCTGCCAAAAACTATTGCTCATCAAAAACAAAATTTTCACAAACAACCTCATTCAGAATTCATCCAGCCAATCACACATTCAGATTAGCAATTAACCGTTTTAATAACGAAATAACATCATAAAACATATGCCTACGTACGCATATGTAACAAAGCGTAGTTTTCGTTGCACAGACAGTTTAACCCCTACATTGAAGTGGTCCATTCGAAGCGCTCGATAAAAAATAAGTCCAAAAAAATCCGCACCACCCCTAGGCTCGTGCAAAAAAAGCAGATAAAAATGCGCCTGCCCCGTAATTTAAGCGTCCTACCAGTTGTCGATAACCTCGGGTAGGAAATTTTGAAAAATATTTCGTATACGTTCTCATAATCATTGCAGTTTTATAAGCTGCTGTTTTTATTTTTTAATTGGCTTTTGATTTTGATGGGTGGCTTAAAGAGCGTGGTGTGTGTCGTTTATTTTATGTCCCTTCATGTGTTTATTTTTATTATTTTACACTCTAGCCGTCAAAAGAAGGTGCGTTGGCTTTCCGTAAATAAATTGTCTGTATTGACCAGCGTCCTAATTGCGTAACACACTTTGAATCACAATATGAATGATTTTGAAAGATATTGCTAATCCATTGCTTCATGTATTCGAAAAATTTGTCTGCCCAACTACTTAAATAACGCAATGAATGTTGTTGAACTGTTAAAATGGAAGCCATTGCTACTGTAAGTGTGTTACGCAATTACTCCGCAGTACTCTCTCGACTTTTCTTATCATATGTTTGTTACTCTTTCACGCAAATACTACTGAACGGATTTGTATGAAATTTGGCAAACACATGGTTTATAATCAGGATTAACATATAGGATAATTTTTATCTCGATATTCCCACGGGATCGAAACGTATGCGGATGAAACCGCGGGGCGCAGCTAGTAGTTCTATAATAGCAAGTTCATCGTTCGTCTACTTCATCATCAATTCTTTCATTAGCGTTTCATTTACCTTTGTATGCAAGTTTTTCCCAAAAATTGTATCTGCAAGCATAAGTACTATTCTCTCCCTTTGTCTCACTTCATTCGCAATTGGTAGAGTACCTAAATACGTGTGGAACTCTGTAGCTAGTTTTACTGAGTTCTTTTCACAGAAAAGGCTTAAATTTTTACCTGAAAATGTCGGCACAGTAACCATAGTAGCAGTGCCTGTGCCTAAAAATCCATTTCCAATTTCTACTTTCAGGAAACCGTGTTATTACCAAGCCTTTGTTTGTTTATATCACGTTGGATCCTTTACGTACTATGCGAAATGAAAAGCTTTCTATAACATCCAGTTTCGAAAAAATTTATAATTTGACGTGCTAGTATTTTTAATATTTTCGAGATGAATGTTCAAAACGGGTATTTTTTCATTTTTTTTTGTGTTCCGTTTTTAATCTACATAGAAATTAATAACTATGAATTGACATACAATTTTTTTTAAAAAAAACGTTGCCGCACACTAGGAATTTCTCCTGTATCGTGGGTGTAACAAACATTTAATCTCACATACACAAACAGCCAGACCCGGAACAACTACTTGTAGGCCATAAAAACATTTGTTCCGTTTGGGAATCGAACCTGCAGCGCAGCAGTCAATCGCTTAACCACTGCACCAACCATGCCGTCTTTTTTTATTACTTAGGTATTATTTTTTATCATTAAATTGCTAACATATTTTAATTAACATAGCCATTTACATTAGAACCATCGAATCATTGATCATTGACAATATATACCTACTAGTCTACAAGAACAAACAAACATTCCGCATTCAAACAAAATCCAAAAACAAAAGTTCATCTACTTATCATAACGCAAAAAGGATGGCAACAATGCAGGCATTCACTTCATATTATAATTTATAGAATACAGTCACTTTGCAACGCTAGACAGCTGATATTTGGTCAGTTAATATTGATATTATGCGTACCTACGCATGCAGCCTCTGAGCATTCGAGGAGAATGATGTGTTGGTATTTTTGTAAATGATGATGTGATGATATTGTTTTAATAAGATTATGATCGCCCTCTTTCCGCTACCAACCTTAAAATCTAGAAAAATCCTCAAATCTAAAAGGTTCAAAATCTAGTCGCAATCTCATCTCAGCGACAATCAATTTAAAAAACTAGTAAAAATGTAGGGATGTTGGGATATTTTTGACAGATTAAGACTGAGATCAGAGGGGCAATTCTCGTTTTCACTGTCTGATCTCAGTCTCAATCTGTCAAAAATACTTCTAATTTCCCTACATTTTGACAAATGTTTGACATTTGTTTGTCGCCGAGATGAGACTGCGACTATATTTTGAACGTTTTAAATTACGAGAATTGGCCTTCTGACTGTGAACGTTCTTAAAATTACGAGAATTGCACCTCTGTTTTTAGCTCAAAATAAGATTTCTATTCTTATTATTGTTAAAAGCGACAACTCTGTTAAGGAAGATACATTAATTTCCTTCATCAAAGATTCTATGGGTTTAACTAAACGCATCCTAAATCTACCAATGCAGGATAGGACACAGTTTTTGTTAATTTTCGCGACCATATAAGTAGGTATACTAATCTCATCGACCTCCTTGTCTTTTCCACAATATCAATGACCCATGTCCGCTCGTCTATCCTCCCAACGATCACACAAAAGCAATACTTACCTAGTTATCTAATCTTCCCAAGACGCAACGTGCAAAAATCTTCCACGCCAAATCTCTGTCACCAATTACCAGCTGAACATACTCATACTGACCCAATAAGACGTAATACGTCGCAATAAGTGGATGAAATAGACGCTGGAGCACCTATCCAGGCATTATATGCAGGATCTCTAAACATAGTCACAATGGCTGGTCATCATTCAATTGTGCCAGTAGAACTGGCCCGTTTATCTACAATGGAGCGATCATTTTATCATTTCATTGCATTTCTTTAAGTTCATACATTATGTATGGGGAACGGGCGGTGTGCTTCTGTTTGAGTTTTGATTCTAGTAGTAATATTGGCTAGGTAACTGACGACCAGGTAGCTAAGTTTGGGATTGTATAGGCAGCCTGGGAGAGACCTATGTCCAGCAGTGGACTGGCTGAGTTGACGATTGGTTGTAATCTGACAGTAAGTGGTAGGAAGACTAGTGTGTGCCGTAAATGACCACATTTACTTGGATACGCATATCCTTCAGTACAGAAAAGTGGCTGCTTAAAATGCCTTAGATACCAACACTGCGAAGACTGAATTGGCAGATCTGAAAGTAGAGAGTAAGATTTGCACCTACTTACTTTTACACTTCACAGTGTAAAGTAAGTAGGTGCAATTCTTTTTCTTCATCATATTTTTGACTTAAATTTCCTTAATATTTTTTCGGTACTAATTGATCTAGTGAAAAGTTAATAGAGCATCTTCTCTTTCAAAAAACCAATCCCTACCGCGAAATCCTAATTTCCAGACTAAGATCTAGCCGGTACTCTTCAAGTAGAAAGAGACAAAGCATCCCACTTAGCTGCATCAGTTGGCAACGGTTGAAGGTCAGTAGGAAAATCGCAGCGACCTTACCCATCCGTCGTGATTGAGGAGCGTCGAGGGTCCTTAAGGATCGTTGCATTAACTGCATGCATGTACTGCCTACTTGGTAGGATTCTTCTTTGAGAGTTTGAAACTCGTGGAGAATTCAGCCAGTATGTATGAAAAGATGTTCTATTATCATATAACTTGGAGGATTAAGAAGTATTTATTTGAAAATACTTTTTTTAGTTTTATTTTTTTTTGTATAAAGGTCTGTAACTTTTTAGATGATCATGAATTCGATATCATCAAAATCATGGCAAGTACATAATTATGTCGGCCTCAAAACTGAATAAAAACTTTTTTGACCCATAGTTATTTTGATGTTTTCGAAATTTAGACACTTATTACCTATATGTAAATATGCACGATGGGTCGATTAAGGAGTCCGGAAGGGTATTTTCGGCTTCAGTTTAGAATCAACTATTTTACAAAGGAGCATACCTACAGATATTTTCTACTAAAAGTTAATGAGACTTTTTTTATAAATAGGTAACATCTGAAGTAGTCAAGTACCTAGTGAAAAAGTAAATGATAAAATGAAGGGTTTAAAAGACCATTATGCATTACGCTTCGCAACAGTTCATAATAAAGGTATATCTACCTACATTCACTTGTAAAAATCGTTGTGCTGGCTTGATTAATTTTTTAAAATACGAAACCAAATACAGACACAGGTAATGCGCGTAAAAATAAAATTTAAATTTATAATAAATGGCCCGATTACCAACTCGTTCTGCACTCACACATTCTAACATAATCGAGAATTTTATCGCTCCCTATCATTCGTTTCCAAATAAGTCTCATTTATAACGTGTGGGGGATGAACAAAACAAAAATTTGAATAAGGAGGGCATTATTTATCGCCGCCCCAATGAAGGCCGTTAATATGATTTTTTTTTAATAAAAAAAATGTACGTGAGCCAGCCAAACGAGGATCATGTATCATCGCTTTTTTCGGACAGTCATTGTCCTCAAAAAAAAATATATTTATTTTTTATTTATTTACAATCCACAGACACGGGAAACGGCGAAAGTATACATCAAATTAATTACTCAGTAAATTATGTTTATGGAATTGTTTTAGGTCAATGAGGAGTAGTTTGTGGCTGTTTTGCGAAAAACAAATGTTCAGATTGTTTTTTAGTTCCTAATTTCCGTAAATGTTACTTTTCTTTATCATAAAAGGAAATAAGGTATTACTGTATATGAAATGAAAGCGATGGCCTAAAGCTATATCAAAAACGAATGCAAGGTGTCAAATACAGCAAGTTATAATAATTACAATCAATACGAATGATTTACTAAAAGCATTTTAATTTATTCATTATAATTTAAATTCGCTTGCTATAACTGGACTCATAACAACAAAATAATAAAAAACGTACAAAAACAAAACACCGAACTCAACCCTTCGTGTGCCTAATTAAAAAAATTAAAAAAAAATCGCTCCCTCAGAACGCGCGTTGTCACGTTCCATATTCGCGCGTTAATTACACGTCATTCTTTTTTCAAAAAGCGCGCCAATGACGCGCGCAATTAAAGCCGTGTACAGACAACGGGAAGACGCGACATAAAGCCGGCACACACAATGCGTCCTCGGCGAAATTCGCCGCAGGGCTAGTGAAATTAACAAGGCGATTTACACTTGACACTAGGCGCCTGTTTTTCATTACTTTTCACGGCGCTGCAGTCGCTGAGCGTCTACACTTTAACAACCTATTTTTGAAATCTCTACATGCTAACAAAATGTAGTCTCAACTTATTGACTTACTGGTTGAGCAAACTTTTTCGCTCCACAAGTTTGCTATGCTGCGGCTTGTTGTGTGAAAAAGCGACTAATTGTGTATGTTCAACGGCTCGTCTCCTCCACATATCGCTGTAATTGTGTGAAATAAAGAGCTTTGTATCATTATTTTCCTGCTTTTTCTTTTGCGCTAAGAGTTGTTGAACGTATTGTTGGTGGAGTTATTATTTTTTGTACTTCAACGACGCGGTATTTGTTTTATAAATATTTGCTTTAGTTGGCGTGTGTAGGTATTTGATAGTGTTTATTTAAAATATATAGTTTATCGAATTGAAGCAACTGTACTGTGCATGCTACTTCTATATAATTTTTACAATTGCAATAAGCTATGATGAAACTTCCAACAAAAAATTTGTAAGCACCGTTCTAATCGATTTAATTTAAGTGATCAACGTTATAAGTATCCACATTTTTTAAGAAGATATTTCGAAGTATCAAATCTACTCCAAACACAGACCCATTTATTTATAAACGTTGCTTAAAGTTAAGTACCCATCAACGACTGTCATACTTTCGACGTTTAAACGTCTCAATAGCAGTCAAAGCCGTCTTTTATAGCATTAGTTTTGATCCCGTGGAAATATCGGGATAAAAATTATCCTATATGTTAATCCTGGTTATAAACCATCTGTGTGCCAAATTTCATCCAAATCCGTTGAGTAGTTTTTGCGTGAACGAGTAACAAACATCCATCCATCCATACAAACTTTCATGTTTATAATATTAGTAGGATAAAAACTTGATACATAAAAACTTTTACAAAATTATATCTTGGCAAGTCATATAAAAAAAAAATTGAGAGGGCAATACACTAAAACACCTTTTGGAATTACAAGACGAACGGGGCATAACTTTATTACAATCGGACCACAGCCTAACATAATCGCAAATGAGATGGCTTCACACTTCGAACGAGTCCACAGATAATAATTGATCACGTCACCACACGCAATGCTTAAAAAACATCAAGATACTCTCACTTGATATATTTATGGTCTGTTAAATAGTTTTGTTGTAATTGAAATTAATAGAGGCAGGTGTATGTGGCATCCTTTCTTATTGGGGTTGAAAAAGTGGTTCAAAATCAGTGTGTACAGACGTCAGCACATCAAGCTACCCGAAACTGTCAAATTTTCCCAGTCAACCTTGAACCTTAATGTTTTAACGATAAAGTTGAAAATCTATTAAAGAAATTTGACAGATTGTAGTAGCTTGATGTGCAGGCTGGCGTCTGTACTTTATTAGGAGGATTCGCGTTACACTGTGGCATTACAGTATTAAATGCTTCGTTTAAAGCGAAAGCGCCAGCGTAGGTAGTAGTAAAATTATCAATATACTACAACTCTCTAAGTTCAAATTACTTTATTGAATGAATATTTCATGAAATCATGACATTTGGGGCCAATTCTAACTAAAGGAGTTTTATTTATGGTTCTAATGATTCTAATTCTGTATAAATGTACTTATGTTACGATCGCGAATAATATAATATTTGAATCAACTTACACCCCCAACTTGTTATTTTTTTTTGTGTGTGTTTATCTTCTTTTTTATGCTTCATGTTTGCCGCAAATAAATGCATTTTCTTTCTTTTTTTTTCTTTACACTGGACTCAGAATGGCAAAAACATCAGAAAATTTGAATTTCGCACGCTACGTTAACGCATCTCCCTAAAACTATTTATTTTAAAAAGATTTTGGTTGATTTTTCCAACGCCAGATAATTTCATCCGAGGAATCATTTTGAATCGTTGACAGTTCCTCCATACAAAAACTGCCAGACGTCAATTTTTTTCGACGAATAAAACATATCTGTCGCTTGAAAAATCAGCCCCTAATTAAATTAAACGTAATAAACGGCTTTTGAACTCCATGATCAGCAGTGCAATTCTGTAACCATCTCACCGTGAAAACTTAGGTGAAGTGAGCGTGGAGTGAGCTGTCATTCCAAATAATGCTAGGGATTGATACAACTGACAACTCACATCAAGCTCACTTCACTTGAGTTTTCACGGTGAGATTTTTACAGAATCGACCGGCTGTGTCTAATGTAACTGCTTTACTAATTAATTTTGTACTACATGTATGTATGTATTCTGAGTTTTATGCATTTTCCCCATCATGTGTCAAGAAAGAACCGTACCGAAAGGGCAAAACGTCAGATTTTCGACACAGTGACCGCTATCTTGATTTTTGGTTTTCGAGTGCCCAAAAGGCCATACGTAGGTAACGTCTGTCATCATGGCTTTATTTATAAACGATGAGGCGATTAAAGTGAAGTGACGTTTATACGTCAAAAATGTATGGTTAAAGAGTACCTAGCTAATTCATATTTAACTTTAATGAACGTTTATGAATAAAGGGGTTTAGGTCCGGATGATAATCAAAGCAATGGGTAACTCTCTCATTTCATAAAACTAAATGCCTGTCTATGGCCCTTCTACTACGTCAAAGTGCAGATCAATATTGAAGAACGATCAATATCCTACCAACCCACCGTTCCCTACAAATGGATTAATCCACAAAGTTCAATATTCAACCGCGAGCCATTAACGATTACACGAAAAAAAAAAACAAGAAAAATTAAATAAAAAAAGAACGTTGCTTTTTGACGGACCTCCATCAGTCCGCGTAAACGCCACATTCGCATCTCTATTCTGCTGAAATTAGTGTAGCACAACAAAGCTCACGGAGGGATCGCCGACGGCTATAGCCATTACTTTTTAGTTTCTTTAGCAACGGAAGTAGCAGTCGTCAGTGTTCATTATTTATTCCTGTTTCGGGACAAAGGTCCGTCACTAGTATGACAAAACATTTGTGTCAAGTTTCAAGTCTTTTAGCTTTTAGGATGTTATGATTGAGGTGCTTTTGTTTTTGCGTTCGGAATTTGTCTTTACTCAGATGGTTTGACACAATAAATAAATGTTTCTTAATTTTTTTTTTGTGACGATCTAATATTTGAGGCCATTAGAGCTACAGTGGCCTGTCATTTTTTCAATAATGACTTTATTTGAAAAAACTGCTCTAAACTGTAAAAGTCATAGCGCCACAGTGGCCTAAAAATTAGTTAATTTTTTGTCAGTTAGGCCACTGTGGCTCTCATGGCCTCATTTCATCCATTGTGCTATGCAGGCCCTGGTGGCTTAGAGGTATCGGCCTCGACTCACGAGATGTAGGTCGCGAGTTCGAACCCAAACAGGCGCTTTAATTTTTGTAAATATGTAATTGCATTACCCCTGCTCTCAAAACTGTGAAGGAAAACATCGTGAGGAAACCGGCATGTCCTAGAACTAAAAATTCGAAAACATGTAACATCCACTAACCTACACTGGGCCCTCGTGGTGCATTATGGCCCATTCCCTATCACAGAGAGGAGGCCTGTGTCCCAGCAGTGGGAACGTTATGTATAGATTGTCACTCGTGTAAGCTCATCATCATCAGCCGAAAGACGTCAACTGCTGGATATGGTAGATCTAGCAGATGACGCGTCCCTCAAGCATCGCCTCAGCACCCGGTTCTGTGCTCACTGCATCCAGTGGATTCCCAAAGTAATTTACTACGTGGAAGATAATCAAACTATAATGTTCCCACTGCTGGAACACAGGACTCCTCTCATCGAGAGGGAGTGGGCTGTCATCAACCACGCGGGCCCAGTGCGGGTTGGTGGATATCACATGTATTCGAATTTTTGGTTCAAGGACATGCCGGTTTCCTCACACTGTTTTCCTTCACCGTTTTGAGAGCAGCGGTGATGAAATTAAATACACAAAGTAAAGTTTGACGGCACGGTTGGCGCAGTGGTTAAGCGATTGACTGCTGCGCTGCGTGTCGCGTATTTGTATGGCCTATAAGTAGTTGTTCCGGTTCTGGCTGTTTTTGTATGTGAATTTAAATGTTTGTAAACGCACCCACGATACAGGAGAAAAACCTAGTGGGGCAACGTTTTATAAAAAAAAAAAAGGTGTCTGTCTGGGTTCGAACTCACCACCTACTTGTAAGTCGGGGCCGATACTTGGTACTTGGTATATCATCATCATTTCAGCCGAAAGACGTCCACTGCTGGACGTAGGCCTCCCCGAAGCACCTCCACTTCGATCGGTTATGTACTTCCCGCATCCAGCGGATTCCTGATTCCAGTATATACCAAGGTGCACGTGGTTATACAAGCTGTTGTTTTGCATCCTCGTCAAATTTCAGGAGGCTGCTAGGAAAGACATAAATAATCAAAAAAAATTACGATCCCTGGTAAATAATGAATACATACTTTTTTTTTAGTTATTTAAGTTTGACAGTATTTCAAAATACACCACTTTTAAAGAACAGAATCGCGTTATTGTATCGTAAAAGCGGCCGCGTTTTTATGTGTGTGTAAAAGGGCAGTTGCAGTGCGGTCTCAGACAGGCCGCGTTTTAATATGCGTGTCCCAAAAACGTTTCCGAAAATTTTAAATAAAAATACCTACTTATTTTATTATTGATTCATGTCGAGAATCAGTAGCATAGTTACCTCCTTGAATTTGACGAGTTTGCAAAACAACACCTTGTATACTGCTATCTATTTCCAAGTTGTTGAATTCCATCCACCCTCATTATACATGCCCACGGAGACTGCAGCAGACAAAATCGTTATTGTCGAAACATAAACAGCACGAACTTATACAATTATGCTAATTTTATGTTACCCCTAATTGCTAACTTATTTAAAGAACTTTCAGTTAATACCCTCAAAGGAGGGGTTGTTCTAAAAAAACATTTTTGCCTTTAATCTCATGTAAATGTTGTTAAGAAATCCGATGAGGCTGGTCAAGCAATAAAATTTTTAATTAACTTAGATTTAAACAGAGATTTCGAAATCTCGAAGTTTCTTTTGCATGTCGCGATTTTTGATAAGTATTTTTCATGTATCTAGCAATAGGTACATACCAGGGGTACCGCACCCATATTCACGAAACCACGTGAAAATCGGAAGAATATATATTTTTTTATTTTTTTTTATTTATGTAACCAGACAGCATGATTTTTGGAAATTTATTATTTATGAAGAAAATACCTTATTTTCGTCACACAAACAAGTAGGCCAGTGGGGTAATTGCGTAACACACTACATATCAGTGGCAATGGCTTTCATTTTGACATTTCAACAACATTCATTGCGTTATTTACGTTATTGAGCAGACAATCTTTTTTTCGAACATACGAAGCAAAGGAGTAGCAATATCTTTCAAAATTGATAGTGTGTTACGGAATCAGGGTGCTGCACCCCAATCACGTGACACACTTTCAATCACAAACCCAAGGATTTTGAAGGAAATTCCTAATCCATTGCTTTAGAGGTTTGAAAAATTCATCTGCCTATAACGTAAATAACGCAATGAATGTTGTTGAACTGTCAAAATGAAAGCCATTGCGATCAATTGTCATTTTATGTGTGTTACGCAATTACCCCTCTGATAATACCCACTTAACCTAACAACCAACTTAATTAGGTGTCTTAAATAAATATCTCTTTCTTTATAAAAGAAAAGTAACCCAGTGTAAAACGTTCCATCTCATAATTAGTTCTAAACACGTGTATCTATGTAAGTAGAGTGCTTACAACCCTTGCATTGCACTTGACTGTGCAACGTAGATACGTCGAGGGTCAACCATACGTCATGGCGATGCATCGCGGTAACTCTGCAGTGCGAGGGTTAAATGTAATGCTGGGAAAATGTAGGTAAACAGTAGCTGCATTATGATACAGGCGTGTGTGTGTGTGTGTCTGTCTGCTTGTTTTGCTATGTTTTTAGGGAGAAAGTATCCAAATCTGTAGTGATTTTTGTACAAAACTAATAATATAGTAGAATAGAAGTAAATTACTATTAAGTGGCAGAAAGTGACCAGGCAGTTTTTCTGTCATGTCTAAACCTTTTTGGAACCGCTACAGTTTGAAAACTATCCAACGACATTCCCAAAAATAACACTGGCTTTGTTGTTAATAACTGCCAACTGCAGTGTAGTTTTATAAAAAAGAAATGACGATGGTTTCCCGCTAAATGCAAAAAAAAAACAAATTCATAAAATCGAATGTCAAATTCAAATGTTCCAAATTTCAAACTATCGAATTAACCGGAGGGAGGAGGCGCTAAGGTCAGGGGTACACCACCCTCCCCCGCTTGATCATTTATAATGCCAAAATGTTTTAATTAAGATGCTGTAAAATGTAATTTACATGCAAATTCGGTTTATGTTAATGTGGCGCGTATATCTGTTTGGGTGCGTGCTTGCTATCTAATTTTGCGACAGTGTGTACCGTCATTATCTTGGCTCTAATGAGAAATCTGGCGACGGCTTGATGTTTGCATAATTAAACTTGCGGTCGGGAACGTACGTTTTGATTGTCGCAGTGATAAAACACACGCTTCTAATACTTACTTATAATGCGCACAATAGGTGTGTTATATTGGTATATTCGTTTATTTTTTAGTTTAATATTTTTAACATGAAATTTCATGTAATTTAAGCTCTTTCTCATCTAAAAAACCGAAGGGTAGTTGCGTAACTCACCAACAGTAGGAATGACTTTCATTTTGACACTTCAACAACATTCATTGCGTTATTTACGTTATTGAACAGACCAATTTTTCGAACATATATTATGAAGCAATGGATTAGCAATATCCTTCAAAATGATTCAGATAGTGATTAATAGTGTGTTAGGTACGCAATTATGGTGTCGGATTTTAGAGTTAGTTTTTATAAAAATAACCTTGTTCTCACTTACTTACGTGGATATATTTAATTACATGTCATTGAAAAATGCAGGTTTACTCGACCTAAATTAACTATATCAGTTAATTTATTTTCAATTACGTATGTTAGTACCTAATCTACTTATTTAAATTCCAAGTAAGTATACCAAAACAAACCAGACTGAATAAAATTAACTTTACTTAATTAGTATAGGTATAAGGTGATCAATTCGTCGAATTCTCACTAAAATCAATTAATTAAAGACGGAATTAATTCAGGTCTGACGTCGAGTCCACAAGACATTCATTAGCACGAGAAAGAACACAATTCCGCTAATTTATTTAAAGAAAAAGGTTTGACAACCCTTCCAAATCACCCCTTTTCTTTTAGGGCTGAAGAGATGACAGAACTACATTCCTAAAAAAAGTTGGTGACGACTTAGCTTGATATTAAAACCTCCTTGCAAAGTTTTTTTTTTTAATTTATGTTAGCTGAATACTGGCCATCTATTTAATACGATTTGATTCACTGACATCCTAAACTGTTGGGTTTAGAAGCATGTTTTGCACTCGAGTTCCCTAAATAACAAAAGTGAGAACTAAAGGTTTTTTTTTGACAATTCATCCCCTGATGGGGTTAAATAGGGGGATAAACGTTTGTATGGAAGTTCGTAATTTTTGCGATGGAAAATCCCACCGGTCGGTCTGCTTGTGTTAAAATACATTGATTTATTTCCAGCTATTGAGTTATCAAAGCCTTGTTTAGCCAGTGACATAACCGGGCCTGTCATGGCGGTGCCACTAGCAACGAGAATATGTCAAACATCAACATCATCTGCCTTAATATTGATTATTATTAAATTAGTTGTGTACTTTATGTTATTGTATTTATAAGATAGAAAATCATTTAAAATCTCCTCATTATCTACACATCGTTTTTGTGCTCTTGTTGAGCGAATAATCCTACTTTTTCTACGAGTATCAAAACGATTTGATCGTTAGTGCGAATGAAGCCTAGATCCACTTATCTTCTCAACGAGTTGATCAAATCGTCCTTTTGCTAGTCGCTCAGTAGGTCCCTTCTTGAGTTTTATTGACGATATTTTTTTTTACAGGATTCAGGATTTTTATGTTATCGTGATATTTACCGTACGATAGTTTTTAGCTTATGTCAGTACTAGTGTATAAACTTATATACATAATTGAAATTGGAATCGCAATTTTTATATACTTCAAAACTTTTTTAGATAGATTAGGTCAGTTCATGAACTCAACTGAACAAACAAGGATTCACAGGACAGTACATAAATATTATATATTTTTAAACCACGAAGACTTTTCATTCGCAAAACCAACATTTTCCACTCAAAACTATTATTTTTCTTAGCCAACCCTTCTCCGCTCTTGAAGATTGAATTCGGTTAAATAAACTGAATTATATACTACTTAAATGAGTGTCAAGTCCGGTGGGGTGCAGGCGACCCCAACCCGTGAGTCACTTCAGCCTCGCCCCGAGATTCTTCTCAGATTGGCGACGAGACAATGAAGTGGGGTAAGTCTGGAGGTTGTGTTTCGTTTTTTTTCTAGAAAGTATGAGTTTTAAATAAATTAAGTTAAATTAAACTTTATTTTAGACGAAGTCCATAATTTTGTTAGTATTTTGGTTTTAGTAACAATAATGCTTATTAGTATTGTTAGTTTTCAAACCCTAATTATTTATTCAGACCTAGGACTCTCCCCACCCAGTGTCCCTGGAAGAGACAGTCCGCTCTGGCAGCGATCATTTTTAAAATGCTGTTGTTACTACCATGCAGGCGCTGTAGTAAGGAGGGCGGGCTGCTTTCTTTCGCATAATGGCATGGAAACCATCTGTGCAAGCCTCTGCAAACATTCTGTTCTTCTGTTTTGCAAGCCGTGTAGGATTTCCTATCGGAAAAAATGACTATACTTATAGGCGACGAATTTTCAAAAATCCTTCGTTATGTAAGGAGCTATTTTGTGATTTTGTTTTTTTTTTATTGCATAATTGACCAGGGCCTTGCTTCTAGACAGCGGTTTAGACTGAGCGTTGTCTGTCGGAATAAATAAATTTAAGATTTTTAACAAGTAGAGTACCTAGATGTTTCGGGTTTGGTAGGAAGCGGCGAGCATGTATACCAGATAGCCATCTAGAGTTTTTGAGTTAAAGTTGATATCCATAAGTACAGGGTAATTTTAAATATAAAAATAAAACACTGATCTACGCCTCTCCAAAATCACGAGTTGTAGTCATCATAAAAAGTTCTTTACTTTTTTTTCTACAACTTAAACATAAACCTACCCTTATCTTCTTAAAAAAAAAAAACAATGAAAGCTTGCATAGAAAATAATTTTCTCCAAAAATCTTCGTAGCCAACATTTGAGACTTACCTATGTTAAACATAATTAGGTAACCGTGAAATTTTTATTTTAACATTAGCCATACCGCAACTTACATTAAAGCATAATTTAATATTACTCAAAGCTTAAAAACAATAAAACATTCGTTTATCCCGACTCATCTTACGTCACCACTCTTAAACCAAACCTAAAAGAAAAACTCGTAAAAGTCAGCGAAAATGTTGTAAAATCCCGACTTACCCGCTTTGGGTCGCCGACAGCCGACAGCCGACAGCCAAGACAAAAGTAGGGCCGCCCTCATGAAACGAATAGGCCGGGGCGGCGAGCTTTTCTCACTCTCTTAAACGCTCTCCGTGAATGTAGTGCGAGTTAGCGTGGTTGATACTTGGAAAAATCGTGCTTTGACTTGATTTATTTCAATTCTCATCTAAATTTGTGAAGTAAGTGGGGTAAGTTTAGTGATTAATGTTTTTTTTTTGTAACACTAGTAATGACTTTGATCCTGAAAACCAATATAACATTACTATATCAATGGTATGTTTATAATAGTTGTGGGAAAATCGGGAAATCGTGCTTTGACTTGGTTTAATTTAGTTTACATTTAATGTGGAGTAGGTAAGTGTAGTGAAAGTTTAGTTGTAACAATAGTTATGGTTTTGAGCCTGAAAACAGAAATTCAACATTGCTACGAGTACATAAATGGTAGATATGTTTATAATAATTGTGGTTAATACTCGGGAAAGGCAGAAAATCGTGCTTTGAATTGGTTTCATATAATTTCCATCTAAATTACTACCTAAGTATGTAACTGTAGTGATGATTAAGTTATAACAATAGGCCTGAAAATCAATGTAATAATGCTACAAATATGTTTATGTTTACGACAATTATTGTGGAAAAAGTTTAACGAAACCATTTTTCATTGTAACGCTTTTGCTTTGATTAAATTGCGCAGGAACGTCTGCATATGGGTTTTCTTAGCAAAATGTCAAGATAGATAGAATATTATTTATTATGTACACCATACAATCACAGAATATAACATTACATAAAAAAAAATAATTACAGATATGTTAGTGTTAAGAGGCACTTTAGGTTTCTCTTATTAGGTATTAGTTCATCAGATATCGCCACCTATGTTTCATATGGCTACATAATAACTACAACAGTTACAATCATTCAAGCTCAAAATAATATTTCACAGCAGGTTTTAAAAACAAAATTAAATAATCTAATTAATTTTAATTAAAAGTATCAACCACTCTCCATCAGCGTAGAAGCGACAAGTGTCTTTTGAGTAGGCGCCGTCCGTGCGACATTGTTGCAGCTTGTATACAGCTAATATAATAATGCTTATACATGTATAATCTTCATTATGTTCTGTGTGGCTAAGGTGGGAATTTGACCTTATTTTTAAGGCTACTTTAGGTTTCAGCAGTGCGATTCTGTAACCATCTCACCGTGAAAACTTAGGTGAAGTGAGCGTGGAGTGAGCTGTCATTCCAAATAATGCTAGGGATTGACACTACTGACAAATCACATCAAGCTCACTTCACTTGAGTTTTCACGGTGAGATTTTTACAGAATCGACCGGCAGGTCGAGTGATTTTTGCTTCAGTAATAGACTTCTTTTGAATGCTAATCAATGGCAGTTCTTTCTATCTACGGGGCGTTTATCTTGCACGGCGGTGGGAGATTAACAGGTCAGTATAGTATTCTCTTCTTCATCTGTAGGTGTTGGAAGAGGCAACTATAAGATAAGTGCAGGGGAGGCAGCAGCGTCTTCGGGCATGCTAATTTCGTTTGCCAAACGTGGTGATTAGCATAACCAGCCTATAAAGTTCCCGCTACTGGGACACAGAACTCCTTATAATAATTAATTTACCACGTGAGTCCTGTGCGGGTTGGTAGATGTCACATGTCTTCGAATTTTTGGTTCTATGACATGCCGGTTTCCTCACGATGAGAGAGCAGTGGTGATGAAATTATTTACACAAAGTAAAGGGCCTGCCTGGGTTCGAACGGTTAGTCGGTGCCGTTAGCACAGGGCTACCATTGCTCTCATAATTATGGTGATTAGGTATGGTAAATTAATTTATATTTAAAAATTATAGGTAGATACTTAGAGCATACTTAGAGCATCACAGGCTTGAGGGGTGGGTCGGCAGTATCCTGCTCCACCACCACCATCAGCATCAGCTTACAGCAGTCCAC
The DNA here is from genome assembly GCA_945859715.1 of Apamea sordens. Taxonomy (NCBI): domain Eukaryota; kingdom Metazoa; phylum Arthropoda; class Insecta; order Lepidoptera; family Noctuidae; genus Apamea; species Apamea sordens. The sequence continues at coordinate 15,036,276 of OX243998.1, read as the reverse complement.
TGCTGGACATAGACCTGTGCGATGTGTGCTTACAATTTGATAGTAACAATAAATTTACATACCTAATGTGTTAACAATAAAACTAAACAAAATAGGCATGAAAAATAATAAAAAACAAAAACAAGAAATTATAAAGATACAGTCTAAGAGTTGAGAATATTATGTTTTTGTGGAGTACGTGACGGGAAGGCTCGACGAAGTCCCTGTCCTTCTCTACTCGAACATATAATTGAAGAGAACGACCCAAAATAATGTGTGACCTCAACGGCAGGACATTTGACTTACATACCTCACACTCTCAATAGAAAAATCAACCTGAGGCTGAAACAAACTGGATATTATTCCGTGAAAAGAGAAACATAAACGAAGAAATAAGAAATAAAGTACAAAATCACGGCAGTAGTAGTGTTACTATACCGTCTCTTATCCATTTACCTTTTACTCGGAGTTGATACAATCTCGCGGGAAGCGGGGTAAAATAAAAAGCCGAGGTTTCTGAGTAAGATGGCTGAAAAGAAAATTGTTTCTTTCAGTAAGGAGCTTGTGGTTAAGTACTTAATAACAGCCGCACGGGTCAAACGATTAGGTTAAGCTACGATTGCCGCGGTTGATGATGGGTGACCATCTTTACATACCATGACCACTCCGTGTCTCGGAAAGCACGTTAACCCGTTGGTCCTAGCTGTCATTCGTGGATCTATGACAGTCGTTTCGTGTAGCCAGAAACCCGAAAGTCTGACAATCAGTCTTACCAAGGGGTATCGTATTGCTCAGTAACTGGGTTGTGGAGGTCAGATAGGCAGTCGCTCCATGTAAAATACTTGTATTCAGCTGCATCTGGTTAGTCAGGAAGCTGACCCCAACATAGTTGGGAAAAGGCTAGGCAGATGATGATGGTGTTTTTTTCAGTGGTCTGTTTCATGATATCTTGTAGTAGGTACTCTCGAAGTTTTCAAACCCAGGGGGTCTACTCCGAAGTAGTATCGGCCGAATGTTCGGCCGTTTCCTGCTACGAAGTTACTATTTGGTTCGGTCGGTTCCGATGCTACACTCCTACACTCTTTCGAATATTTACTATGGTCCCGACCCAACTGAGCCGATCCGAAGTTTTTTCGCATTTTTCAATAATATTCGGTTCGGCCATGTGTCGGTCCGATCCGAACATTCGCACTTTGCACTTCGGAGTAGGCCCCCAGTTCTTGTTATCTTTACGATTGTTAAGTAACAATCAAAATATTTGAAAACACAACCGCGCTAACACGCGTAGTAAGTAGGTGGGTAGTGTGAAGGGTAGACGAGCCCTTCGGTACCGGGGGTATCAAACAACGATACGATTTCTTTAAGTTTGTATTGACAGAACGTCTTTACATATTTCCGACTATACTAGCACGGACTTTACCTACCAAATATCCTGATAAAATATTTGACATCCCACTATTAGCCTGCACTACATAAGGTTGACTTTGGCGGACAAACCTTACAGTAGGTAGGTAAGTACTAGATATTAAAAGCAAAGCACGCAAACAGATCCAAGAATAAAAAAACATTCCATAGCAAAGTCCTCGCATCGGTAAACAGAACCAACCCTTCAATAGGCAAATGATTCAAAATTACAGTTAAAAAAAGGGAATAAAAAGCTCCGAACTCCATTAGAAACAAAAATAAATTGAATTACAACTCGATCGACATTTTCGATTTGGAGGCCTAACTCAATTAGATGGGAGCGCTGATGGAAAAATAAAATAAATACGAGGAACAAAAAAAAAATTAAAACAAAAAAGAGTCCAGATATAATTTGAAATATCTCCGTAAATGCAAAGTGTGAGTGCTGTTATTTTATTCAAATGAGGGCGAACTTTTTTTTTCAACCCTTTCTCGTCGCGCCATCAAAGTGGCCTGATATTCAATTAAAAAAAGAAGAGCGGGGTCCGCGACTGAAAATTAATCAGAAAAAATGCTTTTAACTAGATCTACATTTTAATGAAATTATTATTGACGAGTATTATATAAATGGAGTGCTCGGTGCCCTTTGTACGGATTGTGTTACTAACGTACCTACTTGTGCTGTAGAGACAGTTAAGCTTTTGAATTAATGTTTGAATTCGCTATGGTGATTTCCTTTTAAATGTGTTCTTATTACGAGGCGCGGTGGTGACAGCCCCTTGAGACTTCTTCCGTGTAGATTATGACGAGTTTCTGCTCCCTATGGCAATTAAAGTCATAATAATCTCTGCGATGTTCTATTGTTAGATCTCAATCAGTTTTCAGCAGCAAGGTCTGGAGATTCTAACATGAATAGGGACATAGGTAATACGGGCTGGTGTCCGCAACTCCACGACAATGCGCGTATTTTGCGTACGTATCAGCCAAAATAGATCACGGAAATCTGTCTCCTACCTAACCTGAGTAAGAATCTAATTATACAGAGTGGCAGGGACATTGACGCGCCAACTGTAACCATGAATTCTGCACATGATTCTAGATACCCCTACCATGGATTTTTTTCATCAGTTATGAAAAAAAAAAACAACTGTTTCATGAAACCTGCGCGGTCAAAAATGGAACAACTTTTTTTTATAACCGACTTAAGATTTCAACACAGAATCATGTGCTGAATCTATGGTATCGGGTTGCGTGTAGGTATGTTCAATATCACTAAAGTTGTGAACAAATCTCAACTAAATTTAATTAAACAATCATATTCATTTATTTACCAAAATAGTAGCTAATGTAGCCTTCCCAATGAATTCGCTACTGCCTGTATTCATTAGCTCAATCTAAACCCAAATGAAAATAGCCCTCGTTAGTAGTATGACAATCATAGTCAGGACTTAGCTGTCAGACTAGACCTGATAGCATAGCCCGGATATAATAATATTCTAAACGTAATCATACGGCATCATTTCAATATGCATATGAGGTCATGAAAAGTGCTTTTCCGGATACAGACATAGGAATTAATTGTTGATCTCCATAAGTTTGTGTTACACGATGGTGTAACATTGAGCCGTGTGATGTTTATTTCGTCCAGAAAGTCTATCATCTGCCTAAACTTTTCCCAACTATTTTTGGGGTCGGCTTCCAGTCTAACCGGATGCAGTTGAATAACAGTATTTTACGTGGAGCGACTGCCTTTCTCACCTCCACAACCCAGTTACTGGGAAACGATACCCCTTGGTAAGACTGGTTGTCAGACTATCGGGCTTCTGACGGTACATAACGACTGTGACAGCCGGGACCACCATGCCATGTTGGGCCCGGTCACTTGCACAAGCTGCCATGTTGAACACGGCAACTTAAAGTGATTTCCGAGGCACGGAGGGGTCTCGGTGTGTAAAAATGGTCACCCATCCACGGACTGACTGTGGCAAGCGTCTACTTTATTACTTAGCCACGAGCCTGCCTGACCCAGTAACTGGGTTGTGGAGGTCAGATAGGCAGTCGCACTACTTAAAATACTGGTATTCAGCTGCATCTGGTTAGATTGGAAACCGACCCCAAAAATAGTTGGGAAAAGGGGAAGCAGATAACGAAGTAGCCTTAGTAAGATTTGCTTTTAAATTATTTTTGGGGTAACTTTGTCCAAGTAATTAAACTAAAGACATCGCTGTGTGAGTAGATAGAGTCAGAAAATTAACAAAAAGAGCTTCCTTCGATTCTAAAACTAGTTAAGGCAGACCTAAAATATCGGTATTAGTAAAGCCCTCATCATCATCTATCTCCTGTCCTCAATTTATTGAGGATCGGCGCAACATGTCGATTTCTTCCATAATTCTCTTGTCTTCATCTCGGTAGTCACCCCCTTTCTAGATATATCATCTTGCACACAGTCCATCTATTGTTTCTTTGATCTTACCCCTACTCTTATAGCCATTACATTCATACTCAAAACTTTTCTCGCTCATTCCTCCGCAACGATTCCAACACAAGTGTTTAAAACCCTCAACATCGATAAACATGAAACTTGAATCGTAACAACACTGCTAAAACTTATCAACACGTACGCTAATCATTACACTTCGGTGTGACACGCGCCCTCTGTAATTCAAGCGTCGACTCGCCGTACATTATTATTCACCGACGAAACGAAATGAATTCGTTTTTATTCAAACGCCAGAATGATATAATTAAAATTTGAATACAAGATTAACTCGAGAAAAATTCAATATCGAATTTACGCGTCCGGGATTATTCGGTAAAAGGATTGAGTTTGTCTGTGGTGTGCTTTTGTAAGTTGAAATTTTAAATAGGATAGATGCTTATTAGTTGGCAGTGCGTAGGTATGCTAGTTTTTATACCTGACTGTGTTAAATGTGTATGTTCACTAAAAGCACGTAGTTTTGGACAACTTGGGAGACAATGGCAGGAACGTTAAGATTCAAAGTGAATGAGAAAGCAACTAAGGAATACTTAAGGCACCACCACCACCACCAACCACCGCCTTAAAAAGGTGGCTAGGGCAGATTGGATGCGGAAGGCGGAAAGCGGAGGACAGGGTGTTGTGGCGCAGCCTGGGCGAGACCTATGTCCAGCAGTGGACTTATTGGTTGATTGTATTAAGAAATAGTTGGTTACTTTTTCTAGTGTCTTTGTTAGAGAAAGACTTGTTCTTGATATTTCAAGCAAAGCCGATGACGAAAAAACAGAACATAGACAACAACGACGTCATGCAGAAACTTTTCCTTTTACGACTTTCCTTCACATCACATGCTCATACTATAATACTTGTCGACACAACGTATCATCATTATTAACTAAAACGGATCACGATAGAAGGTTCTCGAAATACGTATCCAAAGCCCAATTTTCCTTTCCAGGAAAGCAGATGACCTCCCGGTTTCCACGCAAACACATTAGCTGCGATCAGTGATATACGCACAAGTAGTGGCGTATGTAACTATGTAGCAGGCACGAAAGGGTGAAAGGTCATCTTGATGCATGATTTAATTTAGTTAATGACGTCATTGGAATATTTTTTTTTTGTAACTTTTAATAAGGATACAGTTTAATGACGTGAAGAGTGAAAAAAGTGATTATAATTTTTTTTTTCGTAACTATTGATGTTGTGTTTTACCTTCTTTGAATCATTCTGCCGTAAAGCCGTGGTAATTAGTAAAGAACAGCGTGATTTTAATTAGTGTAATTAACCATTTGAATGCACTTGAAACGTATAATCTTTGAATGAATATTTTTAATGCAATTGAGGTTCATTGGGTTATTTAAAGAGTATTTCAATTTAAGTAATTAAGATTCTGCGCCACTGAACAATGCTATAAGATACGCTTTTATTTTTGCTTATAAATTGTGCACTTAAAAAATACGGATCTTCCTTTTTGTAATCGATGACTTTGAATTGAGGTTTGTTTTCATTTCGTTTTTTAAACAACAGTATTCTAGAAAAAAATTATGGTTTGAAACATTTTAATTACTTATTAGGTGCGACCGAAAAATAAAACTATCTTGAACAAAATAAAACCTTTTTCGTACAAGCGGCCAGTAACTAAATGACGTCGCAACTCCCGACTCCAGCGGCTCCGCCGTCAAATGGACAGGCACACATAAATCAAGAAGCCTCCCCCCATAATAGCAGGCTCACTCAAATCTAAGCCTAAGCCCAAAAGCCGGATTTCTCCCAGTAATACACTTAAAACGCCTGAGCTTAAATCATCGTCATCGTTTGTTGAACAAGACTCTCCGGTCACATATCAGGCCGGCGACGGCTGGCCCCAACCCCTCTGCCGTCCAACCTCCCACCCCCCAATAATTTTCGGCCTAGCCCCTCTGTAGGCATAGATTTCTAGTCTCAACGTACAAGGTGGGTGTTTTGTGTAGGCTATGTACTACGTAAATACAGAGGAAGGATATTCAGTGTATATTTGATCATTTATAGCATGTAGCCGGAGTAGATCGATACACTATGTAAGGCGCTGGAAGGTTGGTAGATGAACATCGGTTTCGGAAGCAAACTCGAAATTTAATAACTTCTCTGAAGCCTGTTCTTGTAGGTACTGAAAGATTTGCTGAACATTGAATGTACAGTCGCCAAAGGAGATAAGTAACCAGGGTCGTCGGATATAATTGAAGTTTAGTAAAAAACCGATGGATTGTTTTTTCGAATGAAATTTAATTTGATAAATTAACTCTTTGTTTTTTATTAATTAAATTAAATTTATTCGAAAACAGCCATCGGTGCCTTCACTTTTAGCTAACTAATGCATCCGGGATAATAGCAACTAAATTTCCAAATAAAATAATAATAACAACGTTAAATGCTGTTTTAATTAAAATGGCTTGCATAATGCCCACTCTTATTAAAAATCGAAACTTAATTATACCAAAAAACCTCAATATTTTTAATAAAAATTAATAAAGATTAGTTTTTAAGATGAGATGCAAATTGAATGTTATCGCTAATAGCGTTGATTGTATAATAATTTCGTGTTGATACATAATAAAGTATTGCGGTGGCCGCTGTACGCTGCGTGCGCGCCGATGGGGAGTCGTTTGCGATTTATGTTAGAAATTCGCGTGCGGCCAGCTCCATTTTTGTGCGTAACTGGATTTTGTAGGGCTACCAAGTTTGAATAGAGAAATTCGTGAAAACTAAATAATTATTTGTTAAGTCAGACCTTATAATAATAGACGTTTTCGCTTCTTATGTATTCAGAGCTGTGTTAAAACCCTAATTACTTAAAATACTTACCTATATTATTATCCTTCTACAAAATTAGCCATAATTGTATCTTTAACGAAGCAAGAGCAATAAGAAATAAATAATTGATTAATTATGTTACTGACTCATAGTAGGTACCTATCGTCTTGAGCGTAGTAAAGCAACCTATCTTACAACATCGTTTTCCGCATAAATCTTACTTAACCAACGCCAGGCTTACCTATTATAATAATTGTACTCACATACTCATACATAACCCTTAATTTGATTATGTTCACTGTGATAAACATTCATAAAAAAAAAATATTGAGCGACTATTATCTACTATTTATCGGTTTTTATTTTAGTTATAGCAAGTTTAAAGTATATTTATCGGTATAAAAAACAATTCTACTAGTGGTAACAACGTTCTTCTGTCATTATCGAGACAAGATGTCAACGAGCCGCCGTCACTCGATTCTTCGCAAGGTAAATGTTTTTATTTTACATGTTTTACATACATAAGCTAACTTTTTTATTGTTTTTATTTACTAAACAATGTGTATGCGTTGGTTTGGAATAGGTTTTACGTAATGTTTTGTGTTTTTAGTACCTTATTTTTGGGGGCAAACTTGTTTGTTCATCACAGTGAACACTGCCAAATCTTCGAACAAGTATTGTCAATTTGATACGTTCATTGTGATGAACATTGCCAAATTAGGTATAACTTTTATTTACAAATAATATGCTTTTATGTAGTGGGCTTCTACTGGGCTTGATTGTTTTTTCTGCTTGTTAACGGAATAAAATACAAGACTGCACGCATAGAATACTAGCACTTGTTCCTGTCGAGCATGCACCATCCGAAACTAGTGATAAATCCGAAAATAACAGTGATAACGAATTGCCGTCACCTTCTCCAAGCCTTGTTTCAGCTTCTGCGCCTTCCATTAATTCTTCTTTAGAACGCTTCGACATCAATAGTAGTCCCGAACCTGGGGGTCTACTCCGAAGTAGTATCGGCCCAATGTTCGGCCGTTTCCTGCTACGAAGTTACTATTTGGTTCGATCGGTTCCGATCCTACACTCTTTCGAATATTGACTATGGTCCCGAGCCAACTGAGCCGATCAGACCTTTTTTCGCATTTTTCAATAATATTCGGTTCGGCCATGTGTCGGTCCGATCCGAACATTCGCACTTTGCACTTCGGAGTAGGCCCCCAGAACATACTCAAAATGACGACGAACACGCGCGCGAGTGGTATAAATCGGATGGTTCTAACGGTAGAACCATCCGCTTTATACCACTCGCTCTTCAATTAACTCTAGTTTTGCATAAAATTTGCCCTAATACACCATCCAGAGAACGGCGAATAGTTCTATCAGCGATGGACTTATTCTTGGAACCAACCGTCGACTAAGAGTGATTTTGGCGAACCGTACCATCGGCGAAGAGTGATTCGCTATACCGTTCTGAGCTCAAACTATATATGATAATGTTCCATCATTATCTTCAATAATATCGCTTCCATCTGAGATACAATCACACCTGGTACTGGTCTTATACTCGAAAAACTAGAGCAAAAAAGCCGATAACTCCAGCTGCCAAGAAATCGAAGAAAATTCCAAAATTTTCTCTTTCTTACAAAGTCATGGAATGTTTTTCGAAATGAGATTTACATATGTATAACAAAGAAAAACAGATGACAAAATGCAGGAATGTAACATTATAAGCACAAGATCAGCCAGGCCTTCAAGATCCATCAGATGTGACAATACAGGACATTATCCTAGCACTAAAGAAGACATGGGGCGATGCAAGTTTTGCCAAAAAAATACAACTGTATATTGTATAAAATGCAATATTTGACTTGTTTTGTTACGGGAAAAATTCCTTGCAATGTTTTTTTTACATTTCCATAATAAATAATTTGATTTATTAATATACATAGTGTTTTTATTTTACCTGTTTAAATGACACTAATTTGACAATGTTTACCACAATGAACATTACAAATTACTTTTTGTTCTCAACGTATTTCGCAGTGTTCACTGTGATGAACATTGATTTCCTGAAAAACTGTAAAGAAAATTTTTTTTTGTCTATTTTTTCTAAGTTGTATTTAACCCTAGGACTTCAGAAATACATCTCATTTCATAAAATAAAACAACTCGGATCTCTGCCAAATTAAGGGATAAACTCATACCTTTTTCCCATGAGGCAAAAACTACAGAATGCCACCTGCTATACGCTCTTTAATACACCTATAGATTTTTTAGTGGTAAGACCAAATAATCTTGATGTTCAAAACAATATTTAGGTTCAATACCGTAATTACAGAAAACATTAAAAAAACTATATGTCTCGCGTAAACCTTAACGTAAAACTTAATGCACAAGTAAAAAATAATGTACATACAAAGGCGGACTTATTGCCTGAGGCATTTTCTACCAATCAAAAGTCAGTTTAAGTCAGTTTAATCTTAGCATCCCAACTATTCAGCACAGCTCAACCCTAGCAGACCAGTGGCCAAGTCCTATCGACGCTAGATTTATTCCCGCAGAGTCGTGATTTGCGAGACATTATGATAAGTGGGCGAACGGCACCCGAGCAATTAGAACACCGCATATACAGAGCTGCAAATTAAATAAATTAACCAATAGACGACGAGACAAAGTTACTGCGTTCGGCCTTGTGGCGTGCAGCGTCGCGTGATTTGACCGAAACTGAGTTATGACTGCGTAATTAATTGTGATGTGTTTTTTTAATTATTGGCTTAATTGTCATAAGAATTGGTCAATAGTTTCAAGCCATTTCATTTGCAACGTAACCGCAATGGAATGTTAAGAACGCAATCAAAAATAATCACGTGAATGCAAAAATACAAAAAAAAAAACAAAATGTATAAAGTAGGTAGGTAGGTAGGTATTCCGTACTAAAACATGCAAATAAATACTTCAAGTCAACTCTATGAATGAACAAGAGACTGAATGAACCCACAATGAAAAAACAAAACAATAAATAAATGCACCACGCAACAAAGTTATTGCACTCGGTTTCGCGTAAGGCGTGTCTCCATTGCGAGGCTGCAATATTATGATTTCGTAATTAAACGTGATATTTTGTTAAATTACTATTAGGTGCGTAATTTGAACAGGAAATAGCTCAATAACTTGCAATGTTATTATGATTGAACTGGTTTGAAAGTACGACCATTTATCATAATAATAATTATGTGATCAGTCATTTCAATAATATGCCACTTGCTTTGTTTTTTTTTTTTACCGGCGAGTAATTACACACTATCAGTAGCAATAATAGTTCAACAACATTCATTGCGTTATTTACGTTGTTGAGCAGATCAATTTTTCGAACATATGAAGCAATGGATTAGCAATATTCTTCAAAATTATTGAGGTTGTGATTGATAGGGTGTGCACTTATGGTGCAGGATTCGTGTCGGTTTTACTACACACAAACGCCATTGATCATAGTAGCGGGTTAGTTTTAGAATATTCTTGCAGCAGGTGGTTAATAAAATAACTAAAGTTGATCAAAATTATAAAAAGTATCTCTATGGTATATTAGAACACTAAGAAAATTGATAAAAATAAATATTCTAACATGGATAAACAGAAAACAAAACTACATTTACAAGTTAAGCGAAACTTCCACCATGACCTTTTCGAAGTCTCTTCGTGTATCATCACTACGTCATTTACTTACTAGCCTGTAGTCTCACCAAAGTCCTCAAAACTGCAGACCTTGCCAAAACGCATCCTATGGCCCTATCGACTTACGCAAACTGCCAACAGAATGCGGTGCTGAATACCAGTATTTTACATGGAGCTACTGCCTATCTGACCTCCACAATCCAGTTAATGGGTAACAAGATATTCCTTGGTAAGACTGGTTGTCAGACTTTCAGGCCTCCCCGTAACGACTGTCAAAGATCTATAACTGACAGCCGGGACCAACCGCTTTGCGAGGCACGGAATCTCCATATGGTCGTCCATCCACGGTCTGACCTCGGCAAGAGTCGCTTTTTCATAAGTTTATTATACCTACTAACATTCTATGGATTTCAAAAAGTCTGAATTAAAAAGTTTTTATTTTTTTTAACCGTCTGTCGTTTATAATTTAGCCACGAGCCCTTCCGCAATAGGTAATATGTACACCAGGAAAATACACTTCTAACGAGTAAATATAAAGGTATCTGAAAGTAAGCAAGTACGTACGCTATAAGAACCGTCAGTTGATTCATTACGGCGCAATTAAGCCGCCGATAAGCGTAGTAATTACGTATGCTAATCGTGAATTTAATTCGATGCACTTGTACTAAGATACTGCGGACGCGGTCGGTGGTGGCTATGGGTTTGAGATGTTTAAGGATAAGCCCTGGGGCTATTTTATAGAATAGAAAACTTATTTCAGACAGGAGTCCACAGGGTTAGTAACAGTGTTAGTGGTTACAGACACAGATATACTCGTACAATTAAAATTCAGCGTGGAGCTACATCCACCTCCGCAACATCGGAGAATCCCACTGATCTGCGATTTATGAAGCCTTCATGAGTGCCATCATGATTCCGGTCCGAAAAAGGGATGGTGCTATCGGACATGTTCAACTCCGTCTTTCGATAGCACTGGGATCATGATCGCACGAAGAGGTCGTACCGTCGTAATAATAAGATGGGGTAATATTTTGAATGGCGATTATGTTTAGACGTAAGATTGTGTGTGTTTCACTGCCAAACGGATGTCGAAAAGTAAGGGTTTACCTACTTGTTTTTTTTTAGATAGTAGTTACAGCTGATCTATTCTGGAAAAATGTCACTGTGAAAACGTAGGTGAAGTCAGCTGTCATTTCAGCTGTTGACTGTGATTAAAACTATTGTCAGCTCACTTCGAGCTCACTTCGCCTAAGTTTTCACCGTGAGTTTTTTTACAGAATAGCACTACAGTTCTTTCACAGGTTATTCTACCTCTGATTTTCCATCACCGTCAAAATCAGTGTTCTTTATGTTCACTCACATAAGGTTGCTAATGGGCTGTTGCTTGGGTTGCTGTCAGAGGTAAATTAACTAAGAAAGCTGTCTGTCATATTTTCCCAATCAACTTTGAACCTTAAGGCTTTAGGGATAAAGTTGAAAATCTATTAAAGTAATTTGTTTGATGTTTTGTCATAGTAAAATGAAGAGACTTTTCTTTAGCAGTCAAGAGTTTTGTCTGCCTACCTTTATACCGTCTCAGGATGACATTACAGGAAACTTGGTACAAGTAATTAAAAGCGGATAAAGGATAGACTACCTAATTAGTTATTTTAATATTTAAAATCTAGATTTTCGTAAAAATGGTACCTGCCTACTCGAAAGTTCTTTGAATTTTAAAAATATTTGTCCTCCGTATTTTTCAATACATGGACACCCAATCTGGTAGCTCGCCGAGCAAGTCCTTGTTTGCATTACTGGATATTACCAATATATTATAATTAAATTAAAAGTTTATGTAGTTTGTATGTGAAACTCTGTGTAGGACGCTTTTGCTGGCAACTTTATCGTCGCTGATTTCTAAAACGTTGCGATGATGAAGAACTTTAACTTGGTAGATTTACCGTAATGTGAACCAATAACTAAATATCTTTTATTATTGGACATTTGGCTTTAGTATTACTGTTTACTGGCCGCGACCTTCGAGTTGTAAGGTCGTAAGTTCGAACCCAGGCAGGCGCTATACTTTGTGTAAATTATTTCATCACCACTGCTCTCAAAACGGTGAAAGAAAACATTCTGAGGAAACCAAAAATTCGAAGACATGTGACATCTACCAATCCGCACCGGGCCCGCATGGTGGATTACGGCCCACTCCCTCTCACTGAGAGGAAGCCTGTGTCCCAGCAGTGGGGACATTATAGGCTTATTATTACTGTCTTATATTGTATGTAATGTGCAGAATAAACATTTTTTCTTACTTTCTTTAGTTATAAAATTACGAATAACGCTTAAATCATGAATTCTTACATGAATTCTAGCAATTTATTGCCTGTACTTTTCGCTAAGGTTCATGTTTTACTGAAAATAGCTTAACATTATTAACCCTTCATATCCACGAACGAACGTGGATCCACGCGAGACACAATGGATTTTTAATTACTTCTGTAATTACGCCACTCAACCGGCTAATAGCTACAAATTCGGAAAACCAACTTACAAGATTTCGGTCGTTTTCGTAGTTTTTTAAGCGGAACGCTGACCGTTTTTACTTACGTCTAAGGTATGCAGACCCCTACTATGGAAACTCTATGCTTATCAGAATGCGGTATACTTTTCACACATTAACCTACATTGTTGTAATAAAATATGTATTTATAATATTACTACCATGTCAAATCGTAGCGTATTAAATGTAAATATAATTAAATGTTGATTATAGGAATACTAATAAAACTGCAAAATGAGACCCACATTTACGACAAGTGGACCCTAAAGAGAGCATCCCTGAGGAATAAGATAACATTACGCCTGTAATTCCCAAAGGGTTAGGCACAGGCTATCTATAGTACAGTCACGAGCAAAAGTATGTAAAGACTCTGCTTTTTTCAAAAGCGATTTACCTACTCCTTAATTTTTTAATGAAATTTTATATTGTTACGAACATAGCAAATATGATTGACGTGTAAAACTGTATGTACAAACCTACTTACAAAAATAAAATCATCTATCATTTAGCATTTTCGAACCCATAGGTAATATAATAATGTGTCGTATTTTAACGTCGCATTCGTTATTTCACGAAAAAATCGCAATTGAAAGATGCCAAGTGTTGACATATTGGTGCTCGTGACTGTACAACATTTCGAGAAGGCGAGTCTATTGCCGTTAAAACGATTCCGCAGATAATATTATCCGAGGAATAGTTTTGAATTTTTGACAGTTCTTCCATACAAAACCTGTCAGACGTCAATTTTATTCTACCAATAAAAATTATCTAGAAAAAGATTGTAATTTCTAAAGATTCTAGAAAAAGATTGTAGTTTTCATCTAAACCTATCCTTTCTTTGTTTTATATTCTTTTTTTTAATTCGATTTTTTTTTTTAATTTTTTTATTTGACATAATATTATAGCAACAAAACTAGGCGAAGACACTGGTCCTTAAGATACAGTCAACGCTAGTTTAGGGGCCAGGGGATTCATACTATTTTGATGTAACCTTTTTATGTCAATAAAATTTATTATTATTATTATCTGTCGATTGAAAAATCTGCCCTAAATGATTTTTATATGTTACATGACCAGAGTTTCTTACCAGTTGCTCTTTATAAGCTCAGTATTTAAGTTAAATTTGTAACAACAAACGTAACAAATGAGAGGAAATTTTTTATGTAGGTCAAAACTCAGTGAGCCAAGCGAAGAATAAATCAACAATAACCTTGACCTCGCTGTCACCCACGAGGGTAAGTCTGCATACACACGAGCGGTACGCGTCGACGGCACTGTAGCCGTCGACACTCGTCAACGGTCGCTGTATTTCCCTGTGCCGTTGACGCGCGCGCACCGCACACTAAAACGGAAATAAATAATAATAATATAAAAATAATATCCCTGGACATTTCACACAGCGCCATCTAGTCCCAAGCTAAGCAACCTAATGCTTGTGTTATGGTAACAAGATGGCTGATAAACTACTTATATACATTTTTTTTTGTAAATACATACATATTATAGATAGAAAAACACCCAGACTCAGAACAAATACATGTAGGACTTACAAATATTTGTTCGGTGCGGGAATCGAACCCGCGACACGCAGCGCAACAGTCCGATCGCTCAGCCACTGCGCTAACCGTGTTATCTTATAATTTGCTTTATGTAACCACAGAAGCAACCTCGCGGCACCTCACAGTACAAACTAATTAAATCTATTACATACCTCGATAAGGCTGTAATAGCACCATTATATTATATTATTATTAGTCTAGTACTTAAGCGCAGTTTTATTATCTACGTCCACTGTAAACTCGTTAATTACAAACCTAATTTATTATTCCAGTCATTATGTATAATTCAAAGAACCTACATACTTTGGCTTTTGTTTATGTGTAATTTAAATATTTAATTTTATTATTTAAATGCGTGTTCATGCTCGGCCTTGGTGTGTGGTCTTTTGGTTTAACTTCTTAACTAGGAATAAGCCTACTAAGCTTATGATGTCGTTAAATCTTTTCTATATTTAAATTCAGCTAACGGTTTTCTAGCAATGAGCGCACTTCAAACATCAAGATTCATTGGACAAGCACAGAAAGAAAAGAAAAAAAAATGTTTATTTGCGGCAAACATGACGCGGAGAAAAAACAAAAAAAAGAACAAGTTGGAGGAATACATGCGTCACATCCACGCATTGCTCAGCATAATGCTACGAGTTACGACCCTATGCGAGACAGAGCCCCAGCACTGGTTTTCAGCGACAGCCGGTGTTGACGTAATGACGTCAACACTCACCGGTGCAGTATACAATGAGATATAAAGCTCAGGAGTTGAGTTTCGAAAAATCCTTTAAGGTGCACCTCTACAACCCCAGAAGAGTCTTTTATCCTTACAGTTACAGTTTTACCTATACAAGGTAGCAGGGACGTTAATACTATGGATTCAGTAAATCAGTACATGATTCCGAACCCCCTTTTTTTTTTTTTTTGAGGATGGGAAATCATCAAATGACCCCTAGAGTAGTAGTAGATAGTAGAGGAGTATCAGACTCTTACTGACTAAAACCCACCCGTGTTCCTTCCTTAGCCCTTTATGTTCCCTTTCGGACGATCCCGCTACCCTTCCGAACCCTCTTGCGTTGAAATTTTAGGTTCGATTATTAAAAAAAAAATAGCTCTGCTACACATTTTGACCGCGTAGGTACAGTCAACAGCAAAAGTAGATGATCAAAATCAGAAATTCAATACTAATGAACGCAGTTCGGAGCTATATGGCAGCTGTACTAGTAGTAAATGTTTGGTATAATTTACAATCACATACTTTTGAATCACTTCGACGCCACACAGTTCCGACGCGAACTCCGTTCATTAGTATTGAATTTCTGATTTTGATCATCTACTTTTGCTGTTGACTGTACCTATTGCACTTTTCTATGAAACAGCTGATGTCTTTTTTTCTGTGGAATTCTGTTGTCATGGTATGGACATGTGATACGGAGGATTGAGTAAAATGTCTTGAGGACAGTTTTGGGGATGAATGTCGATGGTCGATGTTCTTCTCCATAGGAACCTACTACGCTTTGGAATGGGCAACTAGCTTCATCTTTCTGACTGACCGACCCTTTGACAATTCAAAAGCCTACCTGTAATTGGTATATCCTAGGTACTAATCCTAACTTCCTACTTAATAATAATTATTATAAACGCGAAAGTTTGTGAGGAAGGATGATTGGATGAATAGATGTTTGTTACTTTTCACGTAAAAACTACTGAACAGATATTGATGAAACATTGCAGTAATATAGCTTATTCTTCAGAATAACATAAGTATACGACGGCACGATTGGCGCAGTGGTTAAGCGATTGACTGCTGCGCTGCGTGTCGCGGGTTCGAAAAAGTTCGGGAAAGTTAAAAAAAAATAAAAATTAATACTTTTTATCCCGATATTCCCACGGGATCGACATTTATGCGGGTGCAACCGTGTGGCGCTGCTAGTTTGGAATAATTGCTTTGTGTTTGAGAAGATGGTCGATCAGCAAAGAGATTAGTTAAAAATAAAGAAGGATGATTTTCCTGAGCAAATATCACACCAATATTATCGACAACACGGTTAGCGCAGTGGCTGAGCGATCGGACTGCTGCGCTACGTGTCGCGGGTTCGATTCCCGCACAGAACAAATATTTGTAAGTCCTACATGTATTTGTTCCGAGTCTGGGTGTTTTTCTATCTATAATATGTATGTATTTACAAAAAAAAATGTATATAAGTAGTTTATCAGCCATCTAGTTACCATAACACAAGCATTAGGTTGCTTAGCTTGGGACTAGATGGCGCTGTGTGAAATGTCCAGGGATATTATATTATATATTATAATATCGCGATTCCTTTAGACTGTTTATTCTTGACACGGCTGTTACAATTTCCATACATATTTTTAGGTTTTCATTTAAAAAGTTTCTTCCACGCCAACAGCAAGGAATTATATAACAAGCATTTATCCCACTGTCACCTAACAGTGTAACCACTCAATATCTCAAACAATAAAACAAAAGCAGCCAAGTGCGTGTCGGTCCACGCGGATTAAGGGTCCCGTACTTGGGATGAATATTTACGCATGCATAGTACTGATTTTATCGACCACAAAAATGAAGTTTGTATTTCTCGATAAAACTACGAAAAACAAAGGTTGTTATCGAAAATATTTCATACCTATCTCAAAAATATATTTAAATAAAAATGCCTATGCCCATGAAAAAAACACGTTTCTTGTAAAACAGTAACTAACCTATAACAGAACTCTACCCAGAAACCTAGAAACTCAACTCCCCAGACAAACTTTTTCAGTCTAAAACCGAATATTTTTAGTTTTCAACGGCGTACAACGGCGTGTGTCATAGGATAGGTAAAAGTATAACTAAGATTTTTATTTTACCATTTCATAATTTAATATTAAGAGCCTGGACAACGGTCCACTAGCGTCCTTTAAAAAAATATTATCTCGTGACTGAGAAGGAATTATGAAAATCTGCTCAATCAGCGACCTCGGTAAGTGTGTCTAGAATTTTCTAATAAGTACCTTTTATTAAGTTTCATATTGAGACACGAAGCAACTAAATACGACATATAGGAATGTGGCCGCTTTTCTTTAGATCGAATTTTGTTGCTTCGTGTCTCAATATGAAATTTTATAAAAGGTATTAGAAAATTCTAGACACATTTACCGAGGTCGCTGATTGAACAGATTTTCATAATTCCTTCTCAGTCACGAGATAATATTTTTTTAAAGGAGTGGCGCGTCCTCTAGCGCCACTCCTTTAACAAAATATTATCTGTGTGCACCCTCTTAATACCGCTTGTATAAGGACTCTTTTTAATTTTTACATGGACGATTAATTGTTGTTATAGCAGCCATAGTAGTACCTACACACTCTTTGAATTTCGAGTGTCTACCTACCTATTACAGTTCAAAACATACAGCCTGTGACAGATGGACGGACGGCGGAACCTTAGTAATAGGGTCCCGTCGGCAACGCTTGGGTACGGAACCCTAAAAAAACAAACAACAATCGCTGCAACACACACACTCGTCCTCACATTTTTATTTCATAATTCAATATTGATACCGAACTCGACTAATTGACAGTTCGAAAGTGTATACTCACTTATTTCCCTTCGATTCTGTCACCACAAATTGTTCGGAAGAAAAGCTGTTATGAAACTATTCGGTATCCATTAAAAATTAGCTGGGACGTATTAATGCACCTCAAAGCAACGATCAGTGCGGGCCAAAAATAAATTGAACATCGGAAAGGGCGGCTGTGTTGGCGTAGAGCTCGGTATGTTGCATTTGCGTTTTACAGACTCTATATTTTTATGTAAAGGGGCTCGTGGCTAAATGATAACAGCCGCACAGGTCGATTGAAGTTTGAGCTATGCTTGCCGCGGTCGGTTCCTGGATGGGTGACCGTCCAGTATCCGTTTTTTTTAACTACACTAAAATATTTCCTATTGAACAAATGGAATTTGGAAAACACAGCTGCAAAATTCAGCTGAAATTGCTGCTGAATTTAGTTGCCAAATGCAGCTGATTCAGCTGCATCTGGTTAGACTGGAAGCCGACCCCAAAATTAGGTGGGAAAAGGCTTGGCAGATGTAGGTCTTAGGTTCGAACCCAAACAGGCGCTTTACTTTGTGTAAATTATTTCATCACCACTGGTCTCAAAACGGTGAAGGAAAATATCGTTAGGAAACCGGCATGTCCTAGAATCAAAAATTCTAAGAAATGTTACATCTACTAACCCGCACTAGGCCCGCGTGGTGGATTACAGCCCACTCCTTCTCACAGAAAGGAGGCCTGTGTCCCAGCAGTGGGAACATTGTACTCTGAAGGCCAATTCTCGTAATTTAAAACGTTCACAATCTAGTCGCAGTCTCATCTCGGCGACAAAAAAATGTCAAAAACTTGTCAAAATGTAGGGAAATTAGAAGTATTTTTTGACAGATTGAGACTGAGATCAGACTGTGAACGTTCTTAAAATTACGAGAATTACCCCTCTGATTAAGTGTAGACAGATAATATTATTATTAAAGTAACAGTCAGTTACCACATTCTCCGCCTCAGCAGCGTCATGTTAGTAGTGCGGCGCTTGTAAACGCGTCGCGGTATCGTATAAATTCATTATCACTAGCTGCTACGATATGACAAACATTGTTCAGGCGACATGGTGGACTTGAAAAGATATATTTATAATAGATGAGTAAACTTCAGCTGGAAATATTCAGGTATGCAACATATCATATCATAATTAGCCTATAATGTTCCCACTGCCTTCTGTGTTCTTCTAATTACTAGCCTAAGTTCTGTTAAAGTTTATAACAGTAGCGGTCCCCCGATGGGACAACATTTAATCAAAAAATTGCATACGTACTTACGTAGGGTCATAATTTCAAGGTTATTTTTTTCTTTTTATATGGTTTCACGTTTATACCTTTTTTGTTCTATTTGTGGCAATATTTTCAATAGTTTTTTTTTTTAAATAGATTTAGGCTTTTTACATTCACACTATTTTTATTATTATTTTGTGTCGGGGGTTTTTTAAATTTTTCATTTAATTTTGAGAAAATCAATCAAATCAAAATCAAGAGAGAGCAGTGGTAATGAAATCATTTACACGAAGTAAAGCACCTGTCTGGGTTCGAACCTTGGACCTACAAGTCGTAAAGTCGCGGCAGTTATCACTGGCACACCACTGCTCCACTCTAACATAACATGACGCCTGTAATCCTTGAAGAGTTAGGTTAGAGGTGCACAGACCTATAGTACACATTGCGCCAGTTGCCATCAACCAGGCACAAGGTCAGACTCAGGGCTGCTTTTGAGAAATTCCTGTAGGAAAAACCCAATAACACTGTGCCCGACCTGGGTATCGAACCCAGTACCTCATGCTCAGCAATAGCGCTTGCAACCAACGAGGCAGTTAGTTTAGCTATAAATATTAAAAAAGCACATTGTACCTCTGTTTACAAACAATGTGTGCATACACGCGGCCGACACGCGACAACGACACAGGCTGCACCCGTCGACGAGTTGTCGACAATACTGTTTGAAAACTAATCTATTAAAATCTTCGATCAATAATAGTACTAGATTCCCGATAAGCGCTTCAAAAACGGCCCGAAAAATAAGACCACAAATACTTTTGTGGTCTTATTTCAAATTAATATGTTTTTAACCTTATTACTTAGAATTTAAGTTTCATTTTAGAATAAATGACTGAAAATTAAAAAATAGAATGATTTTATTTTCAAGCGACCTTTTAAATACATTTTGCAATGGTAATTAAACTTTATGTTTAAGCATTAAGGTTTATAATAAACTGAAGTTGTTAATATTATTAAACTTTTTTCTAAGAAATGTAGATGTTTACGTGTGTGCAAACATGGCCACTTGAGTGACTGATTTTTGTTCCTGACCCTTAATCTAGTACAGGAGTACTGTGTTGCATGACTTTGAACATTTTGAAAACGTCTGAGAAAACTCATGAATGAAGACTGAAAATTTTCAATTTCATTCCTTGTGCAATAAGTAGCAATGATTTCACTAAAAATACAGACCATGCTTGACAATACTTATTAAGATTAAGTGCGGTATTTTGGCTGATTTTTATTAACCCTTGGGACACTCTTCGGCCCACTTGTCTTACCATTTCCTCATTTCAGGGCCCTAAGTGTGCTATTACAATAGTGTCAGAATGGTCTATCATTGATTTCATAATTGTTGATTTTGACAAGCTTGGTAATCTACTAACATAATGGCGTCATTATGACTTTCCAGTGGTCAACCACTGACACTCCATTGAAAGAAATGGCATAGAATGGTAATCTCGTACATAATGATAAATGAATGACTGACTTACATAAAACACTTGACTTGTATAAAACACCAATAAATAATATGTAAAACTAAAAATATAAATGAAATCTGGCATAAATAAAGTACCTACTGGTAGTTTTTCGAAAATCATTTCTACTAACGGGTTTTATAATAATGGCAATACGACAAGTCATTATGACACAATCAATTCTATTACGAGACCATTGACCGACCAATGATCGCCATTAAGAATTTAGCAGATTACGAACTTTAAGCAAAATGACAATGGGATGGGAATGGGATCGTGTTGGAATGACGAATTTATAAAAATAGCAGACTTGGGGCCCTGTCAGACTGAAACCGAAACATGAATAAAAGAAATCCTATCAGCTATCCTATCCTATCCTGCCAACATACGTAATATTTGTCGTCTAAGGGCTAATTTTTCAATCGACAAATAATTTTTATTCGTGAAACAAAATTGACGTCCGACAGTTTTTGTATAGGAGAAGAACTGCCAAAAAATCAAATTTATTCCTCCGATAAAATTATTTACTTAATTAAAAAATAATAATTAAATAAATAAGTAATAATATTATTTAATAATAATATTATAATTTTATAAAATTATTTATTTAATTTTTACTTTTATTCGACAGTTTTTGTATGAAATAACTGTCAAAATTTCAAAATTATTCCTCGAATAAAGTTATCAGATGATTATAAAATTTGGCCCTGAGTAAAGTAATTTAAGCTACTTAAGTGACAATCGGTTTTCAACGCGTTTTTACGACTTTCAATGGGATTGGGAAGTTCTCTGGTAGTTTTTGTCAATCAAAATTTAATTGGTTTAGGGCTAAACCAAATAAAGTTCGTTTTTAAAACCCAGATACTAATTTGACAGGTGTGATGTCAAATTTCTATACTAAAAAAACGCAAACACAAAAGTCTTATATGTCAGATTAGTATCTGGGATTAAAAGATGAACTTTAATTGGTTTTAAATCTGACACAGGCACTTTGAATTATACTAATACTATCAGGCCCTTTGTTTGCATACGTTTGTCTTTCTTTTCTTGTTGTTTAAACGACGGTTTTTTCGTAAGTGTGATATGGATTACTATGGAGTATGGAATCCTGTTGACACACACGTTTTCTCTACGGTGTGATGTATAATAATTAGCTGCGCCCCGCAGTTTCACCCGCATAAGTTCCGATCCTGTGAGAATATCGGGATAAAAAGTATCATAGAGGATATATGTTAATCCTAGTTATAAACCATCTGTGTGCCGAATTTCATCCAAATCCGTTCAGTAGTTTTTGCGTGAAAGAGTAACAAACATCCATCCATTCATCCATCCGTCCATCTATCCATCCATCCATCGATTCGTCCATCCAACCATTCATCCATCCATACAAACTGTCACGTTTATAATATTATTAAAGTAGGAAGTAGGTTAAGATACGTCGTAAGTATGAAGTTTAAGTAAGACTCTCCAGACCCCACAGTCAAACCATTTTTACGGTTTTGAAGGGCTTAGTTTATAAGTTATTTAACATGCTGTGAACTTTTAATAAAATAATAATAATACCGTAAAGAAAAGGGACTTACTATTGCAAATACTATCCAAAAAACACTACACTATCACATCAAACCCTTGTACACATTTATAAAACAAACGAAAACACACATCCAATTTAAACTATATGATTATCGTTAGCCAAAACTCATAGGCGTCCATTAAAAAAAGTCCATTGCATTCATAAAAGCGGGGACGGTCATCGACCGCAAAAAACTATCGGGCACTGAATAGAAAAAAAACGTGAAAAAAAATGTGCACAAAAAAATTGTGCACACTCAAAAAGAGTAGCAGATTGTCGTGGTTTCGAACCCAGTACCGTTCGTTATTAATTCTTGGACAGCCGGCTTCGACGAACCGCAGTGGACAATCGAAAAATAAAATAACTATTATTCATTTGTGCACAGATCATGTTTACAGAGGTAGCTTCACTTGGATTTTTTAAATAGTGCGGGTAGCTGGAAAATATTATGCGTGATTGAATGAGGATAGTTGTATTGTTTATGGAATGAGTTATTGTTTGTAGTTTATGAAGGGAGTTTTCGTTTATTGTAGCTTCTTGCAGGGTGTATATGATGGCTTTGTAGTTAAGTTAGATGCTTACTAATAGAACTCTGTACTTAAAATATTCTTAAACAGGAACTACGATTTTTTCTTCAAAAAGACTTGAATATTTTGTTTACAAATCACGTTTCTAATTATTATTTTTTTATTAGAAGTTTGTTCGTATTTTATTATATTTTCAATGTTTAAGCAGACCCACCCAAGCAGCATTTTTCAGCCTACAGTTCGTTTTTTAATCCCAGATACTAATCTGACATTTAAGTCTTTTTTGTTTGCGTTTTTTTAGTATAGAAGGTTGACATTACAGCTGTCAGATTAGTCTGTGGGATTAAATAAAACTAACTATAATGAATAAAGAAATTAATGTACCTACCTACCTAAAGACAAAAGATACCCAAGATATTCATTTATTTATTTAACTTTACACGTTCAACATTACAGAATACTAGCGGCGCCCCGCGGTTTCACCCGCATAAGTTTCGGTCCCGTGGGTATATCGGGATAAAAAGTGTTAGTCCTATGTTAAATCCTGGCTATAAACTATCTGTGTGCCAAATTTCATCCAAATCCGTTCAGTAGTTTTGGCGTGAAAGGGTAACAAACATCCATCCATCCATCCATACAAACTTTCGCGTTTATAATATTATAGTAGGATAATCCCAAAGCGTTGTACAGAGCAATTTACAAACTATAAACACATACATACTCAAGTAGATAAAAGACAATAAAAAACAGGAGTAAACAATAAAATTAACAAACAAAACACAATAAAAAAACATACTCACATACATCTTTACACACATCATCATCACCATCATCTTTATAATATGTATCTTTTAGTTTTCCACAACCACCAAAGCAGTATCCACCTAGAAATCAAACCCACACTTTCCACCCCGTCATCCGCTACACCATCACCCGCTCATACTTTTTCACAATTTTGTAAATAATTAAGCTTAAACCAAAAAATGTCAATGCCAGTTGGCGACCAGCGCTGAGTGGGATCGGATTGATTACATATACGGATTTATATTAACGATGGAAGTCTGCACCATTATGATTACACCTCTTTTAAGGGGAGGAATCAGTATGATATGCCTTTACGTATATTTGGAGAGTGATGACAGTTTAGGGTTATAAAGATGTAGGTCTTAATAAAACAGCGTCCTAATTGCACATACTATCAATCTCAATCTTAATCATTTTGAAAGATATTGCTAATCCATTCCTTCATATGTTTGAAAAATTTAGCTGCTCAACAACGTAAATAACGTAATGAATGTTGTTGAACTGTCAAAATGAAACCGATTCCGATTGAATTGCTATTAGTATGTTACGCAATTAGCCTTTTTCCAACTATGTTGGGGTCGGCTTCCTGTCTAACCTGATGCAGCTGAATACCATTATTTTACATGGAGCAACTGCCAATCTGACCTCAACAGTCCAGTTACTGGGTAATACGATACCCCTTGGTAAGACTGGTTGTCAGACTTTCGGACTTCTGACGACCCGTAACGACTGTCAAAGATCCACGAATGACAGCCGTGACCAAGAACTTAACGTGCTTTCCGAGGCAGGGAGGGGTCTTGGTATATAAAGATGGTCACCCATCCACGAACCAACCGTGGCAAACATAGCTTAACCTGATCGATCGACCCCTGCGGCTGTTATTACTTAGCCACAAGCCTTCATAGTAACTTATGTACATATTGCTGTAATTTCTACAGGTAGCCAAAACAATGCTCATCCACCCAAAATAATTTCAACCGGCCATAAACGGAAAGCAATATGGCGGTTAGCCGCTGAAAATTTGTAAAAAGAAACAGTTAAAACAAAAATCCTTTGACTTCCGCGAGTTTGATTGGCTTGGGAGTTGGATTGTCCTCGATAAAGGACGTTAGGCTCGGCTCCTATCACGTGGGAACTAGATTATAGGTAGGTAGTGGTGGTGGGGAGATAGTTTGGACGATGGGCGATAAATAACTTTCTATTATCGCGTAGATATTGCACTATTCTATGAAACAGAAACCTTCTTTTTTTTTTTGATAACCTACGAAAAATTTCTACGCTATGGGGTCTAAACTCATGTGCTGAATTCATTGTTACAGTTTGCGTGTCGATGTGCCTGCCATTTTAGAGACTATACAATAGTCCAGGTCGCCTATACGCTGATTATGATGATAATAATAACAGCCTTAAAAGTACCTCTGGGACATGACTTTTAAAGAAACTTTTGATCAAAATATCGATCACTGTACTTATGTACTTACTACATGCATAATCGTGTCAGATTTAGAGAAGGGAGACACCGTGAGTGTGTCTTCCTTCTCTCAATCTATTATACTATTATACTTCTTCTACGTGTCGCTGATACGACGTACATGAGCACCACTAGATACTGTTCCCACAGCTGGGCAGAGGCTGCTGTGAGAAGGAGTCCTCCACGCGAGCCGAGTGCGGGTTGGTAGATCACTCATGTCTTCGATTTTTTGTTCTAGGACATGCCGGTTTCTTTACGATGCTATACAAAGCTGTTAGAACCACTACTATGCATCATCATTTGTTTTCATCAACTAAAAATGTTCGCCGTAGAATATTTTAGCCCCCAACAGGTAAAACCGTCCTAATCAAGATTTCTAAAGCTTTCCCCCACACGAAACAGTACACAACCGACACAATTACAAGTAATTCAGTATAAAACGGGACTTGGTATAAGTGCATTGATTATAATGAATTATTCAAGCAGCGAATATCTGTTAGCTGCCGGGCAGTATTACTTACGCGTGGGACGCTTTATTCAAATCCAGGCTTATTAAAGTTATCTTTACTTTTGAATCCATTAAGCTAACTATCAGCTAATTAATTCGTAACAGAAATATAGTGGAATTTCGTCGGTTTTTGGTTGTTTTGCGATTCTGGAATCTTGTTGCTATTTTAGTTGCAAGCTTGTGTAAACTTCTTGTGAAAGAGCAGCACCCTAATTGCGTAACAGACTACAGTAGGAATGGATTTAATTTTGACAGTTTCATTCATTCATTGCGTTATTTATTTTGTTGAGTAGACAAATTTTTCGAACATAATATTATTATAATGTTCCCACTGCTGGGACACAGGCCTCCTTTCAGAGGGAGGGAGTGGGCCGTAATCCACCACGCGGGCCCAGTGCGGGTTGGTATATGTCACGTCTTCGAGTTTATGGTTCTAGGATGACATGTCAGTTTCCTCACGATGTTTTCCTTCATTGTTTTGAGAGCAGTGGTGATGAAATATTTTACACAAAGTGAATAAGCGCCTCTCTCGCTTTGAACCTACGACCTACTCGTAAATCGCGGCCGTTACCACTGGGTTACCACTGCTTTGGAGGAGGCAATGGATTAGCGATATGCAGACCATAAATACAACCTTATACCATAATCTTTTTTTTTTCTTTTGTTTTGTAAAATGCTAGCATTTAAGAACTCTAATCTAATGTAACTCCAGGGGATTGGCGCTGGGTAGCGGGATCGTCCGAAAGGGTTACCGCTGCCCTGAAACATAAAGGGCTAAGGAAGGAACACGGGTGGGTTTTAGTCAGTAAGAGTCTGACACTCCCTCCTGCTCCACCCAGAGCGGGAGGAGTCATTTGATGATTTCCCATCCTCAAAAAAAAAAAAAAGGGATTGGCGCTGTTTATACCCGAGATACAGGTTCCTCCTAGTTCGGCTCCAGATGCTAAAACTTTTGTGTACTTTTGTTTTATCATATCACTTAAACTGTAACGTAATCTAAGTAGGTACTGTTTTTATGAAATTATTATTAATAATATCCTTGAAAATGATTGAGGTTGGTAGTGATGGCTACGCAATTAGCGCGCTGTTCTTTTAGCAATGGTGTGTTCCGTTATATGTAAAGAAAGGTGTTGAGAAACTTTCAACTCAGTCTAACTCCTATGTAAATCCCATCTGATGACACTTCTATATAGAACAGTATTCTGTGTGTTTATGGTTGCGAGATTTTTGGTGTAACTTCGGACTTAGATGCCTTCCGTCCAGATTACGATGATGAGGTAGTCTAGTGATCGCAAGCGCTACTGCTGAGTATGAGGTCCTGTGGTTCGGTTCCCGGGTGGGTAAGTGTTATTGGGTTTTGGAATTTCTCGGTAGAAGTCCAGAGTCTGGATTTGTGTCCAATTTATGGCAATAGGCTCGTCCCTTATTACAAGGGACGTGTACTATAGGTAGGTACACCCCTTTTTTTGAGTGGGAAATCATCAAATGACCTCTCCCGCTCTGGGCTGAGCGGAAGGGCGTGTCAGACTTTTACTGATTAAAACCCACCTGTGTTCCTTCAGTTGCCTGTGCCAGGGGCCACGGCATCTCTTTTGAACAACCCGCGGCCCTGGCAGGCATCGGCCCTAGCGGACCCCGTCAGCTGCCCCGTCGTGCTGACATCTCTTTGAGGCGCGCGTGGAACGCAACGCGCCGTCGACCCGGGCCTGATCCTTACCGGGCGGAGAGTTTCCCATTGCTCTCCGCCCGCAAGCCCGTCCCTACGGTGGCTGGGAGTCGGTTGTTGACTCCCGTCCAGGGCGTCTCCTGCGGCAACTAGGGGCGTGAGGGCGCAGAGATTGCCTCTCCCTGACGCGCTCCGCCTCCTCGTTAGCGAGCATTACTGCTTTGCAGAAGGAGGTAACGGCCTCCCATGCACTCTCGCTCCGTACCATGGCCTGGACCAGGGCCGGACCCGAGAGATCGCCGCCACGAGGGTAGGTACCCCTGCCTAACCTTTCGGGAAATCTAGGCGCTATGTTATGTGAGGCAGACTTATTTTTTTTTACATTATTTACAATACTCATAAACACACAGTCCTCCCACGTGAATCTTTACCTCCATAACAATAACGTTCTTCATCACTAGTTTTCTTATAGTAGTCCAATCGTGATAGGGTACACTCGCTTTAATGGTAGTTACTTAATATTAATAAATTACAAAACAGGAGCGTGTCTTAATATTTCATATTATAATTATTATGTCTCATTCGCCATTTGTCCTGAGGCGAAGCACGCGGAGATTATTATACAGTTAGTGTGTATGAAGGACACAGCAAAGGTTCTATGCGACCTTTGTAAAAAGCTGTGAACCTCCTTTACAAGATTTGACGCAAAGAAAGGGTGTCATATTAATTTGATGACATCACTAGCCGAGATATCTAGAGATTAGAACCCGTATCTTAGGTACTTTTTGGTACTTTTTTGGTCCTAGCTCTTGCCTATACCTATATACGAATAAATAAAATTGAAGTATCTGTTTATGATGTCAAAATAACAGCTTTTTACTAAATGCATATAGGTAAGTACTTACCGTATATACTTTCGTAAGTAATTTAAAAAATATTTACGAAAGTGCCTATGTACAAAACAATAAAATAATATAATATTTGTCGCTTGTTTGTTGTTTGTGTTGTATTAGTTTTGTAGTTTTTTTTTTTTTGTTTGTTGTATTTGTGATTGATGATGATGATTCTGATGAAATTTGGTATGGGACTGTTTTGTACAGTGGGGAAGCACATAGGCTACTTTTTATCGACATACCACGCAGGTGAAGCTGCGGGCGAACGCTAGTTGAAGCATAAAATCTGTAAGCTCTAGTAAGCTCTAAGCTCAAGTTTACGAATATCATGTCCATCAGAGCTAAACGTATTAAGGTTAAATAGACAACACAATAAAAGTTCTAATGCTATATGTAAAGCAATATTATTATAGTGTTGAATTTACAGATTGCAACGACGCAGTAGTAGGTAGTTAGACAATCACCTTCTAAGACCATTTCTCTAAGCCGCCTTATAACTTGCGCAAGACACCCTGTATATACATAAGTACAGTGCACAGGAGTAGATAATGAAACAGAGACCACACTTCATACCATCGCACGACACAGGGCTTTGTGTGTAGTGTTTCGGACACAAAACCATATTTTTTTACATGAATGGGTATCCATTCATATTATAATTATTATGTCAAAATAAAGTGTCATTGTATAATGACACTTTCTTATAAAGTTTCTACCGATCTATTCTCTAAAAATCTCACCGTGAAAACTAAAGTGATATGAGCTGTCAATAGTGTCAATCCCTTGCATCAGGTGGAATGATCACTCACTTCAAGCTCACTTCACCTAAGATATCACGGTGAGGATTTTACAGAATAGACGGGCGTATATTTTGTAACACCTGAGGCATCGCATGTGCGTTGTCATCCCAGAGAAAAAACTGAAATTACTAACATGTTTAATATGTAACTACACCGGCACTCACACCTTTCAAATCGAAACTCTATGTGTTGTGGAGTGTTTCCATCGCGACGCAATTGTATGATGTTTGGTCTCTGTATGATACCTACTCATGTGTCATAGATATAATCAATTCTAGGAATTTCCGGCCGTTATCGTAATAGAGTTGTTAGGCTGTAACTGTCATAACCTTGTCTGTCTTTAACATATGGATATCAATTTTGCAGACGCACTGTCTGGAATAATTAGAGATGTTCCATTGTGGTATGGTGCAGGCAAGCATCATACTGTTGGAGATGGCACGACCAATATTAATTTGATAGATGAACTGTTTGTTTTCTATTAATTACATTAAGTTTTATTCGAAAACATCCATCGGTTTCTTACTAAACTTCAACTATATCAGACGTCACTGGTTAATTATCTCCTCTGGTGACCGTACATCTATGGTAGAGTAAACAGTATTACCATCATCATCTGTTAGCCTTTTCCCAACTATGTTGGGGTCGGCTTACAGTCTAACCAGATGCAGCTGAATACAAGTATTTTACATGGAGCGACTGCCTATCTGATCTCCACAACCTAGTTACTGGGTAATACGATACCCCTTGGTAAGTCTAGTTGTCAAACTTTCGGGCTTCTGACTACCCGTAACAACTGTCAAAGATCCAGGGATGAGCGGAACCGTAATGTGCTTGATTAAATAGTATTACCAACCAGTGTTAAATAATCAGGAGGATTTTCTAGTCTGTGTCAATATCCCTGATGTATTTTTTTTTTTTAATATTTGATTTAGTTGTTGAAAGGAGCATAAGATTTCCATAATAAGTAAGTAAAATTCATAATTAAGAAAATTCAAATGTCCAAACAAAAGCACAACGTACGAAACGAAATCAACAATAACGGCTAAAATATTCATAAAACAAAATCAATATCAGCTCCCGATATAATAACTCATTAAAATACTCCAAATGCCACAACTCCGGTTCTAAAAGCAATCATTTAAAATATACCTATCTAGTTCCAACAAAAAAGCAAAATCGTGACTTATTCATACATAGCAACAAACGAGCCTGGGGCTGTCAAGCAAATCTGTCACTTATTGCGAGAGAGACAACCGCTTTCGTGGCATTAACATTTTATTAACATTTCCCGTGCGTCATTAGGGTTGAAATTTGAATATCTGTAGATCGGAAATGCACAAATTAAGCGAGTGATCTGTTCTCGTAATGAGCTGAAAGGTACGTAATGACGGGGACGGAGGACGGAACAAAACAACACTCTTGCTTACCTCAGCGACTCGGTAACGAACGGATAACCCGTTGTAAGGAGAACGCTTTCACCTCTTGGAGAACTGTGACAGTAGGAAGAAATAAGTCGTTCCATACTAACCGAGCTTCCAGAGCTAAAATTATAAAACTCATTCCCTTAATTAAAAAGAAAAGAAAATAGGAATATTTATTTGCACTAATCGTGACGTCATTATTTTCACACTTCTTTGGAGCTTTATACAGTATTTAAGTAAAAACGAAGCGCAGTTCAGTCACTCAGTCTAGCCCCAGATTTAACTAGAGTTGTCTCCTGGAATGACATGGTATGGCTTTAATTTTTCTAGAGACATCTAAAAAAAAATTATATTACGGCCTTATCTGAAACACATCACAGTCCCGCTCCCGAAATTCTCCTAAACCAAGACGATCTCGCAGGAGGCAATTGTCCTTCTTATCCACTGCTTTCCTTGCAAATCTCAACACTATAGCTGGCTAAAATAATTCCTGCCCAACTCCACCTTTACCAAACACATCTTCGAATCAAGTACCATCTTCGATATCAACATCCTGAAGCCTCCTCCATACATCCAAACCATCCAATACTCCTTATTAATAAGGAACGGTAGCTCTCAAGCGCACACAGACAGACGGACGGACACACGGACGCGGCGAGGGACATTTGTAATGATACTAAATAGTTGCGCGCGGTAGGTGCCCTGCAAGCGAGTAATGCGTTCTCTACTCGAAGAGGATGGGTATATGCGAGAGGGGATGACGCTGATTATATTAGGGAAGATTTTGGAGATGTCAGTTTTTTGGACCACTGGTGTCACTGTATTCGATGATATTGTGGTTGGATAGGGTGACTATCGAGATGAAGACTAATAGAGATGTATGGAAGTAGAAGACATCATGTTACGTCCACTTCAAATTGGAATAAATAAGAATGATGAGGTATCATTGTTTACGATTATATTATGGATAGAAAAGGGGTGACTACCGAGATAAAGACTTACAGGGAAATATGAGAAATATATCATGTTGCGCCCATTTTCAATTGGAAAAAGGGCTAGATAATAATGAGTCTCATTGTTTTCGGTTTTGTCACAGTGTTGTGTTGGGAATTGTAGGTACGTCTAGATTTAGACACAAAAGCCGCGAGTGAAATCTATCTAATAGAAGCTATGGACTGCTAAGAAATTTTGAGGATACCTTATTTCGTTTATTTATGCGGTTGTTATAAAGATGAGGCCTTGAAGCCAGAAATCCTGGATGCAGTTTTGCCCGATCAACGGTAGCTTGATGTGCTTATAAAGTATGACACGACCTTAAACTTGGTTGAACAGCACTGATAAGATAAATACAGCTATTACTATCCAGAACGACATCATTTAGCTAATCATATCGTACCAAAAGATCGATGGAGTCGTTTAATTCTAAACGGGTAAGCTGATGATGGATTGCTTGTCCAATTTTAAAACAATTGACGGAGTCCGGTCTAGTCTTGCGTGTTTAACCCGGAAATCTAGGCACTTAGCTACATCATATCATGTCCTTACTTGTTAAATCTTAGAAAGTAAGAAATAAATAAAAAGTATTTATTGAGACTCGTACAGCAGTGCGATTCTGTAACCATTTCACCGTGAAAACTTAGGTGGAGTGAGCGTGGAGTGAGCTGTCATTCCAAGTAGGTAATGCTAGGGATTGACATTATTGGCAGCTCACTCTAAGCTCACTTCACCTAACTTTTCACGGTGAGATTTTTACAGAATCGATCGGCAGGAACCTCTTTGACCGATTTCCAGCATTATAGGTACCTACTAGTTTATCCACTACATTTCCCAACTAAATGAAAGTTAACTTTAACCATCATTTTGCTGGCTGATGAATGAATAATCCTGGCTGGTGCAGGGCTTGGTGAACTCACAAGCCAAAAATCTACATCACTACCAGATCAGACAAAATAAACCCCCAAATCCGAATCGAACTACTTCGTCACCCACAAAACTCACATAACGCGGTCCAGTCAATAAGTCAGAAGCACCTATCTGCGTAATGTCTCGGCAGGCATTTACATATTTTAATGAGCACCGGAGGCCTATCTCCTAGCTCTAGGTAGGCGGCCACAGGTAGCCAGGTAGCCTGCTCAGTACTCTCACCCGCTTTGTGTGATGGATGTGGCCGATTTGCTTTTTGCTTGTTCAATGCGAGCGTTTGAGATTATTGGCATTTAATTAGACTTGTTTTTTTGTTGTAATGTGAGGCTGGTGATTGCTTAACGATGATGGTATGGGATCGTGGTGTTTGGACTTATTATGACGGATAAGTAGTTAAGGAGTTTTTGGGGGTGAAAGATTAGTTCTTCGTGATACGTAATGAGCGGACTGGGAGGACTATCACAGGATTCTACAAGGAAACTTGTTATGTCGCATGTTTGTCACATAGTGTCTGATCATGAAATCAAGGGGTTGGGGATATCGCCCAAACCTATATCTGACCATTTTGAAAACAAAATCCCGTGCACATGATGACCACAGCTGCGACCGTAAGTAAAACAGAAGAGGATCCTTTTTAGACTCGATTATATGCGCTGCAAGCAGGAATAGTCCTCACAGTGGTCAGATATAGATTTTGGCGATAGTACATCCTAATCCATCATGATCCCTATAGGTAGATACAATGATTTTTTCTGCTTTCCCGCTTTACCTCTTGTGAATGAACAGATCGAGGGCACATCGACATGAATATTCTCAAACATTTGGAGAATACCTACAACAAAAAGTTGCTGTCACTAAAAACCAGCGCTGCAGCTCTGTCTCGCATAGGGTCGTAGCATTATGCTGAGCGATGGCCGTTTTGCGTAGATGTGACGCATATTTTCCCCCAACTTGTTCTTTTTAGTGTTTGTGTTCTTTCTCTGCGTCATGTTTACCGCAAATAAACGTATTTTTTTTCTTTTCTAACTTTAGCACCTTATTTTAAACACGCTGAAGTACCAAAACCATTGACTCTAAAGAGAACCAAGCAACATTTGGACCGATATCAAATATATTCAGAAAGTAGCTGTTAACATTAGCCTAAGTGTGCTTTGGGGGGACTGTCTGATGTCTCTTGCATATTCATCGGCCGTCTGGGGGACACCGCCGATAATTAGAGAACTCTAATTGATGGTAAAATCTATGGAAGCTTCTTTTTTTTTTGGTAGGTGAGTCAGAGGGGTTGATTGCGTAGTTATCGTGGTTAGGGACTGTTTTTAGTGGTCAGAAAGTGACCAGAAGTCCAAAATTTGAAAGCTTTTGCGAAGCTCTAACTTTAGGAGACGTTCCTAATATAAATAATAAAAAGTTTTTTTTTTTTCTTTCTGCTTAGGTTTATCAAACATCGTCTTCATGTTCTACTTTCTCAATGTTACCGATCACTACCCTGAAAAGATGATAGATACACACTTTCATTCGTCGATTTCATTCGCAAATCCCAATGAACAGCAATACTTAGTATGTAGCTATCTACAGGCACACGCAGCATTTTAGAAAAAATAAAAGCTCGCGGGCTCGCAACAATCAGACATGTGACCTCAGCAACATAACTCATTTATACCTCTAGGTACATACCTGATATATGTGTTTACCCTACATGAAATTCATTAACAAAGCCGCCTAATAACTTCCCCCTACGGCCAGGGGGTGGTCAGTGGGGGGTGAGTGGGGGGGAGTTGACAAACAGCACCCTGTAATGTGCTACTGTTGAATTGCAAAAATCTCATTATGCTCTAACTGTCGTTATAGGAGTAATTAACTACCGTGGACAGGTGATGCGGTGGAGTTGTGTTGTGTTACTTTTCTTCAAGTTGGTTTGTTAGTTTGATAAATAATTGACTCGAAGTTACATACCTAGTAACTATGTTTGGGTCGGCTTCCAGTCCAACCGGATGCAGCTGTTCACCAAGACTAATAATAACCAGCCTTGTGTAATATTTAATACTTGTTTAATATTTTTATATCAACGACTTCCCAAAGGCAACGACTCAACCTATGACATTATTTGCTGATGATATTACCGTTTCAATTGCACGTAAGGACATTAATAATTATAAATCTGACATAAATAATTAACTGACATCTATAATTTCTCGGCTTGAAAATAATAATTTAAAAATAAATTTGTCAAAATCAAATATAATTCACTTTGGACAAAGATTGCATAATCCAATCTGATTCATGATAATTACACTATAAATGAAGTAACTAATGCACATTTTCTCGGTTTAATTATAGACAGTAAACTAAATTGGAGAGAACACATTGACAATTTATGTAAAAAAAATCAGTAGTCAATCATATGCTTTGTACAACTTGCTCCATCCATCAATTATGATGTGTTACTCACAGCTTATTATGGACTTGTTGAATCTGTCCTCAGATAAGGCATTATCTTTTGGGGCAACTCATCGAATAAAGATATGGCATTTATAATGCAAAAGCGATGCCTACGTGTCATGTTCGGTATCCAAAGTAGGTACTGAGCTGTAAGCCGCTTTTTACAAAGCATAAAATACTCACACTTCCGTCACTTTATATTTTGGAAATAGCCCTATTTGTCACAAATAATCCCCATTTGTTTCCTCGGATATCGGACTTTATAATACGGAATCGTCGGGACAATAGTAAAATTCGTGTTCAGCCAGCTAAGACAACGCTACTGTATAAAAGCGTTGTATGCAGAGCGCCAATAATTTATAATAATATCCCTAACTGTGTTAAAAAATTAAATACAGACCAGTTTAAGAAAACATTTTTTAAAATACTGACAGAAAAAGCCTATTACTTATAATGTAAATGATTTTTTAAGTGATAAATCACTCTGAAGATACTGACTGAATGTATTCTATTTATTTTGAATCGCATGACTATTGACCAATTTTTTTTAAATTTATTATTAATGTTGATTGTAAATTGTTGACTTGTTTATTTTATTATTCTTTACATTTTTATTTTGAAATATTATTGTCTTTCGACCTAATTTGTACAGACGCCAGCAGGTCAAGCTACCCGAAACTGTCAAATTTTCCCAATCAACCTTGAACCTTAATGCTTTAACGATAAAGTTGAAAATCTACTAAAGAAATTTGACAGATTGTAGTAGCTTGATGTGCTGGCGTCTGTACACCAGCCATGGTCAAAAATGTTGAACAAAAAAAAATACCTTGTAACACCTGTAATAAGCATCATATCATGTCTATATTATCTACATGTTTTTGCAAATAAATAAATTTGAATTTGTGTGTAATCTCGATCAACATCGAAGGGTTCTCTCAGGATAAAGCAGTAATTCGTTCTCAATTATCTCGCAAGACGTATTGTGATATCTTATGTGTTCAAGAGACCCACCGGGATTTCACCCAAAGCAGGAGTCAAATTCCTGGACCGTTACTTGTCGCCGAGATCTGAATTTTGGGAAAAAATATATTTACAGGGTTATTTGTAAAACACCAGCAACCTTTTAAGAGGTCATTTTACCCATCATTATGAACAACTTTTACTATGGGACCAAAACTGAAATCGCGAAAAAAAAATCAGCTGTTCCCTACATTTATGTTCGCATAACTCGTCAAAATGTAGGGAGCAGCAGATTTTTTTTTCGCGATTTCAGGTTTGTTTCTATAGTAAAAGTTGTTCATAATGATGAGTACAATGACCTCTTAAGAGGTTGTTGGTGTTTTACAAATAGCCCTGTATATATTTTTGCCATCGACACGCTAAGAGAATAACCATCATTAATTATAACCGTTTATCTATCTACTCCAAGCATTTCCCTGTGCCATGGTAATTGTGTTTCGTTATAACGAGTTTTTTGGCGAGCGCGGTG